>OX418225.1:29757785-31138317 GCA_948455865.1 Conomelus anceps | reverse complement strand
GCTACTTTCAGAACCTTGTTTCTAAATTGCCGGACTAAGAAGTACCAAGTTGATTCGCGAAACTTGCGAACAAATAGCCATGTCTTGCGAATTGTTTCTGATCCTGAAGGCCTTCAAGTAATGTCCGTCCAGTTCATCGAACGTGAACCCAGCACAAGCTAACGGTTATGATCTAAATTATTATGTTCAAACTTACGCTTGAACTTTGCTTCGTAACAATTCGACAAGTGGCAGCAGTTAAACAACTTCGTAAGCTTTCAAAGTTCTACAGACGTTTTTCCGGAAGCTGGAATGAGCTTGATCATCAGTGCCGGGTAAATGGTCAACGACTTTGATCTCAGATTTCAATGATCCCGTGTTTCAAGTAGAAACTATAAAATATAATTTGGATATTATTTTCGTTACTGAGTGAATATCTTACAACCCAGGGTTCTGTAGAAGTTGACTATTTTATGACTAGATTGAACTTGGATTATTTTTCTTCGCAAAGCAAGGAGGAACCGGCTAGTATTCTAAGAAAAGAATTTATCCGATATCCAGGTTTTGAAATTTTTAATACAGATTTAACCGTATGCAGGAGACAGTTTATTTACACGAGTCATAAACTAATTAGTTTACTACCAAATAATATAATAAACGCCCGAATGACATTCCAACTGAGAAATCGAATTGATGGTTGGGTACGATCCAATAGCAATTCAGCAATATTTCAATAGACTCAATTCTTCAATCTCATAAATTTAAGTCATTTTTCCCTTATCTACTTCATTCCTTTTTTCTTTACTTTTTTTCCTTTCCATCTATTTATCTTCTCATTATCCTTATCCTTAACAGCGTTTTTAAAACGTTAGACAAGGAAGCTGGAAGTCTTGTTCTATTTTATTTTATTTTTATTGTAACTCTATCCCACGCTCAGACTTTAGTCTTTGTGGGATATTCCACTATTTATCTTTTGTATCTAATCAAAAATTTTTATATGTTTTTTCTGTGTAAATCCTCAATTAGAACTCTATTAATTGCACTGAAGACTATAGGAAGTCAAATTGATAGAACTGAAATTTAGTATTCGTGATTTATTACCGTCTATACCCTGCGATTATTTGTTGTTATATCTATTAGATTAATTCTACTATAATAATAATAATAATAATAATAATAATAATAATAATAATAATAATAATAATAATAATAATAATAATAATAATAATAATAATAATAATAATAATAATAATATTGATTATCTAAATTTGAAGAGCTAAGGTGCTTCATTCTCCAGAATAAAACAGTCGAATTTTTTTAACAAGGTGGATTCATTGATAGCTTCATTAAATGAAGAATATTTCAAGTCGAATATTTTGTCATAGAAACATTCATAAGAACATGTCATGGAAACATTATTTGCTAATCTTTCTTTCCAATATCTCCTCATATTTCACGAAGGTTGTAAGGGCTCTTGCGACCAAACTCAAAAAGGCAAACTTTTGCGACTAACTCTTGGGGCTCTACCTGCTAGGTCATTAACAAAAAATATCCCACTCTTTTTACAAGTTTCATCAGTCAGGAAGTTAGAAAATTGCGGATGGACTCTTGCGACTAAAAGAGTTCCGACAGAAGAGACTTATCTGAATTATAAACTATATTAAATAATCTATAAATACAGATTATATAAACGACCATTTCCAACTGATGAAGTATTAGTAAATTCAATTGTAAATGCGTCTTTACATAACCTTTTTAACCCTATGTAACAATCATATTTTACAATATAAAATGGAACAGTCAGTGATAAAATCATTGACCTAACCTAACCTAACCTGCCTAATGAATGTTGAGTCTGGGAATAGCTTCTATTGATTTTTTTATAAAGTGACAGAGTACATGTCCATGGTCACAAAAATCCGTGGTCGCAAAGGCCCGGTCACATTCACAAAAACCCCACAACTCAAACAGGACAGCTAAAAATTTAAAGCAATATTGCTGTTTATCCTCTCATTATTTTCGCGTGTCTTTAATTGTCTGCAACGTACACAATTAGATCGATTCATAAGTTGC
This sequence comes from Conomelus anceps, assembly GCA_948455865.1. NCBI lineage: Eukaryota > Metazoa > Arthropoda > Insecta > Hemiptera > Delphacidae > Conomelus > Conomelus anceps. The sequence continues at coordinate 31,136,265 of OX418225.1, read as the reverse complement.
GATTGTACAATTATTTAAGTCACATGACAACCCTGAGCGCGCATTGGGCATGCGCAGTTGGCAAGAATGACTGCTATAATAAATTAAGTCTCACTGCTCGGCTGTTGTGGGCGCTTAGCTGTGGCTCAGGCAATTTATAACGGTGAAGTGGTCACGCACGAAATTTCAACAGTTACGCCCCCCTCGACAGTGTGTCAGACAACCTAACCACCGTCGCTTTTCCGCGCCGTTTTTCGCCACCCGCCAAAACTCACACTGCTACCAACTCACAAACAAAAAAGAACATAACTCTTGCACTACTACGCGAAATTTTCAACCACTGATGTAGGGGAGTCTAAACTATACATGATAGCAGGCATGCCCATCCCCCCCCCCCCACAGTTCTATGTCACCATTTCCCCCCAAATTTGACTAATTTCTCTACCCCCTCCATACTCTTTATTTAGATTTAAACAATGAACTTTAGTAGCTCTTATGTAATGCCATTTAAAGGAATAGACCTAATGCATACACAGTGTCTGGGGTATGGAATACGGTGGTCAGGGGGTCCTCTCCGGGAGAAATTTTGAGAAAATAATACCTTTAAAATCGTATTTCAAGTGTTTCTAGACTCGTGTCTGGAAAAAATATCATTCAACTCCACATCTAATCGAAAAACATGATCTGATCAAAATGTTTGTATGTTTATAAATTTTGATGTTTCTTATTGTTACTTTTCATTTTTTATTTTTATATATTTGTCATTAGTATGAGTTTAAAATGAAATATAACACCCTTCTAGGAGCAAACAAGCCTTACAGAAATATTCAAAGAATTATAAATAAATAAAATTTATTCATTGATCTTTACAACAAAAAATGCAAAACTTGAAATAAATTCGAATAAAAGAAAATACAAAATACAATATTCTTACATGACCTGTTCATAGCCAATACAAAAACAAAATCAATGAATCAATTCTGCTTGCTGGATGAAAGTATCTTCGTCTGCAAGCAGGAGTATATTATTTTAAGCATTAATATACTTCAAATAACAGAAACAACTAATAACTCAACAAAATTACTTGTTTCACGTTCATACACCCACACACCCATGGAGCTTTAAAGTTTACTTAGTAAAATCAATTAATTACAAAATTACAATTTCGATACATTTAACGTACGAAAGTTACAATAATCACGAGGTGAACAACAAAATACAAAGTTATAATAGAATCATGCAAGTATATAGAGAAACTGCTATTCATACAGGAGCTTTAAAAGTTACAAAGTACAAATTTTTACAAAATTACCATAATACTACGTAGTAAAAATAAGTACGAACTTCAACTGTCAACTTCAACAAAAAGTTACAACAATACAGTAGAAAATTTCTATCATCAATTCTAATCTATCCTAATATCCTGAATAAATTTTCAGTTTCATCAGGCGTCTGATTGTATTTTGATGTAACAAGCTTGTTAATCATCAACTGCAGTGTATTTTCTTGCATAATAAGATTAGCCAAATCGAATAAAATTTTAGATTGGATAGCGTGGTGGTTTTCTGATTATTACTTTTGTTACCAATTTCTGCACTTTCTAATGCACTGACTAATGTCAGACTATTGCGTGGGATGTTAACAAATACCAGATCTAATTGAAGCTATGAATGTTCTATGCCTTAGAATAGTAGATTGTAGCTCCTGAGCAACCTCCACCATCTTTATGGACCTTGCATGACTTCCCAACTCCTAAAGTAGTACGGCTGCGAAGAGGTTTTTCGAAAAACCCGGCTTTAGAGATCAGAAAAGCAATAACTCCTGCAAAATGAGGCTGATAGCCTACTTGTCAAACCTCTTAGCAGTTCTATATTGAGCGATTCCGTATAAAAAACATACCTACTCTCAAAAAGTTTTGATCTTAGACAGGTCTTTCATACGTAGACCACCTACGTTCATACGTAGGAAGTTCGCAAATACATTTCATAAAATAACTATTTTCAATCATTATCAATTTAAAAAATAATCATCCTCACCCGTCAGGGATCCTACTGAACCCATAGGTGTTTTACGTGGAGCCCTTACATACTAAGTTCTTTTTAAGCTCAAATACTAGAAATCGAGAATACTGCTTAAAAAATCGTTTTGTTCTATTAGGCCGACTTAATTTTTTCCTTAAATTATCGGATTTTACAGCTCTCTCATGAACTTCAAAATTTATTAATTTAGCATGCATCAACTTCTCCCAAAATAATCGCAAATCATTCTACAGCATTCTCTGCAGAAGTAAAAATGGTAATTTTGAAGAAATTTTGAAACACTCAAGTGCTACAATTTGACATGGGCCTTGACTTGAGACGCAATCTTCAACTACTGCTACGCGCTATAAGCTTACGCCTTTTGTTTTGTGGGCAATTAAGAGAGCCAAGTGCCAAGAACTAAGAGCAGGTGGAACATGAGATCACTTCACCACCATACCGACCGACCCTCTTATACTATTCTCATCACAAAACCTGACAGAGTTGTTGTTTTCGTTTTCATTCGTTATAATTTGGTAGAGAATTCAGTTCACTGAATTTAAATCTCCAACGTTTCCAATAAATTCGAATCAGTTCAAAATAAAATAATACTGTACCCTTCAAGACACTCATCAATTCATCTCCCTTTTGACAGACAATGGAGTTTCAAATCGTTCCTACGAAGCTTGCACAGTGCAGCATCTACTTTTCGAGGGTAATCAAACACTTTAGCCCCTGGACCACTCTTTAATAAGGGTGTTTGCACAGTGGAGTATCCAATTCCGAGGTTAATCACTATCGAAAATTTTAAAAACAGTTTTGGAATGGTGAGTGACAGATTGGAGTAGTGTGAATACCACCATCTCACGGTATGTGTGGGATGAAATAGAAACACTTAATTAAGAAAATTAAAAATATTTTCTATATATCCCCATGTAAGCCTATGGTACAAGAAAAATACAGGTTGGTCAGTGGCGGCTCGTGCAAACACGCATTGGGGGTTCACATTTCAAAATCAATATGCACCCAGATTTATTATAATTTGTAAAATCCCATCTTTCAAGTAGGCTTTTTTTGTGTTTTACCTTGTAGATGCAGCACATTCATTTTGAATGGAAATTCCAATATATAATATTACTGGGAAGATTAAAAAGTGTTCTCCTAAAAGTGTTCTAGATGTACTTCTATTGAATAATTTATGATAGGTATATAGGTGCACAAGCTTATAGTGATCTTGTAAACCACTCACCCTAGTTTTAATGAGTTTCTGTAGTGCAGTTTTTGTAGATGAAATCCATCCTCATAAAATCCATTTTTAACCCATGCCAGATCACCTTTTTCACGAGCAAACATCAAACATGTGAAACAATAAAGTTTGTTTGTTTTTTCACAACCACAAAGCCAAGACGTTTTTTCATATAATTGTTCTTTAAAATCTCTATTGTAAGTCCTAGTTTTAGATGTAGAGGTCTGATGTATTTCAACTTGTGGCATTGGCCTACCACTTTCTTTAATCAATATTTTATCCTCCAATGATAAACTGGCAAACGAAATTTCCTTCAAGTCACTCAATGTATACTTTCTTAAACCTTCCATTCTTCTTTTTAAAAACAATCACTTCATTAACCTCAAAATCGAAGCCGAACAACGCGTGACAACTGACAACAGCCAGAGTGCTGCAACGGCGGGCTACCAACTGCCCTACCTGTCAGTTGCCCAGCCAAAGCAAACTACGAAAACTAAATTTTATGAAAGAAGTAAAGCGTACATTTCATAACATTGTCAGGCTAGGTTAAATCGTAAAGTTTTCTTTGGTCCGTCAACTGGTAGGGTCGGGCAGATGACAGGTAGGGCAACTGGTCACCAATCTGCCACAACGCAACAAGGCAGCATTGGAGCACACTCGAAGGCAGCTCCCCATTTAGCTAATGCAAATAGACGTACACCCTCCCTGGGGAAGCAACTGGACTCGTCCGGCTATCATTTAAACAAATGCTGAACGCTTGGAGCTGCTTTGAAGTGTGCTATGATTGAGTCATATTGCTCTCAGGCGCGTTGGCGCATAATTCAAAACTAAATCGCAGTTGGTGTGCCTTCTTATCGTATAAATAGATGAGTAATCTTAGTTCTGTTTTGCCCATTCTAGTATTAATTGAAACTATAGTTATTGTAGCAATTTTGTAGGGGGTTCACGTGCTATTGTGCTCTCATGAAGCCGCCGCCACTGAGGTTGGTACATAATCAGTGGAATAAATAAAACATGATGGAATTTTAAAAATTCAAATATCTGAAATTTAATGGTTTTTACTTTTGTAGTTAGAATAAAAGATAATAAGTCACATTGTGTTACACATTAATTCAAAAAGTTTCTATTCCAGAAAAGAAAAATAGCAATAATATAGATATTTTCTAAACTCCATATCTAAGATGGCGGTCGATTATAATGTTTGATTTTCATAGGAATGAATTGGATAGTTAGGGTCACCCACAGTTGTAGAAACTTGAGATATTTTCGATAATTTATTGGAGTTGGGAGATAAAAATGTAATTAAATAGATAAAGTAGCTAATAAATTATTTTCTCTATTATTTTATTTATTCTTACTTAAAATATTACCTTAGAAATCATTTACAGTATTATACAATGTAATTAAATAGATAAAGTAGCTAATAAATTATTTTCTCTATTATTTTATTTATTCTTACTTAAAATATTACCTTAGAAATCATTTACAGTATTATACAATGGGGGCTAATATAAATAAATTTATTTCAACAAAGCTCATTTCTATGAACACTTTACAAAATGAAATCCTTGAAATAAAATTATATCAGGACTGAAATAGTATATTTCGCACCTAGGGCCGAAAATGTGTGTTTGCCGGCTCGAGATCGCGGTTTTCAAGTTCGAGACGAAGTCGAGAACTTGAAGCGTTTGAGAGCCGGCAAAACATTTTTGCCCGCGTTGCAAACGCTATTTTTCGCCACACCACAAAAAAAAAAAACAAAACAACAATGTTAAGTTGGAAATTTTGAAAGCGAAATTTTAAGGCTACGGTATGGTACTTGCAAGAATACAAGGAACCGCTATCACCTTTTTATCCAACCTACAGCACTCTGGGTGGGCATTTTGTCAACTACTACAACTGTACGCCAAAAGGTTAGTTGGTTAGGTTTTTTGTTGTTATTCCTGTTCCTGATTCGAAACCTGCATAAAACAACCAAAAACCTAACCAACTAACCTTTCTATACCAACAGTTGCTGTAGTAGACAAAATTCCTAAAAACAAAAAACCTAACCAACCAACCTTTTGATGAGAGGTTACCAACAGTTGTAGTAGTTGACAAAATTCCCACCCAGAGCTCTGTAGGTTGAATAAAAAGGTTCTATTGTTTGATAATTATCAAAACTACAAAATAATACATATTAAGTTATAAAAAGTGATCATTTTTGACATTTTAAATACTACGTACATATTAAATTATAAAAAATAAACATTTATTGATGGTTTAAATCTTTTTGTTTTACATAAAAGTTGGAAGGATTCATTTTTACAATCAAGACTGCTGTATCCAGACACGATCAGCTGTCATTCAAGGTCATTTTCTTTTCCGCCCTAGGGCGGTAAACGTTTACAGACCTCGTCGGAAACCAAACACTTTCGGCCTCCATATGACGCACGAAAAACAGCTCATTACGTCCTAGTGTGGCGAAAAATAATTAAAATCACAAATTTTATAAAATATGAAATTTACATTATTCATAACATTACAAAAATAAACAAATCATTCATGGTGGTTGCAAAGTTAGATCATTACAAAATCATAAAAAATTACTTCTTTTAAAATAAAATAAAATATACATCTGTGGAATAGGCTACTTCTGAGGGTTGAATTAACCCTGAATTGAAGCAGCCACAGAATGTAATTAAAATTATAGGAAAGAAAAATCAGAGTCTGAATATTCAAACTATTAGTCTTAAAATTTTTTGAAGTTGTTCCCACATTATTATTTATTATTCAATCTGGATGAATGAATATAATTGCTGGCGAAATAGGTACCAAATGGAAGTTATTGAATACTAAGTAGAAGGAGTACTAAAGGTCTATGGAGATTTACAAATTAAAAACGATTCTGAATGATCATCGAACTACCACATTTGTTCAAAACAGAAACTTCATACTATACTCTGTCAGCTTGATTCAGTTTGACAGTGTTGTTTCAATATCTGACACTAATCACTAGATTGGGTCTCATCTATTTTTTTCACACATGAAATATGTACTGCGTGTAATATAACCATATTTTTCTGTACCAACACCTTTAAAGATATGTTAGGAGACGCCAATGTTGCCGAAAATAATGATACCAATAAATTTATGTCAAAAACGAGCTGTAAAAATATATATACTTCATGAAATATCGTTTCTACAGATATAACCAAAAACTTGTCCATAAAAGTGAAACTTTCCCTTACGCTTTCATTTTATTGGAAAAAAGTTTCATCACAATCCAATGCACTTTGGTGAGTGGTTCAATTGTCATACTTGCAAATTAATTGTGAATGGCTTTAAGTGATTGATAAAGAGAACCGATAGAATGGTGAGATGAAGGAGAGAGGGTGGAAGAGAGAGACAGAGTCAGTGAGTGAAAGTGAGTGTGAGACAGAATATTGAATTGTTCTCTGCTTTGCTGGTACTGCAAAAAGTTTGGGCGTTAAAGATCATTAAGCTTTGGGTTGGGCTGTCGAGGGCCAATAGAATATCATGAAGAGAAATGCTAGTGGCTGTTGGGGTGTCTGTTATCTGATGGGGGGGCTGGCCCCTTGACGCCCCCCTCCCTTAAAGGGAGTCAGGGAAAGGGGGCTTATGGGTGTGAAATATATGGAGAGCTGATTGGAGTTGGGCCAACTTGTATTCAGCGCCTGACTTTCTGTCGAGATGAAATAGATAGAGAAATGGAAATAGAGAAATAGGGAAAATAAGAGAGAAAGATGTGTGTCAGCGAGAGTGAGGGAATGAGTAGAGAGAGGAGAGAGGGATGAGTGGAAGGGAGAAAGATACCGAAAAGAGAGAACGACAAACTCGTATATTCTGTAAGTTCTCTATTCAAATCTGTTAGCTACATTACGAAACATAGTTGAAGGAATGTACTGATTCTGGAATAGAAATAAAGATAGCGGGGTAGAAAATGTGATATTTCGTTCCCTATAATTCGAATCTGTTGGCTAAATTACGTAAGAATATTATTTCTAGAGCAAATGAATCTGTTCGTATCTGCTACGTTTAACGTTGCGATCGCAGACATTGTGCAAGTAATAGCATTTTTGTTGTCTAGCATCGCTAGTTGTTTTTACAAGAGCGGGGGTGGACATGGCATTCAGAGGGAAATAAAAACAATTTTTGTAATTTGGAGACAGGGATTTAAAAAAAACTTTAATGATAAGATATGATAATCTGTTAATTTTAAATAAAAGTTCTTGCATTTAAAAATGTCCATTGGCAAACTGGTAATAATAATTGATGAAGCCGTAATCACAAATAACTCATAGTCATAAAAAGTTTTTGCAGTTCCAAAATTTTCCCTGATCACAAATTGAAGACCGATTGATGGATATTTAATGACTTTTCACTTTAATTTGACTCATTTATACGATTCGTCTGGTTCGCCAAACTGGCCAACAAGCTTGAAGGAGGAGGCACCTTTATTCTTTAAAATAAGGTGATTGAATCATTTTATCAAAACATTAATCCTTTCAGATTTAAAACATTGGACACAAAAACCTTTATCAAGGTATGGGCTGAATATTTCAGACACAAAGAAATTATATGCCTAATATCTCAACCATTTCTCAACAGATGATGCAAGCACCGGATATGATCACTTTGACCAATTATGTGGGTTAGAATATATGATTTCAAGTCCAAAATCGCTTATTATTTTTCAAAAATAAAATCCGAGGGTGAACCCGTAATTCCGAATTCTATTCTGTAATAGGAAAAACTTACATTAGAATCGACACTGTACCTTTTATTATTTTTTAAATATTATTTTTCTCTACTAACTTGAATTGGAGAAATACATTTTGCATTGCTGACAAGAGTGTCGGGCTCCTAATATACAGTGTCAATGTTCAAATGTATATACAAAAAGTTATAAATTCCACATTAAATCTTAAAATACTTTCATTTCAAACTATTTGGAATACTATAGAGTTTAATTATCACAAGTAGGCTAATGAGGACATATGTGATGGTTTGAGCCCACAGTTGGAGATGACTCAAACATTAGAAGCACTAACTTTGATCAGTATGGATGTATCAAAATCTCTCAACTCTTGAATATCTTAAAATGCGGTTTCACATGAGTTATTCCTAAACAAAAATCCTGTGGATGACCCAGGACTCCAAAATTGTTCAAAGTTGGCTACAATTATAGATCGGGGGATAATCTTACAATATTTTCCGGGGGTGAACCCCCAGATCTAGTACCATCACAAAAGTTGATTTTAAACGTTAAAATTAACACTATATCTCTTCAAAGTTTTTTCCAACTGAATTGGAAAATTGCATTTTTTACTGCAATAAGTGAAGTGACTTGATCATTAAGGCTCCTAAATTTTTATTTTTCATGTTAGATTGCCCAGTAAGAGTACTGTATACCGTCATAGAATTCTCACTTTTATAAAAGTCACAAATTTGGCCTGCCAAAATGTTAGAAGACTTCTCCTTCATACTCTTTAGTATACTATTCAGTTCACTTATTACAAGTGGGGACGTATTCAGGGATTTGACCCAAAATTGGGGTTAAAGCAAGCACCAGATACCACTCACTTTGATTCCTTAAGTAGACTAAAATGAATGATATTTTATTAGCTAAAGAAAATTTTACATAATATAGTCATTATTCATATAACCTATTTTGAGAAATCCTTAAAGGATTTGAAGGACTAATAAAATTTGCATCCCGAGGTTACAAAGAACCTGAATGGAATGGTACACATTAACTTAAAATGGATGTATTAATATCGCGGAAATCTTAAGATACGGGTTTCGAGGAGTAATTTCTAGAAGTTAAATTCATTTCTAGAAACGAATAGCTTTAAAATTTTCTAGGCATGAGTCTAGGGTTTCTTCATTTTAGAGCGATTATTTTTCTAACATTTTCTGGGGGAGCACCTACGGACTTTCCTCTTATAGGAATACCACCCAGTTACGGTTACACCCCTCCCATTTGGCTATCCTGGACCTGCCAATGGTTGATGAAATTACGTTCAGGATTTATTTTCAGAATAAGGTGGTAATGGTTATTGTACTGAAGGATTTTTTTACAGTTTACAGGACACTCTCTATATTCTCTATCGGCAAGTACCGCCACGGGCCTCCAACTGCCACTGAGAGGACGACCCCCCCCTTTCCAAGCAAGAGTAATATACATTCGAGTACCCAGCTGCGATGCGTACAATCGTCATTAAACACATTTTAATCAGCAGTATCACCGCCATTATCAAACAGCAATATTTCGTTGTCCAACTCCACAGCAACCGTCGATGCAGCATGCAGCCTACAGATTACTATAGATACCAGTACCGTGCTCAATAATGATAATTTGCTTCCCTCGTCACTCTCTCATTCCCTCTCTCACTCTTCCTCTATCTCTCGCCATTTCTCTCTTTCACCATCTCTCACTCACTCTTACTTCCTTGCTCGCTCTATCTCTCTCTCTTTTATAACCCAGCCTAATTTGAGTAGCAATATTTCCAATGAGACAAATCCATGGGGACCCAGACCGACTATTAGCCAGTTGTTTGCAAAATGCTGGCCAAATTCTGCAAATATCGATCAAAAGCACCTGTTCAACGGCACATTGCTGTAGTTGCTTGTGACAGACTGGAAAGTTTTCGCATAAATTAATCTATTCGGGACTCATGTATCTTTCTTTCCATCTGCTGAATGATAGGTTGGGTTCAATTAATCATTCGTAATTTATTCCATTTACAAATTGTATAGAAATTGGTTATTCATTGTAAAATTCTGTATTTAAATACGGTATTATCAAAACTGATTATTTGCTATAAAATCTATTCAAGAAGTTTAAAGTAGAAATTTTATGTAGGTACAGTAGTTTTATGTACGAAAGGTTCATAACTGAAAAAAGCAGCATCGCACGAGTAAATGAGGGATCAGTAGGAACCGACATAGAAATCATAAGGAATTGAAAAAATTGAAAAGTAAGATAGTTGATTGAAGTTGAAAATTGATGACTAAACCTTCCTGCTGCCCAGATTTGAGTCACTGATATGCTGGTCAAAAGCTAAGTTAATCTTTTAACAATTACAATAGACTGTTCACGCAAAACTATGTTGAAGATGACCTCAACACTCTAAGCACCTGCTCTACAAGCGTCTGCTCTACATTCTAGATGCAATGCAATAGAGGAGGCAAATGCATAGAGTGTTTTTTCAATTGTTTTCATCAACTGAGATCTGTGCGTGGGTAGTGAGTTGAATGATGATGATTGATGAGTGCCAACTGGGTTTTGTACCACCCGGAAGTGACAGCAGAGAACAGCTTTTTTGTTGAGGTTACCATTATCTTCAACTGTCATCTTTAACGTAGTTTTACGCAAACTCAAATGTCTGTTAATAAGTACTGCATATGACTTGTTAAATTAGCATACGAACTGATTGTGCATCTAATGTTCTCTGGCATTTGAGTTGAACCAGTTGAATTGAGCAAGCCAAAACTAACCTAGATGAATCTATTATTTTTATATTCGGTCCACTAAGTCCAAAATTAATAATCTTATTCAGTATAAGAGTCTAGAATCTTTCTTTATCAATAGCTATCATCTATAGGTGTGAACGGATGGACAGACAATAGCATGGTTTTAAATAAGTTCCTGTCAGGTCCTTTGCGAATGCCGAAGTAGAGCATAATTCATTTCAATTTATTTTGGTTTTCCACGACCCAAGTCTGCGTTTCGTCACCTATCCTGCGTTTCTATTAGCACCAGCTTGTGAAAAGCCGGTGACCTGCAAGTGTCACTATCTGGTCTGAAAGGAGAAACGTGTTTGAACATGACCAGAGAGAATCGCTCATACTAGGAGCAGAAATGTGTGCGGTCTGGGGTTTGGGAGACTCTTGACTCGTCTGCTATCTGATGGAAGTTGAGCTCTGTGGTCAACCATGCATCAAATGTCAGTGCCAGATTAAATTGTGCCGCGTAATGGTTGTAGTGGCGATCGCGGTCTTCATGCTTCAAATGAGATTGCCAGTATCGTTCGTTTGTCATGGCCTTGATGCGATTGTTAATTTTCAAAAAAATGAAATTCGGGCAACTTCAAATTTGACTGCAAATGGTATTCACTGTATTTTACTGATATTACTGTTTGTTATAACACATAATACAAATTGAATAATACATAAATACATTATTTTGTTAGAATACATAGACATGTTTTTCATCCGATTATAAGCATGGAGAATATTGAATAATAAAACGAAATTGTCACAACCACATTTCTTAAAAATATTGAGATACTATTTTCGGTTTTTATACCATTATCAATTTGAAACTAAAACTAAAGTACAGAGTAGCTAAACTAAAACTAAACATGGAAAGATACTATTGGCTAAGCGAGAAAGAGACTGACATTCAATGAAGGTTGTGATAGACAAGTCACGCCCCCTAGTGGGAGGAGTAACAAGGAAAAATAAGAGTCAAATCAAGAACCAAACACCATGAACATATAGAAAGCAACAAAAAAGATCAATAAACAATTAGGCTAGAATTGATATCTGGGATAAAAGTGGGGTTTATAAATTGAATTGCGGTGATTGTAATGTTTGCTATGTGGATCAGACCGGTAGAAGTTTCAAATGTAAAAAAATGAACATATTAGGGATTGGAAAACCCAAAAAGGAGATTTAAGCTTTACAGAGCATCTCATTGGTAATGGACACAAGTTCAAGGCTGAAGAAAACGTTGAATCTCTGCATTTGATTGGCAAAGGCAGACAATTGAACATTTTAGAAGCTTTGGAGATAACTAGGTTGGTAAAAAACGATTCCAATACTGGTTTAAATGATCAAATTTATTTTAACCAATTCAATACAGCGAGTTTGGTTTCATCATAATTCTAGCCTACATTTTAAAAACGCTACTTTCGTGTCTTTCTCGGTTGACCTTGACTGAATTTCAGTGAGCTTCTATTTTTTAATTTTAATTGATTCAATTTTAGCCTACTTGGGTATTGTTCTTCTTTGTTGCTTTCTAAATGTTCACGGTTTTTGGTTCTTGATTTGACTCTTATTTTTGCTTGTTACTCCTCCCACCAGGGGGCGTGACTTGTTATAGTCTTCAGCCAACCACAACCTTCATTGAAGGTCAGCCTCTTTCTCGCTTAGCCAATAGTATCATTTCATGTTTAAGCTACTGTATATTAAGCTAATCTGTACTTTAGTTTTAGTTTGTTTTAGATTGATAATGGTATAACAACCAAAGCTATTATCTCAATATTTTTAATAAATGTGGTTGTGAAAATTTCGTCTTATTATTCATTATGGATACCTTCCACAATATCACCTTCGCCACTGCAAAGAAAGATAGAGAATATTTTGGACATATCATCTTACATTAATTTTGATGTTTTAGACCTTGCAATGCATCCTCAATCTCGTTTATTCACTAATTTATATATTAAAATTTCCATTTGCAAGAAGTGGTATTAATGTATTAAATGAATTAGATTGCCAGTGTTGTTTGTTTTCATAGCCTTGATTTTTGAAGCGTTTGTTCATTTGCAATTTGATGGCAAATGCTTTTTGAATGGATTCGATGCTGTAACTTTATTTTAATGCTTTTTATAATTTATTACTTGTCTTACCTTTCTTTAAATTTGGAAATTGTAATAAATCCTCATTCTTATTTATTTATTTATTGTGACAAATTTACAACGAGTGTGAAGGTGCAACAGACTCAGGTCCAAAACTGCTCCCTTCACAAATTTTGATATGTTACATTGTCCAAAACATTGAGGTTAACACAGAATAAAAATTTAAAATATGCTGAAAACCTTCACTCGAAAAATAATAAAATGAATTTTCTCACTTGACCACTATTAATTTAAAAGTTCATTCGAAACGAAACACTAAAAACAGTTAAAAATAGTTAATAATATTAAATTTTTATAGAAACTTTTGAGTCGAAAAATATTATTTGGTTGCTATGGTAAACAACACAACATTTTATCTGTCCATTAATTTATTACAATTTCCATCTGCGTTAAATCCATGATTATATTGTGATGTACTGTACCTCAAATAACAATAAATCAATATGTTAGGCATTATTATAAAAAAGCATCACTTATCGCATTGTGAGAGGACGGACTTTATTATAATATACAGGGTGATTCAAAAAGAGCGACGGTTTTGATATATGAGTATGAGGTGTTGACTTCTTCAAAAACCACAAAAAATCCATAGACGCGTTTTTCATCCGATTTTATGCATGTAGAATAATTATTCTGAACAAATAATTTCTTTCATGATTCGATTTTGCAAGAAATATTTCCACGTGATTCTTTCTTACGGCATGACACCTAACAAATTTGATTTAGTCGACCATGTCAGCAAGTATCCTTCATGAAATATTGTAACATGGTTTCAGAGTTACAGGTTTCAGGAATTTTGGAACATCTCAAATAAACGTTGTTTGTCAAAATGAAAGCACTAAATCATTCATGATTTGTCTACAGTCCAAGAATCAAAGTACAACACATGAAGTCCTATGTCTTAGACCGATCTTCAAAGTTCAATAACCATAGACCAAAGTCCAAAGGCAATTTCAAAGGCCAATGTCCAAAGTTTGAAGTTGAAAGTTTGCAGTCGAAAAGCCCAAAGTTCGAAGTCCAATTCAGAAAGTCCTGAGTTGAAAGTCTATGGGATATAAGGGAAGAGCCTATTGCATAAAAAATCACTGGCAACAATTGCAATCTACAAATTATAACTTTCCTAAGATTTTTCCGTAACCGCAAGTATGTACTAATTTATATAGTAGGTAAATTGTAATGCAACAGGAACATACGGTGAAATGTATTTCCAGTTTAGGCTAGTGAGAGGTTTTTGCAATCTACTGAATCAAAATTGAAATTTTTGTATTCTCCCTATTGTATTTCAATGTGAAAGGAGGCTATCTTGATTCTTGGAAATCTTTTTCATCCACATTATATTAATCAAATATTTCCTTATTTTTACTTATTTTAGCTCCACTGTTACATTCTTAAATTATCTTATTCTAATGAAATAATTGTCACTGCTTGTAATCTTGAAAAGTCCATATAAATTACAATATATAAACTATTCATTAAATGTGAGGAGTCGGCGTAGCCGAGTTGGCTTATCGCTGGTCTGATAAGCCAAAGGTCCTGGGTTCGATCCCAGTTGAGTACAATATATTTTTCTCGAGCCACTCCCGTGTTTCGGAGGACACGTTAAGCCGTCGGTCCCGGTTGCATATAAAAAAAAAAGCAGTCGTTAAAAAAGCGGCGAGGTGGAACTACCCGTAAGGGTCTCCCCACCACGAAAAGCCATACGAATTTACTTTTTCATTAAATGTATTGTAAGTTTGATAAGCAAGTCTGCGTGACTCTTAGGTTTACCATAAGATAATAAATTTCAAAGAATGATAAAATCAAGAAATTTTAAATCCCAAAAGATTGAATTGGAAAGTGCTGTTGAAACAGAAAACCTTCATCTCATTTCGGGTAAGCTTCTTGACAAAAATGACGCGCCACTACTTTGAAATTAAATCCTCTGCCGAGATCAAATTCAAAATTGAAAAAGTCTCAGAGCAAAGTTTCAAGTCCAATACTTAGAGTTTTCTAAGCCTTGTCAATCGAACTAGCAAGCAACGCAGATATTTCAAAAATATAACTTCACTATTGAAGGAGCACTCCAGAACTCATAATACAGTTCTTTAAAGCTTTAGTTCAGTAGGATTGACGCTTTCCCTATTGTTGATGCTTGATGTAATACTTGTAGAAAAATGCTTGTGATGCAGAAAAAATTTAGTCTTGAAGCCAAAATCCTACTGGAAGAGACAATAGAGAATTTGATATAAAGATCTTTTTCATCGATTTATTGATTCTACATTATTGAGAGATTGATTGGATGCGTTACTAACAGAAAAATACAAGTGAAAGACAATATAGAATTCAAAGTTTGGACTCATTTGCTTCTATTTTTTATTATATTCAAAACTGATAGAATAGGAAATTGATGAGCTACAAAAAGAATAATAAAAGTAAGAATGACAATATGGAGTTTGATGGGTAGACCTCTTCACGCAGATTTCTTAATGCGACATTATAGGGAAAATGAATGGATGAGCTACAGACAGAGAAATAAAATCAATTTTCCAAAATTTTAAGTATTCATAGTTGCTTTTTGTGATCCCAATTTTGTAATGAATGCTGTTACTAAGCTGCTATAGTTCTAATATTTCTAAATACCCAAGCACCGCTACAGGATCCCAGACAATACAAGAGCAATTACATTTTTACAGTATCTACTCGTAGATTGGACAAATTTTGAACAAGCTGAATGATCCTCTGAACTGAAACCAATTCAATTCCTTCCTAGCAAAAAATTGCTATCCAACATTTTTGCTCTTGAATAAACTCCTTTCCTACGTATTGTTATCGATCTATTTTTTCATCATAATTATTCTAATATTCTACATTCAGAGTCCAAAATCGATAAAGATCTTATTTGAACCAAGACAGGAAGCTATTTGCAAAGTTTCAAGAGGGCCTAGAATCTTCTTTTCAAGAGATATTACTTGAACTGATGAACGAACAATGAAATATATTCTTTATTTTAACTTCTTTTAGCTCCACTGTTATATTCTCAAATTGTCTTATTCTAATGAAATAATGGTCACTGCTTGCAATCTTGGCACGATTTCAATAAGACCCTGATGGATCCTTGATAATTTTCTGTAGAACAGAACTTCAAATTCTTAGTATTATTTTTACGAAAAATCGATTACGACTACAAGGCTCTAAGCATCTTATATGCCTGGGAAACTATGTAATGTTTTCCGAACGTGATCTCACGTAAGAGGAGCCGAGTGACGTGACGTGTTTGTTATCTGACTCACGTACTGCACTCGGAAAAGCGGAAAAGCCGGCTGGGAAAGATGGAAATACTCCTGGCGTCACTATCTTACCCCACAGGCATCACTCCTCACCATAAACTAACATGCTACTACTTGTAGCTCCCTAACAGTGGGGAGCCTATCATGCTGGCGGCAAGTGTTCCGGAGCTTTATAGAGAATAAAACTTTCAATTTACACTAACTGCGACTCTATGCTAAGGGCTATATATGAATAAATCCTCTATTTTGAACTAAAATTTTAAATTGAATTAAAATAAATCGTTACATAAACCTTTCTTCTAGCATGCTAACTTAAAAAGGCGAAGAAGCTTACAAACAACAGATACTATAATATTTTTTGTGAGGATGAAGCCCACATAGGTCTGAGACCTGTGCGTGGGTAATGAGTTGGATGATGGTGATTAATGAGCTGGACCTTCAGTTTTAGGTGGGTTCCGAACCACCGGAGAGTGATTTTACAGCAGAGAACAGTGTCTTTTTTCTCGCTAATCTAATCGGTCACCCTTACAAAGAGTGCCCAGGAGAACGCAGCTTATCTCTGATTGAACAGATAGATACCTGTTACGGCTCACGGCAAATGATATGTTAGATGGATATGTTGATATGTAGATGCCAGACTTACTAATAACTATAGAGTAATTTACTCCTTAGAATGGGAAGCTTGGTAAGCTTACCAATATTCTTATGGCGTGAGATTCTTATTACCATTATAAATTGGAAATGGAAGGACTGATGCTTTGAATTTTGCCAAAAATAGAAGAGTTAAACAAAAATGCAATCTTTGCTTCCTGAAGAGTAACAGCCAGGTGCTTACCATATATTTGTCAGGTTTTTGATTTGTTGATATTTTTTATTTTATTTTTTTTGAGGATGAAGAGCCCACATAGGTCTGAGACCTGTGCGTGGGTAATGAGTTGGATGATGGTGATTTATGAGTTGGACCTACATTTTTAGGTGGGTTCCGAACCACCGGGAAGTGATTTTCAGCAGAGAACAGTGTCTTTTTTGCTGGCCAATCTAATCGGTCACCGTTACAAACAGGACCTATTCTATTTTTAGTAGTTTGTAAATTTTACATTAATTTTAAATATTTTCTGTTTTATTTTTTATTTAAATAATTGGGCTTTTTCTAAAAGTTTGTAGCAGTATTGAAGGAGTTAGTTTACTTCTCGATGCTACAGTGCGCAGATAGAAATTCGTTTTTTCTTTGCTTACAGTAAATTTGCAATACTTCTCTGATTTCGTTAATATACATCTTTTCACGAAACCTGTGTTTGAATTTTTTCGTATTTCTGTATTTTTGTTCTTTTTTCAAATGGTAAATTGAATTTCTATTCTTTTTAGTAAATAAACTAACCTGCTGGCCGTGGGCATAGTCGATTCCTGCCACCAAACAAGACCGAGGATTGCTGTCATTGGCTGGATTCTGTGAGTCCTCCACCAACCGCCTGCTCAGGTGGGTTGGAACTGAAACAAGCAGAATAAATTGATAATTTTTTTGGGAGGATGAAGCCCACATACTTCTGAGACCTATGCGTGGGTAATGAATTGGATGATGGTGATTGACGAGTTGGACCTACAGTTTTATGTGGGTTCCGAACCACCGGGAAGGGATTTTATAGCAGAGAACAAAGTCTTTTTTGCTGGCTAATCCAATCCGGTCACCCTTACAAAGTGCGTCCAGGAGTTTCATAGCTTATCTCTGATTGAACAGATACCTGCTACGGCACTCGGCTATCACTTCCCAACCGGATAATATCGGATGATAACCGAATGATATAACCGGATGATAATCCATCCTTAAACGATATTCTATACAAGTAGAACACTGAAGCCTACTGCAGATGCTTGGAAATGAAATAATGTACATGATTGATTTTAATGCGACGGAGAGCAAGTCATATCGTAACGGACTGAAAGGAAAATAATTGAGGCTTGCATCATAGAGTGCTTCTTTCTTCACTTCATAATCTGTTTACATATTGAAACATGATGCGAACAACCCATGTACCACTTTCTTTTAACTTAAAATTTAAAAGTTCAAGTATATATATATATATATTTAAAAAAAAATTTTATTCAATTTATTTTGTTCAACATTTTTTTTATTAACCTGAATCGGTGCTAAACTAGTTGAACCAGTTGCATCATGAATCAATTCAGTAAGATTTAACTTTATTTACGTAGAAAAAGAATCTTTTCTCAATAAGTGCGAACTATACAAAACATATTCATAAATCAATTAGATGAGATTATTTAACTTAATCTATGTAAAAAACAACTTTTCTCAATGTGTGCAAATTGAAAAAAAAATTCAACACCACTGAATGCTGCAGAATAAAGTACAACACAAAGATTGTTAGTGAACATAATAAATATATAATGTTGCGAGAATATAATTATTAGTTTATTGATAAAAGTATTGGATTTGGGAAAAATTAAAACTGTTCGCACCAATGAGAAAGAGAAACAATAAGTTAAATTTCATGAAATAGATTGATTAGAGTAGTTTAGGTGAAGTTTTTTTTTGGAGGATAGGTATGAGACCTGTGCGTGAGTAATGAGTTGGATGATGGGGATTGATGAGCTGGACCTACAGCTTTAGGTGGGTTCAGAACTACCGGGAAGTGATTTTACAGCAGAGAATTGTTTCTTTTTTACTGGTCAATCTAATCGGCAACCTTTACAAAGAGTGCCTAGGAGAACGCAGATTATCTCTATCTGATTGAACAGATACCAGCTACGGCTCACGGCTATCACTTCCCTCAATATATGAATAAAATTAATGCTGAGAACAACCTAGAACCAGAGGGTTTTACGTTTTATGAAACTACTTTTAAATTAAATGCTTACCCCAGATTAGATCCCCCAAATGTGAAAAGTTAACTTAGAAAGTGACTGAGAAGTAAAGACTCGACTGACGATGAATAAAATATGTCTGAGAGGATTATTGACTCTGCAGACGATCGGAACTTGAAATCGGAGAAGTTTCTGAAACTTCCCTGACGCCAGTATTAAAAATGCTCCTCTCAGCTTGTCTCTAAAGTCTTCTTGCAACTCAAATTCCAAAATGGCGTCCATTGAGCCTTCCTAAGCTGTGACGTCATTCGCTTCGTTAATAAAAGATTATAATCGCGCACTAATTACGGTTCTACATTTCAAATTGCGCGCCAATTTCAAATGCACAACTGTGATTGGCCCGTATTTCAGCCAATTGCGCGGGACACAATGAACGCCCGCATCTTCTGACAAAACCGATTGCCGACCTGAATCTTATATTATCTGTGAATGCTTGAACTAGTAGATGTCAGAATGCTAATAATAATAATACTAGACTACAAATTCGAACTTTAAGTTGGCAATGGTACGCCCACATTTACAGGGAATTGTTGGTATTAATCCAGAAACTTGATTTCAATTCTAATTGGAATAAGATTTCTTCTTGGACAGGTAACCTGCAGCTATATCTTGTCAGCCATTCTGACTGTATATTCTCTTTATATATTTGAGGTAATTCTTTACTCTAAACAAAGATTATTGTGAGAAACAGCTATAGAAATAGTTATAATACTAGAAATAGACATAATTATGCCTCTCAGTACCATAGCAGAGCTATGTTTGAGAAAAATCCTTCATAAGTGGATCTCTAGTTTTTTTTTTGTTTGTAGATTACGTCTTAGAGACTCTAGTTAAGGAGTATAAGACAAGTCAGATCAACAATTATACACTAGATATCATAATTACTAGAAATCAATTAGTTGAGGTGAGGCTTAATTTTGATGTGAAAGGAACTCTTGTACACTATAAAAAGCTTTATAAACTAAATATTTTTTCAATTGTTTTTTTAATATTTCTATATTTTCAAGACTCTTTGAAAACTGCAGTAGCTTGTTGTAGAATTTCCTACCAATATAACTAGGTTTTTGTTTGAATAAGCTACTATTGTGACTCACCAAGTGATAATCTCCTCGGCTTCTTGTATTATAATAATGTACGTCAAGATTTTGGTTAATATCATTCGTTTTTACAAATAAAGTAGCTTCATACACATATAAGCAGGGTACAGTTAGGAGACCAAGTCCCTTGAACAACGGCCTACATGAATCTAATCTTTTTACTCTTTCTATACACCTAACCGCTTTCTTTTGGATTTTAAATACCCTATCAAGATTTTGTTTTGATGAATAACCCCATTCTAAGATAGCATACCTAATATGTGACAGTAAGAGCCCATGGTAAGTTGTAAAAAGTTACTTTTTGTCATTCAATCTAGCGAGCTGTCGCAGGACAAATACCCCAGATGAGATTTTACAACATATTTTCTCAATGTTGATGAGTAGGCTGATGAGTAGGCTGTCACCATGGCTGAGAAACTGTGGTAACCAGGCTGATTTTAAAAGGCAATTAAGAAACTATTTGATAACTATTAGAAAACTATTGATAAACTATTAGAAACTATTTGAGGTATTTTTCCACAGTACCCAGGAATTCATGGAAACAATACATGTTTAATAAAACGGGCTGCTTAAGTGACTTTTTGGGGCTTTGACGATTCCTATACTCTCTAAAGAGTTATCAGGATAAACAAACAAACAAACATACGTTGAATGCTCTATTATCATTTAAGCGTTGTTTTAGCGACCACCTGAAATGGTTGCCGGTATTAATAGAGAAACTTTATTCGTACAGTGATTGGAATAAGATTTCTTATTGGATGGGTGACCGGCAGCAACAGCATGACGTTAAAAGCTCTGTTATCACTAACCCGGTGGTTCGGAACTTATCTAGAACTGTAGGTTCACCATTCGAAACAATATATCAACAGTCACCTCATTACCCACGCAAAAGACCCAATCATGTGGGCATCTACAGCAAAAAATAAATAGTTTACATAAGAAGTTTTGATACCAAGTAAAATCGACATTCTGAAAACAATTTTTAAATTATCCAGCCTACAAAAAGGCCTCATCACCATGACGTGCAAGTCTGAACTTTAGCCAGCAGATAGCGTTGAAATAGAGTTTTATTAAAACTTTTTGTATTTATTATTTCCTCAATAGATCAGTTTTGTACATAGCATACCAGACCTGTAGAGCGAGCGGAAGTATGGAGTGGTTAATGAAGAGTTTGAACAAAACTACGCCAACGATGACGTTAATTCTCACCTGACCGTGCTTATATGTGTAGGAAGCTACTTTACATGTAAAAACGAATGATATTAACCAAAATCTTGACTTACACGATTATAATACAAGACGCCAAGGAGATTATCACTTGCTGAGTCACAATAGTAGCTTATTCAAACAAAAATCTAGTTTTAATGGTAGGAAACTCTACAACAAGCTACCGCAGTTTTTAAAGAATTTTGAAAATATTGAAATATTTAAAAACAATTGAACAAATATTTAGTTGATAAAGCTTTTTATAGTGAACAAGAGTTCCTTTCACATAAAAATTAAGCTTCACCCCAACTAATAGTAATTATGGTAACTAGTGTGTAATAGTATAATAATTGTTGATCTGACTTGTCTTATACTCCTTAACTCGAGTCTGAGCCTGAACCTGACAACTTGAGAAATTGAGTGCTCAGGTTAGAATTAACGTATTCATTGGCTTAATTTTTCTCAAACTCCCTTATATCTATAAAGAATAACGACTGAAAAAATGCAGGCTATTCCAATGGAATACGAATAATTCATAGAAGCGTAGTCCCGCAATTCTTTTGGCACATTCTCCATTTCTTTCGTAAGTATTACATGTGTCAAATTTTTATATATTTATATATCTACATGTATTACATCTATTTATGCATGCGTCAAGCATCTACCATCACCCTGTCGAGTACACAAATATATAAAATGTATATATATATAACCATTGGCGTTTTGAATGATGTGACAGCGTTGTTGGGGAGTACGTTCCAGGGTGAAGAGGGTAGATCCTAGGATAGGGGGTGATCCAATGGTGAGGTTTGGGTTTTGAGGGTTGAGTAGGTGGGTTTTGATTGATGGGGGAGGGGTACAGCGAACACGAGATCTGCATAAGAATTTGTTTGGGTTACATCAGAAGCCACGGGTAGAGCTGGAACTGATGCTTTCTGAGTACATTAACTTTGGCTAGATGACGCATCCTTGAATGTTAAAGCCAACTTGCAGTTGCATATTCATCCCTTGCTGAATAACTTGTCAGGTTTTCGTAGCGACGATATTAGGGATTGATAGATTGTTGACGAAATTTTTTTTCATGGAGTTTGATAGAATGATACTAGTATCACTTTGAGGGTTGAGTTCTCATTTCTTACAGTCGTCAGAGTTGGATTTGTGGCAAAGATGTAAGTTACCGATTTGTTATGTTACGGATAGGATGTGTTACAGATGTGCTATGTTACAGATGCGCTGTTATGTGAGTTGTTCCTAAATGGTATTAGGATAGCAACAAAAAAAAAGAATTCATGTTGAACTGTCAAAGCATTTTATAGAGTCTGCAGCAATTTCTTTCGAATATGCCTTGATAACTTGGAAATCCAGACAACTTACATCCTAAACTTGCAATTTTCATGATCTTATATTTTGTCATAAACATAATATGTTTATTAAAATATTATTTTAATTCTACATAAATGTTCTATTTTCAAGAACCAAGTTAGTCAAAATCTTCAATAATTAACATTTTCTACCCTTTCACCTCAGAGCTTGAAGTCGGACCGTTTCTTGGTTTCATCAAGATAGAAAAGTTAGTTTAAATCAAGTAGATATTTAAAGATATTGTGAATTCATTAAGACGTCTAAAATAACACAAATATGAGCGTGATAATGATTCACAATGTTTTTCCTGACTTTGTCAAGGAGCAATTCTATGACATATAAATGTCGATAAAGAAAGATGAAAACAAACATACAGGTAAAATATAGTTTTCTCTTTTTTACATTTCAATCATGCTTGTGTCAAGAAATAAATGAATAGCAGCAGAGAAAGAATAATAGACATAATGGAGCGAATTGAGAATAAGGAAGTTAGAAGAATTAATAATAAGAGTCAATTGGGAGAATTAATAAATTGGAGAAACAAAAATTGGAAAAGTCAACAAAAAATGAAAAAGGAGTGAAGAGAACAACAGAGAAGAAAAAAAGATGAAAGTGAAAGAATTTGTCTATGAGAGTTCATAGAATATGATGTACGGGAGTTGAGATGGAATGGAATTGAAAATAAAGAGGGGGAAAATGTGAAACTGACTTCCAAGAAGCGAAAAACCAAAACCGATGAATTGTTACAGAGAGAAACATGGATGAATGAACTTAGAAACCTGGATGACAATAGTAGAGACAAAGATAAAAGTAAAAAAGGAAAAGAAAATACTATGAAAACAAACATAGTAAAATATAGTTTTCTCTTTTTTTGCTGATGAAGTCCATATGAGAGTTGTGTGTGAATAATAAGGAGAATGATGATGCAAGAATAAATTGAAACAAAAGGTGGATTGGTGGTTGAGAAATTAAACCACAAGAAAACAGTTCGTGAGAAGTAAGTGATTTCCAGAAATATTTTTTTTTAAAGACGTAGTAGTTGAAGGCTTGAGTGGCATGAATCAAATTTTAAGGAGTAACTAAAGAGGAATACTCTTTGGGTATAGCAGGGAACCAGCTGCAGCAATCCTTATGGACTACGCGATCTACAATTCCATCACGCTTTTAAGCCACCTGCCAACCCATCAGTTCTCTCTCTCCGCTTCATTCTATCTCTATTTCTCCCTTCAGAAAGGGACACCAAAAGATAGAACAGGAGATCCAAGCAAATTCACTTGCAAACCTCACCCACATATTTCAAACCAACGCGAGCCTTGAATGCTAACGCGGCCGCTTTCTCATGGATACAGATTTCTTGAGGGAGAGCTGAGATTTTGGAAATTCACCCCAACGAGACACTCACGCTGTGCCTTGCTTCCCAAAAGGAAATTAAATTTGAATAAGAATTCTTTTAGTCTACAATTTTATATCAATGAAGATAGCAATTCAGTTTATCCATTAAAATATACGTGTATAATACATAATACAAGACAGAACAGGAATTGATGAAAAGTACAGAACAGAACAGGAATTGGTTGGGAAATGATTAACGCAAAATGCATATACAGAGGCAGGATAAATATCACAAATCTGTAGACAATGAAGTTTCAAATAATACAATACAGAACAGGAATTGATGAAAAGTACTTAGGAAAACAAAACAGGAAATGGTAGGGAAATGATGTACGCAGAAGACATATACAGGGGCAAGATCAATAATCACAAAGCTGTGGACTATGAAGTTTCAAATAATACAGTACAGAACAGGAATAGATGAAAAGTACTATACTTGGGAAAAGAATCAAAACAGGAATCGTTAGGGAAATGATGAACGCAGAAGACATATACAGTGGCAAGATCAATAACACAAGTTTAAAGTACAAGAAATAAAGAAAATTATTTGAATTTAGTATGAACGAGGCAATGGAAAGAAGAACAGAGAATAAAGAGATTTTGGGAAGAATAACCACCTGATGCAATCCAAACACTACACTGTCTAAAACATTATCCTAAGGGCAATAATGAAGAAAACTGTATGTTTCCATCAAGTTAGTGAACTTACCTGGTAAAAGCAATGAGAATATAATATGAATATGTATAATTATTGTTGAAATTGTACAATATTTATTGTTATAATAATAAGAGAATTGTTATAATTATTTATTTATGGTTGTTATTGTAAAATGTTGTTGTCATTTCAAACGCCGTATCACATCTGTCTGAGGTCTGCCTACTTCTCTTTCCAACGGGTACAATGTAATAATTTTAACTCGACCCGAGGTAATTATACCCAGCCGTAGCCAGAAATTTCTCAAGGGATTAAGGGGAGGACCGTCAGCAAGAACCCCCCCCCCCTCAACCACCAGAAACTATTCTTGACTTTTTTTTTCTTGCTTGAACGGCCACAGGGGACCACTTTAAGTTCATTTTTTGGCTATTCTTTTTGCCCTTAATTCCGCATGGTAGTTCTTCATGCGGTCAGATCTATTTTTTCTCTCAGCTTCGGATATCACCATCTTTTTTCTCTTGGTGTCTATTCTTCTGAATTTTTTTTTCTTCTCTTAGTAGATTGTAGTTTCCGGATTTCTCTTTTAAATCTTTTATTTCTATATTCAGTTCCTTCATGTCCTCTATAGCCATTCTAAGCCACTTGGGTTGGGCTTTCCTCTTCCAATAAAATTCCGTTAGTCTTTTCAGTAGTCTTGTGTCTTTCATTCTCAGGATGTACCCTAGGAAAGATATCCTCTTCTTTCTGATGACGTCCGTTAGTGGTTCTATCTTCTTCTGATACACTTCTTCATTGGAGATGTTCTGGTATCTTCCCTCATGGATGATCCATTTCCCTATACAGTTTCTAATAATTTCTCTTTCAGTTGTCTCCAGTTTTCCTCCTCCATACTTAACTGTTGGATCCCATAATGTTTCACAGCCACATAATATTTCTGGTAATACTACTGTTTTGTAATGTCTGATTTTGGTGTTTATGGACAAGTTTTTCTTGTTATAGGTATTTTTTGTTGTGATTAGGGATCTGATCAATTTATTCTGCCTTTCAATCCAGTTTCTTTTTTCTTTGAGGTTATGTGTTATTATTTCCCCTAAATATTAGAATTCTTTGACTAATTCGATATCTTGTCCATTTATTCTTGACTTTATTATAAGATATTTGATTTGGCATACAATGTTGGTGCGGGGATCCTACCCCGGGAAAAATAACCTCTTTAAAACATATTGAGTGTTTCTGAACATAAATCCTTCCATTTTAACGCCCATTATGTTTTAAGTGAATTCTATTTTATCTAGTGCTTGAGCAAGGCCTCGCTACATACTGAGTATCTAGTGAGGCCGTGGCTACAGTCGTCATCAATGGGAGAGTTCGGATCCGGGGAACCCACTTGAAATGCCCCTGCCACAAATGCCACAATTGACATAGAATTTTATAGTTTCAATTCACCAACTTGTATGCACGACCAAATCGACTTGCATATTTGGACCTTGGCTGGATATCTCAAGGTACTCAAGGTATTAAGGTGTCCTGTATGAAAATATATTTATATGACTCTCCCCTATGAAAGGAGGGTCCAGGGGTTCCTCCCCGGAAATAATTTTGATAAATAATCTCTCTTAAATCGCACATTGAGTGATTCTAGACATAAATCCGTTCATTCAACGCACATTTTGGACCAAAGTGGATTCTATCTAGTGTTTTTCACACACTCTGGTTTCAAAATCACTTACCGAAAAATTTAACATGTAACGTTCAATTTTCTGAATAGTGATTTCATGTAATAACCACTAACTTTTTAGAACATCTTTTCTGTTTAATTCAAAAGATCTTTTCTTTTGGACTCAAATGTTAAATGTTGGATTAAATGTTACCCGTATGCACAATGTTTAAACTGTGTTTAGGATAATGATAGCTTTAACTTGGTTACAACTGGGCATTCGTACGCTTATAGAGTAGAGTGTAGACGTACAAATATGGTGGTGAACAGTCGTTTAGTTTAAAATGAGATCAGATGAAACTCATTTAAAAAGCAGATTGTCCCAACGAGCCTAAATCCAATAAATTCTAACGTCATCAGATGATGCGAAATAATACTTTTCCCTGAGTAATTTAAATTCCTCATAGACATTGAAGAAAAAACTGAAGGCTCATGTGCATACTGTATAATATTGTATATCCAAATATCAGATTTTAATTTAAATAATTAATCCCTTACAGTTTCAAACCATAAGACCAATTTCAACAATTATTGGAAAGCAATCTACTATGTTTTAAGTCTCAATTACACATAAATTCGGACTCAACAACATACGAATACACTAACTCATACATGAAACGAAAATTCGTCAACATATAAGTACAATTAAAACAAATATATACATATATATATATGAATTTGACAACACTCCAATACAACGCTATAAATTTAACGTTTTCACGTTATATCAGCAGAAGTGACTGTATCGATTTCCACGCTATGCACGGATCATTCGCTCATTAGCTGTTTATAAATCGAGTTAGCGTATCGCAGCCCAGGATCTCACTCATGATAAATTGTAACGATCGTTTTAATTAGTTCAAATTCCTGGATAACTTCAAGAGAGTTTGCTTCCAACTTTCCCAACAGCGAAATCTGAACGAAATCTGAACTGAAACAGACCTTGCAAGTTTCAATTTCATCCGTTAATTTTTTGTGATCTATTTGCAGTCTTACCTTAAAAAGTATATTTCGCTGAAGCTCTTGTTCCGTTTCCGGTGGATAGTAAAACATAGATTCAAATCTAGTATATGAAAAAAATGGGATGAGTTCAAATAATTGAATTTTGCTGATCATGATGTTATCAAGGTGAACTAGACCAATAGAGGTCTAGATAAATAGTATAATAAATGAAACAATAAATAAATAGGTGAACCAATAAATAAATAAGTGAAAATAGATAATTTTCTAGCAAATTATCCTCGGTTCTATTTATGCAGTCTGATTTATTTCAGTGTTGAACAACTAGTCTACGCCTCTAATTAGAAAATTTAGATTTCTATTATTCCATTCCGTTTCTATTTGATTTCTTTATTGCCAAAAATCAAAAAAATTATAATTACGATATAAATTGAATTCTTAATCTATTCGATACAATTTTTCTTGTGAGCTACCCTCAAAGTTTTTGATAATGCAGGCAAGTCAAAATTCGTGAGGGAAGCACTATTGGATTTTATTGTATCTAAGTAATCATTGTGATTTTGTCTCAAAAAATAAATAAGTGAAAATAGATAATTTTCTAACGAGTTATCCTCGATTCTATTTACGCAGTCTGATTTATTTCAGTGTTGAACAACGAGTTATCTAGCGCTACATATGCCTGCCTTCCAATTTACACCGACCTATATCAAGAAACATAAACCGTTAATTGCTTAAGGTTGCACAGTAATTAAAATCGCCGTAAGTTTGATTCATATTCAATTTGCTGCGCGATAAAAATGTGAAAGCAACTGTGATGCAAAATTAGGAGTTTTCTTCGCGCGATGCCTAACGACAATTTAAATCGCAGCGCTTTAATAGTATAGCCTAACGTGGCAGTAGTAGGTTGCCTCACTCCCCCCCCCCCCCCCAAGGCCAGGCATGTCGTTATGCAAATACGAGCCTCGAACCTCCCTCCTGCCATGCCACCACATCGAACAACGCGCCAGAATTTTATTTCCAGTCGAGATTTTCTGCGTCATTAAGGCTTGAATTTTGATGCACTATATCAAGTCAATCTGTCACGGTGCAAGAATTATTTGCGTCGACCCTAAAGTTATATGTTCCATTTAGCATCAAGTTGTGCTTGTTCCAGGTGTATGTTCAATTAAGTCTCAAATTTAACTTGTTCGAGGTATATGTTCAATTTATAAGTTCAACTCGTTCATGTTACGTGCATGTGTTCGTGTTATTTGTTAAATATTCCATTTAGTTTTAAACTTGGCGCATCGTAAAACTGAGAGCTCGTTTCAAATTTAAAGCTTTGTCAAACGTTGAGATGACACGTTCTATGCCGCACTTGGTTTCGAATAAAAAACCTCGTCAAGATGCTGAATGAGAATTGCGAGCCAAACAATTTTTTGAAAGTAAGCTCTTAAACCCTAAATTTTAATTTCTATTTTCTATGCTATCTTGAAGATAATTTTTGTAGTGAATGGAAAATATTCATTTGCACAACTGAATTAGATTTGGTAAGATATGAGAGTATGAGTGTTAAGAAACACAACATGTAATTATATGATATATCATGATATAACGAAATTGAAAAAATATTTAGTTGATAAAGCGTTTTATAGTGTACAAGAGTTCCTTTCACATCAGAATCAAGCCTCACCTCAACTAATTTATATAGTAATTATGGTAACTAGTATATAAGATTGATAATATTGCATGTATATAATTTTTGATGTGACTCATATTCCTTAACAGGAGTCTCCAGGACGTTATCTACAAAAAAAAAATATGGTTGCCATGTAACTATGTTGTTTCCATCTATCTGTCTGCCAATCTGTAACGTGTATTGCGATGGAAATTACTGGCTGAATTAAAATTTGATATTCAGTTCTGTCATTAATTTTTTATAAATTGAACGTAATGAAACTTCAAAAAATGCAGAGTTTTACATGAGAAATAGTAATAAAGAATGAGATGAAAAGATACGTGGATAGGATGCTTATATTTAAGGTTATCTACTAAATAGCTGTTTTAAGGTGACCATTTTACTTTTTCTAATAATATCCATTGTGAATAAAAGTTCAAAATAATGTGTGAGGAATCAAGTGAAATGGAGATCATTGTTGAATTATTGCCATCAACATTGATGGAAATCTCATTTCAACAGCAGTGAACTTTGCTATCCTTCAGGCTGCAGCATTAGCAATATTAAAGTGCTGTAAATAAGATTGACTCGATCTGATCCCTATTTGTGATGAGGAGTATACGCTCTTCAAGGAAAATTAAAGGAGCTTGAGCAATGGAGCATTCAATAATAGAGGATAACCACTAGAATCAAACACATGCTGTGGAATGGTGGTACTTTCGCTTCGCTGTAATCACGCTTTTCTAAGTTGTCATACATCATCCCACAGCATAAGACTGATTTTGCGATGATGGTTATGCTCGAGAATTGGATGCTTCACTATGGCGTACCATACTAGGACCGTGTCAGGCGTGCACAAGTGTTTGTCGGTGACGGAACGGTCTAGTGGGCGTATTGAAATATATATGATACATGGTAGAAAAATGTTATTCAAAAGCGCTTGACTATTGCAGGATCTACAATAGTTTTTCCTTACTTGTCTATTGCAAGATCTATGATAGTTGTTCCTTGCTTGACAAATGCAAGATCTACAACAGTTTTTCCTTGCTTGACTATTGCAAGATCTAAAATAGTTTTTCCTTGCTTCAATATTGCAAGATCTACAATAGTTTTTCCATGCTTGACTATTGCAAGATCTACAATAGTTTTTCCTTGCTTGACTATTGCAAGATCTACAATAGTTTTTCCTTGCTTGACTATTGCAAGATACTTAATCGTTTTCCTTACTTGACAATTGCAAGATCAACAATAGTTCTTCCTTGCTTGACTATTGCAGGATCTATAATAGTTTTTTCTTTCTTGACTATTGCAGGATCTACAATAGTTTTTCCTTGCTTGACTATTGCAAGATCTAGAATAAATTTTCCTTGCTTGACTATTGCAAGATCCTTAATTGTTTTCCTTACTGTTTTCAACAATAGTTCTTCCTTGCTTGACTATTGCAGGATCTACAATAGTTTTTCCTTGCTTGACTATTCCAAGATCTACAATAGTTTTTCCTTGCTTGACTATTGCAAGATCTACAATAGTTTTTCCTTGCTTGAATATTGCAAGATACTTAATCGTTTTCCTTACTTGACAATTGCAAGATCAACAATAGTTCTTCCTTGCTTGACTATTGCAGGATCTACAATAGTTTTTTCTTTCTTGACTATTGCAGGATCTACAATAGTTTTTCCTTGCTTGACTATTGCAGGATCTACAATAGTTTTTCCTTGCTTGACTATTCCAGGATCTACAATAGTTTTTTTCTTGCTTGACTATTGCAGGATCTACAATAGTTTTACCTTGCTTGACTTTTTCAACAACTTCAATAGTTTTTTCTTACAGCAAAGGAGCTGCTTTTCTCAGTGAGGAAACAAGGACTGCAAGACTCTCTTGAAGAGTGAAGAGGTTTGGGGGTTGCCTACCTTACCCCTTCCGACCTTCATGGTTGCCTCTTGTCAAGCATCTGACAGTTCTGTACGCTCCAGTAGTCCTCTCACAATCACTCTCTCACACTCCATCATTCTCTCTCTCTCTCAATCCTTCCCCCTCTCCACCACCCCCGCTGTCAGTCCCACTCACTCTCTCACTATGTGTGTGTTATTCAATTTTGTGCCAGCTCCATTGAAGCAAGCCAACCGTTCTTTTCACGCCAAATACAGACGAAATACCGTTACCTACTACTTGGGCAAACGCAGTTTAGATTATTCCATCTGTGGCAAAAGGCTTCAGTTTCCTACTACTGCTCTACTATGTTACCTCTTAAATGGTCATCTACCATCCATCATTTACTCACTCAGTCATTTCTCATTCTCAAGTCATATCTTGATATCTTATATTGATATCTTGATTCTTCCATGTATTTTCATCATAAATCATCTTTCATGTCTTCATTCAATCTCCAATCTCTAAGGTCCATGTTCATGAACTTACCTTGAGGCCTCCTCAACTTAAGGAAGACTTGGAAATACTTTGGAGTAAATATTTCTCAGTCTTCATTAAGTTAAGAAAGCTTCAAGGTAGGCTCATGAGTTAAGACTCGTGCCAGGTTGCACCAACATTCGTTGAAGTATTATTTGAAGATCGTTAAATTGCTGACGGCTGGTTGAATAGCATTTTGCGTTTCACCAACATCTGTTACTAACCAAGGAAAAGGTTCAGCCATAGTTAACTTTACAGCGGAAAATTTTTCAGATTTTCGACATACGTTCTCATGGAAAATTCATACAAATCTCTTATTGGAAAACATAAAATAACGCTACAATTTCTACTGGAAGCAGATTCGGAATATTGACTTTCTGTAAATATACCATTATTAATACAATACTTTTTTCAATCAATTATAACACAATTGGAAATTAAATATAATGATTATTATACAGGCTCAATAAAGCTCCCTAGTATTCAGCTAATTATTCACTACATAAAACTAAGATGGTATCCTACCTTACAAAAAGCGCATGATGTACAACGCGATAAGATCCATTCCAATTTTGTCTTGAATTTCTACTTTTTTTCGGAGGATGAAGCCAACATAGGTCTGAAACCTGTGCGTGGGTAATAAATTGGATGATGGTGATTAATGAGTTGGACCTACAGTTTTAGGTGGGTTCCGAACCAACGGGAAATGATTTAACAGCAGAGAACAGATTCTTTTTTGCTGGTCAACCCAATCGGTCACCCTTACAAAGAGCGTCCAGGAGTTTCGTAGCTCATCTCTGATTGAACAGATACTTGCTACGGCACTCGGCTATCACTTCTCAAGCTTTCCAGCTACTTATTCACTACATAAAACTGAGATGGTGTCCTGAGAAAGCGCATGATGTACAAACGCTATAAAATCCATTTTTAAGTTTTGTCTTACACAGGATTTTTACTTGAGTTGGAAACTAGGGAGCTTGTATTAAGCTTGTATCATAATAGTTATTATATTTAATTTCCGATTTGAGAAAAAATATTGGCGTTCCACAATAGGCTATTTCACATATTCGTGGAACAGTAACGTTTTCATCAAACCTAATAATGTAACTTGATAATGAACTATGAAAACTTGACAAGACATTCGACGTTAGACAAGACAAGCCGTTCGTATTATAGTAAATATTCAATTAAATATCTTGAGTTGTGTGAATATTATAGTATTATAGTAAATATTCACTTAAATATCTTGAGTTGTGTGAGAATCCTTTTTAAAGTGAAGAGGGATCCGAATACCCTTGACAATGACAATGACAAGTAACACTTGTGACAAATAGCACTCTTGACAAGTATCACTCGTAGTGACAAGTAATACATGCAAAAAGTAACACTTATAACAAGTAACACTCGTGACAAGTTACAAACTTGACATGAAACACTCGTGAAAAGTAACACTCTTAACAAGACGGAAAACTGACAATGATAATTTCAATTTTCGCATCGGCTCTTATCAATCGATAGAATCCACAAATCTGGGTGCTTGCACAGTAAAGCATTCAATACTTGATGATAATACCTATCAAACACAACATGCTTTGGCTGCTCTCATCCGTCGTACATAATTCCATAGCTTGTGTTAGATTTTTCGATTTTGATTATCATCTAGTATTGCATTGGATGCTCCAATTCGCATCACTCTTGAAGAACACAATTAATATCGGCTTCCATTCACTAATGAATCAATCTGGAACACGACCTAATTTTCCAAAAATATTTATTGAAATCTAGTCTAAGGAGGCTAATGAGCAATTTTTTAAATATGATATTAAGTTCAAGAAATAAGTTCGGTAGTTCTAGCTAACTATGCTATGAAAATTTTCTTTGTAGTGACGAAAGTGATATTGTGGAAGAGGGGGCTATGTACTACTGCATCGACCCAGTTTACATTTTCAATACTGCTGCAATTTGGGATGATATTTTTAAACATGGTGCTAGTTGAATTAGCATTATTTTTACCGTCTTTGTAACTGTTGAAGTCCAAAATGGAAGGATTGTTCGGTTTTTCAAAAATTGAATGTTATCAACTCAAAATTACTTTTAAGTGTAGGTTTAAAAGCAATTGGACTGTTATTTAACATATTTCATATTTTCGTAGCATAATGAATAATAAGACGAAGTTGTCACAGCCACATTTATAAAAAATAGTGAGGTACTAGTTTCGGTTGTTATACTATTATCAATCTAAAACTAAAGTATAGAGTTGCTTAATATTTACTAAACACGGAATGATACTATTGGCTAAGGGATAGGCTGACCTTCATTGAAGGTTTGTTGATTGGCTGAAGGTCATAACAGGTCACGACCTCTGATGGGAGGAGCAACAAGCAAAAATAAGAATCGAAATCATGAACATCTAGAAAGTAACAAAGAAGAACAATACACATGTAAGATAGAATTGAATCATTTTTATATTGAAAAAAAATTGAAGCTCACTGAAATGCAGTCAAGGTCAACCAAGAAAACACAAAAATACCGTTATTAAAAATATCTAGAATTATGATGAAACCAAGTTAGTTGTGTTCACGGTTTTTGGTTCTTGATTTTGATTCTTATTTTTGCTTGTAGCTCCTCCCACCAGTCGGCCTTCAGCCAATCACGAACCTTCAATGGAGGTCAGTCTATCCCTTAGCTAATATTATCATTCCGTGTTTAGTAGGCTATACATTAAGCTACTCTGTACTTTAGTTTTAGTTTGTTTGAGATTGATAATAGTATAACTACCGAAACTAGTTTCTCAATATTTTTCAATAAATGAAGTTTTCGTCTTATTATAAACTATTTTTAATAAATGTGGTTGTGACAACTTCGTGTTATTATTCATCATGCTATGAAAATATGAAATATGTTAAATTGTTTTTGAACCTCCACTTAAAGGTAATTTTGAGTTGATAGCATTCGATTTTTGAAAAACCGAACTATCCTTCCATTTTGGTCTTCAACAGTTATAAAGACGTAAAAATAATGCTAATTCAACTAGCACCATGTCTGAAAATATCACCCCAAATTGCAGCAGTATTGAAAATGTCAAAATGGGTCGATGCAGTAGTACCCTCCTCGACTACTCTAGTAAGTCCTCCAATTACAATATTCCTCCACGTCTGAGTGCTCACCTATAGAGCTGGGTTGGAACAAATTCTAGTCGCTGGAAAAAAGGCAGACAACTCCTTGACTAAAGGTTAAGGGTGATGGAAACTGTGACAAACACACGCCCGGGGCTCTCTTCTAGCCCTCCCTGGTCCCCCAAACCTTGGTTCCTCCCTTAAACCTCCTCACAACTCCCCTCCTAAACCCCCCCCCTCCAACTTCCGGCTTCCTGTTCGACTTTTTCACAGCCAAGTCGTGCGGAATGAGAAAATTTTGCTTGCTAGGATGGAGAGAAGACTCGTTTAGCGTGAGCACGACTCGTTCGCTATCTATAAACGAATTATTCTTTCTTGCAAGTGGAAAATCCACTATCATCGTTCAACTACTACTTACTTTTCTTCTGATACTATCCGGATATGAGCTACTACGTTTCAGTTACAGTTTTCCGATAATATCTTTACGTGTTCGATGACTGATCCTGTTGAGTTACCGAAATGTCTAGTTCTACAAGAGGGAATAAAATGATTAGTATTTGACTTATGTCGAGGTACCGAAATAATATGTTCTACAAGAAGGATAAGATAATTATTTAACGTGATTTATTTTATTTATTTTACGCACCCTTTACTTAAACTTTCACCAACGCTCTACTATTTGCTTTTTCGTATCTTGAATTTCTTATTTCAATAGAAAGTACGATGTTCCCATAGACTTCAACAATAATAAATCAATTAGAAAAAAATTCACTCCACCGTGTCAATTCACCGTCACATTTGAAGTGAGAAAAAACACTCACATTTCCATGTGTGACGATCGTTCCATCATGATATTAGCAAACCCAGAATTTTTTGCAGGGAAGGATATCCAATAAGAGTATATTTCAGGTGTTACGATTTGGGAAAAGGTCCTCACCTCCCATGTAAGACTCAAATATAGCTTTTCTTACTTCTGTTCGAAGAAGTTGAGGGGATACATCCCTTTTATCGCCATTTATATTAATGTTCAAAGTTAATGTTAACTTACTTCCTCGTTTAAATCTCTTCATACTTTTCCTTTTTACTGCGAGGGTTTCTAAATTTACTCGAATTTATTAATGACTGCAATACTTATTGCATGAATGAAAAACTTAGAGCAGTGTATATCAGTGAATTTAGAAGCTATATATTCTAGCAAGACGTGCTCCAATCTATTGATCACATGGAAAGTGTTATTTAATATATTGCTATCGACTACAATATATTTATCCATGCATGCGTTCTCCTCTAGCTTGCATCTATCACCGCTAAGAAAATTGCAGCTCGTCTAGCAAGAGAGAAATTGAAATTATATTTATTCTTCTTCATAAAATATTACAAAATATATTATAGATATTATAGAGAATTTCAATATAATATAGATTCTACACTAGTCCACATAGTCCTAAGCTCTCGGTCTATGCAATATAACTGTCACACCCATATTTGGATGGAATTAAATCCATCAAGAATTGAAAACTCAAACCCATATTCTATCAATTTTACGTGTCTGTATAAAGCCTCAATTACACTGGACTCATTTACTAGCTGACAAGCCAGCGAGTAGCGTGTAATGTAGCACTGTTTCAACTTTTTTTGTAGATATAGTTGGCTAGGGAACACGATTGCACTGGGTGAGGTTACAATCAGATTAACGCTTACCGCTATCTTGCTCATGGTTTCCTCTATGTTGTCACGCTAAGCTAATGTGATATTTTTGATTTGCTGAGCTAATGTTGAAGTATTCTGTACTAATAAGATCAGATTTGGCGTTATCGTCTTGCAAGGACACACCCATCCAGCATCAGATTAACACTAAGCAAACGATAATGTGTTGTTGTAGTGCACACTGGTCGAGACATGAATAGCGTAGATTAGACATGATAGTAGGCATGTATACATACGTTAGTGGTGACTGTTATATGTATAGTTAATGATGATACTATAGTAGACATATATAGGTGACAGTAGACTGAAACGACAGAGATAAGCGTCAAGTGGATCGATTCAAGGGGGAGTTCAAATGAGGGGCACAAGGGGGGGGCTTAACCAGGTGAGCCATAAAGCAGTAGTTGAAAACATGGAATGTTTGCGTGAAAACTCACCCCCCCCCCCCTGTGGGAGCTTATGCCCTCTCATCATGTCAAGCGATGTCTGTTTCATTGCCTCCACTTGTCTTCAGACTTGTCACTGAAATTCTTTCGAATTGCCCCTGTCGTCAACAAAATACAACACGGGAATTCATGTCTGTCTCTGGGTGGAATTTGTAGTGTAAAGAAGGAGCTGAACAGCGAGGGAGTGCTGAACAGGAGAGGGATAGTATTCACGGTGTGAAGAATTTGGGAAGTAGAAAGTATGTTGTGGAGTATTGGTTATTTGTTTATTTTTTGTAATGCTGACACATTGGTTTATTTAAAATCACCAAATTCATTAATAGATTTCATGATTCAAGGCACACCAGCAAGTTATTATTCATAATGCAGAAGTATATTCAATCAACATTAGAAAAATATTATACTAGTTGCTTTTCAGCGAAAACGGACCATTATTAGGCTGAAATGATAAGCAACCTGAATTGTTAGAAATGTGGCCCACTTGATAGAGTTTGAACAAAACTAAGCTAACGATGATGCTTCCTCAATCAAATCGATATACAGATGATCTTGGCTAAAGTCAGTTTTGTGCATGATTCGACTGCAAAGTCAAATGGCGGCCGACCTAGTTTATATCTGACATTCACAGATGATTAAACTATTACAAGTTGTTTTTGCTTCAAATCTCTTCCAGTACCCAAAACAACAACTGGATAAAAATATGTGAAAAAGTAATAGGACCCATAAGAAATGAATATCTCTGTAGATTAGGCTACAAATTTATCAATAATTTATTACCCTAATCGTTGACCACCACATAAGAAGCAAGATGGGTAGTTTTATAATTACCTACGCGAGTTGAAGAAATAATCGTCGTCGTCGTCTTCATTCATAATGATATCAAAATTAACACGTGATATTGTTGAAGAAATAATTCGATAGAATTGATTATTGTCCTTAAAATTATATATAGGCTAAGATAAACACACTTGCTTTCATAATACCTAGTAATTGTATATTATTGATCAAGTGTGACCTTCCTGTGGACTCATTCCCGCGCACAGACAGAAATGCCTATGTTGGAATTGACTATTTCGTATCTTTTTCATCTTCTAGTGGTAGTAGTTTATATTTTTATATTTGAGTGATCCTTTTTTTCTTTTTACACTGAACATTTGTCGTACACATTATTTTTTGTTTGGCATAAACCTGAATTTCAATTTGAATTTGAACTCCAACAAATCATTAATTGCTCGTTTTTGTTTGCTTCCTGATGTTTTTCAAGCAATAAATTCTATATAATCTGCCCATGTTGGATATCGAATTTTACGGGTTAAGTAAATATGGCTTCAGTGGTGAAAGTGGGAAAAAATCACACGCTTGTGGGAAAGTTAGCGGGAATTTACTCATCTCCAATAATGTGAAAATATTACCGCATTATTAGAAATATCGGCCTACATATCCTTTGCATAATCAGACCATAACACAGATAAACTACAATTTCAAAGATAATTACACCAGTTGTTTTCCAGGAAGAACAGACCAGTAATAATGTGACAGAAGTTATACTGATCCGTGAGCAAGATATTATTCTCAGACTGCCTGCAGAAGCCCTGAAGGGTAGAAGCAATCTCAGTAAAAGCCTGACGGCGCGTGAGCTCTAAAATTAAAAACCCTCGCTACTAGTTCGGATGGGAGGAGAGATCTTGAATGAAAGATGAAGTCTTGAACAGATGGTGGAAGGAGGAAATTGAGGAAGGGGGAACGAATGAAGGAAGGGGGATGTTACTAGGCTTATTGCTGGGCGAACGATTCCAAGATCCACCACTGCAGTAGTCAACCAGCCCATCATTCCTTGTCTGAAGCATCGTCATACACTAATATTACCACCACATCAAAGATGCGGAATCTCGGATTGCAATCCATACTAGATTGGTGGCTTCGGTGTCTCAATCTCGGATTCCGTTTGAAATCGAACGTTTCTAGTATTCTCTAGTTATACGGTTACAGTAGCACTAGAAGAAGTTCGCAGATATTTATTAGAGGTTATGATCTATTCCTATTGGGTCATGAATATTACGAATATTAGTCCAGTTCAACCGGATGTTCACTGTTCAGTATAATTTGAGCCATTCAATGTAGATGTAGGTGTATGAAGCTACTATATATGTAAAAAAGAGTGATATTAACCAAAATATTGACGTACACGATTATAATACAAGAAGCCGAGGATATTATCACTTGGTGAGTCACAATAGTAGCTTATTTAAACAAAAACCCAGTTATTGTAGCGAATGTGAAATTGGAGAGAATAGAAATAAAGAAGAGACAATGGTTCTCGGTGTTATCTGCTATGTAAATGTTTACTTTTAAGCAATTAATTACACTGCTTTTGACACTTTTATAGTGTTTACTTGGTAATTAGTAGAATGTTCTATTTGTTTGATTAGAAATTAATGGAGTCTTATCGAATATAGTAGAAAGTTCCAGTTTCCTTGATTTATTTATTCAGAAGATGATAGAAAAATGTAGAAATTGCTCGATATTTGAAAAACGAACGCATTTGTAAATTAGTTCAGTTGTCTTTGAAAATAAGTCGTGATAAACAAATTGTGTCAGTTCTATATTGTTTCTATATATAGTGATAATTCTTTCTCAGTGACTATAGAGATAATTCTCTTCCAGTTTAATTCATACCAGTGAGCTGCTAAATAGTTTTTGTTGTATTACGGACTAGTGCTACGTAAGTTAAGTGTTCTTTTTCGACGCTTCTTTTTGAATATTATTGGACAGTTATTAATTAATATTAGATCGGCCTTTTAACTTTTAGTGATTGATTTTTGTACAGTTTATTGGAAACTCATTATCAGTTGAACAATATCGTGTTATCTGTTTTTAATTGCTTATTTTTCTGTAAGACATTACTGAACAGTGGGTGTTGTGATTATTTGTGTAAATAAAGTGCGAGTGATAAATTTAAGTGTTGCCAGCTTTATTTTAGACATAGAACCCGTAACATTATATTGGTAGGAAACTCTACAACAAGCTACCGCAGTTTTTTAAGAGTATTGAAAATATAGAAATATTAAAAAAAACAATTGAAAAATATTCAGTTGATAAAGCTTTTTTTGTGGACTATAGTGTGCTTTTTAAGAGTTCCTTTCATACCAAAATTAAGCCTCACCTCAACTAATTGATATAGTAATTATGGTAACTAGTGTATACGATAGTATAATTGTTGATTTGAATTGTCTTATACTCCAAGACGTAATATACAGAAAAAGAATATTTTAATGT
The DNA here is from genome assembly GCA_948455865.1 of Conomelus anceps. Classification (NCBI taxonomy): domain Eukaryota; kingdom Metazoa; phylum Arthropoda; class Insecta; order Hemiptera; family Delphacidae; genus Conomelus; species Conomelus anceps. The sequence goes on along the minus strand of OX418225.1, from coordinate 31,096,229 downwards.
TATTTATTGAACTACATAAGTACACATTTCTAACCAAATAACGAAATCCTCAAAGTGAAGTATTTTTATGGTGTCCCTAGACGCCTTGACATAGCAATCTTTGCAAGACTATTTTTCAGTAACACAATTTCTCTTTACGAATAACTCTGTAAAGCAAAAGAGTTCTTAACTAGATGCTAGATAATCGATTTTGTTGTACAGTAGTTCAACTGTGTTTATTTTAAACAATCCACTTTAGTCACACAGAATTCCTTTGAAACTTGAAACTTTCTAACATGAAATTTTCCACATATTATAATTTCTTCTGACAAGAAAAATTTGCAAACTTGTTCTGCGTTAGTTAAAAATATTAGTCAACTTATTAATCGACGTAACGGAAATCTTTTGTTCATTACATTTTGATGTAGAAACTCCTCCAGAACATTTCAAGTTTAACATAACTCAAGCCACTCAATGAAATCCCCATCAAACTCCTTCTCACTAATAAAATTTTACAATTCTTCGTCCTATTACTACTTTTGAAGTCAATAAAACTGTAGTTGTTTTTCATGCTTCACCTACTTTCAAACTAGACAATATGTTTCAACTATATCCTTTTAGATGTAGCTCAATCTTCCCATCCACTGGTTACGAATATACATTGAAATAAGACAATTTGACCTATTTATATATTTTTTTGGCCTATTTAAATCCTTTTTCAGATTTATTTATTTGGCTTTTCATCTTATTTCTCTTTAATAACGTCTGTTACTGCTTCCATCATTTCACAAAAATGTAAGCTAATATGAGCTAATCTTAGTTCCAACCAAAAACTAAAAGACAGTTCTCACCATATCTGCACGTCAACAATTGACTCAGTTTAAGACTTAAATGTTGAATAAGCATACAAATTCACACTTTACACCATGTTACAACTATCTATATGCTAAACGCAGTTTAAAAGCACTCAATGTGCAACGGGCCTAAAACCTCTTGGCCTATTTATGATTTAATTATATAGCTTCTCAATTCCTTCCACTTGAAACTTAAGTTAAGAGTTGAATCTTGATTCAGCCGTTTAAATCAAAGTACAAAATTATTACGTATGCTGAACGCAGTATAAACGGTCACTGTGAATACAGGAAGTGAATTTCTAGACCTATTTCGGATTTATTTATTTGACCTTTTAACTTGTTCCTCTCTAAAACGTCTGTTACTGATTCCATCATTTCACAAAAATGTAAGCTTATATTATGAGCTAATCAGTTCCAACCAAAAACTAAAAGACAGTTCTCACCATATCTGTAAGTCAGCAATTAAAATGAGATGAAATATAACTTTATTCACAAAATTATAAAGAAAAAAAAATTTACACACAATTTTTAAACAATATCAGTCTTATTCGTTACATTAATACTAAATAGTCTATTTATAATATTGAATACTGCTATTGTGAATAAAATCGAGTAAGACATCCCGAGGCCTGGCCTGTGTGGAATGGGTATCAGTGGTTCCATTTTTATTTTTATTCCAATGGATAACAGGAAAAGACTGCAGAGACGGTTTCATTATTGTACAATATAAAAGAAGAAAAAGACGTGAAAAAGCAGATAGATTCAATTATAGACATTCTTAATAAATTTAATGTAGGCTACGCCAAGAAAGAATGCACAAATTAACTCAGTTTAAGAGTTAAATCTTGAATAAGCATACAAATTCACAGTTTAAACGCTCATTGTGGATACAGTACTTGCATTTCTCGACCTATTTCTGATTTATTTATTTGACCCTTTATCTTGTTCCTCTCTAAAAACTTCTGTTACTGATTCCATTATTTGACCTACATCACCATCGCAATCACTTCCGCCTACGCGATTCCTCAATTTCCTTTCCTTGTCAGACAAACAAAAGGGCACCGGCGAATCGAAAAGGCATTGACCGTCGCCCCTCTCCCACCCTCTCACGCCCTCTCTATCCCCTCACCATCCCCATAACCTGACTATGATTCACATTAGATTCCATTTCGACCGTGTGAATAATGGGAACTTGAAAAGGGAAAGGCAGCATACTATACACGAACCAGGGCCCAGGGCTCACTGCACACGCAAAACACAACACAAGCTTTCCGCATACGACGACATTTGAATAACACCTGGTAGCTCCTGGTATGGTTCCCTGGTACCCCTGGTATGGGAAGGTATGAGTTCTGACGTAGATTGGGCGTCTGGCATTGCTATATTGCACAATGATTTACGACGAATCGACGTTTCGTTTATTTTTTTCTCCCTTCATCAGGCTGACCCCCAGCCCCACAATACGCTCATTGTAATCTATAGGTTCTACCCAAGATATATTCGTATTTCAACATTTGTGTTATTTAGAGGGTGGGTGATAAACGGTCTATTGGTTGGGCTTTTCAAAGTTGGAGGTTGAATAATAGGTCCAATGTTTTTTTTCGTTTTTTCGCTAATGATGCCCAGATAAGCCTGAGACTTGTGCAATAGTCATGAGTGATACAATTGTAACAATCATATCAAATCAAATCGTTTATTGCCAAAAAAAAAACATGGAAAATGTCACAGCAACGTCAATATCATAGCCTACATGAGCATCCAGAATTCGAAAAGTTTCAAAACATTAGACACGAAAACTAAAATTCAATTGTAAAAAACTCTTCAATTGTATATAAACATTCAACAGAGAAATATTCAAAGAGAGGGTCGTGAAGGGGTGTTTCCAGGTCGAAAGCAAGAGGGTAGGAACTAGGTGGACGGAGGAACGAGGACAGCGGTTCTCTGGACAGATGAAGGCCTCTTGGGAAAGAAGAAGAACCATAAGGAATTGAAATGTGCTTCTAATACTCTACAATCGTGATCTCTAAATGGTCAAACTGAAACAAAAAAAAAAAAGAAAAAAACATTCTCTGATGAGCAAATTCTTCAAATATTTTTATAGTAAGTAATCTCCATAACTCGCACAGTTCTAGGAAGAGCATTAAACAGTTAGAGTTTAACAGACATATACTGCCAGTTCTGCTGTGAACCTTTATACTGGCAGTATCTAACTCTCACATCACATTTATTCTTTGTTTCATAGTTATGCACATCAGAATTCACCTCATATTCATGAATGTTTTTTTAATGTAAATCAAGCATGGCAATGTATACTATATAATAATAATAATGATGATGATATATACTATATACAATATATAATGATGGCAATGTTAATAAACTCATTCTTATAAACGATTCCCGTATAAAATACTAAGTGACGTTCCGCACCTTTAGAAAAAACAAAGCCGACTTATTTATTTAGTGGAGGATATTTGAGGATCTCGTTTTTATAATGCAATAAAATATAAGAAGTTTCCATTGCACACAACTTCTAAATTGATTGTATTTTAAGATTCCTGAGATAGATACAACGACTAAATAGATATAAAAACTACGGAATATAGTATGAGTCAAACATCTTGATGGCTTCCACAAGAAGAATAAATAGTACTATAAAAGTATTTTTGTTAGAACTCTAACCAATCTTGAAATATTTCTCATAAAAATGTCAGATTGATGATATCAAGAGCAATCTAATTAATACAGAAAAAAGAGACATAAAACATTTAAATTTTCTCAACCCTAACATGCTAGTTCCAGTAACAGTTATTCTATTCTCATGATCCAAGTCAGTGAAAAGCAAACAACGATTCCACCCATAAAATCAAACGTTTTTCGAATCTTTTCCTGTCAACAGCAAATTTAAATTCCTCTAGTAAGATTTCTCTACTCGGTCTCCTTCCATTTTACTTTGATTCTTTCTCCATCCTTTTTCAATTTCTGTTCATCCTCTGTATCTATTCCATCTAGAACCATTCCATCAGTTTCTCCATCACTCCCTGTCTTTATATCTCACAATACATCCGTGAACCGTATATCTTGCCTCACTTTATATCGCTTTCATCTAGAACTGTTCCTCATCTTCCTTCCTCTTTCATCATTTCTCTTTCTATGCTTTGTATCTCTTTCATCTAGAACCATTCCATCAACCTCCCCATACTTCTTATCCCACTTTATATCCCTTATTCGTCAGTATACATCTATCTTCCTTCCCTTTGTATCTCTTTCATCTCTCTTCTCTGTTGTTCTCTCTCTGTCCTCCTTTTTGTGCCTTCATACATTCCTGTTCGCGGAAGGAGGAAACGAAATATTTGCGGACAACTTCCGCGAAACGAAATAGAGGAAGCTGTGGATCGCAATTGGCCAACCACGCATTCTGGTGGCTGTTTTGAACACTGCACTTTGTGACGGCTTTTGATGTATTCAACGAAAATAATGTCTTCTTCGGGTTGCCGTCAGTTCGGATGAACGAGCTTATAGATCGGTTAGCGATTCCACGGAAACCGCAGTCCTTTTCAGCAAAGCTTATCGAGAATTGTATTCTGCACATACAAACAATGCGGTCATTGTATTTTTATTGCCTTTTTCCGTTGTTACTACACCATTCTTGAACGGAAAAGTGAAATGCAGAACTGTTACTAACAAGCGAAAATATAAATGCCGAATATAAAGCGATATATATAGACAGCGATACTTCCAATGGTTTGATTTCAATTTGTCTGTGATCTATGACAAATTGAAATGCAGGGCTGTTTACAATCATAAGCAAAAGTTTAAATGCCGAAATAAAGACAGAGATATTGGTAAATGTTTTGACTTCAATAATATTTGTACCTGTAATCTATTTCAGATTTTAACAAAACTTGTCGGGTAAAAGTGGAATTATAATATGGAAGGAAAATAAAAGCATGTGAAGCAACTGTATTTAATTGATACAGATTGCTAGCAGCTATGTTCCAATTTTCATGATCTATAAAGTTCAAATGCAGAGATGATTGGCTGCAGGATGATTCATTGTATTTGTTAGGTTTCATAATGAAACACAACATTTCTAATTATTTTGTGGAATCAATATCAATATTGAAAAATCTCCCCTTTTCAGATATCATAATGTTAATTCACCATGTGTAGAATGGAATGGAATGTTAATTCGCCTCTTAACTAACCATCACCATAAACCATCGATATGACCATGAAAAGTATACTGTGATCAACTAATCGTGAAGCAAGTGGCAACGATAACCCAACCTACCCGAGAGTAATCTTGCCTACAGAAATTTCTAGATAGAAAAGAAAAAGATTTCCACATACGAGAACCAAGACCTCATCCTCGATTTTTCTGTGTGTGAAAGTAGTACCATAACTGAGAATATGATTTAGAAGGCACTCACAGAAATCGTAGGAGCAGCGAAAACCTGGCAGAACTACTTGAAATGATGGGAAAGAGAAGTGGGGTAGCAGCGGAGAAGGGGTAGATCGTTGAATAATTGATATTCTCGTGACGGTGCTACCTTCTCACTCCTCTAAATATCACCCCTTTATTCCACCCAAACCCCTTCATTTCATCCCCATTTATTTCACTCCCGAACCCCTATTTCCTACATCCTAGGTCCCTTTTTCGAACCCCCCATCCTGTATAGACTTCCAAATACACCCGATTCAATACTTATAGAAGTAGGAATATTGCCACCATTGGTGTGAGTGAACCAGTAAGGCAATAGATTAACAAAACAATCCGACGTTTGTTCAAACAATCCCGGATGCTCTGATCCAATTGGAAGAGAGAAAGAGAGTGTGAGAGGAACAGAGCGTTAGAGAGAGTGAGTGAGAGAGTATGATTGAAAAAGAATGAGGGATGGAAAAGTGGGAGAAAGTGATGTAGTGTGATAGAGAGAGGAAGCGGGAGAGTGTGAAGGTGATCCAATTGGAAGAGGATAAGACAGCTATTGAGTAGTGGTCTAAAGAGAGAAAGAGAGAGAAAGAGTGTGTGTGTGTGAGAGAGAGAGCGAGTGAGTGAGAGAGTAGAGAAAGAAAGAGCCTATAGTCTTGGATTGAATGACAGTGCGACAATCATCCATCTTGCAAAGACATCTTCAACACGTTTTTCATCAATTGAAGACTTCACCACCTTCAACAGGCCATCAATTCGGTGTTTGTGGGGCCTTCCACTTGAATTTCCTGTGATTGCCAATGTTTTAACAGCTACTGTTCTTGATAATGACAAATGGGAAATAGATTTCTACGGTTGTACTATCCTCTAAATCCGAGGGAAAAGAAAGGAATTGATGGTTGTTGATGAAAGATTGATTTCTGTTCGAGTTGTTTATAAAAATAAAGTTTTTCGAGAATTCTCAATAAATTTAATGACCGACTAGAATAATTTGATTATAACAACATCTATCTCAGTGTTACTACTTATAGTTCTACTTCATAAATCTTATGAGAAGCTTCATATTAGATGATAGGAGATAAAATTGAAGTTAAAAACGTAAACACCGACGTCGGTCAAAGTACCAAGATGGTTGCTGATGGAGGATTGATTTCTGTTTGAGTTGTTTATAAATAACATTTTTCGAGAATACTCAATAATTTTAATTGTAATGAACGACTGGAATAATTTTTTTATAACAACATCTATCTCAGTATTACAACTTAAAGTTCTACTAGAACTAAGTCTTCATATAAATCTTATGAGAAGCTTCATATTAGAAGATAAAATTGAAGTTAAAAACGTAAACACCAACGTCGGTCAAAGAACCAAGAGTTTTGAGTTGGTTTCTACTTTACCAAGCTATAACTACTTCAATAAAGCGCTTTATATGATTTGTAGAGAGGCATCGATCGATATCTGAGTTAGAAGTGGGGTGTATAAACTAAATTATGGAGGTTTTAATGCTTGAAATATAAGTTAATTTTATGGCCAATTTGAGAGTGCTGAATAGAAAGGTTATTACAAATTTATAGCATGAATAATAGCTCTTAAAGCGTTAATCAACCTATCAGGATTGTCATTGTTCTTTCATACTTCCAACTTCTGGTTCAAATTTCACAAATTTGATCTATTTTTGATAATATTTCAACACTGTTCTATAGAGTCCATTTTTTATTGTTGTTTCGTATATTATGGATTTTTGCTTCTGTTCACGTCATAAATAAAATAAATAAAATAAATAAAATAAATAAAATAAATAAAATAAATAAAATAAATAAAATAAATAAAATAAATAAAATAAATAAAATAAATAAAATAAATAAAATAAATAAAATAAATAAAATAAATAAATAAAATAAATGAAATAAATAAAATAAATAAAATAAGTAAAATAAGTAAATAAAATAAATAAAATAAATAAAATAAATAAATAAAATAAATAAAATAAATAAAATAAATAAAATAAATAAAATAAATAAAATAAATAAAATAAATAAAATAAATAAAATAAATAAAATAAATAAAATAAATAAAATAAATAAAATAAATAAAATAAATAAAATAAATAAAATAAATAAAATAAATAAAATAAATAAAATAAATAAAATAAATAAAATAAATAAAATAAATAAAATAAATAAAATAAATAAAATAAATAAAATAAATAAAATAAATAAAATAAATAAAATAAATAAAATAAATAAAATAAATAAAATAAATAAAATAAATAAAATAAATAAAATAAATAAAATAAATAAAATAAATAAAATAAATAAAATAAATAAAATAAATAAAATAAATAAAATAAATAAAATAAATAAAATAAATAAAATAAATAAAATAAATAAAATAAATAAAATAAATAAAATAAATAAAATAAATAAAATAAATAAAATAAATAAAATAAATAAAATAAATAAAATAAATAAAATAAATAAAATAAATAAAATAAATAAAATAAATAAAATAAATAAAATAAATAAAATAAATAAAGGATTCATAAAAATAAAGAAAATAATAAATTCATTGATCTATTAATCGAGAAGATGATTCAAACTACTGACAAATTTAGTTACACCAATTTTTATTCAAGCAATAACAACTTATACATAAAAGGGCGGTCTAGCTGAAAAGTTAAAAAATACAAAATTTGAGATTTTTACTTTCTCACCCATTCCCAAGTAGAAATTCTTTGGGGGGGGGGGGGGGTTATGAAAGCCCTACCCCTTAAAAACCTCGTGATCGCAACAAGTAGTTCCACAATAAAACAGTAGATGAAATGGGAATCTGCTGCCATTCAGATGTACGCTCTATCGCTGTTTCGAATAGCGAAAGAACAAACCCAGGTGTGTTGGAGGTTGGGCATCTCAACCGTTTATCTTGCCTCAGATAAAGGAAATAACAGTAAGAAAATAGCAGTAGTTGTCTTCGTATGCTCTGAAAATGGAGGAATGGAGAGGCCTTCTTGAGAATGGCGGGCATGCTTCCAAATGATAACTGGATACTGCCATAGACAGATGCGAGAAAAAAAGAAAAATAGAAAGAGAGGGAGTGTGTAAGAAAGAGTATGTGTGAGAGGATTTGGAAGTAGGAAGTACTCTCATTTTGCGACAGGCAACAGAAAGGAAGAAATGTATTGGTGAGCTTGCAAATCTTTTCTTCGGCTACAAATCCCTTAAGGATACGTTCGCGATTCGTTTCCGTCCTGCTAAGGATGTGTGTGCCCTGAACTACATCCTGTAGTCCTTACTCCTGTGACATCTCACACTCAACTATGGCAACTTGTTAGTATTATAATCATTGCTATTCTCCTGACCTCATAATATATTCTTGATAGAAGCAACAAATATTTATCACGAAATATAAATGAACTCTTATTTTTTGTGTTACCCTTTCCGAAATCATGAAGTTCCAATTATTTCGGGATTATTTTAATTAGAAGGAAATATTATTATACACTTTTGAAGTGTGAACGAACCAATGACATCACAGACAGAATAAAGTGTTAACCGATAATTAACCGAAAAAAAAACTCTGTTATCTGCTGAAAAGCACTCCCCGGTGGTTCAGAACCCACCTGAAACCGTAGGTCCAACTCATTAATCAGTATAACGAAATCGATTATCAAGACAAAAATACGTTCTAGGAGGTATTTGTTAATGAGAACTCGTCTGGTTGAAATTGCAATATCAACGGATACTAAATCTCACGAGTCAATGTAGGTCTATGTCAGAGGAAATCGAAATATTAAAATCAAAAATAAACTTGGCTAATGTAAGATCTGAACCTCTGATCAATACAAAAAAAGTAGAACCTAAATCAAATGGGGAAAAAATAAATAGAAATGGTCAAACAAAAACGTATAGTCAGGTTTTGCAAACAGCAACCAAAACTAAAGTAAGGGCAAATAACGATAGGAAAGGTAGAGTACTGCTCTTGACATCCAGTCATGGACGAGACTGTAGTGACCTACTAAATAAAAGATTAAAAAATAAGTATGAAGTTCAGAGCTTTTTCAAACCAAGTGCCCCTATAAACGCTATCGTAGAGTCAGCACAGGAACAAACTAAAGATTTTGGTAAAAACGATTTTCTAATAGTACTGGGTGGCTCAAACAATATAAATGAACCTAATCTAAAACATCTTCCTGAAATAAATGAAAAAATTAAAGAGATTGTGCCACTCAGCCAAAAAACTAATGTAATAATAAGTACAATTCCGTATAGGTTTGATAGGCCAGAGCTAAATGAAGCCATTAAGTCAACAAATAAATCAATTCATAATACAATCAACCGCCTAAAAAATAAGAATTCTAAGCAGTTGGGGATTTGTTTTCTAAATGAAAGGCTGAAAAAACAAAACTTCACTAATCATGGTCTACATCTAAATCAATCTGGCAAAGTAATATTTTGTAATAGGCTGGCAGAGCTGATTGAAAGTCGTTTGCAATCTGCTGTCAATAATTCTCCTAAACAATCATCTAACGAACCTTTTTTAGTAAAGTGGCTCAAAACCGGGAAGGGAAACTAGTTTCAGATGATAAATTCATATCTTCAATTGTATTAAAAGACGTTAATCGATCAAAAAATCAGGATAGCATTAGTGGAAGGAATTCTTGTAGCAATCTGATAGGCTCTCAAGATTCTAAGAGATTAAGTAAATCTACTTCAATATGCAAAAGCAACGATAAAGTAATAAGGGATGATAGGGAAGTACCGGTACTCACTGTGTTCCATCAGAATATTCAATACATTCGTAACAAAATAGATAGAATCGAAGTATTTTTTAAAGAAGAGGCTCCTGATATAGCTATTTTCACAGAGCATGGTTTAAAAGAAGATGAATTGTCACAACTTAATATTCCAAACTATTCATTGAAAACGTCGTATTGCAGGACATCTCATCGAAGTGGGGGAGTAGCTATCTTCACTAAAAATGCTAAGAATATGCAAACATTTAATTTAGAATATGCAGAGAAATTTGCTGTGGAAATGGATTTAGAAGTTACTGGTTTGAGAGTAAAAATCGACAATAATTTCGAAGTAGCGGTGTTAGGTATTTACAGGTCACCAAATGGGGAATGGAACAATTTTTGTGAACTATTCAATAGGCTTTTAGAGATTACTACTACTCGTTTTACAAACGTTATTGTAGCGGGAGATTTCAATACAGACTTTGCAACACAGAATAAAATGACAGAAGATTTAAAGGATATTATATGCATGAATAACTTGGAAATAAAAGTTCATGAATATACCAGAGTCACAAGAACATCACAAACTATAATTGATAACATCCTTACTAATATAGATTACTCTAAAACAAGATTAGGCGGCTCGGAACTATCTGATCATGACTATCAAATCTTAGAGGTGGGGTTGCAAGGTCATAAATCAATTAAAAAGAGTAGAGTAATGAAAGAAATTCAACAATGTGAACAGGGGAATATCGATTGTTTGAAGCAGAATCTGCTACAAGAAAACTGGAGTAGGGTTTACAATAGCAATAGTTTAAATGACAAATATGATAGTTTCATTGATATTTTAAGGTTTCATATTACTATGAGTTGTCCAGTTAAAAAAGTCCCTGTAAAGAACAAATTAGACAAGATTGAAGAGTGGATAACTGATGATATCCTTGCAGAAAGAAATAGGGTTAAAGATGCATATGATGAATTCAAACTATCTAGAAATATGTTAAGTGAAGATAATTACAAAGCTCTAAAGAAAAACTATATGAAAAAAGTGAAAAGAGCGAAATGTAAGAAAACAGCTGAAATTTTGAATAATAGTGTGTACTTTAACACAGCAGTGTGGGATGTAATAAACAAAAATAGGCAAGTAGCTCATGTAGATGCTTATACTAGTGTCCCCAGAATAATTAACGAAAATAACAAATATATTGATGATAGTGTAGACATTTGTAATTTCTTTAACAGATATTATCAACTGGTAGCTAAGGATCTTCAAAAATCTCTTAATACAGGTATTAGTGATGCAAACATGAGGAATACTGAGGGGATTCAGAACGAATTAAAATTCCACCCAGTATGCCAAGACGAGTTGTCAAATATCATTGATAGTTTAAATAATAAAAAAACTGTAGGAATGGATGGGGTATCCAGTAAAATTCTGAAAGAATGAAAAGATCAATTGTTAGACCCTTTGATTCATCTGATCAATCATTCATTAGAACAAGGTGTTTTTCCAGATAATTTAAAAGAGGGGAAGATCTTGCCAATCTTCAAAAGTGGCGATAGAGAAAAGGTAGAAAACTATAGGCCCATTAGTATTTTAAATGTAATAAGTAAAATTTTTGAAAGAGTAGTTCTAAATAGGTTACTTCTGCACCTTCAAGAAGCTAACTTTATCTGTGATGAACAGCATGGCTTCCAGAAAGGGAGATCAACAAAAACAGCCATAGTTTCTCTAGTTGAAAAACTAATAGATATATTAGATTCAGGTGATAAAGCTACTGCAATCTTCTTAGATCTGTCAAAGGCATTTGATTGTGTTAATCATAGAACTTTATTGGAAATACTGCAAAATGTAGGTGTAAATGGGGTTGAACTGAAATGGTTTGAATCATATCTTATTGGGAGAAAACAATGTGTAGAACTAACTACAGTAGTTGGTAATAGTATAGTAAAGAATAAATCTAATAAATTAGAGGTGCAAGCTGGAGTGCCTCAGGGGTCAATACTAGGTCCATTGCTTTTTTTGTTATATGTCAACCGTTTACCTAAAGAATTAATTAGTGGTAGAGCCCTCTTATTTGCTGATGATACATCACTCATTTTCAGCAATTCCATTCTAGATAATTTAGAAATAAGTGCCCATATAGGTGTGCAGTCCATTGTCCAATTTTTAAACCAGTTGAAATTAACTATAAATAGTAAAAAATGCCAATACCTTCAATTCAAAAACAAACATAATTTAAATGAAGATAGGGCTATAAACGGGTTTGTAAACGATAATCAATTAGACCAGGAAGAAAAAATTGCATTTCTAGGAGTTATGTTGGATAGACGATTGACCTGGACTCCATACATTGAGAAAATATGTAGTAAAATTTCATCTGGGGTATTTGTCCTGCGACAGCTCGCTAGATTGAATGACAAAAAGTTACTTTTTACAGCTTACCATGGGCTCTTACTGTCACATATTAGGTATGCTATCTTAGTATGGGGTAATTCATCAAAACAAAATCTTGATAGGGTGTTTAAGATCCAAAAGAAAGCGGTTAGGTGTATAGAAAGAGTAAATAGATTAGATTCATGTAGGCCGTTGTTCAAGAGACTTGGTCTCCTAACTGTACCCTGCTTATATGTGTATGAAGCTACTTTATATGTAAAAACGAATGATATTAACCAAAATCTTGATGTACATGATTATAATACAAGAAGCCGAGGAGATTATCACTTGGTGAGTCACAATAGTAGCCTATTCAAACAAAAACCTAGTTATATTGGTAGGAAATTCTACAACAAGCTACCGCAGTTTTTGAAGAGTCTTGAAAATATAGAAATATTTAAAAATCAATTGAAGAAATATTTAGTTGATAAAGCTTTTTATAGTGTACAAGAGTTCCTTTCACATCAAAATTAAGCCTCACCTCAACTAATTGAAGTAATTATGGTATCTAGTGTATAATATTGTTGATCTGACTTGTCTTATACTCCTTAACTGGAGTCTCCAAGACGTAATCTACAAAAAAAAAAAAAAAAAAAAAAAAAAACGGACACCATTAAAATTCTTCTAGTAGAGGATTTCGTTATTCCGAAGTTCGTAATATAAACGTTTCACTGTAATTTATTATTATTATTCTATGATCGCTAAAGCAACGCAATAACGACGTAAATAAATAATTATATTTATATTTTTTAATACAGCTTCATTATTAATTTTTTTCGGAGGATGAAGCCCACATAGGTCTGAGACCTGTGCGTGAGTAATGAATTGGGTGATGGTGATTGATGAGTTGGACCTACAGTTTTAGGTGCTTTCCAAACCACCGGGGAGTGATTTTAAGCAGAGAACAGTCTTTTTAGCTGGCCAATTCAATCGGTCACCCTTACAAAGATGGCACAGGAGTTTCGTACCTTATCTCTGATTGAACAGATACCTTGAACTACAATTTCTTATTATTTGAACTACACTAGTATTTCGAACAAATTCCAAGTAAATTACATTGAACGAATCTATTCACTTGTAAAATTCACTCTTCATTGGATTTCAAACTTTGCAAAAAACTTCTCTACACCCATTTTTCACTGGACAATGACGTCAGAAAATCGTACTCTCCCGCGAGTTTCGGAGATAATCGCATTTCTCTATGAATATTCATTGCGAGCTGTCTTCTCTCTTCCATTACCTCTTTTACACAAGTCCTATCTCGCTCTCACTCCCGGCATAAATTCATCCAGAGCCCGAGCTTTATTACAAGGATTACGATTTTATTCATCCCCATTCATTCATTCATCGCCAGTCGGCCGGCCATCTTGGATTTCACAATGACCGCTAGGACAGAAAATGAGGAGGACAGAAAAGGACGTAGACCAACAGACTTAGTCTCCGACTTTAGGCTTAGCATAAATTTTAAAAGCGTTGGAATAAAGCACAGGAAAGGAAAAATTTCAAAAGAATAGCCGACAACCCGACATTTTTCTCATTGGACTAAAATATGATATAGGCCTTCTCTATTCTGTGTGAGCGAATATAATGATAATGCAGATTGTAATAATAATAATTCGTCAAAAGAATCACAATGGGCATATTATCTTTCGAGGCCATTGTTGGATGAACGTTTGAAGAATAAACAAAGCCGTTTTTCTTTTATAAAATTGCGTCTGAAAAGCGTAAAAAGGAGGCTCAACTTACTGGTGACTTGATATTTGTCAATTTATTGAAACGACTAGCCTAAAAAGCCGTTTTGGATTTTGTGCTCACAGTGGGAGCGAAAATTTACGCTAATTCTTTCGACTTTAGTCTTATTTTGTCTTACTGTTCGAATTCGCCCAAACGGCTCAAACATGTGGCTCGGTTAAGATCTCTTATCATATCGATCATTAGTTTTCGTCAGAATTCGCACTAAATCGTTACTTCGCAGTTGGCAGCTTTTTGTTGCAATAACGCTGAGATCACGACAATATTGATATGCATCCATAAATTTGAAAAAAAAAATGAGAGCTTGCACTTAATTTTCTCCTGCCTGCCTGTTACAGACGATATTTTTAAAGTTAGACTTTTGCAAATATCTACAAATTATGAATAAAAATTTTCTTTCCAACCTTGAAAATCGACTATACTTAATCATTGAAATGAAAAAACAAATGTCAATTTTATACACCGTTTATAATTCACGTACCATGGTTTCATGACATAATCCGACACATATCATGAAGTCATGGCCCTTGGTCCATTGTCCATTGAAACAAAATGTTGTTCTTCCATTTCAATTATGGAACGGTTCTACAAACCTAATACTTATTTTCAGTAATTATTTACAAGAATTAATAAATAATTAATTATACGCCGATCAATAATAAAAGAAACAAGAGTCCAATAAACTGTACAATAATGTAGAAAGAAATAATAAAATAACAACTAAACACTTGCAAAACACAGTCCAAAACGTTATTTGACAGTCCCAAATAATATCACTTGACACGTCTTTAAACTGTTGGTAAGCTGCAAAAATAGTAAACACTTGTCTCTGCGCTTTACACTGGAATCGAGCGCTGTTTACTTCAACGGCACTGGATTATCTCACACGAGATCTGTGACACAATCTGTCACGCGAGCTTTGTAAAACTAAACAGCTTGTTCACGTGGACTTCTTACATAGTCATCATTCCAAGTACTGGAGGCTTCTAGATGATTTGAGAAGTTCATGGAAGGTCATTGAATATAGTAGAACAATCAGGAGTCCGCAGAACCGAAGACAAGCTTTGACGGCTCTCAATTGAGTGCAAGAGATGCAGATTTGAAGAATAAGAGTGACAAAGACATGTGAAAAGCAAGAGATTGAAGATTCAGATTACAAGTCACGTTTGTCTATGAATGGAAACGATGTACGTAGAATGAGTGCGTGAACAACTGCTTGTTTTGCATTCGTAGCAATAATAAAATGTCAAAGTTGAAGAAATCTACCGTACTTTAGTTTATTGGCCTTTATGGCCAATATAGCTTCAGTTCTTTCTGCACCCCAACGTATGATAGTCACGTTTATTGGGTGAATAAACCCGAAATAATAGTATATAGTTGGTGGAATAAAAAAATTAAGCCAATGGTGAAAAGAGTGCATGGTCAAAAATCGAAGGATTTTGTTATTTAATCAGTGTAATTGACTGATTTAAAAAAAAATAATAAATACGGTACCTGACAACCGAATCAATTGACGTTCTGGAATTAAATTTATCCTGATCTAGGTCCTGTTCAATAAATAGCTTATCACGAATTAATATAATCTTCACATAGAAGCTTCCAGTAGATTTTGCAGTAGCGAACTCAAAATAGAAGTGATAAATACTCGTAAATAAATACAGTTATTGAGACAAAAATAAAAATGATCGGAAAAAATGAAATCAAAAATTGACAAAAGAAGATAATACAGAAATAATTAATGTTAATAATAATAGTTTGTAAATTATTGAGTGACAGGCCCCTGGTAACAGTTTGTTCACTCTATGACAAACTTCATTCAGGCTAATATGTTCCTATATTTATAATAATTATCAATTATTTTCATCCACTGTTAATTTTCAGCCAATTCAATCTATTTTCTATTCATACTCACATGATCCAAATTCAAGGAGTATTTTTACTCACTTTACGCAAATCTATTACATTTTCTCCAATTATATTTAGAATGGAAACAACTTTACAAAGTGGTGTATGTTACCATCAACATTTTTGTTCAGCTCCATTTTCACTAGAATTGAACTCCCTAGATGGATCTCCCTCCAAAAAGAAAGTGACAAAGCGGTAGACGACAGCAATCTCTTACGAAATTCGTTCAATTTCCATCTTAAATTGAGTCAGACCCCTGATTCTTCCCCCTCATCACCCCAAGCCTAAAACACGACTACACCCTTTTCTTGAGACTCCTATTTCACTGAAACTCATGGAACTCTGTTATACACGAGAAAAACTGAATCAAACTCATATATCTTCAAGTTTTCCATCTTTTTATAGAATTTTCTATTAAATTTTTAGGTTGCGACCTCCAAAACAAAACCACTCGCTCTGATACACAGGAATGAAACGGCAAGAGACAACTTGATTAAGAAGATAAAATAAAGACACATAATGAAAATCAAGGAAGAAAAAAAAGGTAAACTCTAAATTCAATTTTCGCGAATGAAAAGTTGAATATAATGTTATTCTCGGATTGTTTATTTCACATTTAATTTGCAAAACTGATTCAAAACTTATAAAGTAATTTATTTCATTCATTTTATTGAATCATTTTTTATTCTATTCCTTCTATTTATCACCTCCGTTCAATATTCAAGATGCTTCTCAACGATTTGTGTAATAATTTGGCATTTATTAAAACATAATATCAATAGAATTCCATCTCTTCAAAAGTATTAGTTTTGATTCTATTCATAGTAATTTCGTCAGTTAAAGTCATAACTGTGTTCTATTCTATCAATATTCCTTCAATTTCACACTTTGAAGACGTTTTATTTTATTCCCTCCTCTAGCTCTCTGGCTAGAGGGGTTTGAGGAGAGCCAAGTGAATTTGTCAGCTAGTATAATACAGTAATACAGTATCCGACCATATTATATCGGGGAGTGATAGCCGTGAGCCGTAGCAGGTATCTGTTCAAATCAGAGATAAGCTGCGGTCTCCTAGGCACTCTTGGTAAGGGTGACCGATTAGATTGGCCAGCAAAAAAGAAACTGTTCTCTGCTGCAAAATCACTTCCCGGTGGAACCCACCTAAAACTTTAGGTCCGACGCATCATCCAACTCGTTACCCACGCACAGGTCTCAAACCTACGTGGGCTTCACCCTAAAAAAAAAATAGAATAAGATCATTCATATCGTATTTCCGCTCCATCATATTTTTGATATCTACTTCCCTTCCCATTTGTTGTCGCACTCCACCAATGAATCAATTAGATAATTAATTCATCAACTAACCATTCTAGTGTATCTACTTTTGGCTGCACTGGTCATGGATGATAGCGTCGATTGTCCATCCGTCTGTCACATGATTTCCAGGCGATGCAAATCACAGCCCTGAACAGCCATTCCATCACGAATTATCACCGTGTGCAGTAACGTGAGCAATCAATATGTAGCTCTACAGTATATACTGCTTATACATACTGTATCTGTTTTATCATGTCTGTCTTACCCCGGTTGCACAAACATCCTACTATAATGATGTACCAGTATGTAGACTATTTTTATATTGTAGGCCTACATTCCTAAAGGCCTTCCATAGGCCTATTCTATCCCATTTTTCATCATTCACTTACAAAAGATTGTACAAAAAATATGCCAAGTTGGCATTGACAACAATCGCCTTTATACATTTTATACTAGTGCTAGTATCCAGCTCATCAGCTACCACAGTTTTTAAAGTCTTGAAAATACAAAAATATTTAAAAAACAATTTAAAAAACAATTAAAAAAATATTTAGTTGATAAAGCTTTTTATAGTGTACAACAGTTCCTTCTACATCAAAATCAAGCCTTACCCCAACTAATTGATATAGTAATAATTATGGTAACTAGTTTATAAGATAATTGTTGATCTGTCTTGTCTTATACTCCTGAACTGGAGTCTCCAAGACGTAATCTACAAAAAAATCATTGCAAGCATGTAGAACATATGAATGAGCTATATAGCTTGTATATCTGTAGTCATTGTATCATTGTGTTGTTGACAAGATACTAGTCTGCATACTGTGACTGTGATAACAGGAGGTTTGTGCAATCGTGGATGGGATATAGAAGGTAAGAGATAGATTCTGCTAGGTTAGATATTCTTTCTCACACATTTTCCACATACTTTCGTGGTTAAGTGGTAGAGTGGACATTACTGTCCAAACTTCGCCACATCAACAAATAAAAAGTCATTCTATTCTACCTTTTATTCCACTTTGGATTCCACACCTTCCGCATCACCTCCCATCTCAAACCCACTCCAAATCTTTCACCTTCAGTCATCTTCATCGACAAAATATCTGTCCATTCACGGATTCTATGAAGTTATGAAATGCAAATTAATATTCATCTATAGTCTATAGGCTACATCCACATGGAAATGTTAAAACTGTATCTGTCCACATAATGATCAGTATATTTTTCCACGTGGAATTGGTAACTGTATCTGTCCACAGGGAAGACTACAAGGGGAGGGAATTGGGAATGTATCTCCCCAGAATTCACGACCGAAACTGAAAAAAGGTCTACTAAGGGGATGAAGACCTTTTTTATGGACGATAAAAAAATTATTCATATGTATAAACTTGCTGTGCAGAACTGACCTTTTTTGAGTCGCGGCGGACGCGTTTCGAACTATGTCGTTCTTTTTCGGCGCTTGGTTGCGGTTGCAGACTGACTCCCAGTTTATACATATGAATAGTTCTACTGCAGTTCACGAAGAATGGATATCTACAACAATGATACTCCTCAAAAAGAATTTCCGTATTTGCCTTTGTCTGGTTGTACGGGAAGGTAAGCCTGTATATGTCCATTACATGGAAACTGTAACTGTCTGTCCATATGGAAAGGTTAACTATATTTGTCCATATGGAAACTGGGCTAAGCATGCATCGATCTGAATCAATATGCCACATCACAGTAATGCTGTGTAATTAGTTACATTACGAACAACGTATTACATCCGATATTGGTAGGACGTATCTGCTATCAATTAATTAGTACGGATGATAGACGAATGAGTGTTTAGGTGTGGTGGAAGTGGGAAGGAGGAAGAGGTCATGGTATAGTGGGAAGTACACCTGACATTTCTTTGGGAAGTTCTGGGTTCGATTCTGTTTAAAATGAGTGTTTTATCCAACTGTCCACCAATAGAAAGACTTGACGTCATTACAATGAAATATTATAAGCATCTTTGTCTTTGGTAAAATCACGAGATCACGCACTTCGTTTCCCGCTGCTTCGGATGCCAATTTATGAATCAGACTTGTAGAAATTGTAAGTAAACATTGCTTTTAAGATAACCTTTCTAGAAAAAAGTGAATAAAATTTCTAATATTGTATAGAATTGTTGATCTGACTTGACTCGTCTTATACTCCATGCTCGGAATCAGATATAATCTTCAAAATCTCACTTTAGTATTCCACTATCACTTACCATTTACATGATAATTACATTTCAGAGTTGGTCAAATTTTCTCAAGTTAGTTTATCTATACAGCCAATTAAAGTTTTAGTAAGGTTGCTGTATGGTAGGGCCGTTAACGTTGAAAAATTAGAAACATTTAATACAAGGGTAGGCTACCATTTATATTATATACAGGGTGTTTCAGGAGGAAAGGTTCAAACTTCGGCAACTGATTCTAGATCTAAAAGTAAGAAAAAAATGCATAATAAACATATGTTCGGAAACGCTTTGTTAGCGAGTTATACAGAGTGAAAGATTTCGCCCAGAATTCAGTACCCTCGGTAAAAGAAAGTCATACTGAAATTCCAGGAAGGTGAATTAGGGACCAAATACAGTTATTTCTTATGGTTTTTGATCTATAATTTTGTAAAAAAACGAATAAAATAAGTCCCAGAACTCTATCTTCACTAGTTTTTATGATATTATGATGTAAAACAGAGAATTCTGTGCTTAAAAACACGTTTTTTCAGCTTTGAAGTACAATAGCTTTGTTAAATGAATAATAAATGCATAAAATTTGAATACAAAACTTGTAGAGAATTCAATTATGAAAAATCTGATGTAAATAAACCCAACAACAAACAAATACATCATTCAAGTATTCGTCTCTACTGAAAACTAAACAACGGTTAATTGAACTGAAAACTTCTGTCAGAATAATCAAAATGTAAATTGAGACAATATAAAATAAAAAATAGCAACTCTTACTTATATTAAATAATGAATAATAAGACGAAATTGTCACAACTGAGTTTGAGTTTGATCGAGATTGATAATGGTGTAACAACCGAAACTAGTTTCTCTAAGTTTTAATAAATGTGGTTGTGACAATTTCGTCTTATTATTCATTATGGATAACTTCCACAATATCACCTTCGCCACTACAAAGAAAGTTATATTAAATTCAAAATGCACTCAAGTGGTTTGAAGCACAATAATAAATTTTAATTTCTTTTTAACGCAGGTGTTCAAATATCCTTCCATTAGATACCACGCACTACAAAACTCTTTCCTGAATTGCTGTAGTTGCCCGACAAACAGCATCTTTCCGTTCTTTTATTATGGCAGCAGCAATGAAAATACGATCTTTCAATAATTCGTCTCTTGAATTAACTTTTACCCTGTATACTTCATTTTTCATCCATCCCCACAAGAAATAGTCTACGGGGGTGAGATTCGGAGACCTTGGTGGCCAACAAACAGGCCCTCTTCGGCCAATCCATCTGTTATCAAACTTCTCATGATTTGTTATCGAACACACGATTTGCACAGTGGGTTGGAGCTCCGTCATGCTGAAAGAACATTGCCATGCGTTTTGAATGTGGGACGTCTTCTAACAATTGAACCAACAAATTGTTTTGTAAAAAGTCTAAATAGCTTTCTGTATTAACATGGTTCGCTAAAATAAATGGGCCAATTAAAATATCATCAATGAGGCCACACCAAACATTTACCCAAGAGCGATTCTGAAAACTACTTTCCACAAAAGAAAATGGATTCTCTTTTGACCATTCATGAAAGTTACAGGAGTTTGTAATTCCGTCTCTGTTGAACGTTGCTTTAAAACCGACGTTTTCAGTTTAACCTTTGTTTAGTTTTCATTAGAGACGAATATTTGAAGTTGTTGGGTTTATTTACATCAGATTTTTCAGAATTAAATAGTCTACAAGTTTTGTATTCAAATTTTATGCATTTATTATTCATTTAACAAAGTTATTGTACTTCAAAGCTGAAAAAACGTGTTTTCAGGCACAGAATTTTCTGTTTTACATCATAATACCATAAAAACTACTGAAGATAGAGTTCTGTGACCTATTTCATTCGTTTATTTGGTTCCTAATTCACATTTCCAGAATTTCAGTATGACTTTCTTTTACCGAGAGTACTGAATTCTGGGCGAAATCTTTCACTCTCCATAACTCGCTAACGAAGCGTTTCCGGACATATGCTTATTATGAATTTTTTTCTTATTTTTAGATCTAGAATCAGTTGCCGAAGTTTGAACCTTTCCTCCTCAATATTTCTGAACAATATGGCACGATTTTTAAGTTTGTTGGATGACAAAAAATAGCGTGTGATACCCTCCCTACCCATGACATTATTCTCTCAGAGAATAAAGCTCGAGTATGTTACATTACATGTCTGATCTGATACGATACATGTCTGGCAGGTTACGGCCCTTGTCTGTAAGTCTGTTGGTGTGAATACACTCATGCAAATCCGTGGATAATTATGCCCTTGTCCGATACGTTACGTTGAGTGTCTGAGATGTAAAATCGCCAAATATCGGACTCTACCAGAGCAGTTCGATTGACAGCACTTTAATGACTCTCAACTTGAGGACATAGTTGTTTTAAAGCTGCTTCAGGAAATTGGAAATCTCAAGTAATTTTAATTCAAATTTGTACTACGAGTTTGCTACTAAAGCAATGATCGACGAAATTTAGGAAAGTGATAGCCGTGAGCCGTAGCAGGTATCTGTTCAATCAGATAGAGATAAGCTACAAACCCCTGTGCCCTCTTTGTAAGGATGGCCGATTGGATTGGCCAGCAAAAAGAACTCTATTCTCTGCAGTAAAATCACTTCCGTGTACTTGGAAGTTCAGAACCCACCTAAAACTCATCGATCACCATCATCCAATTCATTACCCACGCACTGGTCTCAGATCTATGTGGGCTTCATCCTCAAAACAAAAAAATTATCATTCAAAAGACGTGATTTAAATAAAAAATGAATTTCACTTAGAGAGATCAATAATTTATGATCGATAATATGATGACATACAAAACAAGAGTCAGGAAGATTATCATAAACATAAAATGATAAGTAGGGTTTTGGATATAGCCAAGAAGTGACAATGGGGTTTAAGATGCTATAATGATGTCTAAGCTGCCTCTAGCTATCTCCAGTTTGCGATCAATACCTCCAATCAATACACTGGGCTTACTGGCTTGACCTGTTTATCCGTTATCAGTACACGGTTATTGTTACAGCCCAGCTTCGCTATGCTCTCGAATTTTATGGGACCTTTTATTATATGCGAAAGGGGTTTAAGCCCTAACATGTTTACAGCCCATTGTCGCCTTAAGGGCTTATGACGTCATAATAAGGTGCTCGACAAAGGGCCGTGCGACCTTTTCTTATCGCATGCGGCGCCCTTTCGGCCAAGCGCCCTTCAAGTCACAACTAATTGGAAGGCTTGAGTAGGGAACTGTAATATCGACCCCAAATTTGCGAGATTATGGGCGGTAAAATTTGTTTTGGAGGTGGGAGATGTTTGGAGTGTTTGGGTCACTGCCTCTAAAAAATTTATTTATTATGGTTTTTGATGTGTTAGGTAGAGTATTCATTATTTTATGACCATTTGTCAAGACAATATTTTTCTTTAGGAAGATTCTAGACTCCTGAAACTTGATATACAGCTTCCATTAGAAAAGTCCAAAGAACCCCTCTATTGACTTTGACTTTGGGAGTAGATTATAGAATTTATGATAAAGAATATCGATTATTTATTTATTTACAATGAAGACAACAGATTTCCCCAAATCTGTCTCCTTTACAGACATAAAATTACAAAAAATAAATTCAGAGTGGTGAAAAAATTATAAAATGTGTAAAAAATAGTAACTAATTACCATACAAAAGTTTCAAGTATTATGCAAAAGAAAAATTAATACAATTTAAGGTTTTTTTTAAAACAAAAAAAAGAATAATCATACAATCAAATTATCAAAAATAAGAAAAGAAAGTTACTATATCTTTACTTACATCATCAAAAAATTTCTATGGAAAACAATATCACAATCATTAACCATTATTATGATTTAAAGAGGATAAAAAAACCATAAGTACCGATCAATTATGACGAATGAAAGAGTAATTTAGTCCTTACTATAATTATTGGAAATCATCTCATATTCCAGGTGAGCAGGTAAAGAGGTGAACAACATGTTTGCATGCAGTTAGCAGCTTTTATAACAGTTTCAAATAATATAATTTAGAAAGGAGCTTGGCTTTCCGATAAAATACTCTATTAGCCTAGGCGTGTTTCCCCCTTTTTTGTTACGTTTTCTTTCTCTGACTGTTCTAGTATTTTTCATCTATGTTTTGATGTTTCAAACCTTCTTTGGTCGGCTCGTGGTCGTTTTTTTTAAATATTTTGATTCTTTTTTGAGCTTTACATTAAGTTCCTACATCTCTATCACACACATTGCTTTTTGGTGTTTGCCTATAATTTCTCAGTCGAATAAGAAGAATATTAAAAATAAGGCCAACAAATATTTATATTACACTGCATAGAATACAATAGATTCTATTCGAAGTGGGCATCACGATCCAAGAATTAATTTCCGCAATCAAATGGGTGATTCGTAGAAAATCATTGAGGGAATCATAGTTCCGAACCATAGAACAAGGAAATCTATAACTGTGTACTCAGAGACAATAATGCGAACTAAGACTAGGACCAATGAATACAGATAGTATCTGTATTCATTGCTAGGACTCTTCTAGTCCTAGACTAGAACAATAATTTTAATCCAAGAACTAGAACAAGGCGTATTTGATAGGCAATATCTATTACATTCTATTGATTCTAGTTTTCAAGTTCTGGTAATATTCCAAAACAAAGCGCAGTGATTCAATGGACTCTCTGTCAACATTAATGTGCTGTACTTCAATTAAAATCATCCAGAAGTTAATTAGACTGATCCAAACCAGCCGTAAGCCCACTCGACCATAAATGTCGTATTAATATCAGAGTGGAAATAAGCTCTTGCATTAAGCGTTGTAAAATACATGATCAGACTAGAATAAATTTGAATACAGAACCAAAGCCCATAACTGAATTAGTTACCCTACTCACCCTGTCGCATCATAATCCAAAATCATCTTAACAATAGAATTGACAGTGATAATAAATTGATATTAAACAGCCACAGTTTGTTATTGCATATTATATTATTCACCTGTTGACCTTTTAAATAAAACCCATAGAAGATTATTAACTAAGCATTTTCAGGTGTAAATAATTAGTTTTCTGTTCTAATACTTCTGGGTTTTTGTTTTTTATTATTTGACAAACCTGTAACTTTGTTTAATGTTTCTGGCAACTAATAAATCATGATTGTTGAGTTGTTTTTATTTTTCAATTCTGATAGTAATTATCGACATGATTATATAATGTTTCTGGCAACTAATAATATTATCTGATACAGATAATTTGATGATAAAGAGCCATTGTTTGTTATTGTATTGTATATTTCGATATTTCACTGTTGACTTCTTAAATTACTAAACCCCGTGAAACATTTTATTGACTGACAAGAGTTTTCTTAAATCGTTTACTAGTAATAGTACTACTATTATTTTACTATAGTAGTACAAAATTGTAAATCATGATTGATGAACAATGAGAGCTTACTTTTCTCTTTATAAACACAAATTTAATCACTTATTACCCTCTAACATGAGTTATGGAAGGTTTTTTCTCAAATAAAAACAAAGCTACCTACCAAAAGCTACTTTCGAACGTCTAGTTGTCAAACTGACAGATAGAGGGTAGCACTAAAAGGGGGCTCTTCTGTAGCAGACAGTGTAGTGTAGCAATAGCTGCTACTGCTGCAGAATAACAGACAGCTCACTGGCGATGGAGATAAAGTCTCCATTGTTAAGCTATCTTCTCCATCCCAGGGATCCTTTTCATCTGTGCGGGAATATCACATCCTCCCAAACCTGAAAATCTCGGAAAATGAGGGGGTTCATGGATAGGAACTGCTGATTTTAGACATTGTAAACGTTTCCAAACTGCATAAAGACAATGCGATGGGAGCCTTCACTATTTAGAGGTTGTGGATTCATTGTGGCCATCCGATGTGGGATAGATACAAGAACTTGAAGATTAAAATTTGGGCTACGCGATTCCGAGCTTCAATAATGTAGGCTATAGAGTTCATACAGCGTGAACCCTTTCATTCGAATATATCATGCTCATTGCTTTGCCAATATTGTCATGGGGTTTCAAGATTTGAAACGAAGTTTACTCTATTTGGTTGCAGAACACTGACATGACCTTGTGTTTGAAAGTGACTGACGGACAGAAGTGAGAGAAATGAAATGGAATGAAAACGGGTGGGGGGGGGGGAAGTTAGTCAAAGGTTACAAGGTCAATTGATGGGTTAGCTAGTCTTTCACAAAGATAAACTTGTTGCCTCTTACAACAATTAGATATACTGATGCAAATCAATATTGCTGTACTGTTTTTCATTGGGAGATAACAATCATATTATAGATATAATTTACTTGAGTAGTAATTTGTGATTTGATCATTCATTTTATTGATTTTCCAAAGATTATGTCGTTTCAATTATTTTATCATAGATGAACTTGGATTTATTATTATAAATAATATGTTTTTCGTTTTTCTGCTATAGTCTTTCACGTTTAAATTTCATTTATTAGCTCCTTCCATTGCTAAAAATGGGCGGATCTCAGCACCGTAAACAACCAATGACAACTTCGTAGTTCAGCCTATCAAAGGCCCAATATTCTAGCTACCCTATGTATATATGTGTATAGCTTCCATAGCTGATTCGACTGTAGGTGACTCATCAGACCTCATGGTTTTGTTCAAGTCCAAAGAACCAATACCTCCTATAAAAAATAGATGTACAGAAGGCCCAATCGCTCTCGATTTTAACAGCGATGACGTATTTTCTCAAGTCTTCCGTCCGCCATTTTACAGCCAGACCCAGATTGCGAGATATGAACTCAACCAGTTTCGTTGATCAATAACACTATTTTCGAGAACACTAATTTCTAAAATCAATAACAGTGAAATTGTGAAATACTCTACGAATCGTTTAATAGCTATTGAAATATTATAACTCTGAAATAAAATGTATTTTCTGTGTAACAATGTTCGTTGAAGTTCAAGTGTTATAAGGTACATGCCACCCTAACCTATCCCTTTTCAATTCAATGTTTTCGTAGATTGAATATTCATTTTAATTTATTATAAATTTAATGATGAATGAGCAGTATTTGAAATTTAATTCTGCTGTTGCTTCTTCTTACATAGTATTGTCTTGAGATTCAAGCGAGTGTAGAACATCAATCTATAAGCATTGTTGCTTATTATCGAAAATGGATTATTATCTTTAATGTGCAATTTTGCTAAGGAATTAATAGATAACAATATTTTCCAAATATGACCAGTGGATCTTTTCAGTTTTGTGAAGATTTACCCGAAAATGTTGACTAGATTAGTAGTAGTTCAAAGTTTAGCCAATTTGGTTGCAATAGAAATTGCAATTTCTGATTCAGGATTTAGCACCAAGTTTAAAAATGTATGTAATACGTTCTAATGTTTAAAGTCCAGTGCAAATAATAGGAACATGCATGTGCTGCATTAATATTTGTGAAACACAATGGATAACATGAAAGTGGAAAATGTAATCAATAAATCTAAAGAAGATAACAAATTAGGCTTCACCATCACTTCCATATGCTGTTTCACTCACGTAATGTTTCACAAAAGGTAATACAAAACATGCTAAGTTCCCATTTGTACTGGACATCAGCATTTACATATGCTGTGCATAAACAAAATATAAGTTTTAATGATGCATATGACCAGTGGCATAGCATTAGAACCAGGGTGCACACTCGTCATGCAGAGATAAGCACTAAACATTGACCACTACCATGTTTTAGTAGCTTTATATTATGATTTATTAATCATTGATTTTAAATTCTCTTTTTATCATGTGTGTTTGTTATTAAATATAAGATGCCCAATAAACGCTGTGCGTCTTGTTGCAATCCAACAATGTCAATGAACCAAAGCTTCTAGTTTAGCTTTTCAAAGGACAGCGATATTGAAAAACAGTGAATGTCTTTCATTCCTCAAAAAGATATTCAACCACCATATATTCAGAAGTTTGCATTGTTCATTTTTCAAAGGCAGATATTATTACTAGTGAGACAGTTCATGATTCAAGATCAGGTGAAACAATAATAATCATTCCTGGATTTCTTGTTCCATGACGAACTGCGTTGTTAATATTAAATTTATAAGTGAATTCAACTACTTTCAGTCAAAATTTTATCAAGAATATGTAGAATTTTACTTACTCTTAAAAATACTACTTATTCTTAATACTTATTCTTAGTCGTTGAATTCACTTAAAAAGTTAATAATAATCAATTTAAAAATATACAAAACTGAAATATTCTAGATTGCACTTCCATATGTAGTCCCATGAAATAGAATTGACTAAGAGAATATTGATAGTCGATATTTGTATCAAAGCTGAAACTAGCCTATTGCTTCTCTCAGTCGGTTATTTGACCAGATGACTTCATACGAAAGTGCAGCCTTATTGGTAGGTTAGATTTAGAATATTGGAATGGAGGCTTATAACTTTCACAATTCTTTCTTAAATTTCGAAAAAACGCAATGAAAGCATAAGAAAGAGTTTATAATAATTTTGTGAATTTCACATTGCTGTGATTTCAAGAATGTGTCATCATTGATTTGCACAAAAAATAGCCTAGGTCTACCGATAAGTTCAACCATCTTTTATAGAAACCTTAAAAGTTTCATTATTTATCTATTACAGTATTACAAAAATTCAAATTTTAGGCCACTTTCTAACTGTCTCACATGAATTTCAACCTCCAAATTAATTATTGATTAGGATTAAACAATATTCACTATACAGTAACCTAAAATGATGCACTCTCATCAGATTCTATTCTATGCCATCCTATAATTTATTTATAAATTGAGGAAAAAAGTGTTTAAATATACTCCACGAGACAAAAATCAAGGAAGAGACTACTCAATATTATGTATTGATTATTGTGAGAGTTAGTTATTGAATATTGACTAAACTTTCATAACAACAGCCGATCACGATTGAAATTTGATACGATGAATGTGGTACATTGATCAATTCGTTGATCAAACGTTGATCAATTCGAAATAAGAAATACTAAATTATTATTTGAAAATGATTGAGAAATGGATTGATTAAATGTAAAATAAAACAGGATTCTTCGAAATAATTGTCAAAAGGAAGATTATTGAACTTAAAACGAAGAATAACGTCAGCCATAACAAATACGTAAAACAGATGATAGCTTGGCCCAGCGTCGATCACATACGTCATCACTCCCAGCGATTGGGCCTTCTGTACATCTAGGAGGTATTGAAAGAACGTACTACACAAACGAGTAGTGAGGTAGTTTGTGATTGCTTTCCTCACTGAGCTAACACAATTGTATCAGTTTGCCAAGCTCACCGAAACAAATTCTGAAGCTCTATGCTTGACAGTCCACTCCCACCTTTACACAGGGTCTGGCTGCACAGGTGAGTGTGCATACTATCTAGCACACCTATCAAGCTACCCTATAGTATCACTTTATTCTCTTGGAGCTTGTAGATTATGAATGTAGCTAGTGGAATTTTTTTCAGTTTTAGTTCTATTCAGATTGAGAATGGTATAACTGTAAAGACTAAATAAACTTACTAGTTTTCAATACTGTAGCTGTGAAACAGAGAGTTCTACCATAGCCGCCATCCCAGCTACTAGAGACGGCTATGGTTCTACTAATTATTTATGAATGATTGTTACACGATATAGTCAATAACATTTAAAGTGTTCCATATCATGTTCTATATTTAAGTGTTAAGGGTACAATTGTTTTATACCTATACAAACATGAACCTTCAAAAACATTTAAACGAATCCACAAATGTGAAAAAACAATAATTCAGCCAGACAATTTTCCACTTCTCAATTACTGTTACAATCAAAATTAAGAATAATTCGATCCAATGTGGAATTTCATTCGTAATTGACTTTGAATATTTACTCTAATTAAATCTCTGATCCAACAAATAGTTGAACTTGATAATAATCTAACGACAATTCAATAACTGGAAGCTCAGTTCCCGTACCAGGAAGTAGAAAGTAAATTGTCTCCGACGTAGTAGTTTAACAAAAAAGAAAAATCACCTCTATAATTATGAACAGTTCAGCACCGGCGTCAGAAAATGGAGTTTTCACTCTTAATAGAGAAATCTCGTTTACGAAACTGTCTCTTACCCACACTCCACTGCCTAACCCTTTTTAGCTACTCCCCCCCTACATTTTCAGCAACATCCCTGCCCACAACGAAACGTAATTAGGCTGGAGAATTACGTAACGCTAAAGAAACGTCCACAGTCAAATTAATCTACACCCGCTGGAGAATTCTTTTTATTCATTAGCACCTTTCGATTATACAGTGGACGGGTGGTCGGTGGACGGGCAAAGTATATAGGGGAAAGGTTGGATGAGTAGAGGAGAAAAGGGAACTAGGGAAAAATATCTAGCTATTCCCTAACGACTCCTGGATTGTTAGTCTACTCTTTACTGTTTGGAAATGCACATTGTCGTCAGAGTGATTTAGTTGGCAGTGAACTTGGTTATTCTGTAGCTTGATTATTGTTCATTGGTTCATTCTTAATTGAGTTCAAGACATTAGGCGGCATGATTGATTACAGGAGTGATTAGAGTTCAAATCTCATGACCTTTCATAGGTTCAATAAATATTTTCAATCTACAAGCTTAAAATAAGGCTTGAAAAACAATATACAGTTAAAACCAATATAAAGGGAATGATTAACCCGAAGTTAAATACGATATAGAGGGAATGATATTAGAAAATTGCTGATTCAGGGCAATGGTGAAATTCAGTCACGAGCGCAAGGAACTGCGATTGGAAGGGTGACCGGCTGCAATGACATGACTTTATCAGCTTTATTATTACTTACACGGTGGTTCGGAGCCCAGTGGGACCGCCATTCATAAAATAATTGTATCATCATTCACCTCAATATCCACGCACAAGTCTCAGCTCCTGGTAATGTTTACCAGAAAGAAAAGAGATGCTTGAGAATGGAAGTAGAAGGTGAATGAGAATAGCAGAAGGAAAAACACCAGAAAATAGACATAAAAATTCTAAATTTTCAGTAAGATTCAGTAATTTAGGAGTAATTTTCATAATATTAAGAAACAAGACTTGAATTTGTCATATTCCAAAATCTCAAAATTTAGGCTGGCCTAGAAATTTTACTATGTGTGTTGAAAGTTAAACAATGAAATAATAATAATGATAGGCTACAAGAAACGCAAAATAATGCAAAGCTAAAGCCAATCGAAGATTCAAAATTGACCAACTCCAAAAATCAATTCATTATTTGCCTTCATCTTGACGAAACTCACTTCAAACGTTTATATAATTTAAGTCTGTATACCTCAACTTTGTATTTCTACTTCTTTTCTTATTCTCATTAAAACACCTCTCAACATAAAATTATTAATGGGATTAATTTTTCATAGGGAAGTTGAACTAAATTAACTATCTCTAACTATCATACAGGAGAAGATCATACAGGAGTTGAAATGGAATTGGGCAGGACATATAGCTAGATTGACAGATGGAAGGTGGACGAAGACGGTGACTGAGTGGGAACCAGTGTGGAGAAGAAGAAAAGTCGGAAGGCAACGGTTAAGATGGAAGGACGATATTGTCAGAATTACTGGTAATAACTGGATGATTTTGGCAAAGGATCGTGAGAAATGGAAGCGCCTGGGGGAGGCTTATGCTCGGTGACGGGCTTAGTTTCCAATGTAAAAAGATTAAAAACTGAAAAAGCTCAAATTAAGTTAGAATAAGAAGAATAGTTTGTATATATATTTTTTTATTATCTTTTTCATTCAAATAGCACTGTTATGAGAGGAAATAATGTTTTTTTATTTTATTTATTTGATTATGTATGTATTGGAAACAAATAAAGGCTCTTTTTATTTTATTTTTATTTATTTAACTATAATCAATTGCGGGTGATTTACAAATTCGAATATTTCAACAGAGCCGAAATTCAAAGCATAGAGGAAGTTTTTAGTATTCTGTGGGACGAGAATCATGGTGCGCCTGAAAGTTGCACGCAACCACTCCAACCGGTCTCGTAAATCATTTGTCTGTTGGTGAGTTTCAATGCAAGTCAACTGTAGAGAAGGGGAGCTGGACTCAACTCGCATGTGCGAGTACATAATTCGTCACTTACCTGCGAATCTGTTCCGGAGCGGAACCGGCCCCCGATGACTCAAAAAAGACAAGTTGGAACTTCGAAGTGAGTAGGATGAACGGAAAGGGCAATAGGAGTGAAAGGGGGTGATGGAGAAGATGTATGAATGACAAAACATCCGTTTTTGGCACCGATACTGATAAATAGGGTTTAAATGTGGTTTCCACGTATGGAGAAACTACAAATCTGGAAACATTTCTTCAGCAATAGCACGAAATTTACGCCTTTGAATTTGTATTGTTTGAAAAAACGAATAGTTATTTGTGTAACTAGAGCGTCAAATAGCTCTTTGCTGCACGAGAAATAATTTCACCTGCAGCGCGTGCGTAATGCATTTCTCTCGTGCAGCAAAGATACTTTCAGCACGAGTTACACATTAAATTTCTCCTTCAGTTGGCGCACGACAAAGTAAAATAGTACAGGAATTAGCTGTTTTGCGTACTATGAGTGCATAAATTTTTAGATCTTTATCTAAATGATAAAGTGATGCATAGTGCATAAATCTTTAAATCTTAAATCTCTATCAATATCTTTTAGGTTCATTTGGTAACACTTCGATATAATATTAATATATATAACATATTAAATACTAAATATTTATACCGATGTTTCTCCCAGCTATGTCATTCAGATGGATCATGTTTCATTCGACCCACCATAGCATCATTTTTTTAAATTTTTTTCTTTTCAATAATCGATGTGACAACTATTATGATTTCCTTATTTTTATCAGTTTGTTTACTTCTCTTCATATCTACGTTCAAGTTGAAAGCTAAACATCATTTCTCTTCTTTCTTCTCTTTCCTTTCTTTCCTTTCATATTGTAACAGTTATATTATTTGTCTTTATATAATATAGTATTAATTTTTAGATTACCTGCGCTCAGGCTTGGCCTTTGCAGGTTATTTTCCTTATATTGTTATATTAAGGCATTATGTTTTATTTCATATTGATTACTGTTTACTTATGTATAACATAAAGGAAATAAATTTGATTTGATTTGAAATAGCCACTTTCTTGTGTAACTGTCGGAAAAGTCAGTTATGTGTATGGATAAATAAATGCCCAGTTGAGACGATAAAGCCTGTATTTCTGAAACTACCTTGAGCTTCCATAACTCAAGATAGACTTAAACAGCATTCATTAAGAAGGGGTTCAAGTCTTTCAGTTCAGGAAGCCTCAAGGTAAGCTCAGAAATTCGGGCCTTAATTACAAATGCACTAAATTTGAAAAAAGGCCACATTTCTCTATTATATCAGTGAACATACACTTATTTTTTCAATAAAATGCTTTCAAACTCAACAATTGATCATTAAATCAATTGTTTCGGTTCGATTTATCGCTGTTACGATTTATTGGTGCAATGAATGTGTGCTGTTCACACGATACGGCTGTTAAAGTGAGCTTATATGAGCTTATAATTATAAATGAGGTTATATGTGCGCCACTCATATCAATCGATAAAGCAAAAAACCAAACTAAAACTGCATCGATTAAGGTGATGAAGGAAGTGAGGGAAGAGTATGGAAATAGAAACTTTCATGGAGTTGTGTGAAAATACACGTGAATAAGAAAACAAGAATTAGAAATGTGAATGAGAATTAACAAAATATAGCCCATTCTATTCTTTCTCTTTCACCTGTCACCTTTATTCTCTAGTGCTCTTCTATACTACTTTATACTTTATTATCAATCCAAACAATCCCAACCTCATTGTAACCTTCAACTGACCATGAGCTGAAAGTTTGACGAAACCTTAGTTTGACCACAGACAACGAAGAGAGAGACCACAAACTACTCACCGTTTACTGTGGTTTGACTTAGTTTTACACTTCCAGAACTCCCATGTAACTTTTTTGACAAACTATTCAACTTTTTCTATACTTTTCTCTTATAATTTTAAAAATAAATAGAATAAAATGACTTTTTTAACTTTCTTTGAAGTAGTGAAGGTGATGTTGTGGAAGATATCCATAATGAATAATAAGACGAAATTGTCACAACCACATTTTATTAAAAATATAGAGATACTAGTCTCGGATGTTACTCCATTATCTAGCATCTCTATATTTTTAATAAATGTGGTTGTGACAATTTCGTCTTATTATTCATGATGACTTTTTTATTTGATTGATGTGACAAAGTTTGGACAATGAATACAGATACTATTACTACTACAGATACTATAGTATCTGTATTCATTGGATGGACTAACAAGTCCACTCTGCCGCTTGACTACGTCGAGGAAAATAACACACAGATACAACACAATAAAGAGATAAGATTACAGAATAGATAATGAAAAATAACAATAGACAGTAATCAGAGGGTGTCCATTATCGTTTCTGCTTCTCGTTTTCCACCCTGTTCATATTCTCTTCTTATCTCAATGTCAATCCTCAACATCAGATAAAGAAAAGTCAGTAAGGAACAATGAGAATGACTATGCTATACGCATCAGATGGTACTCAGGGTTTCTCAAACCGTGGACATTTTCAGTAGGTACTCGGGGCAAGTTAATAATGAATTAAACCATTTTTATTTATTTTCGTTTCGTAATCACGCAAGGTCATTTAATAATGAGATCTAATTAAAAAGGTACTTGTGTGGTCGAATTACTTGAAACCAACAGGTGCAATAGATTGTTTTTCTCACTGCTACGTAGGAATAGTGAGCGCCGCTTCTCAACAGTGAGGGCCGCGGGGGGGGGGGGGCATTAAGGAACTATGTAAAAAGAATCAAGCTTATCTTTCTTATTAATTTTTTTTGGCGCGTTTAAATATATTGTATATTGTGTTTGTGAAGTAAAAAGTGTACTTAATTGAAGCGCCCCCAACACCCCTAGACAATAATCACTTTAGTGTAATCACTTTCCTTCTCAAACAAAGGGGTACGAGAATTTTAATTTTTACTAAGGGGTACAGTTTTTGAAAAATATTGAGAACCTCTGCTCTAAGACATGAGTCAGGCATAAAGCATGCGAGGCCCAGAGTCATGCTACCAGCTGATCTACCCCGAACAAAATCGCTGAATGACAACAATGATTAAAATGAGACAATAGTAGTTAGAGTGAGACAATAATTATTATTGAGCCAGCGAAGTTATGTGCTGCTCCTCACGAGGCCGTTTACACTACAAAAGCAGCCAGCCTCTTGACATAGATGGATGACAGAGAGAACAAATAATGAAATGATACCGACGAAGAGAGAAAGAGAGCGAGAGAGTGAGTGAGATGGTGTGTGAGAGAGACAAACAGACAGAAAGAGACAAGATAACTGGTGTCTAATTTGTTCACAACCAAATGAAATTCACTAGAAGTGTCAGTCGCTATTGTTGTTCATGGTTCATTACTCTGTTGAAATTGAGAGCGAGCGCGTCTAGCTCCCGTTCCCTTCATGCCGCCCGTCTATGCTGAATGGAACTGAAAAGAGCGCCCATTATCCAATGTTCGACCGAATCTCAAAGCTCCCGAGCACACGCGAGCCTCCATTATTTTTGCTCGTTGTGCATTTCCCATAAGGAATAAAATTCATATGCCAGCCTCGACCGAATATACTCGGCTTGACTCGATTCGTTCAATGATCTATTTTTGGTAAACATGCATTGAAATGTGACCCAGTAAATCTTTACTATTTTTCTGTTGCTTCTCAACAATGGCTGATTTTTTGTTGAATATTTTTTCTGATCTGGTCTCTACCGTACTTAATAGGTTCTCTACATTGTACAAATGCAATAAAATGAATGAATTTATCGCTCAATGAATGAGAACTTTCATCGACAAATACAGATTTTTTCAATCCAAACATCCTTAAACTCGTTTCTTCAACCTTCAACTTCCCTTGAACTTAGGGTTTGACACAACTACAGACAACCATAAACCACACTCCATTTTCTATACTGACGTACCCTAAGTTCCACAGCTCTGAGCTTACAAATTACTATTTTTGTCAAACTCTCTTTTTTGGCAAATCCCTTCCCAGTGCCATTTTTGGACATTGAGACAAGTCTCTGCACATTAAAATGGTGCTAAGATGGGGCATCAATGTTACAGATACATTCTAATTTCAAATCACTATCATCCAAACCATTACCACGCACAGGTCTCAGACCCATGTGGGCTTCATCCTAAGGAAATTTTTTTAAAATAACATTCAAAATTGAAAAAAATATTCCAAAGCTTTTTTACTCTGGTCAATGTAAGTCTATAAGTTAAATGATTTTTCCAAATTCCTGTGATGCACTTGAAAATTACAGAAGTAGTACGGTAGGATTATCTTGACATGTGGAACTTCCTCCTTGATTGTGATGTACTAAGATCTGTGAAAAGTCTGGTTCTGGCTTAAACTCTTATCCATCAAATAAAACCACGAATACTTAGTTCCCCTACCAACAGATAGCTTTGTTGAACCCTCAGTCAGAACCCTCCATTCTAATCGATTCAGGAATGAATGTTTTTTCATAGCTTTCAAACCATAATAAATAGTCATAAAATGTTTTCCCCACATCAAAAGTTTTCTTCATTTATTGTGAAACTGACATATGCTTTCAATCCCGTGTTGAGGATTAGGTACTAAGTGGTACCAGATGTTGGTAACTATGATGCCAGAAGTTTTTTCACATAGCTTCAACCATAATAAATAACAACAAAATGGGTTTTCTACCACGAAAGCAATTCTGCAGTTATTCTGTAGCTCGAATATATTTCGCAATAAACCTGAGAGGTATAGATAACCAAACAAGTAGTGTGAAAGACAGAGAGGGTGAATGACAATGAATGAGTATGTGTGAGATAGGGAATCGGTTGGAGGTGATGGTGGAAATAGCCAGGGCGTGTAGAATGCCATGACCACGCTGCTGTGATGAATTGCACGCCCTTCAGATCAGCCCAGAAACCTGCGCCCTTCAACTGGAACCACAGCTGCCCTTACGAATCATGTCATTTAAGCAATAGATAGCGAAACCCACAACCTACCGTTTCATTTCAAGCAAGCCGCTACAGGAGGTGCAAAACATTGACTCAGTCTCATTGGATGACTTTTTTATGACTTTCTCACAAGATTAGACTACGGATTATTAAATATCTAGTACATATTATCTTAAAATAAGTATTTACACCAACTTAGTCATTTGAAGATTACGCTTCTACCAAGTATCTAGTATTGTAAACTAGTCTAATGTGATGTGGAAGACTGAAACTTTCAGTCTGGAAATAATTAGGCACAAACTATTTCATCACAATATAGATTAAGTGCTACAATATATTTGGTGGAGCAAACTATATATTGGAAGATTAATTACCTTGGGCCCAACTTTATCAAATATTCATGCGGCATTTTTGGAATCAAATAGGATCTTAATGAGAATTTTAAAAAATTCAGGATTCAATATTAGAAGCACAAGAAGAAAAAGAAGAAGTAAGAGAGGGAAGAGGAGGAGGAGGAGGAGGTGAAGGGGGAAGGATGAAGAGGAGGAGGTGAAGGGGGAAGGATGAAGAGGAGGAGGTGAAGGGGGAAGGATGAAGAGGAGGTGGTAAAGGGGGAAGGATGAAGAGGAGGAGGTGAAGGGGTGAGGAGGAGGTGAATTGAATTGAAGCCTTTATTTTATGAGGTGGAGGGAGAAAAGAAGAAGAAGAAACAAGAACAATAGGAAGAACAGTTGGAAGTGCACCGGTACTTTGCGGTGAAGGTCAGCTGCACGTTGACATTGACAATAGTGAACGGAGTGCAGTAGGTCGCGGATCACTGTCACTCGGTCAAGGACTACCATAATAAGTTCTACATAATTATAATCAGGATAAACTGAAACACAAAAATTAAATCGACTTACAAACATAACATTCAATATATTACATTTCGTACAAAATAAAATTTTTGTATTTGTATATAAAGTGTTTGTCACTGTTCAAACAATAATTGTCAGTCAATCACCGTACAGTAATTATGCAAAATATGAAGTAAACTGAGTACACGAGTATTTTCCGACTTAATTTCCAGTAGAAAAATTTCAAACAGAAAAAATCCAAATTAACACAAAATAAAATCTGACCACCTGACTTACAAACATCAAAGGTATTATATTTGCATAAATACTCAGATAAAATAAAATCTGTTATTGCACAAAAAACACATGAATATTTATCTGTCAGGTAAAACAACATTTTCATTAGGAAACTACTTTGCGCTACAAGCCGGCAAAAGTGAGAACTTGCGCGGTAATGCAGTTTTACTGTCACTATTTGTCAGCCTGACCTGATTCACATCAAAGTACACCTACGTAGTTATTTATCAATTAGATGGCCAGTAAATAGAAACTTTAGCAACACTAAAATGTACGACCAGTGGAGATGCATCCAATCAATATTGATATTGATCAACAATTCAGTAACAGGCTTAAGCGTGATCTGTGAGGCACAATAGAGACCACACTGGTTGTTCCATGAAGGAAAACACCACTAGCTATGATTGGACGATTGAACTCCTGTAGTTGTAGTTTCAACGGAGACATGGCTAGTGATTTGTGTTGTCGCTAGATGGCTCTGCGAGCGGTCACATTTAATTTCCGGAGTGCACCAAACAACAGCAACAACAGCGCAGTTCTCGTTGATGAGACAATGCTGTTTCGTGATGGCCACGGCTGATGGCTAATGACACTGAACAATGAATGGGTGGATTGTGGCGGTACTGTTGAACCTTACAAAATAATCTAATATCAAAACTGACATTGAATTTCAATTAAAATATTATTTCCACTCACTTAAACTGGAAATGCTGGAGGGATGCATTTCACTTCTGAACAGAAGCTTCGTCAGTCACCTTCTCGTCAGAAGTGAAATGCATCCCTCCAGCATCTCCAGTACACGTGAGTGAAAATAATATTTTAAAATAAATACAGTCTAATATTAAAACTGACACTGTATTTCACTTTTAAATAGTGTTTTACTCACATATATTGGAGATGCTTGAGGAATGCATTTCACTTCTGAAAAGAAGCTTCGTCAGCCTTTTCAGGAGTGAAATGCATTCCTCAAGCATCTCCAATATATGTGAGTAAAACATTATTTAAAAGTGAAATACAGTGTCAGTTTTAATATTAGATTGTTCATTAAGTATTTCGTCATGGAAAACATCACAGAAATACAGTGTCAGTTTTGATATTAGATTGTTCATCAAGTATTTCGTCATGGAAAACATCACAGATCTTACAAAATAGTCACTGCATATTAGATAGTTGATGCCTCAATGAAATAATGAAACAAGATTTTGAAATGAGTAGAGTTAAGGGTTGGCATTGGCTAAGCAAGAATTTAGAAAGTATTAAGTGAAATGATGGAATTGGCATTGACAAAATTGCAGTGCTAAATATAGAAAAATGAGCCATGTTAGAGCCAAATTGTAGAAAAAATGGGCGATAAACGATAAAGGAATCAAACAAGTAACCCAGTTCAACGAACAAGCTCAGAAGAAAGCAAACTCAAAAGAGTACAGTAGAAACAATTAGTCTGGGTGCGTGGCTCTGGTTTCACTACTTGCCATCCTGTAAAAGTTGACTAGTTGACCTTGAAGACATCTGCAGCGTCGCACGGGCCACATGTTTTTAGAAATGAGCAATAAACACTCCCCTCGCCATGGCTGACTACCAAACGGCCGTTCGCCCAGACTAATTGTTTCTACTGTAAGAGAGGCGATGAGAACCACCCAGGTGATAATGCACCCAGAAAAATATAACTGTTGAAACTGAGAATCGACAAAATTTAAATAACCAATCTAGAAAAATAAACAATAAAAAGTATTGACAACTTCAGAAAAATATGATTCAGACATATTCATTATCTTGATGGAGAGTGAAAACAGAATTGGTGGACCAAACACAAGAAAAAACTTTGTTCTGTTGAGACCAAATAATCAATATTTATAATTCACAAAATTGAAGTAACGAGCCTGGATTTATATTCATGAAGCAAGCATTCATGTTCTTGTTTAATTAGAGGTGGTGAAAAGACGATGGTACAAGAGAAAAATACGGTTGTTTATTTCAGAAATTTGGTTGGCTCAGTTGAAAGAAGGGTTTTGGCTTAGAAGGTTCAATCCAAAATTGTAGTCAACGCATGTCATGATAAGAAATACAGAAATTTAAAACAGCTTCCAGCCAATTCTTCCACTAACTCATTGATAGAAATATTTATATTCTGAAAAACGGCTGATAATCAAATGCGTATTTTCAACTCAAAGCAAATTTAAAACCAAGGCAAAAATTAAAAAAACTGAATATAAGTTTCATAAACGGTTCTGACAGAGCTTGAAAAGCGTCAAGTGACACTCAAGCAGAGCTCCGTGACTTGTATTGGCTGAAATAGGAGCCGAATAGCCTTTAATCCAGTAATGATTCCGTGAAGCCGTTGCGTTGCAATTGACATGCACTGTCATGGCCAGATGTCACCGGGCCTCCTCGCTCTGCCACCATTCGCTAGCTAGTGACGGCTAGTGACGTCAAAATCCAGATTAGTAAACGTTAATCTCAACTTGATAAATAATAGCAAACCAAGTATCATTCACATTCTAGCGGACTTATGTTGCTAAAGGTATGATTTATTGCTATTGCTATTGCTATAGAAACGTTTTCCTATGATTGGTATGAGTACCTTGTATTGATCACTAATGTTATTAATATTGTTTAATTCATAAATATTATGAGTAAAACATCACCAATTTCGACGATTGCTGAACTTATAGAAGGAGCGACATTATATTATTATATCACAGTATAATAATATGTTTAGGAAATGTTGTAGCTTAAATAATAAATTTGCTCTTCCAAGTTTCTAGGTTTACAAATTGATCAACATCATCATGATCGGACAGACCATGTTACAATTATATTATTAAGAATATCACGTGGTCTTCAAGCTCTTAGAAAAATGTCTTTTATCTGCAATTCTGAAGCTCTAAAAACTATATATTTTGCCTACATACATTCAATAATCTCTTTTGGAATAATCCTTTAAGGAGCCACCTCAAACAGGAATATGGACTCAATATTAATAACGCAAAAAAGCAATAAGATTAATTTTACACTTGGGTTACAGAGAAACAGTTAAATAACATTTTGCCTCATTGAATATTATGACATACACTGTCATCTAGCCTCTATTTGTTTGAAACTGGTCTGTGTGTGGATGAAAAACCTGAAAGTATTTTAAAGCAGGGACACAATCATGATTATAATACAAGAAATAGAAAGAAGCTTTACTTAAATAGGCATAATCTTGAATTTTATCTTAAGAAGCCCTTTTACATTGCAGTTCTATAATCATTTGCCACTTCACATCTAAGAAGAATCAAATTAAAGTCAATTGAAAAAATATTTGACGAAGAGAGCCATCTGTAATATAGAAGAATTTTTTTCCCATGTTGGTAATTGACTTTAAAATATTGTATTTATTAGATGAAGTAACTGTAACTCTGATAGTTATAGTATTGATTGTTGGTTGTATTATAAATAGTAGTCTAGCAGTTGTTAAACTCTTGAAAAATTTCATTTATATATTTACTAAAATATATTTTATGCTCTGACACTTCAATATACAAAATTGTGTATGAAATGAATAAAGAAATAATGGAATGGGATCACATCATTCACATCATTTTACTTTTTGGTATAAAATTGCTTTGTTATATTTCATCTAGCATGAAATATAGTATATAATAGTAGTTTATGCAACGATTTTATTTTGACCCTTATTAAGGCACGAGTTAGATGTAAGTTATAACACGAGCGAATGCGAGTGTTATAAATATCTCACGAGTGCCTTAATGGCCAAATAATAAAACCGTTGCATACACTATTTTATCTACGACCACTAGTATACATTTAATTAAAACAATTTCATTTTACCTGTGACGGTCAGAGATACCTAACCTCTCATCTCAAATATGAGAAGTTATAGTAGGTTGTTAGGTTAAAGTAGCTGGTGTAGCAGTTTGATGAAATCAGCTGATAATTTCACAATATTGAATTACGATATTGATTCCATCAAAAATGCTTCTGATTGGTCCAGAAACCGTGTTATAATGTAGAACCTGTACTATAATGAGCTCTTTATGCAACGAGTCTCAAAAAGCATTTCGAAAAGACAGCTGTTTTGGCATCAATTGTGAAACTGTAATGTATACATTATGACATGGTCGTAGATAAATTAGTTAAATAATTCGTTATAAATTTAATAATGTCAATAAATTATATTATTATATAGTTTGGAGAATAAATTAGTTT
The DNA here is from genome assembly GCA_948455865.1 of Conomelus anceps. Lineage (NCBI taxonomy): Eukaryota > Metazoa > Arthropoda > Insecta > Hemiptera > Delphacidae > Conomelus > Conomelus anceps. The sequence goes on along the minus strand of OX418225.1, from coordinate 31,054,143 downwards.
TTAGAGTTATAAAATACATGCATTAATGACTAGTATTTGCCATTAATAAAAGGGTTGTTTTAGGTTATGTTGAGTTATAACAAGATGGCGCATATGCGTGAATGATGGTAACACTTTTATACAATTTATACTAGGTATGTGCTCCACCATTCAAGATATATAGATCATACGAATGCTAGCATATATATAGATATAATGGTGTGCTTTCACAAGTGTTACGAATGATGAACCATCATAATTATTGGACGTTTGTGCAACCGGGGGTAAGTCTTCTATGTATTGGTAATGATGATGTAGTAAATATACTGTTGTGGTCTGACGAGTTGATCCCTGGCCGACTCTTCCCCTTCTCCTGCAACTCGCTGCTACTGTCCATTGCAATAACATTAGCCCTAGACACAACTAGGCTAGTTGAAGCTGGCTGAAGCGCAGAAAACCTGTTTGTCTCTGGCCGTAGTTTTCAAATTAGGAATAAATCTATAGAGCAAGCGCAGTTGTCTTCCTACTACCGCCGCCTGCTCCCACACCGAAAAACCAGGGATCAACTCATCAGACTATAACAGTACTGGGTGTTTAAAAGAGTTATCGGAGTTTTAACACTTTATAGTATTTATTATATACAATTTACAATTGAATTTATTACATTTAATTAAAGAGAAACTGAATTCTTAAGAGCTACATTAATTCCCAATCACTATAAAAAGGAGTTATTTCTCCCATCTTTTTATTTTTGTTAATTTGTTTATTGTCATCACTTTACCATATTTATTTTGTTGATATGTTATCAATTATCTCATCTCCGCTTGTTATTATTGTTCTCGTTCTGACTTCCATTGGATAGCTCCTCCCATTGTGGGCGTGACAGTCTCAGTACACAACCAATCACAGTGCTGTATTCCATCTTATCATAGTATCTGAGGGTTTATTTTGTCATATAAAAGAAGTTTTTAAAAATTTGCAGTTTATGATTTATGAATTGCAGAGACTTAAGAGTCTTTTGGGTAATTGAATGCAGTATTTCATTTCCCAAAAACCATTATAATTTAAACTTTAAATACCGGTATTTAGAGCCTTGGATTTGAATAGATGTTATTATTTTTGAGTGAGAGTACTTATAGTTTCAACTTTGGGTTTCTTTTTAATGTTCCAGCAACATTTTTCGAGTCAAGAGGGAGCAATACCACAGTCAAAAAGTATCTGAAGTTCAATTTAAATACGAATATACATGTATCAGTCTACTACGAAAATAAAGGAAAAGCACGACAAAACAAAAAACGACTGAAGCGACACGTTCTTTATTTATTCGAATCCCTTCACATCGTAATCGTATTAATCAGATCAGAGAACACTGATGCCACTGATACTCCCCAGCTCCACTGTTGAAAAGGATTAAAAGCTTAACGGGTATGGATTTCAGAAGCCCAACCACGTAACTAGCCATGTGCATTTATAATAGGCTAATTGTTATATCAATAAAGTATCAATTCACTTTATTTAGAAATTCCTAATCAACCCAACTTTTCTAGAAAAAAATATACCAAGCTGAAATTGAATGTCTAACATTGTGTGTCTATTTCCAGAATACAGTACATTTAAAAGTATTTTTGTTCTACTGTACCAAAAAGTAACAATTTAAAAAAAATGTTACTGTATCTTGCAAACTTATGCGACTTCAATTTTTTTTTGTCAAATGTTCCAATTCTATTTGAATGAATATTTGATTATTCTTAATCAAATATTCAATAGCGTCACAATTTCAATAATGGAAACACCATTTGGTAATAGAAATTACTTTTAGATATTGTAAATTGGATCTCTTATCACGGAAACGCGACTACTTGTATGATAATATCATCATGGACAGTACTGTTCAAGAATGTGTAACATTTGTAACATTAACAAATTTGTAACATTAGGGTTAATCTCATTTAAAATAAATGTTCTAAGATAATTAATTATCGAACCAAGACCAATTGAGTCGGAAATTAATATTATTGTGCTTTCCGTAAAAGTTCAAACCGTTATCAGATTAAAGTTGTATGTAGGTGAAACATTCAGTCAGATTGTACAAATGTGGAAATGGTGCTTGACGAGGCTATACTCGTATTATTCATAAACCTACCTTCAAGTTTTTTTCGGAGGATGAAGCCCACATAGGTCTGAGACTTGTGCGTGGGTAATGAATTGGATGACGGTGATTGATGAGTTGGACCTACAGTTTTAGGTGTGTTCCGAACCATCGGGAAGTGATTTTACAACAGTCTTTTTTGCTGGCCAATACAATCGGTCACCCTTATACAAAGAGCGCCCTCAAAACAAAGGAGATTTAAAAAGCATTCAATCAAAAGAGGCTCTCCAAGTCTTCTTTAAGTTAACGAAAGCTCCAGGTAGGTGTGAAATAGAGCCGCAGCAGACAGCTTCCCTAAAATTTCCCTAAAAATCACTTACTCCAATTGCTAATAATTTTAACTATTATTTATCCTAGCTCCTGTAACTATTCTTGGTATGCACTCAATTGTTATCACGAATCAACATTCCCCCTTCCTTTCTGATTTCGTATGATAACGAACTGGTTCCGATCCGGTCGGCTCGTCAAATAATTTTCAAAACAAAAGTGCCAACTCGTCGAGACGCCGCTTGTGTGCACGGCTCCGTTTAACGACTCGTTATTGGAAATCTCTGATTCGGAAACTCGGCTTTCGGTAACCGACTTTGTCTTTGCAGCACGCCATCACGCTTCCCACTCATACTTTGTTCAGCCCCCCCCCCCAAATTAACCACCCCTGAACGAACTGCCGATTTGATTGATGAGACGTGAATTTGCCGATTCAGCGATCATGACGGTTTCACTACTCGCTCACTCGCTCATTCTACTTGCTCGCGTCTGCACCACTAACAGGGTTTGTTTGCACTGCGCCTCAACTCGCTCAACTCGTCTTGACTTGACTCGCAAACACTCTCACAACCCCTCTCATGGCAACTTTCTCATCTACTGCTTCTACTCCCAACCAAGAGCTGTTCACACCCACTGCCCATAACAGTTTCTGCCTAGGAAGGAAGCCTAGAACACTTCACTCAAGTCTGGCCTCCTTGATATTCTCCTACCCACTCATCAACCTCATTCGTCATCTCATTAATGCCCTTAAATTTCCCCTTCTTCCCCTCCATTCTATCTACCTCTTCGCCCTTTCCTCTTCCGTATTTTTTTCTTCTACTCTTTTTCCCTCTTTTTCTTCTTATCGTGCTCCTTTTCCCTCTTCTTTTCTCCTTCTTCCTCTTCTTTTCTTGTTCTTTCTCTTCCTCTTTCTGTCTTCTTCTTCTTTTTCTTACCCTTTCACTTTCACCACCATAGTCCTCGAGACTAGGGGTACGTCAAGATACTACCTCAAGAATGAGGTTAAGTTCGTTTTAAGGTTTTGTTTTGACGTAACAAAGAGGTTTAAGGTTCAAGAATCAAGGTTCATACTAACCTAATGAACTTATATGAAACCTGATGGTTTATATAAACCTTCACTCTTCACTTTTCTTTCAATTTCTGAATTTCTATTTATTTCGATACCGTCACATGAGGATATATGGAACAACATTTAATTTGAAACTTCAAATAAGTAAAGAAAATATTTCAAGTTAAATTCTTTTGAAATGAGATACTCAATTTAGCTTGAATCATGAGGAAAAAACATCAATTTATAATATTCACATATTTTTTTTGCATACCATCCCGCTCTGGATGCTTTTTCATTTATTCATCATTGGAAAACAATTTTATTTTATGATTATATCGTACAATATAATTAATTTGTATTATAATAAGATAATGCTTTCTGTTCGAGTGAACTTTTAAAATCAGTATTCTCTAAGTGAAAAGAAACAAGTCATTTTTTCGAATGTTTTTTCAAGTGAATCTAAATTTTTAGTGTGGACTAACCTAAAAGTTTTGGATGAAATAGCTCAATCAAAATTTGTGAAGAGCTCTGGTCTGTTGCATTTATTGTTAATTTGTCTATGTAAAAAAATAAATAGTATCTTTTTTTACCACACATTGAGATTCACCACATCTCTCTTCTTTTTCTTCTTCTTGTTCTTATCCTTTATCTTCTTCCTTACCCTCCTACTCTTCATCTTCATCTTATTTGTTTTCTTCTTCTTGCTCTTATCTTTTTCTCCTCCTTTTCTTCTTCTTATTCTTCCCTCTAAATTCATTCTCTTCTTTCTTACATCATTCAATGTTTTTTCACAAATTACTTGACTTGATAAGTGTTGCCCACTCTTCTTGTCCACCTAATTCAGTACAGTAGTTAATCGGCTAACGAGTGCGGTGGGAGCTTGAGAGCTCCTAGTCTAGAAGCTCTTTCATGATTGCTCCAAGATTGCAGCACACAACCACAATTGCATTGGTGAAGTGCTCTGGAGCATTAGTGAGGTGCTAGAAGCTCACTGATCCGCGATAAGGAATTAGGAATCAGGAACAGATACGGTACACCTGTTAATCGTAGATCAAAGCTCACCAGTTTAACACACTTGACTACACCTCAATGTCAATCAAATTAGCTCCTTTCTTATCTTAAAATCCACTTTTTTATATTTAATATTTTGAGCAAAGGCGTATAACCCTTTCAAGCTTTAAACATGAGCAGGGAAACTCACTGTTTATTACAATCCTATCTTGAAGTAGATAAATTAATAAGCTTTGTCATTGAAATGCAGCTTTGGGTGGCATCCGAACCGCTGGACTAGTGATAATAAATATGAACAAACAGCCAAGACATTGAACTCCCAAGGTCACCAAGTAAAGCGCAGACTATTCAATATAAAGTCAGGGGTGTTACAATCAAAGTTACAATCAAGGGTGGCCCATTAATTTTTTCGATATAAACTATAAAGCTGTTTTAGGGGTACCACCTGGAAAAGGTTTTCACCTCACGTAATATAAAACGTATAAAAGACACAAATTTAGCTTTTTATTTTGTTTAAAAATTTCGCGGAGGATACACCCCCTTTATCCCCTCCTCGGTTTGCACCTGATCACAATCAATATGAGAAAAAATGATGTTTTTCTCAGGTTATGGTACAGTAGTCTGGGGTAAACATTCTTTAGAAAGTGAGAAACATAATCAAACTACCGCACTTAAAGCCTTGCAGTTGCACATTTCCATTATTTACTCCTCATTTTTCAATTTTAGCTATTATTTTTGTAATTCAGTCACAAAAAAACAATAGGGATCATTGTGGAGCATCTAGCAAATAAAAACTGAACGAATAAGATATCTCCGTAAAACATCCTAAAAGCAATCAGAAACCATCAATAACCAATTTAACAATATTGTAAAATATCTTCACCAACTGAAGAACATTAAAAACCAACCAGTCAATCAGAGACATTGTAAAGATTTAAAAACCAATCAGAAATTTATACTGTACCAGCAATTTATATACAGGAGCTGGTGACTTATATTTGAAAAAATAGAAGACATGTTGAAGAACCCAGACACACTCATATATATTCAACAAGGAGGAATGAAAATGATTCCCAGCTAACCAGAATTAGATTGGACCTGATTGGAAGAGGCCCTTGGTATAGGGGTATGAAAGTTTTCAATCTGCTTCCATCTCACTTGAAGGCTGACACTACTGATAGATGTTTTTTGAACAGACTGAACTCTTATCTTGTCAATAGCTGCCCATACAATATTGGGGAGCTATTTCAATCATAAAATTTATCTTGATTTTATAATACTTAACTGTTCAACTCTCAACTGTTTCTTCCTTTAAATAATGTAGCTTCAATCTTATTATGTAACTTTTTATAGTTTTTGACGTGATCTATGTGATATGATTAATTGTTTTTAATGAATTTATTGTATCTTTATTATTGACATGTCACGGTTTGGTAAATAATTGTATTTATGCAAACATATGTGATGAATAAAATTCTAATCTAATCTAATCTGAATAATAAAACTAACATAACCAACCATCAAAAACCAACCAAGATCAGAGATTTATACAGCTGGAACTACTGTTTCTGATTGGCTGAATACACGGATGGCGATTGACGGATGAGAGGAAGAGTATCACGAGTGGATCACGGAAGTTGAACCCCGATCCCGATGTTCGTATGTTGAAACACACCCGGCTACTTCTGTGCAGTATGGTAGAACACAACCCGGTCCAAGTCACGAGAGTCCCGAGTTGAGAGATACGGAGATAGATGGGCATTGGATGGGCGCCTATCGTTTTACAAGACCGTTCTTGTGTGAACTGGCATCGAATAACGGAAATTGGAGTCTCAGAGACCGGGCTGAGTCTCGGAGACCCAGTTACAGGCCAATATTATCGCTACAACTACTTGCGAGTGGCTGTTGTTTGTGTAATGCATAATATGTCAAAAGTAGGAGAGAATGATATAAAATGAAGTAGAAGGGAGGGCATGTGATGTTTTATTCAGGTTTTTAGTGGAAACTGTAACAGATGATAACAGATTTGTGATACAGATGAAAAAAAAATTAATATTTAAATAAGGAAAGATGAGAGAAGAATAATTAAATCTGAGATGAAGGAAGATCATTAATTCGCACTATAGCTTAGGCCCGCTTCACATACATCAATTTCATCCGTTCGGTAAAATGTCGAACGGTCCACACTCCAACAGTGGCGTGAAGAAATAGATGAGGCTCTTCACACACGATATTATTCCGAACGTTAATGACAATCGTCCGTTGCCGTGAAGCAGCCGTCCAATGTCTCGACCAGGACGGCAGTCGTCCGGTAGGACGGACTGAGGTATAGTAAACTTGTGGGCAGTTTCAAACACATCGAAATTGCCCGTACGATAATTTGCATTGCTTATTCAATGCATTATCTATTTGCATTGCTTTTCGAGCCTGTTCACACGGGGCGTTTTTTTGTGGAGCGTCTGTGGCGCAGCTGGTGGCGAAGCATTGTCTTATATGGGATTTTCGTGTTCTGTTCACACGGCACTTCGCCACGAATTTAGCTGCTCATCGGCTGCTGGCTTCGCCGCAGAAACTTGCCACAAAAAGTGGAGCGTCTGATGCCGAAAGGCTCAGTGCCATTAGAACTAAATGGCAACTGCCGGTTGCTGTTCACACGCTTGCTACTTTTTCAGCTGCAAAACGGACGCGCGGCTAAATTTGGTGAAATTTCGGATATTTGAATTTTTCAAATTGCCATCGTGTTCTATATGTTCAACACTGTTCATATCTTTTTGAATTTTCCCAAATCAGCAAAATTACCCTTTTTATCAAGTATAAAAATTTCCTTCTTTAAAGACATTCAGAAAACAACAATTCAGTTAAGAAATTATAGTTTTAGGTGGGTTTACAATGTGAACAATTTCACAAATTTTGAATGATATGGATAATGAATGAATAAACAAATATTTATTCATTTTTTCATACTTCAAATGTTATTGCTATCTAAAAAGAAGAGATGTATGAGAATGTTTATTTTTTTCAGTCCAACAGAATTATTTTTGTAAGTCTGGTACCTTTCAACTTTAATGAGCTCTACTAACTTATATTAATGGAGTCAAAGTAGCAGACAATGAACAAATTTCACAAATTAATAATACAGTAGCTTCCATTCTTGAGTGACCTTCATCTAGACTATCCTAGTTCTAGTTATTTTATTGTTTCTTGAGAGAGTATGTATGTGTGTGGACTATATTGACACTTGTTCTCTAGAATTCCTGGAGTTGAATCAGGTAATAATGGCATTTTTGCGTCGTATAAAATTACAACATCAACTAGTCAATAATAATCATATAAATAGTTATGATTCAAGAAGAGATATACAATAAACTGATAATGTTTGTGATGTATTTTTAATTTCAATTTGAGTTTGCTATGTTTGTAATTTACAATATTGTTCCTGCTGTAGAACAGACTTGCATTAAACCTAAAAATGAAATGAGCCAAAAAAATCGATAATAAAAAATCCCTCTCTCTCTTACGATCCAGAGGGTGCAACCCCTGTTCAAACGGATGAGGCGAGCGAGGCGAGCTTGCCGGCTAGTAATCATAAAACTACCATGAAAATGGTTTTGGTTGCAAGCTGCAGCGCGTTAGTCGCGCGTAGTGGAGCAACAGACATGCGGCTGCTGCGCTACCGTCGCGCCACAGCTGCTCCACTAACGCGCGTTAGTGGTGCAGCTGTAGCGCCGCAAAAAGTTGCTCGTGTGAACAGGGCCTTCCTCTACAGAGACTTCTCTGTCTCTGTCTATATAAATAAAGTAATTTTATCTTGATCTATCCCCATAAAATCGTTGGGAGTTCAACCAAACGGCTGAAATCGTACGGCCGATATCGATGTGTGTGAAACGGCCCTTAGACCGTAATATAGTTTTCTTGGTTGATTGGATTCCTAAATATTTTCTTTATCATATTCATTGCACTAAATTTTCATTATTTAAAAAATGTAATATTGATTTTATTTGTAGAATTTGTTTTTCATAAAAGTTGACTTAAATTGCAGTAAACTATCAATATTATCTGTGGAATTGGGCAGCATAGCTTGGGCCAAAAATTGAATTTCATGGATCATGCATAATCCATAGTGAATCGAAAAATCATGGAATTCCATACACAAAATTTGATGAAAACCATGGAATTTAATGTGTAAAAAGTTATAAATGACGGAACATTACCCAATGATGCTGAAAGCTGGTAAACGATAGGTATGTCAATAATGGTCCATAAATTTATTTACCTGAAACAAAAAGTACATCATTAATTTTAAAATTACGTGAATCAGATAAATACTAACTTTATTAACCTGAAGCAAAAGAAGATAATTGAAGAATGAGATTGAAAAAGCGTGATTAACGCAGGGGTGCCCACAGGGGGGGGGGGGGGCTATGACGCAGACTGCGTCATTGAAATTCTTGGGGGGGGGGGGGGTTCCAAAAAACGTTTAGGGGGGGGGGGTCGTAAAGTTGATTGAAACCGTGTTTAACGTGAAAACATTCAAAAATATACTAAGAAGGCACCAGATAAAATGTCAATTAATGAAAATATATTTTTTATAATTATTATTATACAATTGAATATGAATTAGCTAAAATAGTAAGTTATGTTTAGGATTTGTGCAGGAAGTTATTAATCAAACTTAGCAAGACGCTAAGCGAGTGCTCTGAAAGTGGTTAATACAACTTTACCCTCCTTAACAGTTACTAGTTAATCAGCAGAAAGAGCAATTAGACGATTTAAAATTATCAAAAACAGACTCAGATCAGCTATGGGAGACTCATGGTTGTCCAATCTAATGGTTCTAGCTGCAAAAAAAGATGTACTTGAGTCTATTTCTAACGAAGAAATAATTGAAAGGTTTTCTGTTTCCTCATCCCAAAGACAAAAACTTCTATGTGGGGTTTAGAGAGATAGATTTAACAAGCTTAGAAGGTGCCTAGCTAACTTGTAGATGGTCACAGCCTACAAATTTAAAATGTTTGACTTCAAACTGTTGATGTTTTTCATGTATTTTACGATAACTACTTACTAATAAGTAAGAACTGCTTTTGAAAAACTTACTAAATACTAAAAACTCAGTAATTTTTATAACTATGTCTTTATTTTGTTTTTGAAAGACACTTCTTTCGATTGTGTGTTGTAAATAACTATACATGAAATGTGTGCCTTTTATGTACTTCATCCATACATAAATTCTCCCAAGATACTACACTAAGTAAATAACGGGGGGCTTTTTTCGTATTTTGGGGGGGGCCTAATTTATGGGGGGGGGGGGTTGGTGCTAAATTTAGGAGGGGGGTGCGTCATGAGGCTTAGGGGGGGTGGGTACCCCTGATTAACGTTACCCCTGATATTATTAAATAAATTACGAGATTGGACAAACTTGAATGTCATATAAATCATAGGTCTATAGATTTGTAGATCAGCCTACAGCTAGGAATAGATTGAATCAGCTTTAGGGTATGACGAGTGGCACACATTTTAAAAAGTAAGGGACCGCTGGAAACATTTCTTATCACTCATCTTACTAAGAGAATGTAGACTTGAGATGCTCTAATCAAGTAAAAAGCTTTATTAGGGTAGCAAGAATTTAGATTGCCCTATGAGAGCGCACTACGCAATAAATTGTCTTCGTTTGGACGGAGCTTGATGTTTGAGTACAGCAGTCAGATTCATCATAGAAGCACCGTAAATGAGCATGAAAGTATAGATTTGTAATCAAATATTATTCCAGAGCAAAATTCCAGTTTCAAAGCACTCAAGTTTTGCTTGGATTTGTTATTTTTTTATAGTAGTGAACTGCCCTTATTCTAAATAAGTAAGAATCTTCTAAAGAATACAATCATGGTTGTTACAAGCTTCTCCAATCAAGAAACGAGCTATCAAAGAGAGAAAGAGAGAGAGTGAGATAGAGGAGATGCAGCATTGAGAAGAAACAGTATTCAGACTTTGATTATACGTAGCTGGTGAATGGCATGAAATAAGAACAAGATGAGGCACACTGACTAATCCACATCAATCACGTTCTTCAGACATGAAATGAGGAGGGGGAAGAGCGAAAAGGAAAAGAGGAATAGGAAGCAGAAGACGAGGAAGAGCAAGAATCAGATTTTGGCGAAGTAAGGAGAGGGCTGATCTGACTTTTGGAACACGTCTTTTAAGATGATTCAAGGGTACAAAATTTGGTGGGATGGGAGATCTGAAGGATGAGAAATAGTGTATGGGCGAAATTTTGGAGGAAAAGCTAGAAATTGGAGGAGAGAGAGAGAGAGAGAGCGAGAGAGAGCTAGAGAGAGCGAGCGAGAGAAAGAGAGAGATCGTGGAGTAAATCAGAGACAGTGAAGGAAGAAAAGGTGTGGATGTTCAGGGAGCAGTGTAGGAGAAAAATAATGAGAAAAGAAGGAGTGTGCAGGAAATAATAAAAAAATAATATGAGGAGGGTAACGATGAAAGGAAAGAGAGAAGAAGTACGAGTTGAAGAATTTGGTGTCAGGAGTGCAGATGATGAAAGAAGATTTTGAGAGATGATGAGCATGGAAAGAATGTTGAAAAGCCGCTGAATAGAAAGGAATTGTTGCAGTAGAAGAAAAACAGACAGAAGAATTAAAATAAACAATTGTCGTGACGGTATAAGTGAAAAAAAATTTAAAAAAATAATGATAATAATAATAATAAGAAGTGATGGAGACGACAATGTAGTCGAATAAGAAGACGAAAGCGGTAGAGTAGGAAGAGAGAGAAGGTAGAAGGTAGGAGATAAGAGGAGGTGAAGAGGAGAAGAGAAGGAGGCAGATAAGGATGAAACAGAGACGGATGGATAGGAGCTGGAGATAAAAGTAGAGGGAAAAGCGAAGAAGGAATACGAAGAAGAAAAAAAAGAGGAAGAAAAAAGAAGAGGATAAAAAATAGGATAAAAAAGATACGAAAACAAAGAAAAAGGGAATTTTGTTTTAAAGGAGGAGGTAGTGCAGGAGTTGAAAAGGACGAAGTCGGAAAATGAGGAAGAAAAAGCGACTAGACTCTGTCGTTTAAGTTGTGTTTGCTGCGTTATTGCCTGCTTAAGGCTTCAAACGACTGGAGACTTTGCGCTTTGGGCTTATATTAAGCACACTAGTCGGCTGCTTGCAAGTCGATTAATTCCTGCTGCTTTGCTACTAAAATTACAAACCCACATCCTTTCTTGCACAGCACCGAGCAGATTTCTCTTTACTACTTGCTACATGTCAAAGTCTGTCTGTCTGTCTGGCTATAGAAATACTCAGTAAATTAAAGTATTATAAAATAAGCTTTACAGTATATAGTTTTCAAAATAAACTTTTAAGTGTACTGTATAAAGATAAATAATTTCTATTCTCCTCAAGCAACAGATTTACATCAAATTAATAATGTCTCCATTGAGAAAAAATTGGAGCGCAGCATAATCAAGTTGAGATTTCTAAATAATTCTATAAAAATTCTTCTTCTTCTTTTTCTGTCCCGCTGTCTGCCTCACAGCGTAGGGGTACTTGCCTCGACCCATCTCCTCCATGCTCCTCTATCCTCCGCCATTCCTCTCATCTGCCTCACACTTTTTCCCTTTTCTCTTCCCATTTCCTCTTCTATTCTATAAAAATTTTCCATACTCTCAATTCATCTTGAATGTTTACTTTTTGGTCCGAATTCATGAGATTGATTTTTTTCAAATGACAATATCTAGCAGTTTCCTTAAAAATTCTTTCAAATGACAATATTTAGCAGCTTCCCCAACAACTCACAGCAGCTGCAGTGGAGCTATTTCCTTCATAATGAAATAACCCTAGTACAAAACTTCTATAAACTTCACTTTAGTAAAATCAAGCTATGGCCTGAATAAGAAAGCTGAGAATTGTGCCCATAGCTGGCAAAGGTGCTTCGTCAAATAAGGTGAAATTTCATCCCAACTAATGTGTGAAAAATGTTTAGTTGTTGGATTATATGTAAAATTGCATTCCCAACATTTCTTGTCCTGACAAAAAAATGACAGGGTTGAAGATTCAAGTGGAATTTTGGCATTCAAGAAGAAATTTTGGGATTCAAGAGGAATTTCGGGGTTCAAGAATAATTTTTGTGATTCAAGAGGAACATTGATGGGTGGGTTTCTCATTGGTGGGCCGTACTCTCATTCTCGGTTCAAGCTTATTCAACTTAAAAGCTGTTCAAGTTGAACTGAGTGTAAACCCAACTCCGTATTATCAATGTAATTTCATAAGCCGTTTAGTTTTAAACTGAGGTTTAAATGCAATTATTCGAGTAAAACTACCTATTTATGTGGTTTGGCAATAGTACCTGAACATCTGGCAATAGTGCCTATGTTATCTGCTCATATTATCAAGGGCGGGGGGTCATGGAGGTCACGACACCCCAAAATTCACTGTTGAAGGAATTGGGAAGGAGGGGAAACCTCCGAAACAAAGGTAAACAAACCCTATTTGAGACCCCCCCCCCCATACTCATGAGCTGGTGGGACCGCTCCTGCGGTCAGATTCGAAAATTAAAAAATGTCAGGTTATATATTTACATGTTTTAATTCGGAAATAGGTTAATAGGTCAGTTTTCTGTTTGGTTCTGAATTGATAATGGTTGATGATACAAAACTCAAAAAACTCAAACGTCCAGTTGCAGGAATAAAAATTAAATTTAACCACCGTAAGATGATGACGTCATCTTACGGAGCTCAATAGGGAAGTCGTTGCACTGGCTCCATCAAATGACGTCATCTTACGGTGGTCAAATTCAATTTTCTTTCGTGCAACTGGTCGAAAGCGTTCGAAAAATCTAGCCATCATGACAAGGCAGAGGCAGTTGAATCAATAAATTGAACTAGTTAATTTTTACCCACTATTGTTTCAACATTATCTAGCCTGTATGAACTTTATAGCGTAACTTCAAGTAATAATACGATTCCTCTACTGTTGTTCAAACTGTGATTTTATTGAACACATTTTATTTCAAGAACTCAATTAACTCTGTAAATTGAGATTATGGAACTGCAACCACAAATTATGATGCTGTCAATTGACTTATGTACGTCATTTGAATTGATAAGTTAGCCATTAGAATTTATTAGTGAAATAACAGTAGTCTCATCCGATTCATCCCACAGAGTAAACCAGGTGTTAACTCTATTGATTTGATTGATTGATAATTGGTTTTATTAAGCGAAAATACAATCAATGTAACATAGGCCAAGTCGATTAAACAGATCAGATAAATTATTATGAATAACAATCAACATATTACAAAACAAGCATAATATTGTAGAAATACTAACAAAGATATATAAACTACTGTCACGGTGCAAATTCACGAACCCCAATTCAATAATGATATCGTAATTAATCTGAGAAACAAGGTATAATTTTGTAACATTAAATACTCACTCAGAATTATCAATTATATTATTTAATTTTACATAAACTTAGTTGCACAATCATTTGCCTAATTTGTTAAAACAGCGTCCTACAATGGGCTGAAATACGAAAAGTTGTTTACTTTATGTGAAAGGTTAGCTTGTCAATTGTCTTGATAAAACCGGCTTATCAAACAGCTGTTACCGGTTAGTAATGTCTTTCTCCTTTTCGCTAAAATATTCGTATTGTTATTTATTTCTTGTATTTATGTTATTTGATCAACTTGGGAAATCTGCTTATGCTTGTCCTGCTAATTATTAATTTCTCTAATTTAATAATTATTTCCTCCAAATTTTCATTTATTTAATTTTCTTACGTATGGTACACCGTACTTAAAATCGGGTGTAGGCTCCTCATTGGAGGAAATTAAATTCTTGTACTGCGATTGGCGGATTTACCGCATGACGCAGCCCCTTCTTCAAGTACTGAATCAGAGCTTGAAGAAGGAGACACTTCACGAAAATCTAGGCTGGCTAAGGGAGAGGCCCCGTTTTTAAACCTCCCCTGCACAATAATTTTAATTTTAAAAAGTAACCCGATCTAGTCAAATCTTAATGTATTATAACTGTCTAAAATCCCGCCGTTTGATCGCAACCCAAAGATTGCCGAATTTAACAAGTGAACCTGTAAAAATATAAAAAATATTCGCGATCGACCACGAGGATCAATCAAAGATGTCTGAGGGTGACGCCAACTTGTGGCGAGCCAAAGAAGAAAATAATACTTCGACAAGTGCGCGTATAATTGGGCCCAAATATCTGGTATGTGCGAAATATAATATTTATGAAAGGTTTATACAAATAATCGGCATATCTAATTGTAAATTGCCATCAAACAACTCTCTTGGAACTGAGATATCCTTAGGCTAAAGACCTAATCGCTCACATGAACAATTTATTTGTTGTATCATTGTCTAACTTCAGCATATTAGTGGTAGGATTTGAAGGCGAAAGTTGCGTCTCCGCATATGAATCACTATCTTTCACTTTTCAATCTAAAATTTCAAATTTACACTTATTAAAAATCCATATTAATTTTAAAACCTTAGTTCTGATTTATAATCCTTGCTCGACCCTGGCTGCAGATTGTAGTTATATATTATTTCAGCGGACCATCAAGCGGTATAGCCAAGGATATATTACCTCAGTAACGTTCTGGTTTGTCCTTGTTGAAGGACACATAGCATTAATTCTTCCAATTATTTATTGGAAGGATATTTGTATCAGGATTATTTCTCATAGCTTCTCCACCTCGCTAGCGTGAATTGCGAGGAGAGTGCAACAAGCAAGAGTTGCATATTCCGCACTCGATCTTCGCTCGCGAGAGGGACTTAGCTGAATTATTCCTGATTTTTAATATATCTTTCTTTGTTGGATTATAGTTGCGTGGGCGTAAATAACAGCTATTCTGTGTATCACCCCGCAACTGTATTCCGCAAGGACGGATATTTTCTTATATGGGTTTGAGCTGGAGCGGTGTGTCCCAACGATTCTTCGGGAATTTGCCCGACTGCAGCTTCCGGCCATCAAATTTTATTTCAAGCGCACATAAGGTACACACCCCCCCAAATCAAACACCATACTACTAAAGAACTACATAGATATTATACAATAAACGACTAAATAAAGCCTAATCATTCCGAGTAATAATTATATTTATAGATTAAAAAGTAAATTAATAAATCAGATGGGCAAAGATAAGTAGACCTAAGGCAATGGGGTCTAGGATTAAGTTAACCTGGAGTTTCAACCACAAAAATCGACCGTTTAAACTAAACTGCCAGTTCAAATTTGTTGGAAAACACAAAGTTTGAACTTTTGTTTGAATTACTGTAAGTTCAATTTAAGCTTAGTTTAAACTGCAATTGAGAATACGGCTCTCTAAGTTAACCAACTTCTCAGTTGCTTATTAACTGTGTCACTCATTACAAAACATTAGCACTGAATTGAATACATTACTGTAGAAGTAATAAAGCAATATATTCTGGTCGAAGTGAAATGACGTCCCTGTACAATCTGAAAATGGCTGAAATGGCAGTAATAAACATCAGTTAGTCGGCTCACACGGGGATATTACCACTCGTAAATTCATAATTCAAACTTTCCTTCTCCCTCGAGATATCGAAATGTTTGCAGGCAACTTCGAAATCAGTATTCCAGTTCTCAATAACTTTATTGCAGTAACTTCTCCGATTCCCAAGTAACGCTACTACCGTTTGAATAAAATCACATTGCTAGAGTGAACTGGGTGCGACTTTTGAAGACTTGATATATCATAGAGTCGACCCAGATTAAAGATCAAAATATCAGAGGCGCATCGTTTGACATCTGGCTCGCGCAAACTTTAGCTGTGATATTTGAAGAGCATTTTGCTAGCGAATAAGCGATGGCTGCTGCGACCTTTTAGAATAGAAGGTCATCTTTCTAAAGGTTACTCGGGATCGTTGTATCATCATTATAGTAGAGCACATACTATCGGCCTTGTTTGAGAGGTTTTTACTTGTATCATAACATTATACCAAGGTTTCAAGAGTTGTAAGTTACTGAATCTTATGAAATAGGCGAACACTAATAATAATAATTAAAATTAATAATATTTAATAATAATATAGTGCGAACACTGATAGTTGTTCATGCACTAACAAAGGTTAAGTGCAGTGTGAACCTACCTTACGTCTTCCTCAACTCAAGATAGGCTCATAGATACGAGACTAAATGTTGCAAGGTCTATTTTGTCCAAACTTTGCCGTTCTGCGTAAATACATTACTTATTATCGATGTCAATGTGATTTATTTATTAAATGAATGTCATTTACCAATAACACCGAAAATCTTATTACTTTCAACACTATGCTAATGCTAAATACCACCATCTAAAATCAATATTTTATAGTATTTACTTTGCTGGCTGTGCCAAAAATGTGTTATACACTTTATATTGTGAATTTTCTTATTTTTGTATTTTGGCGAAATAAAAATATTATTATTATTATTATATTGATTTAATAACAGATATGAGAAATTTTAAAACAACATGAATAGATTGATCCAGTCTTATCTAATACTTTAAAAGGACAAGTGTAAAAATGGTCTCAACGTCGCAACTTCTCCTTTTTTGTAATTCATCACACAGGTTCAAGTTTTCTTCTCAAGTAGGCTTTTTACCTACCTATTTCAGTTACAATTTCCGTAGACTACTACATTGAAGGATAGATTATTGTATTTGTCATCTCATCTCATGTATGTGTCTCCCCATCAACTAATTATTATTATTATTATTATTATTTTTATTTAGGACTATGTAGCCGATATCACAACCTAATTGGCCGGTAGTAATTCATACGGGTCATTGACCAAGTATGAATTCACTATATTTCGAAGAAATTTTTGTTCTCTAAAACTAATGTGCTCCAATGTTCAAAATTTTACTATTTTTACTTTTACTATTACTAATCTTACTACTTTTTCCCCCTTTAATTTTATTGTTTATTTCCTTTAATATTAAATATTCTTATTTATTTTTATTATTATTATTATTATTCGACGTAAAACTCCCAACGTGGAAGACGCAGAGTAAAGATGGTCCACTTTTTGGACTTGTTCTTCTTGTTTGCCCACCAGCTTCTCATTTTTTGTGCGAATTCAGTTTTTTTCTCTTCACTCCATTTTTTTCCAACTATTGGAGGTTTTGTCTCTGGTAATGTGTCTCCCCATCTATATTATTATTATTTTGAAACAAAATAATAGAACATTTAATTGGTCTAGTGAGTTTAAAGCCTATTATTATTTGAAGTCTTCTTCATCGTCCAATACAATCTCATCTTACATCCACATTTACACCCGAATGGATTGGTTTTCTGGTCTGGTAATGGTTATGACTCAAAGTGTCTTGTTTTCCACCTATTACCACCTTTCGAGTCCACTAGTCATCACACACACTTTTCCAATACGATAAAGAGTTTTCCACCGTTTTTCTCCACTTTTGCACTCAATCGCACTAACCTCTTACTTTTCATCATTCTCCTACATTCCTCATCATCACCCACCACCTCTCTTCCTCCTCCTCGCCGATTTCTTCCACTACGTACTCCATTTCCTTCACTTAGTAAAAGGAGCCTTACACGCCACACTGAGCAGAGAAACAGAGCTAAGCTCTTAGCTCAAGTCGATGGCAATTTTCACACCAAGACAAAGTGGAAGTTGGACCGCGTATAACTCAGTAATTGACTGTGCAATTCTTTAACCTTCAGTCTCTTTCAACCGCTTTCCTCCCTTGTTTCATCCTCTTTTCCATCCACTCACTTTCTCCCCTGATTCCATCCCTACCACTTCCGGATCCACATCATTCTCCTGACAGCTTCAATTTCCAATCTCTTTTCGTGGTTTTCGGCTTCTTATTTTTCCATTGCTACCATCTGTCACCACTCCGATATATAAGCTCCATTCATACAGAAAACAAACTGTGATTGTCTCGGAAGAATGACGTCAGCATGCCTTCTGGTTAAGACTTTTTGACCCAGTTGCTGAGAATGCGACTGTTTTACGGAATTGTGAGCTCTCTTATTGAAAATTCCGTTGCGTCATGATTGATTTCGAGGCGGTTCTTTGGATGTTAGAAGAAAGGGGAATGGACAGGATGTTTTCAAATATTGGGGGAATTAAAGTGGGGTTTTGATCCGAAATGAATTTCAATTAAGGAAATGAGACCTTATATAGGCTATTATTAAAACTTTCGATCGTAGCCTACTTTTTGCAACTCAATCAAACAAAAACTAGAATTTCCATCAGCTACATTTATAGCACAAAAGGAGTGATGCTAACAGTATTCAAAACAGATGTCTCTGATGATAAACAGAACAAAATAGCTGAGAATATGGATGGATTTTAGATGGATTTTGGTGGACGAATATAGAACTGAAGCCTGATCTATCAACCAGTTAGTCCCGAGTTCGATTCCCAACCAGATGGAACTCTACTCACTTACACACGCGCACGAATGCTCGCTGAGCGCCAAGCAAGGGTATAAGGCTCGTCCAATAGTGTCAAGTTAATTAGCGAGCAGGTGCCACGCATTAATTAGAGTCTACTGGCGCGAGAGGGAATACTCCTCATTTGTTAAGACTCGGCCTCGCCAGCACCCCTTCTTCAATCCCCCCCCCCCCCCCGCCGCTGGATTCCCCAATACAGTTTAAGGCAGCCATTTCAAAAATTTGAAGTTCACCTTCAGTGCTTTAACTTGAATTGATATTTCAAACTTGATTTTTGAGAAATTGGAATGAATTTTGATGAGGTAGTCCTAAATTGGGGACTCGATGATAGACTTGATTAACATATTATTGTGTCATCAGATTTATTATAGAACTTTTCTATTATGTGAGAAATGAAACTAAATATTGCCAAATTCTATTGAACTTTAGGGATTGACCACTTTGAGTTGCTTTTCTGTTAAGGTTTGGACTTTATATCGATTGATAGTTTCAGTTTGGTAGTTCTCTGAACTCTGATATTTTATAAATTATTAATATGTGAATTATTGTACTATAGACTATATAATTTTTTTGTCTCTACATTTGTTATGCTGACTTTTTCGCTTCAATTTTTTGTTATTTTTAAGATAATTTTTTTAGCAACTCTCACCAGCGGGCAAAGAGTTATCTTTTTGCTGGTGATGCCTAGAATTAAAGACAAGTTTTTTTTTCTTTTCTTGAAAATATATATGTATGTATATGTGTATTATATTATATAATTTTTAGTTTTTTATTTTTCACGTGTATATATATGTATGTGTGAATTGTTTCTTTCTTTTTGGCAATAATAAATAAATAAATAAAAATAAATAAATAGTGTAATGTTATCAATCCAATATCCCAGATAATTCGGACACCATTTTCTGGAACTCATTGACGTGGAAATGGCTGCTGCAGTTGAATGTCGTTGTGGAGAAATTTCAATTTTGAAAAATGAACTGTCTCTTACTTAAAAAAAGTTAAAAAACACTTTCAAGTGGAAATTATGACTCACATTATGGCGTGATGGCCGTTTCACTCTGTTGTCAAGAGCATCGTCAGACGACCCACAGTACACTGATTTAAGGTATGGGTAAGGCTACCCTTAAACTCATACCTTAAATCAGTGTACTGTGGGTCGTCTGACGATGCTCTTGACAACTGAGTGAAATGGCCGTCACGCCATAACGTGAGTCATAATTTCCACTTAATAGTGTTTTTAAGTTTTTATTATATTAGTGGAAACAAAATGGATCTTCAACATCATACATGTCTCTTACTTGTAAAAAGTTCAGTATAATCGGTTATTACTGAAATAACCAAGTTCAGTCTTTGTTCATTTTATTTTTTTCCGTTTTATTAATTAATTATTATGATATATAGATCCATCAAACTTATTCATTAAAAAACATATGTAGATAAGTGTTGTGTATAAATACAATCCGAACAAGGAAAAAATTGAGATTCTCTGAGTAAAATATCTTCAGTTATCAATTTATATCAGGCTATAAAAAGCTGTTAGTTCAAATACTAGTAACTATTATTTAAATATAAAAAATAATTTAAATATATAAACAGGTCGAATATAAAACCTTGTTCTTTTTAGAAGTCGGTTAAAAATCAAATAATCTCCTTGATTCTCATGAAATTTTGCTCTTTGTAATAATGATAGTGCGGTGGCTTGATCAATGACAAATAAGTCTAGATGTTGTAACAACTATAATGTTTTATAAGAAACTGAGCTAACAAATAATGCAAGTCAGCCTTTTGTTATTGTAACAAGTGTGTGAAATAGGTTTTGGCCAAACGTAGAATTGTGATTGTAAGTTATGATCATTTCAATTAATTTAACTACCGTTCAACGATCTCAAGATTGAGTTGGAGTTTAGTGTAGACAACGATATTTTCATTGATTGTTTTGGTGGACTGATACCGAACTTCAATCTTAATTCATATAATTTCTAGTATAGGCTACCTCTAAAATAAGATCACACCTTTCAATATGAGTTTGCACTTACATGGGACAGTCATATTTTGTTCACGTCGTTTTTGAGAAACAATGATTAACAGATGCGGATTCACACTTTTGCCACCCAGGGGCTGCAATCCGCCGCCCTACTGATATGGGGAGGGAGGCTTAAAGACTCTAGGTACTACTGTTTATAGTACACACCAAAACTTGTTCGGAACCCACCTAAATTGTAGGTCTACCATGTTTCCAATAACATGGCTCAAGCGGCGAGGTGGAACTACCCGTAAGGGTCTTCCCACCCATAAAAGTCATACTTTTTACTGTTTATAGTAAAGGTAAAGAAGTGAGAGTCCTCTAACAATTCTAAAGCCGCGTCTCCACCAACCGAACATGCTCGGCGAACAGTGTTCGCTGGAATCAGCTGATGTCGCCGATCATTTTTTGGAGTTGGTTTGGTGTGGACGCCTTCTCGAACATTATGATCGGTGTGGTGGGGTTAGTGGCGAGAACCTGTTCTTGGTCGTCACTGTTCGCTCACACACCGAACATTTCAATTGAACTCACGAGCATGTTCGGTGACCCATATGTTTAATGTTTGCCCGTTTTTTGTATTCGCCAACAATGTTTGGCAGACATGTTTGGTTGGTGGAGAAGCGGCTTATGAATGCAATATAGCCTATGACTGATTTCTTCTGAAAGGAGGTTTTGAGGCTACTACTTCAGAACGTTGTTGGAAAATAATCCCTCTTAAACCATACTTCAAGCGATTCTAGAAGACATGAATTCATACATAATATTATTGTTATCATTTTATGTAAATTGGTCGGTTTTTAGCGAATTTCTTCAAATTCAGCTATTACAGCAGGTCGTGATGTGCGACTTTCACCCGGGACCATGATGGAAATTTGTTTTGGAGCCCCCAGAGTACAAAAATCATAGTGGCACAAAATGTTATATATGTAGATATATATATATCTATATATATATATATATATATATATATATCTATCTATGTGTCTGATAGCACGATAACTTTTGAAGGAGATGTCCGATTTCCACCAAAT
Source organism: Conomelus anceps (assembly GCA_948455865.1). Classification (NCBI taxonomy): domain Eukaryota; kingdom Metazoa; phylum Arthropoda; class Insecta; order Hemiptera; family Delphacidae; genus Conomelus; species Conomelus anceps. Next base: position 31,032,184 of record OX418225.1, on the reverse strand, counting down.
TTGGTATACACTTTCCTCTTGTGAATAGCTTGGACAAGTTCGTTAGCCAGGAAAATCCAAAAAGGTTAACCCCCTTTTCGGGGGTATTTTCCCGCCAAAATTAGGGGTTTTCAAGAAAAAAAGGGTTGTATTTGAAAATTTTAGTTCTATTGTTAGACTTTAAGATAGAGCTCATGGATTCAAAGATTTTAAGGTATTGCACTGCCTTCTAGCTCAACAAATTTTCAAGATATCAAGAAAAAACCATTGTTGTCAAAAGCTGCCCTATGGAGTTAGTTATTTGGTGCTAAAAAAGTGTTTCAGGAAAAAACTTCAATCTTTTTTTTCTTGACTGTTCCTTATGGTTTTTGAGGCGCTGAATCCGAATTTCAACTCATCCACCTCGAAAAACCAGTGCGTTTTGAGAAAAGCAGCTATTTTCAAAATGGCGTCGAAAATTTTTTAATTTGTCAATTTCTGTGCAATATGAAAAAAGTGATTAGTTATCAGTATTTTTTGGTGATAAAAGCGAATATGGGGATAGTTTTTTTTAATTTCAAATTATTTTAATTTCGTGGGGGGAGGGTTTGAGCGAATTTCTTGAAATGCAGATATTACAGAGGGTCGTGATGTGCTACTTCACCCTGGACCACGATGGAAACTTGTTTTGGGTTCCCTGGAGTAAATTAATATGTTCTACTATGCTCTTTTTTGTTTTTTATGCATGTGTATGAACGTAATAAGTGAGCTGTACTGGGACAACTCCCATTTCACAAAAAATATATAGCCTTTTTTTCAGAAATTAAAAAAATATATAGCCTATAGATATTCATAAATATTTGAAAAAATACAGAAATTCGCTAAGTTTTGCAGGTCCTGCGAAAGGAGTATTTTGATATTCCGTTGTATCGATTTATTATTAGTATTCCCGAATACAGGTGTGCAGAGAAAACTCCGGACAAAAGCCTCTTACCTCCAACAAGATTTCTAATCAATTTCAAGATGAAGAGCAAGTAGTTATACTCTCCTTAAATTCAATCACACCTTCCCCTCATATTCGACAAATAGATCCCTACTACCCCCCTGTTACCATCATCACTCTGTTACCCTCAACACTCTAGATATTAATTAAAGACGCTAATTTGAAGCAAATCGTCATCATATCTCCGTCAGGGAGACACTTCGTTTTCCACGTTTAATTATTTCCACCAACCTCTATAAATAATCTTCTTTCTCCCTTGTTATCTTTTAATATCCCTCCTCTTCATCATCATCTTCTTCTTCTTCTTCTTCTACTCCTCTTTCTTCTTCTTCTTCATCTTCTTCTTCCTCTTCTCCTCGTTCTACTTCTCTAACCCTTTCTTCTTCATCTTCTTCTTCTTTTTCATCTTCTCCTTCTCCATCTCCTTCTTCTTCTTCTTCTTCTTCTTCTCCTCCTCCTCCTCCTCCTCCTTTTCGTTCTTCTTCTTCTACTCCTGTTCTTCTCTAACCCTTTTTTCTTCATCTTCTTCTTCTTTATCTTCATCTTCATCTTCTTCTTCTCCTTCTCCTTTTCCTTTTCCTTCTTCTTGACCTCCTCCTCCTCCTCGTTCTTCTTTTCTAAACATTTCTTCTTCTTCTTCTTCTTCTTCTTCTTCTTCTTCTCCTCCTCCTCCTCCTCGTTCTTCTTTTCTAAACATTTCTTCTTCTTCTTCTTCTTCTTCTTCTTCTCCTCCTCCTCCTCCTCGTTCTTCTTCTTTTACTCCTCTTTCTTCTTCTCTAACCCTTTCTTCTTCATATTCTTCTTCTTTTTCTTCTTCTTCATCTTCTTCTTCTCTATCTACTGCTCCTCCTCCTTGTTCTTCTTCTTCTTCTTCTACTCCTCTTTCTTCTTCTTCTTCATCTTCTTCTTCCTCTTCTCCTCGTTCTTCTTCTCTAACCCTTTCTTCTTCATCTTCTTCTTCTTTTTCATCTTCTCCTTCTCCATCTCCTTCTTCTTCTTCTCCTCCTCCTCCTCCTCCTCGTTCTTCTTCTTCTACTCCTCTTCTTCTCTAACCCTTTCTTCTTCATCTTCTTCTTCTTTATCTTCATCTTCATCTTCTTCTTCTTCTTCTCCTTCTCCTTTTCCTTTTCCTTCTTCTTGACCTCCTCCTCCTCCTCGTTCTTCTTTTCTAAACATTTCTTCTTCTTCTTCTTCTTCTCCTCCTCCTCCTCCTCGTTCTTCTTTTCTAAACATTTCTTCTTCTTCTTCTTCTTCTTCTTCTCCTCCTCCTCCTCCTCGTTCTTCTTCTTTTACTCCTCTTTCTTCTTCTCTAACCCTTTCTTCTTCATATTCTTCTTCTTTTTCTTCTTCTTCATCTTCTTCTTCTCTATCTACTGCTCCTCCTCCTTGTTCTTCTTCTTCTTCTTCTTCTTCTACTCCTCTTTCTTCTTCTTCTTCTTCTTATTCTTCTCCTCCTCTTCCTCGTTCTTCTTCTTCTTCTTCTACTCCTCTTTCTTCTTCTTCTTCTTCTTCTTCTTCTTCTCCTCCTCTTCCTCGTTCTTCTTCTTCTTCTTCTTCTTCTACTCCTCTTTCTTCTTCTCTAACCCTTTCTACTTCACCTTCTTCTTCTTCTTTTTCTTCTTCTCCTTCTCCTCCCTCTCGTTTTTCTTCTTCTTCTTCTCCTCCTCTTTCTTCTTCTCTAACCCTTTCTTCTTCATCTTCTTCTTTCTCATCCTGCTTTTTCGTCTTTTTCCCTTCTTGTTCGTTTTCTCTACTTTTTCAATCTCATCTTCTTCACTCTCTTCTTTTCTTTCTTTCTTTTTCTTCTTTTCTCTTCCTCCTCCTTATCAATCTTCCGTTTCTTTTTTCTCATCTTCTTCTCTATCCTCTTTTTCTTCGAATTTCTTCTCTTCTCATCCACCTCATTCTTTTCTTCCTCTTCTCTTTACTCTTCCTCTTCTCTTTACTCTATCTATTTTTTATTCCCCTTCTCGTTCGGTTTTTGCCAACGCTTTCAACGTTAATTATTTTCACCAAAATCTAGAACAACTAATCTTCATTCTCGTATGTTTTTTCTCTCTCTTCATCATCATCATCATCATCATCATCAGAATCTTTTTTCTTTTTTTCATCTTTCATCATTTTCTCCTGCTTCTTTTCCTAGTTGTTCTTCTTCTCATCATCATAATCATCTCCTTCTCCTTCTCATTTTCCCCTCCTTCCTTCCCATCTCATCTTCTTCTCCCATCTTCTCAATCTCCTAATTCTTCTTCCACTTCCCTTATCAATCTTCCTTTGCTGCATCCATGCCGACATAATAACTTGGTGATATCATCTCTCTTCAGCACAAGAACTAGACCCCTTCTTCGACAAGAAATTGAGAGGCGGCAAATTCAAACTCGATTCAACGTTCCGGAATTAATAAACATTTTGCTACTGCAATTTGAAACTTTCTTGTGAGAATGTTCTAATGACTTCGAATATCCGGTTAACAGTTCCTGGGTGCTCGAGTTATTGCCACTAAAACCATTCCCTGAGTCATTACCGTTCTCGCACAATGGAAAGAAAAACTTGAAATATTGGATATACTGTATGATCAACTGATAGAAACTATGGTAATAGTTCTGGAAATAACAGTTGAAAATTTATAGTGCGAAAAGGTTTGATTGGACGTAGTTGAGGAAAAATCACAGTTATTTATTTATTTATTTATTGATGTAACTAACAATAAATGTGAATATAACAGGCTATTGCCAAAAACTGATTTTTACCAAATTTCAGAGTAGAATTAAAATTTTAGGTTAGGTCTTTTTCACTAGAAATTTCACCTCGTAGCACAATAGTTCACAAGTGTTCGATATATGATCAACTGATAGAAACTATGTTAATAGTTCTAAAAATAACAGTTGAAAAATTTAGGGGAAAAAAGTTTGATTGGACGTAGTTGAGGAAAAATTACAGTTATTTATTTATTTATTGATGTAACTAACAATCAATGTGATTACAACACGCTATTGACAAAAAATATTTTTACAAAATTTCAGAGTAGAATCAAAATTTTAGGTTAGATCTCTTTTACTAGAAAATTCACCTCGGAGCACATTAGTTCACAAGTTTCTTACAGAAAAAAATATTAATTTTTTATTTCATTTTTAACAAAGCACTATCACAGTCCAAAAAAAGTTGAAAAAGTTGGACTCATGAAAAAATACACCAAAAATACAACGATTTCTTTAGTTTGTTGTTACTCAATGAAATTATGGAATTTAAATTTTTTTTTCGATTTCTATAGATGGAATCGAGAAGATGATGAGAATTTATTAATGATTGAGTCATCGAAATCGAGTTAGAACTGTAGAAACTGTTTTGTTTTTTATAATACATTTTTTTTTTGTAAATTACGTCTTGGAGACTCCAGTTAAGGAGTATAAGACAAGTCAGATCAACAATTATACACTTTTAACTAGATACCATAATTACTATATCAATTATAGTTTGGAACCCACCTAAAAATGTAGGTCCAACTCATAAATCACCATCATCCAACACATTACCCACGCACAGGTCTCAGACCTATGTGGGCTTCATCCTCATAAAAAAAATTAGTTGAGGTGAGGCTTAATTTTGATGTGGAAAGAACTCTTGTACACTATAAAAAGCTTTATCAACTAAATATTTTTCAATTATTTTTTAAATATTTCTATACTTTCAAGACTCTTTAAGAACTGTGGTAGCTTGTTGTAGAGTTTCCTACCAATATAACTAGGTTTTTGTCTGAATAAGCTACTAATGCGACTCGCCAAGTGATAATCTCCTCGGCATCTATAATTCTCCTCGGTAATTATAAATGTATTATTAAATGAATGTGGTTGTGACGAGTTCAATTCATTATGGACCAACCAAAGCATCGCTTTCACTGATACAAAAAAGAAATTCATTAGGATTTACACAAGAACTAATAATCACTAGACAGTCAGCTTATCCATCTAATAATCATCCTGTTCTGTGTTTGAGAACCAGTGTTTTTACTAGTCAAGTATTTTTACTAGTGAATGGCAAATTCATAGTGCATGCTAATCTATGAAATATCTATTCAAGCAACAAACCTTTACCACTGTTAACCTGTACTAGTAAAATAGTAACATTCCTAACAAATAGCAGGCATGTACACAAATACCACAGTTTGAATTTAGTATAATGAAGGAGGAGAGTGGAATTCCCCATTTATGAGGAGAGTGGAAATCGGACGAACAGAAATATGAAAAACATACTTAAATACCATTGGATAGATTATTCTGTTCAGCACATGCAATACAGTGTATTCGCCAGCTCTCTGAATATATTAAAAGCGATGGATCCATGAAAAGGGGCTCCAAAATTATTATGCAGTCACGCAGATGTCTCTCAGTTACACTCAAACCCGCTCCCTCACACAATAACCCCCTCTCAGTACTTTCTCTCTTTTATTCTTCCTCTACTAATACCCTTTTTCCTGCTCAGATGTCCCTTGCATTACCCTTAGAGAGTTTCCTAAAAGTTCCCATTTTCAATTATAAACTTCCACCATAACCTAGAGCCGGCTCACAGCGTTGCATCTGCTGAATATAAAATTACGTTCTCATAGGCACTTTTTCAATCCAATCGCACCACACAACTCTATAAGCGGCATCCCATGCATAACAACTAAGCTCTATATCAAATCAATTTGAAGCTAGAAAGCAGTTCAGACGACAGCCTACTTGATTTTATGTTTGGGATCAATTTTGTGTTCAAAAATGAGGTGAGGGAAAGAAAACTGTGTTTGTTGTTGGAAATTGACAATAAATCTCAATTTCTGTAAGCGTAAATTTCCTCGCTTTGGTGCCCTCAAGGCCCCGAGGCCGCCTTCAGGTCACCATTCCATTGCAAGTTTAGATAAGCTTGCCTATGCAACTATAGAACTTTTTATGAATTTTACTATAGGAATATGGCACTGGACCTGCTTTGGTTTATTTCACATGATAAGGTGAATCAAATAATAGATTACCATAGCAACCAAATAATATTTTTCGACTCAAAACTTTCTATAAAAATTTAATATTATTAACTATTTTTAACTGTTTTTAGTGTTTCGTTTCGAATGAACTTTTAAATTAATAGTGGTCAAGTGAGAAAATTCATTTTATTATTTTTTGAGTGAAGGTTTTCAGCATATTTTAAATTTTTTTCTGTGTTAACCTCAATGTTTTGGACAATGTAACATATCAAAATTTGTGAAGGGAACAGTTTTGGACCTGAGTCTGTTGCACCTTCACACTCGTTGTAAATTTGTCACAATAAATGAATAAATAATAGAAGCGTCAAGTTATTGATATTTGGGTATTAATTATTATTAGATGCAAGAAGAAGAAGAAGAAGAAGAAGAAGAAGAAGAAGAAGAAGAAGAAGAAGAAGAAGAAGCAGCAGAAGCAGAAGCAGAAGCAGAAGCAGAAGCAGAAGCAGAAACAGAAGAAGAAGAAGCAGAAGAAGCAGAAGAAGCAGAAAAAGCAGAAGAAGCAGAAGAAGCAGAAGAAGCAGAAGAAGCAGAAGAAGAAGAAGAAGAAGAAGAAGCAGAAGAAGCAGAAGAAGCAGAAGAAGCAGAAGAAGAAGAAGAAGAAGAAGAAGAAGAAGAAGAAGAAGAAGAAGAAAGAGATGAAGATGAAAAAGAAGAAATAAAAGAAGAAGAAGAAGAAGAAAAAGAAGAAATAGAAGAAGAAGAAGAAGGAAGAAGAAGAAGAGGAAGAAGAAGAAGAAGAAGAAGAAGAAGAAGAAGAAGAAGAAGAAGAAGAAGAAGAAGAAGAAGAAGAAGGAAGGGAGGAACTGTCACTGTAACTTTTCATTCGGCCAACCGGTACTCTCGCTTTCGTTATTGGATACTCGGCGGTGTTTTTTTTGTAAAACTCAAATTAGTGTTCACTTGCCATTTGCTTAGTCTCATTTATTTCTATGTTTCACAAAAGTCACACTGCATCACAGCACAGGCTGTTTCAATATTTACTCCGGGTCTAAAAGCATCGGGTTTACCGTTTTTAGTGTTCATTTTGCAATCGAAAACTATTCCTAAACAATAAAAGTAGTTTCTATTTTTTGGATTGAAAGCTATCGAATAAATAGATTAAGAAGTGTACTGAAAATATAAGTATTGATTTTACAGAATTATTTCAACATATTACAAGCTTCTAGAACCGCTGTAGGTACTAGGTACTTTGCAAACTTGTTTATTTTCTATTGTAAACAAAAATTACAATTTCCACCATTTTAGATACGAGTATCGTATATTATCTTCCTATCCCCTTTTTAAAGTTTTGCCTTTGTCAATCCACATCACTACAAATAATCGAATCTCTCCAACCGTGGAAGATTCTTGAGGTTTGGTTACTAGATATCAATGCAGGCGAATTTTTCATGAAAACCAAATGTTCCACGATTGCATTTTCCACCTCAGTTCTTTCTTCCAATCTTGTACTTTTCTGACCTTTCCTTCTTGTTGTTCTTTTTTCCCTCCTACTCCCCTACCATTCCTATTTATTTTCCGGTACACCAGCTGATATAAGCAACGAGAAAAACATGGAACTGGAAAGTAGCTCGACATGACTTTTCTCCAATATGAAGCAGCGTCGGCGCTTTTCCATTGTGCGATCGCTTTTCTTCAGTTTTTTTTTTTGGTGACGGGAAATATTCCGTTAGCGATTTCTCGAACTTAACTTCCACAATAGGTCAGCATCGTTCACGATTTTCCGTTAACTTTTCTTCAAAATTGCTTTGTATTGATGGTGACTTTCCTATTCTGATTTGAATAATCTTGTCGGACATATCGGATCGTTATCTTTTCAACTTTACTTGAATAAAGATTATTTTCCGCATTTCTAAGTTTTAATTAAGCTAGACTGTAAGTCATAACGAAAAACATGTGGGTGAATAGTAGTAGGTCCAATAATAGTTTGATTGATTGTTTTAATTGATGACTGTTGAGCTTAAACCTGTTGCAACAAAATAAAACAAAAGCATATTACAATCGTTATAGTCGAGGTTGTAAAGAAGTAGTTGCTTGAACCTTATGAATTTCCTTGAATTATCTGAACTTTGTTGTTACCCCACTCTAGCGCTCCTGACTCATCGTTAGAAACGCTCATATCATCTATCTTATCTATATATATATAAATGAATGTCTGTCTGTATGTATGTATGTATGTACTGTAGTATTCATATAACTTGGCAGCGTGTAGAAGATGGGAGGACTTGCTACATCTGAACCCATCTGCTGCCAAGTTCTATGAAAAATACAGTATGTTCCCTATAGACTTCAAAACTACTTGACAGATCGGTATGAAACTTTGGGAATATGTTGTGTGAATATTGGGGATGGTTTCTGTCCATAAATTTTAATAGGGGAGCCAATAATAATTATTAACTAATCCATTTTATAGACCTAACATACTGAACTTGCCGGCCAAACAGCTTAAAGGAACAGCTGATAGAAGTCAACAGTTTTTAATCATATGGCAGGCCCCTTAGCGGCGTTATTTACGCTGTCTTTGAACAGCGAAAGACTTTGCCCTTTGCATGTAGGCTACCGTTCAGTCAGAGCCTTGCAATATGTAGGAAACATATGACTGGGTATGATGAAATGTAATTATGCCAGGTTGATGACATCTGTTAACCAATGCAGCTAGAAATTTGAAATGCAGCCTCAGCGGGAGGTGGAGAATAATAAAATCAAAAACCTAGCTTCTACCCTTATAGTCTTAGGAAGTTTAAATTTGAAATGTTTCTTCATTCAGAGGTGGTGATTAAGAAAACAACGAAGCCTCTATGATCAGCTGGAAGAGCCCTAGGACCAACTTCTTTCCTAATTTGTAACCTCAGCGGGAGGTGGTGAATAATAAAATCAAGGAGAATTTTTATGAGAACGCAGCAATGCGCGTCGAGCCAGCTATTAAGGGATAAAAACACCGTTGATAAGGGACTGACATCGCTCCCGTGGAGAAAATCTAAACTGAAGTGATGGCGTAAAACCTAAGCGCCATATTCAAATGCTAAAAGTAGTGTTTTCTGTTGGATGTATCTTTAAATTATTATTTTTAAATTACGAAAATACCTGAAAGTAAACTTGAATATTTTGTAGTTGGCTACAGGAATAACTGTCACAATATAGAAGGCAAAGATATTAAATTTGATTCTTTTCCCAGTTGTCCTCACAGATAAGAGAAACGTATGTAAGAAGGATCATGTAAGTTGCATTTTCAACAATCTAACTTATTTTATGCTCAACAGTTCGTAAATTAGTATTACTTGATAGCTAGATTTTGCCAAGTTACACTTACTTATCAGTGTCGCTTACGACACCTGAGAAACCCTGGGCCTAACCTCGAAAGGAAATGAACCAAATTAAATATTTTGTTTTAAGTAATGCATAACTAAACTGCTTAGAACTAAAAGTTAAGTACTAGAAAAATTTACTTGAAAATAATCACGTTTTGTAGAAATTAATTCATTTACTTTGAAACGTTATTATTTGAGCTGGAGCAACCACAGATATGACCAATCAACTTCTCATCTCAGAAACCTTATTTGTATACGTTTTTTCTCTCTGGTGTCTCTTGTTGGCCTCGCATTTCCCATAGATAAATGATCCTCCACAAATAATTAATCATTTTTTCTCTCTTTTTTGTCTTTTTCTCTTTTTTTGGCTGTAATTTCTTTTTCTCTTAAATTTTTTAAAAATTTGTCTGTTTTCTTCTATATAAAATTCTACCGATTCAGATTCTTCTTCGCACACAGGCATTGTAGCCCATGTGAAGAGTATTTTTTCTTTGACATTGTTATTATCTATGTACTTGTTTTTAAAGAGGAAATAAAGAAAAATTCAATTCAAATCAAAAAATGCAATTCAATTAAAAATTCATATTATAAACTTAAAAAACACTTTTGAATGGAAATTGACTCACGTTATGGCGTGACGGCCGTTTCGCTCTGTTGTCTAGAGCATCATCAGACGACCCACAGTACACTCTGTACTGCCATAACGTGAGTCAATTTCCATTCAAAAGTGTTTTTTAAGTTTATAATACATATTAGTGGAAACGAGATGGATCTTCAACATTATAAAAATTCATATTTATTAAAAGGCAATAATGTATGAGTGACGGATATCACTCATTATATTAAGTTGAATGTTAGACTTCGACCACATTGGATGATTTATTTGAATATTAATATGCTGGCTTTTATGTTTTATTCTAATTGAAACTGATCACTAAGCCTCGCTGGATACTTAATTTTGTGAAATGATCTGATTTTGAATTGAATTTAAATATTGTTGAAAAAGAGCCAAAGGGCCAATTCAATTTCAAAAACTTTGAAATTTCTCAACAGTTTTCAAAATAATTCCTTCAATAAAATTGATCCCCTAAGCCTAATCTAACGGCTATCTCATCGTTGCTGTTCTTGTAATAGAACAATGCACTTCCATATTCCATATAAATAGTTCTACAATACTTTTGACGATGTGCCTATTTCATGAATGTTTCTGAATACAGCTAATTCAGGCTAACAAACTGTCTAATCAATACTACTAAGTAACCTGAATTCAACCAAACATTTTGAGAAAAACGCATAGATAGACCCATTAGCCGTTTCCAACTATGAGTGACTTTAAAAACCTCAATAGTGCTCAACGTAGCAAACTACAAGCTGTAAGTACTGTTAATATTTGTACTAGAAAGAACAAGTCATTATATTAGATAGTAGTTTGTAATGAAACACACAATGTAATCGTGCGTAAGATTCGAAATACGTTGAACGTGAACTTAAAAGGCTGTGTGCAGGGTTTTTTTTCAATTTTCATTCGAAGTTTATTGTACTGGATGTTATTAGGGCTTTGAAATGTTATCTATTGATTTGAGAAAAAGTTTTTTCATAAATTATTTTGTGAAATATGGGGGTTCAAAGTTGAAATTTTTCGGTTTTTGGGGGCAAGTGATTTTGAACTTTTGATAAAATTCTCTGTAACTTGAAGACATCTCGAGAAATAAATGACATATTTTTACTCCGATCAAGCAATTAGTTTTTCAAAATACATTTTTTAAATCTGTAAAAAGTTTCAATTTTTCCAAAAAAATATTTCGAAAAGAACTATTTGTTAGATTGAAACAAAATATAATTATGTTGGTTTATTTCTCAAGGTGTCTTTTAGTTATGGAACTAAAAGTTTAAAATCTCTCATAGGATCAGGCTCCCAAAAACCGAAAATTTCAACTTTGAACCCCCACATTTCATTAAATAATTGAAGAAAAATTTTTTCTTCACAGCAGTAGATAACATTTCAAAGACCTAATAATATTCAGTAGAAAAAACTTCGAAATAAAATTATGACCAAAAACCCTGCGCACAGACTTAAACCGAGTCTGAACCATCACAGCAGCGTGATAAAATTGTGTCCTTCAACAAATTACAAGCTCAAACTTCCGTTAAATGTTATATGTTAAAGTACAAGTACTAATACTATTAGCTTGTAGTTTGTTATGTAACAGACTAGCCGTAACTAACCGTCTAACGTAATCGTCCATTAAATTCCAAACACTTTGAATTGATGTCAACTTGCACGTTGAAACGTTACAGCAGCGTGATTAAATTGTGTCACCAGTATAGAGGCAGCATCACAGGCACAAAGAATGTTTGGCAAATGGGGGCAAGCACCAACACATCTCTAAACCCTTCGTCCCTTCTTTCTCACTCCCTTCTTCCTTCCTCTGCAGGGAAAAGTGTCGGCTAGACAGGAAAAACTCCCTGAATAAATTAGAAGCAAAGGGTCCCGTTCACACATGCGCCACTATTACAAACACCCCCAAAAAGAGAGAAAAAACCTGACACTCTTGTAACCGACGTGGTACTACACGCTCTTACATGTTTAATCCGATTTTATGTGCCATTCTTTCTCTGGCGCCGACTTCTTGTTTGCTTTGCAAATGACTGATATTAGCGTCCGCCATGTCTCAGGCTCAGGCCTCCCCAAACGTGTGCTTGAGCTAAGAGCGTACTTTCCTGGAGAAAAGTACATGATCAAGACCCAGAAATTTGACAAATTGTACGAAAAAACTTTGAGTTGAAACGAAAAACGTAAAATGTCTTGAAGCTACATAGGTGGTATGAAAAGGTGGTTTTGCAATTGAGCTGTTTCAGATTGTTCCACGGGGTTTTCAAATTAGTATACTCTTGTTGTAATAGGGAGGCTGCTACATTTGTCATCTTGAGGAACTCTTTGTAATGCTGAAATGAATAATTAAAACAATTTTCAATAAACCTAGACTCTATCCAACTAACTTAATATTTACTGAATTTCAGGTAATGTCTGTCACACAGCTTTACATTAAGAATGTAGTAAAACACATAATGAACAAAACTACTTTCCCTAGCACCAATAACATTGTCAGCAGCCAATACAGTTTGAGACAATATTAAAGTAAATATCAGATCTATAAAACCAATATTGAATCAATTAGAAGACAGCTACTATTCATAGACATACATGTCGGGAACTTTTCTGTTTTGGAGAGTTACTAACGGTGGCATCAATAAAATTATATATTTTGGAAGTGTGCTCTCACACTCATAAGAATCTAGACACATTTAAACGCTATAATGCATCACACTCTCACAACACTCGTAATGCAACTAGGATATCAGCGGTTGATCACAGAACAACACTATTTGAAAAGTCCCCCCAATATTTTGGTCCCATAATTTATAACTTGCTACCTCAAAATTTAAAAGTAGCAAAATATAGGCAATTTAGAATTAATTTGAAAAATTGGTTGGTGGAGAAGGCTTTTTACTGTGTGAGCGAATTTCTAAATGGGTGAAATGCTCTGTTTTTTCTTTTCTCAAGTTTTTGATGTCAATTCAATGAACATTTTTGTATGACCTTTTAATAATTTAAAATAATTATTAATACATTTTGATGTTGTTATGATTAGTGTTTTTTTATATTTTGGATGTTCTTGTGATTTGACTGTATGAATATGACCTGCATGTACTGACTCATTCTCAGTTTGTTGTAACAAATGTTTGGAATGTAAATAAATTCAATTCATAAGCTCTGAAAGCATAAACAAAATTCCCAATCAATACCTCAACAATAGTAAAATAAACAAGATCAATGGATTACAAAGAAAATATAATGGGCTATATACAGTTATATAGATTACGAAAAGGAATCTATTGTTATTCATTGTTGAATTTGATTGTAATATAATGTCTTAATAAAATATCCCTCAAATAGCTTACAGCTAGAGGGATACTATTGCATTGTGTAATGTTCAAAAAAAAAAAAAAAAAAAAAAAAAATGAAAAATTATTTCAGCAATTGGATCAAGAGCAACTACTTTTCTGTTCTTTAATTTTGGAAAAATAGCAGTTTCAACTTTCTTTTTCACCCATTATATCCTCCAACCTTTCCTTTCTTCTCCTTCTTTCTCCTACAGAAATATTATGAAAATCCAGTACGCGGGCGACCATAGATGAAAGGGGTTTTAATCTCCACATATAGTAGTACATATTTTAAAATAGAATCTCTATCAGATATTCTAATTTCATTGCCCTGATATATGGATATATAAACAGCTGTTTTTCATGTGGTAATAGTATATTACGTTACTAGGCTGGAAAATAACGTTTTGCCGGTCGAGCATATGATAGTTAATGCACGAGGCGCAGCCGAGTGCAGAAACGTGAATATGCGAGAACCGGCAAAGTTTACAGCCGTGTAATGTACGATATTTTTTGTTACACTTGATAGAAAGGCAAGATACAAGCAGCTGGATAATATGCGAGACATTCAAAAGTATTCAAGACAAGTGAATCAGCTGCTTTATTTAGATTCAGAATTTGATGGGCGAATTCCCAGATATAAACTAATAGTTATTTGTGCATCTAGGGACTAAAGTGCAACTTTTTCTCCCTGAGGGAAACTGTTGTCGCCCGATGGCGTAGCCGAGGGCGACAATTTCCCTGAGGGAGAAAAAGTACTTTAGTCCCGTGATGCACACAACATTTTTCCTCCACCTACACCAATACCTATAACAATGTATAATTTTACTTTACCTTCACGCTTTCACACTATTTTTTTTAAAAACAAAATTTAGCTTACCTCTGATAATAATTTGTTGATAGTTGCTAGTTGATAGTTAATTGTTGATAGTGTAAAAATTTAGCCTACTTCTGATAATAATTGTTGATAGTTATTGTGCACCCATCACAATTTTGGAAAACCGTGTTCGGGGTTGATACAACAGAACTGGATTGAAACTGATGCGTTGCAGCCACTGGCATAGGCCTAGTTGAAGTGTGATTAACCTCGCTGGAACTGGATTGAAACTGGTGCGTTGCAGCCATTGGCATAGGCCTAGTTGAAGTTTTATCAACCTCGCTGGAACTGGATTGAATCTGGTGTGTTGTGGCCACTGGCATAGGCCCAGATGAAGTGTGATTTAAATCAATGTTGCTTGTTGTTTGGTTCAAAATCCTGTTTGCTGTTTGTATTTTATTTCCAATTGATTCTTCAATATAGCCTTCGGCGACAGTAGTACTCTTCCATCCGCCATGTCTTTTAAGCTGGGTCATTGTTCCTCCAGCATTAACCAGCAAAGTAGCTGAAGTCCGCCTTAGTGCGTGTCCAGTATACAAGTTAGGATTGGGAAGTTCTAAGTATTGTGCAATACTCATGGGTATTTTTCCCAGGGAATTTTTCCCCATGGCTTGATTATAGCATCTCCCATTTTTAAAACTTAAAAATAGCCGGGGTGAATTTGTTGTCTTTGGTCTTAAATTTAAATACTTTCTGAAATAATATAAGTAGTCTATGTCTCGTTGTGTGCCATTGATCACAGTAAAAACACGTCCCTTGTTGGTTTTAGAATCAGGTACATTAACTATGAGAATTGAACCTTTGTCCTCAATGTCACTAACAGTCATATTACACAATTTACCCGTTCGGCAAGCTCCACAAATACCAAAAATCAAGGCTATTTTTTTCAATAAGTATTGTTCATCTGGAGCATTTAACAGGAATTTATTTACCTCCTCTTTGGTGAATGTTTTAGACTTCTTAGGTTGTTAGCCTACATTTTTCTTTTTCAGAAAAGCACCCACTTTCGTAAAATTACTGATGTCTATGTTATGTTTCACAAGGATTGTTGCTTTCAACATTGAGTAAATGGTACATAAATAACTTGGGCTACATACCTGTGCTTGTTGTGAGAGGTAAACAAGGATTACGTTTTCTGAAATTGTTACAGTTCCACCACAATTCTTCTTGCACCATTCAACGAATAAATCATATCGCTTGATGTATAGTTCCTTCGATTTTTCCGGAAGCAAATTTCCAGTTACATTTTCAGCTTCGTGTCGAATGTTCGGCGGAGTTAGAACAAACTCCTCATCACTCTCACTTTCCATTTTATAAAAACAAAAATAACTTCTACAATACCGGTAGCAGATTTCAACGATGTCGAAGAACTTAGTAACCAAGAAAAAACATAACCTGCAATCTTGTTTCCTGTGCTCAGTCGTCTCTGTTAGATGAACGCTCTCATAGAGATGCCGATGACGTTAGAGGTGAGTACTTTTTCATATCCTCCAACGGTTGAACATAACCTCACAATCGAAATACAGCTACTTATTTCCTAGATCTAAATATTCCAAAGATCGAAATACAGCTCTCTTGAATTTTCCTCTACCGACCACGACAGTGTTGCCACATTCCTTTCTCTTCAATCGCGGCGTTGTCGGACTTCTTCCCAGGTTATTCTTATGGAATCACTTTTACTTCCTAGGGAGTAAAAGTAATTACTTTTAGTCCCGCTAGAATCACTTTTAGTCCCTAGGGAGAAAAAGTAGTACTTTAGTATTCGATTCCAGGAAGTAAAATGCGACTTTTGATAGTAGGTGGACGAAAAATAATAATAGCCTAGTGCAATCAGCTGGATAATTTTCGAGACAGCTATTGAGTCATAGGTAATGAGTAATGTGATGAGTTGACTATATATATACATATAATATATATATATGTGAGTCAACAGAAAATTTTTTGCCGCACGCCATATGTTTTTTCCTATTTTGTACGGCTATAAGGCCCTATTTGTCAGCTGATTTTTCCGATCTAGTGCGGAAAAGAGGCACTTTCCATACGTGACAAATCTATGGAAAGTAGCTACTTTCTATCAAGTGTAACTGTTTCGTATTTAATGTAGTTTAAGTTAGTTTATGTTTTATCTCTGCTCAACATGTGTAGCTGTTACTTGACTTTCTATAGTGTTGCCATGGCAACCAGTTTTATTGGCCACTGCGCATGCTAAAGTTGTAATGGCAGCTTGAATGGTAATTCCCAATTGCATTCTTGTTGAAACCGCATCGCTATGAACAAATCGTCGTTCTAACCTCAAGTAATAGAATTCGTTACAACCGCAATAATTACTTATTAATTTATTATTTTGTAAAACCTCAATATTCGGTTTATTGAAGCCTCATTTGCTTATAACCGCAACTAGCACTTTATTTTTCTTGTTCTTTAATTCAAAACCTCCAGTATTTTATATCGGCCGTGAAATTAGTTCCATCCTATTTATTCTAAAATAATTCTTCATTCATCCTCACCGACCTCACTCCTCAGTGCATAACAATACCTCGAGTGCTACGCTTTATCATCAGTGACTCATCTCATCAACGTGTGCACACGCATCGGCGTCTACAGAAACGACTTCTCATATGGTGATAGGAACATTAACAAGGTATTACTCAACTATTCCTTTTTATTTTATTACAACCTCATTTCCTACCCCTCTTACCGCAGGTCCTCCATTTATATCCTATGTTTTACAGCCTCATTTGAAAATTCTATATTCTACACCTCATTGCTCAATCCCCAACATTTTGGTCATCCGGGCCCCGGATCGGATCATTTTTTATTTTCATTCTATGGAAATACATATTCATTGCTCATTAAATAAAGCTATCATTTTTGGTGCAAGTACAAGTTATACGGTATTACAAGTTACAAAGCACATTGTTCAAACGAGTTCACTATCAATGCCTTGCAAGTTAAAATTTGTCTATTGTGCTCAAAAGTCGTAAACAACTCATTGTTTTGTTTCATCGTGATTATAACGGAGCTCTGTAGTATTCAGGCTGACATTATAGCTGAGCATTGCGTCGTCAAGGTCAACTTTGTTTACATTGAACTTGAAAATAACCTACTATTCATTCACTAATAGCTTATGCTATCAAATGAGAATAACTGCTTATGGCTTGTGGTATATTTCTAATTGAAATAAATACTTATTGTTATTCCGTGAACTTGACTGATAATTGTATTCAATTGTGTAAAATTACATTGCTTATTTCAAAATTGAAATATTATTTGATTTATTCATATCATACTTCGAATGTTCAATAAGTATAATATCTTGCATTCAATTCGTAACTTGAGTGAATTCAATTCAGATAATTGTTTAATTCAATTGAATTCTCAGAATATTCATGCTTATTGATAAACGCATTACTTGTTTTATATTTCGAATATTATTAGATTTCTTTTGTGAATGCTTGCCACTTATCACTCAATTTGTAATCGTAATTACCTCAATTACTACCACGGCAGTGTGTCGAGTCATTTTATCGGCTTATTATCACTATTATTAGTGCAATCTCATTTAGTTATTGTACCCCAGGTTATTATATTGTCAACTTCAATACTTGTGATAATTTATTACTGTTATCAAGTAGGTAACTTAGTTAGTTATAATGGCTAAATCGTTAGCAGTGATCACCGCTAAGAAGAATAATGCTTTTGAACAAATTCAAATCTTATTTGATATGTCAAAAAAGATCTCTGATAAGGAAATTTATCAGAAATTACTCGCTCGTTCAAAATCTCTGAACAAATTAAGATCAGACTTATCAGACTCACTGGATTGTTATCATGAATTACAGTTAGAAGAAGACAAAGAATTCAAACCAAATTATGCACCTCTTAATAGTGCTGATGAAATGATTGATTCTATTAACCTCACGTTATACAACTTAGAAACGAAATTGAATCAGTCTAAAGTAAAAAATGAACAGCCAGTTCGCTTACCTAAGCTTGACTTGAAACAATTTTCTGGAAACCCTCTCGATTGGACCTCATTTATTAATTTATACAATTCAAGCATTCATTCAAATTCTACATTATCAGGTGTAGTCAAACTTCAATACCTGTTGAGCTCAGTCTCAGGAGAACCTCTTGATTTAATTAAATCATTACCACTAACTGAGAGTAATTATCAGATTGCCTATGACTTGCTTCATGAACGCTATAATTCACCTCGTCGATTGATAACACTGCATCTCAATAAAATTCTCGATTTACCCAATATCACTCATCAACCGGCTCAAATGCGGAAATTGTTGAACTCCTACAATGAGAATACACAAGCTTTGAAGGGATTAAAAATTGATATAACCGCTGATAATCCTTTACTGTGTGCTATGATGATGCGAAAAATGGATAATAACCTCCGAAAAAAGTTTGAACATTTTCGTTCTTTGAACAAATCTAGCGAATCTGTACTTACTGAAGCAAAAGAAATAATTACCTTTTTAACTCAGGAGTGCAATGAAATTGAAAATTCAAATCTTCACTCTTCTTCTACCTCAAAAACCGCTTCAATGTCTACTTCAGTATCTGAAAATAAATTCTTTCCTAAAATAAATAGGAGTTTTTCTACAAACAAGGTAGCATTGATGACTACTTATAATGATGAAATCAAAAGTGACACAAAACCTTATGACTGTTTTGTTTGTCATAACAATGAACATAAGATTTATTTATGTCCTGTGTTCAAAAACAATGCACCCAAAGCACGTTTTCAAATTGTCAAAGAAAATAAAAGATGCATTTCTTGTTTAGGAAATCATACTCTTGACAAGTGTAAATCGAAATCAAACTGTTTCACATGTCATAAAAGGCACCATACTTTGTTGCACTTTGAAAATAACCACTCAACTGCCAATATGACACCTCTCCAACCCAGCAGCCGTGCAGTTTCTGTGGGTCAACCTCAAGTCAACATGACACCTCCTTCAGTAGTACTGACCACTACTGAAAATAATCAACCCTCTCATCGTTCATCAATGTCTACAGTGCTATTGGGAACGCTACTCGTTAAAATTACCTCTCCTCATGGAAAAAGTTATGTTTTCCGCGCCCTCGCAGATTCTGGTAGTCAGTCATGTTTCATCAATGAACATGCTGCACAAGTATTAAGTGCATCTCGCACTAAGAGCAACCACAGTGTTGTTGGATTTTCTCAAGCCCCCATACGTTCTAAGGGCCTCACCTCTCTTTCTATTGAGACTCTGAGTGGAAAAGTGATTTCACTTAATCAAGAGTTCTTGATTATTGATAAAATTTGTGTTGATATACCTCGCATGGAAATTGATCCAGAGGTATTGGAAAAGGTTCGACCATATATTCTGGCTGACCCTACATTTCATCTAGCTGGAGGCATCGACATTCTTCTTGGTGGCTCTGTTTTTCCTCTTCTGCTCAACCAGATTGTTCATCATCTTGGTCCTGGCCTGCCGAGTTTAATTGGGACTCATCTTGGTTTTATGGTCATGGGTGAGACTCCATGCAAGCCTAAAGCTGATTCTTCCATCACTCTGCAAGCATCAGCCACCCTCTTGGCTATCAACAATTTGGATTTGCATAACTCTCTCCAACGCTTTTGGGAACAAGAAGAGCCTCCAATGGCATCTGAAAAATCTGAAGAAGAAAAATTGTGTGATGAACATTTCCTCTCAACCTATTCACGTGATGAATCTGGACGATTTTGTGTCAGACTGCCATTCAAGGCTAACCACCCCACTTTGGGTCAGTCTAAAGCCAATGCTGAACAAAGATTAAATTCTATAGAAAGGAAATTCAAGGCGCAACCTCATTTTCAGTCTTTGTATACTGATTTCATGTCAGAATATTTGACATTAGGTCATATGGAACTGAATAGCACCACTGATCTATCTACTCCTCATTATTTTCTACCACATCATGGTGTCCTCAAAGAAGCTAGCAGCACTACTCGTCTACGCACTGTATTCGATGCTAGTGCAAAAACCTCAACTGGTATTTCCTTGAACCAGATTCTCCTCACTGGAAGGAAAATGCAGACCAATATTTGTGATTTGTTGCTGGTATTCCGCTTGCACAAGATTGTCTTTTCTTGTGATATACGTCAAATGTATAGGCAAATCAAAGTTCACCCTGATGACCAGTGCTATCAATTGATTTTATGGCGTACTGATGCTACTCAGCCTGCATCTGTCTTCAAATTGACCACAGTAACATATGGCATGAGCTGTTCTCCATATCTTGCTATAAGAACTCTTCATCAACTTGCCACTGAAGAAGGCAATTCCTACCCAGAAGCAGCTGAACTTCTGTGTTCTCAAACCTTTGTTGATGATGTCATTGCTGGTGCCAACTCCGAAGAAGAGGCTTTAAGACTGCAACAACAACTTATCTCTCTACTCAAATGTGGTGAATTTGAATTACGTAAATGGACTTCAAATTCTAATGCACTTCTTTCCAGCTTTCCTGATGGTCACCTTGAGAAACCGGTATTTCTTCAGGATGATCAACAACCTCATTTCAAAATCCTTGGTATCCAATGGTCAGCAGCAAATGATTGTTTTGCCTACAACTTCAATCTACCTCATGATGCTACCACTAAGCGTAAAGTACTAAGTGTGATAGCCAAGATCTATGACCCTTGTGGATTCCTCTCACCAGTGGTTCTGTGGGCTAAATGCTTCATGCAACTTCTTTGGACAAAGGGCCTAGATTGGGACCAACCTCTACCTCCTGAACTGCTTGCAATGTGGCAAAGCTTTGTTGACACATCAGCCACACTTCAAGATATCTCCATACCACGAGCTCTACAGTTCTTGCACTCAAGCCTCATTGAACTTCATGGTTTTGCAGATGCTTCTGAACGTGGATTTGCCGCAGTGATATATCTCAGGACATCACAAACTGATACTTCCCCCACTGTCCAGTTACTCATCTCCAAAACCAGAGTGGCCCCTTTGAAAAAACTCACTCTACCACGTCTAGAACTGTGTGCTGCTCACTTGCTTGCTCAACTGACCTCATATGTGATCTCAACCTTTCACAAAAAACTGGAGTTTTCTTCTATCACATTATGGTGTGACTCTACTGTGGCCTTGACTTGGTTACAGACTCCTCCGCATCGTCTTAAAACTTTTATAGCAAACCGGGTTGCTCAAACCCAAGAATTGGTACCAACTGATAGCTGGAGACACATTTCTGGTGAACAAAACCCTGCAGACTGTGCTTCACGTGGTATACTTCCAGCTGAACTACCCGCTCACAACTTGTGGTGGACAGGTCCATCCTGGCTACAGAAGCCTTCCAACCTCTGGCCTACATCTGCATTCACTCCAGTGGAACTTGCTGATACTGATGAGAGCAAACCTCTGTCACCCATCACTCTCGTTGCTACTGCACCTCTTGAATGGGATCTCCTACAAAAATTTTCTCACTTCAGTAAACTTCAGCGTGTTATGGCTTACATCCTCCGCTTTGTCTTCAATACTCGACACCCACCAAAGAAGATTGGCCCTCTCTCCACCCGAGAATTGGCTACTGCCAAATGTATAATCTTCAAACAAGTTCAAGACTCAGCCTTTCGAGAAGACATTGCCAAGCTGAAAATTGACAAAACCTCCACTGTATCAAACTCACTTTGCCGCCTCTCTCCGTATCTTGATGATGACGGTCTCCTGCGAGTTGGAGGACGTCTCAAGCATTGTCATATACCTCAAGATGTTCAACATCCTATCATCCTTCCAAAGCAACATCATGTGGTCAACCTCATGATTGACTCCTACCACCGACAATATTTGCATTCTGGAGCTCAACTAACACAATCTCTTCTTTCACAACATGTTTGGATACTCTCTGCACGTAGTATCATCCGCTCTCGAATTTTTAAGTGCAATGTTTGCTTTCGACACAAACCTCGCCACAACATTCCACCCATGGGGCATCTACCTCAGGCTCGTGTGACACCTTCTCGCCCTTTCCTCAATACTGGGATTGATTATGCTGGCCCATTCAATATCAAGGTGCACAACCTCAGATCCACATCACTCACAAAGGCCTACATATGTGCTTTCGTATGCATGGTCACCAAAGCAATCCACATTGAAGTGGTAACAGACTTGTCTTCTGAGGCCTTCATTGCTGCCTTGAAAAGATTTGTTTCTCGCCGTGGTCTCTGCAAAAACCTCTACTCTGACTGTGGGACTAATTTTGTTGGTGCTAACAATACCTTCCAAGCACTTTCCAAGTCAAAGCAACTCCTACTCTCTGAATTTGCTGCTACACAAGGCATTACTTTCCACTTCAACCCACCTGCAGCTCCACATCAGGGTGGCCTTTGGGAAGCAGCAATCAAGAGCATCAAGCACCATCTCCGACGTGTCATTGGAGAACACACATTAACACTTGTTGAATTCACGACACTGGTCACTCAAATAGAGGCAATATTGAATTCAAGACCTCTCACACCTCTATCAAACGATCCTAATGATGTCTCAGCACTTACACCAGGTCACTTCTTGATTGGATCTCCTTTGGTGGCAGTTCCTGAAGAAGACATACAAAATGTCAACCTCAATCGCCTCAAACATTGGAAATTGATTGAAGCATTCCACCAGCACATTTGGAAGAGATGGCATTTGGAATATATCCATACCCTTCAACAGAAAGCCAAATGGAATAAGGCTGTTGATAATCTCCACATTGGTGACCTTGTCTTGGTCCATCAACCAACTCCACCACTTACCTGGCCATTAGCACGCATTACTGGTGTCTCTCCGGGACAAGATGGAATTGTTCGTGTGGTGCATTTGAAGACTCGCCAAGGAACCTTGACACGTCCATCCCACAAGGTGTTTCCGCTACCCGCAAACTCCAAATAATTTATAGCCCAGCTTGGCACCCTTGTAATTAGTGTTATGAACTTTATTCACTAGTTGTGAACTTTATTATTTTTTTTTATCATTCTTGTTGAATCCAGGTGGATTCAAGGCCCCCGCTATGTTTCGTATTTAATGTAGTTTAAGTTAGTTTATGTTTTATCTCTGCTCAACATGTGTAGCTGTTACTTGACTTTCTATAGTGTTGCCATGGCAACCAGTTTTATTGGCCACTGCGCATGCTAAAGTTGTAATGGCAGCTTGAATGGTAATTCCCAATTGCATTCTTGTTGAAACCGCATCGCTATGAACAAATCGTCGTTCTAACCTCAAGTAATAGAATTCGTTACAACCGCAATAATTACTTATTAATTTATTATTTTGTAAAACCTCAATATTCGGTTTATTGAAGCCTCATTTGCTTATAACCGCAACTAGCACTTTATTTTTCTTGTTCTTTAATTCAAAACCTCCAGTATTTTATATCGGCCGTGAAATTAGTTCCATCCTATTTATTCTAAAATAATTCTTCATTCATCCTCACCGACCTCACTCCTCAGTGCATAACAATACCTCGAGTGCTACGCTTTATCATCAGTGACTCATCTCATCAACGTGTGCACACGCATCGGCGTCTACAGAAACGACTTCTCATATGGTGATAGGAACATTAACAAGGTATTACTCAACTATTCCTTTTTATTTTATTACAACCTCATTTCCTACCCCTCTTACCGCAGGTCCTCCATTTATATCCTATGTTTTACAGCCTCATTTGAAAATTCTATATTCTACACCTCATTGCTCAATCCCCAACAGTAACAAAAATATTTCTCCTCTATAGATACACTAATTCCATTGCGTTGATATATGAGTGAGTACGGTAGGTCTTTTTTGTGGAAAATGTATCTGTGTATCAGAGCAACGATGAACTTGAACTTCAAGTGATATTATTGTGCTAATTGTGAATTTTATCTAAATCAGTACCATACCTAAAGGTCGAACTATTCCAAGGAATAGAAACAAGGTTGTTCCATAACTCGCTCAAATTAACAAAATGAAAAAGTCATGACGTCACTCTGCTCAAAATCACCTGTAATTTTCAGTTCTATTAGTAAACTTTCTCATTAAAAAATAAAGTGTGTGGCATATCACATTATTTGACTCTATATCTTGATCAGCTGGCGATATGGGATACTCAATGCTATTGAACTGAAAAAAAAAAGCGGAATGAATCTACCTTATGGTAAATTCAAAGGGGACGCTCACTGTCCCGACCGTATTGCAATAGATAACGAGGAGTAAATAGAAGAACGCAAAATTTGATAAATATATCCAACCTAACCTCAGCACTTGACTGTTTATTTTGTATTCCCATAGCAACATGACTGCAAGGCTCCGGCTACGTGGTACATGCAAAGTCTTTGCATTCCAGACAGCTTAAATAACGCCGCTAAGGGGCGTTATTTGATTTAGGCGTAGTATTTATATTTTACGCGTTTATTTCATTCTGCCATATGATTTAAAACTGTTAACTTCTATCAGCTGTTCCTGATAGATTTTGAGGGATATATTTTCCCTTTTTGTGTCCTTCAGCGAGGACCGACGAACTTAATTTTAATTTATTTTTTGTTCTTATGAGGTGCCTACTACCTCCTGAAAATTTGGTACCTGTACCCCCGACAGTACGCATAATACTTTCCCCCTATGTTCTTCATACAGTGAGAACTAAAACGTCATACCTCCATCCGTTTTTCCTCTCAAAAAATGGAACAACCTTGTTCTTGATAACCTTTGAACTATTCTGGAGGCCTGTCATTGTCTGGTTATAGACGCACCCATCCGTTGGCAACAGGTAGAGTAACAATAAACGATCAACTCGAAATAACAATGATAGATGTGTAGGAAACATGTAACCAAACACTAGCATTCAACCTATATTTAACCTACAATGAAGTCAAGAGTGGCGGCCATCTTTGAAGATAGCCATGGTAGAGTTCATAGATCAAAATATTGTAACGTGTTTTCCTGAGGGACACCTGGGAAATTAGAAATAAAATTATTTCCCTTCAAGATCTTGGGTTCCTGGTCAACTTACCAATCAAAAGTCTTGGGTTCGGCTGCTTAAAAAGGATCACACGCTACTCTGGAGGTGCTGATAGGATCCTGTAAGAAAAGGCTTATCCTATGGCCTGAGGATCTCACAGCAACCGTACACAACAATACTGTCAGATAGGGAGGTGGGCATATCACTCGGTGCAGCTATATGTCATAACTGACCACACCGGACACCGAGTAAATAAATCCAAACCCCTACCTCAACAGTATGTCTGGCCGAGAAAGATTTTTGTAATTTCCCCCTGAAGATGGCCTGATCAGAATAAACGCAGCGGTACTATGGTACAGGCTACGAAAACCACTTTAAAATACTCCGGCTCTTATGCCCAAAATATGTGACAAGCCATTGAATATGAGAGGTCACGTGTTAGACGAAAATCCACGTCTAAATACAGTACACTGGCTCAAACTGTCAGAGCTCACCTGGGTGGGTTAAAAAATACGGAAACTTTATGCAACCAATAGTGACGTATATTGAGTTGAAATCTGACATGAAAAAAAAGATTGAAAATTCAATGATAAAATACTTAAGTTGTTGGAAATGGAAAAAAATATTTATGTTCAAAATTGTTATTGTTGGAAAGTTCACTTTGCAAATAGTTGTAAAAAACGTGAAATTTACTAAGCACGTGGTGTGAGTTAGGCTTGACGGAAGGCAAGACTTGAATTTTGCACAACCTGACACAGCCTATGATAAAATTTCTTTTTTGATACTTTCCTTCCTGCACACACTTCTCGTAGGGGGTCCCTTAATATATTTTTGAACTCACTTCACGTAGATTTCTCCTCGTCGTGTGGTTGGGTATTCTCTCTCTGGCACGTTGATGCCGCTAAGTGCCGCTGCTTCTCGCGTTTGTTGACTGTTTTCGGGAATTTTATTTAAAACTTTAATGAGACTGGTCGGCTTTAAAATTCTCGTCTACAAAGAGGTATTTTCCGGAATTTTAAGACAAAAAGTTACATTTAAACACAAATTTACAGTAAAGCGGACAGCATAGTCCTTTCAGTTCAGGAGTCTCGACTCTCGAGTGCTAAGTGCAAGAGTGCTCCTTCCTGGGGCCTGTTGCAGGTATGGGCTAGTAAAACTAGTCCATGTTACAGGTGAGAATTTTTCAACTTACCAGTCTAGTGTTTTCTGTTTCATCAAGAAACAGCTGTAGCTCATTTTATTATTTTTTTAATTAATTACCAGTCAGCTGTATTTTGCAATTAATTTATCAAAAAATGCAATAGTGTTTGGTAAAAGCCACTAGTAATACTGAATGGTGTGTTCATGCAACCAACAGAATTTCATAAATTTCCAGTTGATTACTGGTATTACAAGCTTGTATTTTTTTTCTGAGGATGAAGCCCACCTAGGTCTGAGACCAGTGCGTGGGTAATGAGTAAGATGATTGTGATTGATGAGTTGGACCTACAGTTTTAGGTGGGTTCCGAACCACTGGGAAGTGATTTTACAGCAGAGAACAGTGTCTTTTCTCTGGCCAATCTAATCGGTCACCGTTACAAACAGGACCTACGAGAACGCAGTTTTTTATCTATCTGATTGAACAGATACCTTCTACGGCTCGCGGCTATCACTCCCCTAGCACTCCTCTTTATTGATCATGCAATAGGCCCCTGGAAGTGGTCATTCTTACCTCCACTCTGCAAATTTAAAGGAAATGATGCCGAAATACGCGATGATCAACCCATGTGGCAGGGATTAATTAAACGAAAATTTAACTAAAAAACGGTACTATTGAGTTCATGGTTCTTTATTGTTTCGTGGTTCATGGTTTATTTTAATTGTTTAGTGAAAACCCACAGTCCCGAACCATGTGGGCCAGTAATTATCGATATAGTAGTCATAAACGAATAATTAAACAAATCTCTATCTATAAAAGGATGATACCCTGACTCACTCATCAACGCACAGCCAAAACTACTAGGCCTATGAACTTGAAATTTCGTATGAATAATCCTTATAGGATTTCACCGTGCAATAAGAAAGGATTTTTCAAAATTCGCAATTTTAGGGGTGTTTTTAGGGGGTTAAAGTTTTGTCTATGCAAAGCACGGGTACATGGCTGGCTAGCTTACTGGGATCTTTTAATCATATGGAAAATAATTTGAAATTTTTCGATCTGCTGTACACGCTGTTTCGATGGACAAGCTGTTTGTGTGTTTTGCAAATCATCATTCACCTAACCTACTGAACTTGCCGGCCAAACAGCTTGAAGGAACAGCTGATAGAAGTCAACAGTTTTTAATCATATGACAGGCCCCTTAGCGGCGTTATTTACGCTGTCTGGAACGCAAAAACTTTGCATGTAGGATACCGTGCAGTCAGAGCCTTGCAGTATGTAGGAAACATATAACTGGGTATGATGAAATGTAATTATGCCGGATGACATCTGTTAACCAATGCAGCTAGAAATTTGAAATGTATTCTCAGTAGGAGGTGGCGAATAATAAAATGAAAAACCTAGCTTCTACCCTAATAGTCGTGTAAGGTTTAAATTTGAAATGTTCATTGAGAGGTGGTGAGTAAGGTCTTACTGTGTAAGAAAACAACGAAGAAGGCCTCTCTGATCAGCTGGAAGAGCCCTAGGACTAACTTCTTCCCTAATAGTCCTAGATGGTTGAAATTTGAAATGTAACCTCAGTGGGAGGAGACAAATAATAAAATCAAGAATTTTTTATGAGAACGCAGCAACGCGCGTCGGGCCAGCTAGTTATATATATTTAGGGGTATATACATAGGGTGTGTATCTATAGTGGAGGGAGCATAAAGCTGCCGGAAGTCGCTCAAGAACGACAGCTACACTTCTCCGACTTTATTATGCTCGCTCCACTTTCTTATGCCCAGGGCTTAATTTCAGCCGGAGCAGACCGGAGCAGAGCTCTGGCTATCTAAATCGATAATCAAATCATTTATTTTAAACCAGATATGAATTAGCTTGTTATATTATGGTATATTATGTAATATTATATGTGCATTAACCATACTCAAATGCGTTTGAAATGCACAAATTCAAGTGTAATTTTCAAATATTTGCCGGGGGAGGATCCCCGGAACCCCGCTTTGCTGGGAGGTATACCCCCCAGTAAGTAAGTCACAGCTCCGGTACTTCTCAAAAGGGCTTCTCAAAAGGTACTTCTCAAAAGCTCCGTGTAACCAAAGCGTTTGTACAGACTATAGTAAATTCACAAACCATAATTATTATTCATTATTTTACAAAGATTTTTACAATTAAATTTCAGAAATAAAGTTCAAATTCCTTTAAACAATGAGTAGTAGAGACAAAATCAAAGACTAAATACTAAATTCAAGTTCTTCGCGATATAAACTACAGTGTACACCTCTAACGTTTGAAATAGGAGATAATTAACTTTCTTCAAGGTCATATCCATGAAGGTCTTATATCAGGCAATAAACATTGTCACAATAGAACAAGGAGTTAAAAATCTTTCAACAATAGAAGAAAATATCTTGCAACGTTGCAACAAACCTCCAAAGTTAGTTTTTTCAAGATATATCCACGAAATGCTAGCAAAAGTCAGTAGTGTGGGCAAAAAAATTGTTTCATTCATTAGTTTTTCCACTTCACAACCACGAAACCGGTTTGCACTTGGTCCCAGATGTAAAAACAAAAACGTGGCTCAAATTTTTTTCCAACTAACTAATCATACAACGGTTCTAATAAAACTAACTAATTATGGAACCTTTCTGGCATGGCCATCTCCTGATATCTCCAATGTTTTTCATGTTTTTGGCCAACCTCAACCACCTACTGCAGCTCCAATCCTACATCTTTTAAGCCCTCCTACTTGCACGCACAGACATTCTTATAGGTCTTAATACCTTGTCAGTATAGTCGTAAACAAACTTTGAACATAAACAATTACAAACACAGAGCACAATCAGTACACATGCTACAACAGAAATACCGTTATTGTAGAACAAAAACACAGCTACTAGTATTATAAACGCACAGACAAACAGTTGAACCACAGCAAATGGTGTCATCAGAATAGACAAGGATAGGAAAACGCCGAGCAAGAGTAAGATATCACTTACTACTGCTACTATGAGGACTGGGATGGTGATAAGGACTGTAAAGTATTCCTGTAGGCACATATCTTCCTGTCGTTTCATGTGATAATACAACTCTCTCAGTTTATAAAGGTTTTCCACAGGGGCAGCATCCATGTCAACTTCGTACTTTGAGAAGCGGCTAACCATGGCTGCCAATCCTGCAGAGGCCAGCAACGTGTGCACTACTGCAATAAAAGCCACTTGAACTCCTTGGGTACTCTTCAGGATTTCCACCATTTTGTTTGATTTCAAAAAATATGTTGGGAGTGATTTTCTTGGTTAAGGAATATTGTAATGTTCGATTTCTGTAAGTTTTCAATTTTGCCGAATTTGTAGTTTCTTATATCCTGTACACAACTCACTTTATTTTTCTACGTGAAGAGGATACTATTAAAATGTATACCTTTCATGGAGTATGTATCTTCCCATTAGAAGAGCTATAGAAGGATTACTTGTTTCGCAATATTGAGAGTCAAAATCATAAAAATGAATATTCATGGAACTCCGATTAAAAACGAAAATGAAGTTCAAATGATAACTCTAGAGGAAAAAGTAATCGCACACTTATACCTTTCCAAGGAGCAGATTTCAATCAACGCGATGAATTCTCAGTTTATCAATGCAAAACGTTGAATATCAATATAATTCAATAATAACTGAGTGATTACTCAGAAATCCAATCCAATTAGACTGTTAGCTGCATTAGTTCCATCAAAATAATTATTAACGATGATGCTTCTCGCTTTACGGATTTCACATTCAAAACTTGGCATGAGAATCTTGTTGATTATGAAGATGGGTATGAAGAGTACACAGTTACATTTTGGTTATGCGGTAAAATATGGAGTGGTTTCCATGGAAATTGATAAACAATTCTAATTCCAATTTGATTGAGTTTCTTGTAGTTTACATAATTATGTCAATGTTGAAAATCATGTCAGTTCAGGAGAACCAGTTGAATGAATGAATTTATTTATTTGCCAAAAATTATTACAAACTCTGCAAAATAAACTACCGCACTAAAACTTGTAAAAAACAAAATCAGCTATGTACTATAATTATAATAAAGTATAAATGATTGTATTGTTTTAATATTTAATGTTATGAGTGTGCCCGTAATAAGGTAATACGTATGGCGATAGAGAAGGCAAGATGACTAAGATTTAAATAGTATCTAGGCTTTCTATTATTTTCTTTAATAATCTTTATATAATCTTTCTGTTAACATCAGGCTCCAACTTTGAATAGCTCCACACTATTCTATGAAATCTTGGACTACTTTTATGCACCACGTTACCTGCCGCGCTTTAATAAACGCGTTCTTCTTCTTCTTCTTCTTCTTCTTTAATAAACGCGTTAGAAACGCAAAATAATCCGGTCGCGTTTTAAACGCGAAAAAACGCGGTGATGGTTTGGTCATATGGCAGAAAATGCGGGTCAGAGATGGTGTTGTAAAGATGGTGAAATTAAGATACCCATAAAAAGCACAATTATTTTGCTCATAGAAGAAAATTTCAAAATTATTGATGTTCACTAAGGTGAATGAATATGTTTACAATTGAATAAAATGAAATATCCGAAATTTCAACAAATTGGAAGAAGGATAAGAAGACGAAGAGGTCAAAGAAAAATATACTATACTATCATATACTATATTACTGATTATTAATTATATTATTTAGAAACAGTATCTCTGAAACGTTTCAAGGAATCTGGCAAGCCTTTTATGAGTTTAATTATGAGGTTTTATGTTTTAATAATAATAATAATATTGTGTGACCTTGCTGGCTCAGGTTTGGTGTCATAGTTATCAGGTCGCACCTGAATATGTTAAGGGCCTCTGACGTGTCTACGCCTGTTTTTAGGGAGCCGAGACCGACAGCTTAACGTGTCCTCCGAAACACGGGAGTGGCCCGAGGTAAAATCTTTCGGTCAGAACTGGGCTAGAACCCAGGACCTTTAGGTTAGAAAAGCAGCGCTTAACTCGGCTACGGTCACTCCGCTATGTGTTGAAGAAGTGCTATGAATTGTACTATTTGAGGGGTTCCTTGTATTTAGAAAAATATCCTGTAAGTTACGTAGTTTGAGGTGATCAGTGTGAGACGCTCTCTGAGTCGTGTTCTTTTTTTTGACCCAAGCTCACATGTTAGGAAAGAGTCATAGATCAGCGATTGCAATTCTTCTAAATGTTTTACGGGGTTTGCGAATAAGAATTCTTGCTAGCAAGTTCAATGGCTGGAAATTCGTCTTTGCCGGTGTTCGAGCGAAGCGAATACCCATTGAGCATAATGGCGGGCTATTCTTCAGCCGCAGCTAGATGCTAAGCTCAGCATCCCCATTCGTTTACGTGGCCAGGCCACCACATTGATAACTCTCAACTGATGAATAATTTGCTGCTTACTTACTAGTAGGAATAGCTATTAGTGTAACTAGAGAGCAAAGTGGGGTTTTTCTGCACCGAGAAGGCGTTTTCTGCACCGAAAGCAAGTGAAAAAAGTTTCTCAAATACAGAAACAATAATTTGCGCTGGAATTACACATTTATTTTTTCCTACAGTAATGTATTTAGTAATTCAAACAGAACAAAACAGGGCATACATAAGCTAACAATTCCTCACATAACCTATCTTCAAATCAAATTTTCAACAACAACTACAGCTGACTGTATTTCGTAGTTGAAGCAGAGTATCAAACCTATTTTGGAATGCAGAATAGGGAACCTGCGTATTACATGCTCACTATTTTGTGTTGTTAGGTTGCAAATCTGGAGTGCAGAAAAGTATTTTCCTACAACTGCTCGTAAAGTAGTTCTTTACGTACTGAAAACTAATTGTAAAATACCTCTTTACTGCTCAGCAAGCGGTAAAGTACTTTACGCTCGCCAGCTGTTTTCTTTACGCTTCTGTTTTGATTTTGATGCCTTCTCATTGGTGGATCACGGAATCCGTGAAATTCATATAACCTCAAAAATGGCGTACGCTAACCAAATCCGCTCATGGTCTGTGATGTTACAAACTACAAGCTTTTATTGTGTTGGAATCCAGAACTGCAGTTTTAGGAAAAATATTGTATGCATATTGTTAGGAAAAATATTGTATGCATCAAAATATTGTATAACATCAGTTCGCCTCTAGACGCGGAGGAGTTGTGTTGCTGCTCTGTTCTCCCTTGTTTGTTGCATTGATTTCTACCGATAAGGCTACCGATAAAATGTTGTGTTTGAAATGTAATACGAGGATTCCTGAACAGGACTTTTTATCTTGCAACGGATGTGGTACGAAATGTCATTATCTGTGTCAAAAGAATCTAACTTTAGAAAAATGTCTATTGATAATAAGTCTAAGTGGAAATGCATCGCTTGTAAAACAGGCTCGAACGCGTCTGCAAGTACAAACATAGGAGACGGTCGTTCACTATCTACAAGGGAGGGGGAAGAGAAAAGACAGTCGCTCTCTCTCTCTCGACCTTGGATCTACAGGCTATTGCTCAAGTGGTGAGAGAGATTATCAGTTCTGAATTATCTCTAACGTTCAAAGAGGATTTTAATTCAATGAGGCATTCTATCGAGTTTATCTCTAATGAGTTTGATGTTTTTAAAAAAGAACTTGTTGGCTATAAGGAGAAAGTTAAACTTTTGAAAAAAGAAGTTGACTCACTCAAAAATGAAAATGCAGAATTAAAAGTTGAAATCTCCGAGTTACAAGGTTACACGCGTAGAGACAATATTATTGTGACTGGATTTCCAGAGACGCCAAATGAGTCAGTGTACGAAGTGTTCAATAAAATTTCAGCTGCAATAAACAGTCCAATGAACTCTAACAATCTCAGTATTGCTCACAGGTTGCCATCAGGAAATAAAAAGAACAATAAGCCAATTATTTTTAAGTTTACTCGCAGACAGGACAAAGAAGACTGGATGACGCATTTCAAAAAAGATTCGAATCGTCATGGAGGGGGTCCTGGAATTTCGGCAATGGCTGTGAGTCAGTCTTTAACTAACGGACGGGTGTACGCTTATCAACATCTGGCCCCCACCACAACGGCACTTTTCAAGGAAACGCGAAGAATTGCTATTCAGAAAGGTTATCGTTTTGTATGAATCAAAGATGGTGAGATACTTGTTAAAAAGGAGGAAGGTGGGCAGCCAAAATCCGTGAGAAATGAGAAGGATCTTTTGAACCTGTAGATGGTCGAATTTTTTGTGTTTTACAGCATCTTTTTAAAAAAAATGGAAGTTTGTGATTTATTTGAAGTTATTGATGTTGTAGATAAGTGTGAAACAACAGTTTTAAATGGCCCAGCGGAAGTAGCAGAGTTTTTTGATATAGTATCTTTGAAAATTTTTCATTTAAATAAATATAATAGGTATAAAAAAGAATTTCGATGAATTTTGTTTGTTTCTAGCAAGTATTGATGTACAATATGGTTTAATGGTACTTACTGAGACGTGGTTTTCCCATGATTTTGGATTTGAATTGCCAAATTATAGTAAAGTTGTGAAGCCAACAAAGTTCAATAGATCAGACGGTATTGTTGCTTATATTAGGAATGGTATTCAATTCGATATCTTGAATATTAATATTGGTAATACAAATGTTTTGAAAATATCTCATGATGACATTGAGTTCTGCTGTACAGCATTGTATAGATCACCTAATGACACTGATGTAAATATTTTCTTGGAGGATCTAGAGATTTTCCTGGACCAAACAGCTGGCTATGAAAACAAAATTTTGATTGGTGATATAAATATAAATATACTTAGTAATGATCTCTCACAAATAAGTCATAAATATTTGAATATGCTTCTGGAGTATGGATATACTAACTATTTACAGGGTTGTAAAAGATATTCACCATCGCATAAATCTTGCATTGATCACTTGCTTCTTAAATCTAAGTCATGTTCTTTGCATCCAGCAATTTATAATTGTTCGATAACAGACCATGAAGCTATCATGGGTCGAATTAGTTCTAATCTAGGTGATATGGTATCTGGTGATTTGCCGGTTCATTCAAATAATGAATTTTCTTTCAATAGCTCTGATTTTTTAAACAAAATTAATGATGAACTGTGGAATGATGTTTATTCTGAAAAAGATGCAAAATTGGCTTTTAGTAGTTTTTATAATAGATTGCTTTATCTCTTCAGATCAGCTATGTCGGTTAAGTGCAAACGAAGTAACAACATGAAACCATTGAAGCCTTGGATAAGTAAGGGTTTGTTGAAATGTATTAGAAAGAGAAATTTCATGTCACTTAAATTAAGAAAGCATTCAGCATGGTGGACACTATATACTATAAGAAATATAATGCTATTTTAAAGTCACTTTTGCGTTCTGCTAAAGAGATGTATTTTAAGAATAAATTTATTGTTTATGGGAAAAACTCAAGAAAAGTTTGGGAAACTATAAATGAAGCCACTGATTCCAAGATTCGGGATCATAAGGTTATTCAAAAAATTGTAACATCTGATGGTAGAGTTATAGTGCCTTCTGGAAATGGGGAGATGGCAGAGGAGTTTAATAATTTTCTTATAAATGTTGGTAGGCAGATTTCGGAAAGGGTTAAACAAGCAAGAACAGACAATACAGTCAAATTTAATTATAGAGTAAGAAAGTGTAATGGAAAATCATTTTTCTTTAGACCAGTTGATGCACAAGAAATAAGAGATACTATTCTGAAACTTAAAAAGAGGACAGCACCTGGTGTGGATGGTATCCATTCCACTTGTTTGATACAGAATGCTCTTGGAATATGTTATCCATTAGAATATATTATAAATTTGTGCTTTGAACAAGGGTACTTTCCGGAAGAAATGAAACATGCTACTGTAATTCCTCTTCACAAGGGGGGTGATAAAACTGACCTTGGTAATTATCGTCCTATTTCCCTACTCTCTAGTATTTCTAAAGTGATTGAAAAGTGTGTTCAATCAAGATTAATATTGTACTTTGAAAAAAATGATATTTTATTTAGTAATCAATATGGATTTCGTGATGGAAAGAGCACTTCTGATGCCACAATGGGGATAAATGTTTAGGGATATTTTTAGACTTACAGAAAGCGTTTGATACGGTTGACCATAGAATTTTAATAGAAAAAATGGAAGCTATTGGAATAAGAGGAACCCAATTGTCATTTTTTGCATCCTATTTGGATGGGCAGGCTGTTAGAGTGGATGAAATGACTAGTGGTTTGCTGAATGTGAATATTGGAGTGCCCCAGGGTACAGTACTTGGGCCAATTCTATTTTTGATCTATATTAATGATCTACTAAACCTCAATCTAGAAAATTGCTCCCTAATTTCATTTGCAGATGATACAGTGGTTATGGTTTGGGGGAAGACTTGGCCAATTATTGCTTTCAAGAGAGCCAATCATAGTTTTGGTGTTATTAAGTCTTGGTTGGATTGTAACCTTTTACATCTAAATCTCATGAAAACGTAAGTTCTTCCTTTCTCACATTCATCATCGGGATTACCTCATAATAGTGATGATTGTAAAATATTGATACATGAGACAGGTTGTACTGGTTCTTGTTCTGGGTGTGATTGTCCTCAGATGCAACATCAAAATGAGATAAAATATTTGGGGGTTATATTGGATGTGCATTTGCGTTGGAATTCACACATCTTTTTCAAGTGTTCAAAATTGAGGAAATTGATTTATAAATTTGTCCAGTTGAGAAATGTTCTTCCCATCTATCAATTGAAAATGGTATTTTTAGCACTTGTAGAATCTATTATTAGTTATGGCATCGTGTCTTGGGGAGGATGTGAAGTTACAATCTTGCAGCCTCTTATATTACTTCATAAGAAATTGATAAAAATTTGTCTTAAGAAGCCAATTAGATATCCTACTGATCTAGTATATAAATAATTTGGCGTTTTTAGAGTTAGTACTTTATATGAACTAAGTCTAATGAAGTTTGTATACTTAAGATGTAGTGAGTTTCCCTTTTCAGACGAGCATATATATTTGACTCGTGGTAATGTTATTAGAAGGCTGATGGAGCCCTGGGCAAGAACTAGGGTCGTTTGTAGTCATGCTTTTTATAAAGGACCTAGATTGTTTAATCTCTCACCGATGGGTCTCTCAGGATCACCCACCTTCAGCCTGTTTAAAAAGAAGCTCCATTGCGTTTACCAGCAAAGTAATACTTGAGAGCCAATCTAATTGTATTGTCGGTTTTTTTTGTATTATACGCTATATGTATTATTTACTATTCTATAATTATTATTACTGCCAGTTACTGCAATAAATTTGTTACATTTTTGGTCTAGATTGTTGGCCTACTATTTATGTTTTCTATCACTTTTATAATAATTATTTTGTAGCTTATTTAGAGTGCGAGCCATCCCTCCACACAGGTTGAACCTAAAGAGGGATGCACTGCTGTTATATTTTGGTTTTATAGTGTACAATATTTTATTGTTTAATTTCTCTTATGTTTATTGGAATGTAAATGCTTGCAGTGAAATAAATAATCTTATCTAATCTTATCTTATCTATGCAATTCGCGCGTGAAGCTTCTTTATCGCTCTCGCAAAATTACTGCGCTCCGCTACGCGTCGCGCAGTAAATGTTTTGGCTCGAGCGATAAAGTCGCGCTTCACGCTCTTAATACATAAATAACTATTTCGCGCACTGGAATTTACTTTCCCGCACTGGTGCAGGTGTAGACTATTTTGCGTGCTACAGTTATTGCAAAAATAGGCACTTTTTCGGGTCACTGAAGGAAAAGATAATTGCCTAATGCAAACGGGGTGGTAGAGAGACCACCCTTAATGCAAAGAACCAAATAAGAACTCCTACGAAAATTCCATAGTATAATGATTTAAATGTTTTTTCCTACAGTGACCCGAAAAAGTGCCTATTTTTGCACTAACTGTAGCATGCAAAATAGTCTATTCCTGCACCAGTGTGGGAAAGTAAATTACAGTGCGGGAAAGTACTTTTCCGCACTCCAAATTTGCAACTTAACACAAAATAGTGAGCATGTAATACGCAGGTTCCCTATTCTGCATTCAAAAATAGGTTGGCTACTCTGCTTCAGCTGTGAATAGTTGTTGTAGTTGTTGTTGATGAAATCGATTTGATTCGAAGATAGGTTATGTGAGGAATTTTCAGGTTATGTATGCCCTGTTTTGTTCTGTTTGAATTACTTTATACATTACTGTAGAAAAAATTTAATGTGTAATTCGAGCGCAAAGTATTGTTTCTGCACTCGAGAAACCTTTTTACTCGCCTTCGGCTCGTGAAAAAAACTGTTTCTCTCGATGCAGAAAAATGGTGCTTTGCACTCTATTTTTCTTTTTTTTCGGAGAATGAAGCCCACATAGGTCTGAGACCTGTGCGTGGGTAATGAATTGGATGAGAGTGATTGATGAGTTGGACCTACAGTTTTAGGTGGGTTCCGAACCACCGGGAAGTGATTTTACAGCAGAGAACAGAGTCTTTTTTGCTGGCCAATCCAATCGGTCACCCTTACAAAGAGCGCCCAGGAGTTTCGTAGCTTATCTCTGATTGAACAGCTACCTGCTACCAGAGAGTATAGAAGAAGAACTTACTTCTATTAACTTACTTCTTTTACTTCTATTCTCTCTGCCTGCTACGGCACTCAGCTATCACTTCCCTAATGTTATCACCCAGAATAAAAAATAGGAGGCTAGATGGAAACGGGAAGAAATCGATACATTATTTGATTTATCAGCTTAGTTTACAAGTAGTACAAATAATTATCCGAATTTTGGATTCTCTATTTGGAATTTTGTGAGGGGAGCAGTTTTAGACAGGAACGCCTCTTGTTTACCCATATTCGTCTGTATTAATTCGATATAGATGAAGTCAAGCGTTTATATAGATCTGAAATTAATTCTCAAGAATAACGTACTTTACTGAAATATATTATGAAAGGTTTGAAAAGTTCTCATATAAATGACATCAGTATTATTTAATCAATAATAAAATCCTGATTTACATTGATTGAGTTTATATGTCTCCACCCAGATCACCTTAATAAAACGTTTGCTAGCCCGTATGATGCGCAATGAGCGTTTTTAAACTTCGTTAGCATATACTATACATAGTTTTTCCTTGGTTTAAACAGTATACTCGAATACTAATAATCTTATTAATAACTTAAATTAGTGTAACGAAATAGAAATAATGGCCAACTATCATTCAGTTTTCAAACTCAGATTAGTATGCGCAATTCAAAATTCAACATTCAAAATTCCTATGAACTTTATTTAGAATTAGAAATATTTGTGAAATTATAAATATTAAATTACGAATATCTCAGTTAATAGTCATACATTTCTAACACTGTTTTTCAATCCAGAGTTTGTGCAAAACTACGTTAAAGATAAAAATAATGCTTACCTAACCTTAAAATCGGAATGCTATAGAGCATGCACAGGCATAGAGTGCTGAGATTAGCATTATCGTTATATTTTACGTAGTTAAGCACAAACTCTTTAATGAAAATCGGGTCATTTGAAACGTTAATGCCAGACGATTTTACTCAGTGGCGGAACCCCCCCCCCCCCCCCAACAAACGCAGAAGAAAAAAAAGAAAAGATAAAGGAGAAAAAGGAAAAGAGAGAGAAAGAGAAAAGAAGTAAAAAAGGGAAGGAAGGGAAATAATAAAAACAGAGAAAAATGTAAATTAGAAGAGAGTAATGGAGAGTTTTCAAAGTTGTAGAAACGCAAGAAAAATGAGACAGCATTGTCAAACCAACAATTAATTTCCTATTGTAAATATGGCGTAACTATAGGAGGAATCAGGGGAAAAGTTCCCCCAGAGACCCAGAAGCAAAAGAAATTTCGGAATTTTAACAAGCCCTGAGAGACAATAATTTTTGACAAAAGAGCCGAAAAAGACGTCTTGAATAGCTGAAAATGTGGTTTTAGAAGGATTATTTTAAAAAATATCGCAGGGGATTACCCTAGAACCCCCGTTTTGAGTAAACTACTCATTATAGTACTGAATTATTATCAGAGAACCCCTCTTTCTCCTCTTATGGCGTACTATATACCATACCTCCCCCCCCCCAGACTGACCGTCAAGTTACGCCCACTGATTGCGAATATTGTGTACTTCAGTACTTGGGTCTGTTAAGGCTGTGCGCTAGGCACCGTGACTCTGACCAAGTCTCGAGTCCCGATTCAAGGCAACAAACAAACGAGTCTACAATCGAGTCGAATCGAGTTTGGTCCGGTTTTGAATCACTCTGGTGGATTTGTACGTAACTAGCTTTCCATAGCCCTGGAACGTTGCCAGATCTCTCGGCTCCCGTCTGCTCCGCTCTTCGCCTGGTCTGACTAGGCCTTCTTGGGAGGGAGGCAGAGTCGTTCTACTACTCATAATCTAGTAAAGCAAATATAGTTTACAAGCCTCAGCCACAGATATTCTAATACCTCAGCTTTCATTCACAAAAGTAATCCGATATGTCTGACGGCTAGAGAGCCTGGACAGTTTTTGCCCTCTGTTCACTTAGGGTGGCATGAGTAGTTTGGTACATTGTTTTGTGCCGTGTTCCATTTTTAACCTAATATTGTACAGAATTCGACAATAATAAAACTAATAATTGATTAATGACATTAATGTAAGGAGTTTTCTGTTGTGTTAATAATGGCAAGGCAAAGCATTAGTTGGGTCATGTCTTTCAATATTTTGTTTTTTATTTTTCTATTCACCCAGGGTTACTCCTAATTCAATCGGTTACATGCTAAACGCGCACAACTGAAATTCCATGGAATTCTGTGCAAAACGCGCACAAGTTTTATTGAAGGGTCAAGAAAGGGCCTCGGCTACCTGAAAATCGGTAGTAGATTCGGAAGTATTATTAATCACTTTTAGATCATTACAGTGATCAATCAAATCATAAGTAACAACAAACTGTATACTTTGAATGGAAATTGTAACATAATTTTTTAAACAATATCAAATTATGATTTGATTGTGTGGAGTTTCATCCACATTAATATTATTATAATATTATATTCAGTAATATTATCAATATCATTGAGAAGCTGAAATGATCTTTGTAATCAAAACATTACAGATTTTCATTGAATGAATCATCACAAGATCAACAAGTGGTATTTTGAGCTACAGAGAAATTAAAAATCTCAAGATCATCCACCACAGACTAGACTACATATTTTTCTAGAATATATTCTGATGTTCTGGATTTTTCTACCATCCGTTCAATTTTAATAGGTTCTATTGAATAGTTTTATTAAATTAACTTTCGAATGTAGATAAAATTGATTGATTTTTAATTTATTCAGTGAATTATATTCCCATGTTTTAGCAAAACCCAGAATTCTTCTATTTAATGATTCCACTGTTACTGAAAAATCAAAGTAAAAAACAAAACAAACATTGCTATTTTGTTACTGGTACTAATACAGCTCAACTAGAAAATATTTCTTGGAGAGCTGATCAAGAGAAGAGGAAGAGTCTCCTAATTTCATGAGGTAATAAATTCAGTTCCATATCATAATATAGGCTCCCATTGTTTTGTAATATGAATTTGTATAATGAATTTTCTTCCGGTCGGTTCACTACCAGAGCGGCAGTTCCAGGTAGTGGAGACCCTTTTCTGACCCTTTGATGAATCTTGTGCACGTTTAGTTTAAAAAATAGTTTCTGAGTGAGTAAAACCGGGGGCCATCACGTGTTTTTGGCGCCCAAGGCAAATATCTTAGATTTTGGAAAAATTGATTAAATTTGGAAAAATATCTAATGTACAGGAAAATAAAATTGACTATTATAATTTGGAGAAGGCTTTTTTACAGACAACCATTTATTACCTCATATTCAAAACATATATAATATTTCCATAATATTCTTGTAATTTTCTAAGCCAATTCTTGGAAATACCAATATATAATAAAAATATATATAT
This sequence comes from Conomelus anceps, assembly GCA_948455865.1. NCBI lineage: Eukaryota > Metazoa > Arthropoda > Insecta > Hemiptera > Delphacidae > Conomelus > Conomelus anceps. The sequence continues at coordinate 30,991,069 of OX418225.1, read as the reverse complement.
AATAAACCTTTATTGCAGCAACTCCTGAGGTCGTCAGAAGCATTACAAATTGTCATATTTCATATCAAAATAATTTTGTCTCATACACAGTGCTAGAACGTTAAAACAGATAAAAATACAAAATCACATTCAAAATTAGCCTGCCTATCTATAGCAGTGTGTCATTTAAAGCTGTCTATAAATTGTCTACAAAGTCTTTGCCCTTTCATAAAAATCCTCAAACCTATATAATAAATAATAATGGATTATTCATTAAAAAAAATTTCAGTCTATGCTTAAAAATTGGATATGGCAGATTATGACCCACTATTCGATTATGGTGGGGGGGGGGGAGGGGGGTTACTATTCCTTACTTGTAAACCCCCAACATTTAATGTGGACAATGCAACATTAAAAATATTTTTCCTACAACTGCTTGTAAAATAGTTCTTTACGTACTGAAAACTAATTGTAAAATGCCTCTTTACTGCTCCGCAAGCGGTAAAGTACTTTATGCTCGCCAGCTGTTTTCTTTACGCTTCTATTTTGATTTTGATGCCTTCTCATTGGTGGATCACGGAATCCATGAAATTCACATAACCTCAACAATGGCGAATGCTAACCAAATCCGCGCATGGTCTGTGATGTTACAAACTACAAGCTTTTATTGTGTTGGAATCCAGAACTGCAGTTTTAGGAGAAATATTGTATGCTTCTTTATCGTGAAGCTTCTTTATCGCTCTCGCAATAGTTTCTCGCCAATGTTTTGGCTCGAGCGATAAAGTCGCGCTTCACGCTCTTAACCTGAATCAATTAGGACAGTAACCAAGTTTCATAAGTAAGTGATATCAGGAAAAACATTCAGTAGTTATTTTCTCAACGAATTCAAAAATGTAGTTGGTGATTATAGAATAATTAAGATTAAGTGGATTTATTCAGTCAGAGAACGAATTTGCTGAAGAAGTCAGTATTGTCAGATAAATTATAGTCAGTCAGACAAATGTAGAGTAGGTAACACAAATCGATAGTAAATGTTAAAAGTGCATATTCGTTTAAAGCTGATGATGCACACATGAGTCCGAGACTTGTGCGTGGAAAATGAGGTGAATGCCAGATGGAGGAGCGGGATTCGAACCCACGACCGCTGAACGACAGCAAGCTGAAGTTGCGACGCACCAATCAACTGCGCTAAGCGGCCCGCCAAATAAGTACAATTATGTGTCTTTCAAAGTGCACCAAGATAAAAAAAAGCTAAAATTGATGGAAACAAAATGATAATTATTATTTTGCTTTTTTTCTCATTTTTATTTTATACTTTTATACTAAGATCATTTCGTTATGAAATTGTATTTTATTTTATAGTACGGTATATGTTCACATATTTTATAACGCGGACGTTATTTCAAGATGTGAAGTTGAAATCCGCTATGGTTACACCACCCAGATGCAGGTAAAACAGCTTAGATGCTAATAAAATTTTACATCTAAGACTGAAATGAAAAATGTTTTTTCTTCATTGCCTAATTTTTGTGTTAAATAATATAACACAATTATAATATTGAGTATAATAATAGACTACTCAATTGTAATATTTATATTTTCTTTTTTTAGTGTTTCATCTCATCATTTGTAGTAAATTTCTGTTTGTAGAGCAACTTTTTCAATTACACTTCTACTACAGTTTTCGTTGGAAGCCTATTTATGATCTATCAAAGAAGTCCTACAATATTATTATAATCCCATTCACTATGTAAATTACCCAATAAACCATAATGTAAATCACAAGAGTAAGGTACAATATATGGAACAATCGCAAAAATCTTATAAATAAAGAAAAATTCGGTTCCTTCCTTCGGACACAATTTGGCATTTGTTTGTTCGAGAGAAAACGAATGAGGGTGAAAGAGAGTGATATAGCGGAAAGGAAATGTGAACGCTACTGGAGACGTGTCATTCAAAGCAATTATTTTTGTCGATCGCATAATTATTCAAGAACTGCAAATAAAATCCATCCGGTAGACAGGCGAGTGCCGGTGTTGCGCGTGAGGGAGCATTGATAAGGGCGAGTGAGTGATGAACGAATATGATTCAAACTGGCAACATAGCAAGTCCTTGCATATGTGTGAGTGAACGTGCTTGCGCATTCGCATGAGGAAGTTGACTCTGTAAAACTGAAGAGAATCCAAGAAAACTTTGGGGCAACGTAGTTACCCAACGATTCAATTTAGATTTACAATAATTTTTCTGTTACTAGAAGGGATATCAGGGATTTCAATAACATATTTTGTATTTCAATCGGGAATATAATTTTTCTGTAATTAAGGTTTCAAAAAAATGATTTTTTTTAAAAATGAAAATTTTGAAAAATGAAATACCTCATTACAAAAACAATAATTTGTTACATTGATCCTGGAAATTACACTTTTCTATTCACAACCGTTCATGATACTGGTTGCCCCCAAAAATTAACTTTAAGTGCTCATATCTCAGAAAATAATTGATGATTTTTTTTTTTATTTATTGCAATAGACTACATTTCAGTAGCCTAATAATCTCCAGTCAAAGAGACTTTGAAAAAAAAATATGACCAAAACCCTATTGCACAGCCTTAATAATGCCAGTACCAAAACGTTTTTTCGACTTTGCGGCTTATAAATACATGGCTTAGGACTACTATGGCAGAAAAATCATACTCTTGTTATTAGGCCTACTTCACATTCAATTTTTTTACTTGGACCAACAAGTGAAGGACATCAGCTGTCGGTTTGAAATTTATGTACAGGATTTAAAGAATGGTAGAAAAGCGAAAAATTCTTCAAGAGAAGTGAGAGGGTGGTGAGTAAGGGAGTGAATGAAGGGTGAAAGAGTGGTACTTGACCTAAAAGCAGAAGGAACAACGTCAGGAACGCAAACACTCTCTTGACCCTGAGAGTCATCTTTTTCAGTCTGTTCCAAACAGCTGAGCGATGCACCTCACTCACTCATTACTCTTCCACCTCATTATTCTCTCTCACTCTCACTCATTTTATCACATTCTTTCTCTCCCATTTTCTCCAACTCCCTCACTCACCAGAAATGTTCTTGAGTAAAATTTTAGTGGAACTGATAGAGGTTGCTCTTGTAGAACACTTCTTTTTCTGCTAATCGACTGTGATGAAATATATGTGAGGTCTGTTTTTGAGGTCTGTTATAGTAAAGACTAATATGGTTATAACCTTATAGAAAGAGGCTATAATCTGATATGTTCTGATATCATGAGGCAATAATCTGATATCATCTGATATAGTCGTTATCATCTGATATGACTTGTGTTTGCGGTACGAAGAGCTTCAGCGGTTAAATCTCACTAGTACAAGAGAGAACTCAGACTCAACTGTTAACAGTAATCTTTAAGCAAGAAACGAATAGATTAAGAATAATATTACTTCAGGAGTGGAGAGGTAATTTCTGGAAAATAAGGGACAACGATATGATAAAGATGGAAAAAACAAAAGTAGAGAAAGAAGAACAAGTTGGAGGAGTGGAAAAGGGAGAGAAGTAAAATAAGAATGAGCAGAGAGATAAGAATGAAGTAGGAGAAGGAGAAAAAGAAGGCGGAGATAATGAAGTAGAAGTTTTATAATCGTAATGTTTAAAAAAGCTATATTGGAAGAGAGTGAATAAGTCAAAAAATGGTCAATATAGCATTTTTATTTTTGAGGATAAAGTCTAATACATAAAGATAAGATAAGAAGAATTACTTTATTTACGTAAATTTGCAAAATATAATTGTGACTGATTAAAAGCATATTATTAACAACACAATAGATTGTATATGAGAAAAAGCTTGGATATTAACAATGAGATTTTATGTGAAGTATTTACGTAATAAGGGCGAAGTCTGGAACAAAAATCGTCCATTCAAACTTAACCTTGATAACTTTGAACTGAGAGACTATACAATTAGTAATAATTTAATAAAATTTAAATATAAATTGATCAGAGACATGCGCGTGTGTGTGGGGAGTCCGGTCTCATAAGATGTCAAATTATCTTATGAATATAATGATAATGAAACCATTAAGTCAACAAATAAATCAATTCATAATACAATCAACAGCCTAAAAAATAAGAATTCTAAGCAATTGGGGATTTGTTTTCTAAATGGAAGGCTGAAAAACAAAATTTCACTAATCATGGTCTACATCTAAATCAATCTGGCAAAGTAATATTTTGTAATAGGCTGGCAGAGCTGATTGAAAGTCGTTTGCAATCTACTGTCAATAATTTTCCTAAACAATCATCTAAAGAACCTTTTTTAGTAAAGTGGCTCAAAGCCGGGAAGGGAAACTAGTTTCAAATGATAAATTCATATCTTCAATTGTATTAAAAGACTCGATCAAAAAATCAGGATAGCATTAGTGGAAGGAACTCTTGTAGCAATCTGATAGGCTCCCAAGATTCTAAGAGATTAAGTAAATCTACTTCAATATGCAAAAGCAACGATAACGTAATAAGGGATGATAGGGAAGTACCGGTACTCACTGTGTTCCATCAGAATATTCAATACATTCGTAACAAAATAGATAGAATCGAAGTATTTTTTAAAGAAGAGGCTCCTGATATAGCTATTTTCACAGAGCATGGTTTAAAAGAAGATGAATTGTCACAACTTAATATTCCAAACTATTCATTGAAAACGTCGTATTGCAGGACATCTCATCGAAGTGGGGGAGTAGCTATCTTCACTAAAAATGCTAAGAATATGCAAACATTTAATTTAGAATATGTAGAGAAATTTGCTGTGGAGATGGATTTAGAAGTTACTGGGTTGAGAGTAAAAATCGACAATAATTTCGAAGTAGCGGTGTTAGGTATTTATAGTTCACCAAATGGGGAATGGAACAATTTTTGTGAACTATTCAATAGGCTTTTAGAAATTACTACTACTCGTTTTACAAACGTTATTGTAGCGGGAGATTTCAATACAGACTTTGCAACACAGAATAAAATGACAGAAGATTTAAGGGATATTATATACATGAATAACTTGGAAATAAAAGTTCATGAATATACCAGAGTCACAAGAACATCACAAACAATAATTGATAACATCCTTACTAATATAGATTACTCTAAAACAAGATTAGGCGGCTCGGAACTATCTGATCATGACTATAAAATCTTAGAGGTGGGGTTGCAAGGTCATAAATCAATTAAAAAGAGTAGAGTAATGAAAGAAATTCAACAATGTGAACAGCGGAATATCGATTGTTTGAAGCAGAATCTGCTACTAGAAAACTGGAGAAGGGTTTACAATAGCAATAGTTTAAATAACAAATATGATAGTTTCATTAATATTTCAAGGTTTCATATTACTATGAGCTGTCCAGTTAAAAAAGTCCCTGTAAAAAACAAATTAGACAAAATTAAAGAGTGGATAACTGATGATATCCTTGCAGAAAGAAATAGGGTTAAAGATGCATATGATGAATTCAAAGTATCTAGAAATATGTTAAGTGAAGATAATTACAATGCTCTGAAGAAAAACTATATGAAAGAAGTGGAAAGAGCGAATGTAAGAAAACAGCTGAAATTTTGAATAATAGTGTGTACTTTAACACAGCAGTGTGGGATGTAATAAACAAAAATAGGCAAGTATCTCATGTAGATGCTTATACTAGTGTCCCCAGAATAATTAACGAAAATAACAAATATATTGATGATAGTGTAGACATTTGTAATTTCTTTAACAGGTATTATCAACTGGTTGCTAAGAATCTTCAAAAATCTCTTAATACAGGTATTAGTGATGCAAACATGAGGAATACTGAGGGGATTCAGAACGAATTAGAATTCCACCCAGTATGCCAAGACGAGTTGTCAAATATCATTGATAGTTTAAATAATAAAAAACTGTAGGAATGGATGGAGTATCCAGTAAAATTCTGAAAGAATGTAAAGATCAATTGTTAGACACTTTGATTCATCTGATCAATCATTCATTAGAACAAGGTGTTTTTCCAGATAATTTAAAAGAGGGGAAGATCTTGCCAATCTTCAAAAGTGGTGATAGAGAAAAGGTGGAAAACTATAGGCCCATTAGTATTTTAAATGTGATAAGTAAAATTTTTGAAAGAGTAGTTCTAAATAGGTTACTTCTGCACCTTCAAGAAGCTAACTTTATCTGTGATGAACAGCATGGCTTCCAGAAAGGGAGATCAACAAAGACAGCCATAGTTTCTCTAGTTGAAAAACTAATAGATATAATAGATTCAGGTGATAAAGCTACTGCAATCTTCTTAGATCTGTCAAAGGCATTTGATTGTGTTAATCATAGAACTTCATTGGAAATACTGCAAAATGTAGGTGTAAATGGGGTTGAACTGAAATGGTTTGAATCATATCTTATTGGGAGAAAACAATGTGTAGAACTAACTACAGTAGTTGGTAATAGTATAGTAAAGAATAAATCTAATAAATTAGAGGTGCAAGCTGGAGTGCCTCAGGGGTCAATACTAGGTCCATTGCTTTTTTTGTTATATGTCAACCGTTTACCTAAAGAATTAATTAGTGGTAGAGCCCTCTTATTTGCAGACGATACATCACTCATTTTCAGCAATTCCATTCTAGATAATTTAGAAATAAGTGCTCATATAGGTGTGCAGTCCATTGTCCAATTTTTAAATCAGTTGAAATTAACTATAAATAGTAAAAAATGCCAATACCTTCAATTCAAAAACAAACATAATTTAAATGAAGATAGGGCTATAAACGTGTTTGTAATCGATAATCAATTAGACCAGGAAGAAAAAATTGCATTTCTAGGAGTTTTGTTGGATAGACGATTGACCTGGGCTCCATACATTGAGAAAATATGTTGTAAAATTTCATCTGGGGTATTTGTCTTGCGACAGCTCGCTAGATTGAATGACAAAAAGTTACTTTTTACAGCTTACCATGGGCTCTTACTTCCACATATTAGGTATGCTATCTTAGTATGGGGTAATTCATCAAAACAAAATCTTGATAGGGTGTTTAAGATCCAAAAGAAAGCAGTTAGGTGTATAGAAAGGATAAATAGATTAGATTCATGTAGGCCGTTGTTGAAGAGACTTGGTCTCCTAACTGTACCCTGCTTATTTGTGTATGAAGCTACTTTATATGTAAAAACGAATGATATTAACCAAAATCTTGATGTACATGATTATAATACAAGAAGCCGAGGAGATTATCACTTGGTGAGTCACAATAGTAGCTTATTCAAACAAAAACCTAGATATATTGGTAGGAAATTCTACAACAAGCTACCGCAGTTTTTGAAGAGTCTTGAAAATATAGAAATATTTAAAAAACAATTGAAAAAATATTTAATTGATAAAGCTTTTTATAGTGTACAAGAGTTCCTTTCCAAAATTAAGCCGCACCTCAACTAATTGAAGTAATTATGGTATCTAGTGTATAATATTGTTGATCTGACTTGTCTTATACTCCTTAACTGGAGTCTCCAAGACGTAATCTACAAAAAAAAAAAAAAATCTTAAGATAGCAACTGCAAAATTCAAAACTTCAATGAGTTGGATGATGACGATTGATGAGTTAGACCTACAGATTTTGGTGGGTTCCGAACCACCGGGAAGTGATTTCACAACAGAGAACAATGCCTCTTTTGCTTTGCAATCCAATAAGCCATTTACATCAATGGCAGTTAGAAAAGCAGAAAGGTTGAAAAAATTAAGCCGGAGGATAGCATGCGGTAGAATGGAGATTCCAAAAACGCGCATAACAAAACCAGTAAGAAATAATAAGACGAAATTGTCACAACCTCATTTATTAAAACTTTGAGAAACTAGTTTCAGTTGTTACACCATTATCAATCAAACTAATAACTAAAGTACACAGAAGCTTAATATATACTGAACATGGAATGATACTATTGGCTATACTATTGACCCCCTGGTGGGAGGAATAACAAACAAAAATACGAGTCAAATCAATAACTAAACACTATGAACATCAAGAAAGCAACAAAGAAGAAAAAATACGCAACAAGGCTAGAATTTAATCACATTAAAACTAAAAAATAAGAAGCTCACTTAAATTAGCATAAGAAATTTACTAGAGAGAAGAGTAAAAGAAGACAATTTTTAAAAAAGCAGGCAAGGAAAATAGAAAGGACATGTAAAGAAAATTGGACAGGATATTTTGTGGGAAGAGATGAAGAATAAAGAATTTCTACCCACTTTGAATATAACATAATAAGTCGAAATAGATGAAAAACAGGATGACAGAATTAAGTGTCCTGAAGATGCAAGATCATCATTCTGTATTTTACGATTAGGATAAGAAAGGATAGGATCCTCATAGGATGGAATTACTTCGTCTTCCGGTGCCGTTACGTGAGCGAGCCGAGCCGTGCTCTTCAAATTGCGAACTACTATGTAAGTCACGTAATTCATTGATAATGGATGAGAAAGGAAATTGCAGCCAGTCAAATAGAAGTAAATTGATAACACCCCTGTCAGCCATTTTTCTTCATAACCAAATCTGATAAAATATTTTTCAGTTTACTGTAAATGGGTTTGCGATTTAGATAAACGCGCCGCTGAGAGAAGAGTTTGCGTTAGGGTGCACTGCGCTTGGATGGGTGACCGTACTTCAATGATTTTATGAATGTTTTAAGCTTTATTTACCTGGTGGTTCGGAACCCACCTAAAATAGTAGGTCCACCATGTTCCCCATAACATGGCTCAAACGGCGAGGATCTCTCACCAATAAAAATCGTACGCTTATTATTATTATTATTGTCATCATAATTATTTTTATCATTATAATTATTATTATTATTATTATTGTTGTTATTGGTATTATTATTAATATTATTGTTAATATTAATATTATTATCATCATTATTATTATTATGCAAAAATCAATCTCACTACCACTACAAATCTGGAATGATTATTACTCCTACATCACCAACATAATTATACTATTATGATTTCACTTGGATGAAACATAATATCTACTTATTTGAAAAAGTTCAGCTTGTTTACAGCTCCCATGTCATTCACATTCAACTACTGTAAATATCAAACTAGAATCATAATATAAACTGAAATTGCAAATATGGAAATAAACAATAATAAAATATAACTGTAATTAAGTTAATATCATTATTTAATGAGAGTGGGAATAGTGAAATAGTTAAAGATAGATTGAAACTGATTTAGAATAAAATTTGTAAGCTCAAAATTTTCCTAGATTTTGGGGGAAAGCCTCCTATTGACTACTGTGTACTGAGACCTGTCACGCCCTTTACTAGGAACGGGATGAGCTAACTAACTACCGGCTTCAGGATACATAGGACTCAGAGCTTGATAGCCAATAGTTCACTCCTGTATAATAAGAGAGAGTAGGGATGTGTGTGTATGTCAGTCTTACGGAAAGCATAGAAACGATTTGGAACACTAAATTTGGCCGAAAGCTTCCTCTAAACTCGATTCAGTGCACCTCGAAGCGTGATTTTTTTATATTCCTTTCAGACTTTTCAAAATTAATGTTCAAATTTCACTTATGGGCACTATTACTGTTTTAAAATGTGTTTAGATACAGGGAGCTCATTGGACAGCTGATAAATGAGATATATATATATATAGTTCTGTTTATGGGGTAAAAGTTGATCCGGCATGGAAATTATTACTACTCTAGTTGATCGTATATCACATGTTGATCAGGGCGCTTTAGTTGCTCGTATATGCTACTTAGTTGGTCACGCGCTATCTAGTGGCTCGCGTTCTTTTTATACGGCTCTACTGTATATAATTTACGCGCCAATATTACGTGTTCAAGGTCACCTGCATCTGCAGCTCTGACTTCATAGTTTACTTTTCATCAGTACCAGTGAACTCTACGTCTACACGGACTGATGTCACAGTTCATTGAATAGTACAGTGTTTTGGGTGCTTCTGTGATCATCACTTTGAGCACCTTTGAGCGAAAATGTCATCAAGAAGTGAACTGTTATTCGAAATGGGTGAGTAAAATACCATAGCACTATTATTAATTCATAAGCATACTTTATAACCTTTACTTTCTACTTCATACTGTTGACTATATTGCACCCTATGAGATTTAAGAAAATAAATTGGGCAATACATTTATAATTCTTTCTATAGTCAATATTTTTATAATTCCTCTCATAAAGTTAATCTTGCATTAGTTAGAACTTCGTAGCTTTTAATGCGGTTGGAAATTATAATATTATGTAAAATTTAATTTAAATAAATCTTCGTTTTTACAATACGTTTTCAAATAATTATTTCTACCATTTTTAAAGAAGCAACGAATTCACTTACTAGAAATCACCCCAAAACTTATTAAAGATTGTTCTGTACATTAATTTTATAATCTAAAACCAATATTCTGAGAAGAAGAAGAAGAACGAAGAACAACTTCTTCCTCTTTGTTCTTCTTCTTTGTTTTTCCTTTGTCCTCCTCCTTCTTCTTTGTTCTTCTTTTTCTTGGTTCTTCTTCTACTTTGTTGTTGTTGTTCTTCTTCTTCTTTTTCTTCTTCTTCTTTTTCTTCATGGAATAATACTTTCGTACCGTTAGTAAACATTTTTAATGCAATTTTATTTCATCTTGTTTTGTCTTTGATTTTTCAGCAACTGGTGAGAAAGTGAAATGTTCAACACATTATCAAGAGAAAGTGAAGAACTATAAAAAAAATAAAATGAAGAAAGTATCAGACGTAATTACGTTGATCTAGCAATTTACAACAACACTTACTTTGTTGAGATGTATCGGACGCGTTTAAGGACCTGGGTTCTATCCTCAGCGAACATACAGCTGTATGTATTCTCTGTTTGCTGAGGATAGGACCCAGGTCCTAAAACGCGTCCGATACATCTCAATAAAGTAAGTGCTGTTGTAAATTACAAGTGAAATACCTACATTAAGTTATTCAATTATTATAATATTGTTTTTAGTTTTTGTTAGTATTACAAATTTGTGTATTTTTCCGATGGTTATCAATACTTTATCGTGCTAATATTATTTGATAAATAAATCTACAATTATTCTGTTTATAACTATTTTAGTAAACACTTCATTTATGCTTACCCAACCCTCTTTATCATTGGTAAGAAATTTATTGCAATTTCAATGAAATTGATTACCAGATTAGATTAAATCTCACTTTTTCATGTCCTTCAAATAAGAAGAAATTATTTTTGGACACTGGTCTTCATCTCTCCTCGTGTGTTTGCGCGCGCATTAGCTAGTTGGTTTGATGTAGTGGTTAACGTGTGTAATTGATTTTCCAGAAGATAACTAATAAGACTAGCGTAGTTTCATAGTTCATTTCCCGGTTAGGCCCGGTTTCATTTCATATCATCTTCAACCATTTCTTATAGAACAATAATATTATGTAAGGCTATTCTTATCCGGAATACAACTACGGTACTGGTTATTTATATTTGTATGCTGGTGGTTTCCTTTTACATTGACTTACAGCAAGTAACGTGTATTTGGTAGTTACTTGCAGCAAGTAGCTAGCTGCAGTTGTTAATTTTATGTTTCAAATTGTTTCAGAAGAGTAATTATACTGAAATTTGAATAGTTATCCAGTAATAATCCTATAGTATATTGATTGAAAGTAAAAGCAATGCAAACATTTTCAATGTCGCATCGAAAGCGCGGTCATCAATGACTTCAATAGAATTATTGTGAAACAGAGTTATCCTGCTCAGTGTAACACGCCAATCCTGGCTGGGAATCGAACGTGGACCTAAGCTTTCTGTCATCTCTTTATTACTGAGTTCTTAAATAATTTTTTCAAGTAGTCTACAAGGAGACTGCAGAGTCGAAAAACATATGCATATCAAGTCACTATTATAATGATCAATTACTACAATAATCGAATTCTTTGCAACCTGATAGGATGTTGTTATTTGGTAGTTGGGCGGGAAGGAGTACTCTACAACAAACTCAGACGTTGTAGACGCTATTCCATTTCAGTTGTCAAAACAATTTTGTTTTAATTGCTATAATGCGTAGAAAATGACCCATGAGCAGTATATGGAGAAAACACTATCTCATACTTGTAGTTTTCAGCGGAACCTTTTGTATAAGTTTTACACTAATAATATTCAATATTTTACATCATGCAATCCGTTATTAATCATTGATCTTTTATTAGTAGTTTTAATCAAGGGCGCCGCTAGAAAGTTGTCCAGGAGGGGGCGACTTACTTAGGTTAAGTGCTCAAAAACAAGGTTTTAATGAATTTTCTAAAAGATTTGCACACAAAAGCTAGTGTACTCAGTAGAGAGTAGTAACTCATATTTTTTCTGAAAATATGCCTACGTAATACCACAGCTTTCCACTTTTTGAGTATGTGAAGTATGGGAGTAGGGATATTTTAAAAATAATCTCATCTATAAGATTTTCTCATCTTTCCTGACCCGGGGGCGGCACGGTTTCCACCTGCCCCTCCCTGGTGGCGTATGTGGCTGTAAGTCTGTATTGTCTGCTAAAGAATAGAGTGTAAAGTATTAAGGCGCCTGCACCAATAGCCAGTTTGATCATTCGGATTCAATAGTATCTGGTTGTTTGTGACAGTCTTCCGTCTTAACCCCATATGCTGAAGTCCTGTTATGTTATCAGGATTTCATATTGTAAAGGCTGATTTCCCAAATGCTCGATCCTCATGCATTTTACTAAAAGAAATAGCAATATTTCTTTCAGAAAGGTCCCGGACATAGGCTTTTGTAGTAGACTGAAGCGGCGCTTGACACAGTGCACTATAGAGCTTATCAGAAAATAGCTCCCACTACAAATTTGCGTCTACTACCTCCCAAATCAATTATAAATCTATTATAATTGATGAAAGAGGTAGAAGGCGTTATGGAGCCGAGTAAAATCGATTTGAAGAACTAGCCTAAAACTAAAATGTTCTGTTGTTGACTAGAGTGTCTGAAGGAAATATGCGGCAGACTGTACACAATTCTTCAAGAACAAAGAACAAGAAGAACAAAGGAAAAGAAGAATAAAAAGAAGATCAAGAAGGAGGACGATGGAGAAGAAGAAAAAGGAAAACAAAGAAGAAGGAAAACGAAAAACAAGAAGAAGAAGAAGAAGATGGAAAAGAAGAAGAAGAAGGAGAACAAAGAGGAAGAAGATGCGCCGCTGCAATCATGTGGTGAAACGGAAATACAAGTCATATCAATGCTAATCGAATAATGTTATTCATTAACTTAAGTTAACATAATTTTATGTCCTAAATCATTTAATTCTATTATTTAATACAATCTCTATAAGATATTGAAGCTTTGGGTGAAAAAGAATCAATTTAAGTGTCTTCAGTTCAATAGTGTTGTTTGAACTAGGCGGTTTAATTGGAGTCGCCAATAGTGTTGTTATACCAGCGATTCTATCCAATCCTGTTCCTTTGCGCGGAGCAGGTCAGAGGAGCGCGACGTTTGAAAGCTTCCGCCTAATGTCAGATCTCTGGTATGGTTTATAATTAGCTGAATAGGGAGAAAGGGGCATGAAATGTTTTTTAAAAAAACTCTCGGACGTTTCTCTTCATACTATCAACATTCCTTACAATTCTCAAATCAATCTGTCCAAAACTAACAAAGTTAACAGCATTTTTTTAAATTTTATGTCAGTAAATCAAAATGAGGTAGTATTCGAAGTGTCTATGCACATACATTAAACTAATAATTTCCAAGTTTTCATTTCAATAAATCTTTTTTTCATCCTCCTCACTATTGGACTTCACCACTGTAACAATTTTATAGCCAATTGTAGTCAATAATTATTATAACAACGCATCCGATCCGGATAAGTAGGATCACAGTTCTTGTTCTTGTTGTTCTTCTTCTGTCTATCGCTCTCGCTCACTCTCTCTCTCTCCTTCCCTCTGTCCAACATCTGGTGCGTTGTGGGGATACTGGTCTGGTGATACCTTGTGGGATCTCCGCCATTTTTTATTTAATATGAATTTGAAGGAGAATACTGTTCCAAATAAGATAAATAAGTCAGTCACTCCCCTCTCTTGAACATTTTTATTTTCAGAATTTCGTTGAAGTGGTCTTTATAGGCCTATAACAGTTACTTTGAGAAATAACTCTATTGAGATATAAGAGAGAAATCTGTGAGACTATTAGATATAACTTTTAGAGACTTTAGAAAGGAGAAAAGTTGTTCTATGAGATGGGGCATTTATTAGGATATGAGTTTGTAATAATTGTGAGGATATTAGAGAGAAATCAATGGGGATTTTGGAGAGGGACTAGTAATGCTGTGAGATAGAAATTTATTAAAATATGAGGTATTTATGGGGCTATGCGAAAGAAGCTTATGGGGATTCTAAGGAGACAAGTGAGGTTTATTGCAAGTTAAGTAACTATCACAAACAATTATTATCTTGTCGTCACGTCATACCAAACTTTTGAATAATAATATAATTTATAAATAATAAATTCATGTATTGTCTATTCCAATATTTCTAACGATTATGACCATCGCAACTTACTGCCCTCCTCCATCACTTACTGCCCACCTTGGAAACGCGACTACATCGATTTTTTCATACTTTCAGTGCATACTCAACCTGCTTATCGCCCTGCCTATAGGCCTACAATGTGTTGTTACACAATTAGACAAAGTAATTCTGAAGTCACGATGAAATTGGCGGGAGTCCCTCATTTAAGAATTATATAGATCAACGAGTGTACGTAAGTTTTACGAGCCACTAGAGTTGGTAAAATATACGACTTTTATAGATCAACAAGAGTCGGGGTTTTTTCTGATCAACTAAGGTTACAATAATATCTAACAGAGAGCCAACAGAATATGGATAATTTACTCGATCAACAAGAGGAGCAGAAACGGGAATATATATATATATATATATATATATATATATATCGAGCTACTCTGTACTTTAGTTTTAGTTTGTTTGAGATACAAACGAAACTAGTATCTCACTGTTTCTAATAAATGTGGTTGTGACAACTTCGCCTTATTATTTATTATGATAAATGATACATCACTAAAATTCAAAAAACCTCAAAGTCACAAGCCAAAGCAACACATTTGTTCCGTTAATTTAAACATCACATTGCAAAGCACGGGTAAAGCACTAGTGTATAATCAGTTAGCATTTTCAGAAGTAGGCTTAAGGACTGGTTGATAAATGAATGCCCCTATAGTTGGCAGGCTGTAATCAATTAAAGACTATGAACTGATTATTGAATGATAAGTTTCGACTGTACTATGTACCAATCATAGGCTATTTATTTGTTTTTAACTAATGTTAACAACTGTTTCATTATTGACTATTATTTACTCTAGCAGTAGCAATTATGCGACTGTGATTTTGCTATTCGAGTTGATGAATTGTTTTTTTTTTTTTTTGAGGATGAAGCCCACATAGGTCTTAGACCTGTGCGTGGGTAATGAGTTGGATGACGGTGATTGATGAGTTGCTCCTACAGTTTTAGGTTGGTTCCGAACCACCGGGAAGTGATTTTACAGCAGAGAACAGTGTCTTTTTTGCTGGCCAATCTAATCGGTCACCGTTACAAACAGGTCCTACGAGAACGCAGCTTATCTCTATCTGATTGAACAGATACCTGCGCGGCTATCACTTGTTTAATATGCTTATGTGTTTATATTGTTAGATTCTATTTTATGTATTGTTGTTTAGGTTGACTTGTATGACTCTTGTCAATGCTGACTGATGTATAGCCTATGACATGTATATGAAGAAATAAAAAAATTAATAGTGTAATTGTTAATCTGACTTGTCTTTTACTCCTTAACTGGAGTCTCCAAGACGTAATCTACAAAAAAAGATTATTTTAATGTTATTCATTGAACTACTTAAGTGCACATTTCTAACTAAATAACAAAATCCTCAAAGTTAAGTATTTTTAGCCTATGACATGTATAAATTTTATAAATAAAATAAATAATGGAAATGTGGCCGAAATTTAAGAGACTGGTACAACTGCAAAGAAAATCAGTTGCTCAGATCAGCAGTGTCGCCTTGATGGTGTGACCAAAGACAACATTTATAAAGAAGGAATTATATGGCTTTTAATCTCTCAAACGTAAAATTTATTTTTCAAATTACTTAAATAATCTGATCTCATCTAATCCATATATAATAACATCAGAATTAGGCTACCATTAAATCCGTACCAGACAAGTATATTTGATAAGGTTAAATGACCCGCGAAATAGACAATATTTAGTGCAACAGAGTCATCAGAGAAAGAGACAAGATTTCTTTCTCCAGGATGTACCAACCAGACACATAACTATGCACATAACCTTAAACCGTATAAATAACCTATATATTCAGTATGAGGCGTGGGAGTGAGTCATGACTTGGCATGTCAGAAGGCAGTTCACTTTTCAAATGGAAACAAAAACGCGAGGAGACCGACTTGCGAACGCGATCGAAAGGCAACACAAGAGAAAAATAAAGGACAAAGAAGGAAGAAGTGGGATAGTAACCCGGATAGCACAGGCCAATTTCGGCCCCTTATTGCCTGCTATTACTCGATCGATGGCTTCTCTCTCTCACTTTTCTCTTTCCATATTTTCAACTACTCTCCAGGAGAGTTCACGTACGATATTTGAAGCCAGGTGGCCCCAATGTAAGGTCAGGAAATCAACTTGCCAAACATCTCAGTCGATAGCTCTGTGGTTGTAGATACATTTCCCCTCTTCTCACATTATTTGTCTCCAAAATATCAATTCCGGTACGATTCTTACAATAAACTGAGAATATATTGTTACTCATTTATTCTCAATGGAAATATCATTTGAATTTGTTATTATTTTGTACAAAAATGAGATATGACGTAATGTAACATAATTTGTGCTCATTGCTTCTTACATATTTTTGGTTGAAATTACAATAGTTAAGTTCATGCATCTCACTGGTTGAAATTACAATAGTTTACTATTTAAATAGTTTAATTAAATAGAAAAAATTATTTTTTTACCTTCAATGTAAATCTCAGTTCCACTATTTCCTCCCCACCGCTACTTTTGTTCAGAAAATTATCTGGTACTTGTTGTTGTAGAACATTTATTCAGGTTCTTTAGAAGTAATACATTTTATTTTTATTAAAATTACATACAAGAGGTACATAGAGCACTTGTTTACATAAAGCCTAAATTCTGATTTCTATAAAAAGTACAAAGTTAGTATCATCTTACAAGAAAATTGTTCAGAAATTTCATTTACGCCTATATTTGAGATGTACGTATCGTCAAAAAAGTTTAAGAATTTCAACAGACATATAGTATATACAAGAAGTACATAGAGCACTTGTTTACATAAAGCCTAAATTCTGATTTCTATAAAAAGTGCAAAGTTAGTATCATCTTACAAGAAAATTGTTCAGAATTTCATTTACGCCTATATTTGAGATGTACATATCGTCAAAAAAGTTTAAAAATTTCAACAGACATAAAATCTCAAACAAACTTGAACAATCTCAACAGACTCCTCTGTTAATTAAAATCCCAAGAGAATAGAAACTAACGTTTCAAGGTGCAAAACTGTTAACCTACAGTAAGTATATGGAAAGTTATAATAATACATTTTTAATTATTTATGAAGAAATTCCCATCAATTTTAAAAATGTCAGAAAACAATTTTGTCTTTTTATTTCAACAGCATACAAACTGAAGCTTTAAGTTTCAAAGTACTCGTAGTATTTCAGCGTCAAAGAGTTGGAAGTGTATCAGCCATTCTCTAAGCATTTATAAAGGGGGTACAGGTGCACAGGAGGGTTCAGCATGTGCTTAAAACACCCTTCTGAATAAACAAATACACTCTCAGAAGTGTTGAAATTCAGACCAAGGTTTTCTTGCAACGGCCAGACTCCAACCGCAGGATGGCTGCTGGAGTAAAGTGTTCTAAATTTTATGAACTTCTCCAAGGATAACCTTCTGAATTAATTTATGATTTGTCTCCTTCTTGAATATTATTGGATAGCAACCTGTAGTTGACATTTATGAAGTCTTTCTTCAGATTAAGGATTCATCAGACTCATAAAAGTGAGTGATATAATAGGGAGTTTCAAATTCTGAATAATAATTGGGTCAGCTAGTCTCAGGGCGCTTTCTTTACACTTCGCTCAAACACGAAGAAGGAGAGAAGGAGGAGAAGAAGAAGAAAAGAAACAAACTAGAACACCAGAACAACAACATTGAAAGTAAACAAGGAGATTCTAAATCGTGTTGATTATGAATCAGACGTTTTCAACAACAAAAATTGAATGGCTTTCCACCACGCACTGGAAGACAATGCTTCACTTCAATTACTGTTACACTATTATTGTATCCAATTTCTTTGCAACGATTCCCGGAAAATTGCTTCGAGGTCTTTTGTGTACTTCGAAGTCAAAATTATCACATTTCCAACAAAAGAAAAAAATTCAAATTCAACAGCAATGGATATTTTTCTCTATCATTCATTGAATTGCATAAAATCAAGGTAAAGTAAATTTTCCAGTAGAAGAAAAATGACAGCAGAGAACTCAACTGGCAGAATCCTTATTATAGCTCCTCAAATAGAGTTCATCACACCAATTATGAAAAAAAATTACCAATTATTCCATTCTCTTTGCCTCGTGGATAGAATACGAAACAGACTGACTAATAGAGAACAACAGTCCAGCCAAACCAAATTAAACAAACAATTTTGAAAATCAAAGGATTCAAAGAAAAACATTAAAACAGTTTTACCAACTCACAGAAACTGCGGTGCAGGAAAATCACTTGCTGCAGGCGTTTTCAATAAGGAACTTTTTACCGGCAAAGAAATGAATTAACTCATTGCGATGCACTATATAAAGTCCTGTTTTTCTGTAACCCATTAGCGTGATTAATTTCGAAATTTTCAAACAGACTCAACGCACCGTCATGCCTCACTTCAAAGTTCTTACTAATGAATGTTGTTGAAAAAAGAAAACAAGGATTTTTCAATTTTCATCATCCACTTTCCCACGGAATTCAAGCAGAAAAACTCGGAGAATCAAGCTACTAAACAAAAACACCAAGTTTCCGGATTCTCTTTGTGGATTTGTTTGCAAGTTCGTCTGGACCTGTGGTCGTAAAAGAAAGCAAAGTAGGAAAGTGGAAATCTCTATTTCTCTTCTCTTTCTCACGCCCTTCCTTTCTTTAAATCTTTCTTCCTCGGCCTCACACCTTCTTCATCATCAAAACCAACACTAGCAGAACTTCAACGAAAAAGTCGGCTAACTTGGTGGACAGTCTGGGTGAAAAGTACAATGAATTAAGGAAGCAATCGATTCAACAAGAATGGACGAAAGTTCTCTCAAAAATATTAGTCCGAAGACAGAATTTGATGTGGTTCTAAAATAAGATATTCTACTAATAAAGAGTAAAGTAGAGAGGCAAAGAGAAAGAGAAAGAGTGAAAGAGAGAGGGACTGCTGCAAACTGTGAGGAAATCTGAAACAAGACCATGAATGAGAAAAAGAAGTGAATGAGTTATAAATAGAATAGATGGTGGGAAAACTTCGTCACTTCTAAATTTAGACACCCTATCAAACTAATAATAAAGTATAAAACGATTTATTAAAATATTTTCATCTCCGGGAAAAAATGTGAAACAAGTTGATGAATGAGAAAGTGAATGATTCAATACTAATTTTAGTTGGTGTTGGAACTTTATATTCTTAATAATAATAGTTTGATGGAAAGATTAATTACGTGCTATTGTAGTAGAGGGGTAGTCTAGGACACTAATGCCCGGTTTCTAGGTCGTTCATTAAGTTTAATGGATCATTAACTCACAGTTGGAGCAATGGGTTAACATTGCTCCAGCTGTGAGTTAGTGAGAATTAAACTTAATGAACGACCTAGAAACCGGGCATAAACAGTATATACAGTATATATTTATGTTTCTGTATTGTTTATACTTCTAGTTTATATTTATAATTTATGATTGTTATGTATTTAATTTCTTTCATATTTACAATTTGTGATTGAGTTTGTATTTTTCATGGCGGAATAAATAAATAAATAAATTATACAGTAGTCAATGTCCAGTCTTTCAATCAGTGCTTGGATACTCTATGTTGTGTTTTGTATCGTTTCATTTTTTAAGCAAAATGTCTTGTAAATAAAATGAAGTAGGATACTAAAGGAGGTGTCAGGGTGAAAAATCAATTGAATGCGTGTTAACAATACGTTTGTTTGTGCGGAGAGGCCAATTATTAGCGTTTGATGTGCCACACCTAATGAGTGCTGCTCTTCTATTGTTTTAGTCACTACGATTTATTCACCTGTTATGACTGGTGTTGAAACGATGGTGAAACAGAAGGAGAAGGAATACAAGAGTAAGTGAGAGAACCAGAAAGAGTGAGTGAGAAAGAATGATAATGAAACCAATGATGGTTGACGGCTGATGCCATGTGAGCACTTTGAATGTTTCAATTTGGGTGGCCATGTTTGATGTCTGTGTACTCAACGCGCTGATTTGTTGATTTGCTTTTGTCATGTTGACAATATCAAACGCTAAATAACACTCGTTTGAAAAAGTTGATGGGCTCTTGATTATTTGTGTACCGTATCAATCACTAAGCCTTGGATTGGAGTCAAAAACTTGACTGCTGCGTTGAAGCCAATTAGGCCAGAAAAATGTGATGGGACTGTGAACTGTGATTCAAAGTTTCAATTTTATTTAGACGGATATTTTCCGCCTTTGTTATATTCTGAAAAATTTTTGAAATTTGTGTTTAGTCACCTTTTTTCCACTTGTTTATCATTGTTATTTTGTATTTGTCGGCAATGTCTTGCTCTACCAATTGAGTAACAGATGCGTATCACAGGTTTTTCCATCCTAAACTAGTTAGAGCCAATACAATCCTTCTATAAACGGTAGATACCGATAGATCTGTATTTCAGGTTTAGTTTGATTGAGATTGAGAATGACTTGACTGTTGAGACTGTGGTCTTTTGTAATATGTCTTTTTCGTTTTGGATATCTACCAAAATGTCACCATCTGAGATTTTAGCCCGTATTATGAACATACCTTGAAGCTTCCTCCACTCAAGAGAGACTTTGAGGGTTTATCAAATCCCTCTTAAGATGAGGATGCCTCAAGATCGGTTCATAAATACGGGTCTAAAAGTAGGACCTCAATGCCACCATTAAAAATGGTCGAATTTAACACCAGAATTTCTTTCTAGACACGATAAATCGAGACTATGAATTAATTCGAGCATTATTGTTTAACATCAACACTGACTTGGAATCATTGACCTGTAAACTTAAATGTTTGGTCACAGCTTCACAAGACTCACGTCTAGCCCTCGTCTAATCGGTAGCTACGTCATTGTCCTTTGATTCCAGGCCTTTTGTTTGTTGGCACCTGGTCCTGGCCTTAAGCGGATTTCTAACGATGACTCTTGAGCAAGTCCAGGAGGTGAGCAGACAAACACTAAGATCCAGGGCAATCCTGTTTACAATGCTTCAGTGCCCGCAATCCTTGCCATTCTGCAGTCCTCCCCATCCTGAAATCCTTTAAACGAGAGGAAAGCCGCAGTAAGATGGTTTCCAACTGTACGCTGTTCACCCAGCTTCACTAATGTGATAATATTGATGGAACCTTATGAGCTATGATCTCTCAGTTTGGAGGAATTGGTTTAACCAGTGCAGGAATTTTGTAAGGCTTCTTCACATACGAGTGAATATTAAGTCAGTCAACTCAATAGAAAATACCGTTTTGCGGTTGACAATCGATTTTCTAATCCATTCATCAATTCAAATGAATCATCAGTGTTTCCTGGAATCTCTTTTACAGTTCATTGAAATGTACTGGAACCTTTAAAATATTCATTCTTGTCATTTCTAATATCAAAATTGACACTGTATTTCAATATAATATATTGTCTTCACTCACTTATATTAGAGAAACTGGAAGAATGCAGTTCAATTCTGAAAAGAAGCTTCGTCAGCCTCCAAAGACAATATAAAATTGAAATACAGTATCAGTTTTGATATGAGATTGTTCATCAAGTATTTCGTCATGGATAACACCACAGAATTGTCATTTCACTGGAATTTTCTTGGTAACACCAATAATAATATATTTATAGCTCCTTTTAGAAAAATAATTTCTCAACAGTGTTTTTGAGGAGAAATATGAACTCTTGTTTCACGATTCTAGTGAAAGTGTAGATTGCTCCATGGAAAGTCTGCACTCAGTATACACTCGAAAAAGAACTTTTTAAAAATTATAATTAGATTCGCACTTACTGGACTATATCCGATTTCTACAAGATGTCTCTCATTTTAATTCTTGCCTGTCATATTTATGAATCCACTTTAGAGGGCTTGACCTACCCTGGAGTTAATTCCTTGACTTGAGGAAAACTTGATAAGTCTTTCAAGTGAATGCTTTTCAGGTCTTGAGTTAAGAAAGCCTAAAGGTAGCTTTATGAATTGTATAGGTAGGTTTAGTGATTTCAATGCTCGAAAAACATTCTAGTCCGTTAATTTCATAAAAAGCAACAAATTGTCCATTAATTCAGTCAGTTAATCTGTTCAATTGCAACAAATAGTCCATTATCCTGCTCTGTATCGCAAGCCCAAGGATCAATTCCTCCTCATCCTTTGCATTATCCTTCCCAGCAGAAATTCTCTCACAAGATATTGTCATTAGTGAACATACGCACGCGTGCCCTTAACACATAGTTACTTATTAATCAAGTCAGTTGAACAATGTGGAGATGTGTTTTTCCTATCCTTCTCCACCTTTCTCTCCATCTTTCACACCTTCCCTTATTAATTTCCTCCTTCGACCATTCTCTTCCATATGTTTCCTTCCTTCTCACAGGAAAATCAGTTACGCCAGAATCGAACAGTATTAAGATGTGTCGTCACTATTTTTGTCCTACCTCCTCATTCTTCTCATCTTCGTCCCGCACCTTTACTACTCACTCTTCCACCTCCTCATCCTTTAGAATTTCCATCTCTTTACAAACCTTTCCTTATTATTTTACTCCTCGATCATTCTCTTTCACCTGTTTTCTCAGCAAAATCAGTTGAGTAAAGAAGACTATGAAGATCCCCCCTCCCTTTCCTAGTCGTTCTTCAACTCCCTTTTCTCACACCTTTCTTCGCCCTTTCATTCTGTCCTCTTCTACCTGTTCTCCGTCCTTTTCTCAGGGAAATTTAATTTGTTGCCAGGAATCTGACAAATTCGCGTTCCAATCTAAATTGCTCGCTTGCATCTGTCTTCACATTCAGGCATTCCTCATGATGAAAGGGCGGCGGCTTTGTCTCACTATTTCTGACCCCACAAAGCTTGAATAATCAATGTGACTTTCGTTAATTACAGTTTCCCCTTCACAGGAGAACTGGGCACGTTTCTATTTACAAAGACACTGAAAATTTCGAATTGAATTTCTTGAATTTGGGACCTGTTTTTGTCTTTATTCAAATTCTAAGTAACGGGTTGTGGAGTAGATAGACATTAGAGTCTATATAGTCGTTATGGAGTAGAGTCTATAGTAGGCTCTGAAAATCTGTGTAATCATATTATTCTTCTTCTGGTGCCATCGCCTCTCAAGAGGTCGACTCTCATTCTAGTTTTTAATGTAACAGCTCACAATAACAGAATGTACGTGCAGCTGTACTTCAACATTTCAACATTTATTGAAAAAAAAAACATGAAATGAATTGATCATTGATACTAGATGCGGATAGAAGTTGATAGGACAAACATCAGTAGCCAGATTGAAGATGACGAAAATATATAGGCTTATATGATTGAAAACAATAATATTTTAATCTAACAACTATAAGGGAAAAATTGATTCTATTCCATAAGAAATATTCAATGATGATGCTCTTTTAAAATATCCTATAGTGCATATACATTGGCATGGTTGGGATAAGGAGCCTTGAGCTCTAACCAAAAGATTATTTATCCTCAATGATGAAGCCCCATTAGTCTGAGACTTAAGTGTGAGCAATGCGGCGAATTACAATGCTAGGAATGATGATGAGTTCTAAAAGAAACAATATTCTTACACAATATTCTTACAATACTGAGTATACTATAACCTATCATTATGATACAATAAATAATAGAAGCATGATCATACCTTAAGCTGCGACATAAATCTCACACAGCATTGATATATAGTGAAAATAAAGCCTAGAAATTGGCAATTTCTTTGAGTTTCTGTTGAAAGATGGTAGCCTATGGTGCATTGCTGCAAGTACTCCCAAACAAATACATTCTGTACTAATAGGTATAATGTACACAACATTATCACTACCAATTCAGTTCTCCATTGTCCCATAATAGTTTATTTTACCCTCAGATTTCTAGTTGACTTTTTGTTAAATTGTTCCTTATCAAGTCTTCCAGAGTTTTATTCATCAACTTATTGCTCTGGTATTGATTTTTGGAAGATGTATGTAGAAATTCATGTCTCATAATATAGAAGAGAAATTAGAAATCTTCTTAAACTGGGAAAAGGCCAGTCACAATGAATTTAGCTTGGCCAATAGTAGTAGGACTTATCAGTATTAGGTAGACGATTGCAATCAAACTGCATGATTTTGGCACACTGAACTGGACGTTTGCCATTATTGAAGATCCAATCTCCTTCCAGTCCGAGTTTGCCGAAAATTTCACCTCATAAATACTCAAATATAGAACTGGAATTGTTTGCGGCTCTATCCTATGGCGAGAATTATTTACTCAGAATTTCATTTCGAAAAAGTTTTAATCAAATCTTATAGAATTGATTTAGTAAATAATGAGTGATTCACAATTAATCAGCCATTGTAAGTTATAAATAATATAATAATGAAACAGAACTCAAACAAAGAGAAGAACGTCCTCCAAGCGCTTGCATTGTGTCAACAATCGCCTTCGCAATTCTGCTTACATTAGATAGCAGGCAGGGTCCTGCCTATATAAATAATGAGGCGCTTGTTGTTTCTATCTCCTTATCTCAACGCTCTCTTTTACTCTAATTCGTCATATGTGCTTCTAGTATTTTCGAGAGTTTCCTAGATGACAGCTTATCTGGTTTGACAATATTGCTGAATAAAAAGACCTGGAACTCTCTGGAACAATACAAACCTATAAAAAGGGCTGTGTTTGTCAGCAGTCAGTCAGTCTTCATTCAGATATCATGCTAGCAAGTTTGTATGTGATAGTTATTTTTGTGACAGTACAACAAAGTACACATTACAATTGTGATTCAGCGTGTTAGTGTCAGAAAACCGCAACAATAATAATTTGCTGAGTTCTCAGTTTATTATTGAGTTATTGATCGGCCTATTGACAGATGCTAATTTGTTTTGTACAGTGATTGATCTTGTTTTTATTTATTTATAAAAGAAATATTCATTGTTAGTTGAAAGTTATTGAACTGTTTTCATATTTTTTTAAATTTAGCAATCTAATCACTGTGTTTGTATCTTTTATTGATTTTCCTGTGCCATAATTACTTATTAGTGTCTGCTGTGAATTAATTGAGTAAATAAAGTTCGATTGTTACTTTCAGGTGTTGCCAGCATTATTTTAGTGCTAGACCCTATAACAATACTAAATAAATTGAAGAGACAAATCTTTAAACGTAAAGTTGAAGTAGTTTGCGGCTCTTTTCAAGGACGAGGAATGATTGGTCACAATACTAGTTGAAAAAGAAATAACTGACTAAAAGAAAGAAGATTGAAGATTAAACGACTAAGGAGGAAGATGCTTGTAGGATAACTGTCTATTAGAACTCGTATTTTGATGTATTGTAAAATATTTTGCAAGTTATATCTTGTACATTGTGCATTGTTATGCAACAGGCCCTGAGCCCACGTGAAACAGTTGAAAGAGCATTGAAAATCTCTGAAGTTAGTGCAACACATAGGATGAATGATTGATCTTAATATGCTCCCAGATTTGTGCTCCACATAGTGCAACACATAGGATGAATGATTGATCTTAATATGCTCCCAGATTTGTGCTCCCAGAAACAGTTATAGAAAATCTTTGAAAATGACATGACACATGACTCATATGAGGATTAAATTAGCAGAAATTTAAGTTTTGAATGTAAATTACACATTTTAGTTTTAAATGCAACATATTCAGCTTGACCATTCATGACCAATTCCGTGTTATCGTGTAATCAGCTTGCAACATGCGATTCAGGAGTTCGTGGCCAGGCTAAAACCTCAACTCGCGTCACACAACTATAAATAAGTTACAACATTACGATCTATATTATATTACTGTAGATGTAAATTATTTTCCTACTATATAGATATATTGTTATTCAGGATTGAGTGCTCGCATGTCATGTACAGGAACTGCGTCTGGTGTGACATTAGACAAGGTCAATTACAACAATATTGTCGTTACCCTTTATTTCGCAGAACTCCCTCCGGGGTGTGGCATTGAAAAAGTTTAATTGATAATCTAGCTTTTTTCCAGACTTTCCTTCAAGGATCATGAATTGATCATGAAAGATCAAGGAGAAAATTATCATAAAAAATGCATAAAAGATGCATATGATAAACATTGTCATTAATCAGTGTTTCTGCAAGTGTATGTTAATATATATTTTCTGGAAACAAGAAAGTCTTGTGTAATTATTTTTCATTACTATTATATTATTTATGTTTCTTTTTTGGCTTGCAGTCTATTTATATCCACTTTATCACATTATCCATTCATCAAATCAGTTTTATTTTTGTAAGAAATTGCTCTAATAGCTAAATTACTAAAAGGTTGGTTGTAATATATCTGCTCAAAGATAACAGTTCTAGTTCTCGGAAGGACTTCAGTTTCAGGTGAAGAAAAGCTCATTCTTATGTCGTATCTTTTGCAATCAAAATTAATACAATAAATCAATGATCAATTCCACTGAAACAACATTAAATGTGATTTTTTCGGAGGATGAAGCCCAAATAGGTCTGAGACCTGTGCGTGGGTAATGAATTGGATGATGGTGAATGATGAGTTGGATCTACAGTTTTAGATGGGTTCCGAACCACCCGGAAGTGATTTCACAGCAGAGAACAGAGTCCTTTTTGCTGGCCAATCCAATCAGTCACCCTTACAAAGAGCGCCCAGGAGTTTCGTAGCTTATCTCTGATTGAACAGATACCTGCTACGGCACTTGGCTATCACTTCCCGATTTAATTCAACTTTTTTGTAATATAGATTCTCATGTAGCCTACAATGTTTAGACAATATCGGGTAGCGGGTTATCCTCTCAATTATTTATTTCAAATGACTATTATGCATATGACTTTATTCATATGACATAGTCATATTAATATGACTATCCAATGATCTGCTTCATTGGGATTCGGTGAAGCATTTCATACGAACATGTAAATTTCAAAAAGTTACGATATTGGATCGAAATAAAAAAAGGTATGGTTAGCAAGTGCCGAAAGTATCATTTCACTAGTAATTCCCATGATATTCGATATGACCTGAGGGAATGAGCTTCTAAAATTAAATTAAACTCTATTGAAAACTTATTCCATAAGCATTTTTTCTCTAAAATAGGCGACTATATTTCTGTTCGCCAGAATGCACAGTGCTCTCATTCTCCGGTAGCCCTCAGCTCCGGTAGAGTGACTTTAATTAACTTAGTAAACTGATCGCGTTCCAGTATTCTGCAATTGACACACTAAAAGCTCCCTCTACTCCCCCTCTCACCCTTTTAATCACCACCCCCCGCCTCATCGTGCCCTCTACACCCTCTACAACACCTCTAAAGCACTATTCCAACCCCCCCGCCATCCGACACCATTCCTTTACAATGACTCCTTGCTGCAGATAGAAGCCCAATTAAATTGGAAGTGAAACTCTCCAAACTATTTTCTTTCCATTAGTTGTTTACCTTTTGTCCTCCCCGGCATCTCACTGGATCATTTCAGGAAATAAAAGTTTTGAGAATCGCATTCAACCTGATTTTGTTAATTCTTATCTTTTGTAAAATATTGTACAATTCAATACAAATTTCAATTGTAACCTAGACTGTATTAATGTTAACGCCGGTTCAAACTAACAGCTGAGTTTAATCCATGATTGGCCACAAAGAACAATGGTAAACTAATCACAAAATTAAGAAGTCTCATATTTGAAATGTTTAGAACATTCGTACATAAAGCTGACGGAAAGCGCCAGGTATATCAATATTGTTTCATGTTTGTTTCATGGAATAACAATGCAATTTAATGCAACATGCATGAACAAAAAATGACCAAGACAAACAAATGAAAACGTAATGACATTTCATACTTGAAAATAGATGTAAACATTACCAAATGTTGCAGACTGGGGCAAACCTTAGGGTGTAATACAAATCATGTACCGAAAAATTCAAGGTATATGAATAATGTACCAAAGCTTCATTTACCTGGAAAAGAAGAACAAATCGTTACAATGAGGTTGGAGAAACGTAAATTACAATTTGAAATTACATGAATTGAAATCAACTCATATGCTTAAATTAATATGATAGGTTGCTGAAAATATTAAATATAATTTAAAGTAGATAAATTATATGGATATTGAAACTTTCATCATTGTATAAATAGTGTACAATTCGATACAGATGCATAAAGATATAATGCAATATAAATGAATAAAGCTAGAGCTGGAGGCTGAAGCAGAGACAAATCTTGTAGACTGGTCCAGTTTCATGGAGTTTGAGTGCGGCTTTGTACATTTTTAGAGTTAATGAATGACACTGATGTTGTCCAAACCACTCTATTGAAACACGAAAGATTAAAGTTTCAACTATTACATAAATTTTCAATCTTAATACAATCTTTATTACATTGTGTTTATTGTGAAGTTTATTGAGTTTGAAAACGATGTTACAGTCGAGATAATTAAAATGGACAACCTCAGTCTTATAACACCAACATCAAGAAGACTCATAGAGGTCGTGCATTTTGGATTGGAACCAGTACGACACTTACATCACAGATGGACATGCAAAGTTGTAACAGAAATAATTATTATCCCTAAAGCTTGAAATCTCTCAACATTTCTGTCCAAATGAACTTTCTCCTCTATTTTCACATATAGATTAATCTCGCAGCTTTCCTCAATAACTCCGTCGATAGCCGCAGCTTCACACTTCTGCCAATTACGTGAAAACTCACTGCTACAGGCCAGTGGAAGGTAACAGACAGTAAAGCAGCCACAAAGAGGATTCGTAGATTGGTACAAAGAGTAAAGCAGAAGCTTTGATCTTTCTCGCACCGCCGCCAGCCGTAATTTAACAGCATTGAACTCCCTTAGGGAGCAAAGAGTATAAACTTATCTCATGTCTGAGCTAAATTCCCTAATTAGGGTGTGTTTAGGGTGGAACACAGTAATGGCGACTATTTATTCCTGCAGCCCTTTCTACTCTTATAGTCGTCCCTTTTTCTCTCATTCATTCTCTCTCTTCCTCTGCCCTTTTATCCTCCATCGTTATTTATTATGCTCCTATCCTAGTACCTTTGTCTTCATCCAATAAATATTCACTACTTTTTTCTTTCGCCATTAGATGACAGGCATACTGTTTCTCACAGCGTCAAACAATATTAAAATTATTGCATGTAAATTAATCAGTAATTTGCAAACTTGTCATATAAAATGTTCTATTTAATCATCAATTAGAGCCTAAAGCACGATCTTTCACGTGGCGTAAGTCTACAGTAATCTACGAGGCTCTGTAGCAGGCTACAATATAATGGACTGAAATATACCACGCTCTCAGAACTGCTCGTTGCATTTT
The DNA here is from genome assembly GCA_948455865.1 of Conomelus anceps. Classification (NCBI taxonomy): domain Eukaryota; kingdom Metazoa; phylum Arthropoda; class Insecta; order Hemiptera; family Delphacidae; genus Conomelus; species Conomelus anceps. Next base: position 30,961,277 of record OX418225.1, on the reverse strand, counting down.
CAAAGCCAAATGTCTTTCACGTGTAGCAGAAGCTATGGGGCGGCAGAGGTGGATGAAGGAGGACAGAGGATTTTAAGGGGGTGGGCGGAGGGACTCTATCCAAACAATTCATTGTTGATCTTAGCTGCCGTGCCGTTTTCCAGGAAACAAAATAATATAAATCTCAGTAAGCCTACACTAATTTGGGTTTAGGCACGCTGGGCTGTTTGTTTCCTTAGGGATGGGCATCACCCTGCAGAGGTGAAGCAACCTGCTTGAATAAAGGGAGGAGAAAAAAGAAGGAAGTGGGAAATGAAAGAAGTGGGAAGTGGAAATGGAAATGGTGTATAAAACGCAGGAGAGAGACACAAAAAGAGATCGAATTGCTTGGTGATGTTAGGAACGGAGGCTTTGATAAGTAGGCTAGAAATAGTTTTGATATAAAATAATTTTATAATCGTGTTCAGAGACATTCCAGTTTCATTGCTTTGATAATTTATCATTACTTTTTAAGAAATCTACGAGTTATTAAATATCAGTGACTTTTAAAATAATAATTATTATTTTGTGAAAGAGATAACAATGTAGGCCTGTAAATATTTTCAAATGCAGATTAATGATCTAATTGTAATCTATCCCAGATACGATTAAAAAAACTTCCTCAGATTAAAAAGCCACAAGTTTTTGAAAAATCATAGAAAACTATCTTTTGATTATAAACCGAAAAGTTGCAAATCAATTAATAAATAAGTTTTTTATTCAACCAATCAAAATGTAGAATACATTTTCATAAAAGACACAATGATATTCCAAGATGCAAAATAAATAAGTACCCTATACAATAAAATAAATTGAACATAAACATCGTAGAACCAAGGAAGGGTTTCAGGGAAATTTTAATTATCCCCAGTAGTCCGTAACCCGACACCATTGCATCCCATCAGGAAATAAAGTTAAATCTTTTATCTTGTCATTGCATTCTATTCTATAAATACATTGCCTTCTATAAATACATCATTTTCCCATTTTCTGAACCTTTCCATTCATCTCAATTTCACCTGAAATCCTCCACTCCTCTGGAGCAAAAGTAATCCATGAGGCAGTGAATGTTTCGGTCAGCAATCTGCACTGGGACCTGGGGATTTGCTTTCAGCACATTGTATGTCACAAACGACCAGAGTCAGCAACAGAATCCACCTGTTCAACTCCAAACTAGACAAAACAGCAGCAGACCTGAGCTGAAATTGTTGAAAGTGCCTCTCAACGGTGCCATTTTCCACAATAAACGCAGCAAATACTCCCAGCAGGATCTGTTGCGTGATATGTCTTTCATAGATTGTGCCACGTCAGCGAAAAGTTGGAGGTGGATAGTGAGGTCTTTTCAAAAGAGAGAGTGAGTAGAGTATACTGAAAGAAGATGGAGATATTATGAGGGAGAGGGGCTGATGAAGAATTAAGAGGAAAGGGGATAAAAAGAAGAGGATGATAGAGAGTGAAAGGCAGAAAAGAGAGTAGAGTGAAGGAGGGGCAAAAGTGGAGATTGTTTAGAAATGAGAGAGCTCTGGAAGATACTCAGTGATGATCTTATACTGTACAAATATGTTTAGCCTGTTATGGTGAATGTTGTACAGGTATATTTATGTATACGCTTTCCGAACTAATTGGTACTAAATAAACCTTGTTCGGATTAGCGGAAATTCGAGATAGGCGGATTTCATTCGAATTTTGAGAATAATATCAACGTAATGACTAGTTATGATGCAATTATCAAGTGCAAGTACACTAAGCTAATGTTCTACTTATTATTATATTTTTGTTTGTTTTTGGTTAAAAAATATTAGTATTTTCTTCGAAAATTGTTCGGTATAGGTGGATTTTCAGAAAATTGGGTCTCCTAAATAATATTGATTCTTTAAAATTTTATGAAGGGTACTTAAACATTGACTCAAATATTGGAGAAGACATAAAAGATGATCTCAAATATTGAGGAATATTGGGGGATAATTGTCCCCCAAAGAGTTCAATAACTATTTTGTAAATACAGTTTCACAGATTCGAGAAGAAATTGAACCATCCAATGTGTTGGCTGAGGAGCTTCTAGCTTCTTCCCCCAGAACCCTGCTCGAGTTTGTTATGAGAGAATTGTCATGTGACGAAATTGCTGATATAGTGTCTAAAATGAAGTCATCCTCCAGTAAAGATATTTATTTCCATTCCAGCTCTATGATGAAAACAGTTATAAAATTTATTCTGGCACCATTAACTTATTGTTACAATGCCTGCATAAGAGAGTCCATTTTCCCGTTGAAACTCAAGCATTCCAGAACAGTGCCTATTCATAAAAAAGGTTGCAAAGACTTACCTGAGAACTTCAGACCCATATCGATCCCACCTATCTTCAGTAAGATATTAGAATATGCGGTTGCTGGTCAACTGTATGAATTTTTTTAAAGTAATGATCTATTTGCAACTTCACAGTTTGGCTTTAGGAGACAAAAATCCACTATTGATGCAGTCAGCTCAGTTGTGTCCGATGTTGAAGATAGTTTCAACAATAAAAACTACACAGGAGTTGTTCTTTTTGATTTAAGCAGAGCTTTTGATGTTGTTGATCACAATATCTTATTGAAAAAACTGCATCATCTAGGAGTACGTAACAAAGCTCTTGAACTTCTGCAATCATATTTAAAATATAGAAGTCAGACTGTATGTGTAAACTCCAATCTCTCAAACTCTCTATTTGTGCCTCATGGAGTTCCTCAGGGTTCCATTCTTGGGCCTCTCCTCTTTATAGTCATGATGAATGATATTGAGTATAGTATTGGATCGAAAGTTGTATGCTATGCAGATGACTCATCCATAGTCACTGTTGATAGAGATTTCAATACTCTTCAGAAAAAAATGTCCAAATGTCAGGATGAGGCAGCAGTATGGTTCAAGGCAAATGGTTTGCTGCTCAATAGTAATAAAACCCAGTTGTTGGTGTTTGGGTTGAGGCAGGTCATTGAGGGTACAAGGAGCGCTAAGCTTCTAGGTGTAACACTGGACCAAAAGCTTTCTTGGAGTCCCCATATAGACAACGTATGTTCTAAACTTTCCAGGGTTATCTATTTACTACGTAGTCTCAGGGACTCTGTTCCTAAAAAGTACATTAGAACATGCTATTTTGCTTTTTTCCAAAGTGTCCTTCTTTATGGGCTGGACCTGTGGGGTTGTGCTCCGGATGCTCAAAGAGTACTCCTTCTACAAAAAAAAGGCGATTAGGATAGTTTCTGGTGCCGCATATCTAGACCACTGCAAGCCATTGTTTATTAATGGAAAAATTATGACTGTGCATAGCTTGGTAGCTTTCAGACTCTTAATGAGTGTTAAGAGAAATATGGGCTTGTTTCATTGCAGAGATGAGATACACAGTCATAATACAAGAAACAAAGCGAAGATTGATGTGCCTTATACTAGGTTGAATAAGTTATTAACTAGTCCTAGCTACATGTCTTTGAAACTTTTCAATATACTGCCAGACTCAGCAAAAGTTTTACACGCATCAAAATTCAAACGGGATTTGGAATGCCTCCTTCTGAAAAACCCTCTGTACTCTCTTTCTGATTTCTTTCAATTACAAATGGTAGATTATTTTAAATTGTAATAGCTTTATAAATTATTATCAGACTGTGAAAACCTATTTCTGATCTCCATTTGAGGCCGACTGATTGATGCCTTTATTGTTTATATTTGACTGTGATAGCTTCATTGAATTTTTTAATTGAATTTTACTGCGGTCTGATGTTTAGTTTTAAGGTATATTTTGCTCCTGGATTTCTTGTTCCATGACGAACTGCGTTGTTAATATTAACTTTTCATGTGGAATTTAACGACTTGCAGTCAAATATTTGTTAAGAATAAGTATAATAACTCACTTAATCTGGCCGAGTACTTTCGAATCTATGAGATCCATCTTCAGAGGCTCCTAGATCATCACGTCAGTTTTTTGGTTAGAAGTGTTGTGGTTTTTTTTTATAAAATGTGATCAAAAAGTTTGTGAGATTTAAATATACAAACACACCACACACAATAAACAAAACATTCTCAATGAACAACTAAATTTTAAATCTCACAAACTTTTTGATCACATTTTATAAAAAAAACCACAACACTTCTAACCAAAAAACTGACGTGATGATCTAGGAGCCTCTGAAGATGGATCTCATAGATTCGAAAGTACTCGGCCAGATTAAGTGAGTTATTATACTTATTCTTAACAAATATTTGACTGCAAGTCGTTAAATTTCACATGAAAAGTTAGTATATTTTGTATTGTTATATTACAATAATTTTTGTATTCTTGACGTTTCCGATTGCAATGTATGTGCTTTAAAGGAATTAAAACATTCTCATTCTCATTCCCCCCCTGTCCCTCACCCCGTTGGTGACGTCCTTAGTTAAAGGAGCCAAAGTAGTTAATTTAAACCAAATAGCCGTCCAAGTGGTTAGTTTATTTATTGATACAGGTTAAATCATGTAACTGACCGTACAGAAACTACAGGTTTTTAGATCAATACTGCCCTAATCACTCAACTCTCTCAAGAGTCCAAATATTTGTAGGTTATGCTTACATTTTCCTTTGACAAAATATTATATAACTCAAATACTTTTTTCAATTCAAAATGATTAAAGTAAAAAAATTAAATTCCATATGGCAGGAAATTAAATCCAAGCCAAGTTCAACCAGCAAACAAACTAGATTTCTTATAAGAAGCAATACCGCATTCCCAGCATCAACTCACGTTAGACAAAAGTTGAATGAAATTTGAAGTAGTCTGCTGGAGGTTTTACAGGCTAGGAGGAGTACAGATGAAGTTAGAAGAGTTTTGGAGGTTGATGGGTAGATTATGGATGGCGGGGAGGATTCTAAAAGGAGGGGGTAGCGGGGATTTGAGGATAGAGTATGATGGAGTTAAGGGAGTTAAGGGAGGACTGTTAGGGTTGTGAGGGGGAGAAGCGTGGTACAGCGAGTATTGGCATGAGCCCCCGATGCACAAAAGACTCAGGTTGAATGGGATTTTGATGAGACCGATGTCGTTCCAACGGTTTAAAAGCCAACCTGGGAAATGCCGTTGAAGGCAATAATTCATTAGAACGTTTCAAGTAAGCAAAAAAGAGGGAAGGACACGTTGTTTGGCCTATTTGTGATGACGTAATCACTTTTTCGTTTATAATATTCTTTCTATCGTTGCCTCATAATATCTGTATCATACTCATTTCTTCAGATTCGCAATCTGAAGATTATTATTGGGAACAGGAGGATTGTATACGATTTGTATCGATAGCTGGATAATCATGCTTTTTTTGGCACTTGTTGCTTTTCTTTGTTACTGAATACTTACTCAGGGTTCGTGCATAGTGGAGTATCCCATACAATGGGATAATCACCATCGCAAAATAAGATACATGCTATGGCATGGTGCTTATCACACTGGAGCCGCGTGAATACCACCATTGCAAAGCACTATTTTGTTTCTCTCTCTTTCTCTGAGGATGAAGCCCACATCAGAGACTCATGTGTGAGAAATTATGATGTTTATGAGTTGAACCCAAAGTTTTATATGGTTTCCAAACCACCAAAAAGTAATCTTGCATGACCAAAACTGAAGCGGTCACCCATCCAATGGCAGTCCGCACAAATGGTTGTCTGACTTATCTCAAATGACAGAGCAGATATGTAGCACGGCTCGTGACTTATCACTAATTTTGCGATGGCGATTATTAATCGTCTCTAAAGGAGTCCAATGGAAATTAAATCAGGTAGATCAATTCTTGGATCATTTGTTTGGCATGGTGAGAAGGGAAGAACACTGAGATTCCAACATCCCTATTTTTGTTTTGCTTCCGCCATTTTGGAAAAACGGCAAATTCTTGTAACTTTTCCATTTTTTTTTGACAAAATATTCAAACTCTGCCTTTTTCACCCACCCAAGCGCAGTCTTCAGCGGTCGTGACTGAACATCAAGTTCACATGAACACGCTTCCCGCGTGACCAATCACCACCCATATATATTTTATTACGAATGCAATTGCAGGGAGTTGTTTAAGAGAGGGAAATGCTGAAAAAGAAAAAACTGAAAAAGGATTAAGGATGAGTAGAATTGAAAACAAAATGCAGAAAAGAAGGGATGAAACTGACCTATGAAGAATCTAAGTTAACTGTATATTGAAAATTATGGCTTTAAATTTGAAGCAATAGTCCCATCTTAAGCTATGCCTGGAGGCAGAGTGTATTGAATTGCCTGCTATGAAGCTAAAATTGATTAGAGCTAAATCGGTGAACATAGGTAATGGTTTGTTGGGGGGGGGGGGGGGGGGGGGTGAACGATATCATAAATAATGCTGCCGATTAAATTTGCTCTCACCAGGCGGGCAGAGATATTTCACATAAATAGGGATAATATGGAATGTAGTAGGCGAGAGAACAGAAGAGAAGAGAGCTGCGCAGATGAAAGAAAAGAGAAGACGATGGCAAAGAGGAACGGACGACGATGAGGAGGGAAGAGGAGGGTTGAAAGAACATCTGTTAGGGAATGTTGAGAAGCGAAAAATCAATGCCCTCAGGGATGAAGAGATGGCTTCTGGAGCATCTGTTGCGCTGTTCAAGGGATGAGGACTGAAGAAAGAGATTGGGCGAACACGAGCAAATTTTCGTGCGTGTATATTGCTGTTGCAGGAGTAGGTGAGTGTCAGTTAAAGAAAGAAAAAAGGAATAGTGGGTATGAGTAAGTAGAGAGTGAATAAAGAAGAGAGGGATGAGTTTTGTTAGTCGACAGAGTAAGACAATAGAGCAGTGACCGTAATGTTGATGATGATGATGATGATGATGAGGAGAATAGGTGAATGGAAAGAGTAGAGATGTACGAAATACATAGAAAGAGAGAGAGAGAGTGAGTGTGTGTGTGAGAGAGAGTCAGTGAGAGGGAGTGTGAGACTGTGAGGAGAGAAATGGAAAGGAATGTTTACCAAAACCTTGACATAAGGTGAATCTGTCAATGAGAAAATCTGAAAAAACTAAAATTGAAGACGTTGTTTTTTAGACGGTCTGCAGCGGAGGAAAGTGGCAAATAATGGAAATGTCGAATAAAATATATAAACATAATAATGGAAAAAAAGGAAAAGAGATAAATTTGGTAATATGCTGTTAATAACTGTTTTCTGTGTAGACAGGAAGTTGTTCATGATAAGGAAAGAATTACCTACGGTATAGAAATCATAGAATATTTATAGATTACAAAGTTATCTAGCATTTGATTTTGTGATGGTAATTACCATCGAGTAGAGGATGCTCGATTGTGCAAGCAACTCAAAAAAAGAAGTTTATAGGTAGAGGTGTAAGAAACAAAAGTTGATCTCAAAAAAGCAGTTTGGAAGAGGAAAATTATGAGACGAAAAGGAAATAAGAGGTAAGAGTTAACAGATGATAGATAAAATAAGAAAAAAGTTAGAAAATTGGGTGAGAAAGAATCACACAATTCAAATACAGAAGTTGATCTTAATAAAGCAGAGTGAGAAATTTGAGAAAGAGAACAAAAGCGAATAAGTGGTAGGAGATAATAGATAATGACAGGTATAAAAATAAGACAGACAGTAGATTGGGTGAGAAAGAATCAAAAAATTTAATGATAGAGAAAAAATGCCGAAAGAAGATGGAAACAGGAAGAAGATACGATAGCAGCCTGTTGCTTTACCACCTAACCTAAAATTGAAGAGGATCCAACCTCCCCCCCCCCCCTCCACAAACACAGCACCACAAAATTTTCATCGTAAATGGAAACGGACCAAACGAGGAAGTGGCAAAGGATAATGGAAAAAACAAAACGCAAAGATAAATGTCAGTGAATGCAAAAAATTGATTATGATGATGAGGACCAGATAGCGTTACGAATAAAAATGAGAAGAGACCGTCATCTCATGCCACATCTGTCTGGCTCTCTGAGAGAGGGTATTGAATGACATTCTCATTCTCGCAGTCACTCATCCTTCTCTCTCTCTCTCCATGCTTCTCCCTATCTTTCACCCTCTATTTTATCTTCTCATCCTCTTCCAATGTACATCATTGATGTCGCCATCATTTCCACTCTGAAACCAACACCGTGTCGTAAAAGAGATGTAACTTTTTCGCTTTTTCGAAACAAAATTGGGTCGATCAGATATTCCACGTTGGTTTGTGAATAGGAATGAATGCTGCTCTAAAAATGCCAATGTGAATGGAAACTAGGAATATCTGATCTCTCATGTAAAGGTAGACTACGGGAATACTGCATGCTTGAGATTTTATGCTTTGGGAACTATTGTTTTGTGAATGCACTGAATTTTGACTGAACAATGAGATCCAATATGAATCTATAAGAGAGGTTGATTATTAACATACAGTGCGCTAATTAAGTCGCGCATATCCAAATAAACGAGTATGTGAACAGTAGGTATTTTATATTAGTTCTAGTGGCTACCAATAGACCCACCACTATTGCACCACTGGTAATATAAACAACAGATGTGAAGCCTATTATTGTGTGTACAGGTTACAACAGGTCTGCAGTATTGTTTAGATTACAATGCCGTTTTCCCAAGAGCAACGAGTGTTCCTCCTTGAACAGTATTTTACCAGTATTCAAAGCCTCCAGATTTTTTCCTGTGGGGTTATCTCAAAGGAAGGGTTTATAAAAATAGGCCTCATAAACTGAATGAACTGAAAATGAACATTACAACGGAGATTAACAATATTAGGAGACGTACTCCACAAAGTGTCAACAAACGTGGTAAAACGAATTCATGCATGTATTGCATGCATGCACGAACAAGGCAGCCATTTTGAACACATGTCATTAGCCTTAAAATGTTGGAAATAAGTATATATGTTAGTATATAAGTATATAGGTTTATAAAAGTTATAACAATAATACATAAATAATACCAAATAAAATACATTACTTCACAGCCTTTTTTATGTGCGCGACTTAATAAACAAACTGTATAAGAGAAATTATATAGAGATTATAAATCTATAAGAGATTGATTATAGAAATTTATATAGAGATTTTTGAAATTAATTTCGATATAAACTATGAAGCGATATCTATTCTACGATTCCGATTGAATAATAGAAAATGTAGACTTGAAGAAAGACGATGGTTCATAATGAATAAGGAGGCGCTGTCTCCACTTGCGATATTTAGTCGCTGCTACTAAAAAATCGCATTTGTTCGAAAAATTGTAAGGCGCGGCCACCAGTTGCGATTTCTAGTTGCACGATTGTTTAGTTGTAAAAATGAAACCCATTATTTCCAGTAGAAAAAAAAGACAGGCAACTAAACTGCCGGCAGTGGATGCATGTCCATACTTGACCATGTGACTCATTGCGGAAGTCTGATCGCAGGCAAAATAGGATGATTTGCAGCTTTTTTTGTCGTAGCGATTGTTCAGGCATATGTGGGTTCACCCTAACTAGAAATAATGGGTTTCATTTTTACGACTAAACAATCGTGCGACTGGAAATCGCAAGTGGAGGCCGCGCCTTAAACTACATGTCGTCAAAACACCATCAAGCAAAATTCATATTTTGGATTATCAGTTCGATTACTTCTAAATTATCTACATTCTTCCGTTTGGCTAGTAATCATCAATATTTATTCCATTATACGAGATACTAGTTTCAGAGCTTAAGCTATTCTCAATCGAACTAAAACTGGAATTTTCGACAGCTACAATCACTCATTGAAAGGGCACAGAATGGACGATGGTTTACAAAATGGCTGCCTATATATGGCTGTACTTTATTATGTACTGCTGTCATTGGCTGTTTAGTGGAACCTGTTACGCCCACTTGTAACAATGGGAGGAGCTAGCCAATGAGAAGAGAAGTGAACAAAAACAATAGTGGAAAAAAATAATTACTGATCAACAAGATAAAATCGATAAAGTAATAACGGCGAAAAATAAATAAATACAATAAATGTATTAATTTCACGAGTAACTACAGAATAACGTGAACCAACAGTCAAATAGATATCACAAAATAAAATTAATGGTTTTCAATGGATGGATATCATTCATTTTACCCAAATATCACCAAATAATAATCAATAAATTATTGACCTACTTAATGACATAATTAGGTTAGTTGTGTTGAATTGGTTGAAATTAATGCGATCAATTTAAACTGTAATTACAATCGGGTTTTATTACACTAGCTATAACCGTAACTTTTAATATGTTCACTGACTGACACTTTTCATTCAAAAATATTCTCAAGCTTAAATAATTATTGTTGATGATTAATAGTTTCTATTTTTGGTTTATGATTAATAGTTTCAATAATTATGGGCTACAACGACATTGACTCCATTCAATTCATAGATTTTTGATTGGAACTCTATTAAAACTCTAGTTTCAAGTGATTTCAAAATAAGCAGTACACGCTTCACGTAAAATCAATTTATAATTTCTTGATAGTTTAATTATCCTTTCCAATATGATGATACTCAAATTATCAACTAGATATAATTGTCAAACTTCTCTTACCGCAAAAATCGTTAAACTTCAAGAAACACAAATATGACTTATAACTAATGAATAATATATCTCGCACAATGCAAATAGCAGATAGCCCCTAAGAAAAATAATGCAAGTAGCCTACTTACAACTTTTCACCAGCAACTATCCGTATTCATTATGAAACAACTTTGCGGCCACGTTATTTCAAAAGAGAGTTAAAACCCTCTTTCTCTAAAAGGTATTCAAGTCTCCCTTGAATTAGGGAGCCTCTTGAATACAGTTCTAAAGATGATGCACTTATTTCTTATCTCTCAGACAGTACGAATAGTAATCGACCAAAAAATCAACCAAAAAATTTATCGAAATAATCACCAATGTAACTGATGATTCCATAAACTTTTCTTATTATGTGCACAGTTCCTTAACAACAACTTGCTTCACTTGAAACTTCTTAAAAGATCCATAAAAGATATGAAAGTTATTGCTTATTGAAAGAATCCCTTGGTCAATACAAAAGAAACCAATAACAAATAGCCCCTAACAATATAACGACCAGTACTATATAATAAACGTAGAAGTTTTCAACCTTCTTTTTTTAAAAAAAGGCGAAAAACCATAGCTATGTTTCATGAAACTGGAAAAGCACAACCCAACAGAAAAAAACTTCAAAATCCGATCCCTGTTATCTGTTTGAAAACCATTTTATAATTGGTGGAGGAGAAATCTCCCCGCGTATAACTGATGATTCCATAAACTTTTCTTATTATGTGCACAGTTCCTTAAGAAAACTTTCCTCCAATTTCCAACCCCCCACACTATCCCCTCATCTGGGGAGGGATTTAGGGGTGAAGCGACTTTTTAACAAGGTCACCGACATCTTTCTTTTTTCATAACTGGAAATAATGCCGTTTCTGACGACTAGACAGACCACAAAAGGCGGCGGTAGAGTTCAACTGAACCACAGAATGGAGTCTTTTCAGGCGGAATAATAATAAATTATGGGTTTGCCGGACTTTGGGCCGAGTTTCAAAGTTTCTGTCTCAAAAGAAAAAAATAGCAGACGGAATACTTCCGGCAGGAAGAACTTTGAGAATGTTTCTTCTTCCTCATGCCTGCCGGCTAAGTTTTACACTGACTGAGTTTTGTGGTTGTTTTCGACAATCTGCTTTGCTAGGAAAGAATGTGCCAACGATAGACTGGTTTTAAACGTAGTTATGAAAATGAAATGATCATTATTTGGAACTCCACTTAACATAAACGTCGAATAATTAATCAGAAAAATGGTTCTGTACAATAGAGTATAATAATTGTCAATAAGGAAAACATAACATAATTTATTAATTTCAAATTTATCAAAGTGTTATAAATTTATTATACTGGAAGCTTCTGCAATGGAAGATATTGACTACAGCATTGAATTGGAAAATATAGTTTAGTTTAATAGAGCCTCAAGCTATGCTTTCCTAGACACCAAGAATGGAACGAAAACTGAACAGAAAATTAGTTTCGTACAAAAGACTAGAGCTTTCGGTTACGCTTTTATAGCCGAGGAAAATGGAACGAAAACCGAACTGAGCTAATCAGAATGCCATGGTTTTGTATAAATGAATCTGAGCTACAATTTTCTAGTTGCCGGGAAGTGAACTGAAACTGTTCAAGTTTCAATTATTATAGTCATGTTCTTTTTCAAGTTTGCATTAAGCCATGTTCAGTTTTGGGACTATGGGCTACCAAGACCTACAAGTTCAATGCAATATAAAAAACAATATATCTGGGACCTAAGGAATATGGACAGAGGCTGGTGGACTTCAATGCTGTAATATCTTAATGAAAAAGAGGAAGAGGTAGATGGAAAAAACACGAAGAAAAAAATACGAAAAGTAGAAGGGTGAGAAGGAGAAAGTAGAAAAAGAAGGTGATGAAGAGGAAGAGAAATAGAAGAAATAAAACTTCACATCATGTACTTTACTTCAATCAAGATTTAAAAACTAAAAAATCTAGAGTTGATGCTAGATTAATCGTATATTTTCAATTTTTCAAATATTTTAAATGAGTGTTAGATTCAAGGATACAATTAAAATATGCAATAAAGTTCTTTACTCTATTTTCTCAATGAAATATAACATTAAAAATCCATAATATTTCCCCCCGTCACCCTGAATCAGTGTAAATTATTTCTTTTTTCAATAAATCTTTTTCCCAACTACCTCACAACTACCTTCTACCCAATGTAACCTCACATCAACTTTTTCACCAACCATTCCAAGGTAATGCGTCCTAAGAGTCAATCTTAAAACGGAGATTTTTCTCTAGGAGAGCTATTACAGCTCAATCTTGAAACGGAGATTTTTCTCTAGAAGAGCTATTACAGCTCAATCTTAGAACGGAGATTTTTCTCTAGGAGAGCTATTACTTTATTATCATCTTAAAACGGAGATTTTTCTCTAGGAGAGCTATTACAGCTGGTAGGTTATAGGTGGAAATAACTGACTCAACAACAATAGACCCCGGGAAATAAAAGAGGCCTCCGGGAGCAGATTGGAAAATTCTTCAGCGAGGTCAGCCAGGCAAATTGATAGATAGCCAGTCATCAGCTGCCCCCTTAGGGGTGAGACGGGTCAGGTACCGGACTTAGGAGAGGTACAGGTCAGCCCTTGATTGAACTGCTATTAAAGGGGTTTGAAACACTTGGCTAGAGTGAGAGGAAAAGCATAGAGATATATTTGAGAGAAAGCACATGCCAGCTGAAATTACAGTTTGATTACATACACCAGATACCCTGGGAAAGGAAAAGGATTTCTTTCTTTTTTCTCTCATCTGACATTCTTTCGCCATTTTTCACGCTCTATTGCTCTTTTCCAATTATTTTGAAAAGTGGACTTTAGGTAAAAGATTAATATAAACGATTTTAAAGGAATTTTTTTCAGGTATCAAGATAAAAGGCTGTAGAGGCAAATTGTAGTGGCAATTGCTGGATTAGCTTGGAAATTGTCTTACCTCCGCACTTTTTTGCGCACTGCGCATCAGTGTTGCCAGAGACTAAAGCTAAATAATTGTGGAGCATCTGGCTCAAAATAACCAAACGTGTTATTGTTATGTACGGTAATTACCGCACCTTTCATTGTAGCAAACGGTAAGTTCGAGCCAGATTTCCCTACAAGTCCTCAGCGTTTGTCTAGCAAAACTGGTACGCAACAATGAAAGAAAACGTTTTGTTATTTTTAGCCAAATCCTCCACAATTCTTTAGCTTGCATTTGGCAGCACAGGTGGGCAGTGCCCAAAAAGTGCGCTAAGACAATTTCCAAGCTAATGCAGCTTAAACAATTTGCCACTACAACGTTTTATCTTAATACCTAAAAAAAATCCTTTTATTTTAATAGGTCTACAGACCTTGTATTTTGACAACTTTATGAATTATTATTGATTAATTTGCATAATTCCTTGAGACAAGGTTTGAACCTGGAGGATTTCAGCTAATACATTCCTATCGCCTTGTATGCCAAATGATAAGATATATTACATCCTAAAAACATTTGGTAAACCAAACAGAGGATGAGTCAACACATTAAAAAAAAGCATATATTATTATAATAATTTGTAAACTATAAATGATGATGATGGATGATTATGACAAAGACGACGATTATGTTGTTGATGATGATGATGATGACGACGACGACGACGACGGTGATGATAAATACTACATTCAATCATCTTTTACACCAGTAAGCCTCCCATAAACCCAGAAACCTATAATCCAAATCCATTAAATCATGAACGAATTACAAAAACCTGCTAAGCACCATGTTTGAAACCGTCCATTGAATAATGAAACCATAATTCATATTCAGGCCATAATGAATGACCTCCAATACATTTTCTATCTGAAAGAGATTTGAGGGTAATACATCTGTCAGCTGATGTCAAAATACAATTGGCTGGAAAAAGGAAAGGGTCGGTTGTTGAATAGAGAATTAAGAAGTGAGATTAGTGTGTTAGTGGGATTCGCGAAGCCCTACTAGGTTTTGCAGACGAACCGGGTGGGATTAGCAGATTTGGAGGTGGTACACCGCGGCAGCCGGAACGGCTAGGATTAGCACCGCCGAAGCGTTCGCGTTCGATGAGTTATTGCTCTGTGAGGGAGCCACTCGTTATAAGCGATCGCGTTATATGAGATATCCCGCAGTCGCTGGTGCTCATTATACCAAGTAGAATGTTTCTGACCACAGTAATAAGCCAGGTTTAAACTCTGTTTTATTTTTTCAATACTTTGATACGGTATAGTTCTACACTCGAATTTAATTACTGTTTTATTTAACAAACAATATGAGTTAAAGTTCATTTGAACCTAAAAATTATTTTTATTTTTTAGTTTTATCAATATGATTCAAACGGCGAGGAGGAAATGAGTGCCAAATGGGTGCAAAATTTGAGAACTCACTCATGAAAGCCTTACGCTTATTATTTTTAATATTAATATTAAAGGAGGCTTTTTTTCGAATAGCTCTTTTAGAGAGCACGCTTCATCAGCTTCTTTACCCATGCTTCTTTCATTTTTCTAGAGTGACGTTCCTTGTCTTCCTGAGTCCACTCTCACCTTTTTCTGCTGATAGCTATTTTCTTCTCCTGAAACTCTAAACTCTGTATTGTTTCTCTGAATATTATTGTATTGTTATTCTGAATTTTGAATATCTGTTTTTCTAAGGTCCCTGTGTCTATTGAATTGTTTAGTAGGTCATTGTCTATTTCTTTAAGCCATGTTATCTTATTCTTGTGAGTATTAAGTAGGTTTTGTTATTCTGGTGTTTTTCATTCTGTATATGTGTCCATAGCACTCCAATATTTTTTCTTAATTACGTTTGATATTGTTACGGGTTCTATGTCTAAAATAACGCTGGCAACACATAAATTTATCACTCCCACTTTATTAACACAAATAATTCACAACTCACACTGTTCAGTAATTTCTTACACAAAAATAAGCAATAGGAAACAGGTAACACAATATTGTTCAACAGATAATGAGTTTCCAATGAACTGTACACGAATCAATCACTAAATGTCAAAAGGCCGATCTAATATTAAAACAATAACTGTAGAAAAAAAACTGTCCAATAATACTCAAGAAGAAACGTCGAGGAAGAACAATTAACTTTCGTAGCACAAGTCCGTCAATACAGTAATAGATAAAAGAATTATCACTATAGGCACAGAGAAAGTTCATTGCATGGTTTGCAATAGCGACAACGGGATTTCACTGTCTGTATTAACGCGAACTGTCACTACTGCCACTTATCAACGTAGAACAATAACTGAACTACTTAACTGTCACACTTGTTTATCATGACGAATTACAGAGACAACTGAATTCATTTACAAGAGACTTCCTCTATTTATATAAAATTTCATAATTGAGATATCTCTCGAATTTTCTGTCAACTTCTAAATAAATAAATTAAGGAAACTGGAACTTTCTACTATATTCGATAAGACGCCATTAATTTCTAATTTAAAAAAATTATTACAATATTTACTTTAGTTAGTGGTCCAGAAACACTGCCTAGAAGTATTGGTAGAGAGTTCCGAAACACTCTGTATAAATAGAAACTTCAGTACTCGTCTATGCTTAAACTTTTTGACTATACATTAGCTGTAATTTCCCCTACATCTTTCAGAGAAGACTGTGGCAAGTCACGGTGTGAGCCGTGAACAGAAGTGTCTCTAGAAGTAAGTATTAAAGTGAAGTAGAATAGCGGAAATGGGATTGAGGGTGAAGTGTGTAAGTGTGCAAGCGTCCAGTTGCCGCGCGACAGCGAAAGTATACAGAGTGCGACACAAAGTCGCATCTGTATCGAAACACAACGCGGAAAGAAACTGACGAGCCGTGAAATTGAGCCAAAACTTCGACAAGAACTGCATGGCGTCGCACAGATTGCTACTTGCAATGTTTCTGCAACTAACTCTCTCGATCATTCTCTCCTTTATTCTCTTTCCCTTTTTCTTCTTCTTCTTCTTTATCCCTGCTTTTTCTTCTTCTTCTTCTGTCTTCTTTTACTCTCTTCTTCTTCGATTTCTTCTTCTACTGCTGTCTTCTTCTTCTTCTCCTCCTTCTCCTTCTTCTTCTCCTTCTCCTCCTTTTTCTTCTTCTTCTTCTTCTTCTTCTGCTGCTTCTCCTGCTGTCTTATTTTTCTTCCTCTTCTTCTTCTTCTTCACCTTGCTCCTTCTTCTTCTTCTTCTTCTTCACCTGTCTCCTTCTCCTTCTTCTGCCTTATTCTTCTGTTCATCTTTGTTTTCTTCCTTTTTCTTCTTCTTCTTCTTCTACTTTTTCCCTGCTTTTTCTTCATCTCCTTTTTCTTCTTCTGCTGCTGCTGTCTTCTTCTTCCTTTTCTCCTTTCTCAGTTTATTTTTCTCGCTCATCCTCTCTATCACTTCATCATTCTCTCTCCCTTCTTCTAATTCTTCTTATTTTTCCTGTTTTTATCTTTTTCTTATTCTTCTGCTTGTCCCCCCCCCTGCTTTTTGTTCTTCTTCTGCTGTCTTTTTTTCTTCCTCTTCTTCTTCTTCTTCTTCTCATTATTTCCTGCTTTTCCTTCATCTCCTTTTTCTTTTTCTTCTTCTTCTTCTTCTCCTTTTCCCCTGCTTTTTCTTCTTCTTCCTCTTCTTCTTCTTCTCCTTCCCCCCTGCTTTCTTTTCATCTCCTTTTTCTTCTTCTTCTCCTTTTTCTTCATCTCCTTCTTCATCTTCCTCCTCTTCTTCTTCTCCTTCCCTCCTGCTTTCTCTTCATCTCCTTTTTCCCTGCTTTTTCTTTTTCTTCTTCTTCTCCTCTTTCCATGTTTTTTCTTCTTCTTCTTTACCTGGCTCTTTCTCATTCTTCTTCTTCAGCTGGCTCCTTCACCTCCTCCTTCTTCATTTTCTTCTCCTCCTCCTTCTTCTTCTTCTTCACCTGTCTCCTTCTACTTTTTCTGCTTTATTCTTCTGTTCATCTTCCTTTTCTTCCTCTTCTCTTCTTCTTCTTCCCACTCATCCTCACTCACTCATGTATTCTCTCTCTCTCTCTCTCTCTCTCTCTCTCTCTCATGTATTTCACCCCACCTATCTTCTACAAAGAAGAACCGATAAGACAACTCCACAATGTCATTAGAGCTCTTTCCAGAATGTGACTTTGGGTACGGCTGTTGCCCCCCCCCCCCCCCCACCCCTATTCTACTGCAATAAGAATTAGAACAGCATCTAATGTAGGCTGAGAGCTGGATAGGCACTACCTCTTGTCAGATCAAATACGAGTAAAACAGGGTTCACACGCAACGATTTGTGCTATGACTTGACTGTCAGTCAAAACTTCAGTTAAGAAGTTATGAAAACTTGCGTCCACACCATTACGTTTTAACGTACGTTTTCTAATAGAATTTTCTTTTCGTTTGTGTTCGTGTCATCAACCATGGAATAACTAATAATTCTTGCAACGTTTCTTTTGTGTCTGAAGAAAAATAAAAAAAGGAAGGGTACATGTTGGTGTAGGGAATGGTTGGAGAGAAGAAAACTATTTTCTCATGTTGTATTGCTACGAGAATTGTGTGATAAAACGAAGATTGGCGTAATTATCTATTTTTGGACATTGGACTGCGAAATTTATTGCTTTTTATGATGTTGAGATCCATCTTGATTCCACTAAAATATAATAAAAACTTAAAAAACACTTTCAAGTGGAAATTGTGACTCACGTTATGGCGTGACGGCCGTTTCACTCTGATGTTAAGAGCATCGTCAGACGACCCACAGTACACGAGAGAACGAGTGTACTGAGGGTCGTCTGTCGATGCTCTTAACATCAGAGTGAAACGGCCGCCATACCATAACGTGAGTCACAATTTCCACTAAAAAGTGTTTTTTAAGTTTTTATTATATTGCTTTTTATTATCTAAGCCTAAGGTATTACCAAAAATTATAAAAAAAGATATCTTATAAAATAATAATAATAATAATAATAATAATAATAATAAAAATAATAGAGCGAAGCTAGAACCTACGCAATGAGAAGTTGTTGAAAACTGCTAAGAAACAGTTAAACTGCTAACAGTTAAAACGCAATAAGAGTCTACATGTCAGGACTTTTCGATGGTCAGCTAAACCGTCAGTTAAAATAATGCCTTGCCATCAGTTTTGTGAGATAACTGTCGTCTTTATTCTGTTCGCGAAAAATGTCAGTTTTACGGTTCACACACAACTTTTCAACTTATACATTTTCACGGTGCAGTTAAAACCTAGCTTAAGTCCTAGGCGTGTAGACTCTGCTTAATAGCGTTTTTTCTCGAAATCGGAAAGTCAAGAGTGGAACATGAAATGGTTCAACATTATTCAATATACCAATCAGTTTTGCCTTCTCAACTACTACTTTTAGGTAGTTCTATAGTATAAACTACTACTGGGTCATTCCATGAATGTCAAATCAACACACTTTTTTCGCTCGCCATCTCAGATATTGATGACATTTGTGATTTTCTGAATTTGATGAATTAGAAATTGATGAAATTTCTCTAGTAGCTGGTGCAATCAAGCAAGAAAGCTGTAAATGGTATCAATTTGCATCATTATCATGAAACACAATATGTGTTGTTATTGAGAAATTTTAAGCAAAACTCAAAAATATATTTATTTCTTAATCTACTCAAAAAGTTCATCTTTAATTTAAAAAAAATTAAAATGTTGTTTTTCTTATGGTTCTCTATGTATTTCAGGGCGCTGAGTTAACATTTTGAGTTTCAATTCGTTGGAGCACCACCGTTCCACCCCCAAAATACAAAAAACACATTTTGCAGTTTTTTTGCTATTATTTCGATTGAGATAGAATTTTCGAGATTAAATGTATTTTACAATCATAAAGACGCAATATAAAGAGAATTATAAATTATTTTTAATCCTATAAAATGAGTAGACATATATGGTGTGGAATGGCCTAACCACTACTAGTTGAGAATCTTTTCAAATGAACATCGACAGAGAATAAAGAAAATTATCTTCTTGAATGCTTGAGTTAAGTATAAATCGTGTAAGGTGAAGTCCAGTCAGTTGAATTGATAACCGCAGTTTTTAGTCTTCAAAATATAGAAATATTTTAATAAGAATTGAAAAAATATTTAGTTGATAAAGCTTTTAAGTGTACAAGAGTTCCTTTCACATCACTAATTTCCTCTCATCTCAACTAATTGATATGGTAACTACTGTGTAAGATTGTATAATTGTTGATCTGACTTGTCTTATACTCCTTAACTGGAGACTTCAAGACACAATAAATCTACAATAAAAACAATGTTGTTTCATTTTAGTTTCAAACTTTACTAAAGTTAGCGAAATGAGAAGGGTAGAAGGAAGTAGAAAGTAGGTGATAATAATAGTAGAAAGTATATGGTACTTTAAACGTTCCAGAATTAGCCAAATGTCCATTGGACGCGACCCTGGAAAGATCATTCATCTGAATATTTCTTGTCCTGCTACTTTTGTAAGACGTTCCTGTTCAATGATGTGGTCATAATTCGCTAGTAAAAGACGATTAATTTTTCCACCATTACTTGAGTACATAAACAGGGTAAGACAGACAAACCCTAGCATCGCTCTTCCATCGTTTTCGCCATAAAACTTTGCGATCTGTGAGGAAATGTTGTGCAACAAGTCCCGTTCAATAGACTTGTCTAAAAGTTGTGTTTATCAACAAAACTCAAGAGCTGCAGCCGCCACATTCTGGCGTCGAAAACTTGAAAGCATGCACGAAGTAAGTAGTTTACGTAGGATGATTCACCGCCTGCCACCCTGTCACACAACTTTATGCGTGGTACTTACAAAGCATCTGTTGACTTGAATATGATAGTCGAGTGGGCTGTAGACTGGAAACTGTTGTTTAATAGAGTGGTGGATTTCAATAAATTTAGTTAGCTAATTCTCATCAAACTCAATTGCTACTCATCAACTTGACAAATAATGGAGAATTTGAGATGAGAGGATAGATAAAGAAGGAATGGCGCTTATTCCAATTTGAAGATATGAGTTGATGTACAGGCATGCTGTGAAATGTAGTAGGAGATAGATGAATAGCCGTCTATAGCCAAGTGCCATAGCAGGTATCTGTTCAATGATAGATAAGCTACGAAACTCCTGGGCGGTCTTTGTAAGGGTGACCCATTGGATTGGCCAGCAAAAAAGACTCTGTTCTCTGCTGTAGGCCTAATAGTATATTACGTTACAAGTGCGGGAAACGGTGTTTACCGTACGAATATGATATGTTAACGCACGAGACGAAGTCGAATGCGGTATTATCATAGGAGTACGGTAAACATCTTCCCGGACGAGTTACGTACGATACTTTTCGTCATACTAGTTTAAAATATAAAAATAATAAACTTTGAGCGAGTACAACAAGCATCATGAAACATAACCTCAAAATCAATCACAGTAGTAAAATACTAAAAATTCATCTTAGATCAGCTGTTTTTTCAAATTCTGAATCGGCTGGAATGCGGTAATATCCATTACCGCACTGAAAAAGGATGCGATAATGAAAATCAGCTGTTTTTTTCTGTAAACAGACGTTTACCGGCTCGATTTAATGCTCGGTGAAGAGGTGAATATTTACGAGTATGACGAAAAATTACTTCCCGGTGGTTCGGAACCCACCTAAAACTGTAGGTCCAACTCATCAAACACCATCGTCCAATTAATTACCCATGCACAGGTTTCAGACCTATGTGGGCTTCATCCTCCGAAAGAAATCGGTAATGGGTATCGTCAAAATAATAAAACGACACAACAACATGAATTACTCGCAATTGAGTAAAACTTTTTGCAGAGAGTAGAAGATACTGACTTTTAGAGATGACACTTTTTTTAATCTTCTATTCACAAATATTGACTTGTATTCATTAGATCAAAACATACTTGTATTGGCTTGTATGTTTGTAAAAGAGCCTATTGCTAAACCAGTGTTATCTACAAGTCATCGATAATTAGATGTTGGAAAGTGGTTAGCAACGAGCCATGCCAGGCATCTGTTCAGAATGGCCTGAATAATGTTTGTGAAGTAGCACTTGAATGGTTGGTTGGATGACTCAAAGTAAATATATAACATTCTAAAGGGGTTTTTTTAATTGAATTGTTTTTCGTTTCCTCTCTAAAAAAACAAGTACATAAATAATAACAATAAATCAGAAAAAATATTCAATGCGAAGATGAGTCTGCAACTCTGCATCGGTAGAATATTATTAGTTATTTTGTTGAAAAAAAGACAAACTTAAAAAAAATTGAAGAGAAAAAAGAAATTACAGCCAAAAAAAAAAGACAAAAAAAGCTTAATTATTTGTGGAGGATCTATGGTAAATGCGAGGCCGGCAAGACACACCAGAGAGAAAAAACTTATACAAATAAGGTATTTGGCATTTGATACTGTACCACATCATAAACTAATTGCTAAGCTGGAACATTATGGAATTCGTGGGGCACCCCTGAATCTATTTAAAAGCTATCTTCTAGAAAGATTTCAGGTTTTGGATGAAAGTTTGGAGAAATTGTCTGCTTTTGGATTGCCTCAAGGTACGGTACTATCGCCCCTCCTCTATATTATATTATATGTCAACGATATTTTCAATATAAAGCACCAAAATAATTCTATTATCTCTTTTGCCGATGATACAGCTGTTACGGTTTCAAGTGAAACTTGGGAGTCTACTTATAAAAACGCTGAATTCCTTTTCTATAAAATTGGGCTATGGTTCAGACATAACATTTTAACTGTTAATGCTAAGAAAACAAAATACTTGGCTTTTTCTCCGGATAGTAAAGGTCAACCACCTATAAACAAATTGCTAAAAATCCATTTTGAAACCTGTAACTTCATCAGTAACTCTAATAGGCTTGCATTTCACACATGTAATTGTGAACCTTTGGATAGGCCAATTGCTTTGAAATATCTGGGAATTATTGTTGATCAACATCTCAAGTGGAAGAGCCATATTGATTATCTGATTTCTAGATTGAGATATTTAATTTTCCAATTCTATAGAATAAATAAGTTGAACAATTTAGATATAATTAGACTAATATATAATGCTTACGCTGAATCCATTCTGCAGTACTGTATTGAGGTATGGGGGGGTGCAATAAATACACACTTCAACAAGTTGTTCATTATTCAAAAATATATAATACGAGCAGCACTGGGTAGACCTAGACTTTATACAAGTAGACTGATTTTTGATGAATTCCAAGTATTAACTGTAAGACAATTATTTATGAAGAAACTTATTGTATACATAAATTGCAACAGAGAACTATTTGAATTCAGACAGATTGATTACAATATAAGACCGTTGAGAAATCTAGTTTTGATTTCAAATCTCAATAAACGCATTTGCAGACATCAAACTCTCTATATTTGCTGTAAACTTCTTAACGTGATACCCATAGAGCTGATACCATTCACGAATAAAACTAAAACTCTTAGAATAGATGCTTGGGTGAAGGCAATGTTTATTTTAAAATAGGCTCTGCATTCTTATAATGTTTGATATAAGTTATTTTTAAGATTGTTTATAAGTGTTATTGTTTTGATTTTCATCCGGCGCACAAGCTTGGCTTTGCTGATGGAAATCTTGAAGTATATATTTTTTTCTTATATGTACTGTAAAAAATCATAGTTTAATATAGTGTATCTGATTGTGATGTACTATTACATTTGTTTTTTGGTGTTTTAAATAATAAATAAATAAATAAATAAAATAAATAAATAAAAAAAGGGATGAGCAATAGTTGTAGCAATCAATTGTAGCTATCAATTTAATGTCTGTGGAACTTTTCAGAACAATGCTTTCCAGCTTATTTTTCAGGTATATATTTGAGACGTCTCCGCACCCCAACTTTTTCCCCAAGGGGTGCTCGGGCACTCGAACACCTTTGGAGTCGGCGTCCCTGAGGTATGCTACCATAGACCTACAGTTGTACAATTGTAACAGTTGCTCTTTTGCTGTACTTGAAATTTTAGAGCCGCACTTTGGAGGACAGTAGCACCGGTATCGAAACTATTTTTCTTCATTTAAACTATTTTTGAATATTTTTAACAAAAAACCTTATTCCGAAAACCGCTGCCACCCAAATCTTGCCGCTTAGAGCTGCAGCACCCCCCCCCCCTCCACCAACAACGATGTGTCGGTTATGGTTGTATGTAACGGTTATTTCTGTAACTAGTGCGCAAAGATACTTTCAGTAAGAGTTACACATTGAATATTATCTACAGCTGGCGCACCTAGAGTGTGACAAATTATAATGAATGCGGCAAAGTCAGCTGGAGTGCGGCAAAGTAAAAGAGTGCAGGAATAGCCGCTTTGTTAGATAACTGTAGAAAAAAGTATTATGTACTACAATAGCTGTTGACGTACACTCTATGATACACAGTACAACCCCCTTCAACTAAATTTAATTAATTAACTGAACCAACTACAGTATCTAAATTCTAAAATCATCACCGAAGAATATCAATCTACATCCAACTCCAATTTTTTTTAAATTACGACACCCCTCCCCAACACTCAAAAACAGGGTCAACCCATTAACCAATGCTGGCAGTAGGACACACCACGTCTCGCTAAACACCGATTAGGCATCCACTACAATTTTATATGGAAAAGCGCGACACTAAACACTGCGAGCCCTCGCTCTTTGTCTAACAACAGCTCTCAATGCTACAGTTAATTCGCCTACATGCCTCTGATATTATTAATTAAACGCAGTTTGTGCTGGCCACAAAAGAAAAAGAGGGGATATAATCTGCTAGGGGGATCTAGATATTGAGGGGGGTGAGGGGGTGTGGACAGCACTGTACCCTGTGCTATGTATGTGATGTAAGCCGTAATTGGATTCGCAAACGAGGTACGTTGTTCAGCAACCCCCCCCCCCTTCCATCGGAGTGTACCGGGGGCTCAAGGGGGCAATTAAGAGGGGGCACTCTGGAGAATCACAACATCCAGCCAGTGATAGCACGATGTACTGGAACTCGGTTAAGTTTATACCTGCAGTGGTAGTAAGTGATTTTGTTGAAAGTCAACTATTCGAAAATTGTCGTACAACACACTAAAATATGAAAATGTGGATTGTAGAGAAGAGTAGGAAAGTAATTTTTTCTAAAGAAAAATTACAGCGTAGGCTATGAACTAGAAAATACTGGCTGTCATATGTCAGACAAAGCCCTGATTGTCCATAATTTTCCTGATGTAAGGAAATCTTCAGGATAAATACAGAGGTCCTTTAGTTATAATGGATGTCTTGCCAAATGATACATACAGGGTGAGGGATTTAAATCCAACAGGGTCCAGATTGTATTCCAGCACTGCACACTCATCTCAACTAAAATCATGGAAGATATGCAACCAAGATGATGATTTTCAAAATGATGGAATGAGTTCAGATGATAATGATGAGATGACTTTAAATAAAAATAATGAATTGAGTTTAGAAGAAAATGGAGAAAGTGATATGAACAATGAAGAAAAATTAATGCCAGAAACACATTGTATTAATGATAAAGAAGTATTGCCGAAAACACGTAAAAGAAAGAAACCAGACTACCTCAAAGACTACGTCTTGAAATAATTTTGACATAATATGTCTTGATAAATATTTGTATCATTCAGTTTTCTTTCAAATTTTGAATTGCTAATTCTGTTTAGCTTACCTTTAACTTGTTTTAATTTTGTACCACTATACTTTTATGTTCAAGTTTCATTATTATTTGAGGACAAATAGTTTGCAGAATGGCCGAATGTTAGAGACTATAAATTGAGAAGGCCTTGGCTAGAAAGCGTTCGCGAGTAGATTACCAGATGGTTGTGTTGTGTATTTTGCGATGTGGTGTGATGCGTAACGAGTTTATAAATTAAAGACATATAGCGCTCATCTTGTGTTATTTCGTTAATATTTACTGTTATTCAATTTCTATTCTTATTCACTATTAAAATTGACTGCTAGTCGTTAAATTTACGGTAAAAAGTCAATATTGACAACGCAGATCGTTATGAATCTAAAATCCAAGGTATATTAAAATAGATGTATAGGAATATAAATTGACTAACAGTAAATAAATCAGAATATGGGAGGTATTTCAAGTGATTTAAACCTAAAAAATTGAAGTTCGAGGCTGAAGAAAATGTTGAATTTCTGCATTTGATTGGCAAAGATAGACAATTGGACATTTTAGAAGCTTTGGAGATAACTAAGTTGGTAAAAAACGATTCCAACACTAGTTTAAATGACCAAATTTATTTTAACCAATTCAATACAACTAACTTGGTTTCATCATAATTCCAGCCTACATTTAAAAAGTTCTTACATGTATTTCTCAGTTGACCTTGATTGCATCTCATCTAATTTGATTTAATTCTAGCCTTATTACGTATTTTTTCTTCTTTGTTGCATTCTTGATGTTCACAGTGTTTAGTTATTGATTTGGCTCGTATTTTTGCTTGTTACTCCTCCCACCAGGGCCGTGACTTGACAGCCAATCACAACGTCCGATGAAGGTCAGCCTCTTTCCCGCTTAGCCAATAGTATCATTCCATGTTCAGTATATATTCAGCTTCTCTATACTTTAGTTTTTAGTATGATTGAGATTGATAATGGTGTAACAACTAGTTTCTCTAAGTTTTAATAAATGAGGTTGCGACAATTTCGTCTTATATTCATTATGGATACCTTCCACAATATCACCTTCGCCACTACAAAGAAAGCTAAAAAATTGAGGTTTGTAACTGTAAAACAACACTTCCAGAGAACTATAGTTTCATGAACCATATATATATATCTGACACCTTAGATCCCCGAGTGACTAGATACGGTACGAAGCAAGTCTGTGGTTTATTGGGGTTATTTGGTAGTCAGAGGGGGGAAGGATTTGTTTGGGGAGGGGGGTGGGAGGGCAAGAGGTTTGAATGGCACGCCTTGATCATTAGCAGGGTACCGAATGGGGTTGACCAAGACCCCCAGACCCCAGATCCGGGGTGGCCAGTGACCTCCCTGGGCCATATGTCCTGTTACCGCTCATCAACAGCTTTGAGAATTAGTCCTTATTTGACCAGGCGACTGTTGCTCTCGCTCTCAATCACTCACTCTCTCTCTCTCTCTCTCTCTCTCTCTCTCTCTCTCTCTCTCTCTCTCTCTCTCTCTCTCTCTGTAATTAATCAACTGTACTTAACTACAACTAGGGGATCTGAGAGTTGCTAATATTAATAATACTTTTATCATTCATATACATTGTAAATTTACACAAATAAAGTCATCTGAATCTGAATCTCTCAATAATCATAGCAATCGCAGACGGAGAAAGGGCGAGAGACAGAAAGTGAATAGGAGAGATTACTCTAGATTACTTAATTTATGTAAAATTACAATGAATAGGAGTGATCAAAACGTAATCATGACTAACGCATTTTAACGCAAAAATACAGGAATGACAATTAATCAATCAATAAATGGCAAAAAAGTTACTTTTAAAGCTTACCATTGTCTTTTCGTATTGGGTATGCTATCTTAGTATGGGGTAGCTCATCAAAACAAAAACTTAATAGGGTGTTTAAGATACAAAAGAAAACTGTTAAGTAAATGGGAAAAGGAAATAGATTAGATTCATGTAGGTCTCTGGACGTGGGTTCGGAACCCACCTAAAACTGTGAGTCTAACTCATCAATCACCATCATCCAATTCATTACCCACGCACAGGTCTCAGACCTATGTGGACTTCATCCTCCGAAAAAAAGAGAAAAAAATTACTTCTAACTAAACCTTGCTTGTATGTGTATGAAGTTACATTGTTCATTAAAAAAAATAATATAAGCCAGAATCTTAGCGTACATGATTATAATACACGAAGCCGAGGAGATTATCACTTGGTGAGTCACAATAGTAGTTTATTCGAACAAAAAACTAGTTATTTTGGTAGGAAATTCTATAACAAGCACAGTTTCGAAAGAGTCTTGGAAAAATTAAAGCATTTAAAAAGCAATTGCGAAAATTTTTTGCTAACAAAGCTTTTTATATTGAGCTTAACCTCAACTAATTTAAATTTCATTAACTAATCTCTATTTTTTCTTTATAATATTAAAATATAAGTGTATTTGTTTCTTTGTTGGAATAATTGTGAAGATTGGAACCTGCTGAAAAACCTACGGGTTTAGCAGGACCCTACAATGTTTGTAAATTTTGAAAATAAATTTGATTGATTGTAATTATTGTGGAAACAAGTGAATAAAATCGGTTAAATAGTATATAATTGTTGATCTGACTTCAATTGTCAACCGGAGTCTTTAGGACGTAATCTTCACAAAAAATATAATTTAGTCACAAAAAATGCATACGAACATTCAAATGTGCCGCTTTACGGTTTATAGAGTTCATTAGGCTTTACGGTTTTACAGCAGCTGCTAGCTGACAAAAAATATAATTATTTGTGAAGAATAGAATTTTAAAATAGAAGCAAAACTATAGGTAATTACAAAAATAAAAAGTTCTGGGATTAAATCAACAAAAAAACGGTATTAAGGGAAGAAGTAATGAGAATGGAAGAGAAATATAAGAAACTGAATAGATACAACAGCGAATAATTTTATGAGTGGAACTATGCTCCAAGATAAAACTCTTGCTTGATTCATGCAATGAAAATATCGCTATAGGCTTCCATTTTTTTTTTAACTTACAGATGCCTCAAGATGATCGCTAATGAGGTTACCTAACCACTGTAATTCAAAAATATGCAGCTTATAATGTATTGAACTTATGTTTTGGAAATTATGTTTATAAATAATAAAAATATGGATTGTCTCCATTATGAGAATAAGATACAATGACATTAAAAGTGACAACATTTCTTGAAATAAATTTGAATAAATTAGAAACACCGTCCAAATCAAGAAGTGTCTGGTTATACAGAGTGTCCCATGTAAGGTGTAAAAGCCAGTTACCAGAGATTCTACATCAAATTTCTGAAAAAAAAAAATGTTCAGTGACGTTTTTGAAATAGGGCCTTTGTTTTTGAGATATCTCGATTTAATGTTTTTTTTCGAGATACGCTCACTTCCCGCCATTAAATGCTCAATAACTGAAAAACGAAAAATCCGATTGGAATTATGATGACATTGTTAGAAAGGGCACAAAATTTCGCTAAAGATACACATATTTTCAATATGTAACCCGATCATTTAGGGTGTTTTTTTTAGGGGTCAAAGTAAAAATATAAAGTGGATTTTCCGAAATTTCAAAGCGAATTTTCTTGATTTGTTTTCAGGGTGACACACTGAAAACTTCCTCATTTCTTAAACTTTAAAATGAGCCTAAAATGTTTCAAATTAGTGAATTGCAAATGCTTGAAAATTGTAAAAAACTGTCACAAATCCACAAGAATTAGTGTCTAAAGGACAAGAGCTGAGAGAGTAGAAATTTGATGACATCCTTTATACACAGTAGAAAGATTTTCACAGAGGTTTTGGGTAGCCCAGACTTCCCTGGTTAACAAAATCTGACACAAAGGCCTTTAGATCTTTTCTTTTAGGTATATAATGGGTAAAAACATAATTATTATGATTAAAACAATCGCCCTAATTTGAAATTCAACTATTCGTTATCCCACAAATCCGGCCAGCATCATGAATAAAGTTAACTGGAAAGAAGGCGAAAGTAGGCTATTCAGTAACTAAGGATACACACTTCCACAGTGCCAGTGCTGACTTCGCCTTTTCCAAGGCATTCGCCATGGGCTGCATAATGAAGATGGCGTGCTACAAGGTTAACTGTGTTTGAACTCTTATCGGTGTTCGTTGTTGGGTGGGGGGGGGGGGGGGGGGTGAATCAGTTGAAATTTTCTTGTGAAACGGAACTGTAGTCACTCCAAGGGTATCGTCAATTCAGGAGTGCCGACTTGTTTACAAACTATAAAATTTCAATCGTTAACGAAGTGAGGTTTGAATTACTACAAGAGAATTTGATAGTCTACTTAAACTGTTCTCAATTGGAAATTCTGGCAATTCTAACTGATTTGATCCGTTCAGGCTACTAAAACTGTTAATTGGAAATTTGATTTAAAACTGGTCATCATTTATTTTGATCTATATTGAATAAAGAAAACGACGAATTCTTTATTCCTTGAATTCATTCTCTACCGATCGAACACCTAATACACACAATTCAATTTCGAAGAAAGTGCTTAATTTCTGCGTTTCAATGAAGAAGGAAGATTATTGAACATTCTAGTAGCTTTGAAAATAACTAGGATGATAAAGAGCGACTCTGACGATAAAATCTATCGACTCAATCTATCTATCTAGCGACTCAAATCTATTTCAAACAATTCACCACTACTAACCTAGTTTACTAAACGTTATTATAGACTGCTATAAACCAAAAACTACTATTCACCACCAATTATTATCAAGTAGGTCAATATCCTTCAATTAATATTTCATCTCTTCTTTGTATTGCAATTATTATTAGTCTCTTTCTAGTTATTGGTCTTGTTCCTTCTGAATGTTCCCTGTTACTTGATATTTCCGAATTTAATCATTTTTCTCAACAGGTACTCATGTCTGTTACTCATTTATTATTTTTATTCTTGTCCTTCCTTGTTTTATTTCTTGACCTTCAATACTTTTGAATTTCTTATAATGTTGTTTTGTATTTGGTTGCCTGTTTACTACTTGTCTATTATTGTTATTTTGTATTTACGGGTTATTTACATGCTACTAATGGGTGTGTCGGGTCTCAGCCAATGACAGGCCTCCAACTTGCAGCCTAACAGCAAAAGCGTGGAAAGTGATGGCGGGGGGGGCCTACCGCGGCTGACAGCCCATGGGGGTTGACAAAAACAGATCCAATAAGACTTCAAGGTAAAGGTATTCAAGTTTCTTTTTCCAAACTTATATATTTAATAAATTATGGTTTGGGGTGACTAGCGACACCCACATGAGGAGGGAAATCTTACAGGGGTATCAGTGATAAACAAATAGTATTCGTGCATGTGGAGTATGAAACTATTAACTAAACTGCACTGTACTATAGATTTACTTTGATTAAGATTGAGAATGAAGCTGACAAGACTACAGTGTCTCCTATTTTTATAATAAATGTGTTTGTGACATCAAATCAATATTAAT
This sequence comes from Conomelus anceps, assembly GCA_948455865.1. Lineage (NCBI taxonomy): Eukaryota > Metazoa > Arthropoda > Insecta > Hemiptera > Delphacidae > Conomelus > Conomelus anceps. The sequence continues at coordinate 30,930,587 of OX418225.1, read as the reverse complement.
TTTTTATTCATTCATAGGTCGGCCTTTGATTCATTCAACCGTAGCCTATTTAATAGTTTAGTATTCGCTTTGCATCGGGTACGTAGTATTCCAATCATAAAATACCTAATTATTAAACGGATGCATTCAACTATAACGTACACGACACGGTTTGTCAATATCCCAAAATCTGTACAGCTCCATTTAATCGAATTAAACCGTCGAGCAACACTGGAATACATCAAATGTTCGTCCCACATTTGTTCCAGCCTGATTCCAATTATCCCCAAACCCCTTTCCGGCTTTCCCCACCATTCTATCACAACCTTTTCAACCGATTTATTCACAAACCTTTTCACCTATTTATCCATCTCTTTTCTCATATCCATATTTCTCTTCTAAATTTCACTCTTTCTTACCTACTCCATTCAATATCCTTCTATCACCCTAAAACACTTTGATTTATTCTCTACTCTTTCTTACAACCATCTACTGTAGTTTCATATAACTTGGCAGCAGTATGTTGGGTTCAGATGTAGCATGTCCCATCTGCTACATGCTGCCAAGCTATATGAATACTACAGTACCACTTGAACACCGTTTTTCTAGGCGCCGAAAATGTAACGAAAAATGAACAGAAACTGACTTTTTCATCAATTTCATCTCCTCTTTTCGTTTAGTTTTGATATTACCTACTCAAAACACATGATTGTAAAATACAGCCTACTTATAATTTTCAAAAAGTTTTTCAGTCGTGATGTTGAGTCACGGACGCTGAGTACTGCGTTTGGATGGGTGGCTATAACATGGCGTTATATCATTTGCTTTGTTATCACGCATCCCTTTCTCCCTGCAGACCCGGTATGGGAGTTGCCGGTGTAACATCACCTGTGACTTTTGCCAAAATTCTCACATTCTCCCTATGCAATTACTGTCTTGTATTGAGGTGTGTTTTTATATTTATTTGTTAGGGATATGTAATAGGTGTTATGATATAATGTTACGTTAGGTATTATTTCGACAATAGAGTTCAGAAATTTAAATCTTTTAATTTTAATAATAATTTTATTGCATTGTTTAGAAATATATATGTCTAAAGCCGTGGCTGGTCACAAGATTACGTTACAAACAGCTGTCAGCACTTGAAAAAGTTGACCACGAAACAGGGCCGACACCAGTAGTTCAGCCGCTCCGAGCGGTATTTACGTTTGTCCCCCCCGCCACAGACAAGCATCAAATACATTTTTAAATTACAAATATTAAACATTTTGGTTGTTTATTGTTAGATTTAGGTTGTTTATTGTTAAGCTTTCACTACCTGTCAGTAGTGATAAAAGACATGGATAACAGTCACACGCTTTAAAAAAAAAGGATGTGGGTAGGGAGGGGGGGGGGGAGATTTCTGTCCAGCTGACATGACCGGGGTTGGATTCTGTACCATTTTGGTCGGAGAGGGACTTTAAAAGTTAATTATGCGTCGCTTGTGAATCAGTAGAAAAGAAAAATTACGATTACAAAGAGCCTTTTCTTCCAGCCTACAAGTTTAGTTAGGCGCGCGGTGAGACTCTCGGCACTCAAAAGGTTATTTGCACATTTTTTTAAATTTTGATGTCGCAAAATCTGTCGCCCTAGGCGGTGGTACAGTTCGCACACCCCTGGAGCCGGCGCTGCCACGAAATAGGATCGATGTTAAAACCTTTCTATCTACTTACCTTGGGCCAACCATGCATAACATTAATGTATCATAATTAACCACGCAAGTCTCAGAATCATGCAGACATGATTAGCAAAAAAAGACTAGCAAGTTTCCAGATGACCACCAAAAAAACACCAGCAGCCGATGGTATAGCCATCTATACAGTAGAAACAATTAGTCTGGGCGCGTGGCTCTGGTTTCACTACTAGCCGTCCTGTTAAAGTTGACTAGTTGACCTTGAAGACATCTGCAGCATCGCACAAGCCACATGTTTTTAGAAATGAGCGATAAACACTCCCCTCACCATGGCTGACTACCAAACGGCCGTGCGCCCAGACTAATTGTTTCTACTGTACTCCACACCACAAAATTAGGCTAATCAAATGAATAAATTGCAGTGCAGCAAAAAAAAAAACTGACTGCGGTGACCAAATGACCATACAATTGACTTATAGACCTGGCGACACGGTCCGAGTAGTGTTGTCAATTCGTACATTGAGATTGGTGATTCTCTACCATCAGCTGCTGACATGGTCCCATGTATCGCAAAACCGCAATTTTTCAGGACTTCCTAATTTAGTGGAGTGATCTATGATATAATATATGGAGGGATATAGAGGATGAGATTCCTAGATGTTATTGACTGCACAGATCTCAAAGAAACAGAAAATTGACTGACTTGTACAGAAAGCATTCTTTAATAATAATTGAAAATAATATCTCAGTTCGGTAAACAAGTTACTAAATAAATAAATAAATAAATATTTTATTTCCATTTAAAACTAAATCTAAACAAATACATATACATATAAGACTACATGACTAAAACTACCAAAGATTACATTTTTTATAAACATTTTTTTGCGTGGAAATTAACCTACTCTACTATGGCATGCCATGTTCTAGAGCAGGTTTGCAATTTAACTTTTTCAGGATTCAGTGTTTTAATATCAGGTTAGTGAGCTCACATATTGTTTGAAATTATGGTTTCTATGGTTTGTCTTCCTATGTTTATTATCCAGTGATGTACATTGATTTTGAATTTCTTGCTGTGTGGTATTTCCTGTATGTCTCTTGGAAGCAGATTGTAAAGTTTTGGTGCTAAGTGATTGAAGTGTCTCTCGTATAAAGCCTTCTTAGCCAAATTTGCAATAAGAAGGTGCCTATTTCTTGTGTTGTGACTGTGGTTCCTGTGTTGAAAATGTGCTGTGTTTTTGTGTATTCTGCAGATTATTTCTTTAGAATATATCTGTCTTGCATCCATCACACCGAATTTGCTGAAAAGTTGATCTGATGGATAACGCAGTGGTTTTTCAATTATGATCTTCATTATTAGTTTCTGCACTTTTATAAGCGGGTCAATGTGTGCATAACTTGTTCCGCCCCATCCTACTATCCCATATGTCAGCAAGGACTGCACTACAGAATAGTAAATTATCTTCAAACACCTCAAATCAACCAATGTTACTAAAGTTACCATGTTACCAAATATCTAGTAAACAAGTTTTACCAGCCTGTATCAAATTCTTCAAACCATTCACAGGCCTGTATCATGGAGCATTTTGCAATTGAAATAATGATTTCATTCACTACAAACAAATTTCAAATTAACACACATTCCTTGAGTTGATCACCTCCAGATCTTCTCATCTTACAGATTACAACCATCTTCATTCATTGCCCTCACCACCATTCACACACAAGCCAATCTTGCAATTTGCTGCTGCAACCAGAAACGCTGGGGTCAAAGGTGGGGGGGGGGGGGGTAACTGTCTGGAATTTGGAATTCTCAAAGCGGACACTGCTCACTGTTAGTGTGCAAATAGCAGACATTCCAGGCCTCCATCCTCCATCACCATTCCAGCGTTCTCCAGTAGTTCTCCAGCTCCAGCTCTCCTAATGGGTCAACTGACCATTCACTGCTCCACAATTTCAGGATTAATCCAACAACGCGCGCAAGCACACACACACACACACACACACACATACGACACAGAGTTTGAACTCTGTTTATTGGTTTCCATTGAATGGCTGATTGGTTCCAGTTGTTTGTATTGGTTTAGTGGATTATGTGCTCATCGGTCACAGCCTGGAAAAGGTTGCTAGAAGTAATAAAACGATTCAACGCAGTTTCGAAGGATTTTACATAAAACCATTATATACAGCGATAAAAAATGAGAAGTGATTGATTAACGTTGGAAAATGTTAACAAAAAGCTTGGGCTATAGCTGCCGAGATTTGAACCTCTGATCTGCAAAAGTCAAGCTACCTATCACAACACAGGCATAGACTGGATTTAAGTTGGTGGAGTATCGGAGGATCCGCCATGAAAATCATTATGAAATGACTAGAAAATGTAAGAAGTGATTGATGAAAGCTGAAAATTGTTGACAAGAAAATCGCCGAGCTGAAGAGAATTGAACCACTGTTTTGCTGGTAAAGAGCTCCTTATCGATAACACTACATAGGCATATTATATAATACTAGCTGGCCCGACGCGCGTTGCTGCGTTCTCATAAAACATTCTTGATTTTATTATTTGTCACCTCCCACTGAGGTTACATTTCAAATTTCAACCTTCTAGGACTATTAGGGAAGACGTTAGTCCTAGGGCTCTTCCAGCTGATCAGAGAGGCCTCCTTCGTTGTTTACACAGTAAGACCTTACTCACCACCTCTCAATGAACATTTCAAATTTAAACCTTCCGCGACTATTAGGGTAGAAGCTAGGTTTTTCATTTATTTTATTATTCGCCACCTCCTACTGAGAATACATTTCAAATTTCTAGCTGCATTGGTTAACAGATGTCATCAACCCGGCATAATTAAATTTTATTATACCCAGTCATATGTTTTCTACATACTGCAAGACTCCGACTGCACGGTATCCTACATGCAAAGTTTTTGAGTTCCAGACAGCGTAAATAACTCCGCTAAGGGGCCTGCCATATGATTAAAAACTATTGACTTCTATCAGTTGTTCCTTTCAGCTGTTTGGCCGGCGAGCTCAGTAGGTTAGGTGAATGATGATTTGCAAAACACACAAACAGCTTGTCCATCGAAACAGCGTGTACAGCAGATCAAAAAATTTCAAATTATTTTCCATATGATTAAAAGATCCTAGTAAGCTAGCTAGCCATGTACCCGTGCTTTGCATAGGCAAAACTTTAACCCCCTAAAAACACCCCTAAAATTGCGAATTTTGAAAAATCCTTTCTTATTGCACGGTGAAATCCTATAAGGATTGTTCATACGAAATTTCAAGTTCATAGGCCTAGTAGTTTTGGCTCTGCGTTGATGAGTGAGTCAGGGTATCATCATTGATCAGGGATAGTAAGTAACTTGATGGTTCGTCTATGGTATCATCCTTTTATAGATAGAGATATGTTGAAACTATTATAGGATTTGTTAAATTGCTTACCAACATGCTGGTTACTTATAAGCTAGGATTTGAAATGAAATCCTAAATTTTCAATTGAATTGAAGCCTCAACTAAAATAGATGCTATACAAATAGAGACGATCTATTTTTACCATTTTCATTTTATTTGACCCCGGTTCCCCCAAGGTCCAAAATCAATAAGGATCTAATTTGGACTAAGAGGAAGCTGTATACCAAGTTTGAAGAGTCTAGAATCTTCTTTTCAAACGATATAGTTTGGAACGACGGACAATATCACTATTTTAGTAAGGCTCTGTCAACTTCTTCTCTGTCAATATCTGAAGAGGCAGGGAAGTGATAGCCGAGTGCCATAGCAGGTATCTGTTCAATCAGAGATAAGCTACGAGACTCCTGGGCGCTCTTTGTAAGGGTGACCTATTTGATTGGCCAGCAAAAAAGACTGTTGCCTGCTGTAAAATCACTTACCCGGTGGTTCGGAAACCATCTAAAACTAACTGTAGGTCCAGCTCATCAATCACCATCATCACATCATTACCCACGCACAAGTATCAGACCTATGTGGGCTTCATCCTCCGAAAAAAAAAAAGGCTCTGGAAGAATAAAGGTGAGGGATGTTAGTGACAGTTAATGTAATGTTTTAAAAGCTCATATGCTCATAGAGTCATGCACTAATATATCAATTGGAATATACAAAGAAATTCAGTTAAGAAAATGTTGTTCTTCAATTCGCATACATTCAATCTTCACCTATTTAATTGTAAAATCTAAAAAATCCAATCGTACTTATATTTGTTGTTTATTAAATAACAACAATTTGAATGTTTAAAGAGAAAAAAGAAGGATGTACGGTGAAAAGATGGAGGAAAAAACAGAAAACTGAAAGGAAGGAAAGAAAGTGATAACAAAGAGAAGAAATATTAAAATAAGGATAAGAGATGGAACACAGCATGTGTATAGCATCATCCCATTTGCACCTGGACCTATTATAAGCGGACTTGGGTGCCGGAAAAACTGGAAAATTGAGCTCGCCGTGTCTGTAATTTGGAACAGAATGCTTCCGTACTCCTTCCCCATCCCACATTAATGGAGGGAACTTTCTGTCTGTGGTGTAAATGTGGGTCGTGTTAATTAGCAATGGTGTTCTACTGGTGGTGATATTGAGTGTTGTAGTAGTGTTATTGTGAATGTGTGTGTGTTGTATTGGTTTTAATGTGTTAGTGTATGTGTGTTAGATTGCACTGCTAATCTGCTATGGCGCAATCGCCAACACAGACCCCATACAGCACATCCCATCCTATTTGTAGTTGCCACTGACAAAATGGGATGAAATCTCCCCCCCCCCCCCCCCACCATCAAAACAAGCGGCGGTACAACCCTCCCCCCTCCCATTATCGCCTGTTGAACTCATTCCAGCATTGACATTTTGTACTAGATGTTGTTTTTGAGAGACATTTGATGAATTTACAATGCAAATGTTGAATGGTAATTATTATTTGCTATCGATGAGGTTTGAACAGTTTGTTCAAACAAGTAACTATTTCGGGGTTATTGACTTGAATGCTGGCTAGCTTCATATGATTTTTTGTTAGGGATGGAGATAAAACCTTTATGAGCAGAAGGCTATAATATGGGAAATTGTGTTAGGTTTAATGAACTCCGAGAGATGTGGATACAAATTTGATGATGGATATTCATATCACATCAGTAATGAACAATAATATTATTGTGCCCCAACATTTCAAACTTCAAGAAATACATCAACATTGGAATATGCACATGATTTTTGTTGAATTTAATGTGCTGACCATTAGACAATTGTACGTGATAAATGTGGTGAAATATATAATCAAAAACAAGTCAAGCTTTTCTTACACTAATAACGTAGTCAACAGACATTATACCTTGAGACCCTCTGCAAATAAATATCAGACATATGACACCAACATTGAACCCATCAGGATACTGTTAATTTACATAAGTTCGAAAATAATTAACAAAATACCAGGAAATTACATCAGCAACAATAAAATTACAAAACAATATATATATATCACATCAATATATATATATATATATATATATATATCATTGCCTGGATCAAGAGCATATACTTTTTTGATTTGTTAATGAAATTTAAACAGGCTTTTCTGATTGTGTGCTTGCTAGCTGATATATGATACTGGATGACTACTATATTCCTTCTTTTCCTTCCTATTCCATCTTCAGATACCCCCCCCCCCCCCAAAAAAAAAAAACCTTTCCTAGTATATGGTGCTACCATAGTTGGATAGTTGGAAAGGCTTTAAATTTCACATCAGACTAGCCCTACTTCCTTAATTAATGTTATGTTATTTTATAATGAAATATATATCTTTATTTTGTTTTATTTTATTGTGTGTTATGTGAATAAAATTGAATTGAATATTAAAAATTTAGAACACCTTGAACAGATACGATTCATTAAGAGCATCAATCCCAAATATCAGAACAGGAAATTAACAGCATCTTGCTTCACTACTACTGTTTAGTTTCAACAAAATTTCAAACTTTTAAACATGCTTCCAAACAGCTTTCAACAAGACAGAACATAATTAAAACAGTCTATCGCAAGATTAATGATCATCTCAACAACAAAAGACCTTCCAACTTAGATCCATCAACCATCTAAATTTCATCCACGCATAGAGTGTATCCTATACAGGCATTATATCCATCAATCTCATAATAATTATTAGAACAGAAAATGAACAGCATCTTGAATGAACGCCTGCAACTTCTGGCAAGAGTTCAGAACAACCCCTGATAATAAGCTTGGACAGCCTTCATTTCCAGCTGTTTCTTGTACCAGTAACACTATTATGCTGCATCAGTAGTTGCAGCTTCAAGTAGCATCAGATAGTGTCACGATTCATTTTTGAAAGTGGTTGGCTACCGCCAAATTTGTACATCAAGTTATGAAAAACCTATCTGTTGAGTAGAGTGATAACATATACCTCAACATCAACCCGAACGGCTGCTTCACGGCAGGCGGGCGGCTGTCATTACCGTTCGGCATAATATCGGTGTGTGTGAAGAGCATCATTTATTTCTTCACACCACTATTTTGGAATGTGGACTGTTCGAGATTTTACCGAACGGATGAAATCGAGTGTGTGAAACGGCCCTAAGCATTAAGATCTAATTATTGTATTTTAAAACCATTATCTTTATGAAATTTTGTTTGTAATTGTTACGAGAGCCGGCGCCGAATCGTCAAATTCATGAGGTGAAATCAGGGAATACGTTTACGATCACTGATAATTTAGAAAAAAGAAACGAACTATCGGCTGTGCGAGATTAATAATTACCGGTATATTGATTATTAAATGTCAACTATTTATAGTATCGATTAATCGAAAACGGAAGGCTAGAGACAGCCTGAACAGTAAACAAAATGTATTTAGGAGTAAGAAATCCTAAAAATAAGGTTGTATTATAAAACTACAGTATATAAAAAACACTTGTTTGTACTTGGATTCCGAAAGATAATTATGTGAAGACCGTGCTGTAATTGTCAATTCATGAAAAGTAAATTTTTGGTAGGTTACCTCTTGAACCTCATCGCCCAGTGAAAATATTGTAGTGTATTTTGAAATCTATATGTTTATTATTAATTTTTGTAAATTTATAATGTTGTGAAATGTGTTTGAAAGTGTTGAATGGCTCAGAAATTATGTTTTAGTCCACAGTCCAAGACCACGTGGACTTAGAATAATCGATAGTGTGCTTGATCGATGTATCATATCGCTATTAGTGTAAGTTTTTATGTCAATTTTCTCTTTGTCTATCACAATTTACGGGTTCTGGTTCTTTTAAATTAATTAATTTTCCAATTATATCCAATAGGCTACATGGAGAAATTTTTTTTATTCAACTATTGCAATCTAGTCTAATGAGAAGGCTAATGAGCAATTACATAGAGACATAGCATAATTTTCTATTCAATTTTCCTTTAGTAAATTACAAAATCCTGGGTTGGACATAGCCAGTTTTGACGTCACTTCCCTTTAATTGGCAGAGAGAAGTAAAAATGGCCACATCCTTGATAGTAATTTTTAAGAAGCTCTCTTGTACTCAGCTTTTGAACTTTAAGGACCTCGCTGTCCATTTTATGTAATTTCAGTAATGTAGTTTTTGTAATGTTCAAATCCGGAAATATCTCTAGTGCAAGCAATAATTTATATCGGCCAGTCATTTTAAAATATTTTTATTGATTTCAAATTTTCACAAAGTCAAACTCCAGAGATAACAGTCTTGGAAATCGAAAATGTATTGGAAGGAGCAACCCCACGCTACGACCAAGGAAACGCCGTTTACAAGTCAAATGAATCGTACAACTTCCGATATTACTAAGGGGTCACCTACATAAAAAGTGCTACGAAAAAGTGTGTGCACAAAAATATATATAGGCCTATGTCATTTTTTAGGCTGAGCCAGTTGTGCAAAAACACGTCTTGCCTTCCCGTCAAGCCGAACCAACACCTCATGCTCTATCATCTTTTCTTCTTTTATAATTCTTGTAAATCTGAAGATTAATAAAGCAATATTTTTGAAATTTAATCAAATTCTCAAATATTAAAATTGTTTAATATTCTGATTATTGAATTCTCAATATTTCATAATTTTTGTCAGAAATCTGTCTTTTAATACATGTCATTACTGGTTTTTATTAAGTTTCCGCATTTATTAACCCTAGAGGAAAGCAGGAAAGCATGGTACAATAGAGTGTGAGAAAGAAAGACAGACTGAGATAGAGAGTGAGTGGAAGAAATACAGAGTGATATAGAGAGTGAGTGAGAGAAAAAGGAGGAAAGAGACATTATGTGTGTGAGTGTGTGTGAGAGAGGGAAGGAGTGTGTATGAGAAAGTGTGTGCTCCAAGAAGCATCAGTAGAGTAGCTCAGTTTGTTGGAGCTATAATACATCAAGATTAATACCCGAATTTCCCGCTAGAAAAGGATAGAGACTAAAAACCTCTCTCTCCGCAAACCGCCAAAACTTGAACTGATCAAAAACTTAAAAGTTTATTTTAGTTCGCAAGTCATCCGCTGGGGTCGCTGACAGCACTAGTTCAGCAACAAGAGCCATTCAGAGGCCCAGAAGCGCGCTGCTTTAGCTTTACTTCAGCTGATAACAAACTTTTCCATGCCAGGAAATTTATTCGCAGAGTTGTCGCTCGCTTCACAAACCGTAAAACAAGATAGTGACTGCAATCCAAAGCGCTAGTATACAATATACACTCTCTACTTTCTCTCATTGACTCTCAGTTTCTCTCTTCATCAAATTTCTCTCAGTTACTCTATGTGGAGAGATTCTCTTTGTTGCTATGTTCATGCGCGAGCATAAATAGTTCAGGCTACTTCAATTTCGGCTGTCATGCGATGTTTTCGTAGCTTTGAACAATTGACGGATACATAATTTGTTTCGGAACAGCTTATAAAATAATGACTGCTAGAAACTAGATCTCTAATTGAATAGTATAAGTCGGGCCTTCCACCTACGTCCATCATGTATAATGAATTTTGTGATAATATTTGGATCTACTGTTTTCTATTTATGAAAAATATTGATATTTTCTTCTATTAGTGCTGTGAATGTCGACATTTATACGGAAATGGACATGACAAGAAATTTACTCTATTAAAGGTATTTTCATAATAGACAGAATCTAATATTAATAAAATGCAGGAAACAAATTAAAAAATTATCTCAACTAAATGTACTTTTTAATTGAAAGTTTTTAATGTTGTAAGGAATTGCTAACATAAGTAGTACATAATTGAAACTCTAGACAACTATCATGTTGGAGTGTACATTTGTTTCGGTGAGCTTGACATTGATACAACCCTGTTGGCTCAGTGAGGAAAGTACCTCACAGCCTACCTCAACTCAGTATCACAACCTTCCTCACTCCTCGTTTGTGTAGTGCGCTCTTTGAACCAAAACATGATGTTGTTGTCTAAAGAGTCACCTACAGTCGAAATTGGCGACGGTACTACACATACCTTTAAATAGATTCGTAGATTGCAAATATTCATTTGAAGGAAACAATAGCAATATGTACCATCAAATACGTGTTGACACTATTTTCAATCTTCAAACTAAAATTCGAATTTTGAACAGCTACATTCATAACCTGAAATGAGTGAAACTATTAGCCAACATTGGGCGCCTCTCATAGGTTGAAATACTATAAGATCTAATGCTGTATTGTAATTGGCTGTCTACAAGGTCTTGTCACGCCCACTTGATACAATGGGAGGAGCTAACCAATAGGAGTAGATAAGAACAAAACTGGCGAACAACAATGGCTCTGAGACCAAAACAACAAAACTTTTTGAATTTGTTCATTTATATGGTAGCGCTCACTAGTTTAAGAAGTTAGAAATGTTTGGGCCCCAGCTCCTCAATTGAAACAATTTGATTGAACTTGGAATTATACATGACAAATATATCTGCTAATAAAGTTGAGGTTGATCGTTGAGTTGATTATCAAATTTTAATGCTAGCATCGTAATCTGATAATCAACGGTAAGCAATAGCGAATCAAAGCTTCTCTTATTGATTAATTTATTTATGATTGCATACTTGCCATGAATAGCAATAGTAAGGTTGTATTTGCCAATGGCCATCTGAGCTTCAGTAGGCTAAATATAATTTTGGCAAACTCCAGGAGATCAAGGTATGAAATACTGTACTATGAGAAACAGTTTGGTGCTTGGACTAAGGACTATAATTATAAGTATCATCATATTTGGTTTTATTGATGACTTGAAGCTTTTCTAATATTTCGCAGGATAACAGATTATTGCCTCCAATGATCATTGCAGCTGAAGTATATTTTATCTAATTTGGGCATTCTACAGGAAATCGAGAAATAAATTACTCGACTATAAATAAGATGTTTAAGATTCAGATGTAAAGACTGTATTGAGAACTCTGACTCAAAGGCTGTTAGATAGAGCACCCTACACACTAGGTGAATGCTGTGAAGCTGTCAGGGGATGAAAGCAATTCCTGCTTAGAATAGGACTACAACTTGACGTGTTGCATGCTGCAAGAGCTCTGCTCACTTAAGCAGCCTAAACGCAACAAATTAATAATAATAATAACAATAATAATAAGAAACGTTCAATGTCTGGACTAGAAGCATCAACCTATAATTGGCAGCTTTGAGCGTTTTTAATCATTTGACAATGATTAGATGATTCAGATAGTAATCAGCGAATTTTCATCCACCCTTACCCTGACTACGGTACCTTGAGGTTAATAAGAACTTTTTGTAATATAAACAAGGTAATTAAATGTTTTTGGAAGCAATTGTTTGAAATCACTGGTTGTTGGAGTGTTCTAAACCTTTCAATTGAAAAAGATTGAATAATTAACATGCTATCTATATTAATATCACGCAATTATAATAAATAGGGGAGTCCAGGACAGGTTGGCCATAGGGGCAGGATGACCCATCCATGTTAGTTGAGCTAGTAGGTTCTAGATTGTAATAGCAGCTTGGCAGCACTGTTTCCTCCTCCTATAAAGGCAATATGGCGATCGCAGCTGTGTCAGCCAAGTATTGTTGTTTTACTGTTCTGTGAAGCAACCAGTAAATTTGCATTCTTTGGTTTAAAGTCTTCTATATCATTTTTCAAGCCTTGCAACACAAATGATGAGCAATAAATTTGAAAGTTGTAATTTAAATGTTATTTCTATATGGTGAAATCAACTAAATTCATTTATTAGTCGTTTATTGATGACAATTTACCCAGGACATGGCTATGGGGCTGGTAGACAAAGTGAAAACGGGGCATGCTAGCCACCAGGGCCAACCTGCCCGGTCTATTTATGAACTGGTAAACTGGGTAATACTTTTTTAAATTTTGTACTCGATAATAGTTAATAACACATATAATTACCAAAATTCTATTTTTGTAAAATTATGACATACCTATGATACATAAAAAAATTGACGAATTAAAAAATTAATGAATCATTAACTAATAATAATGTAAAATTATGAATACCTATAATACATTAATCAGAAAAAGATTATATTTGGATGCATGACAAACGATTTTTCTGTCATAAATGCTATTCGAGTACGTTATGAAGTAGTTATTACAGGTTAGGAATGAATGTGATGATAGCTGACTTTATGCCTGGTCAAGCATGAGATGTTTAAACAGGGACTTCGCTTGTGTCTAAACTTTCATCTAACTTGTGTTTTAGCAAGTAACGGTTCTAAGTTTTACTTCATTTTTTCTACTTCAGTAATAAAATAATGGTGCGTTTTTATGTAAAGAAAACGATTGATTTCTGATATTTAAGATGGTTTAGTTAGTTATCACGAAATCTCGCGGGGCAACGTACCCCGCCCTCCGGGCCACCATAACTCGAGGGTGGGCTAGATAGGCCCACATGAAATACAAGCAATAATCAATTTTTTTAAGCCTCTTCTGTTAATTTTTTTCAGGTTTTCAAAATCTTCAATCTGAATCTTCATGAATGAAATAACCGTTTTTGCCAAAAAAATTGAACAGAATAGTTAAATGAAATAGGAAAAATTAAAGAGATAAATTTATGTGTAGTGGTGAAGGTGATATTGTGGAATATATCCATAATGAATAAGACGAAATTGACAATTGTGACAATTTCGTCTTATTATTCATTAAAGAGATAAAAATTAAAAGTGAGCCAAAGTGCCCCGGTTTCTCTTTCGTGAGTTCTTTTTGACAAAATATATCTGCTAATGTGCTAATAATTAATTAAAAAATGCTATTCTTAATAAACTACGTACTCAACTAATAGCTCTCAAACAACTGTGTTTTAGTATTTTAGAAGTGGTATTGAATGTACCAGAAGAACCTTCTATACACAGTAATGAATACCACTCTGTTATAAATAGTCCAATAGTCTGCATATAAATTACACTTGTTGCTCCACAACTTTGTTCATTTAGACACCAAAATCCTGTAAAAATTTACTATTATTCCCAAGGTAAAATTTAAAAAAATTTCAACCGAGGCTAGCAAATAATACAAGACAAACTACTAACCAGCAAAGACGAGCGATCCAATACCGACAGCACAAATCAGAAGTCTGGTCAGCATCCTCATTTCTTTACAGTTTTCCAAAACGTCAGCAACCACGACAATCAGCTGATCACAATTTCATCAGCCGATCAGCTGACGCAACTTGGCTGATCGAATGCTAGATCAGTCGCATGCCTTCTAGATGCCGTCTAAACACAGTATTCTCACGTGCGCCCAACTAAAAACAGTACAACTGACTGATGGAGGATCACTACTGAGTCAACACTCACAGGATTCAGCATGTTATCGGACGTGCCATTTGAAAACAGCGTGAAAATGAGTGGCTACGAGCATGTGCTGAATTGGGGAGTAAATTGAATTTTCCATTCAGCGATTGTTTCCGCTTCGATTGAAGACAGTTACGCCCGGTTAATTTGGCTGGAGAAAACTATTTGCAAATCTGTAGTACAATTTATTGATTGAATAAGAATTTTATCAGATCGATGATCAAATTTTGATCAAAATTTAATATTGCATACTCTTCCTAGTCCTTTCAGTGCTTCCTTGAGTCCGAACTTTCAATTTTATCTAATTTAAATGAAAAAGATCAAGTTATATAATATTTTTTCAAGTTTAGATTTTCACTGCAATTGAAAAAGCTAACTTAAGAAGATTTTGGCTCGAGTTACTGACTGAACGATGAGAGGTCTCTGTTTCAAGTCGACCGTTTTGCATTTGTCTGTCTGTTTGTAACGCATTTACGGCTAAATGAGTGGACCAAATGCAATGAAATTTTGCATGGATCTTCCTTTAAGGAACCCAGCGATGCATGCGTAAGGATTTTCAAAATTTGCTTGCATTTAAAGGACATTCAAAGGAAAATGAAAGGCTCTTAGACCTTCTTTTATACGAACATATGATTTTCACAATGAGCTTCTCAATCATATGCAATTGGAATCAGATTCATAGATAGCCCTCGGACCCCCTTATTCATCTGGTTGGGCCTTATCCATATGAAAAATTAAATACTCACGTACTAGTTTAATATTACATTATACTTGAGTACAGCTTAATATTCATTTCCCCTTCTCTTCCCGTATATCTATTACCTAAACTTTCCACGCTGTATCTTATCTATTTTTATTTTTTATTTCTATTATTAAAATTCCAATTGTTGCTAGTTATAACAATATTGGTAACTTATTATCTTTAAAATATCCACTACTAAGATTTCTACTGAGTTGCCTAGTAAGGTTTTTCTCGCACATCGTTTGGCTAAATTTCTACTCCTCCAGCGGTCTACAAAATGCTACTTGTATGCTGGAGTGTATTGTTATTTATGTGTTATTTTTTCGGGTAAAGCCTTATGTCGTTTCTTTAGAAATAAATATCATTATTATTAAAAAGTTTAAAATAAAGTACTCGATTTGAGAAACTCCTCCTTTTTGGAAGTCGGTTAAAAACAACCCTTATCCACTCAGATTCACGCTGCCTCCAGACACATCAACTGAACTCGCTCAAACCAAGTTGTGGCATGCGCAAAGACTCATGTAAACCAACCAACGACGAATTCCTTATTCTCACCGATCACAAATTCCACACATCCACAGTCAGTCTCCGTCGCCTATGGACCTTTATCAAAGCTATCAACACCTTGACGGAGGAGAAGTTTCTCATAGCCCAAGGCCACTCTCTTCCACCTTCCACCTAAATTCATCTCTTACTTTTCTCCCTCTCTCGCCCTCATTAACTCTCTCCCTTACTTATCCTCTTTTCTTCCTCTTTCCACTCTACGCTTAATCTGCTCACCTCTCCTATTTTGTACCTTGTTCTACGTTTACAAAGATGAAGAAGAATGTTACTTTGATGCTGGTATACACCACCATTGCTTTACCACTACCCCCTCAAGCTGGCACCCAACTCACTAACCCCTTCTGTTTCTCCCCAACTCACAAACCCCCTTACACACACGCATACGCTGCCTCACGCACGCACACAATCTACGAATTCCCGTGGCCTTAAGCGTTTTCATAGACCTCTCCTCACAGCTGGCATGCTTTGCAAACGCTTCCTTCTCCTTTTTCCTCCTTTTCTTCAACCCCCTTTCCGCATCATCATCTGCTCTTCCTCTGTACTCCTATCTCTTTCTTTTCCTTTACAACGGCGCCACCACTTATTCCTTCTTCTCATTTTCCCTCTCCTACTTCCACTTTCCCTTCTTTATCATCTCCTTCTCTTAAACACCTCCTCAAGCACTTCAACCATCTTCTTTTTCTTCTAAAATATCTCCACCATCACCTCTTCCTTCTTGCTTTTGTTCTTTTTTGTTCCATCTTCTCCTTTCACTTCATTTTCTCCTCTGGAACCATCTTTTTCAGCACCTCATTCTCAGTCTCTCATTCTAATTCTTTCTTCCAATTTGTTTCTACTCAATTCATCTGGACACTTTCTACTAATTTAATTACTTGCTCCTTGCTATTGCGCCCTTTGATGCTTTTAATCTCATCAATCTCAACTTCATCATCATTCTCTTTTCTTTTTTTCTTTTCTATTTCATAAGTCCATTGTACAATTTGTTTCCCAGTTATTCATTTTTATTTTTACTTCTTTTTTTGCTACATACATTTCATGAGTTATGTTTTATCATTAGCAAATATATTTTTTTTCTTTTAATTAATCTTTTTAGTTTATTTCAACTATAATTACTTAATGTAATGTAATATTTTATATTTTAGTTTATATTTATTAGTGTTTGCCATAGGTCTTACTAGACCTGGCAACGTAAGATGTTATAAATAAATATCAAATATCAAATATCTTTCACCTTCTTACCTTCTACCTTAATAGAACATGTCCCCTCTTCTTCTTTCCTTCTTATTCTTCTCATTAGAGCACTTCCACCTTTGTCTCTTTCTCCATTACCCACATCTTTTCCATAATTATCCATCTTCAAGTAGAATGAATAAGTAGTATATCAATAGTGTTGTTCAGTAATGATTGGAAAGCGAAGGAGGAAGGTTGTTACTGTGCTGGCGGTCTGTTATCAGCAAGTTGAAAGATAAAGCAATCTAACTCTGTTTTACAATAGTAAAGTGTGCTTTTAAGAATTCGTATTATTCCACTGAAATAATAAGAAAAAACTTTTTATTTTCGATTATTCCAAATAAATTCGTGAACTCGTACACATCCACCATGGCATGTAAAGTATGCTCAAAGTCTGTCCGGAATAGTGATGCAATAACGTGCAGTGACTGCTATGTGAGTGTGCATAATAAATTAATGTGTGAACATTACAGCAGAGGACGCTAAATTCATGAAAACCAACAACAAAACATGGAGGTGTCAAGACTGCTCGAAAGAAAGACGCAAAAGCCAGGCTCTGGAAACGACGGCAGCTGAGGGTGAGTTGAAACTCCAAGATATTGTTAATTTACTCAATAACATGCGTGAGGATAATAAGAGAATGTAACGGGATCTTGGAGCTTCAATTGAGTCATGTCACAGTGCAATGGAACAACTGTCGAACTCTTATAAAAACAAAATGAAAAGCTGGATGTTTAGTTTCTATGGAATCTATGACTAATGAAATACTTAAATTAAAAAAAGAAATTGAGGCGCACAAAGGGCAAGTTGAAGATTTGGAGCAATATTCGAGAATCAACATGGTCGAGGTGAGAGGAATACCGGAAAATGTAAATGAGAATCTAGACACAATAATATGCAAGATGAGTGACGTACTTGGTCACAAAATAAGTCCAGATGCAATAGATGTTTGTCATAGAGCTGGAAAAAGAGAACGTGTCGGTCCATAGCCCATCCTAGTCAAATTTTTCAGGAGGAAGGATAAGGAAGAGATCCTGAGAAGAAGAAGAGTGAAGAGAGATTTCTCCACTGGACATATGGACCTACATATGGATACACCAATATACGTTAATGAGTGCCTGTCACAGGGTAGAAGGAGAGTGTTCACCGCCGCCAGAGATGCTTGGAAAGTCAAACATTTCAAATATCTATGGATTAGAAATTGCAAAATATTGATAAGAAAAGATGAGGGAAGCCCGGTAGTTGATTTAAAGTCGGAGGAGCAGCTGCGAAACATAATCAAATAATAATACAATGCTCTCACATAATTTCAAGTTCAACTGTAAGCATAACACTAACAATAGATTTATTAATTTTTAAATTACTCTAATGCAAATAACAAATGAAATAGTTATTATACAGCAGAATATTAGAAGCTTACGGAAAAACTATGACAGCTTTTTAGTAAATTTAATCCAACTAGAATTTAAACCAACAATCATAATCTTGACAGAAATATGGATAACTGAAAGTGAACTAAGTTGTTATAGAATAGAAGGATATATAAACAACTATTGGCGATTTTAACAATGACTACAGGGATGGAGGTACTTTAATTTATCTAAGCGATGAAATTAAGTGTGAAGGAGGAAAGGTTGATTTCTTATCTGCAGATTGTGTGTATTGCCAATGTTCAACCAATAATTTTTCTTTCTCACTACTTGCT
The DNA here is from genome assembly GCA_948455865.1 of Conomelus anceps. Taxonomy (NCBI): domain Eukaryota; kingdom Metazoa; phylum Arthropoda; class Insecta; order Hemiptera; family Delphacidae; genus Conomelus; species Conomelus anceps. The sequence continues at coordinate 30,911,916 of OX418225.1, read as the reverse complement.
GTGTATAGATTGCAATTTTATTCGCCCAGATTATTTTTGAATGAGATAAATGAATACATGTGTGAGTTAGATGAGGCTAAGAATTATCCAAAACCATTCTTCATTATTGGAGATATGAATATAAATATATTATCAAATGAACATAATGTTGATGAATATAGGATGACGATGAGTAAAATTGGATTTGAATCACTAATAAATGAGCCCACGCGAGTGGTCAATGATAATGGAACTTGTATAGATCATGTGTTCGTACAGCATTCCAATAAAATAGTAAAACAAAGAAACATTGAAATTAAGGCTAATGTTATCCATTTAGATATAACTGATCATTCATTGTCCAAAATACATATAAAATATTGTTCTAATACTGAAGACAATATACATAGTACTAGAGATGATATTATTAGAAGAAAAATTGATATTCATAAACTTACTTCTTTTCTTTCTGCAACGGACTGGGATGACTTATATGGGAGGGAGGGAAATCTTGATGTCAACTTTAGATGGGAGAAATTCATAAATTATTTACAAGAATCGATCATGAAATGCACTATAATACAGGATAATCCGTTTAGAAAAAAATTAAAACCAAGATCAGAATGGATTACAGAGAAATTAATAAGAAAAATTCAGTTTAAAAATTTCCTATTTAAAAATCATCAACGACAGCCAAATAATATGCAAATGAAAGTTGAATATTTGAGATATAGGAATAGAGAAGAGATACGAACAACTAAACAGAATTATTTTCAGAATTTAATTGAAATAAATAGGAATAGTATTAAAGATCAATGGAAGACTGTTAATAAACTACTAGGCAATGCAAAAGAAAAAATATAATAGGAGAAATAGTGCTACAGAATGGAGAATTTATTAAAGAAACAAAACAAATAGTCAATGAGATAAATAATTTTTTCCTTACAGTTGTAGAACATAATAAATCCAAACTAGAAAAATGTAGAGAAAATGCTGATGAGACACATGAAGCAATTTTTCCTATCCTTAGCCCAGTGGAATCTATATTTCTCTATCCAATTACTTTGGAAGAAATGATAAGTATAATAAATGAATTAAAAAATAATACGGCACCTGGAGTGGATGGAATGGCAACCCAAACAATAAAAGAATCCATTCTAGAAGTTTTAGTAGAATTATGTAATCTGAGTCTGCAAACTGGAGTTTTCCCCACTATACTAAAAAATCCATAGTTATCCCTTTACCGAAAAGTAAGAACAGTAAGCAAATCGATAATCTAAGACCAATTACACTGTTGTTTGTATTTGCCAAAATATTAGAAAGAGCTATGAAAAATCGATTACTGAATTTCCTGAATTACACAAACTTTTTCAGTAAGAACCAATATGGATTCTTGAAAAAGAAAGGCACTAAGGAGGCAATGGAAGCTCTCTTGTTCAAGATAAATAGCAGCTTCAGTAAAAATATGAAATGTGCAGCGATATTCCTAGATATATATAAATCTTTCGACTCCATTGAACACGATATGCTATTAGAAAAACTAAATAGGGTAGGTATTAGAGGATTAACAAATAATTGGTTTAGAAGCTACCTAGAGGAAAGGTATCAACGGGTCAGACATAATAATACATTGAGCGATGTAGGATTAATCAAATATGGTATACCACAAGGATCAGTTCTTTCTGCAATACTTTTCCTAGTCTTTGTTAATGATCTGTGTATTGGTAAAACAATAGGTGAGATAGTGTCATTTGCAGATGACACTGCCATATTTTATGAAGGCAAAAATAACATTATTATACAGGAGAGTATGCAAAGCGATCTCAGACACATTCATTGGTGGTTTTGCAAAAATAGGCTATAGCTGAATGCTAAAAAATAGAATTTCATGAGATTTAGGCTACATAATAAAGTGAATGATGCAGGTTTTAAGCTTCAGTACCATTATAGTTCAGTTGTAGAGAGGAGCAATCAACTTGTCAATGAGATGTTATTGAAGAAACAAATTGTGTCAAATATCTAGGTCTATTGATAGACAAAAGATTAACATGGTACGAGCACATACAGAAAATTAAAAAATAGATGTTCATTATGGTAAGGAAATTTTATTTTTTAAAAGATATGTGTCCTAGATTCTTTTTGATCCAACTTTACCATGCTCTTGTGGAATCCAGAATAAATTACGGATTGATTTGCTATGGTAGTGCGTATGTAACTAATTTAAAACCAATAATAGTTGGACAGAAACATATAGTTAGGCTGATATGTAAAAGACCAAGATACGAACATTCTCTACCTCTTTTCAAATTGCTGCATGTACTTTCTGTTAGATATTCATTTCTATTTAAGGCAATTATGCATTTCTTTAAAAATAGCAATGATTTAATTCAACAACGTCCAATCGCAATCAAAATTGCGAAGTGATAGCCGCGAGCCGTAGCAGGTATCTGTTCAATCAGATAGATAAGCTGCGTTCTCGTAGGTCCTGTTTGTAACGGTGACCGATTAGATTGGCCAGCAAAAAAGACACTGCTGAAAATCACTTCCCGGTGGTTCGGAACCCACCTAAAACTGTAGGTCCAACTCATCAATCACTATCATCCAACTCATTACCCACGCACAGGTCTCAGACCTATGTGGGCTTCATCCTCAAAAAAAAAAATTATGTAAGCCTACCAATGCCAAGATTGGAACATAATAGACGATTTTTCACTTACATTGGACTCAAAGTTTACAATAAATTACCATTAGATGTAAGACGCATTAAATGTAGTAAAGCAGTAAAAGCCAAATTGAAAAAAATTATTTTTTCAATCGAAAACGTTGAAACATTTTTTTGAAATAGATAGTGATACATATTTGTTATTTTGACTTGTACCTTATTGAATATTTATATTGTATTTCTTTGTCTGTTGAAGAGTAAAAAGATAATATGGACCAATATTTATGCATAGAATTTTTTGTAGCATACCAACATAATGATCACTAGAAAACTTAAAAAATTGAAAAATATTTACAATTTAAAATTGCCGTCTGCACAGAAAAGCTTAACATGTTATTTATTTATTTTTTTAATTGTTGTATTTTTTTATTAATCTTTTCTTTCTTTTTTAATTTACATTATTACTTTGCAAAAAACTTTGTTGGTAAGAACATTTTTTTCTTTCATATATTTTATAATAATTATTAATTTGGAAGGACCCTGAACAGGACTACCTATGGGGCTCTCACCTAGGCAGTTTTATATACTATTTGTGAATATATTGTTGTGATATGTAATGATGATGTTTGTAATGTATATAATTACTTGCTGAATAAATATTAAATATGTTGTGAAGAATGAACAGTGATTTTTGAAGTTATCTGCTTGTGTCGATAAGTCTTCCGCGAAGCATTGTTTACTTTTCCCCATACTCTCTTTGCTTTGTGGTTTTATCTAAATGTCATTAGAACTTTATGGAATTTTATCAAAACATGTAGAATAATCCATGTGTTTATTTTAGAAATTAATAGAGACATCTCAGTTTTTCTTGATCATGATAAAACCTATTTAATTCGAGCGCTTAGGAAAACATTAGTTCAGTTATGATTCGATCAGTTGTGATAGATAAGTGGCAAAAGTAACAGTGACAGTTCCCGCTCATACAAACCGGATTACCAGTGTGCGCTTATACCGTATTAAACAAACGTCTGTTATTAAAGTGTTAAATCGCAGTATATTGTGACAGATTATTATTCAGGCTTACTTGACAGTTTATACAGTGACTCGTGAGTGCTTGCAGTCTCAACTGTTATGTATTAGACGCTTCTCCTTGAATTATTGCACAGTTATTATTTAATATTAGATAGGCCTTTTGACATTTAGTGATTGGTTTTTGTACAGTAGTGTAGCAAAATCTTTATTAGCTGGAAATTATCGATTTATCTGCTTTCGATTACATTATTTTGTGTAAGAAATAACTGAACAGTGTGAGTTGTGTTAATAAAGTGCGAGTGTTAAATTTAAGTGTTGCCAGTGTTATTTTAGAGATAGGACCCATAACAATATTATCTTCAATGATTTAGTTGGAGTAAATTTAATTTTTTTAATAATATTGATAATAGGGGTGTGTTCGTACTAGAAATTTCATTGGGAATAATCCTCAGGGTGGTACTGTATAGTGTAGACATTTTTATTTTCTTTTTTCAGGTAGTGTTTAAATAGATTCTAAATCATATTACATTGCCAGATCCTAAACCAGAGTTCCTTCACATCATAAACTTTTCCAACATACAGTTGATTGACCAATGAACCCTAAAAAACCTCTACGCCTCTATCCAATTCATCTACTACTCTTTTTCTCATACTTCCTATTCTTCTTCTCCTCCTTATTGCAATTCTTCTCCTTCTTCTTCTACTACTTGTTCTTGTTCTCCTTCCGGTTCTTTTTCTTCCCGCTTATTTTCTTTTAAATCTTGTTCCACTTCACCACCTCGCTGCTCATTTTTCTCTTCCTTTTTCTCGTTGTCTTCTCTTTTTCTTCTCCTCCTTGTTCTTTTTCTCTTTCTTGTTCTTTTTCTTGGCCTCAATGGCCAAGACTTCGCCTCTTTGTGTAATTCATCTCTCAGATCCAGGCTCTATTTTTGTTGTTTTTTATTTTTTAAACAATCGCATCCATAATTTCTGCTGTAATTTACCTTAAAATAGTTAATATAGTTGTATTCATAATCTTTTCTACTCAAACTATTCAACCATTATATTTACTTTTCAAAAGCAACTGTACTCAACTTCAACTAGGGGATCTGAGAGTTGCTAATATTAATAATATTTCTATCATTCATTCATATACATTGTAAATTTACACAAATAAAGTCATCTGAATCTGAATCTTCATCATCTATCCTCATCTGTACCAATCTACCACAGACTTTCACAAAGAAAACATTTTATTACGCTAGAGATCGCACTTTCCCGCAACTGAAAAGTGAAGCTCTCACCTTCACACACATTTTATCAACTGCATCTCTCTCTGTCACTCCCAATCCCAATTTCTTTCTTTCTCTTTCCCTATCTCAATCCCTTCTCTTCATCGCTATCTCTTTCTCCTTGAATTTCTCTCCGGAAAACCCCGCTAGCTGACTAAATTTCAACTCCATCACCTACCCTACCCCTCTACCCACGCAGCAACAGTGTAATCGCCTTTCACTACTCTTACTTTAAAGGCTATTCATTGGATGAGTGCTCCAACTCAAACCATCTCTCACACAAAATTCACCACCGCCTCACTGAAGCGGGTTTAAACTTCATCATGGGCCGATATACCCTCTCGCCTCACTCCTTCCCCCCCCCCCCCACACGTCTAGAACAATTTCTCTAAGAGGTTTCCGTGCCTTCATCGTACCCAACATTTTATTGCTTTTTTTCTTATTTTTCTATAGACTGAATATGAAAGGGCAACTGTCTCAACTTCGCACACAGCATTATTGGTTCTGATAGTTTAGGGAAAAAGTCAATTAATTATTCTCTCTAAATGTCGTAGTACGCACAGTATGAAAGCTAGATTTTTATTTCATGAGAATGTATCGCAACTTACATTAGATGTAGTCGCAGTTTATAATTCATTTTTAAACCCTAGGAATTTTGCCTGTTCTGGAAATGATAGGCTAAAATAGTAATGTTACATTGTTCTTTATATTGACTGCAAATAATATCAGTCATTATGTGTCAATTGATATTCCGGTTGGGAAATATTACATTTGTGATATTTTTGTGAATGAATAATCTTTAGTAATGAGTTCTGCAATCTTTTAACTCTGTCAATTACGTATGCACTTGCATTTCCCCAAATTTCAACACCATATCTAACATTAGACTCAGCTAAAGCTTTGTAAATGACTATTAACGTTTTCTTTGAAACAGAATACTGCAGGTTGTACAAATCAAACAAGCAGGAGCGGGGGCGCTTACAAACACTATCAATGTGAGGACCCCACATCAATAAAAACTCAAAGATATTTTTGAGTTGTAACCTGCTTCACGTTCTCATCACAATCACAATAAGAACCAAGCATGTTAGTATGCAAACAATTCAAATAATGCATAACAATATTTAAAGGCTTTGAAAGTTTGGTTAAAACAAAACCCGTTGGGAAATATTACATTTGTGATATTTTTCAACTCTATTGCAAAATCAATCAATAAATATAATCTATCTCTATCCAAAAAAAAAGAAGCAAACACTCCAAGCGAGCAGAATATTTTTCATAAAATGTTTTATCAATATCATAATTATTGTATCTGAAACCAAAAGGCAACATTATTATCAACAGTTGAGTGAACATCTATCACTAATTCAGATGAACAGTCAATTTTACATTGTGGGCTACAAATGTACATAAGTGAGCTTTCTTATGAAGTCTGCATGTTCAGTACAAGGACTATTTATATTTATTTTCATTAGGAATTCAAAGGCACGATTAAAAAAATATCTACATGCTCAATCAACCAATTTTTCAATAATAATATTAGGGCCTAATAAAAATAATAATCGTTGTCGTCGTCTTCATACACGGATTAGGCAATAATACCTGTTCCGACTTCAAACATTTTCCCATTTTTTCTTGGCCTGCCGATACTTCTTTTAGCTTCTGGCTTGTAAGAGATGACTGCTCTGGGAATTCTATCAATCTCCATTCTCTCAATATGTTCTCTCCAGTGTTGACAATTCTCTTCAACTCTCTGAAGTATGGAGAATATATTGAGCTCTCTTCGTATTTCTAATAATAACAACAACAACAACAACAACAACAACAACAATAATAATAATAATAATAATAATAATAATAATAATAATAATAATAATAATAATAATAATAACAATAATAATAATAATAATAATAATAATAAGCGTATGGTTTTTATTGATGGGGAGACCCTTACGGGTAGTTCCACCTGACCGTTTGAGCCATGTTAAGGAGAACATGGTAGACCTACATTTTTAGGACCTTCAATTTTAATTAGATTGTAGAACAAATGTAACGAATAGAACAATTTAAATCTTAGTATCCTTTGAATTCATTGTAATCTCTTGTAACGGTAAAACAGAATCAGACCAACAAAGAAACAGAAACAACAATCAAAATCTCGACTCTAACAACGTTATAATCCATGGCTGCTGCACTGAACATCGTTAAACCTTAGCTTTATGTCTACCTCTTCTATCACCATAAGGAAAACTTCAATGAAAAATTATGTTCCACTTCGAAACAATGTTCTGAACTGCTGCCCAGAACCTTAGCCCCAATTTCAAGGTTTCTCCAGGGTTAGGTTCGTAGACTGTTATTAAATAAATGGCGTTAAGTAAAAGCGCGCCAAAACGGGAAAAGCGCGCGAAAACAAGAAAGTGTCTTGGGCACGTGACAAGTTGAAAGTTGACCGAATTTTGACCGATTACACACAAGGCAAAAGTCAAGTACAGCGTCATCATAATTTTCAGAGTGCTCCATCAAAGAAAAGAGCTAGCAAAACAGAGGGGAACAAGGAAAAGATGAATGGCAGAGAAGAAATTAGGAAGCCGCTTAAGTTCGTGGATGTCGTCTGCAAGTAGCCTGTAATTGAACGGTCTTGGTTTGTTGACCATGACAAGCCGGCGTGAAACAATGATTGACAACTGCAAAATATCTATGCTGCTTCTGTACTGTAATTGTGAAAGTTGGTTTCCAAATATAGATTTAGTTTAATCAACTATTCATAAAGCAAGAATTTGATAGTATTACTCTTTTTAAGCCCTATCGGACAGGTCTTATTAATTTTTTTTAATTAAATAAATAAGGGTCCTGATTAAATCTCTGTGTAAATCTAGGTTAATAAGCTGGCAAATATGGCGGTCAGACAAACAGAAAGGTCTCCTAAAGACCTCACAAGACAACCAATTTTTAAGTAACTTGGTGCCGTGCAGTACGATAATTTTTTATTTTTTCATTTGAGGATGATGCCCACTTAGGTCTGAGACCTGTGCATGGGTAATGAGTTGGATGATGGTGATTGGATGAGTTGGACCTAAAGTTTTAGGTGGGTTCCAAACCACCGGGAAGTGATTTTACAGCAGAGAACAGTCTTTTTTGCTGGCCAATCCAATCGGTCACCCTTATATAGAGCGCCAGAAGTTTCGTAGCTTATCTCTGATTGAACAGATACCTGCTACGGCACTCGGCTATCACTCCCCTAAGAGAGTGACTATAGAGAGAGCATGCAAAAATAATAAAAAAAAACTAGTAGAGGATACAAATTAGTGCAGGAATGATGAAATAACCATGTCTCTCTGTGCTGATTTTCATATTGCATTCTCATTATCATATAATATGTGAGGATTGTTTTTCTGTGATGCGCTTTGAAAACTAAAAGATAAATGTTTCACAAAAATTTGAAGATTCGTAAGTTTCTTCAAAATGAATTACGATTAAAATTACTTTGAAGTGACTAATAATATTTTTATGAGGAACAAAGACGTATGAACTGGTAAGCGATACATGTGAGATGTAGCAACATACATGATAGAAATATTTTAAATCCTTTTGCAATATTAGATATTACATAATATATGTGATGTTTTCAATGACGAAATACTTCATGAAAATCTTAAATCAAAATTGACACTGTGTTTCTATTTAAATTATGATTTTTACTCACTTATACTGGAGGGATGCATTTCCCTTCTAAATAGGAGGCTGATGAAGTTTTTCTTTAGAAGTGAAATGCATCCCTCCAGTGTGACTAGAAATTATAATTTTAATAAAAATACTGTGTCAGTTTTTATATTAGATTGTTACATTATATCATTATAATGCTATTCAAATATAATTAAATAAAGGCTGTAACTGAATAAGTTATTGGTGAATTTTCGTTGTTTTTAGAGACTATTGGTGGAGCTAGGTCAATAATACGATAATAAAATAATTTGAAATTCGAGATCATCTTAAAATAATTGATTGAGAGTGATCACAAGAAAATAATGCAGGATAAATGGATGAATTTTTCTACAACTTTAGGGCAGAATAATAGGGTAGAATATGAATGAAAGGACAGAAAGGGAACCGAATAGGCACAAAATATTATTGCAAATTTAGTAATTATAATTACCGCAATGAACTTTTTCAACTAAGAGAGCTTGCGGAGCATCACAAACTTGGAAACACAAATCTGACTTCTAAAATTTGTATTTTCTCAATTTTTGTAGTTTACCGCACTTACAGGTTATAATATAATACCCTGCAAGCTGTTCTAAATCATGAAGTACATCAAAAATAAATTCCAAGCTATTCAAATGCAAACTTTCCTAGCGCCAAAAACATAAACGAAATATTTAAAAAAATAGATTAGAACAAAGTTAAATATCGTGAATTTCATTGTTGTAATGTTGAAAATAATTATATTGTGGGTTATTCGCACTATTAAATAGATTTTATGGAGTTCCACAATATTATCAAAAATTCATAAACGAAAATGAAGTATTTCTCTAAACGCACGTACTGTATTGTACACACTGTTGAAAATGTGGCTTATAAGACCACTAAAAGCATGTTAGCATTGTGCAATAATTAAAGAAGTGGAATTGACAACAATGAACATATTTTAATGTACATTATCAACTTTTGTACAATGCATACATGTATTGTACATATTTCGCCACTTATTTTTCACCATTTTAATAGGGATGTAGCCAGGAATATAAGAAGGAGGGGGCTCCAAACAGATTGATGCCTGGATAAATGGTGCTGTGGTAAGGTGGAGGCGTAATGGTGGGGGTACTTAATATTTGAAAAGGTTAGATTTGTCAATTTTTTTATTTTAATTTTTTTATTTTTTAAATACTTCCAAGATTTACTTTATTGTGTAAGCTCTCAAGATATGTTCCTCAAGAGAATGGGGTTAGGCGCCTCCTAGTTTATAACATCAGGGTCAGGCCGATTCACAAGCGAACCCATTAAGAGTGAAATCAAGCGGAAATATGAAAGCGGAATCAAACAGCTGGCTGCAGACTGAGGGATGACTGTGAACTAGAAAGACACACATATGTCATGATGACCTTCCTCCCTATTGGCCACAGCTGATTGACCCCCTGGGATTTAAGTTGAGGGTTGAGCTTGACTCCAATCTCTCGTGCATGGAACATACCAAATTATACAGATTGAAATAAGTAGCATTCCTCATTATTGATGACAATTGATTATTAAAATGCCCTGGAGTATTTTGAAGATATAATTTCCGCTAACACCTCAAAAAGTGTGCTTTCCAATAATATGCTGTTTTATTTTACAACATACTGATAGTGAATTTATCAACACGGTTATTTTAATGAGAATAACTCAATAGAACAGTTGCGTTTTTTTTTATGTAGGACATCCTCTAGCTAGAGCATCCAGATTTTTTTGCAGATACCTTCACACACCTAGATAGATAGATAATTATTGCCTTTTATTGAAGCACTCTACAACTAACATAAGTGCTATGGGCGAAGTTGAAGCATAAGAGCCCCCTCCTCCATTTAATCCACAGTATTTAAAAAAAAATAATAACTTTATTTACAATAAAAAGAGAAATTTCAATATGAATTGTTTTAATTATTAAACTCTCTATATTGTATTGTACACCACACATTCTTTTCAAGTAACAGGTGAAACTTTTGCCTTTATTTCGCATGAAGACATCTGTGCATCTGACATCTATGCGACAATCTCGCATAAAGTTGGTCTTCAGCAGAAAAAAATTTCACAAACAGGTACCATAAAAAAGGAATTTTAAGCAGATTTCTACCCTTTATCGTGGTTTGGCATTTGAACTGCTGCTGAGTGTATTTTGAACTGAGCGCCAAGAAGTACTACCTCTCTCATCTTGCTACTAGCACGTGCCACGAGCATGCAGCCTGCATGCATCTCGCATCAAAAATGCTAGTCGCACCGTGCGAGATGCATATGTGTGAAACCCGCCTTAGTCTATCAAAGTAAATTTCCCTACCAATACAATCCAGCTCACTTTCTACGTTTTCGCTTCAACGTCTGTCCACCTACCATGCCTCCTTTTCATATGAGAGATATGAGTGCTGAACCCATCTAATGGCCACCTATGTCTCATGCAGAGCGTGAAAACACCCGACCAGAAACGTATATAGACGACAGCAAACGACATTTCCCCTCAGTTACACACGTGTAATCCTTTTATTCGCTTCAAACCGATACAGTAGTGACTTTTTTGTGTTGGAAAAGTTCTGAGTGATTTTTTTTGTCATACCAAGTGGTATAAAGTTAAAGTTTTATTTAACATCGGTTGGTATTTGGTTTGGTTTGAAAAATTTATTTAATACGTATATTCTCGGTTGGTATTTACCAATAAAATCGTTAGTGTTGTTTTGAATCAAGTTATAAGATTCTATTGCCGAAGAATTTCTTGTATAACTCAGTGAAGTTCTTCTATATGTTAATGCGTGAAACCAGACACATTTGTATTATTGGTAAAAGCTGTGATACTAAGAGAATATATTAAAAAAGAAAAGGTACAATTACATAAATATAAATAATTGATAAATGAATAGATTAACAAGCGAGAGGTATAATTTTACAAATAATTAGAAAAAATAATTAATTCAAAAAAGTAGGACTTTTTCTTACTGTAGACTCTTTTTATTCGAACAAGATCTTCTCCCTACACTTATTAATGCAATAATCAATGAAGTTTAATGAAATTTTCCCCAGATAATTTATTTTTCCAAAGATTATGCTCCATTTTATGAATTTTTCGATCATGAATCAAAAGATGTTTTGTTTCATGAAAGAATAGCAGTAGAAATTAATAGTAAACTCTTCTACACTCTATAGAATTTTCCCAGATTCCTGTGTCAATCATTTTAATTTCAACTAAATCTCTATATTATTCTCATTATACCACAAAAAGAATTGGAAATTTATTTTTCTCTTCAGTAAACTATAATATTTATAACATTTTAGACATCTAACTAATGATTTTCAACAACTCCACATTAGGTAATACAATCTCCCCAGATTTTCTAGATATTAGTATTTTGTAAACTTACAATTATAAATCAATGTCGATATTATGTAAGCCTAAACATTCTCATAATTAAAATCAATTGAAAAGATTTAGAGAAATTGAAAAGGATTTAAATTTAACTTCTCACATTACCTATAGTTGACTGGAATACTTGAAATATTATTTATTTTTCAAGCCAACTATACTTCAAACTGACAGACGAAATCAAAAGATGTTGAATTAATCCCAATTCGATCTTGTAAATTCGCAGTCTATCGTATACATAGATTGATAATAACTTTAAAATACCAATTTCTCTTGAATAAAAATAAATAATTATAGTTATGATAAATCATAAAAACTCTTAAATAATCAAAAACTTGTACTACAACAGTTGAATTTCCGCATTCTTCGTCAGTAAAATATACTCGAAACAACAATAAATATCAGGAAACAACATCATTTCCAATGAAGCCCTAAAAATACTTTAAATCCCAAAGCAATAGAAGTTATTTCAATTTTGTTTTATCTTTTAAACATTCAATGTATATTAAACAAATAAAAACATCCAAAAAATAATGTATACGAACATTCAATTTTGAGTAAAATTCAGGAGTTTATTTTCAGAACAACATACTATGCACTAAACAATATCAACTCATAGTCAATCAAGTGTTATCAGATTGAAGAACAATTTAAAAATGATCACACAAATGTCGATACTTTTGTGTCTACTGACAATAATCACCATGATTACCGCGGCAACTGAACGATTTCAAGATTCAAACCGCTACAAGGACAATGAGGCTGAAGTATTCCATCACGGAACCGTTCAAACTCAAGACACAGCTACCATGGAGGAGCTTTACAAGCACGGCCTACTTGATAAGCCCCGTGATAGGCCAGTACACGAAGCACATGCTAAGCCACGGCCTCCTAAGCCCCGACCGGGACTTGATGGAGTTAGGGTCAAATACATGGGCGGACCCAATGCGCAAAAGATCACGCTCATGAAGACTTACTACGATCCCATCACTAATCAGCCCTACATGTGAGTAGAATTATAAAATTATTTTCCATAATATACATAATTTTTACAAACGACTTCGTTAAAAGTTAGTTATTAGAGGTTAGGAAGCAGGTTGAAAGTAGGTAAAATAAATATCTATCTACTTTAAGCTGCAATTTCTATCTTGTCATTCAGAAGAAATCCATTTCAGCCACAGTTCATACATCAAGACTAGTAGACAATGATGTTGAAGATCCATCTTGTTTCCACTAATATAATAGAAACTAAAAAAAACACCATTAAGTGGAAATTATGATTCACGTTATGGCGTGACGGCCGTTTCACTCTGTTGTCAACAGCATCGTCAGACGAAGCACAGTACACTGATTTAAGGTATGAGTTTGAAGGTTATGGATTTTGGAAGGGTGGAGGGGTGGGGTAATGAGTAGGCGGGATGTTTGAAATTGGGATTATTTTGTCAAAAAGGGTATGTGAGAAGAAGTTAAGTTGATCATTTAAAATGTTGTCAGGTTGCTGCTTTGTGTGTTTGTAAATCTCATATTGTTCTAAAACATTGAGTTTCTGGATTTTGTGAGTGAAGTGAAGTGTGTCTAAATTAGTGTCAATGTCTGTATAACTGTGGCCTGTTGAAATTATGTGTTCAGCAAAAGTGGAATGTGTGTTTGGGTGTTTGATTGCTCTTGTGTGTTCATTGAATCCTGCCAGTTTGTCCTATATAGAACTTCTATGAGATTGTTTTAGACCAATATGAGATTTACAAACACACAAAGCAGCAACCTGACAACATTTTAAATGATCAACTTAACTTCTTCTCACGCCCTTTTTGACAAAATAATCCCAATTTTAAACCTCCCACCTACTTATCCCCCAACCCCTCCACCCATCCAACATCCATAACCCTCAAACTCATACCTTAAATCAGTGTACTGTGGGTCGTCTGACGATGCTCTTGACAACAGAGTGAAACGGCCGTCACGCCATAACGTGAGTCATAATTTCCACTTGAGTGTTTTTTCAAGTTTTTACTAGTAGATAATGTTACTAACCTTGGATCTTCATAAGTGAATAACAATAATAAGGAAGCGTGAACAGTCAAGCATTACTACTCCAACAGTTAAGCTGTCGGTCCCGGCTGCCTAAAAACAGTCGTTAAGTCACGTCAGAGGCCCTGAACTTATTCAGGTGCGACCTGACAACTCTGACACCAGACCTGAGCCAGCCAGGTCACACGATATTATTAATATTATTATTATTATTAGTAATAGTAATAAATTATTATCGTTGTATTATATATAATATTATATTATCCATTCATTGTATTGTAAAATGTTTTTGATAAATAAATTTGAAATTTGAAATTTGAAAATTTGAAATAGTCGATGACAATCACCATCGAAAAATCAAAGACATACTACGGTATGGCGTTTGACAGATGATAACAGTGTGCATACCACAATACTACAGCAAGTGTTTGATATTGCGATGATTTTTGTCGAGTATTTATGTTCGATGTGTTTGGAAAAATTGAACAGCGTGAATGCCACCATTCCACAACATGTTTCATTTTCTGATGGTGATCATCATCGAGTATTGATGCTCCACTGTCCAAGCGCTGTAAGAGGAATGACACTTTCTATTCAATAATGAAATGTTTTTGCATAAATTTCAATATAATTATTTCAAATAACTAGTTACAGCCTCTACATATTGTTCAAGCCTTAATGAAGTCTAACATTACACGAAATTTTGGCATAGGACTATTAATAAGATCATTGATTCAAGACTATATTATTATCTACAGTTGTTTGATTTTTGCTCGATCCTCAATGCTCATGCTATTAGAATTGTACCAGAAATATGTCATTTCAACATTGAGAAAATCATTTTCTATTGTTTTGTATCGTCAAATAATATCTCTGAATGCATATAGCCTAATACTGGCAAAAAAATTAATACAATTATATATATATATATACATAGCGAGTTTTTGCAACTTCAGTTATGTCGCTTCTCGCATCCCAATCGCCATCTTTCCTTATTGATCCAGTCTCCTTCAAAAAGACCTTTACTTTCCATTTGGATGTGGACGTTGGAGATCCATTTCTTTCGCAGTCTTCCACGCCTATTTCTGTTCGCCGGTATCCAATTCCAGACCTTCAAAGGTATTCTCTCTTCATTCATTCTGCGCAGATGTCCATACCATTTTAATTGCTTCTCTCCAATTACATCCATTATTGAGTTTTTGCGCTCATTCTCTCTCTTATGATTTCATTCCTGATTCGATCCAGTAACGTTAATCCTAAACTCCTCCTCCAGTACATCATTTCCGCTGAAAGAAGTTTTTGAGTTGTTATTTTGTCCACACTGCTGACCCATACGTCATGACCGGCTCAATCATTGCCTGGTATATATTTTTTTTGTTTTTTTTAGTTATGTTTTTATTCCATAGAATTGGATATAGTGCTCTTATTATACAATTATTATTTGAAAATTTGATCACATTTCTGTGATTCACAGAATTGAACATCAAGACACAAAACTTCAAACAAGAGTTGAGTCAATTACAGTTGTTGAACAGAGCACCAGTTAAATTTTACAAGAGGAAATATGGCATTATATTCAGTGTAGGAATGGATTTTAGAAGAGAAAGTACGCCTTTGTACTCTGTGTATGAGATGGCGGAATAAGCTTGCCTTCAGTTGGTGCATTGAATTGAGCGAGCCAATGTGAAGTTCAATCATTCTCCTTTGATTAGTTGAATTGTATTTCGTGATCACTAGCCATTGTTGAGGGGGTGGAACAGAGAATTGAGTAAACAAATCACAAAGCAAGTTGCATTCATGCTAAACAATGAACACTGGAGAATAATTGGTCTAGCCAATCACGGATGAACTTCTGTAAAACCTCCTTCAACTCTTGCCTTCACAATATTATGTTTGTAGTACAGTGTAAATTCTACACGACCTTTACCAATTGTTTCTCAAAATTGAGAACTTGATTAGTGCAATAACAAATTCAGAACAATGTAAAATATTGAAAACAGAACATAAAGGATCTATTATTTCAATAGGCCTATATAATCTATATTGGTAAATCACTGATGAAGAGTCGCCCAGATCGTGTGCTAACATGTACTGGACATGCTAAGCTCTTTGCTTTTCTTATGTTGAGCCATTTTATAAGTTAATTTTCATATCGTGGAACTTCGTTTATAAAATCTCAGTTGAAGCGGTTCGGAACCCAGCTAAAACTGTGGGTCCAACATGTGTCCCATAACATGGCTGTAAAGGGTTCAGGTTAAGCTACCCATAAAACTGCTTGCACAGTGGTACCTCCAATACTCGATGATAATCACCATCATAAAATCAAACATATGCTATGGAATGGTGTATGGCAAATTGGAGCTGCGAAAATTCTGCGTTCCAATTCCAACATTATTCCACAGCATGTGTTTGATTTGCGACTGAGTATTGGTTGCTCCACGGGCGTCACCACCGGCGGGGTGGGGGAACGTCCCCCGACCCCCTCTCCCTCACTACAATATTCGGGGTCGTAGTTCATGTCCCCCAAATATTTGAAGTCAATGTTCATGTCCCCCCCCCCCCCCACAATATTTGAGGTCAATGTTCATGTCCCCCCCCCACAATATTTGAGGTCAATGTTCATGTCCGCTCAAATATTTGAGGTCAAAAACCAGGCAAACTGATAACTGACATGAGCTCATGTTATTTCTTCATAAAGTGTCAACATTGAATCGGGTTTTACAAAATGGCTGTATGGCGATAATAGGCCACATGACGCACTGACCCCAGATGAAAAGAGTGCTACTTAGAAGAATGCACTTGCTATACTTACTTTCTACAAGAGTAACTATGGTAACCACTGTAATTAGTGTAGACTTTTGGCTCAGAAATTACAAAATTTAAAATTATACTTTTCTTTTTTGGACTGTGACGGTGTTTTGTTAAAAGTAAAATCAAAATTGGTATTTATTGAGTATCCAAACTTTTCGAATTTTTCAACAATTTTTTCCCTACACACTCAAATCACACTAGTAAGTAATAATACACTGATATTTTGCGGGGGCAACACTTATTTGGCATTTAAATTAGAGTTTTCTGATGGAACTATTTTTTTTTCCGCGTATGAATACTTCAATCTGTCAAATATTATACCATATAATATATGTGATGACATTATATATTATACATTATGTGATGAGTTTCCAGTTGACCGACCAAAACAAACTTTACGAAAACGAAACTGAACGAAAGAAGTAAAGAGTATATTGTGTAACACTGCCAGACTAGGCAAGGTTAGATTAGGTTTGGTTAGGTGGAATCATCTAGTTTTCTTTGGTCGGTCAACTGGTACTCTGGTAGAGTTGGGCAACTAAAAGGTAGGTAAGGTAGGTAGGTTAAGATGATGATAAAAAAATAATAGTTGGAAAACATATACGTTTTCTTGGAAAGGCTATCATTTTTTATTTTGGGTAAGAGCTGATTGTTTTAATTTATTCATTACGTGAAACGCCATTTGTAATGTGTGATACGGAGTGCAGCCTCAAATCATTACCGTACGCCTTAGCGAAAAGGAGGTGATCGAATTTTTATTTAGGCATGATATTTTTAAAGAGATTACAGTGTGTTTGAATTGTGGTGCAGAACTAGTTGTTAATAAGTCGAATCTTCAATTTCGCTGCCAAAAAAAGTGCGACATGGGAAGAAGGCGGCCGCGGTTTGTGGGTTTACTGGCTCTGCAAGGGTGGGCTCGTTCTTGGACAGGTTAGTAAGCTTAGTTTTCTTCGAATATGTTATTATTCATTTGATTTATATCGTTTTAAGGTTTAGAGTTTATAATATGTTTGCAAATTATGAATTTTTCATCAAAAATTAATATTTTTTTATGAAAAAAACGCGACCACCAAAAAATTTCAACGGATTATTGCTTCATAGGGTGCGTAAATGTCACAAAGAATTGTCGGAAAAATCGCAAAGTTTGGATACTAAATAATTACCTCAAAATTAATAAATTCTTTATCTGAAAAAGACTCGTGAACTATTGTGTTTCAAGGTGAAATTTTTAGTGAAAAAGACCTAATCTAAGTTTTCGATTTCAATTTGAAATTTTGTGAAAAGCAGTTTTGGGCAATAGCCTGTTGTATTCACATTGATTGTATGTTAGTTGAATGAATAAATAAATAAATATGTACATGCACCAAATTTGCTCGAGGGTAAAATTTACTTATCTGGTTCTTGATGCCATTGGGGATTATTTGAAACAGGGATGATGTAGAGGTTAATAAAAAACTTATTTTTAATTATTTTTAAATAACCTTGGAGTAGTAGAGAAAGTAGATGTATTTCAAGCAGTTTTTAGGCACTGACGAACTTCAACAAAAATGTTCTTCAATGTGATCTATTTTGACATAATCAGTAGCGTAGGTGTGGGGTAGATCAGAAGGATAAATCCCCTCAAAAACAGTTTTTTTTTTTTTTTAATTTTAACAAGCCTTAAAAGCGAATTTCTCGAAGAAATAGAAGATAACATTTATTCAGGAGCATTCTTAAAGTTAAATTAATTTTCAACTTGAATTTCGAATAATAATTTCAGATTGACAAAGATGAGAATCTGTAGAAGACGAATAATTTACCTGAATGCGGTGACTCAGCCTCAAAGACTTTCAATTATCCTGAATTAGAAATGTAATAAGATATTTGAATACAATGGCCAATAAAACATATGCATACATATATCCAAAAAGTACAGGAATTGAAAATTAATTTTTTTTATTGCTGATGATGCCCACAAGAGTCCGAGACTTGTGCGTGGGTAATGAGGTGAATGATAACACATAGATGCCAGACGGAGGAGCGGGATTCGAACCCACGAACATAGAAACGTCAGCAAGCTGAAGTCCCTATTTTCTTTAAAATAAGTGTTATTAAGGGGGTTTATTACAAATTTTCTAAAAGAGGGTCACCAACACCCACCTCTCCAATATTTAACCCCCCCCCCCCCAACTACTTGCCAGACACACATCCTCCACCTTCAATAAATGATAGCTGACGACACCCAAGGGTTGCTCTTCAGTGCAAGCACCCTAAGGGTTTTACCATCAATCACATCCGACGCTTGTTATTATTATTATTATTATTAGTTGAAATCATATAACCTACAGTAGGTTACATTTTGTATTTTTAATTACATTTGTTCAGATTTTTAAAATTAGATACTGTATATGAATTAAACTAACGCATCCTATTTTTCATTTAAATTTGTAGTGCTAGTTTGTAATTAGAAATTCAGTTAATGGATGGATTACTTTATTTCTTTTTTGGAAGGAAATAAATTACAGAGATTTAAAGCAAAAGTATGCTAATGATGACGTTAATTCTAATCTGACCACTCTGTCTCAGCTTGCTCAATAGCATCTTGAAATTGAAAAAAGAGTAGCATAGAGTGGTTAGAACGAGCGTCATTATCAGCCTGATTTTGCTCAAACTCTATTAACACAGGATCACTCGCGCTCAGGAAAGTTCCGCAAGTACTCGCGCCATTACACTGAAACTAACATTTAAAATTGTCCTTGAAATTGTAGTGATCATAGTTAAAAATTGCAAATTGAGGGATTAAAATGAGCTCTGATCTTGTTTATTGATATTATTTGTGAAGCAAGTGTCTTGATTGCTCTAGGAGAGCAATAAATGGCTTCCAGATTTGGACAGTTAGATTGAATCTAACACAATGGGAATTGACAGAAATGATCAGTTACATGATCGCTCACCCCGTTAGATCCAGTCTAACAATTACTGACTTCCATCACTTCCCTCGATCCTGGTGGCCTTCACCCACCACACGGGATCAAAGCCAGTAGTGTAAAGGGTGGTTGAAATACCCAGAAAGCTTATCTGGAAGATCGATGACGAAAATATAAAAAATTCCTTAACGAGAACTAAAATTGTTAGATTTAATCTTATAGCGCGAGTGATTGCGAGTTAAGGCAGATCGAGGACTAGTTTAGCCAAATCCCTGCCGCTAGATGTCGGGCACTGTATCGATGCTATGACGAGTTGCATGTGTGTGAGTAGACTACCCCTCTCACCCTGACGTCGCCAACCCCCCACTTCGAAATCGATTGATAGCATTATTTATTAATCATCTTCCTATAAAATAAGTTATTGCATATTCAATTTCAACTATTCAGTGATTTAGACAATCAAATTTATTTGATTGAAGGTACGTAATGAGGAAGAGGCCCCAACCGCAATTGCCAGACGATAGTGACTCTTTCTTCAGCACAGCTTCAAAACTGATCAGCACTTTTCTGGGACCGGACGAAATGTACAAGCCGAGAATGACGACGGCCGGCAGAGGCCTGAGGATGGGCGTTGCACCACCCACAACGCAGCGCGTCAAACGGGTGCCCAGGTCATTGAATAATTACATCATGGATTCCCATCATTCACTCAACGCAGTCGACAATGTAAAGAGGATAAGAACTTTGCAAGAGGTAAGTCAGATGAACAATTTTTAACATGATTATACTGTTTATACTTTTTAACTTTGATTACTCTGTTTTATAATTGTACTAAAGTATTAATATGACCAACAGGATTAGACTTGTGGAATGATGAGCAACATGAACAGGGATAAAAACCGTGACAGTAGCAGTACCGCAGTCAGAGATAAGACTTAAAAAAATCAAATTTTAAACAATTTAAAATTAAACTGTGGTGAACTTCTACCAAAAGGGTGGGAGGGATACCTTGAAAACTACATAAATGTGTCATAGCTGTGTAACAGATCTTCATGTTGCTATTTTTTGTCTTGAGGGGAAAGGTCACAAACACAGTGAACAGAATCACAGAGAAAAATGAAACAAATAACTGGTTTAAACCCCTCAAATATAACTGAGCTTAAGGTGTAGTTAATTTCTCGGCTTTACCAAAAGTCACTCCACCTGAACAATCCAGCGTTCCGATATTTGCGCCAGAACTTACAAGTGACTTTTGGTAAGGCAGAGATTACAGATAATCTCCATTTTATTCGTGCTGTTTATGTCTTCCGAAAATTAAAAGCCAGTCACAGTCAGTCGGACAATTATGTTTTGATGGGCACGCTCCTTCAATCGTGTATTTAGATGTAAACCCCTCTTTCTCTGAATGATATCTTATACGGTACTAGACTCTAGTATACTATACAACGGAGTTAGTATACTACTCGGTATACTAGATTCTGAACATAGAGACAGTATTCCTGATTGTGTGATAATCGCATTCAAGTGACAAGTGAATTTTGTCAAGTTAGCTAGTAATGCGCCAGTAGCTTATAGGTTTTTGTAGGTGATTTACAAAGTGTAATTGACAAGATTTGTGATGCACAGTGTTACTTTCTCTACCTAACGAAAAAGGTAGGATGACAGCTTTTCAAGTGTTTCATAAATGCTGTAATTAATTGTTTATTGTAGAACGGTTTTCGTATTGTTCTATTGAAAATACTATTGTCAATTTTATACAGGAATGTATTTTATTGCTTAATTAATCTATCAAAAAATTCAGTACGCCTACCCCAGAGGTTTATGTTCATCATTGTCGTTGACAACTTTGACACCCAACATTTGCTAATAACAAGTATTTCACTAAGTGAAAATTTAGTAATTGTTTCCATGTATTTTTACTTATTTCAATTAGAGAAACACTTGTTAGTCAGATATGTTGGAGTGACACAGTTGAAAAACACAATGAAAAAGTCTTGTAGTCAAAAAATTTGCTAAATGTTTGTGAAACGCTTGTTATTGTGATGTTGAAGATCCATCTTGTTTCCACTAATGCATAATAAAAACTTAAAAAACACTTTCAAGTGGACAAAATAGCCTCTTTGACAAAATAATCCCAATTTCAAACCTCTCGCCTACTCATCCTTCACCCTTCCAGCATTCATAACCCCCAAACTCATGCCTTAAATCAGTGTACTGTGGGTCGTCTGACGATGCTCTTGACAACAGAGTGAGAAGGCCGTCACGCCATAACGTGAGTTATAATTTCCACTTAAAAGTATTTTTTAAGTTTTTATTATGCTTGTTATTGACAAGTCATTTTAGGGAGATGTTAACTTTTATAACAATAAAAAGGAAATTCAAAATTAATTATCTTGTTATTGACAAGGACGTGTACTCAACAATTTATTGCTATTAACAGACATTTTCACTGGAAACTTGCGAGTTTAATAATAAATTCCACTTAACTTAGTTTCTTTCATTTTACAGTTATCAGATCACCGATTCAACCACGACCTACATGGCAAAACAGAAACAACATATAACAACGAGCAAAACGAAGTAGTTGACAGCAATGAACAATCGGAAACATACTCAACCAACAACAGTGTAGACAAAGAACAGGCTGACCAACATGATAGCAACAAAAACAGCACAGAGGAAAACATGTCATCGTTCGAGGAAAGTTTAAAAATCGTACAGCGACTAGTAACTAAATGCGGACACAACTTTTTGACACCCAAAGATAACGTCACTGAAATTTACAATAAAATCAAGGGCTGTGTGCAGAAACATGTGTTGAAGGCATTTGATAGGATGCTGTCCAGCGATTATATTCCACTAAGTGATGGAGTGCTGCTGGTTAGGGACAAGAATTTGAAGATTGCTAACATCACATCAACTGGAAGGTTAGTCTCCTTTATGTTCTATGCTGTCAAAACTTTGTTGCAACTTTACGTCACACAATTTAATTTTTTGGCAAACTAATGGCAGTCAGCAAATCATTTGCAAGCTATTGATTCAAACATAATCCAAATGCGGAAAGAAACATAATTCAAATGAAGATAGGGCTATAAACGTGTTTGTGAACGATAATCAACTAGACCAGGAAGAAAACATTGCATTTCTAGGAGTTTTGTTGGATAGACGATTGACCTGGGCTCCATACATTGAGAAAATATGTTGTAAAATTTCATCTGGGGTATTTGTCCTGCGACAGCCCGCTATATTGAATGAAAAAAAGTTACTTTTTACAGCTTACCATGGGCTCTTACTGTCACATATTAGGTATGCTATCTTAGTATGGGGTAATTCATCAAGAAAAAATCTTGATAGGGTGTTTAAGATCCAAAAGAAAGCGGTTAGGTGTATAGAAAGAGTAAATAGATTAGATTCATGTAGGCCGTTGTTCAAGAGACTTGGTCTCCTAACATTACCCTGCTTATACGTGTATGAAGCTACTTTATATGTAAAAACGAATGATATTAACCAAAATCTTGACGTACATGATTATAATACAAGAAGCCGAGGAGATTATCACTTGGTGAGTCACAATAGTAGCTTATTCAAACAAAAACCTAGTTATATTAGTAGGAAATTCTACAATAAGCTGCCGCAGTTTTTAAAGATTCTTGAAAATATAGAAATATTTAAAAAACAATTGAAAAAATATTTAGATGATAAAGCTTTTTATAGTGTACAAGAGTTCCTTTCACATCAAAATTAAACCTCACCTCAACTAATTGATATAGTAATTATGATATCTAGTGTATAATTGTTGATGTGACTTGTCTTTCCTTCTTAACTGGAGTCTCCAAGACGTAATCTACAAAAAAATAAATAAAAAATAGTGGCCCTAAGGCTTGTTTCACACATACCCAGTAGTCGGGTACCAGTGTCGTTTACCTGGCATAACTACACTGTATAATACGATTTCAAAAATTGGGAAAGTGTGAAGTGCTCCATAACCCTACAGCTGTGTAGACAAAACCGGTTACCCAATTACCAGGTATGTGCAAAACAAGCTTTAGGGCCAATATTGAATCAATAGCTATTAAATGGTTTACTGAACAACTGAGAAAATGGTCATACGTCCCCCAATGCTATTAAAATGTATCAATTTTTTTAGTATTGGTGATGGTGATTTGGTGGATCGTGGATATCCATACTGAATAATGCAAATGTTGTCACAATCACTTAAATTAGTTGAGATTCAGATTGAAAATGACTTGACGGCCGAAACTATAGTATCTCGTATGCTTATAATTGAAGTGGCTGTGATAGCATCTGAATTATTCATAATGAAATTCTATGAAAATAACGAATGTAGGTTCTGAGTTTACAGTTGAGACCTTAGGCTATTAGCTGTAATAATCTTGAAATAATTTCAATTTCTTCTAAATGTGAGCGAATAATAATTGCCATGTGTTTTAAAATCACGTTTCCAAGATAAGCATTCAATGAACTATTTTACTAAACTCAAGAACCTACTTTGAACCTAGAAATCTAGGTTAAAAATGAAAATCAACGTGTTTGATGAATAAATCATAACTCTAGTCCAAATCTCGCATGTGGGGGAAGCTTTAAACAGATTTGGATGTCTCAAATCAAACTGCATTCACACCGACACCAAATTAAATTCAAAATTATATTCACTTTCTTTGGACTATTGGACAGTTTTAGTGCTTCGTTTTTAAAGTAGCATCTAAATAATTAATATTCATGTTTTGGAAAGAATCAAGAATTGTACTTCAAAGAGAAATTTCTAGTTAAACTTGGTTATAATCTAAAATTTGGATTTTTCAATTGAAAACTTGTAAAGAAAGCAGTAGTGTGCTGTGCCTGTTGTATCTTTACTTGATTGTGCTTTGTAACAAATAATTGACTAATATTAATCGGCCTGTGATATTGTTTCTTAGTAGTTATTTTATATTGACAAATTCGTTTGTTCTAATTGATGAAAGAAAACTTAAGAAGTTGGCAGTGCCTTATAAAATGTTTCAAGTCAATAAAAATGAAACTATTGTATTTTAAACTACAACTTCTGGTCAGTATATTACGTGATGGTCATATCTATATTTAAAAAAGCAAAATACCACTGACTCATTTGACACAGTTTCCCGAAAACCATATCCCATTCCCATAAACCATTACAGGGAAGTGATAGCCGCGAGCCGTAGCAGGTATCTGTTCAATCAGATAGATAAGCTGCGTTCTCGTAGGTCCTGTTCGTAACGGTGACCGATTAGATTGGCCAGCAAAAAAGACATTGTTCTCTGCTGTAAAATCACTTCCCGGTGGTTCGGAACCCACCTAAAACTGTAGGTCCAACTCATCAATCACCATCATCCAACTCATTACCCACGCACAGGTCTCAGACCTATGTGGGCTTCATCCTCCAAAAAAAAAAATATAAAATAGGCGAACATGTTTTTTTGTGATGACAACTCCTCCGTCATTTCTCGACCGATTTTGTTCGTTCACGTTTCATTTGAAAGATCTCATCGAGTAGATGTTTGATAAGGTCATCGTAGACATGCGGAATGAACGATCAAAGTTACAATTTTTGCCATTGCTTTAACATAGGGATCGGTGAGCTGAAAATTTTCACATTTCAACTTATGATTTTATGATCAGCTGTTTTGAAACAAACAGTTTATTTTTCATTGTTCATTCAGAGAGAGAGGGTGGGAGGATAGGATAAAGAGGAAGAGAGAGAGAGAGAGAGAGAAAAGAGAGAGAAAAGAAGAAGAAGGGGAAGAAGAAAGAGAAGGAAGGGGAGAAGATGAAGAAGACGATGGAGAAGAAGAAAGAGGAGAAAAAGAAGAAGAAGGGGAAGAAGAAAGAGAAGGAAGAGGAGAAGTAGAAGAAGAAAAAGAAGAAGAAGGGGAAGACGGAGAAGAAGTAGAAGAAGAAGAAGAAGAAGAAAAAGAAGAAGAAAAAGAAGAGGAAGGAGAAGAAGAAAAAGAAGAAGTGGAAGAAGAAGTGGAACAAGAAGAAAAAGAAGATTATTAAGAAGTAGAAAAAGAAGATGAAGAAGAAAAAGGAGAAGAAGGGGAAGACGGAGAAGAAGTAGAAGAAGAAGAAGAAGAAAAAGAAGAAGAAATAGAAGAAAAAGAAGAGGAAGGAGAAGAAGAAAAAGAAGAAGTGGAAGAAGAAGTGGAACAAGAAGAAAAAGAAGAAGATTAAGAAGTAGAAAAAGAAGATGAAGAAGAAAAAGGAGAACTCATAGCATCATAGATATCTTTGATACCCACTTGGAAATGGAGCAACTCATACTGTGCTTAAACTTATCATCATAGGAAATGCTGTCGTTCAGTATGTAGAAAATCTACATTTGGAATGTATTTTACAAAGTTTAATAAAGTTGCACATTCGTGCGACCCGGGATAACCTAGTATATAAACAATCATGACCCTAAACACGTGCTAAGAATAGGTCTTGAAACTTCCGAAAAATACACTCGAAGTTGACGTTTTTCTAGCGTTTTCAAGAATTATCTGGCCAAAGAAGTTTAGTACTTAGTTGAAGTGGAAATTATGGAAATAGACGCGTATTAATAAATGTTATTAAAATCTTCCTCCAAAATAGTCCTGAATTTGACGTTTTCCCAACATTTTCATGTATTCCGTGGCTTAAAAGTTGTATTTTAGTGAAAATTTTCTCTCCCTGGCAGGCGCGTGAAGTGAATTTTGTGCAAATTTGTCCCCACGGGGTTTCAGAGGACGGAGCCCCCTGACTAAACGGTTATGCCGAACCTATCGGCCAATTGTAAATATAGAAATAATAATACAATCATATAGTAAATTAAACCAAAATGTTAACGATGCAGTACACAAGACAGAACAGATTATCATATATTGAGTCTAGATACTTAACATTCAATATCAATTATTGTAATAGAAAGCAGTTATATATTATTTTTATTGGTTTAGAAAGTTTTACAATGTGTTTTCACCTTGCCGTTTGAGATATTTAAGAAAGGTATTGATTGATATGTCATGGAGTCATGGTCATTTAAATATCTAAATTTACTATTTATTTAAAAACCAGTAAGAACGGGTGTTTATTCGTTTATTGATCATTTGAATATTTTTTTTATTCCTTGGTGTGATTTTGATCAACAGGTCTGACATAATGTCCGGTTCATTTTTCTCAGCAGTCAGTGAAAGAATGTTCAAGCTTTTGCAGTCTCATTCGCTTCAACTGAGACTGTGGGACAATTCAGAAATTGAAGAGGGTAAGTGAAAATGTTATGGATATTACTCTCACAAGCCTACAAACTTCAATTACAATAAATTAATATTATTATATAGGAAGGAATATAGATCTGTCACGAAATAGTAGTAATATAAGTTCAAAACTAGCCTATCTCTTCATGTCTGATTGACTGCTACTCCTGTGGTCAGGGGTCCAATTCCCCCCACTTCATCGCCTACTGCACACATGCCTCATATAGACACCATCAGTGAAGATAAATAAAAAAACAAACAAATGGATGAATAAAATCTAATCTTCCTCCATTCCAGCAAGCCTTTCTCTGGGTTGCACAGCCCAGTGTTCTGCAGTTCCACATCTTCTCTATTATTCTGTTTATTTTCCCCTCTTATTGTGATTTGAGTGAATTAAGCTTTGCAAATTTCAGGAACAAAAAAGGCTACATCAATAAATTGTGTTGCTTTCCAAACGTCTTGTCTAGTGATGACGGACACAGGAAGTAGCTCACAGCTGTGCTGGATAGTAGACACACTCGCCTGTGCAGCTGTACCCCGAGTGGGCTTGGCATACTGATACAACTCAGCTCATTGAGGGAAATAATCCTCACTTTCCGTTTGCGTAGTAGGCTCTTTGGACCAGAACATTTTTTTTCAGAGGATGAAGCCCACATAGGTCTAAGACCTGTGTGTGGGTAATGAATTGGATGATGGTGATTGAATGAGTTGGACCTACAGTTTTAGATGGGTTCTGAACCACCGGGAAGTGATTTTACAGCAGAGAACAAGTCTTTTTTGCTGGTCAATCCAATCGGTCACCCTTACAAAGAGCGCTCAGGAGTTTCGTAGCTTATCTTTGATTGAACAGATGCCTGCTACGGCACTCGGCTATCACTTCCCCTTGGACACAGGAAGTAGCTCAAAGCTGTGCTTGATAGTAGACACACTCGCCTGTGCAGCTGTACTCCGAGTGTGCTTGCCATAAATACTGTTGAGGTCTGAAGAGTCATCCACAGTCGGAAATGGCTCAAGTGTTTTTATACACATTTCGTCCCAGGGAACTGTGTTCAAGTAGGCTTATATTTAATAAAAACTTAAAAACACTCTTAAGTGGGAATTAACTCACGTTATGGCGTGATGGCCGTTTCACTCTGTTGTCAAGAGCATCGTCAGACGACCCACAGTACACTTGTGTACTGCAGTACGCAGTGTACTGTGGGTCATCTGACGATGCTCTTGACAACAGAGTGAAACGGCCATCACGCCATAACGTGAGTTAATTTCCACTTAAAAGTGTTTTTCAAGTTTTTATTACATAATAGTGGAAACAAGTTCGATCTTCAACATCATAATTTCACAGAGAGGGCTTATATTTGTTTCTCTTCATTTTACTTGCTGGAATATTTGTCCATGGGGCTATAAGAAAGTAGCGGGACAAAAAGTCTGAAAAGTGACATCAGCTGACCTTCAAATCAGCTACACTCTCAGACTTTATATTCCATCCAGTTTCTTATACATCCATGGATGAATCCTCTATCAAGCACAATGAAAAGGAAGAAATAACGTTTTTAGTTATATAAACACAGTTCCTGAGGACGAATGTATTATTATCTAAAAACTCTACAATGTGAATCAAAGT
This sequence comes from Conomelus anceps, assembly GCA_948455865.1. Taxonomy (NCBI): domain Eukaryota; kingdom Metazoa; phylum Arthropoda; class Insecta; order Hemiptera; family Delphacidae; genus Conomelus; species Conomelus anceps. The sequence continues at coordinate 30,883,254 of OX418225.1, read as the reverse complement.
CAAGACTAGCGTAGACCTTGGTGATCAGCACGACTGCTAATTCTTAATGATTTCAAGAAAAGTATTCTGAGAAGCAAATCTTTTTCCACAAATAGTAAACATGGTTCAAAAATTGCATTTACTTAAGTGACATAATAGTGGAATCTTTTATCAGTAAACTAGGCTACATTACTTGGTTTGGAATTTCGCGGGGGAAAAGCCACCAGTAATGGCGTCCGACTTACATGCATACAAAAATAATAAGAACAAGGTTAATAACCTTGCATAGATAATCACAACACACCTATACCGATCTATGCTTCATGACTTTAGGGAAGTGATAGCCGAGTGCCGTAGCAGGTATCTGTTCAATCAGAGATAAGCTACGAAACTCCTGGGCGCTCTTTGTAAGGATGACCGATTGGATTGGCCAGCAAAAAAAGACACTGTTCTCTGCTGTAAAATCACTTCCCGGTGGTTCGGAACCCACCTAAAACTGTGGGTCCAACTTATCAATCACCATCATCCAATTCATTACTCAAGCACAGGTCTCAGACCTATTTGAGCTTCATCCTCTGAAAAAAAATTGAACTAAATGAATCGTCAGCTTCACTTTTTTAGATAGGCGTTATACAATACATGCTCCCTCCACTCCCTCCACTCCCTTATTCCCTTATAGATTTGTCCATTTATTATTATTTTATTTTTTTAATTTGGCAGGCAGAAGACGTCACCAATACCGCAAAGCATTCCCAATGATGGTGGCCGGCTACATGATGCTGTCAGCCTTCTTGGTGCCGCTCGGCTTCCAGTTCATGGCAATGATCGGCGGCAAAGCTCTGCTACTGAGCAAAATGGCGCTCATGATGTCAATGTTGGGTGGATTCAAGAAACTGCTAACACCCGATCCTATCTATCACCTGCCAGCTGCGTCACCAAGCTTCGAGCACGCCTCACTGGGATGGCACCGCAGCACACGCGAACCTGCGGCACCAGCCATGACACAGGCTTTTGCCAAGACCAACCACGCGCCGTCTAGTCACTGGATTGATCCCAAAACCTATTCGCTATTCAGATGAATCCCTCATGTACTGTTACACGAAGGATAGAGGAGTGAAGAGGCATTACAATATTAGATAAGATTGTATAGTTGAACATTGAAGAAAAGGTATTGATAGTGGAGAAGCATTACAATATTGAATAAAATTGTATAGTTGAATTGAAAATTGAAGGAAAAGTATTGATAGAAGTATAACATTGAAGTATTGGGAACTGTAAAGATTGATAGAGAGAAAATCAATCCCTTACGTAAGGATTATGATAGCGTTTCGACGGATATATAGGAGGGATTATACTATTACATAAAAATGTAGTTGAATTATAAATTGAAAAAATAAACTAAAAAGATTATAATATTATTATAACATTTAAAAAAAAGAATAAATCCAAGTTTATAGTCATTTTAAGAGATTATTGAGTTGATGGAGTATATTTCGATACAAATATCCAGAAATATTCACTCTTTTAAACTTGCTAGGGTTTAAAACTGGATTTATTAGCTGAATTTATAAAGTAATTGTGAAAAATAATTTGCTGAACACATAGTCTGAATGCATATAGATTTTGATAAATACCAAGCAATTGTGATTTGGAAGAGTGAGAATAGTATTCGCTATTCAGATAAATCCAGTATCTGGCCTTTTGTGTTTCGATAGATATAAAAAGGATTCTAGTATTTGCTATTCAGATAAGTTCAGTACTTATTGTGTTTCAAGAGATGTGACAAACATTGAATTTTTGAATTAGATTGTAGTTGAATGAAAAATTGAGCTGAAAAGATTATAATATTGATTAAATAATAATAACTTAAAAAACACTTTCAAGTGGGAATTATAACTCACATTATGGTGTTACGGCCGTTTCACTCTGTTATCAAGAGCATCGTCAGACGACCCACACTCACTCACTGTGGGTCGTCTGACGATGCTCTTGACAACAGAGTGAAACGGCCGTCACGCCATAACGTGAGTTATAATTGCCACTTAAAAATGTTTTTTAAGTTTTTATTATATATTAGTGGAAGCAAGATGGATCTTCACCATCATGATTAAATAATACCTAAAGATCCCCAAATTGAATAATTCCTTATGTACCATAATGTGTTTTGAGGGAAACCTATTTGCTATTAAGATAAATTCCTAAAGTACTCACTCCATGCCTAGTTTCTCAGTCGTTAAGTGAATCATTGGTTGAGTTCATGGGAGCTTTACCGGTAACTGGTAAATGATACCGGTGGTGTATGATTGGTCTATTCAAAATTTTCAACGTCTATGAATTTGAGTAGACCAATCAGACGCCACTGATAACATTTGCCGGTAAAGTTCCCAGGAGTTCAACCATTGAGTAGCTAATGATTCAATGTAACGACATTGTATCATATGGAGCGCTTCACACTTACCCGATTCTTGAAATCATATGATACACTTTTTATTATTCTAGGTTAACGAGAACGGTTACCCGACTGCAGGGTATGCGTGAAACAGGCCTTAGGGCCGCTATTGAGTCAATAGCTACTGAATGATTTCCTGAACAACTGAGAAACCGGGCATGATGCTTCTGCTTGGATAATGAGGTGAAAGATAGATAGAAAGTTTATTCTCAAATAAATGAATTTTCAACAAAAGAACATTTTAATGTCTTTGATTATGATGATGACGATGCAATAATGTGGACTCACTGACCCACTAATAGTGGACTCACTGTTTTAGGTTGGTTCCGAACCGCCGGAAAAATTATAATAAAGCTGATAACATCATATCATCGCAGCCGGTCTCCAATCAAACTGGTTGAATTTATTAAATAAATTTGAATAAAATTTATATTGGTCGCATAGCCTACTGCATCAATCAATTCGTTCAGATAAATTCCGAGTTTATTAAGGTTTTGCACTTTTTAAGGTTTTGGAGTGATCTAAGCAGTTACTTAACAATGCAATGATTTGGAAATAATTTGTATACCATTATTTAAGTTATTCTATGAAATATATTAAACAAATCAGAATACTAAAAGTAATTTGTGTTTTTACATATTCCTTAGCCCCCCAAAAATTACTTATTGTTTTAAGTAACACCGTATTTTTGTATAATATAATCAAATGTCATATTCATTAGCTAGATTGTACTTTTCGGGTATAGAATAAACAATCATCTGTTTTCATATGCTTATGTAAAGATCCTTTGCGAATAAATTCAGTTTGTGAAAAAAGTTGCACATTTATTGTGGAAAATGCAATTTACTATAAACTCAGATGTATATCAGCATATCTTACTTTTACTGAACTTACCTAATTTCACCTATAAATTAATTGCCAATTATACAACAATATTATACATTTTTAAAATAAAAATTGATGGAATAAATATAATTCTGCTTATTGAAATTCATACCTGCTCATTTCTGATGAGTATGATAGAGGTTTCTTGAGTAGATTTTTTCAGGCTGTGTTCCATGGAGACTTAGCACCGAAGCATGTCCAATCCAGAAGAAAGTACAGTTACAAATTTTACGCGAACTTTCAGCTCGCTAACTGCAAATTAAAGAAAGCAAAAATCAGATTTACACCGAGAAACCACAAATTGCCAACTTTCTTATTTATCAAGCCTACTATTATCACCATCATGAAAAAGCGAACAAGATTGGAGCACTTAAAATGATTGGCACTCATGTGTGCATTCACATGGTCTGTAGTTGTTATGGTAGGATGCACAGACACAAAAACACTTTTCTAAATATGGAAACTGTCACTCAAGCACTGAATCACAATACCATCATATCAAACACTTAATATATGCAATTAACGAATTGACAATCGAATCACCCAAGGAGTTATTTTTTGTATATTACGTCTTGGAGACTCCAGTTAAGGAGTATAAGACAAGTCAGGTTAACAAAAATATACAGTTTTATACACTAGTTACAATAATTATTATTATATCAAGTAGTTGAGGTGAAGCTTACTTTTGATGTAAAAGGTACACTACAAAAAGCTTTATCAACTAAATATTTTTTCAATTGTTTTTCAAATATTTCTATATTTTTAAAATTCTTTAAATACTGCGGTAGCTTGTTGTAGAGTTTCCTACCAATATAACTAGGTTTCTGTTTGGATAAGCTACTATTGTGACTCACCTAGTGATAATCTCCTCGTCTTCTTGTATTATAATCGTGTACGTCAAGATTTGGTTAATATCACTCTTTTTTACATATAAAGTAGCTTCATACATATATAAGCAGGGTACAGTTAGGAGACCAAGTCTCTTGAGCAACGGCCTACATGAATCTAATCTATTTACTCTTTTCATACACCTAACCGCTTTCTTTTGGATCGTAAACACCCTATCAAGGTTTTGTTTTGATGAGCTGCGAGCCAGGTATCTGTTCAGTCAGATAAGAGCGCTCGGACTAAAATAGTGACCGCTTTGGTTTGACCAGCAAAAAAGACACTAATCAAGCTGTAAATCACTTCCCGGTCATTCTAAACCTACCTAATTGATTTAATTGAGCCAAAATACAATCAATGTAACATAGGCCAAGTCGATTGAACAGATCAGATTAATTATTATGAATAACAGTCAACACATTACAAAACGGACATAGTAGGCTACAGTAGAAATACTAACAAAGATTTTCTGAGCTATTATAAGAAATATTATAAGATAAACGACTAAATAAAGCCTAATCATTCCAAGTAATAAGCATATTATATTTGTAGATTAAGAAGTAAATGTATTAAATTCCAGTAAAATGAATCAGATGGGCAAAGATATGTACCTAAAACTGTAGATCCATCTCATCAAACATCATCATTACCCACACACAGATCTCATACCTCAATGAGATTTATCCTCAGAAAATCTATATCTCAACTCAATTATGATGAAATTACATGAAACACTTTGGGAGTTTGCAAAGTGGAGTATCCAATACTCGATGTTGATCAAAGATGTGAAATCAAACACATTCATGCTGTTGGATAGCTCATCATAACAGATTGCAGCAGCATGAATACCAGCATTCTACAGCATGAGTTTCATTTCGCATTTTTGTTCAAGCATACTAGCTTAAAATTTGGAGAGTTTGTTCGAGAAAATACGCATCTTTTGTATTATTTTATATGATTAAAATGACAATTCAACCAAATGAATGAATGAATAAATAAATAAGAGTTCCATTACGGTCGAACTCAATTACTCAGGTAGATAATTATATTGCTGAAACAACATGAGTATGGGTAGGCCTACTTAACACCATCCTCTAATTATGTAATAGTTAAAAAGGCAAGATATATGAGGGATGACCAAGATGAATGTCCTGATCAAATTTAATAGTTGCTTTATTTCAATTTTAAACAACATAAGGCAGCATCATCTTATTACTAATTACTCATCTTATTCTAATTACTTACTTGTCTGGCGCTACGGCCCCCGGTGGGCCCTGGATTCCAACACAACATGCCTCCATCCTTTCCTACCACTGATTTTTCTTTGCATCCTAATATCTTCCCCATGCCATCAGTTACCTGGTCGATCCACCTCCTGGGTGGCACCTCCACTCATCTAGTATTTATTAATTGATTATACTGGAAAAAGCAGAGCAGATAAGAGGTAAATAGCATGAATGCAGCCTTATCCCACTCAAAAGTTTCCTGAATTTGAAACGAATTTTTTCATCAATTTTATCACTGGAACGTCTTTTTCAGGTGAGATAAAATGAACAGAGATACATAGCACCATTATCGATTCATAAAGGCATTAATATTGTTACAAAAGCAAGCAAAGCAGTTATTTACGCACATAGAACTACGTTATTCTACATAGATCATTCCATTCATGATCGCACGTGACTTGAAACGGAAAATGCGTTCTCTTGCTCTCTTGCCTTCTCTCGTCGTTAGATGTCTTTGTCATTCTTATTCTTCAAGTCTGCAACTCTCTCAGTCAATTGATTTCTCGAGACTTCTCGTGATTTCTTCCGACTTCTTGAATGATCAAAATCATGTTTCTTGAAGATTCTTGAAGTGTCTGGTGACCTCCAATTCTTGGAATTAAACAACTACAACAGCTATATAAAGGAGTCCACATGAACCAGTTAGTTTACTTTTAAAAAAGCTTGCGTGACAGTTATGTTTTCAAACCTGTGTGACAGATTGTATTACAGATCTCATGCCAGTGGAGTAAACAGTGCTCTATTCAGTCTTTAGACAGTGTCAAGTGTTTACTGTTTATGCAGCTTACTAATAGTTTAAAGACGTTGTGATATTATTTGGGACTGTCAAATAACGAATTGGACTGTGTTTTTGTAAGTGATTAGTGGCTCTTTTTATCATTTCTTTCTACATTACTGTAGGCTACAGTTTATTGGACTCTAGTTTCTTTTGTTATTGATCAGTCTGTAATTACTTATTCATTAATTCTTGTAAATAATTGCTGAAAATAAGTATCAGCTTGTCATTTGATGATCTGTCTTATTTAATTAATTGAACTTACAATTAATTTGTGTAAATAAAGGGCAAGTGTGAACTTTAGTGTTGCCAGCCTTATTTCAGCTATTAGAACCTGTAACAATATTATACCAGATATTTTTGAAAGAGTATTAGTTTTAATGCTTTGTAGTTTTTATTATATTAGACTTACAATGAAAATTACGAAATCAAATGAAAGAGTGATTCAAACAGTTTTGTTTTTGCTTATTATCTCCTGTGAGCATGCAGATTTCCCTCCGCCTCAACCAGGGGATAATTTCAGTGGGAACGCAAAGGAACAGCGCTCCTATACCTCCCAAGAGTGCCAGAACGCAAGGGAATTTTATTTTTCTGCCTGTTGTCATTGAATATTTTCTTTCTTTATCTAGAAGTGGGTTTATTTTGAAGGTAACTAGAGCGAAATGTGAGAGATTTCTGCACCAAGAGAATCAGTTTTTTCACAAGCCAAAGGCGAGTGAAAAAAGTTTCTTGAGTACAGAAACAATACTTTGTGCTCAAATTACACGTTAAATTTTTCCTACAGAGATGTATAAAGTAGTTTAAACAGAACAAAACAGGACATACATAGCCTCACAGTTCCTCACATAACTTTTCTTCAAATCATATCAATTTCAATTTAACAGCTATAGCTGACTGTGAGCTCACTTTTTGTGTAACTGAAGCAGGGTAGCAAACCTATTTTCGAATGCAGAATAGGGAACCTGCATATTACATGCTCACTATTTTGTGTTAATAGGTTGCAAGTCAGGAGTGCAGAATAGTTATTTATGTATTAAGAGCGTGAAGCGCGACTTTATCGCTTGAGCCAAAACATTTACTGCGCGATGTGTAGCAGAGCGCAGTAATTTTGCAAGAACGATAAAGACGCTTCATGTGCAAATTGCATACACTATTTTTCCTAAAACTTCAGTTCTGGACTCCAACACAATAAAAGCTTGTAGTTTTTTATAAAATCACAGACCATGCGCGGATTTGGTTAGCATCATTCACCAATGTCTAGGTTATGTGAATTTCACGGATTCTGTGATCCACCAATGAGAAGGCATCAAAATCAAAACAGAATAAGCATAAATAAAACAGCTGGCAAGTGTAAAGTACTTTACCGCTTGTGGAGCAGTAAAGAGGTATTTTACAATTAGTTTTCAGTATGTAAAGACGAACTACTTAACGAGCAGTTGAAGGAAATAGTTATTTATGTATTAAGAGCATGAACGCGACTTTATCGCTTGAGCCAAAACATTTACTGCGCGACGCATAGCAGAGCGCAGTAATTTTGCGAGAGTGATAAAGAAGCTTCACGTGCAAATTGCATACAATATTTTTCCTAAAACTGCAGTTCTGGATTCCAACACAATAAAAGCTTGTAGTTTGTAACATCACAGACCATGCGCGGATTTGGTCAGCGATCGTCTTTTTTGAGGTTATGTGAATTTCAGGGATTTTGTGACCACCAATGAGAAGACATAAAAATCAAAACAGAAGGGTAAAGAAAACAGCTGGCAAGTGTAAAGTACTTTACTGCTTGTGAAGCAGTAAAGAGTTATTTTACAATTAGTTTTTAGTACGTAAAGAACTACTTTATGAGCAGTTGTAGGAAATAGCTATTTGTGTAACTAGAGTGCAAAATAGCGTTTTTCTGCATCAAGAGAAACAGTTTTTTTCATGAGCTGAAGGCGAGTGAAAAAAGTTTCTTGAGTGCAGAAACAATACTTTGCACTTGTATTACACATTAAATTTTTCCTACAGTAATGTATAAAGTAATTTAAACAGAACAAAACAAGACATACATTACCTGACAATTCCTCACATAACCTATCTTCGAATCAAATCGATTTCAACAACAACAACTATTTCACAGCTGAAGCAGAGTAGCCAACCTATTTTTGAATGCAGAGTAGGGAACCTGCGTATTACATGCTCTCTATTTTGTGTTGTTAGGTTGAAAATTTGGAGTGTGGAAAAGTAATTTCCTGCACTGGTGCAGGAATAGACTATTTTGCATGCTATAGTTAGTGCAAAAATAGGCTTCAATTTAAAAATACTTTTTCCTACAGTGACCCAAAAAAGTGCCTATTTTTGCACTAAATGTAGCATGCAAAATAGTCTATTCCTGCACCAGTGTGGGTAAGTAAATTCCAGTGCAGGAAAGTAGTTTTCCACACTCCAGATTTGCAACCTAACGACACAAAATAGTGAGCATGTAATACACAGGTTCCCTATTCTGCATTCAAAAATAGGTTGGCTACTCTGCTTCAGCTGCAAAATAGTTGTAGTTGTTGTTGATGAAATCGATTTGATTCGAAGATAGGTTATGTGAGGAATTTTCAGGTTATGTATGTCCTGTTTTGTTCTGTTTAAATTACATTATACATTACTGTAGGAAAAATTTGATGTGTAATATGAGCGCAAAGTATTGTTTCTGCACTCAAGAAACTTTTTCCACATGCCTTTGGCTTGTGAAAAAAACTGTTTCTCTCGATGCAGAAAAACGCTACTTTGCACTCTAGTTACACAAATAGCTATTGTGCACTGGAATTTACTTTCCCATACTGGTGAATGAATAGACTATTTTGTGCAAGTTATTGCAAGAATAGGCACTTTGTTGGGTCACTGTAGGAAAACTCTTTATCTCATGATCACAAAAGGAGATGGAATAAATGTAATTTTTGCTGATGGAAATAAATTATATGTTATACTATATTATTATACAGTATTAAAAAGGATCATGTTTATGAGCCTCCGCCAGGCCCGCCAGGGGGGGGGGGGCAAGGGGGGCAAATGCCCAGGGGCCCGGGCTGTAGGCTCTGTAAACGAACTACAGTCTATTTCAACATTACTAAACATACACAGACACAGATCAGATTCGGTTGGCCTAGTTAGTTCTAAAGATAGAATGTTTAAAAAAGATTAAGATTCAGATAAAGATCTTATTTAAATTATTGAAGACATAGCAAACAAAAAAGATAGAAAAATAATTGTTTAAAAGTGAATTTTCCATTATTCCAGGCTCATTATTCCCATTTATAGGATAATATTTTTTTCCTCCATTTCTATTGTTTCATGAGCATCAAGATATTCATGATTGTTTACTTCTTTCAACAAATTAATTTTGGAAAACGAGTGCTCAGAATCCAAAGCATGTTTGGCTATTGCCTGATTTTCTGGTTGGTTGTACTTGAAATTTGAAAATAGAGTTCTTTTTAACTGATATTTAATGTTTGGTTTGACCTACATATAATTTGTTGCAACATTCACATTTTATTTCATAGATTCCAGATTTTTCTTCGATTTTAATTTTATTTTTAGGATTGCCAAGAATATGTTCAAGTGTGGATTTTGAATAAAAACTTATGTCGACATTAGCATGTTTTTTTAAATATTTTTTAGCAATTTTTGCATGTGATCCATAAGCTAATTCAAAGATTTCCAGATTTCTTCTTTCTTCTAGTTTTGGAAAAATTTGTTCTTAATAATTTAGAGGTACGTTTTTTCTTCTTTAAATCATTTGGTCAATCAAATTTGAAACTCATTAAATTTTGCTATATGTTTTATTTTATGAGTTTCCAATCAGGGGCGGATCCAGGGCCAGGCGAGCCGGGCAACCGGCTAACATAACGCAGGTCGGGTCGGTCGGTTAGAACCGCGAGGCCCGGCCTATAAGCAAGCAAAGAGTAAAAGAGACATAGAAATCTGTTATATTGAAATTTCTCACTCCGAAATTATTTCCTCAGAGTGAAATACTAAAAGACGCCCACAAAAATGACCGGGCGAGTCAACGGGGCCCTGTGGTCCGGACCTAACCGAAAAACGCAGTTCGTTTAGAGGCGCAACCCCTTAAACCAGATTTGTTATGCATAACTTAAAATTCAAGACTAAATAAAATTAGAAGGTGGTCTTTTTTTTAAATAAACGTAATGTAATGTATTGACTTTTGAGTATTGGCTATACTTTACAGTTTTGACCTGGCATATTTTATGACGAACCATGTCAAATTTTTTGCTTTTGGGCTTGGCTAACCATTTTCAACACGTTAAACATGAAAATATACAAAGAAAACGCATTATTTTGTATAAAAAATTCAGCCAATGCGTACTACCTATAATGCCAACTGGTCAATTTTTCAGGCTATTATTTTAGTACATCGGAAACTACTATAATACACAAATAAGGTCGGTTTAATATGTTGATCACAACACAGCTAACTAGTTGAAAAAAAAAACGCCTCAAAAACGCATTTTTAACGTTAAGTTTTTCAAAAATGATGGGGGAGGAGCCCCAGACCATCGGTAAGTGTGGCCCCACCAAAGTCAATTGCCCAGGGCCCCACAAAGCCTGGATCCACCTCTGCTTTCAATGGATATCTTTGGAATGAAAGGTAAAATTAATCTGCCTTTAATTAAAAATCAGAACATAGTTATCCAATAAGAAGAGCTTATCATGATGACCAGTCTTATTTATTTAACAATGTTATTATCATTATGTCAGTTGTGAAATGATAAAATTTTCTAACTTCAAAATAACAAATGTGGTTTGATTTTGATTCCATAATAATGTAACAATACTTTATTCATAATGTCATACAAAATACAGGGTTGCATAGGCCCATATTGGAAGTGGTGAAGGGGGCCCGTACTGAAGTTTGCCCAGGGGCCCGGAATTTCTCTGGTCGGGCCTGGCCTCCGCTACCAACTGACCTATCCAAATTGAGGAACAGTATTGAAGCAGCTTTTTAAACAATTGCTCCAGACATGTGATGATGTTTAACATATGATATATTAGTTTGTGACTTCCAGCTGTAGCTATTTAGTACCTATTGGAACAGTCATTAATTTAACTTGTTATATAGTTTGTCTCTCATCTTGTTAGTAGAATCATTCATTGTTCATTAAAGCCTTTAATTATCATTAAAAGGTTCACAATCATTTCAATTTAATGAACAATAAATAATTTATTGATTCACTATACTCTAATGATTCACTATACACTAGTCTCTTGAAACCCAAAGAACTCGATTTGGATCCTAACTCACCGACAGCAGCAGTGGAATGGGAACATTGGTATAGGACATTCATAAATTTTATATCAAGCATACAATCGACGGATGCTGAGAAACTGAAACTTTTGATCAACCTTGTCTCTCCAACAGTATATCAGCGGATAGGCCATTGTGGTACGTATTGTGATGCACTCACTTCTTTGCAAAAATTGTTTGTCAGACCTGTCAATGAAATTTTCGCTAGACATGAATTACAGGCCAAAAGACAACAACCAGGCCAATCAATAGATCAATTTATAGAGGAATTATTGTTACAGAGTAAAAAATGTAAATTCAAGGCCGTTACTGCTGAGCAAAATCATAATGATTGTGTTAGAGATGCTTTCATCAGTGGCTTGCTTTCACCAAATATTCGACAACGCCTATTAGAATCCAAATCTTTGGATTTTAACGAAATTCTTGATCAAGCAAGAACTTTAGAATCAGCATATCAAAATTCGCTCAGTTTTAACTCTTCTTCTGTTTCACTTAACGCCGCATTACCAGTAGTACCACCTTCTACTGAATCGATTATGAGACCTGCTTCACCTGTTACTGCACAGATTGTAAGTTCAGAAAATCCGAAACTTCAGAAACGATCCAAGTTATGTGATTACTGTGGCTATAACTTTCATATACGAAATAAGTGTCCAGCTCAAAATGCATTTTGTAAAAATTGTGGAATAAAAGGTCACTATGCAAAAATATGCAGATCCAAGCAGACCAACAAAAATAATTCTAATCACTGGGGCTCTAATAAAGTATCTGCTGTTGAAGTTTATAGTTTGTCACCTCCTGGACTCAGCAAAGCAACTGTACCTGCAATATTGAATAACTTCAAAGTAGCAGCATTGATTGACACTGGTAGCTCAAGCAGCTTTGTTAATAAACAACTGGCAAAAGATCTAAAATTAAGAATTTATCCTTCTAATGACGAAATTTGTATGGCCTCCACTTCTCACCGTTCGTCAGTTGTTGGCCAGTGCTCGGTTAACCTCACAATTCTTGGTCATAAGTACAATAACATAGTTCTTCTTGTTCTTCAAGATCTCTGCTGTGACGTTTTACTAGGACATGATATATTATCTAATCATTCAGGTCTCTATATGTCCTTTAATGGGTCAAAAGATCCACTCAAAGTGTGTGGTCTAACTGCTGCTCAAGTCAAACCTGCCTCATTGTTCCAACATATTTCTCAAGATGTTAAGCCAATCGCGATAAAATCTCGACGTCATAATCAATCTGACATGGAATTCATTAATCAAGAAATAGATAAACTCATAAAAGAAGATATTATTGAAGCAAGTGACTCTCCCTGGAGAGCACAAGTACTTGTAACTTCCAACACCAACCAAAAAAAAACGTATGGTGATAGATTACTCTCAGACAATCAACAGATTTACCCTACTTGATGCGTATCCTCTGCCAAATCTGGAAGAACTAGTCGATAAAGTAGCTAGATATTCTGTCTTCAGTACAATCGACCTTAAAAGTGCCTATCATCAAATACCAATAAGGAGTTGTGATAAATTATATACAGCTTTTGAAGCAGTGGGTCAGCTATATCAGTTCAAGCGAATTCCTTTTGGAGTGACAAATGGAGTAGCCACCTTTCAAAGAGTAATTGATGACATAATTCGAAAAGAAGATCTAAAAAGTACATTTGCATATCTTGATGATGTTACAATTTGTGGAACTACCATGGAAGAACATGATAGAAACTTAAAAAAATTCATGAACATTGTACAAAAGTACAAATTGACTATTAATTTGGAAAAGAGCTCATTTGCAAAATCTGAAATCAACCTTCTTGGTTATATCATCAAAGACAAGACTATCAGACCTGACCCAAGCAGATTAGAATCATTACGATCATTTCCCCCTCCAGCAAATGCTGCGTCTATGAAAAGAGTTCTCGGAATGTTCTCCCACTATTCAAAATTTATTCCCAACTTCTCTGATAAAATACATCCTTTAGTTCAAGCTAAATTTCCATTGACCGCATCTGATATTTTAACGTTTGAAGCAATGAAACAATCTATCATTGATGCAATAGTGGTTGTCATTGATCCAGAAGCTCCATTTGTGGTGGAAACTGATGCATCAAATGTTGCTATTGCTGCTACATTATCACAATCGGGCAAACCAGTTGCTTTCTTCTCCCACTCACTATCACGAACAGAACGACATCATCCAGCAATAGAAAAAGAAGCTTCTGCTATAGTTGAGGCTATCCGTAAGTGGCGCCACTTTCTTCTAATGCGACATTTTCAACTTATCACAGATCAAAGATCTGTTTCCTTTATATTTTCGAAAGACCACCAGAGTAAAATTAAAAATGAAAAAATTCAACGTTGGCGCTTGGAACTTTCTTGCTTTTCATATGATATTACTTATCGTCCTGGTAAGGAAAATGTAATTGCTGATGCTTTATCTCGAATGTGCGCAAATATAACAAATGGAAGAGAGAGACTCCAGAACTATCATAAAACACTGTGCCATCCAGGAACAGCTCGATTCTATCATTGGATCAGAAGTAAAAATCTCCCATTCTCTCTTGATGAAGTGCGACAAACAGTAAATCAATGTAGAGTGTGTGCAGAAATTAAACCAAGGTTTTATAAACATCAAGGAACTCTCATTAAAGCAACCTCACCGTTTGAACGCCTCAATTAATGAAGGGCGCAGGGGAAAAACCAACATAGTCACAAAATTGTGTTTTTTCAGGAGAGCAAAAATAAAGTTAAAAACGCGTTATTGTTTTTGTGATTTTTTTCACACATTTCAATTCAGTATGATCGGGCTTGTTTGCTTTCCCCTGGATACCTCATAAAATAACATTTACTGTGAAAAATTCCGTTTTTAATTAATAATTTTTTATAAACTCTCATCAGGACTCCGTGGTTTTTTCCCCTGTTTTTTGTTATTTTGTGTTTTGAACACATATATGTGTATCAGTTAAATTATAGTCAAGATCAGTGGCGGATTAATGAATTTTTATGGGAGGGGGCGACATACCCCAAAAATACCCGTTGGTCGGGGGGGGGGGGGGGGTATTTATGGAATAAAATTTTTGGAAATTTATTAGCCTTTAACCGCATTTTACACCATTCTAGCACTTAAAATGTAGTAGAAATATAATTTTTTCGTGTTTAAGAACAATCAAATTTCCCCTAGCTAGAGTAGTTTATTTCTGTATATTCATGTGGAATTAGGAATACAAATTTTTTTATACAATACAATATGTCTTGAACAAAAATTGCTTTTCTAGCTTAATTTTTATCAAAATTTACAGAGAAATGAACAGAGTCTAAGCAATTAATTCGTGATCGTGATGATTTTTAGACCTATATATATATATTTAAATTAATCTCAACATTCTTTCATGTTTCATAATACCAGTACTACAATAAATAATAAATACTATAATAAATAAATAATAAATAATAAAAATATAAAAAATAATAAATACATAAATTATGTATTAGGTCAAAAACAAACAGAGATTTATATGCCCCTACCTATTCTATAAAAGATTAATCTTATTCAAACTAATTTCACTTGATATAAGATTTCCTTCATTCTCTGTCATTTGTTAATTCGTCATTGAATTAAAATTATGTCAACAGTTAAAGATAAAGTAAAGGTAATATAGAAAATAAGGCAAAATAAGTATTACATTATTTGTTAATTCCCAGCAAGTTAGGTCGCCCCCTCCGCCCCCCCCCCTTTAATCCGCCCTTGAGTCAAGTATTAGTTAAATTATAAGTTAGTTTGAAGTAAAACGGAATCTATTAATTTCGAATTCCTCAAAGTGCTGTTAATTCATACTGGAGATTATACAATGGCAGATATTGACAAAAGCATTGAATAGCTGATGGAAATCGATGAATGCTACTGTACAAAAATATCAGTCACCGCCGGTAATCGAACCATGGACCTCCCAACCAGACGACAATATTCATCATAGATAAGGGCTGTAGCCATAATGTCTATCAATGCCCGTAACCGTAAAGAAACTAAGAACTTGTGCAAACAGCAGTGCTGAACGAACTACTGCGCATGTGCCATGGCCATATGTGTTGGACTGCGTTGTATTTTTCCCAGTTTCAACTGGACTGAATTGGTTATTTCCCTGTTGTAGAAATCTTTCAGCTGCTATAACTTGAGACTGAGTTGTTTCTTCCCCAGTACGCTCTGTCATGTTAAACTACAGCTGATAAAGTAATGGTTGCCACCATAAACTCAATTTTATAATTTTTGGACCATGTTGGTTTTTCCCCTGCACCCTTCATTTGGATTTTAAAGGCCCAATACCATCTAAGACCAAAAATAACTATTTTTTGACTATAGTAGATGAATATTCGAGATTCCCTATAGCAATACCTTGCCCTGATATGACATCTACAACTGTTATTAAAGCTTTACAATCGATTTTCTTCATGTTTGGAACACCAGCATATATTCATTCAGACAGAGGATCATCATTTATGTCGCAAGAACTTAAAGCTTATTTAGCAATCAATGGGATTGCATCCAGCCGAACAACGCCTTACAACCCAAGAGGCAATGGGCAAGCTGAAAGGTATAATGGCATAATATGGAAAACTGTTCAGTTAGCTTTAAAAACTAAAAATCTACCAATCACGCACTGGGAAGACAGTCTACAAGAATCACTCCACTCAATTAGATCTCTATTATGTACAACTACTAATGAAACTCCTCATGAAAGAATTTTCAGACGTACCCCAGGTAGCAAGTAAGCTTACAGAAAGCATTGCCCTTCGTTTGGCAGGAAAAACTTTTTTAACCAAACTTGCCAAACACGTGAGGTAAGCATTCCTCGGAAAGTATGCCATAAAAAGTCTGCCACTAGTTTGTGGATAGCTTGTCGTCGAACACTTGCCATTTATAGAGCTGGGACAAGCTAGCAGACAGTTTTTAAGGATCTTAGAAGAAACTCTCCCGATTCTCCGCTAGAAAGTAACCAACGTCACACACTTTTCGTTCGTCACATTCGTCGATTCGTGCCATTTTGAAATAGAAATGTGGAACTGTTGTTGGTTTTTGTTTGGTATAAACTTACTCGTTTACACTCATAACACTGTTTCAGTCCATTCGCGCCATTGTGTTGTAGCTTGTGGTTGTTGAGCTGTCGTTTATGTATTTGAAATACTCGTAGGCCTATACACTCAATACATTGTTTTAGTCATAAAACTGTTTATCTTCAAAGTTATTTTCGCCAACTTCTATCAGGTAAGTGAGTTTTGTATAATTTTATCAACTTTTTAATATAAGCCAGCCCTTATATGTAATAATGTAAGAAAGCACCGTTCCTATACTATAAATTCCACACGCCTCTTTGACTTTAAGAAAGGGTGCTTTAGCTTTTTAGAAGAGTTTTTTAATACATCTCATTCAATATTTCCACTGGATACAAGTTCCACATCTGAACCTTTACCGCTCATTCCCATAGCTGAAGATTGAATTGTATTTTAAACACCTGATCTTGAACAAAATAAAATCAGAATGGTCTAAGTTTACCAATAGTTGAACTTTGATTTAGGTACTATAAATTTGTTGATTGATTGATTGATATCGTACTCAACCATATTTTTATCAGTTTGGTTACTCGAAACAAGGAAATACTGAAACTAATTACCCTATAACGGTAAGCTTGTTGGAATTAGGCTACACTATCGGTAAGCATTCGTAAATTTTACGACACTTTTTAAAAAATATTCAAGGCTGTTGAGGAAATTTAAAAAATAATTCTTTCTTTTTTTAACAACTGTGTATTATGTCTATTATGTGGGTGGTGATTGGTCATGCGGTGAGCGTGGTGTTCAAGTGATCGTGATGTTCAGTCACGACCGCTCAAGATTGCGCTTGGATGGGTAACCGTGCTTCAATGACTTGATGTTACAAGCTTTATTATCACTTACCCGGTGGTAAGTTTATTATTATTACTTACCCGGTGGTTCGGAACCCACCTAAAATAGTAGGTCCACCATGTTAACCGTAACATGGCTCAAACGGCGAGGTGGAACTACCCGTAAGGGTCTCCCCACCATTAAAAGCCATACGCTTATTATTATTATTATGTCTAGAAACATTGAAAAATATTTATTTTGAGTTTGATTTACATATTGGATAAAACTTTAAGGGTTTTCAACTAATGACAAGTTATAAAGATTTTTTTTCTGTTAAGATTTGTATGTAGTATTTATCCCATTACTACTGATGTAAATGAAAGTTCATGATATAAGAAGTTTGAAAAAAATATTGACATTCCGTTTTCAATGTAATTGCAAAGATCTCTGACCTTTAGTCTTGTTGAAAAATAAATACAGTTATACTATTACTACATTCTACATTTTACTATATACGGTACACTATTTATATTATTCACTAAACTTTTTAACTACAGTTGAACCACTGTATAACGAAGTCGATTATCCTGAGAAAAAAATCGCTGTAGAGAGGTTGTTGTGTCAAGAATACTGCCACCCCATCTTACAGATCTTATAATATATTGCTGGCGGTAATTAAATGAATACACAATACAGTATAATATCGCGAGCGTTGGTAGGGTAATAGGTCAATGTTAATGTAGAAATTTAAAGATTCATGCTGTTGAAAATTATAAAAAACATGTTTTTTGAATATGTATAGAATGTAATAAGCTACCAATCATAGTTGGTTCTGGAGTGAACAATCATTGGAAATTTGCTGTCACTTGTGATTAGCGTTCACTTCAGTGTTACCAAATAGCACTATATTGATCCTTCAGTAGTATCGTTTTTTACTTTTATGTTGAAAAGTAATTTTGATGGTTTGTTTCATTTAAATGAATTTGTTTAGCAAAAGTTCTGATGATTTAAAAAAAAATAATAATTTGATCTACTGATTCTTTAGTATTGATTTGTACTATTTCCAGGTTAAATCAATGTCTGCAGTAGGTGGGTGCGATGCATATGCCTTAACACTCAGCATTTTGAAGCATTTGCTAAAAGATGATATGGCGGAGAATTTTTCCCTCACGGGGAAAAAAATGGGGAATTTCCCAACAAAGAGGAAATTCTTAGACACCAAGATGTGCGGCTTAATTTTTGGTGAGTTAATTTGAAAGATAATTTTAAGACAAATCTTTTACTAAACCCATGCAACTCATAGAATACCGGTATCTAACTCACCATGCTACAGTTGCAATTTTGAAGGATTTACTTGAATATCTCAAATATTTATTGATAAATTTAAACCAAACTTTATTCTTCGTTTTTAGCTTGAACAGTTTGGTTGCTGAAATCATAAGCTGTTCGCCTTTTCAATTTCGTTCTAAAAGACACATTATTTCTCAACTTCTATGGGGCTAAACATCTCTTAAATGCTTTGTTTGTCATTAAAAACCCTTCTTACCCTTTAGTAATGTAGTATAATGCTAAATAGTTGGGTCTAAGAGCAAATAGGCAGACTTTATTGAATAAGTTTACCGTAGTCACATCCCACTACATAATTAACGAACACAACATTATTACCATAATCATTATAGCTTAAATAAGTCACAATCCAATTCAGCCTTCTCTTTCAAATTGTCAAGAAAGATGAAGGCTACATCAGTGGTGAGGCTTATCTTGACAGAACTTATTATATGGCTTTTCTTCTAGTTTAGCTTTTCTGTATATTGATTTAAAACGTCCCAATTTTCACATACCTGCTGCAGCAAACCTGCATACTCATGCTCCTCATGTTTTTATGGAGAAAATTGAAAAAAATGAAATTTACTGCTATGTTAGGTTGATGTTTTGAGTATGCAGTTCTGCTGAAATGGGGGTATTTATTAACTTTTCATGTGAAATTTAACGACTTGCAGTCAAATATTCATTAAGAATAAGTATAACTTACTTAATCTGTAGGCCGAGCGCTTTCGAATCTTTGAGATCCATCTTCAGAGGCCTCTCAAAGATTCGAAAGCGCTCGGCCTACAGATTAAGTAAGTTATACTTATTCTTAATGAATATTTGACTGCAAGTCGTTAAATTTCACATGAAAAGTTAATATTAACAACGCAGTTCGTCATGGAACAAGAAATCCAGGGGTATTTATATTGAAAATGTCTACTTTAAATTAGAACAGATTTTCAGTTGATTAGTAGGTAAGCCTCCAGTATGGAGTATTATATGAATGAAAGATAAAAATAAAATTTACTGCTATGTTAGGTTGACAAAAACTTGTTTTGAACCGTTTAAAATTCGCCGAGTATGCAGGTCTGCTGCAATGGTGGTATTTATATTGAAAATGTCTACTTTAAATTAGAACAGATATTCAGTTAATTAGTAGGTAAGCCTCCAGTATGGAGTATTTTAAGGTGAATATCAATGAAAGATGATTCATTTTTCAAGTGGAGATTGGATACGCTGATAAATCTCTCTACATAAATGATTATGTAAAAAGCCTCGCCTCACCACTGACATACATACAATACACGTTATCCCAACCTTCCCAAATGTCATTTGAGCATGGCCCTTTTCCTCCTTTTTTTCTTCAAATGAAGTCTCATCCAGATTTATGTTCTAACAGAAGCTGTAAGGAGGCGACATAAGGAAATATCGAACGATGTTATGAAAAACACAATAAAAACTTGGTTACAACAAGCCACCCCCAGGATTCAGAAGAGGTAACTTGATTGATGCTATATTTTTATTACAAAATATTTGAACGAGTGTATATAGCGAGTTCTCTTAGTTTTGACTCAAGGCGCTTGGCCTTTTCTGTATGTTTGTGAGTTTGTATGTTGACCAATCAACTTCAAATTTTAAACACATTTTCTTGGAACCTTTATACATATCAAATTCGTTTGCCAATGAAATTGGCCTACTCCTTCATCCTTTTTGAGGCGAAACAAGGATAGGTTCTCTTCATTAATCTTCATTATCTCTTCACAGGGTGACTAGCAAAGTAAGCTACAAAAATTCCCTGACTTTTCCCTGACCTTTTCTACAATTTTCCCTGACCAATATAAGTTGCTAGCCGACAGGCTCGCTTCGCTCGCCTTAACCGTCTAGCCAGGGGGCAGAGTCCCCCCTGGACCCCAAGGGGTGGTTTAAAATTCGTACAAAATCGTGAATCGAACCAGCACTTTTGTTTGTTGATCATCTGTTGTCATGGATACGGGCACAGTTATTCAATTCACAACTCCATACTTCTTATGTATAATTTTCACTTATTTTTAATTTTGACCGTATTTTCTGGATTTTTTCAGAATTCTTTCTTAGCATGCATCTAGAGCCTCAACGGGACATGTGTACCAAATTTCAACTTAATTAGCCATGTGGTTTTCGAGAAACGCTGATGAATGAGTCAGTGAATCAGGGGTATTTGGCTTTTATATAGATGAAAAACAAAAAGACCTTACCGAATAATCAAAACAATTTTATGTTTGTTAACCTACCTATATAGCTTATTTATCTGGTTGCCTATCTAAAAACGCATTTCAAGTTCGATATTGGAGCATTTCATGTGGGGGTTTCTATAATTGAACGAGCGTAGCGAGTTCTTAGTTTTGAATTGTGATTCGCGACTGGAGGCTCGCGGCTTTTTCTGTTTGTTTTTGGGTTTGTGTCTATGTTCGACAATAACTTTCGAACGCTTTGACCAATCAACTTCAAATTTTAAACACACATTCTTGGAACCTTAATACATATCAGGTTCGTTTGCCAATGAATTTGACCCACTCCTTCATCCTTTTTGAAGCGAAACAAAAGGATAGGTTCACAGCCCTTCATTAATATATCTATATATTACTGCATGTAGAAAATAGTTGTTTTCACCATATGGAATTCGCAATAGATTTATAAATATATTAATTTATTTATTGAGTTATCATCAGCTGTGGGTGAATAAATGCGATCAGGCTTTTTATAGAATCTCTATCAGCTGATAAACTAATTTCATTGCCCTGATAGATGAATATATAAACAGATTTTTTATGTGGTAAATATATCTAGGGGAGAGTGTTGTACCTTCAGAATGATGTACCTTGGAACACTTCAGTTTTTCAACCAGTGGCGCTATTTAGTGGTTAATTTTAGAGCACAACATTTTGCTGAATATACACGTATTTTCAATATGTAACCCAATCGTTTAGGGTGTTTTTTTAGGGGTCAAAGTACAAAAAATGAGTTTTTCTAAATCTCGCTGAAATTTTCAAGCGATTTTTCTCGATTTGCTTTTAGGATGACATAATAAATTTTTTTATTAAAATTTCCTTATTTCTCAAGCTTTAAAATTATACAAAAATTTTATAAATTCGTGATTTTCAAATGCTTGAAAATTGTAAGAAACTGTCACAAACCCACAAGAATTATTTAGTGTCTAAGGAACAAGAGCTGAAAGAGTAGAAATTTTATTTCAAAATATTTTGTAAACAGATGTTTTTTCAAAATATTTTGTAAACAGATGTTTTTTCAAAATAAATTATCAACCACTGTGGTCTTTGAGTGACCGCAGGAAGCCGTTGAAGGCAAACTGTAAAAATAATGATCTACAGTAAGTACTGTATCAGAAACTTCTTACCGAATCACAGTCTGAAGTCATCGTTGGAAAAAGAAGTAATTCATTAATTAAGTTGAATATTTCTAAGATTGCTCCATTGGATGAGATTGAAAATCAGGATCAACTGAAGAAAAGTGAGTGTAATATATTCATTTCTGATGACTGTGGTGTGCTATGGTGTATTCGAAATTGCCTACTGTATAGTTTATTTATTCATCTATTTCACAATAGATTGAAAATAGAGTTTTCAATTTTTAGAGCATTGACAAAAGAATAAACAGATACCAAATATTATTCATCATAACGTGAATCAGGCTAGTATAAATAAAAATCATTTCCAGCAAAATGCGCCGGACAACAGAGTATCCACATTCCTTGCCTCAAAGCATTAAGAGGCAATCCTTCCATGAGATCAAAAAGATCTAAAATATTTTATTTAAAAAAATATTTTATTGATAAATTTTTAGATAAAATTTATTAGATAAAAATTTATCTAAATTTCAATTAAATTTTTTATTTGAGATCCAATAAAAAATTTAAAACATCACAATTCAAATGCTTGTTAAATAAATATGACCCACGAATGTGATTATCGATTATTTCAGTCCACACATTACCCAAAAATTTGTGCTGTAACCGGTTTGGTCTCATTACGTGAGGATTTTCAGTTGCCCAAGTATGTGTATTATGAAAATTGACAGCACCACTTCTTGTGAACGTGCTCTCATCCGATCTACCGTTATTGGGAAGCAGTGATTCAACAGAGATAAATCATTTTGGAGACAAAATCTGATTACAAGATTTTGAAATCAAATTTCTACTCTCTTAGCTCTTGTCCCTTACACACTAATTCTTGTGGGTTTGTGACAGTTTTTTACATTTTTCAAGCATTTGCAAATCACCAATTTATCAAATTTTAGTCTCATTTTAAAGCTTGAGTAATGAGGAAGTCTTTCTGTAAAATTTTCATTATGTCACCCTAAAAACAAATCGAGAAAAATCGCTTTGAATTTTCAGCAAGATTTAGAAAAATCAACTTTTTTGTACTTTGACCCCTAGAAAACACCCCCTAAATGATTGGGTTACACATTGTAAATACGTGTATCTTCAGCGAAATGTTGTGCTCTTTCCAACAATGTCATCATAATTCCAATCTGATCAGTAGTTTTTGAGTTATTGAGCATTTAATGGCGGGAAGTGAGCGTATCTCAAAAAAGTCATAATATCAAGATACCTCGAAAACAAAGGTCTCATTTCAAAAACGTCACTGAACATTTTTTGTCATCCTTGGTAACCGGTTTTTACACCTTACTTGGGTCACTCTGTATAAGTATACGTGTACGGTAGGTCTTTTTTGTGGAAAATAAATCTGTGTATAAGAGCAACGATAAACTTGAACTTTAAGTGATAGATGTCTTGTGAATTTTAACTAAATCAGTAGCCTATCTTCAAAACAGCCGTTTTTCGTTACCTTCTTCCCAACGATAAGCTTCGCAAATGAGTTTCCCTTTCCAAAATTAATTGTTTGGAAGCGCCCGTAGGGCTCACTAGTATAATTATTATCAGGTATATAATTACTACGAAGTTTTCCCGATATTTTTTCAAATTCCCTGACTTTTACAGAATTTAAAAATTCCCTGACTTTTCCCGGTTGCTAGTCACCCTGCTTCATTATCTTTGTTACATATCATTGTTATATAATATATTTTTTGTTACATACTGTGACGAAACGGCTTATTTGAAGCCAATTATCCAATAAAATTTGCTCAGAAGTCGATCGAAAACGACTTTCCTAGACCCAAGTTCAAAAAATCTTGATCAAGTAAAAAATCAGCTTATTGAAAGCCATAATATGCTCTGACTCACCTGAATGTATATATTCTCTCATAATTTCATCTATTCATCATATCATTCAGTGTTTGAAACACTTTATTTGTTATTAGTAGAGGCTAGGAAAACCTAACCTCATTTCCACTGTTATGAAAAATATCATCTGACCAACTATCTATCGATGTCAGATATCGATACTTCAAATATCGTCGGTAGACGACAGATACACAAATGTAAATCCCTATTATTTAAAGTAAATTTAAGAATAGAAATCCACCAGAGCCATTCACCGGAGCTATTATAAGTCTGATTATAACAATCTTAAAAATGTCATATGTGTAAATCTTTGAAAGACAGGAGTAGACCTGTATCCCATATATGTCGACTTACGTATATCATTCTACCCATACGAGCGGCAAGATTTCAAATTGATTGTGTTATCAGTCTTCACATACGGTCGGATTTCATTCTCTCATTATATAATATATCCTTTCCCATAGTCTATTCTATCTTAGCAGGACAAATTAAATTTCATCTCAAGCTTGTTGGTTCACCTGAGAAGTCCTCCTGACGTAATTTGTTTTCAATTTTCAACAAATAGGAGAGCTTTATTTTATAACTTTTGGGATCTGTTTCCGTTCTTTTGGGAGAAGGAGGAAGTGATGAATTTTCTAGAAATTCTTCTTTTCTTCTCTGGCCGAGTCTCCTAGGGCAGACATCCTCAATGTCTTGATGTTATTTGTTTAATTGTTTTAATTGTTAAATTTAACAAAGTACCGGCAGTTCCCTAGAAGTGTAACGTGTAGCACCTGAGTCTTTAAATTTTGAATCTTAATTTAAATTCGATAATCAGTGAAAGCACAGTTAAACGACGAAAACATAAAGTATTCTGCATTGATGACCACATCGCCATATTCATGAGGGGGCATCAATAATCAAGAAGTTCATCTGTAACCATCCTGTGAGTAGACAGCCCTTTTCATAAATATTGAGCTCAATATAGGATCATGCGCATCGAATAAGTGATTTAAAAGGCAATATAGTGAAAAGTGAAATCACCAAAATATATTCTGATCGACGCATCATTTATGCACATGTGCAAATTTTTGTAGAAAATCCTCTACCATACTTTGATTTTCCACGCGAGCAACCCTGAGATCCATGCTCTGGATTTCATTATTCCTAAATACTCTCATTACATTTATTATCAAAAACAAAGTTCAAATTATAAGAACTAAAGACTTTAAAAATCCGTATTCTATTATCTGGTCTTATTGTAGCATTGACCATACTGTTCATGGTGAACTACAAGTTTAATGTACAGATATTTCCTAGCCTTAGTTTTGTTAATAAACCCAGCAATAATTCTGATCAGATTTCAACTTATTATTTAAATCCCAGACTTGGCCGACTCTCAAGGTATAGCTGTAAGTGGAACAGAGATTCCCTAGATTTTCCTTCGACTAGTCCAGCCTGGGACAAGTAAGTTCACTGATATTATTGCATATGGTCGTAACATACGGCAGGAGTCTACCAGAACGTCCAGATACAGCGGAGTGAGGATTTTATCCTCCTATAAATGAAGTAGACAAAGCGCGGTTACGCTGAGAAGTGTTGGTTTATTGATCACACACACAGATACATAGATCAAGTCAACATAGGCTCTATGGCGGTTAAGTTCAAAATACTCTAATACTCCTCCTCGATTTCATTTTTATGTGCTTACAAAAAATAGAAAATCGTCAAATACAATTCAAATAAAATAATGAACACAATGCAAATAGAACGATTACAATGCAAGTATAGATAATACAAAGCAAATATTGAATACAAAAAGTTATTAAAAGAAATCATACAATTTTCAACTCTTGTCTCAATTTGAAAAATTTGACATATGACAGTGCTTTAGTCAAAATGTCGCTCAAGTTTTCCTCACTTCTAACATAATCAATACTTAATATACCTTTATTTATAATGTCTTTAATGAAATGAGCCTTTATATCAATGTGTTTGCTTCTTTTGCTGTTTTCAAAATTTTTTGTCATTTGTATGGCAGATTGATTGTCTATAGATAGATAAGTTTTACAATTGTAACCTAAGTCATTAGCAATTCCCTTCAAATTCATTAATTCTGTGGCTGTGGATGCAGCAGCCAAATATTCAGCTTCTGCGGTTGACAGTGCAACGCAATTTTGTTTTCTTGAAAACCATGACACAGGATTTCCAGCAAATAGAACTAAGCAACCACTTGTACTCTTCCTATCAAGTTTATCACCTGCCCAATCTGCATCACTAAAACCCTGCAATAACTCAGGTGAATTTGATTGAAATGTGAGATTACAATTCTGTGTTTCTTTCAGATATCTTAAGATTCTTTTTCCTGCTTTCCATACTTTTTCACTAGGTTTGTCCAGAAATCTACTCAAGTAACTAACACTAAATGCTATGTCAGGTCTTGTACTTGTTGCAATATACATAAGACTTCCAATTAATTCACGAAAAGGAACATCAATCTTCTCATTATTATTTGACAAATCTAATCCTTTTTCCATAGGAGTCTTCATACCTTTACATTCAATCATCTGAAATTTTCCAAGAAGTTTCTTTATGAATTTAGATTGATACAATTTCAAATCATTAATGCTCCTCCTGAATTCTATGCCTAAGAAATGTGATATTTCACCCATATACTTAGCATTGAATTTCTTTTGCAAATTTATAATTACATTCTCAGATTCACCAGCAATTAAAATGTCATCTACATAGACTAACATGTTTACACCATTACCAATATATAAACAAAAATCATGATTGGAACGTTTGAAATCAAGTTCATTAGCAAAATTGTTAAATTCATCATTCCAGCATTTAGGCGACTCTCTGAGTCCATACAAGGCTCTATTCAATTTCAAAACTTTATTTTTGTCACATTTAATTCCTTCTGGCGGCAAAATGTAAACTTCAGAATTGAGTTTTCCATTCAGAAAAGCTGATGGAATGTCCATATGAATTATATTTTGTTTTCTCAACAAGGCTACAGTTAAAAATATCCTAATACAACTCATCTTAGCTACAGGAGCATAAATATTATTTCCTTTATCCTCAACTTGAAATCCCTTAGCTACTAATCGGGCCTTTTTAATACCATTATCTTTATTCCTAAAAACCCATTTTGTTTCTATGGCTGTCTTCCCTTTTGGCAATTCTACTGGTGTCCACGTATTCAATTTTTCTAGTCCATCAATTTCTTTTTCAATTGCCTTTTTCCATTCTACTTGTTTCATTGCTTCTGTGAACGTTATAGGTACTTCATCTGACTCTACATACAAAGCAATTGCTTCATTACACTCAGTAATGAACCTCTTTGGTTTTCTTAAAATTTCTCTTGGTCTCAGATTCAGTTTATTTCCTTCTCCTTCTTGCTCATAGCCTTGTTCATTCTCATTAGAATTGTTGTCATTAACCAAAATTTCATTATTCAACTCTTCTTCATTGTCCTCGATTTGTTCTTGATTTCTACTTACATCTTCATTACATAATTCTCTCTCACTATCCTGTGATTTTTGTTCTTGATTTATATCAATATAAAATCTACTTTTGTCAAAATCTACATTATCATATTCTGGGAATTCATTTTCATTAAATAATGCATCTCTAGTAACTACTATTTTGTGTGTTATGGGGTCCATTAGTCTATAATTATTTGAATTTCTGTCATAGCCAACTAGTATCATTTTCTTTGATTTAGGATCCAATTTCTTTCTTCTACAATCCGGTATCAATGCATAGGCTTCTGAACCAAATATTTTCAAGTGTTTCAATGAAGGTTTTTTACCTGTCCATACCTCAAAGGGAGTAGAGTTTGGGGTTTGACATGTCCCTGATCTATTCAAAATGTATACACTTGTATTCACTGCTTCAGCCCATAGATTTTTAGGTAAATTTTTTGACAATAACATACAACGAGTCATTTCCATAATTGTTCTGTTATCCCTTTCAACCCTAGCATTTTGTTGTGGAGTATACCTTGCTGTTCTTTCAATCTCAATACCATTTGCATGCAAGTAATTTTCAAACGTTTTATTGACATATTCAGTTCCATTGTCTGTATGCAAATACTTTGGTGTACGTCCATACATGTTCTGAAGTTTATTTACATAAGTCTTGAAAGCATCAAATGCATCAGATTTATTCTTAATAAAAAATACAACTCTGTATCCTGAGCAATCATCTTTAAAACAAATAAAATAATTGGCTCCTCCAATAGAAGGTACTGACATGGGTCCACAGACATCACTAAAAATTCTTTCACCTGGCTTGGAAGATTTCCATGAATTTCCTACAGTAAAAGGTAATCTATGTTGTTTTCCTAACGTACAGCCTTCACAGAAAAATTTCTCAGTGTCATTAATTTCAATACCGTTAATTAATCCTTTAGAAACCATTTCTTTAATTACTCTGCAATTCAAGTGTCCTAATCTTTCATGCCACAGTTTAAGATTTGCAACAGATTTATTACTTGTTAAAAGAAGCTCAATATTTTTTGGCAATACAGTTTTAAACAACATATTATACAAATTATTTTCAGTACGAATTCCTTCAGCTACAAGTTTTTTGTCGTGATAAATTTTTGCTGTATCATTTTCCTTAATAATAGTCATACCCTTTTTAGTTAATTGACCTTCTGAAAAGAGATTTCTTTTTAAACTCGGTACATAGAGAACATTGGTAATAATGGAGTCGAACCACTCACCTTCAATCAATTTTTGGATTTTTACAGTACCTTGACCTTTAATAGGAAGGCGGAGATTACTTCCAAGTATGACTGTCTTTGCATTGTTGAACTCTTGAATTTTTTCAAAGTATTTGCCGTTCCCCGTCATGTGAGAAGAGGCTCCACTGTCGAGTATCCAAACTTCTGAGTCTAGGTTGGTTTCTTCAGTTGCATTGAATGCTGAAAAATTTCCTTCATTCTGCTTCCTTTTGTCTCCTGGGTCGTGATTTTCATGTGTAGATCGAAATCTGTAGTCTCTTTGGTCATGATTTTCACGTGTAGATCGAAATCTGCTGTTATTTTCACGCATAGATCTAAATCTGCTGTCACTTGGTTCATGATTTTCACGAGTAGATTGAAAAGTCTTAGGCTTTTTGCAGTTTCTTGCGATATGATTTGTTCCACGGCAGTTATAACAGATTAAAGTTCGTTTATCTGGAAACGGTTTCTTATTTTGAATGGAAGTTGCAAGGGCTTGATCGTTGGTCTCTTCTTCCGCTAAAGCTCGTTCTTCATCCAGAAGTCTTGAAGTTAAATTGGCAATTGTCTGTTTATCATCCGGCATAGAAAACCACGCTTGTCTTACCGTCCTGTACTTGGATGGTAGGGTGCTCAAAACTTTTGTAATTATTGAAAGTTCACTTATAGTTTCACCTATATCCCTAGCTTCCTTGGCCAGTCCTTCAATTTTGTTGATATGTGTAGCTACATTATCACAAGAGTTCATTTTATACTGATGAAATTTGTCTATTATTAGCATTTTGTTTATTTCAGATTTTTGGCAGTAAATCGAATCAAGTTTTTGTATTATTTCAAACGATGTTTCACAATTTTCAATTAACACAATTTGTTTCTGGTCCATAGCCGTTGATAGAGTAAACATTGCATTCGCGTCCTTTTTATTCCAATCCGCTAGTTCTTTATCAGCAAGTGGCTTTGTTTCCTTGCCAAAGGCAACGTCCAAACAACCTTTAGCTCTAAGAGCACACTTCATTTGGAATAACCATTGTTTGTAGTTTGTCCCGTTGAATCTCGTAATTAAGTCGGAAGAATTCATTTTGCAGGCTTAAATTGTCCGAAATAAATTGTACATTTACCAATTTCAAGTTCATTTATGTTAGCACAAAGCACATCATGTGGCACACAGCGACGTCGAATTTTCACACAGAAGTTTTCGATTGTAAATCCTTTTCCAGTCCGGTTTTCACTGAGAATAACTCACTTTGACATTTTTACACTTATAAAAAGCAACCATACTGATTAAAATCAATAAAATAACTCATTTTTAGAGCTTCCTGGGCCCATAACCTATAAATGAAGTAGACAAAGCGCGGTTACGCTGAGAAGTGTTGGTTTATTGATCACACACACAGATACATAGATCAAGTCAACATAGGCTCTATGGCGGTTAAGTTCAAAATACTCTAATACCTCCAAACTTATATTTTTCTTGTGTAAGAATTGTTGGTTTGAGAGTACTAAGGCGGTGTATGTGGTTTATTAATGCCAGGTGTGCCGGAAAAGTGTGTGGAGGTTTTATTAGTGAAGAGCGTCTAGGCCTTCTGATCTGCACCCCGACACGTAAATTGTCATAATTCAAAGATTGTGTCAATTATTGGCAAAAATCACATACCTCGACCTCACCTCAGAAAATAACCTTATACAACGTGTCACCTCAACGTGCACCAAAGAAAAAACCCTTACAATACAAAAGTTACTTCCCATAGATTGTCACATATGTAGAGTGCCTCTTTACCGTACTAGATAAGAAAAATCAGCTGGATAATATTTGAGATAGGTATTGCGTAATGTGATGACAATATCTATGCATATAATATATATATATATATGTAAGTCAACGGAAAAACGTTTGCCACACTCCAGCTGTTTCTTCCTATCTTGTACGGCTATAAGGCCCTATTTATCTGATTTCTTCAATCTAGTGCATTATGCATTTCTATCAAGAGTAAATGGTCGATTAAATTGGAATAGTTACTAGCTAAGCGAGTAGCAAATATATAAACATTACAGACTGACAGTGCTACAGGAGATAGTCATGCCAAGCTGAATTATAGAAAAAATGAAACTTCCAGAGTTCCCCCCCCCCCCATACTATGGAATTTCAAAGACAATAAATTGTACTGCAACACAAAATTAAAATTGAGGTTTACCAATAATTATTGAATAAAATTTCATCAAAATAGTTCACAGAAAATACAATATATCTCATCTGAAGTGATATGTTGGCAGCCTGCGCGGTTAAATGTCAGCTTTGGCCACAATACTATTGTACTTTGATGTTGGCTACACTGCCAGATACGGTAGTAGCTATGAGAAGCAAATTCAAAGTAGACAGGCTCTCAACAGCTGTTTTTATGTGGTAAATATATCTACTCTGGGAAAATGTTTCAAGTTGGAACAAGAGTATATTATTGCCTAATCCTTGAATGAAGACAATTTCGATATATCTACTCTTTTGATACACTAATTTCATTGCCCTAATATATAGGTACGGTATCTCTCTTTTTGTAGAAAATATATTATATTCATGGAAACATGACATGATGTCCAAAAGTAGACTGTGACCCTGATCTGCCAAAAAAGGTTAAAATTCAATTTAAGACATGCAATATTTTTCCTAAAACTGCTCGTAAACTAGTTATTTACGTACTGAAAACTGATTTTAAAATTCCTCTTTATTGCTTGGCGAGCGGTAAATGTTAATACATTACGCTCTTAATTCATAAATAACTATTATGTGACTGAGGTTGATGCCTTCAAATTCATACAATGTATAAGTATAAATATAACAGAGTAGCACCATCCTGAACACATTTTATTATAAAAAATAATTTCTTTATTGACGATTGCATTCAAATCAGGTGTATTTGGCAATCACATTTTGTGTAATTGCAACTGTAAGTGGCGATCACAAAGTATATCTGTGGGGTGTATTTGACAATCACACAGCATAATTTGGCTAGTGACATTCATTTCCTTTATCTTGACCAGGAATGACAATAGGTATGCTTCATATCGACTACAAATGACAACCTCTATGCTATAGCTCTGTCAGAAATGGCAGTCAATGAGCTAGATATCAGTCGGAAACGGCAGTCGCTGAGCAAGGCATTGTCCAAAGTGAAAAATTCTCCAACTTAATTACGACGTAAGGTCATTTTAGAATTATTTTTAATGTTGCTAGATGTCCAAAGCAAATGTTTTTACTTCAGTCTGTAATTTTGTCAAAGTGGACATTTGAACTTCTGAAACATATTATTGAAAGTCTTGCATACCTAGTGCTGTTGCAGTAATGTTTGTGCTGAGTTCAATGCCAGGCTATAAAAAAAGGTTGATTTATTGATTTTGGACAACAAGATACAGCTGTTTTTATTTTAGTCATAGTAAAGAATTTTGGACAAGGTTAAAGACAATACCGTTGGCCCAAAGTTTCTCCTCGCACAGCCAATACTGCTGATTGATGGGTGAGGGCGGAAGGGGTACTTTTATAAAAAATAAAACATTAGTTCAATAACAAGCATACTAAGTAGAATAAACTAGATTAACGAGAGAGCAGCACTTCTTTGTTTTTGACACTAAAAATAAACCAGACTACTAACTTTTATAATAATTATTATCTGCTTAGTATGTTTTTACAAGTTTAGTGGTAGTTCTCTAATGCATTTAAACTGTGGGCAAACTGCTCTTTTTAAATACCAGATATATTTACATTGTAATAAGGGTGGTGATTGGTCATGCGGTGAGCGTGGTATTCAAGAGATTTTGATGTACAGTCACGACCGCTCAAGACTGCGCTTGGATGGGTGACCGTGCTTCAATGACTTGATGTTACAAGCTTTATTATTACTTACCCGGTGGTTCGGAACCCACCAAAAACAGTAGGTCCACCATGTTCCCCGTAACATGGCTCAAACGGCGAGGTGGAACTACCCGTAAGGGTCTCCCCACCATTAAAAGCCATACGCTTATTATTATTATTATTATTACATTGTAATAAATAAATAAACAATAAGGAATATTTTGTTTCCAGGCAAAGGAGGCAGGCGTCGCAAGAGGATCTCCACTAAAAACTGATCCATTATCATACGTTCACATGAATGAAATGTTAACATAAAAATAAACTATTATTACTATTTTAAATAAATAAACTATACTATTTTCTAACTCCTGAGTTATACTAACTCAACTCCATATTTTTATTTTCTGCCTTATTTATTCATTTTAGTTCATAACTGAAATGTAATCACAACTTGTTTGTTCATTAAACAAACAAATTGCAATTACATTTATTTGTAATGAAATGCTTGTATATTAGTTATTAAAAAAATTGCAGCTTTTTTAATGGCTAATTTTAACAAAATAATAGACTTCAGGCTAGTTTGGTCAAAGCATATGTGGCTAAGTTTGTCATGTTTATTTTAAGTGTTCTGTAAGCTCACCCAGTAAGCTTGGTAAAGGCGTTTTGTTCAAGTGTTTTTTAAACTTTTGAGGAAAGCTTTTGTGGCAAAGTTTGTCAAAAGTGTTTAATTTAAGTGTTCTGTAAGCTTACCCAGTAAGCTTGGTAAAGGCCTTTTGTTCAAGTTTTTTTTAAACTGTTAAGGAAAGCTTGTGTCAAGTGTTTCAACTGGGAACTAGAAAGCTTTCCTAAAACTTTCCAAAAGTTTGCTTGTTTGCCATGGCAAACTTGGGGCAAGTGTTCCAAGCTGTCACGGAAAGTTTTCAGAAAGCTTTCCTAAAGTTTTTTTTGCTACCTGGGACTGGAAATGGTGGCTCTACTCCTTCTTGGCTTATCTCACCAGGACCTGTGCTACTCAAGAAACATGTAAGAGCATCAAAATATGATCCGTTGATTGAAGAAGTTGATTTACTTGAAGGAAATGGTGAATATGCTCATATAAAATTTCCAGATGGAAGAGAAACTACAGTGTCAACAAGAGACTTAGCACCAACTGTTCCTGTAGCTAGTTTAGAGGAACCCTCCACTGAACTTCAAGAATCAGAAGTCATACAAGATGCTGATGAACCTCAAGACATAGTGGATCAAGCTGAAGATCAAAAAGATCAAATTCAACCCTCTCAATCTCTGGAAGAAAATAATTGTACTCCCAATATATCTCAAAATGAACAACGGAGAAGCAGAAGAAACAAACGACTTCCTTCTTACCTTGCCGATTATGAACACTCACTTTATTCTCTTCTTAGGCGGAGTGAATGTGATGATGTTTAACATATGATATATTAGTTTGTGACTTCCAGCTGTAGCTATTTAGTACCTATTGGAACAGTCATTAATTTATCTTGTTATATAGTTTGTCTCTCATCTTGTTAGTAGAATCATTCATTGTTCATTAAAGCCTTTAATTATCATTAAAAGGTTCACAATCATTTCAAGACACACTTATCAAAGTTTGGGAAGAATTGGGAACTGGCCTATTGACTTGAACTTGACCGAGCCGACAGGCTATGAAAGGAAATAATGAAGCAGGCTAGCAATATCAAAACTGAATTGGTGTTCTTCCTCTTTCAGTTTATACCGCAAATACAAATCGAGACAAGAAACTTACCTATATACATCTTATATATCAGTATAACAACCAATGCTGAATAGCACAAAGACAGCAAAACCTTCCAAAACTAACCAATCTTCTTAGAAATTAGAACCATGTCCAATGTAAAGTTATAAATCCAACCTCATAATACCACTTATTAAACCATGATAATTGAGAATCACAGAACAGTTAGAATAAAACAACAGTCTGCTTCAAATAAAACAATCTAAATCGAAAATAATGCCCAAAAATGGTAGATTTGGTAAACATCAGTACAAGGTATTAAACTTAGTCTAGGCAAGTTTTGCTGGAGTGTGTGCTAATACTGAGTAATTAGCTGGTAACTGTAGTTGTTACAGAGGCATGAAAGCATTGCTTTGTTGCAAAAATACATTGAAACTTTATTTTAAAACAGACAAAATTGATAAGTTATTAACTTCACAATTTCCAAACATATTAAAAATCAAATTTTTATAATCTATTGCTGGTTTAATGTAATATTAATTATTAATAATATCAGCATGCATTCTGCTTCTGAAACAAAAATTTCTATCATTATAATTGGATCAATTTTTACATTGATCCAAAACAAGAGAAAGGGCTCGTATTAGACTTGGTCACCAGGCGACGTCACCGGTGACGTCACCGGTTACTGTACGGGAAGCCAGCCACGTCACCAAGACTGAGGCCAACCCCCAGTTCCCCCACTTCAGTGCCTTTAGTTACTTCAACTGATGTTATATTGGCTCGCTAATTTGATAAATATTTCATCATGTAGGCTACAAGAAACTTCTCATGTTTTCAAAGTTTGAAAATTCAACTAAAAAGCTTAAAATAAAACAATTTTTAAAACAAAAAAAGAAACCGACTTCAATGAAATGATACTCAAACATTAAATACTCATGTTCTAAAAAGTTTGAAATAAAGTATTTACTTTAAACTGAAGAAATTTCAAATTTCATAAAAGTAATCTTTTGCAGTCGGTGCAAAATATTTTACGAAATTGATAAGAAATTCTATCTAATATCAAATATCAAATATAACACTGTATTTTAATTCCATATATGATTTACACTCACGTTTACTGAGATACAGTGTTATATTTGATATTAGATAGAATTTCTTATCAGTTTCATAAAATATTTGGCGCCGACTTCAAAAGGTTATTTGTATGAAATTTTCTCAGTTTAAAGTAAATACTTTATTTTAAACTTTAGTATTTAATGTTTGAGTATCATTTCATGGAAGTCGGTTTCTTTTTCTGTTTTAAAATTTGTTTTATTTTCAATACAATTTGTAAAAAGATTGGTTTTGAAAAATGTTTACTAATGTAAATTCTCTCTGCCAGTAACACATCTTCATTATTATTATTACAGTTAGTGATTATTGCAATGTTATAGTCCTGGTAGTTAATTTATTAATTTACTTTAGTAAATTTAATTTCGTAATTTAATTTAGTAAAAATAATGACATGTTTTAACCAAACACAAATTGTACCTGTATTAACAGGCTGACAACTCGAGTAATGTATAATATATAAAATTATTAAAACATAAAGGAACTCAGTAGCTAATATAGTGACAAATTTTACTGTAATCCAAAACCTGTGAGTTATTAAAATCAGAATCATGCTTTGAATATACAGATGAAGTAAAACACTTTTTTTTACTCAACTTGAAGTAACTACAAGTTTTTCTTCTGGCGAAACACATTTCCTCATTCTAGTATTTGTTCCGGTAATGTCCACCTTTATTAGTGAATGCAGTTCAAAGAAGGAGGATTTTGACATTCGAATGTAATTGAAAAACTTGTTTTCATTAGCACAAAGTTCATCAAAAATGGTATAAAACAATCCTTTTGTTTCTCGAAGTGATAATATCGGATGCACGTGCATTTTTCTTGCCCATCTCCTTCTTTTCCTCAACAAAAGAACAAGAAGCAGCATCTCACATGACCGCTCACTACACTAGCGTCGAACAAAATGAACTTGCAGAACACAAATATACAGTGGTGACCCAACATTGGTGACTGCGTGTAATACATGCCATTTGATTCAATACCCAGCGATAATTCTTGGTCACCAGTGGTGATTCGTCTGGTCACGGGGAAGGGTCACCAGTCGGTCACCAAACGCTGAAGACGTCACCGGTGACCCTAATGTAATAAGCGCCATAAGAACTAGTGCCCAGCAACTAGTCAGATCACCGGTGACGTCGCCAGGTGACCAAGTCTAATACGGGCCTTATAGCTGTACAAGAGAGAAAGACAGACAGTGGTTCTCGGTGTTATCTGCTATGTAAATATTTACTTTTAAGCCATTAATTACTCAGCCTTTTGACACTTTTATGTGTTTACTTGGTAATTTGAAGAATGTTCTAGTTGTTTGAGTAGACATTAAGGGAATGTTATCGAATATTGTGGAAGGTGCTAGTTGCCTTTATTTATTTATTCAGAAGATGATAGCAAAATGTAGAAATTGCTCGATTGTTGACAAACCTATTTAAGGCGAATGCATTTGTGTAAATTAGTTCAGTTGTCTCTGAAATTCATCGTGATAAACAAGTTGTGTCAGTTCTATATATACGTAACTATATTGTGTATATTTTATATACATGATACTTCTTTCTCTGTGCCTTTGTTAGTGACAATTCTTTTTCCTGTTTAATTCATACCAGTGAGCTACTGTATAGTTAAGTGTTGCCAGCGTTATTTTAGACATAGAACCCGTAACAGTTGGTGTCAGAAGTCAGGGATTTTTTGTGTTTTATTAAAAATGGCTGGCAAAATTACATTGTGCGATTTAAAAGTGGCCGATCTCAAACGTGAATTAGAGGACCGTGATCTAGAAACATCTGGAAAGAAGTCTACTCTTCAAGAACGTCTTCGTGATGCGTTATTGGCGGAAGGCGAAGACCCAGCTGCCTACCTCTTTGAGACTCCAGACACAAAATTAATGTTATCCATGAAGGGCGAGCTACAGGAGAACTTCGCATCCATGAAGGGTGAAATGCAGGAAAATATTTCATCTTTGGAAGGCAAAGTACAAGGAAATATTCAGGATATACAAGAAAATATGACATCCATGGAAGGTAAGCTGCAAGAAAATATTACATCCATGGAAGGTAAGCTGCAAGAAAATATTACATCCATGGAAGGTAAGCTGCAAGAAAATATTACATCCATGGAAGGTAAGCTGCAAAAAAATATTACATCCATGGAGGGTAAGCTGCAAGAAAATATTTCATCTATCGAACAAAATTTCACATCCATGAAGGGCAAACTACATATATTGCAGGATATTCAGCAAATTATGACATCTATGAAAAATGAATTACAAGAAGCCATGGAAGAAAAAGTAAAAAATCTTGCTGACTCTGTGAATCTAGAAGTCAACAAGGTGAAAGAGGACTTAAAAACGATGGAAAATCGTCTAAAGCAGCTGGAGTGTGGCACTGGAACTTCAAGTAGCAACCAAGAAGTAAGTAAATCTTCAAATTTTCCTGAAATAATCATTTCAGAAAAGTCAATGATGGAAGCCAATGAGGAAGATCTTAAAAAACTGCCAGTAGTTATACCTCAGCACACTGGACTGCCTACCTATGATGGAAAAACACATTTAGAGGACTACCAAACACTGTTTGAGTCAGCAGCTGAGTTCCAGGGGTGGTCACCAGCAACAAAGGCCTATGTTCTGAGGATGAATCTCCAAGGTGAAGCATTGGCAATTGTTCACTCAATACCATCAGCTGAGAAGTGGAGTTTCAGTGAGCTGTGGAGACAACTGGAGATGCGATTTGGCAACAAACACCTGGAACAGTTGTACCGATCTCAGCTTAATAATAGGGTGCAGAGGCCCAATGAATCCCTACAAGAATTTGAGGCTGACATCGCTCGACTTGTTAGGACTGCATATCCATCTGCTGATGACAACACATACAAAAGTCTTGCAGTAGAGAAATTTTTGAATGGATTGAGAATACCAGAGACCCAACAGTCCATCAAACTGGCTAGACCCAAGACATTAAATGATGCTTTGGCCCAGGCATTGGAGTTTGAAGCAGTTTGGCAGTCAGTACCAGGCCATTCTAAGGTACGGGCTATGGAGGCTGAAGTCATGGATTCAAGCACAATCCAGAAGATAGTTGAACAGGTTCTGGAAAAGTTGAGATCCAGGAAGAAGGAGGTTCGATGCTGGGCATGTGGGAAACTTGGACATGTTAGAAGCAAGTGTACCACCAAAACAGGTGAGAAGGAGGAGCAGGTAAACTAAAGAGGGTTGATAGGAAGGGGCAGCTGTCAACCCACAAGCAGAAGGCCCCAGTAAGAAAAGCAGAGGTGGCATCTCTTGCTGGCAGCAGAAGTAGTTTGTATATAGATGGCATTGTGGATGGACAAGCAAGACAACTACTTATTGACACAGGAGCTACCATGACCATCCTGAATAGGAGCACAGTCTGTGATAAGAAGAAAATTAAGTCAACAAGGTGGACACTTTGTACAGCTACAGAAGATTTGGCTACAGTTTTTGGGGAGACAGCTGCTACCCTCCTTATTGGTGGCAGTAACTTCAAGCATCAAGTGTTAGTGGCGGATATACAAGAAGATGTTATACTTGGGATGGATTTCTTTAATAAGTTTGGTCTCAAGTTGGACTTGAATAAGAAAACTGTTGTAATTGGAGAAGAAGAGGTCATACTTCACCCAGGGAAGCCAAGCAGTAGCAGAGTATTGTTACTCACCGACATCTACCAGCAAGGAGCCAGGTTGTGGCCTATGGGAGAATACAGGATGACATGGAGGAAGGGCAGAGTGCACTATTGGAACCAGCAGGACAAGAGGACAACTTGCATCAAGGAGTCTTAGTGGCAAGAACTTTATTTTGGACCAGCAACAAGTTCCTAGTATGCATCATGAATGTGAATGACTACAAGATCACTCTAAAAGGAAGAAGCATGCTTGGACACTGTTCAACAGCCTCATCAGTGGTGAGACAGATCCAGAAGTCTCAGCAAGTGAGCCAAGGACATCCAAAGGAACTTCAGCAATTCATTTCTACCACCTGCAAGAACCTTACAGCTGAACAGGCCACCAAAGTGAAAGACTTCATCACCAGATACCAGGATGTCTTCGAAATTGGGGCAGGTCCAAAAGGAAGAACAAATATTGTACAGCATGCAATAGATACTGGTGATGCTAGGCCCATACATCAAAATCCAAGGAGATTGCCATTAGTAAAGAGGGAGGAAGCCAGGAAAGTCATCAAGGAAATGGAAGAAGATGATGTCATAGAACCTTCAAACAGTCCTTGAGTTTCTCCAGTGGTGCTGGTGAAGAAGAAAGATGGATCATTGAGATTCTGCATAGACTATGAATTGCTGAATAATGTCACCAAGAAGGACAGTTATCCTCTGCCAAGGATTGATGACACATTAGACAGCCTTGAGGGATGTAAACTATTCTCTACACTAGACCTCAAGAGTGGGTATTGGCAAGTGGGCATGAAGCCAGGGGATAAAGAAAAGACTGCTTTCTCAATAGGTGAAGGTCTTTGGCAGTTCAAGGTAATGCCATTTGGGCTGTGCAATGCTCCAGCTACATTCGAGAGGCTAATGGAGAGTGTGTTGAGAGGATTGTCTTGGGAGACCTGTTTAGTTTACCTGGATGACATAATTGTTTTGGGAAAGTCCTTCAGTCATCATCTACACAACCTGGAGCAAGTATTCCAGAGGCTGAGGCAGGCGAATCTGAGACTGAATCCAAAGAAGTGCAACCTGTTCAGAAGACAAGTCAACTATCTGGGACATGTTGTGTCTGATGCTGGAGTTGCCCCAGACCCAGAGAAAATGGAGGCTGTAACCAAGTGGCCAGTTCCACATGACAAGCATGAAGTGAGAAGCTTTCTTGGTCTGTGCACTTATTATAGGCGGTTTGTGAAGGGTTTCTCCAATATTGCTAAACCTCTGACCAAGTTGACTGAGGACAAGAGCAGCTTTGTTTGGGATGAGAACTGTCAACATGCATTTGATGAGTTAAGGCAAGCACTGGTTGATGCTGGTGGATCCTTGGTTACCCTAAGGCAGAAGGAAAATTCATCCTGGATACAGATGCCAGTAATGTGGCCATTGGAGGAGTACTTTCTCAGGAGCAGGAAGGAGTGGAAAAGGTAATTGGATATTTCAGCAAAGTTCTGTCAAAACCTGAGCGCAACTACTGTGTCACCCACCAGGAGCTTCTAGCAGTGGTTAAGGCTATTGGACACTTCTCCTATTGGACACTATTGGACATTTTCTCCTGAGGACAGACCATGCAGCACTGAAGTGG
Source organism: Conomelus anceps (assembly GCA_948455865.1). NCBI lineage: Eukaryota > Metazoa > Arthropoda > Insecta > Hemiptera > Delphacidae > Conomelus > Conomelus anceps. The sequence goes on along the minus strand of OX418225.1, from coordinate 30,842,650 downwards.
CTACTCCGGTTCAAAACTCCTGAAGGACAAGTGGCACACTGGATTGAATGACTCCAGGAGTATGATTTTGAATCAATTCATCGAGCAGGGATCAGTCATGGAAATGCAGATGCTCTTTCAAGGAGACCCTGTGGGGAATATTGTAAGCACTGTTCCCACCATGACCGCAAGGAAGGCATCTTGACAAGAACTACTGTAATTGCTGATCTTTGGGAGAGCAACAAGCTGCAGGAAGACCAGAGAAGAGATCCTGACTTAAAGAACCTCTGGGATTGGAAACATTCAGGACATGGAAGACCAACTTGGCAGGAAATAGCACCTCTCTCAAAGTGACAAGACCTATTGGGCACAGTGGGACTCTATTATTGAAAATGATGGTGTCCTTAAGAGGGCAATTGAAAATGCAGCAGGGGACCAGAAAAGGCAACAAGTGATTGTCCCAAACGACCATATACCTGAAGTACTGAGGAGTTTGCGTGATGGAAGTTCTGGTGGTCATCTTGGACTTCACAAAACATTAGAAAAAGTCAGAGAAAGATTCTACTGGCCTGACTTGAAGGAGGACATCAGAGATTGGTGTAAGAAATGTACAACTTGTGCAGCGGCCAATGGTCCACAAAGGAAGAAAAGGGCACCAATGAAGACCTATAATGTTGGGGCACCATTTGAGCATGTGGCTATTGATATTGCTGGACCATTTCCCACAACCAATGATAGAAACAAATACATCCTAGTAGCCATGGATTATTTCAGTAAATGGGTTGAAGCATATGCCTTACCTAACCAGGAAGCAATCACAGTGGCTGATGTGTTTATAAAGCAGTTCTTCAGTCGTTTTGGTGTGCCATTAGAGCTGCACTCAGATCAAGGGAGAAACTTCGAGTCAGAAGTGTTCAGCAGAGTGTGTGAGTTGATGGGCATCAGGAAGACATGGACCACTCTATTGCACCCACAGTCAGATGTCATGGTAGAGAGAATGAACAGGACCATGCAGTGATATCTGAGGAAAGTGGTTTCAGACAATCAGCATGATTGGGATCAACATCTCCATTTCTTTTTGATGGCATATCGTAGCTCCATTAATGAATCCACAAGGGAAACACCTGCTCACATGATCTTTGGTAGAGATCTATGGCTACCCTGTGATCTTCAGTTTGGAAGCAAGCCTGGAGAGACATTTGAGGAGGAAGACTACATCACCCAACTGAGGAAACACATGAATGAGACTCATGAGAAAGTCTGCACCAATCTTGATGAAGCAAGCCTTAAGATGAATGAGCGGTATGACATCAAAGCTGACCAAGGTGGATGGATACCAAGCAGGAGACCTAGTTTGGTTATACAATCCAAGGAGGATTCATGGCTACTCTCCAAAGCTTCAAAATCAGTGGGAAGGACCATTTGAGGTAGGACTAGGATCAACGATGTGGTATACCAGATAAGAAAACCTCCAAGAGGGAAGCCAAGAATAGTAGATTTCAATCGTTTGACTCCATTCCATGGTAGTAATGGTGCTGAGGAAGAACACGCAGCTTGTGTTCAGCATACTATATCCACAGAGAAGTCTACTGAGGATTGCAGTTCAACAACAGTTGGGAAAATGATCCAGACAAGTGAAAGGGATCTGTTCACCCTGCCCAAGGAGTATGCACTGGCGCATTGTGTCACCAGCAACTTAGCAGAATCTCGAGGCATTGCTACAGTCTTCAGGAAGAAGTTTGGTGGTCTTGGAGACCTGGAACAACAAGGACCAAAGGAAGGAAATGTTCTTCATCTGCAGCAGCATGGTCAACATCTCTTCTACCTGGTGACTAAGGGACAGCCAGAGATGAAGGCATCCTATGACACATTACAGACATGCTTGGTTCAGCTGAGGGACAGAATGCAACAACTAGGAGTAAGGAAACTTGGCATACCACAGCTTGGAAGTGGATATGATGGCCTGGATTGGGCGATTGTGAAGCCAATGTTAGAGGAGGTGTTCAAATCCACTGGTGTCCAGATTACCATCTGCATCTACAACCCTTGGAAGACCAATGAGGAGCCAACCAGTAACCAGAGCAGATCCAAACTAACATAAGTGCTTTTGTTCTGGGACAGAACAATCTCTTAAGGTGGGGGTAGTGTAGCAAGTCTGAATTGGAGTTAATAGAGAGAAAGACAGACAGTGGTTCTCGGTGTTATCTGCTATGTAAATATTTACTTTTAAGCCATTAATTACTCAGCCTTTTGACACTTTTATGTGTTTACTTGGTAATTTGAAGAATGTTCTAGTTGTTTGAGTAGACATTAAGGGAATGTTATCAAATATTGTGGAAGGTGCTAGTTGCCTTTATTTATTTATTCAGAAGATGATAGAAAAATGTAGAAATTGCTTGATTGTTGACAAACCTATTTAAGGCAAATGCATTTGTGTAAATTAGTTCAGTTGTCTCTGAAATTCATCGTGATAAACAAGTTGTGTCAGTTCTATATATACATGACTATATTGTGTATATATATATATATATATACATGATAATTCTTTCTCTGTGCCTTTGTTAATGACAATTCTTTTTCCTGTTTAATTCATACCAGTGAGCTACTGAATAGTTAAGTGTTGCCAGCATTATTTTAGACATAGAACCCGTAACAATATTTTTCAAATATCATTCAACTTCCATACAACCAATACTAATATCGTATAAACTGCTGAATGTTTAATCTAGAATTGAAATTTAACTATGGAAAAACTACAAGTTTTTAAATTAGAATTTTATTATGAATCAAAGTACATAATTTTAGAAGTCTTTTTCTGGCATAAAAATGTGAATTTGAAATTAATTCATTTTTCAATCTATTTACAGTTTAAAAATAATTTTTTAAATGATCATAAAATTACTAGAAATTTACATCTACGTACATGATTAATTTAAACACACATGAACACAATAAAAAAATTCTTGAAACAAAAAAATACTGGTTCTCTTGATTCCCATTATTTAACAAAGTGTGATACGATAAAACAGCATATTATTTTATTCATTCACATACAGTATACTCTAATTGCAAAATCTTACACTAATATTGGTTGATTTCCTGGGAGCTTTACCTGTAACTGGTAAATGTCATCGGTGGTGTCTGATTGGTCTACTTGAATACATAGAAGTTTAAATATTTGAATAGAACAATCAGATGCAATCGGTAACATTTAACGGTAAACAAGAAAGCTCCCATGAACTCAACCAATAGTTGAGTTTCTTGGAGCTTTACCAGTAACTGGTAAATGGTACCGGTGGTGTATGGCTGGTGTTTTAAAAATGTTCAATGTCTATGAATTTGAGTAGACTAATCAGATGCTACTGGTAACATTTACCAGTTACCGGTAAAGCTCCCAGGAACTCGACCATTGAATATCACCGAAATAATAGATGAATTATAAATTACTACTATTGATGATATAAACTATAATACATTTCATTTAAAAATATCTTACTGAAATTCCATCAAGAAATTAATAGCTAAATAAATTACGATATAACTCAACAAAGCCAATGGCAAAGTACCGAGCTGTTTTCTATATATTTTATATAACACTAGAAATGAAGTTACAAAATATATTTCACAGAAAAGATTTCAAGCTTATATAACACTAGAAATGAAGTTACAAAATATATTTCACAGAAAAGATTTCAAGCTAGTGCGGTTTTGACTGGTATGGATAAATATAATTAAATATACAAAAAATACAATTAAAAAAATGTTTTAAATCGTTCAAGTGAGTAGTTATAAGTACCAGTACTTCTCTAATTAGAATCGATATGACCTCACCTATTAATGAATATCACAGATATACATTTCTAATGTCCAAATTTTCGGAGTGAAAAATTATCACAGGATTCTCTATACAATAAAAATAAATACAGTCTGTGAAAAATGTTTTTTTACAGCTTTGATTTATAGGATCGTTTACTAATAAAATGAAAATTTAAATGTGCAACTAATTTATTATGGGAATAACAGATCTTATCACACAAATTACATGGGAAATTAGAGATTTTTGGACAGATTCTTGATTCTTTTACTTCAGTTTGGGCGGTTAAATCATTTGAATTGTTGCTAACAAAATGTGTACTAAGATGTTTGTGCTTTTTTTGTATAGGAAATGATCGATCACAAATGTAGCAGATGAAGTCTGGATCAGAATGAGTTTTTTCATGACAAAATAAATTTGCGACCCGTGTAAAAGTAGCTGGACATTTTTTGCACTGGAATTTTGAAGCTTCAACAGTTTTCAGACGATGTATTTTGTAGCAATGAATATTATAGCCAGCTGAATTTTTAAAATATCTACCACAGGGTTTGCACAGACGAGAATACTTCAAGGGACACCGTACAGAATGTGCTTCCAAGTTCCGTATAGGTAGTTTACATTTGGGACAATATTTTCCATAATCCGGTCGACTTTCCACTGAGTTTTCTTTGGTGATGTCTGCATTAATATCGCCATCAGTTTCTTCTAATTTAATTTCAGGAGTTAGCACATTTTCATCAGGCTCTGAAAAATCGTTGTCTAGAGAGGAAAAGTCAACTGAAAATGGAAAACAAGCTGAACTTTCAACACTCTCAATCTTAATGTTTATTTCTTCAGGTTCTTGCATTTCATTGATGTTCTCTTCGATTACTTCCTTATCAGTTGAATCATAGCATTTAGAACTTTCAATCTTGACGTACATTTCATCTGATTCCGCCATTTCATCAATGTTCTCTTCATGTTGTTCTTCTTCATCAGTTTTCTCAGGTTCTTCCACTATTCGATCAGGCTTAGAATGCACATCATTTGTAGAAAAATGCGATTCGTCGTGATACATTTTATGACGTTTCAACTTCACATACGAATTGTAGGTACATCCGCAAATATTACATGTGAAAGCCCGCTTTAAAAAGTGCGATCTCACATGTTTTTTCACAAGTTTTTCTGATGAAAACCGACAGCCGCACAGTTTACAGTTGTAAACGCGATCATTTTGTTTGGAAAGACTAGTTTCAAAATTTCCATCCAAGTTGTTCAACTGCTTTGAATAATGTGTTTTTAAATGATTTTTCACAAGGCTCACAGATGCAAACAAACATGTACACAATTTGCATTTATAAACTTCATTGTTCTCATTTGTGAGACTAGTTTCAAAATTATCTTCGAACCTAGAAGAAGATTGGTCAGAAGAAGGTGGGGCAGGTGGAAGAAGATTGTCAGTTTTATTCATTTTGTTAACAGTAACTTTAGCAGCCACATTTAATACAGGTTTTGGAGATATATCTGTGTGAATCGATGGCACAGCAGGAATATTAGCAGCCACATTTACGACAGGTTTAGGAGATATATCTGTGAGAATCGATGGCACAGCAGGAATATTAGTAGCCACATTTAAGACAGGTTTAGGAGATATATCTGTGAGAATCGATGGCGCAGCAGGAATATTTGACTCATCTCTGTCATGAACCTCGAACATATGTCGGGTTAATTTTACTTTTGTATTAAACTCACTAAAACACAAAGCACACTGAAACGGATTGGCATCAAAGTGTGTTTCAATGTGGGTGTTCAGCGCTTTTTCCGACGCAAACAAAATGTTACACTTGTCGCATCTGTACACTGGAATGTTATTTGAATGACTGAGTGTGTGCTTTTTCAAATCCGACTTGAGCCTGAATGAAAGCGGACATTTATCGCACTTGAACTGCTTACTTTGGGTGAGTTCACGAGCATGTATTCTCATGTGTATGTACAGATTTGTGATTGTTTTAAAAGATTTCTTACAAATCTTACAATCGACAGCACGTTCGTCGGAATGAACCTGCATGTGCATTTTTAAATGAAATTGTCTAAAAAATTTTCTCCCACAAATTTTGCATGAATAGTTGTAGACGGTTGGTTTTAAACGACAATGCTTCAAATGAGCTTCCATATTACGGACATTCATTTTGCAATGAGGACACTTTTTAGCATCTATTTCATCAATTGTCTTTCCATCTTCATCAACCACCTTCCACTCTTTATCTTTTTTATCTTCATCTTCCACTTCTTTAGACACTTCTTCTTTCACTACAACATCATTATTATTTTGCTTTGAATCACCAGACATGATTAAACTATCATTATTGTCCACTACTTTTGGATCTAAATCAACTTGTGGAATTGTTTGAGGTGTATAACTTTCTTCTTTAGTGTTATCTTCATCACTAGAACTACTTCTAAAAAGCGTACAACAATGTCTGTGTAATTTCAGTCCCATCAAACTCTCAAACCCTTTTCCACAGATACACAGGTAATTATTGTTATGATAAATATGGTTATGCATTTCAAAGTGTTCTGCATTTGGAAGTTCAGCATAACATTTTGGACATTCCAACATGCCATTTGCATTTTTCTCAGCCGGTTTTGCAATAAGCAATGCTAGTTGATCATAGGTAGAAGAAACTATTATTGAACCAGATATATTTGGATTTGAAATTCTAGAAACGACTTCATTTTCCCTTTGCTCCACATTATCAACTTCCATTGCCATTTGCTGATCACTATTGTCATTCTCCAATTCGTTTTTATTAGTTTCTGTTTCCTCATTACATTGTGCGTTTCCAAGGGTCTGAACACTTTCTTTACCATCATCTGCGGTAGCTTCATCTTGTTTCCCCACCTTTTCACCATCAGGTTTTTCATCAGAAGAACTTCGATCCAAAGATGTAAACTCTCCAGTAGGTGGTGGAAGTATGGGAATGAGCCTTGGTAAAGTTTTAATTTTTTCCTCAGTCTTTTTGTTCTGAATATCCAGCTCTCTTTTAGCACTCCTTGTTAAATATTTTGGTTCAGAAACAGTTTGGGTAATATCATTTTCACTTTCATGAAGTGGCGTTTTAGGTGCGATTGGTTTGTTTTTAGTCAATTTTTTCAATGGTTCAATACGTAGTTTAGGTTGTGAAACAGATGCAGTACCTTTCTGAGGTGTGTCTGAAGCTTTTTGTACGGTTTGTGGTGATGAATTAATTAAGCTCTGAACTGTCTGAGGTAATATACTGCTGGTTAATGAGATATTTTGTGCTGTTAGAGGAAGTACATTATTACTTTGAACAGTCTGAGGAATCAGATTGCCAGCCAAAGTAAAACTTTGTTGAGATGTTATTGGGAGTATACTATTACTCTTAACAGTCTGTGGCAACAGATTACTAGTTAGTGGAACATTTTGAGAGGATAGAGGAAGTAAACTATTGCTCTGAACGGTTTGGGGTAGCATATTGTTATTTAATGATATATTTTGAGAGGTTAAAGAAAGTAAATTATTGCTCTGAACAGTCTGAGGTAATAAATTGCCCGCCAATGTAAAGCTTTGCTGAGATGTTAGAGGGAGTACATTGTTGGGAAGTATTAAACTTTGAGATACTTGAGGCATCAAAGGGTTTGAAACTTGCATACTCTGTTGTGAGGTTGCTGTAATTGTTAGACTTTGTGAAACTTTTGGCAGTAGAGCACTGGTAGTTTGAATGTGTTGTTGGTTTGATTGTGAAATCAAGTTTTTCGACACAGGTATACTTTTTACTTCGAGTGGTTTCATTTTCACAGACAGAGTTTTATCTTGGTTTGGTTTTGGAAGCAGAGGCTTTAGAATTTTTGAAGTTGTTTGTGGACTAGGATTACTTTGCGTAACTTTAGGATGTTTAGTACTAGTAGGTTTAATGTTCTTTCTACTTGGTTGTGATTTCCAAGGAATCTGAGGTTCAGAAATTTGGAAATTTTGCTGAACTGTTTGTGAAATAAGATTATTTGGAATGCTTTGCATTACTTGAGACTGTTGAGAATTATTAATTTGAACATTTTGTTGAACTGTTTGAGGGAGAAGTGGTATAAGAGGTTTTGAAACATTCATGTTCTGCAAGGTCTGTGAAGATAGGCTATTTGTTATGCTTTGTGTTACTGGAGGCAATGGAGTGTTTGTCATTTGAATATTTTGCTGGATTGTTTGGGGGAGCAGGTTGTTTGACATGGATGTAGCTTGAGTTCCTTGAGGTAGCACAGCATTTGGAATATGCATGTTTTGCTGATTTGTTTGCATAAAGAATCCATTCGAAATTTGCATATTTTGCAAAAAAGAACCTGAGATTGGTATACTTTGAGGCAACATAGAGGTTGCTGCCATTTGAATATTCTGTTGGTTTGTCTGTGATAGGAAACTATTCGAAATTGATAGATTTTGTTGGGTTTGAGGAATTAATGTGTTTGAAAGCGACAGGTTTGGGGATGTTATTTGCGAAATAGTACCAGTTGCCATCTGTGAAATAGTACCACTTGATATTTGGGAAATTGTACCACTTGTCATTTGCGAAACTGTACCACTTGGCATTTGCGAAATTGTACCATTTGTCATCTGTGAAATTGTGCCACTTATTTGCGAAATTGTACTACTTGTAATTTGTGAAACAGTACCATTACCCAATTGTGAAATTGTACCAGTTGACATCTGTGGAATTGTGCCACTTATTTGCGAAATTGTACCTGTTGGCATTTGCGAGATTGTACCAGTTGTCATCTGTGGAATTGTACCATTTATTTGTGAAATTGAACCACTTGTAATTTGTGAAATAGTATTATTACCCACTTGTGAAATTGTACCAGTTGACAATTGCGAAATTGTACCACTTGCCATTTGGGAAAGTGTACCACTTGTCATTTGTGAAATTGCAGTATTAGCTACTTGCGAAATTGAACCATTTGCCATTTGCGGTATTGTACCAGTTGGTAAATGTGAAATTGTACCAGTCGGCATTTGTGAAATAGTGCCATTTGAGATTGGAATGATCCCCACAGCTTGATTACTAATCTGATTAATATTCTGCGCATTTGGCATTATGAACTGGTAAGGAGGTTGATTGGGCACATTATTGGGCACTACAAACACAACAGTATTAGGCTGCATCATCAATCCATTCTGAATTGGAAGCAGGTTTAGTCCACTGTTTTGAGGTGGTGCTGAAACTGTATTGGTCTGAGCTACAAATGTGCTTTGTACTGCACTGGACGCCACTGGTTGTTCTACACTACTTGCACTCATTACCACACTGGACTCTTCTGGTTGGCTGGTGGCTTTGGTTTCAGTAGTTTCTTCATTACTTGCATCTGGATCAATCTTGATGTTGATAGGGCTATTTTCAGCATGTTCATCAGGTGGCTCACTTTTTATGAAGATAGAAAACGAATCTTCATCTGCATTATTGAGCTGCAAACAAAAGACAACCATCAGCTTATTTTATTGATCTGTATTTTTTTTTTTGAAAGTTAAAATTGAAAAAATGGCAATAGTTATGCCATTAATGTATTTTTTTTTTTTAGTTGGCAAATAATCTTATTGGAATAAATTAATAATTTTGCTAATATAAAAAAATTAAAATAATTTATTATGAAATTCCTTGTAATTCTATAAATTATGTCAAAGACCTCTGCTGCTGCAGACATTGACAACTGCATTAAATAGCTAGTGGAAATCAATGAATGCCACAACACCAAAATATTCAGTCAATGCTGGTAATCGAACCACAGATTTTCAAATTACTGTTTGACACCTTAAAATTGTAACATCTTTTAATATCAAAGTTAATAATGTATGATAATAATTAATCATTTTTATATATATCTGAAGAAATATTTATTTTTAAATATCAATTTCAGATCAATAAATGAACAATTACTTTTGTTGATAGCTAATTACCTATTCAATATTATTAATTAAATTAGTCTAGTTGATAAATCTGTATTTCTGTAGAAAGTAATTGAAAAATTAATTTAAAAAAGTAATTGTATTTGAAGCTGTACTTTCTAAAAACTGTATGTAGCTTGCAGTTAGTCATGAAACAGATCTCAAATTAGTTTATAGATTATTATATTGTTATAAACATGTCGCAGATTAGTTTACAAATTCTTAAATCTGAATTTAATTTTGAATTCATCATTTATCTGCATTGTCATTGCTATCAAATGAATTCTCAATTCCATTGAAATTGCAACAGCAAGTTCATGCTCAAGTCTGACTATTATTAACGTTTTAATATATAATTGAGTTGACTAACATCACCTAATCAATTACTTGATTAGTTTAAAGGTGATGCCTTTTCCATTCAAAGAGTAGTGTATGTTACAACACTTTATCCTATTTTTAGCAAATTCTATTTGTTACTTGAGTAAAAACTTTCAAGAAAAGTTATCTTAAAATAGAGTTTATTATTATCGTTAATATTGCCGTAATAATTAAACTAAGAATAAGGGTGCCCAGCCACCGAAAGCTGTGCTGAGCTGCGACAGCTGTTCAAACTGAATTAATGGTTTTCAATGAATGACCAGTCACCAAAAACGGTGCTGTTCTATGCTGTGCTGCACTATTCTGGTGGCCGGGCGTTCATTGAAAACCATTAGTTCAGTTTGAACAGCTGCCGGGCCGGGCGCCCAAGAATGTTTTACTAAAACATTAGTAACCAAGTTCAACAAAACTGATAGAATACTTGCGTTCAGAAGACCTTTCCATAACATATAAAAGGCATTTGTACTTCCTGAAAAAATGTTATGAAGTTTACGAGTAATTGTACTTGTAACTTGTTGAACAGGCTACTTACTGATCTAGAATAGATTTTAAAAAACAATTTGCTTTTATTGAAAATACCCACAATAACTAGAATAATATAAGCACAAATGAAATATAACATGTCTAGCATAAACAATGCATATTAGAAACCAGTAGGGCCTTTAATGAATAATTATTGTTGTAAATAATTTTTCTGAAGAATATAAGCCATTCAATTTATATTAAGTAATGTGTCTAAAGTATTAGTATCTTCTCTATAGCTTGCAGTGTAGAATCAATATTTGATGATACACACCATCGCACAATGATGTGGTATGGTGTGTGACAGGCTACACATGTGACAGATTTTGCGATGGTGTTTATCCTTGAATTTATCCACTGTGCAAGCACCGTAAGCCAGCAAAAGCAAAGCCCCTCATCAGTGACAATCTGGGAAAGTTTTTTTCCACAAAATATATATTTTTTTGGATTTCTATTTATTTTTTATTTATCCTATTCTAGGAATTTTCGAGAAAAAAATCGAGTTCAGACTGTATAAAGGATGGTGGTTCAGACCGTAGGTCTGTCTATATCACTGGTTAATTGAGCTTGAGAGAATTAAGTCCATTGGGAGTAGTTTGGAGATATAAAAGTGTTTGCATAACCCTCATTTCTGAAATGAGAAGCAACAATACAGACAGCTCATTATTTTTATATCAAGTTTATAAGAACCTTTCATAAAAAAAGAGCATTTTTGGCATAATTACAGTTGTGAAGTCATTGCTTCATTCTGTAAAAAGGTTATTGATACGGTAGCTATTTCTGGGCTTCCAGAATTAAAGTAAACTAAAGCTGTACAAGTTTGTACTTGTATTTACTCTGAACTCAAACGTTTAAATTGTTTCAAGGTATCTTGGCTACAGCTACTCTTTTTATCGTGTCTTAGAGGAGAGACAATAACACTTCATTAAGATTAGTATCTAAGACAATGAGTCAACTAGGAGCCTACTAACATTTTTTTATCTAAATATAAAAATATTAGACATTAAATTTCAATATCACTGAATTTTTGACAATAATTTATAGTAGAAGAACTTACTTCTTACTAGTTCTTTATTCATAATAATGCACTCTTTTTTATATTAAAAAAATACAAAATGCTGGTTCCATTTGTAAAAAAATATATTCAACATTTACTACTTTTTATTTACTCAAACTGTTGTTTGTTTCTGGTAATAAATAATAATGATAATATCATGAGACCTGGCTGGTTCAGGTCTCTGTCAGAGTTTTGAGCGTAAGTTATAAGGTGAATAATGACACAAAATGACACGAATCGAAACCGTTACAGCAGAAGTAGCAGTCAGTCCTGACTCCTGCTAGCAAACCTAGCATTACTTTGGCAATTTCTAACTGGATGTAGTCTTTAAAATAATATTGTAGGGTCCTTGTACGGTTTACATAAACATGGTATTTCGAAAAAACAAAATAAAAAATTACAATGGGCCAAATCGACCACAACTGAGATGGGGTGCTATGGCAGATGTTCCCACAAAACATCTTACTCATTGTATGGAGAATGGGGGATATGTCACTACTTGATTTGATCTTTAAAACGAAGTAAAAATTTTCTTTAAATATGTGCTTACATTATAAAAAACAAATAAAAATATTCTTATTCATGCAAAGGGTTTTATTGAGTTTTGAAAAGACGAAGTTATGTTATCGCATCTTGTATGAATAAATGTAATTTTAAATGAAGATTTTATGTGTGAATGAGTGTTCTGATTTTTGTATGAATGTTTAGGCATTAAACATTAGTTTCTTCTTATAACATAAAGGTAAAATAAGGGACATTTGATTTTTTCTTTGAGCTCCTTTTCCAAAATATCAAATGTTTTCTAGTTAGTTTTTTCTTCAAAACTCGCATTTCAATTATTGTTTGACAAAATGTTACTTTTTACAGCTTACCATGGGTGTCACATATTAGGTATGCTATCTTAGTATGGGGTAACTAATCAAAACAAAACCTTGATAGGGTGTTTAAGATCCAAAAAAAGCGGTTTGGAGTATAGAAAGAGTAAATAGTTTAGATTCATGGAGGCCGTTGTTCAAGAGACTTGGTCTCCTAACTGTACCCTGCTTATAATGTGTATGAAGCTTTGCTACTTTATATGTAAAAACGAATGATATTAACCAAAATCGTGACGTACACGATTATAACACAAGAAGCCGAGGAGATCATCACTTGGTGAGTCATAATAGTAGCTTATTCAAACAGAAACCTAGTTACATTGGTAGGAAACTCTACAACAAGCTACCGCAGTTTTTAAAGTATTGAAAATATAGAAATATTTAAAAACAACTGAAAAAATATTTAGTTGATAAAGCTTTTTATAGTGTACAAGAGTTCCTTTCACATCAAAATTAAGCCTCACCTCAATTAATTGATATAGTAATTAATTATGGTATCTAGTGTATAATTGTTGATCTGACTTGTCTTATACTCCTAACTGGAGACTCCAAGACGTAATCTACAAAAAAATTGTTATTCTGTTTAGCCTCTCTCTATTAAAATGTTTCAAGAAAGTCGTGAAGATATTGAAATATTCAAACTTGGAACAAACATAAACTGTCCAACATCTTATTGAGCTTGTGACTAATCTAGAATTATAATTGTGTATGCGCAGTGGGAAAAGGAAACATAATGTACCTTACTCCCCAAATACGTAGTCACTCTTAACCCGAGCAATGAATTGCGGTCTAAAGAATACAAATAAGCCACAAAAACTATGAATTTGCTCCATTATTTGGGTCATTCGACATTTGAGCACAAAAACTGTCAGAACAGGCGAGAAAAATCAAAGCTATAATAAAACAATACCACAAATTTTGTAATACAGTCGAAATTTATTAAATTTTGACTTGACTCAAACATTTTAATGAGTCATCATCAACTAAAATCTAACTGTACATTGAATAGGTGAAATCTATTACGCGACAAAAATCTTTCTCATTTTTAAATGGTTTCCACTATGACTAACTGTACATATTTAATTCATAAATGAATTAAAACAAGAGCACTCTATCTTCAATCTTTAAAAGATCTGTCACAATTCATAACAGCAACAAATAATGTACAACAAATTTAGTTTGACAGAACCTAAATTAAGTTCAAAAAGTAAACACTTTAGCAGTACTATACAGTAATAGGAAGCATAATTAGTATGAACAGAACTTGAAATATCATTAAAAACTAAAGAAAAAACAAAGTAATACGAAATTGATCAATAAAAACAATTTTTTTAATTTACAGCAAATGAAAATTGATAATGAAACCACAATAATATACAGCTGGTCTAAATTATTGGTAATTATATGAGAAATATGGATAGTTGGAAATAATGAAATAATAAATCAATACTAAATCAGCTTGAAAATATCTTGTATCTTGATGATAGATAGAGTAGATATGAATAAGGCTGGATGTTGTCACAACCACATCCTTTATAGAAGAGATGCTATAGTTTCGGCAGTCACGCCATTATTAATCTAAATCAAACTGAAACTAAAATACAGAACAGCTTTAATCTACCTTTCAAGGTATAGGTTTTTATCGCAGTCTGGAAGCACCTTTGCATAAACTGTGACAAATAGTACAGTAAAATTAGAACGAAAATGTGCCATTTTTGGAACTAAATCATGTAGTTCCAATTTCTTCAGGAATGTGTGACTTTGGGCCTAATCAGTCCGTGCACTGTATATATGAAGGAAGCTGTTCTTAGTTTGACATTGAGAATGACGTGACTGGAGGAACTATATTTTTTTCATTATAATTTGGTAGAATAATATAATGTGGTTGTGACAAAAGTCTTGATTCATTTATTGAGGAATTGCTTCAATTAGGAATAAACCCCAGTATTTATTCTACAATTTCTAAAAAATCATATTTCCCACAAGTTCCTTATTGAATTATTTTTAAATAACAGAACAATTGTTATATTTTCGTTCTAGATTAAAAGTTGAGTTTCTGTAATTTGACAAAAACAAAAAATGAAACAACTTTCAATAAATATATGAACTATATGCCACCGCAATCTTTATTTTTCTCACTTCAGTTCTATCATTTAAAAAATTATTTATATCTCACATCAAATCTGAAGGAAAATTTGATTTTTGAACCGATAGGCAAAATAAGACTTGAGTTTAAAAATTGTAATGTACCCCGATAAAATGGAAAATAGTACCCACATTTCACTGAATTATTTATTATTAAAACATATTTTTGCAATTCTGTTAATGAAAATATTATGCAACAATCAAAAGTTCAAGTAACTGAGAAATAAATCAGAAAGTCAAGCGTTTCAACACTATTTAAATTTTTGTAGAATTAGAAAAATATATTTATAAAACAGATATGCTAAATCAAACTTGAGTTTAAAGCTTGTACTGTACATGACTAACGAGATGGCGGATTTGCGCAGTAATTTCTAAATTTAAATTATTTATTGATACAAAAAAAAATGAATGCAATGATGCAATAAAGCCAAAAACGGCTCTCTTCACAATTTTGACTAGGCTATAATATCCAAAATAATGAAGATAGTTTACACGGAAAATTTAGATTCACTAAAAAACTACACTCGACAAAAATAAATTGCTCCTTTTTACTAGTAGGCTATTAATATGAAAGTTCACTCGAAACTAACACAGAAAACAATAAGTTTACGGGCATCATGATACGTGAGCTCATTGTTAGCATTGTCTGAAAATGCTCATACAACACAGCGAAACGATCGTCACTCATAATCTGATATTTCAATTTGAGTCAATTTCAGTTTAGCTTTTGGATCATTTGAGGTACAGGTCATCTATTCCATCTATCCGTAACTGTTATCATTAAAAATCTAGTAATTATGATTTATCGAAGGAAGCTGATCTATGACTGATAAAACATGGGAAGAATAGAAGATTTCGTATTTATTCAGCTGTCATCTAGTAATTTATTAGTATTCTAGTGATTAAGTGAATTTTTAAAAATAAAAATTTAGTACTAAAGAGATTGATTAAAAGTGAAATAAAACTAATAGAAGTTTGATTATTACTCCAGTCAAACTAGCAAAAGGTTAAGAAAAATCGGGATATATAACCATGCTGAATAATATACCAAGAGTCCCCAAGATTCTTAGCTGTGCTTCGGCCACCATCTTGAAATACTGACAAATCGTCTGACATCATTTTGTTGTTTTTAAACGACTTCCAAACAGGAGGAGATTCTCAATTCGACCTGTTTCTTTAATTTGAGACCTAACAGACATAAACATCTGTAAAATTGTCAGACGTCATTTTGATTTTTTTTTCAAATTTGAGACCAATTAAGCATTGGACAGAAAATGTTACTCCTGCTTTTTTCAACAAGAGAATAAAATTTTAAAGAATTCAATACCTAGTACAGCCTTGTACCTTGCTACTAAATAAATGAAAGAAAGCTTGATAGAAACAAACGACCAACGATCGTTTGGCATCCAGTACTTCGGACTGCCAAAAATTGACCGGCAAAAAATACATTTCTCTGCTGTAAAATCATTTCCCGGTGGTTCGGAACCCACTTAAAACTGTAGGTCCACCATGTTTTCAATAACATGGCTCAAGCGGCGAGGTGAAACTATCCATAAGGGTTTCCCCGCCTATAGAAACCATATTACTTACCTTACACCTGCTCCTCGAAATGGTTTCATCAAACTTGAATTTTTTGAAATTTTGGTGATTTTCTGGAAAATTGATAACTTCCAGAATCACACTCTTCTTCTGCTTCCATCAGATTCCAACATCTAGATTCTTCTTCCAAAACTTCGAAGAATTCTAATTTGAGACCTATTGAAGGTGCAGAGGTGAACTAAGTATGGAATTCTTTAAAATTTTATACTCTTGAAACAAGACAAGAGAAACATTTTCTATCCGATGCTTAGTTGGTATCAGATTTAAAAAAAAAAAACAAAATGATGTTTGTCAATTTTATAGTTTTTTGAAGATTGTGCTCGAAGAACTGCTAGGATTTTTGCCGTATTAGAATGTTTTCCTTTCTCACCCGAAATCTACACCCATTTGACTGGATTGTATGTTATCTAATTAAAATGTGAGTTGCAACAAAACTTTAATTGTTATGATTTCCATCAGACGAGTACGGACATCATTTGCCGCGATTTTTAATATTTATTCAACATTCGATTTATCAAATTCAGAGCAGACTCGCTTTCTCGCTAGTCACATATTATATAGTACATTGATAGAGACGATGACTGAAATACCAGATCTAGTCGGCTATCCTTCCCACAACAAGTTTATTTATAAAATGTTATGGCTAGATGAGAAAGCTATAGCTGAGCTAGATGAGACGGGAAATATCACGAAACACTGGAAGATTCTGGCTGTTCATTTTGTATATCTATAAGCTCGGTATCTTTAGTTGGACTACGGTTGTACAACGGTATATAATAATCGGCATGCGTCACTTTGTGCGTGAGCATTTTCGATCGTGTGATGTAAGTCTTACCGCAAAACTCACATTCAAATATTCGTCTATTCTCACATACATTTTGCTTCAAATTATGCACTTTGGAGACATGCAATCGCAATGCAATGTCAGTCAAAAACCACTGATCACACACATCACATTTAATTGACCGTTTCACATGTTCTTTACTATGCTCCTTAAGGTGAGTGTTTTTCGTGAATACTTTGTCACACTCTTTGCACTTGTAGCCTTTATGAGTGAGCATATGGGATTTCAACTCAGCATCGTTCTTGAACCGTTTTTTACAGTGTTTACATTGATTATTTTTCCGGGCATGCGCGTTGCGATGTGCGGTGAGAAAGTGTAGTTCGCGGAAAGTTCGTCCACATAGATCACAACAAAAATCGTGGTTTAAATCTTGCTTAGTGTGCACCGACGAGTGTTGCTTGAGTTCCTCTTCAGACACAAACCTACGTCCACACACCATACACAAAATCCCCTCTTCCTTGTGTCGATTTTTATGACGCATCCACAGTCTCCTTATCACAAACTCCTCATCACACATGTCACATTTGTACTTGCGTGCCACATCTGCATGGTGTTTGAATACATGCGTTTGGAGATGAGTGGTCAGTAGAAACGTCTTGCTACAATATTCACAACTCGGACGACGTTGTATTGCATGGCTCCGCTCATGAATGTACAACCCAGCTTTCGTTTTGTACGTCTTGTCACACAACTTACACGCAAAATCTCTCCTATCAGAATGAACTGCTAAATGAGTCAACAAGTTACTCTTTCTATTAAATTCCTTGTCGCATACACCACAAACAAACTTATGCTTTTCAAGGATGTGTTCTTCCAAATTTTTCACACGCTGCTTGCAAAGGGGACAACTCACTGTAGATTCACTTTCTTCGACAGATGTTTTTCTTTTCCTTCCATTCCCTCGTCTTCCATTTCCTTTGACTGCCATCATCAGTGCCTCAATTCTACGTTCGACTGCAGATTCATCACCAAGAATCACTTCAGGCGCCAACATTGCTGGCTCATCATTATCAGATGCATCAGCTAATGGATCAACAGAATCACCATCGACATCACATACTAAATCTGTTATATATTGATTGTCATCAGATGTTTCCATAGAAACACCAGCTATTTCAGATTCTAAATCTTGATTGACATCAACCTTACACGGTACATCTTCCAGCATTTCTGTATCTTGATTGTCACCTTCTACAGAAACATCAGCTTCAATGATTTTTTTATCTTCGATAGATTGATCAACTATTGCAGACTTTCCATCTTTATTTCTAATTTTTCCATTTTTGTTTCTAGTTTTTCCATCTTTGTTGGAATCAACTACAGATTTCAGTTTGATAAATTTAGAATTCAATATTGCTTTTTTTACATCATCAAGAGAAACATCGTTGTACGGACAATTATGTTTTGCAAATGACTGATAGAACATAATTTTCTCACCACACTCACACACATATGGTACTTCATGGTAGACGAGCTCATGAATTTTTAGCTGTTTTTTATTCGGTAACTTGAAAAAACACATAGAACATTTCAACATTGTATGAGTGGTTGGTTTTTCAAGAGAACTAATTGTAGAGCTTTGTTGGAGAGAAAAGTTAGGCAGCATTAGCGTATTTAAATTCATTAAAAGATTCAACTTTCCATTATTCCCAAAAGAATTCTGGACAGAAAATTCTGCAGGACTCGATTGATTCAATTTTCCATTACTACCTGTAATATTCTGAACTGGACAAGATCTAGAAGACTCTTCAGTGTCAGATTTAGTTCCAATATTCAACTTTCCATTGTTGTCAATAAAGAATAAACATTTTGTTCCCGGATTCTCATTCATGTTGATAGTATGTGAACCACTATTTTGAACACTTTCATCGACAGGCTTGTTTGCACTTGATTTCTCCATACCGTCATTATTTGGTCTGGAAGATGGTGTTACATAATCATCAACAACAAAAACTTCATTTTCATCTCTTTTACTATCAAGTAACGTTGTTGCTGCCACAAAAATCTTCTGCTGATCATTGTTCGACAATGATGTTGAAGCATCCGATGTAGATGCAATTAAACTTATGACAGGTTGTTTCAGATTTGGAGACGAATTGAATGCAGGTGGACCAACTGTTGGTAAAATATATCCTGTGTCTTCACCAGTTGATTGATTTTTTGCTTGAGCAGCATCAACAGAGGGGGGCATGAGAAGGCGTTGTTTCAACAAATTAGATGGTTCAAATGATTTCTTAGAAACTGGTCCACTGGGAGCTGAACTACTTGGTAGAGCTATAAGAAAAGATTGAGGCGAAACATTTGGAACAGAATTAGGAGATTGAGCAGAAAATGAAGAAATGGTCGATGTCACAAAGCTCTTTTGTGCTGCTAAACCTCTAACAGTTGTACTCAAGTCTTGATTTCCAGTCACCACATTTCCTACTGAAGATTGAGATGTAGGATTTGCTGGTATCATGAAATGAGAACCATTAATTGTCAAGAGCTCAAACTTGTTGCAGTTTGGTTGACTCAAAGTCCCACTTTTATGAGAACCATCCATTGAAACAGTTCCACTCTTTTGTAACTGATTATTTGGCACAGTAAACTTAATAGATTTAGAAAAATGTTGATTTGAGTTCAGCCCACTGAGAGAATGTGTGGAAACTGTAGAGTTGTTCAACTCACTATTAGTTGCAACCATGCAATTTGTTATTTTATTTGTCATTACATTGTTGATTGTAGTTTTAGTTGTAGAGCTGACCACAGCTGATTGAGCTCCATTTGCTACTAGCAATCCTGATGCATTTCTACTGATAGGTTGAAACGAAATGAACACTGGAGAAGTCTTCGGCTGAGTATTTACAGATTTAGGTACAGAGCTTGGAATCGTTAATTGGGATTGGGTGCTTCCCAAATCCAATTTCGGTAATTGATTTCCAAGAAGCAAATTAGTTGCAGATTGAGGTGCAGGATTGGGTACCAATATATTTGAACCATTAACTGTCAGTAGCTTGAAATTATTGCCATCTATTGGTTGGCCCGAATTTCCAGTTTGAAGGGACTTAATATTTGAAGTTGTCACACTCTTTTGGGCTGCCAGTAGATTGCTGAAAGAGCCTGATATTGATAGTTGCGGTTGTTTAAAACTCAAATCTACTTTTGGTAATTGATTTCCCACCAGCAAATTGCTAACATCAGTTTGAGGAGTAGGATTGGGCACTAATATGTTTGAGCCATTAACTGTCAATAGCTGAAGCTTATTGCTATCTATTGATTGAGTTAAATTTCTTCTCTGAATGGAATTGGAGCTTGAAACCGTCACATTTTGTTGATTAGTCAGCAGATTATTGGTTGCAGATGTAGAAGTTGCAGGATGTGGTCCATTCGTTACAAGCAGTCCAAGAACCTTCCTGTTCGCTGCTTGATTTGAATCTAATGCAGGAGTTTGAGTTGACGGTGCACTATTCTGATTTGAAGTAATAGGACGAACCACCAGAAACATATTGTCTTTAATTTTAATCAATTGAGATGAAGGATCCAGTACAGCTGAAGCTGGTCCTGAAGATTTCACTAGTTCATTATCAGTGTGCGGTCCATTATTTGGCAATATTCTGTAAGCATTGGATTCTGAACTTTCTGGAATCGCCTGACACATTCGATTCTCCAATAGTACACTTGTGGGATTTGTTTCGAAAGGGTTTGAAGTCAATGTCATATGTTGTGCAGCATGAGCCTCTGATGCTGTTTGAGCTTCTAAATTGTTTTTGGTTGCCGCCTCCAAACAACTTCCCACTGAACTCTGAATCTGTAAAAGATATGAGAACTATAGTTGGCACATGTTCATCCATTAGCAGTTTCTCATATAAGCAAGTTATTAAATTTCATATCAGTACACAGATTCAGGGTTCATGGGATAATTGTTGGACTATAATAATCTGGACTATCAACTCTGAATATTTCCATCAAAAGGATCAATTTACCTTTCACTTGATCATTCTATTTTGAAAACATATCTCAATATGATGAAAATGTTTTGTTAATTTCTATGGAAAAATTTTCTCCTCCTTTTTCATCTTCAGGTTTTCTAGAACACAATCCATGTACTTGGTAGCAGCTTCATTTTGCATAATCGATTTTTCCAGCACGTTATACTCTCCTTTTATGCTCTCTTTATCTCCAGGTATACTATTATTACCCTTTCTTTTTTGCAGTCTTCTTTTTTCAACTTTGTAATCACTCCTCACTTGAGACAATGGAGCTCTGGAAATCTCAAATAGAACACTGAAGCAGCAAAATTAAAATGTTTGCCTTGAATTAAATTGAAACCAATAGAAATGATTATTTACGTGTTCATTTACAACCTGAATTGATAAGTGGAGCACTAACCAATCATTATTCACAATTTCGAAAAGTGATTCACAAATAACTTTTAGTCACAGTATGGTGAACATTTTGAAGGAATACTGAAGTTCAAGGTATTGCTATATTACAACTACTTTATACAATGATATTAAGCATTGTTTTACTTCAATTAGTGACTTCTGGCATTAGAATGCATTATCCAACAAAATGCCACTTCGAATCGACAACAATACACACACACTGCATACAACTCTTTTTATCCCATAATTAGATAAACTTTTTTCATTGATACCGATAGCAATCATCTGTTTAAATAACCATTGATATTTTATTTTCATTTTTTCAACTCAATCCTAAAATTGCAATAAAAGTGTTGAGAGAAAAGTAAACATATAAATCAAACCCAAAACCAAACCAACAGGATTACAATAGCTTACATTAACCAAAGCCTAACGGTTTTTTCATATGATACTGCAAGTACGAATTTTCACAAATGTACTGTAGTTCATATAACTTGGCAGCCGTCGAGGCCAGATGTAGCAGGTGCAGTCACCAGAAATTTCCTTCCCAATAGAAGCCGTTTCAAAGAAATTCGGAAAGAACGAAAGAAAATTTTTTTAAATCTGATATAGACGATTTTGACAAAGGTGCTGTTAGAGGAATAATAAATAATTTTCATAAAACTGAAAAAAAGTTACCCAAGTTAAAAAGTGTTTATAAGAAAGTGTCACTCGATTCAGGCTACAATGGGAGTTTGTCATCTTTTAGAAGACTGATATTAAAGATAGGCATTAAATAGAAAAATACTGAAAATAATAGAAAGCATCTGGTAGAAAGGAATCAAGTGAAATCTACTAGAATACATTATTCAAGATCTATAATGAGATATCGTGAAGAAAGCAGAAATATAGTCTATTTGGATGAAACATAATTATGTAAACAGCAACTACAAAATGAAGAAGGGTTGGATTGATGAAACTGGAGAAAGTTATTGTGCTCCTTTGTCAAAGGGAAACGTTTAACTATAGCACATGCTGGTGGTGAAAAAGGTTTCGTGAAAAATAGTCTACTAATTTTTAAATCAGGGAAAAACTGGGGATTATCATGATGACATGAATTATGATAATTTCAAGGAATGGACAGAGAACCAGCTTTTGCCAAATTTAGCTTCCAACAGCATTGTTGTTCTAGACAATGCGCCTACCACAACTGTATTAAAACCCATGCCTCAATTCCAAAAAAGTGAAATGCAGCATTGGCTAACTAAAAATAATGTTCCTTTTAATGATATTATGCTGAAGACAGAGTTGTATAATTTGATAAAAATTGCAAAATGTAAATACAACTTCAATTTTAAAATTGATAGGATTTTTGAATAATTTGGACTTCGACTTCCATACCATCCGGAGCTGAATCCGATTGAATACATTTGGTCAGCAATAAAACGTCATGTTGCTGAATGCAATGTTAACAATGACTTTGAGTCAATTGAAAAGTGTTTACGCAATAAATTTTCCAGCATGTACCGAGATCTGGGAACCATATTGTGAACATGTTATAAATGTTGAAAAAAGTTTGTTAGAAAATGAATATTTAATTGATGATAGTGAAACGTTTATTGTGAACATTGATGACACGGATACAGATTGTTCAACTGCTGGTCAAGATTTAGAAGAAGCTGACATGGAGGGAATAGAAATGCTGCAATAATCAATCTACTGTAGGTGAGTTCGAAAAGCAATTACTTAAAATCTCATTATGCTATTAAATAGAAAAATACTGAAAATAATTGAAAATACGCTTCCGTTACGTTAATTCGTTCTAAACTGTTGATGGCAACGTATTATGTAACTCGAGAATATGATTGTACATTGGAAATAGTTCTAGCTAATCACGCTAGATTTCGTTAGTTGGTTCCATCGTTCTTTCGAATAGTGTGGAGAGGGTAAAAATCCATCGCTACAGAGGCGATACTGTTCCCCCATATTACTTTCACGTCCGCCTATTTTCTACACGCTGCAAGTTATATGAAATCTACAGTAATTTAAAATGAAAATATCAAAATGAACAGGATTGAAATACTTTCTTCAAAACACTACTCAAATTGCACTGCCAAATGGAGGTGATTAAAATTTTTACTCAAGTCGAGGAATAATGAAACTGAAGCTTATTCTTATTGCAATGAAGAGTAAATTAATTCCTAGCCAGAGCTCCATGATTCATGAATTTGAAAAGAACCATTAAAACATACGACTGCATCTGTGAATGTGAATACTACCTTGCACACATCTGGATTGCACGAAATTTGAAAAACAAAATTATACACTCATTAGAGTTTGGCAAAATCACGTTAACGATAACTCTATGAACACTATGCATCAGCTTGCTCTAAAATAAGGGTGCTATAGTAGCAGATGCATAATTAGAATTAACGTTGTAGTTATTTGCCCAAACTCTTCAGAGTAGTTTTATTAAGTTGTATTCAACAATAAATAATCGAAATTATACTCACAGATGATTCCGATTCAGCAGCATCTTCAGGCAGCATTGGAGCTCCACAATTAGATTGAGATTCCTGAAAAGGTAATTTTCAAATTAGATAACAAATAATTAATGACGTAATAATTGATTGTGTTTGGTTATCCCTAAGAGACATCCTCAATAAAGACATGTGACCACTTTTATTCTCATTTCACAGTTGTTTTTACTATTGCTCGATTACGGAATATCATTGAATATATACGGAATTAATCATTGAAAAAATATAACTCGATTTAATAGAGAGATATCCATTGATGATCCATCAATGGATATTTCGAGTGATACAAAACTTTCAAAATTTAAACATTGAAAAAATAGATGGGTGAACTTGCAAACAAATTACATCTGTAGTTCATGCCAAAAAATTAGGTGATTCTGAGAAATTGTGGTGTTGCCAGATATATGGGACCATTCCAGCAGCTGATTTCCCACCTCAATGCCCGAATTGACAATACTAATCATGCCATGTTGCCAAGTCGGAAGTAAACTACCACTGGCTTACGAGTGAATTCATTTATTGACCTATCACAACAATGTAAACAGCACGAACGTGTAAACTGCAATCTTTCAGAGCCGCTTAATTAGTCACACCCTTCTCTGTTCAAAAGTTTTAGACTTTTCAATTGGAATGGGTGTAAATAACAATTAGACAGGACTAGTCATGAAAACATTCCAACCTGAAATATTTTTAATGATTTATCTCACCTGTTTCATGTTCATACTAATGTTCCTCACCTCTGTAAAACATAAAAATTGTAAAAACTTGTTAAAAGTGAGGGGGAGAAAATTTGATGATACAAACTGGTGAGAAAGGCTTAGTACTTCCCCATGTATTTTACACCCAGATGTATGGGGACAACTCCCACCATCACCCTTCATGATGTTATTGCCAATCAGGAAAATTTACACAACTTCAATTTTCTTAGAAAACCCAAATTACTATTGCATTTTCAAGATACAAAACGGACTATGCCAAAAAGCAAATTGACTTTCTTATAAAATCTTTTTTTATTTTTCACAACTTTAACAATAATATTATTTAATGTAAAAACTTAAAACCTGTTGAATCAAAACATATCAACTTGAACAGCACAAATTGATATTAATCCTATATTATCAAATAATTATAATAAAATAATTACACATAAAAAGTTCTGCAATAACAAATAACACATCAACTTGAACAGCTCAAATTAATATTTATCCTATCTTATCAAATAATTATACTTCACACATAAAAATTTCTGCAATAACAAATTTAGATCAAATTTCATCATGCTAGTTAGTTTTTTTATGGAAATCTCGAAAGCAGTTTTGGTTTTTCGATAAGCACAGATAAATATCACATTTCTCACACCTCAATCTAGTTCTGGAAGTGCATCCCTCTTTCCTACACTTCCTGGAAGTTTTCAGGTCGTCAGATACAGGCCAATGGTCATAGCCATCATACCTCTTATCTGCTCCAGGAATTTTTTTGGGGACATTATAGAACTTTGGTGAAGCCACAACAGTTGGCTGAGCTTCATCAATGTCACTGGAGACAACCCTATCAACTGCAGGAGTTGATAGCAAGACCTCAGCCAACTCCAGTCGGAATTTGAGGAGATCCATGCAGTCCTTTCTTTTTAAATGATTTGATTTGGCGTCACGCATGTACCTGACCCAACAATTACCAACACTCAAATCAAGAAAATAGAGTATGCATTTCAGGGTCCATTTTGTTGTTTTATACCACATTTGATAGGATTCCATCAGTTGATCATGAAGATCAGCCCCTCCCATGCATTGGTTGTACTTCTTTACAACTGATGGACATGCTACCTCAACATGGCGTTTTTTTGCCTTGGACCACAGTTTAATCTTCTCTTCAGGAGAAATTCCAAAGCAGGAGGAAGCAATAATAACTTTGCTATTATCCTGCCACTCGACAACAACAAGTTTATTATCACTCCGCACATATTCCACACTTTGACCCCGATCAAGCTTCTCATCTGACTTGCAAGTTAATTCTTGCAGGCGGTTTGCCATTAATGTACCAGTCCCTTCAATACCAACCTCTGTCAACTTCTGCAGCAAAGACAAAGTAGTGAAATGACTGTCAAAGAAAACAAAACTGGCTGGAGGAAGTGTTTGAACTAGTGTCATAATTATAGAGGGACCTAAGCCTAGCTCTTTATTAATCAACTGGGTTTTGTTACCATGATATACAATAAAATCTAGAACTAAGCCATAAGATGTAGTGACAACAAAGTTTTTGAGACCTACAGGGCGAGGTTTATTTTTTACAAATTGTTTCATACTACATCGACGAGTAAATTGGATAATTTGTTCGCTGATGGAGTATGAATTATTGTCTCTTGGCTGGTTCAAACACGCCCTCCTCACATTATCAATAATTGGTTGAATTTTCCAAACAGCATTGTCTTCATAATTTGGTGGAGGATTCAAATTGTCAACCACACGAATATTTTGTCGCAAACTTATAAATCTATCTCTAGACATAGAATCAGCAATCAATGGAAGCCTTGTAGAGGCCTCCCAAAACATCCTTAATCTGGGATAATTCAAACCCCTTGCTATTAAGTTCACTGCAATAAATGTTTTCATCTCAACACGGTTTGTGTTAATTGAAATACCAGTCTTAGCCATAGAATAAATATTTGAACATTTGCACATTAAATCAAAAGAATTATCATCAAAGTATTCTGTAAAGTATTCCATAGGGGTTCGAACTGGTTCTGGAACCTGAAAACAAAAGAGAAGAAGAAATAAATTAGATGTGGAAAGGAGAATTTAAATGAATTGAAAACTCACCAAATGGATATGCCAGTAAAGAATGTACCTGAATCATATGAAGATTGAGTGGCCCAGGAAAAGCTTTCGGATTGAAACGCTTTTTCGTCCAAATCATCTTTTTTGCAGCTGTCTGTACCTTGCATCTCTTTGGTTGACTCTCAGTTTCTTGTGACACACGAGATACAATCACATCCATAGACAAGGCGGAGGTTGAAGGTGTGGGCTGCTCTCTCACACCAATAAATGAGCTGGAGGTTTCTGAAGTAGGTCCCATTTCACATGCATTTTCCTGGACTTCAGAAAAGGAGGGTTCTCTGATGAAATGAGATTCAGGATCTGAGGATGGCAGGATGGTAAGAAGTCTCGCAAGCCCATGTGATTTGGAATCAACCTCAGGCTGCATTTGCGGGTCTTCATCATTCGACTCCTCTGATGATGCACCCAAATATCTCTCAGCAGGTTGGCTTATATTGGGATTAATATCATTGTCATCATCTGACAGATCACTCAGTTCTGAATCACAAAGATAGGAGAGGATTTCCTCATCATCAAGTTTTTTTGACATCTGCAAAATATAGATAAGGAGTGTAGGCTATAACTTCATGAGACTATTATTTACTTGGCTACAATATAATGATTTTTTGAATTTCTGTTTTTATTACAAACCGCATATATTTAATCAACTAGTAGTAGTAGTAGTAGTAATAATGTTTTATTTTAAATTTCATGTGAACAATACAATCATTATATTATTTATAAACATCCTAAGCTTGGCTGCTTTCGCCGTCAGATACATTTAGCATTAACTATAAATATAATATAATTGACATTGCAGTAACTTTTAAAAGGAAATAATAAAATAAACCTAAACAACGCAGTATCCAAGGACCCAAATCACGAAATAATTATCATCAGTTACATATTCACTATTAAACTTCTTTGGTTGTTAAAAACATCATTTTAAGCTTACCGAATACAAAAAAATGCACTTTAGCAGTTATTACAATAACGTGTTGTTTATTCTTTTTCTTCTTGATCATCCATAGATTTCAATTCCTCAAATTTCTCGGTTTTTTTTTCAATTGGACGTTTTGAAAGTTAAGAAAAGATTTTAGTACAACCGAGAATGAAAACGACCATGTTTGCACTGTAAAAAGTAATAGAGTGAATAATTGCGGCTGAGCAGCAACATCCACCTCCTTTAAAGTTTAGTTTTTATTGGCGTGAACCAGCTGTACAATGCAATGATTGTCACTACCCATCTATCCTATGGGTGCGTGCACAATGAAAGCTGGCAACAATCACTTGAAACCGGCAGCTGGCTTATAAGTGCGGCAAAAACGTATAGCTGTACACAATAAAAATGTGGTAACAAGCGTAATAGGCCAGTTCGCAGCAGTTTCAAACATAAACTAGAGGGGCACTTGGGTACATGAAAATATTATAATAAATTATTTCCGTTCTTTGAAAATAGCTGGAAATCAAGTCATCGATTTCAATAATTGTCAATACTAATATAACCAACTACTCAGAACAGCAGATAACGGCTGAATGAGCCTGAAAAAGCGCCGATAATAAGGTAAGATGGTTCATACTTGTAAGCTGGTTAGCACTGGCAGCTCACGCTTGTTGAGCCGGCACTAGCTCTTGCTGTGTACGGATACACTTGAAACCATGCAAAGTTCTTCTTGCGCTTAAAGACGCTTCCAGCCGCTTGTTTGCTGGTGCCAGAAACTAGCTTTTTTTGTTTATGCATCCTATATTCAACCCCCAAAGTTCAAAATCAATAGGGACCTCACTTGGACTACGAGGAAGCTGTACACAAACTTTCAAGAGCTAGAGAAAATACAGACAGACAGACGGACATTGGCTCGATTCCTTACTTGACAATGAGATCTTTCTAACCATCGACTAGATCTGTGGATCACAACAAAGACAATGGCATCATCCGCTAAAAGATCTCATTGTCAATTAAGAAAAAATGATTGGCTAGCCCTGGAAATAGGACACCGTGTGTGCGTTCAGACCCCATCAACTGTGAAAGCCACTTTAATTGATAAAGAAATTGTGTTTAAGACGCATTCTACAAGAAACCGGAAATGCATGGCTAAGGGTGCTATCGAAAGCTATTCAAGTGTATCCAAACTCAGTAAAAGATGATGCCGGCTAAACAAACGAAACAAGCCTATCTAGTGTAGGTTATTCTTAATCAGTCTGAGGGTGAGGGCACGTGCCCCTATGCTTCTCCCCTAGATCAGCTTCTGAATCATTTATTTATGAATAAAACACAATCAATGCAATTATACAAGCTCACTAGGCCTACTGCTTTTTTCACAAATTAACAACATTATTAAAGAATCCAAATCCTAGGTCAAGTCCAAGATTCACTTGAATAATATTCACACGAGCCCCTATGCGCTTTCCTTTTAGTCCCACTAGTTCGTCTTTTGCTGGGAACTAGCTTATTGCACCTATTGTTGCTATCTTTCATTGTATGCGCACCCATATATTCCCCATTTTAACTTATCAGCCAAACTATGAGAACCGAAATTCGGCGCCGACGGATGCACTGTGAAGCGGAGAGGAAGAAATTATGCCTACTGACGCGATTCAAGCGGCTATACTAAGAATTAGTCATCATTCTACAAAGAAAATCTCACAGCTGTGGAATTCGTCACCGAAAAATTTTGCTCATACAACAAAGCAATATCGGCTGAACAGAATAAAAATTTTTGTTCGCGTTTTGGCCGCGCATTTTTTGTCCATATAGAACGGGCTTTATGCTGCAGATAAAAGGTATCAGAGAATAACAATTTCACAAAACTATCGAATAAATTTATACTAGAATCAGCAATCAGCACGTTAGTGAATCATTGCCATTTAAACTATAATGTATATGTTGATAATTTGAATTAAACATTTATAAAAAATTATTATTATATGCAACTAAAACAGTTAATAAATCATTAGACTACTGCATCATTTAAAGGTTATACATTTAGGACTGCAGCAAATTCGAAAGTTCATTCAAATAAAAAATTATGATAGTACTTACTTTTGTGAGTCATGAATCATTCAGCACATCATAAACAACAAAGCTCAACTGACGCTAGATTGCACTCTTCTGGATGGAATTTTTATTAAAAAGCTCAGATAAGCCCGCACAATCGATGCATTCCGGTTTGAGCCAAGACACTTCTTATTTCTTGTTGCAATGATATGAAAGACATACCACTGCTCACCCCGCACAATTGTGTAGCACCAGTCAGGAAGGTAGCCTTTTCCCCAAACTTAAAACTTCCTCTAAAACCCTAAAACGTTTTCATGAAAATATAATCTCTCAACATATACCATAATACAGTATATGGAAAATCAAAAATCAAATAAATCAACATACTTTTTAAAAATTGATGAGTCGTCTTCATACTCATAAAGAGGAACCTGAATGACAGAGACGGATTTTTATTACAATTTTAATAAAATAGAACGACTTACTTCTCTTGAGTCTTCTTGGTCTTCTTCGTTCTCATAATCGATCGGCTCACATTTCAAAATCTAGGAAAAAAGACAAGTATGGAGTGGATAAGTATGGAGTGAGTACTGTTGAGATTGCAATCATATATTTAAAATCGATTTAATAATACATATCCACATTACAGACATATTGAAGAAGCATAAATAAAGAACTGCAGAAGGAGTGACATTTTAAACAAAATAGTGACAGAATAGAACTCAATAAAAATCAGATACAGCCATAATCAATATTTTAGTGATCACAATCGAATAAATACATATATTAAGTAATTGATACATAATAATAATAATAATAATAATAATAATAATAATAATAATAATAATACAGCAGAAAATAGGAAATACAGTAAGAGAAAATAAATTGTGTACAAGAACAGAGATGAAAATGATACTCTACAGGTAATAAAGTGATAATTATAGCAATGACCACCACTAGAAAAATGAAGCCAATTCAAGATCTATAAACACGGGCCCATATATACTATTCTATGCGATTACAACTGCGGTTATCGAATGACGCAAATAGCAGCACAAAAAGACTTTCTGTGGAACACAGATATGAACTACACTGTGCTCATAAGGTCAGATTTATATTCAAGCCTGCATTTCAATTTGCACCAGGGTTGGACTACACAAACGATCCAGTGACATCAAATTATGGAGCTTTCATCGATAAATTTACTTTGTTACTCAGTCTTTTAAAGTTTTCTGGTAATATTTATGAATGAAATACTTTAATTGAGAAGTCTATAAGGGATTTTTCAATAGGAATCTGTCGTACTGCACTAGCTGATCCTTCTTATCAAAATTAAAAAAAAAAAAACATAAACTTACGTACAGAAATAAAGATGACGGCTAAAGTCAACTTTAAATAAATTATTCTTATCAATTTGGTGGAAATTTTTTTTTAAGGTTTTCTCTTCTCATTCACTCGGTTAATTGTTAGTAAACCAATATTTTTACAACTTAACTATCCAATACCTAATATCCCAAAATGTGCCCAAAATTCATCAATCTCTATTGCATCAAAACATAGAGTAAGAGCCTGAACATAGATTTTAGTTTTTTTCTGGTTAGTTAGGTTTCTTTTATTTCCTTTATGTTAATATGTTAATTTGTAACCATTAAATTATTTTGTTGTAAAGTTGTGGCAATAAACAATTGAATTGAAAACACATAACAATGGCAAGTTCAAAGCAACTATAAAATATCAGCGTGTTTTGATCAATAAATTACTTAATTCAATTATGACAGTCACATAAATGTAACATGCTTTATTAGATTTTCCAGCTCTTTTTAAATAAAATCTGTTCAATTTCACGCCTAAATAAAGGCCTAAAGATTTCCGAATGCGTAAATTGGCATGGATAGCTGTGAGCCGGGTAAATACCAAAAAACTGGATATTCAATTTTTATTGAATTTAGAGAAGATTGAGTTGTCTTTTTGCAATTAATATCCTGTAAAGATAGTAATTTAATACTATTAGTAATTGAATTGAATATTCAATAATTGAATTGATAGTAATTGAATTTAGAGAAGATTGAGTTGTCTTTTTGCAATTAATATCCTGTAAAGATAGTAAAATGAGTTCAAAAATTTTTCTTATGATCCCGACTAGCATTTTACTTCTAAGCACGATCGACATAAATACCCAGGTCCTGGGTATACATGACTTTCTTAATTTTTTGTGGGGATTTTAATGAAAATAACAAAGAGTTTATAAAAGTAATAATAATTATTATTTACAGGAAAATTTGACGCAGTATGTGTAGGCTGTAAACTAACCCAAGGAAATATTAAAAACTCGGTCTGTAGGATAGTGAGATTGAATAATAATTTTAAAAGGATTTCTGTTCAATATCTTTTGTTTAGTACTAAAATAAAACATACTTAAACTAATAAAAAACATAGCTTGAACAAACATAAACTCTAAGACACAAAGCTTTCAAATTAAAATTAGACCAAAAGACAGAAGGAATTTTTCAAAATAGGTTTATCCAGATTGGAGCTAAGAGGCAACACTGACTGAATAGCTGCATATTTATCTACATTGAAAATTTTTATAAATTATAATTTTATCCCTACATGTCTAGAGCGGAGGCCGGTGTTTACCCCCCCCCCCCCTCCCACCATCGGGGAATTTTCGACACATACATTTTTGTGATCGTATTGACATGTACTTAAAGAATTTAGGTGTTTGCCCTATTTAAATTACAGCATGTCCCCCCCCCATTGGGCGAAAACCCCCCCAAATTCGGCTCATTTTCAGTTGTTGGCCAATAACTCGGAAACTATTCGCCAATTCGAAAAAATTGTTGTTATCAAACTGAAAGCCAGTGCAATTTCCGACAAAATGAGTGGTCGATGTTGATTTTCCACCCAGCGGTTCTGGAGCTAGAGCTTGGCCAAAAAGTGGTATTTTTGTGCCATTTTTCAAAATTGACAAAACCTCCTGATTTCACTGAGCACAACTCATGATAAATGCATTTTATCGTGGAAACTCCAATATCATGTGGAAGTACAATCAATTTTGAACCAGTTTCATATTTGTTTTCACAATTTTACATGAGGGGAGGGTGGATAATTGCAAAAAAACGAATTTCATGTTCTATAGCCGCATTGACCCCCCTTATTATAACACCTTTTCAAGGCATTCCTAAGCAACGTTTAGCAGTTTATTTCAGCAATAATTCTTGAAAAATAGCTACAGAGCCCTAAATAGGGATGTAAACATGGGGTGAAATACCTCTCTCACACCCTCCAGAACCCTCACCTTAAATCCACTATTAACACATGACTATCATGCAATAAAGTCAACAAGTATCTCTTTTATGCACAAACAATATTTAGCTCAACCCTATAATATTATTTTTTAGGGTGGGAGGTTCATCAATCCCCCGTCCCCCACCATAACACTATCATAATCCTTCCTCAAGCCGTGGGAGGGGGGGGGGGCATGTTTATAATTATTCCTAATTATCATAAAAACATTGAAAGACAAAGAAGGGGTTGTGGAGATACGTTTTTGATAAGAGAGCCAAAAACAAAGATTCCACAGGATTGGGAAAAATTCCTTGCTAATGGCAAAAATAAGGAACAACTAGTTAACCTGCTACATTAATGAATGGGCTCAGCACATGTATGCCCACTACTTACATAATAGAAATCTTTACTTGTCACATGGTAATAAATGCACTTGCTTGACTAGTGAAGATGGATTAACAATCAAACATACAACACAAGAAGACCTATGCTCTTCACAAGAGGAAGCTGATACCAAAATAATACTACACTGCTTCCATGCTTAAAAATATTGTCAAGACAATTCACCAATCAGAGTTAAATCTCCAGACACAGATGTATTTGTGTTATTAATAAGATATGCCAGCAACATTGAAAACGTAGAAGGCCTATTCTTTGATATAGGAACTGGAAACAAACGAAGGGCCATAAATGTCACTGCCATTTCTCATAATTTAGGTGTAGAAATGAGCCATGCTATGTTGAATGTGCATGCCCTGTCCAGATGTGATACCACCAGTTCCTTTGTTCGTCATGGAAAGTTGTCTGTGAAATCTAAATTGGAAAAGATTTCAAAGTTTGTGCCTATCCTTACATCATTAGGAGCATCACCAACAATTACAGACACATTACTGACTGGCCTGGAGGAATTCGTCTGTTGCTTGTACAGTAATAAGGAATACACAAATATAAACGAACTACTTTCTGATTTGTTTTCCCAAAAGTATTCTCCAACAACTGTATTTTCTCTGCCCAACAATCACGGTGTGGATTTAAGTCTACTGCCCCCATGTAAAACGTCGTTAGGAAACAACATAAAACGCGATAACTACTTATGTTACATATGGAATAATGCACATGTGGCTAAACTCTCCACACCAACTCCAGTGGGACATGGGTGGAAGTTATTGGAGAATGGCGAACTTAAGTTTGATTGGGTTAAAGGAGATCCGTTGCCACCCGAACTGCTTGACATTCCAGAAAGCTTTGAACAAGATGAATTTGAAGATGAACCAGAGGTACTAAATTTAGTTGACATAATACACGAGGATGAAGAAAATGACTGTTGATTACAAAATATTTATAGTATATAAAGTACAAGTTACTATTGAAAAAGTATTGAAAAAGAGTGTGCGCGAGTGCAGTGAATGAACCCCCAAAAATTAACACAGGCCTGTGTCACCGGCAACCCAATTTCTGAACTGCGACCTCACCTGGACTTACAACCGCGTGGTAAAAAGAAAAGGAGTGGCAGCCCACGATCATTGGCCGAGTACAGAGTACTTCAGAGAGAAAGTAAAAGGCGCCCAATATTATTCACAAATATTATTTACTCAATCAAGCCAAAAAAGTCAAGTTCCTTTACATAGTCAAGTTAATTTTGTATTTTCATTATTAGCCCTTGAATACATACTGAATTATTTCATAAATAATAAATATGGTAATAGACATACCCTTAGTAGTAAAAAAATTAAAAAGGAAAAACCATTTTTTCAGCTCTTTTAGTCTTTTAGGTTTTAGGGGGGGGTCATGACCCCCCCCCCCAAATATCCCCCTTGAACTGCTCAGGGGGGCAACTATGATTGTACAGTTAAAAATGCTATATAAGATAATTTTGGAACAAAATAGAGTGAAGAAGCTGACTCACTCAAGTCAATGCTGAAGATAACGCCCTCCCCTGCCGACTACCCCCTTCCCACCATGAACGGTATGCTTTAGATAATGAAAATTTGAAATTGAACAATGGATTACCCAAACAATACCTTTTTTACGCTAATAACATCCATCAATTTGACAATAATGAATGAAAAGGAAAGAATCAAACAATAAAATACACATCTAATACATAACAGTGAATGAGGGGATATGAGAGCGCTGTGCGTCGGTTCGGTCTTTCATTTATATCTTTGCAGAAAATCTACGAAATTTTCAAAACCAGGACTTTTATAAAAGAAAATTGAATTTTCTAAAACTTTCACCTTCAACTTTTTTGTGTTTGAGTAAGAATTCCCAAGATAAATGCATCAAAACATAGACAATACTCGTTTTTCAGAAAAGGTGGCAAAAATCGATGGTTTTTGATATTTGATTGTGATTGAAGGGCTGATCCGATTTTGACTTTATACATATCATTCAACGCAGAATTTTATGATCTTGAACTTTAAATAGAACAATCTTTTCGATTTGGCTGATAGTTTCCGAGTTATTGGCCAAAAACCGAAAAATGAGCCAAATTTGGGGGGCTTTTCGCCCAAAGGGGGGAATGCTGTAATTTAAATAGGGCAAACACCTAAATCCTTGAAGTACATGTCAATACGAAAACACAAAAATGTATGTGTCGAAAATTCCCCGGGGGGGGGGGGGTCTCTTATTGGTGGCTCATGGTCTAGTCAGTTAGGTCTACTTCCAATTAATTTTCAAAAATAAAAATCATAAAATAACTTAATAACAGGAGCTTGTATGTTCACTATTTTTCTAATGTGGTACTGTCTTGATTTAATATCATACGGAATTTTTAGTTTTGGGCATTCCAGAGTTGCATCACTGGCTTGCTTCACTGCACACTTGCCTACCCCCTCCCCCCTTCCAACCAACAAGTCTTTTGTTGTGTGTCACAGTCTCACCAGTAGAATTACTCTTATTTACCGATACCTAGTTTCTTCTCTTTATAGAAGATTTTAGACACAGAAAATCGTGTTTATTTACAAACTTTGGATAATATTTAAAAATAATCATCAATTCATTGAAAAAACTCAATTTTTCATACAATGATAATAATAACATATTCAGGGGTAAGCATCAATTAATCTTGCTCGATTTCATAAATAACCAGGTATTTATGAATTTTGGGTATTTACCCCGAGTTTTAAATACCCGGGTATTTTACATCACTATGTGACATGAAGTTTTCAATTTTCTACGATAGAAATTATAGCTGGAGCAATATGGTAGATTCCTCCTGAAACAACTGATATATGAAACCGAATCGTCCATGTAGTCTGACCCTTAACTGGCAGCCACGGCCAACTAAAAACCTTTTTATGATCTTTGGTTTGGGTCGGCCATTCTTTATTGGTCCCTGACATTGTAGAGCATAGAAGACGAACACGCCAGAGGACAAAAGTGCGAGGCCATTATTCATAATTAAAGCAATACCCATTGATAATAGTAGGTACTTACCAATTCCTCATATTCTTCCTTGATGACTGGATGCACAGTTTCCATACTCAACGGATCCACGGCCGTGGAATTATTTTCATTGAAGTGATCACGGTCGTCATCATCATCACCTTCATCTCCTTCCGACTGCAATTGAAAAATATATTCGTTTAATTTCATTGTTAGCCCAAACTAAACTAGCTTTATCTCGAACCCTGATTAAACGAAGACACTCATTACGAAAAGCACTTACATAGAGCAGTCTAGCCACAAGCTTACGACAGTGCTCTATTGCAATAATTACATGTGTTTCCATTTGGATAAGCTGCGAGAGTAGGTGTACTCTGTTAAAGCCTTTCTAAACAGACACTTGAGATGAAACTCTCCTAGAGCATCAGAGCATCAGTGCTTTCTCCCCTGTGTAGACCAGTCTAGCTTTTTTTTAGTTTTAATTATTTTTTAATTTCATTGTTAGCCCAAACTAAACTGGCCTTATCTCGAACCCTGATTGAACGAAGACACTCATTACGAAAAGCACTTACATAGAGCAGTCTAGCCATAAGCTAGACTGGTCTACACAGGGGAGAAAGCACTGTTGCTCTAGGAGAGTTTCATCTCGTGTCTGTTTGGAAAAGCTTTAACAGAGTCTACACCTACTCTCGCAGCTTATCCAAATGGAAACACATGTAATTATTGCAATAGAGCACTGTCGTAAGCTTGTGGCTAGACTGCTCTATGTAAGTGCTTTTCGTGATGAGTGTCTTCGTTTAATCAGGGTTCGAGATAAGGCCAGTTTGAGTAAAGTCTAGGATGCCTTGATTGCTCTATGAGAGGGCTTTATCACAATAAATGTCTTCCTTTGAAAGGGTATCGACTGCGAGTGGAAAACAAATATCAAGTTAGGCTATATCAAGCACGCCTTCTAAGAATACAGGGTGTTGAGCAAAGTCAATAGCAACATTCCTGACTTTTTCCACATTTTTTCCTATATTACATTGGAAAATTACCTTACCTTTTTTGGTACCATGTAATGTCAGTGTTAGTAATATTTCAAGTAACATTTACACAAATTAGTTTAAAATAGGAATAAAAAAAATTCTGCAATGTTGATCTAAATGTTACACATTCCAGCACCAAAATGAAGATAAAAATACAATTCAAGGGAAATTTTACAATCTTTTTTTATATATGACTCAAAGAACTGAGGGAAAATTAAGACAATTTACAGAGGCAAAAAAAGACAAATTTAAATCTTCCCCAGACTTTTTTTGAAGAATTGAAGACAATTTTTCGACTTTTCTGATATTATTAAAATTCCTGACATTCCCGATTTTCCAGTCTGTCAAGACACCCTTTCTCCAACCTCATGCTATAAACTTACAGTAAATATTCTTTTTCTTTCTTCTGTGAGAAGAAAGAGTGCGCGTCTACATAATGCTGACTGAGCGTTTTTCTTTCTATTGCATAATTCCATTATTCAAGCGGAAGTAGACAGTCAGATTCTTATTCTTCCAAACATCCAATTTAGCCTACAGTACTTCAATAAACTGGATTTGTATTTTTCCAGAATAAATAATAATTATTCAAACTAATGTACCTGTTTGGAGTTGACGTCGATAAAGTTGAAGTCCATTCTCAAAACGATTAATTCTCAAGATGAAAGCCTGTGAAAAAATGTGTCATTTTGTGAATACCGATGGTGGAAACAAAATAATTCGTTTTTACAAATATGATAGTGGGGGGGGGGGGGCGGATATGGCTGAGGGGGGGGGGGGTAATGATGTGCATTATCTACTGTCCTAGGCTGGTAACTAGTCCTTTGGAAGGAATACAGTCAATGTATTTTTTTATGGTGCCGATAGCACTGAAGACTCAAGCAGCGGGAACACAAACGCTATAATATAGAACGGTAAACGAAAGTAGGTGCAGTAGTTTATTGGTGAGCAGGGTTTGTTGTCACCCTATCGAGGCATCAACAGTCTGTTGCCATTCATAAATTTCACTTCCACGTCACAGTCTTCAGAAAACAAGTTACCAGTAGTCAGCAATGAACACTGAACAGTATTGTAATCACAATACTTTATAATTGACCGAACCTAGTGAGTTCTCAGTTCCAACTCGACCATTCGGTATTTCGGCTAAACGCCTTAATCGATTATCATGGCATTTTGCATGAATATTCCTTATTTCTAGACAAGTATATTATATAAGGTTTTTATTTAAAAAATGCTCCCTATCTTTTACAGTGTCTGATTTGTGTGCGGATGATGAATATTAAGACGAATTGGGAGGGGGCGTTTATTGAACACAACACGGGGGCGTTAGAGAGAGGTGGGTCCAAAATCTCAAAAATCTTCAATACTATAGGCCGATTCAACTTAAGAATTCAGTATTGTTTAAATGGAGGCTTTCTATCCTTGTTAATCACAAGGCAGTTACCAATGTATCTGTCCCACTCGCACTGACCAACGTTGTCGCACTTGTAGTGCTCGATCTTGACTTTCAGCAGAGACTGTACCGCTCGACTAACGCAAACAAATCCAGCGATAGCAAACGATGCATCATACACCTACAAACTACAAAATTTTGGAATGCGTGAAGATAATTAATTTTTTTTTCATATCTGATATCTATTTTGTGTATACAAAGTAGAGTTAAAATTTTATCGAAATCGACCAACTTTCAAAATTGTAGACCTCTATTGAAGTTTTTTCAGCGGCTAAGTTACCGGCTGACACTTTCCATAAAATTTTTACTGCTGATTGAATCTTATTGTCCTCTTTTAAATCAACGATTTATTAAGATTCATGTTTCAAACACAATAAATTCAAGAAAGGACATTCTCAAGAATACTGAATTGTTACTTTGTTGCTGGATGTTAAACGAATTGTCAATTGTTACTGGATGTCTCCAGTGAAATTTATAACATTGAAAGGGAATTGAACATATTAATTAAGTTGAACATATTTGACAATTTGATAATTGTAAAATCCAATAACTTCATCATGGATAAGTTTAAAGTATACGTTAAAACGTATCAGTTGCCATAAAATGATAACTAACATTAAACAGAATCTTTGTCAGCGTTGATGGCACAATCAACATTTCATGTAAATATTTAATTGATAATGTAAATATCATGTTCTCGTAAAAATGACACCAAGAAAAGGGAAAACACAAAATTTGATGTTAACTTCCACTGGAACCGAGCCGGACGTGACTAATTGTTATTTATAATCGAAGCCTACTCGAGACGGCTGGAGTACAGTCCCAACATTCAAAGTAGATGTCGATTGCTCTGTTTAGCGATAGCACATACACTTGGCAACAATGCTCTCCATTTAAACAATACTGAATTCTTAAGGTGAATCGGCCTATAGTACAGTATTGAGATTTTTTCGAATTGCTTTTTTGGCTTTGTTAGGACTTATTGAGCTGAGTGGAATGATATGCACTAAATTCTTGATAAATTTGACATTTGTGATGGCGTTTTACATCATGCTGCCTTCTGTAAGGTAGAACACAAGTGAATAGGCCTAGGTAGTGTTAAAATTGATAAATATTGTGTTAATCTTGCTCTATTTATATGAAAATTCATATTCCTAGGCTGCTTTCAGTAGAAAATGTTATAGGCCTTTACGGTTCTCCAATGATTATGAGAAGTTTTCTAGTAATTCTCCGTAAAAACGTGTGTTAAAAATTTGAAAATTTCCCCACAACGAAGTCACACCATCATTACCATCACCACTTTGAATTATCATCAGATATAACATCAGTAAGCGTTCAACCTTCCAACTACTAAACACAGTATTATCATTTCCCAACACAACATGGATTTTAAAACATGGGGCTCAGCATAGTACAAGCCATAAGTAATAGAGCACAGATCTAGATCTAGTTTAATAGATAGGAAATAGATCTAGTTTAAAAAAAACAAGGATGAAAATTATAAACATTATTTGAGGTTATTCCCCTGACCATTCTCACCTAATTGTCATCAGATGCTACATGCTGAAATATCAGATATCAGAGGATTACCAACAAATAACTTACAACACTTTTAAATCACACAATTTGCAAAGTCTTTGCTTGAATTAAGTCAAATAGCCTACTTACATATTCCTCAATATCGAAAAATTCAGCGCAAATCACTTCTTTTCACTGGTATGAAACAAACTAGTGAAGTCCTTACAGTAGTTGGTCATATTCCTGATGAAAACGTAACTGACTGAGAACAAATAATACCTTTATATTATGTTGAAGAGAATTTGATTGTATTTCTTAATAATAAGTTGAATTAATTACAAAGAATAAATATTACATCAACGAAAACGACGAAGATAACGACAATATTTCTCCATTGACAAAAATATTTCAAGATGGCGAACGCGAACTCATCAATACAGGGGTACCAACACGTACAACGAAATCAAGGACAACTGTACAGTTGTTTCACAATAGTATGATGATTTTTCCTAATAATTAGAATTATAAACAAAACTTATAGAATAGAAAATTTGAATTAATAAGAGTTATCTGTTCAGAATACTCTTCAATGCAGTATTATCATAAAAAATAAGTGACTTTTGAAAATCGTCAAATATGAGCGCTAAATTTAAAACATCCACTTGCATTTCCAGCGTAAGTTGAACCAAATTAATTTTTATTTAGAGATAAACTCAACTTTGCTACGATGTAATGCTCAAATTATGGTCGAAGAACAGAACAATTTTCAAGCTTCCTTGATAAATTGAAAAAGATACTGTATGAAGAAGCAAAATTTATGGAAAAATGACTATCATAGTAGGACAACATAAAGTGTCCTACTTATATTATATATACTTATTAGATTGAACGTAAAGTGAGCAAAGATTTGGAAGGTTTGATTGTTCATTATTTGAGAAATAACCTTGATGAGCCATAATTGGGGGATAAAAAGAATGTAATAACAACTATTATTATGACTATCGCGCAGCTACAAAACACTTGACATTATTGCTGTAGCGTGGTTTTATTTGAAGATTTGGATCTACGATCATATTGTCTATAATGCATTTTTGATTAAAATTTTCCTCTATGATTTTCCGTTCTAATGATTTGCATCAAATAGTATAATGAACAGTGGTAAAATTCCACTGATTTTTAAGTCATTCCAAATTTGAAAAATAAGAATAAAACAGCTGGGTGATGGAGAAATAATTTTGTAAACTTTTTGCATCTTTTGATTCTCATAATAATTATTGAAAATGTAGACAATATAATATATTTCAATCATAAATTGTCCACTTTATCTCAAACAGAATTTTTGTTTTAAAATTGTTCTCGATAAAAAACGTATGTGTGTGAAGCAATCATAAATTCATTCATAAATGCACATTCGAAGTAGTATTTCATCAGGATAGTTTTTTTCTAGATCATATGCTCAAACTATTGTTGAACTATTGAAGAGAAAAATACAGAAACAAATCAGCATATTTTAATATCTGCTCTTGTGTATGGCAAAGTTGGACAAATGGACCATTTTCCAAGTGCGAGGTCGATTTATTTATTTTGAAAACATCAAAGTACAAACTGGAAAAAGTACGACCTTTATTGATGATTGCATGACTGAAAAGAAACATGGTAATTCTTCATGATAACATATTGTCTAATGTGTAGGAAAGTAGAACTCAAAAATGATATTTTCATTACTTTTTAGTCAATTAAAAATAATTGGTTCAATACTATATAGGTTGACCATATTAATTTGGTTAGATATCACATTTATAATTTGAGAGAGTTGATTGTATGAGAGGAAAACTATTTTGAGTTTGATAATAATTTTGTAATTTTCAAATCATAAACTCATATCCTAGCAAGAATTGCTAAAATCTAAATAACAGCGATTATGAGAAATTCAAATACATTTTCTCATTAAGAAACATGTGCCAAAACATAAAGCGTAAAAGCACCATAGTAAATTTGAAAAATAGTTCACATAGAGCTTCAAATTCTTTGTGAGCTCTCAAGTTGAATAGGAATGTGTATCTCTTCGAAAATATTCGACACACCATTGGAACCTATTATAATTGAAAAATAAATAAGTTTTCAACAATACGTTTGTTATTTGCAATTTTAGCATATGATTGAAAGTTGTCGAGATATTGCGCGATAATAAAGGAGAGGAGCTAGACTCACTTTGCTAGGGTGACATGACCATGAAGCCAGCAATCCATTGGAATTACATTCCAGAATAGCGATTAGAAGAAGAATAAATATTGAGTTTTTCAAATTCAGTGCTACTTTGCTAATACCCCAAAACGTTATTGCCAGAATTTCATCGTCGAGGGGGTCTCTCGACCCCACCTCAAAGTTGACAATAAAATTGCTGATTTTTAAGGTTTTTGACCATAACATATATATTGCTATCATTGACATTAGGAACCTAATTTTTTCGAAAATGTTCCTGAAACAATGCTTATTCGAACCAATGTTTACTATAGCATCTAGTACTAGTTGATTGTCTGTTCGAAGAAGTAGAAATTGGAATGTTTTTGCGCGAAAGTAATTTTCAACTTTGATGGGACTAGGAGGGGTATTTATAATTGATTTTATTGATCCAAAATACAATCAATGAAACAGAGGCCAAGTCGGTTAAACAGATC
Organism: Conomelus anceps; assembly: GCA_948455865.1. Lineage (NCBI taxonomy): Eukaryota > Metazoa > Arthropoda > Insecta > Hemiptera > Delphacidae > Conomelus > Conomelus anceps. The sequence goes on along the minus strand of OX418225.1, from coordinate 30,799,468 downwards.
AGATAAATTATGAATAACAGTCCACACATTACAAAACAAACATAACACAGTATAGAAATAATAACAAAAAGATATAAGAACTACAGAAATATGATAAGATAAACGACTAAATAAAGCCTAATCATTCCAAATGATTAACACGTTATATTTATAGATAAAAAAGGCAAATTAATAAAATACCAGTAAAATAAATCAGATGGTCAAAAATTGGTATACCAAAGGCAATGGGATACTTGGAAGGTTCAAATGTGGTCAAGAATAGAGTTGATATTTACAGCATAGAATTCGAGCAAAATAGAAAAAAGGATTGAAAAGAAGCTATGCTTTGACAACAGATTCGAACTTTTTAAGTGAAGTTACTTTATTTTGGCAGGCTGCACATTAAAGAATATAATGCCAGACACCGGAAAGCTTCTTTTTGATTTTTCAAGTCGCAATCAATGGATAGAAATAGCATTTTGCGCTCTTGCGGCATGATGGTGCCTTCATTGACCAAAGCAAAACTATTCAAATTTTTCCTGACAGACAGTAAGCATTTGTAAATGTAGATATTGAAAACTGTCATAATTTTATTATCGATGGAAAGAGGCTTGCAATGATCCAGACACCCAGCCTGTGCAACCCAACAAAACAGCTTTCTTTATTCAAGTTCTTTATTTTCATCTTTAAACTCCGGTGGTTTCCCTTAATTCTAACTCTAAACTTTAGAGACAGTTCTACATTCTTCATTCCAATCAAAACTCTGGCTCTATTTTGTAAGTTTTCTTTGATGTTTGGTGATTTTAGGAAATCTTGGATCATGCCTTCTATAGTGACTAAAAATCCACGATTTTTTCTCATTTCTAGGCCTGAGAAATCCTTTGATATATTTTATTTTTTTGAGATGGTTTGATTCCATCCTTACACTATACAACCTAGAAAACTTATTTCTGGTTTTGGAATTTGACATTTTTTAATTGAATACTCAAATAAACATTCAATTCAATTCAATTCAATTCTTTATTTCCACAATAAAATACAAAATTACAAAATATATAAATATACAATTGTACAGAAAATATATATTTCCCACATGGACTCTAGATCCGTGCGTGGGGAAAGAATTCTTATCCTAATATAATTATAAAAGAACTGCAGAAATAAGAAGTTGTAGTCATTAATACAATATTTGATAGATTAAAACAACAATATGGAAATTCTTAAAGAAGAAAATATAATTCGACAAGGAATTAGTTTTCTTAAACTAGTCCGAAGTATATAGTGGTCTGGGTTTTTCATAATACAGTAAGTAATATTCACAAATAATTTTTCAGTTAAGTCAATGAGTGCTGCATCGCGAAAGAGAAATCAACTTAAAGTTTCAGAATAGGCCCAGAAAGGATCTTTCACATGTAGATGAAATTCACATTTCTAAATCTATTAGGACTTCAGCTTGATATTTTGTTTATATTTATATAAGAATATCATACTGTAGGGTACACAGCTTTTCCATTTAAACCTAATAAAGTAGAATCTACAAGTTTTTGTAGCACTGATGGTGAGTTGATTTGTCCCATTGGAATCCTTCTGTACTCATAATGTCCACAAGAAGTAATAAAATCTGTTTTCTTTCGAATTTCGGGGTGCATCTTGACTTGATAAAATCCTGAATTCATATCTAATGCTTTAAAGAATTTGCTTCCTCTATGATTTATCAAGTGTCATGAATATCAGGTGAAGGCCACACTTCTGGAACTGTAATTTTGTTGATCCCTCTGTAATCTACGCACATCCTATAGGTGATGACTCCATCTGGACCTGACTTTTCAGGAATTCTTCATCAAGCTGCTTTTGTATAAGTTTCTTCAATACATATCTTTGTGAATGTGGCAGTCCAGTGGCGGTCCCAGGATTTCATTTCGGGGGGGGGGGATGACCCCCACCGGATTCTGGGTCCCCCCCACCGGAAAAAATGTGAAATTTAAATTTCTTAGTAATGGCAAAGGTGATATTGTGGAAGGTATCCATAATGAATAATAAGACGAAATTGTCACAACTACATTTATTAAAATTTCGAGGAACTAGTTTCGGTTGTTACACCATTATCAATCTCAATCAAGGCTTCTCTGTACTTTAGTTTTCAGTTTGATTGAGATTGATAATGGTGTAACAACCGAAACTAGTTTCTCGAAGTTTTAATAAATGTGGTTGTGAAAATTTCGTCTTATTATTAATTGTGAAATTTAAAGCCTAAAAACGTATTTTTATACGTATTTGAGCTCTAAAATATGCTCAAGCTAATAGTATTTATGTTAGCTAATAAAATAGTTCTTCATTTGAAGTTTATCGTACCTAGGTGAAATAGGGCCCAACCATAGTATGTGTATTTCCTTTGATTTCCTTTAGCTACACAAAGAAAATCGATTAAAAGTCAATGTGATTATTTAATGAGCTAATGAGCATGATGACAAAGTTCAGTTAAATAAACGTATAATGAAATAAAAAATAAATCAAGTGTTCACTGCGATTTTTTTCTTTATGGTTAGTTCCTATTTTTAGCATGTAAGTTACGAAGGAATTGCCAAAAAATACTCAGATTGTTACACAACAATGTAATGTATGTAAGGATGTACACATCCTTCTTGTTTCTTCATCTAGCTAACAAGTAACAATGACACAGATTAAATTTATTTCTCGCAAAAACTATACGTACAGAATTATGAATAAACTCTTTTTTAGTGGGGGGGGGGGGGGGGGGGGGTCCATCTTGATATTTCCCTGAGACCGCCACTGTGGCGTAAGACATAAATATGTTATTTTCAGGAGTGTCTTCCCTGTAGGTTGTGGGTCACTGTTGGGGAACATTCAAGATTCTTTGATCCTCCTGGACTGAACATATATATCACAAAAAACGGCAAAGTACATTATTTCAAATCTTAGTTTTCTTCTCATGCATTTACTAAATGAATCAATGAATTTGATGTCATGGAAATTGATGATGGAAATCGATGTCATGGAGAAAGGTCTCCATGGTCTAGTGGTTAAGGCGCCCGACCGGCAATTGGGAGGTCCGTGGTTCGATTCCCGGTGGTGACTGATATTTTTGTACAGTAGCATTCATCGATTTCCATCAGCTGTTGAATACTGTTGTCAATATCCGCCATTGCGGAAGTCTTCAGTATAAACTAATAGCACCTAAAGGAATTCGAAATTAATAAATTCTGTTTAAGTAAATTTGTCAGTTTGTTCAATTGTCAGTAACTTCGAACTTTCTTGTTATTTTTTTATTTTAAGCACTTTAAAAATCACAATCCCACCGCATAGTAGACACTTGATATGGGGTGAGCTTGTTTACTTGAGTCAACTTATGTATCTCATTCGCTGGTAGCAAAATCACTTTTGAAAAAGCCTTACTGGAACGTTTAAAGCGACACAGAATAAAAATGTGTCATATAGATATACATGAGTACCTATAAGATAAGATATTATTCTTATGATATAGAAAGAGAATTTTATTGGGTGTTGTTTTTTTATACTATCGTTCACTCAAAATCTGCTTTATCATTTTGAACAGACTAAAAAAATCCAGTAACTCATGTTGGTAACTTACCGATTCATGTTTAAAAATGAAAATGAGTAGCCTCCCCATTTTAAAAAATAGCTTATTTCATCATTTTTTGGCATTAGCATTCATGATAATCTAATCTATTTAAACCTTCCTATAATAATAATTATTATTTTTTCCATACTAACAGAAACACTCGAAATCCCTTGCTTGGAAGCCTCTTAGTGAACCTCATCTCTATAGAAACAACTATTATCAACTTCATCATGATAATAGGATTAGAGCCCCATCAATTTTCATCTCTTTTTTTCTGAGGATGAAGGCCACATAGGTCTGAGACCTGTGCGTGGGTAATGATTTGGACCATGATGGTGATTGATGAGTTAGACCTACAGTTTTAGGTGGGTTCCGAACCCTCTATGGATACATTAATTACAACTCATTGTTGTAAGATCAATCAAATACATTTAAGCAAAAGTATTCACATACTTTTCAAAGCTAGATCTCAATATCATATTTTCAAGGCTTAACTGTAAAAGTTCTCACAAATCCATTGTTTAAATTTATTTTTCTACAGGAAACAAGAGAGAACTGTGGTCTCAACCGATCCTACCCATTTGGTGCTACACCTAATGTTGACTCAAATAAAGAAGGTGAAAACTTTCAGGTTTGTTAGACAATTCCACTAAAAAAATAAAATAGATTTAGAAAAATAATTCTGTGCTGAGAAACATATTGTATCATAAAAATCAGCAACGAATTCCATATTTGTTTGCCTCTAATCATAAGAATAATCTTAATTGTATCAAATTTATATGCAAACTTGAACTATTTATTATGTGGTTTGATTGTAATGAGTTTGTGGAAAGATATTTAAAATCTTTTAAATAGTTTATGAAAAGCTTCATCAATTAGTTACAAATCGTAGAATGCCTGTGAAATTAATATTATTACTGTATGCTATATATATCAATCCTATCTTATCCTATATTTCAATCAAATTATTTAGTGTATTTAAGATAGATAATTCTTGTAACTGTTATTAGTTATTTTTACCATTAACTATTATTAGTGTATAACTTGACTGGATATAAGATAGGGTTTGTAGAATGTAGAGAAGGCATGTGTTTCAAATCCGAGAAGACTGTAATACAGGTTGTCCAATTATTACAATTTTCTATGTCAACGAAAAAATTTCGTCATCGTTTTGTGAGTGATTTTATGAAAACCATTAAAAGAAAAGTTATCCTTTCCAGTAATATCACCCAATAACGTTTAACAAATAGCATGATAATAATTAATATAAAAAATAATTCATTATGGTACCGGTACTGTTAGGAAACACAAGAAAGAAAAGAACATATTCCTGCGCTGCCCATTGTGTCAATAGTACTTCCGATTACATTGATAACAGGCCCTTTTTGTTTATTTTTCTCCTCCTCACTCCATCTTCATAAATAGCAAATGGTTATATAGAATGTTCGAGGCAACATTATCTGTATAAATAGAACATCAAGAAGCCTATGGAGATTCCAAGAATTCGCCAGAATGTTCCAGATTATGTTATCAGTTTCCAGAACTTCCTGGAAGGTTACAAAAATTTATAAAAAACGGATGTCCTAGTGAGCAGGAGTTCAGTTGTCATTCGAAAGTTTTAATGTGATAAAGTGACATTGGCAGACTTCCTTTACAGTGTACACATATGTAGTGATGTTTCTATAAATGGTTGTTATGTATATCAAATAGTCACAGACTGGGCTTTGTAAGTGTTCCATTTCTTATTGAATGTTTAATGTTTTGTTAGACATTCCTTTTTACAACATTGAATAGCTTATTGGATAGTTATTTATTGAATTATTGATCGGCCTACTGACAGTAATTAGTTTCTGTACAGTGGTATAGAAAACTCATTATTAGTTGTACGTTATTGATCTGTTTGTTTCTTATTGGCTTTTCTTGTGCGACACATAATTTTATTGATTAGTGCGTGTTGTAAGTAATTTGCGTAAATGAAGTGCGAGTGTTAGTCTTCGGGATCTGTGATGGGTCCACATTTATTTTCTACCTGAAGGTAGACGAAGCAACAGGTTGATGGGATTGGAAAGGGTTGTCCAATTGTTTGTAAATATGGAAATATTCCTTCCTTCATCCTTTTTCTATTGTTCTATAATAGTTTGGAAGTTTGACCAATTTGTTGATTTCGAGCCTTCCTTGCTGGTGTTGACTATAGAGCGCACATTTTGGAGTAGATATTTTTTGTAGTTGTGAGACAAAAACTTTTGTGAAATCAATGTAACTTAAAACTATTTCAATGCCCTTTCAGGTTCTACAGAATGAGCTCATAATAAAACTATGTTGAAATCAAATTTGATAGATAATTACAAAATTTCTGTTCACTATACAGCCCACACTAGCAATATTACTTTAGACTTTGAGTACAGCTGTATATTATTATAATCTATTCCAAAACGACCGATCTCCAACTCCTTTCCAACTGCCAAGAGTTCAAAAGCTCTCTGTTGAAGTCAGGAAGACTTCAACGATTGTTACTTCAACGACATTCAAAGATTATTAATTTTGGACCCAAGCTTCAAAAACAATTATAAGGTTGGTACATTGCTCAAAGAGGCAAGGCTAAGAGGGTAATATCCCCATTTGATAACATCCACTTAAACCCATAATGCGACTTGAAATAGAACGATTTATGGCTAGAAACGCTCAAAATGTGGTTTTAGAGAGGTTGGTTATTAATTTTTTTCTCGGGGGAGGACCCTCCCCACCCTCAAGACTATGAGAGTCATAAATATTAGTCAAAATTCTGAGGGCAGTTTTGATATATGAGGCCAACTGTAAAGGGAGACTAAAGAGATCGTTTGCCACTATTAATTAAGTGTAGGCTTATCAGAACCTGTCACTTAGTTGTAGTACTGTATTCGAATTTGCTTCATTTCTCTTTCATGATTATCCACAAGATAATCTATAGCCTATTCAGAATATTATTTTAGAAAAAACATAATTTATCAAGTAACAGTTTTTTCAGATTGAATTTCAGTGGTAGGTCTTGGAATGGTGTCAAAGATAGTACATTATCAAAGTAGGGGGGGGGGGGGGGAGGGAGGAGGAGTTACCACCCTTTAGGTAACTAAATCTATAGGAAATAGGTAGGAAATAGACAATATTAACATCTGTTCCAATGCAGTTACAAGAAAACTCTCTGTAAATTCCTGAAGTAGGGTATATAAAGACAAAATAATCTACACATATTCGATCAATACCCACATCTCGGCACTTCTTTGTTGATTTGAAAGCAAATCATGAATCGCTTACAATCTTCACCAAAAGAGAATCAACTCTCAAGCATTGTCACTTTATTGAGATTTTGTCACTCTGCATGTGTAGCCCAGTACTCCAGATTACTCCAAATCGTGCTCTCTTCAGATGGTAAATTATTTTTGGGTCCAGTTCTCATACTAGTCACTAACAATTGGCATTCATAGATCTAAGAACAATAGCTGTATTCTCCCACAACCGAACAACCTGTTGCCCCGTACACTACAGGTAGAAAATAAATGTGGGCCCATCACAGATCCCCAAGCCGAGTGTTAATTTCACGTGTTGCCAGCATTATTTTAGTGATAGACCCGTAAAAATACTTATATCTCTGGGATGTTTTCCATGACGAAAAACTTAATGAGCAATCTAATATTAATACTGACACTGTATTTCACTTTTATATAATGCATTACTCACATATATTGAAGATGCTTGAGGAATGCATTTCACTTCTGAAAAGAAGCTTCGTCAGAGGCTGACGAAGCTTCTTTTCAGAAGTGAAATGCATCCCTCAAGCATCTCCAATATAAGTGAGTAATACATTATATAGAAGTGAAATACAGTGTCAGTTTTAATATTAGACTTATATCTCATTACTAAAACAAGAGTTTTGTGCTTCCATGAAACATTTTTATTCCAAAACAATTATGGAGCATCAAGTATTTTATTCTGTTTAGAAAACTCAAATTTTTATTAAGAGTAAAATAATGAAGAATTAAATTTTACTGTGAGATATGCCTTTATTAAGACATAAGTTACATACTCTTAAAAGAATCACATATAAATTACACATAAATTATTGCAATAATTGTTCATCTATTAGGTATTAGGTAAAGGTCTGATTAATATTATAATTCTACAAAAATTAAAGTAAAGGTACAGTAATGTGTGTTTTTATGTCAATGTACACTCACTGAACAATTTCTGTGGGACTGACAATGTATTTTGAATACACTCTCAGTCTTACAGAAGGATATCAATCTGTTCTATCCAAAATAGTGGCTTCACTATAAAGTCACATACAGTAACCAAGTAAAGTACAAAAAATATATTCTTTAAAAAACTACTGGCCTAATGAAAAATAGCACTGACCAATATGACATTTTTTACAATTATCAATTAAATATGTCATGTACCTAGAAGAAATAAGTTTTTCTATGTAGGCTATATGTTAATTAGAAATTTTCATCTCTTCCAGGTTGACTCTCCTGGAGATTATAATGGTGCTACATCAATATCCAGCTTAAATTTAGTTCAGCAGCCTCAAAAATGTCTCATACTGAAACCGATTACCTCAAACTTAACTTCAAAAACTGATTTGAAGTATTCTTTGATCAGGTCATTTACTCCATCAAGAAGGACTTTTTCGAATGTGCCTATGAGAAGTAATAATGAAACAGAGACGATTGCCCAGAAAATACCAGTCAGTTTGCCAAAAATAATCGTAGATGTTGCAAAGCCAAAAAATAATTTCAATAGTTCAACAAATTCCATATTAAGTGCTGAAACAGATCGTTCAACTGTTTTTCCAGTGAAGCAATTTCCACCTCATGTTCAGAATGTTATTGGTGGATTGATGAATAGCAGAAATGGAAATACGTCTTCTTATAAGCCACTTGTTGTGGAAACATCACAGTTTCAGAACAAAATTTCACAAAATAATGTGAACTCAAACTATGAAGACCACTCGTTTGTGAAACCAGCACAAAACTTGCCAACCTGGCCTGCAAACATAAATTGGAATAATAATAATAATCTTTGTCAACCTATTATATCTGATTACTTGAATAATGTACAACCCATGAGAGCTAATTACCCATTGAATGCCCAACTCTGCAAATCCCAAAATATTGTAGTTGGGCCATCAAATTCTACATGGAAAGGCAATCCTATTGGATCTGTTACAACATCTGGTTGGTTAAGTAATGCAGACACTCAAAAATTGTCAAATCTTGGGACTTGGTCTACAAATAATGTTAATAATTTTGGTGAATACTCAAACACTTATAACTGGGGTAATGCTGTAAGACTTCTGGGACCTACACATGGAGTTACAAATAGTTTTCACCCAAATTTCACGCCATCAAAGCCAAATAAAGTAGTTCCCACTATAACAGGTACAAAAATTATTCCTAATTTTAATCCAAATAAAACAAGGCCTAATTACTTTTCTGGGTATGTAAATGGACAGAATGTAGGTGGTGCAGGGTCTAATTCAACAGTTGTAGGAAGCACTGATAGTAGAAAAAATATTATCTCATCACCATTTAACAGTGGGTTTGTGGCAGAACCAAGTGTTGTCAATAATGGTTTCTCATCGAACTCAAATATTGACCAAATTCAAGGTACCACTGACTCCAAGAACAACATTTTTATTTCTCCAATGTCATATAATAATGCAAAAATTGAGAATAAGCCAAATTTTACCAGAAATTCTACACCTAATTTGAAGATTGAAGAAGGTTTTGATGGTAAGAAAATTATGTCATTAGCATTTGATAACATGAATGATGAACTCAATAACATGAACCAACCCACAGTGAGCTCGAGTAATGATAGTGCAAATAAAGACAACATCATCACAGTATCTGAGAACAATGTGAGATATTCGGAGAAACCCAATATTATCAACAATACTACTCTCTATTCAAAAGTTTTTGAAAATATTGAAAGTGGAAACATTCTCACTACATCTACGGCTTATAATAGAGGAGGGCCCATGTATAAGTCAACTGTCATTAATAATAATGATATAGACTTCAAGGTAGTAGAAAATATTGACACTAAGTATAATATTATCACATCATCCACAACGACATCGTATGATAATAATTGTGAAAGTATATTGCCGATCAATAGTGATGAGGAAGAATTGTTAAATACCCCAGACTGTGCTTTTGATGATTCATTCACTCTTGAAGTGCCAAATGCATCTCGTACAGATGTGTTTGAAGATTACAATACTAGTAGTATTGATTCTCATCAAGCTTTGGGAAACAATAATAGTGTGATTCAGGCTACATCCACTTTGAAATTTAATGAATCTTTGCCTTTTCTTGAAGAAAATGGATTTCTAGTTAAAGAGGAGAATAATAATGTTCAAAAAAATATTGGTGGAAGTAATATAAGTACCAGTGGTTTGGAAAATGCTATACTCCCTGATTACCAGGAAGATCTATCGTTTGTGTTCTTGGAGGATGAGCCCAAGTTTTCTGTTGGAAATTTGGGGAGTTGTGAGGAAAAAGATGAGGAATTTGATTTGGATAGTTTAATTGAGAAGAATGAGCAGTTTTCCATTGATGTTATGAAAAAAGGGGAGATAATGATAGAAAAAAGTGATAAACAAATAGATGGGGATAAATCTTGTGATAAAATCATTAAAGGAAAAGATTTTGGAAAAAAGATTAAAAATGGTAAGGAAACAACTGAGGGAGATTTTGACGCATTGTGTTCAAAAATGGCTGGTGAAGATGAGGAACAAGTTTTGCTTCCCTGTGGGCTTTGTGAAATGATGTTTCAAAATAAACTTAGTCTTAAAGTACATTTGAGAACACATTCAAAAGAGAACGATTATGTTTGTGAGGTTTGCGGCAGGAGTTTCAAACAGGAAACAACATTGAAAAATCATTACCTGAGGTCACACACATATGACAACAAGACGCACAAGTGCAATGTTTGTGAACAATCGTTTGATTTCTGGAGCATGTTGAAGGAACATAGGGAGACAGTTCATCCATCCAATGATAAACATCAATGTTACATATGTGAGAAGGTTTTCCCCAATAAGACGGCACTAAAGGCTCATGTACAACGCCATACAGATCCTCGACGTTATAAATGTCAGTACTGTGACAAAGTCTACAAAGACCGAGCCGGTTTGAATGTGCACCTAGTAGTACACACCCAAGTTTCCAAATTTTCTTGCACTCTTTGCGATCGCAAGTTTGGGAAAAAAAATCTTCTCACTGACCATATGAAAATTTTCCACCTGAAACAAAAAGATCACACATGTCATGAATGCAATAGAGCTTTCAGCACTAAAAACACACTGAAACGTCATTCTTGGATACACACTGGAGAGAAGAATTACATTTGCGAGATATGTGGACGGCCATTCAGACAAAAAGTTGCATTGACAGTGCACATGAAAGTGCATAACAAGCCGCCAAAATTTCAAAATGCATTTGGTAGCAGTAATGGTTTGATAAATTTGTGCAATAATAACAATTTTGTAAGTCAACCTGTATGCAACGTTTTCAAATTTCAAAATGAGAATGTTGAATCAAAGTACAACCATTTAGTTTTATTGTAAGATATCAATTTCTAAAAGTCAAGTTGTTATGAAGATTATTATGTGTTTCCAATACAAATTAAATTTTTAGACTATTTTTACACTAAAGTATTATTTTTGAAGAAAACTTGTTGCTTCTGGATAGTTTTATCTTGCTAATTAATCAATAATATAGGCCTACTACAAAAATTATTGAAAATGAATAATTAATAAACAAGATATAACTGAGCCAGTATATTTTATTTCAATAGAGTTCTCAATAATTAATCAATCTAGCTGATAAATTCAATATGTTTTGATAAGTTAGATTATGGATTAACTTTCCAACATAGAATAGAGAGTTTGAATGATCATCTCATAGGAATTATTGAGCACTTCAAAAAACGTACCTTTTACAATGTCGTATTGTATTTTTAGAAACGATGCATCATTCAGGAGAGATAGAAAATCACTTAGAAAGAGAAGTTTCTCAAGATTATTAATAATTTTCATAGAAAGATGCAATAGAGGTAACTCTGATAGTTCCCAACATATGAGAGCATGGACGTAGTCAGTGAGGGGGTAAACTTCCCCCCCTGACCAATTTAGTATAACATAAAATTTTCTGAATTGGTCTTGTAAATGTTTTTTAAAAAATGTGTCCAAGTATGTGTAGTATAGTTGCAAGCTACTTATTTATTCAATACAAAGTTCCTTTTTATTCTTCCTAGCAGTTCCTCATGATAGTATGAACCTTTTATGATTGATTTCTTTTCATTATAACAATTTTCTTATAATGAAGAGTGTTGTATATTCACATTCTTTTATATTCTTACTTTTGAGATTTGACTCAATTGTATAGCTCGAAACTTGAAATAGGCTTCTAGCATTAATAGAAGATTTGATGAACTTTGAAGAGCCATGTCTCGCAGACTGTTAGGCCTGTAATAACCATTTTGGTCTCAAATTGTAGGTAATATAATGTAGGCCTACTTTTAAAATAATAATAGTTGTTTTTATGAAAAAGTTATGCTTCAGGATCAAAATTGACCAAACGTTAAAAAAGTGCAAAATTCCACTGATTTTTACACTTTTTGGCAGTGACTGGAAGGTTGCTGAGGTCAAAACTTTGGATTTGGCATCTCGGTACTATCACACATACAACACAAAAAAAGAAACCTACCACCCCATTTTATGTGAGGTAAAATGTATTAGGTTTACTGCTGGGTTATAACGGCTGCTAATCCTAGCCTCAACAAAACACTACCCCTGGTGGCAGGCTGACGAAGCTTCTCTTTAGAAGCGAAAGGCAAACCTCCAGTAGTCTATATATAAGTATTATTATAACTTCTTTGTCTATAAGTGAGTGAAATTCGAAATTTAAATAGAAATACATGGCCGTATTTATGAACATAACTTACAGCATTTTTATCTAAGAATGACTTGGAAAGGCTCTACATTCAATGTGATGGTCACAAGCTTTACCTAAAACCGAAGCTTGATTTCAGACACTAACAAATATAAATTAAAATAGATGAAAGGATGAAGATAACTTACCGTATGTAAATTAACAGTTCCTGTTACGTAATTATTGACACAACAATATCCTTTATATTATATAATATTCTCTGTTTTCAAATTTGAAAAAAATAAAATTTTGATGTAGTGTTGTGAGCGCTATCTGACAGCAGACCAAATAACTTCTATCCATTTTTCTTTATCATACATGAGAAGAAAAAATTATAGGTTAGAAGTCGATTTATATAAAGAAAGTAAAAGTGTGTCAATAGGTCAAATAAACAGTGACCTACAGATTGCAATGGTGCAAAAAATGAATATGATGATTTTATTCTATTTTGATAGAATTTACTGTAGATGAAAACTTTATTTTAAACCTTACTAAAAAATGAAGCCAAAATATGATAGAACAAAATCTCAACAACGGCTTCCAGAAAGCCCTCTATCTATCTTTTAGCTCTACCATAGAATAGAGATAAACATTTTAAAATGAAGTATTTACTTTAAACTGAGAAAATGTTAAATTTCTTAAAATTAAATTAATGAATTTCATAGAATATTTGGTACCAATACTCAACAATTTAAAGTTGTTAAGTCCAGTTTCTGGGTTTCTATTCTCAAGATAGTCTAGATATAGATCCTCTGGTTAAATTTTAAATATTTCAAAGTAAATAAGTGACTGCTCAACACTATGGTACCGGGGTACACGAAGCTAGTAGCAGAGTTTTCAAAAATGCAAGTTTGTTTACAAATGGGTACTTGGTACATATGTATGTTACATGAATGCAAAGCTTCTTTTACACTGATTTTTTAAAATAATTTTTATTTAAAATGTTGTATACAGAGTGATTTACATAGTGATACCGGCGCTATCTGAGCTCATTGTGCTAGCAAAAATAATGAAAAAAGTTCATATGAACATAGGTCCAAAAATGTGCTTTGTTACCGAGTTATACAGAGTGAAAGAGTTTGCACAAAATGAGTGAAAGACTTGCTGAAATCCTGGGAAGGTTTCTGAAGAGACTAATTCAGTTAATTCTTACGGATTTCAACCTATTTTTTCCAATCGCTATTCTTGATCACTATTGATTGATCTTTACTTTGCTTGCTCTTTAAATCCACCTGCTCATGCAGGACTTGAAAACAAGGAATTTAAAAATTCCTTGACTACAAAGTGTGGTCCGTGTTTTTTATCAAAAGAAGACCAACTATTGGTTTGTTGGGAAGCTCATCATATTAATGAGTACTAGAAGGAGAAGAAGGTAGAAGGAAAAGTGGCAAGGTCGTGAAGAAAGAGTAAGAGAAGTGAAAATTAAATTTAATTATTGGTGAACGATTCAGTTATGAAAATTGAGTTTGAAGAGCTTTTTAGGGGGTGTTTCTATGAGAAGCTAAAACTATTAACTTTTTATTGTAAATTCAATGACTCGCAGTTAATTTTAATTGTGGATAAATAATAATTTCTAGTCACGTAGGACTAACGTTTTCGGATCATGGAGACTCACCTTCAAAAGCCTTTGAAAACGTTTGGTCTACGTATAAGTAGAAATTATTATTTATCCACAATTAAAATTGACTGCGAGTCGTTGAATTTACAATAACAAGTTAATAGTTTTAGCCTCTCATAGAAACACCCCCTAAAAAATCTGAAATGATTGCTTTGCATTTTTAGTATTGTTCTTGAGTTATTCTGCATGAAAAATCACTAAAACCTTGAAAAAATTGAACAAAAGAGTTCAAACTATACTCAAATTCGCAATTTTTACACACCCTGTTGTACCTCAATTTTATTGATTGCGAGTCATTGTATTTACAATAAAAAGTTAATATTAACAATGTAGATCGTTATGGAACAAGAAATCCACGGTTGAAACTCTTGACTTTTTTGAACATTTTGATTCTGCACAAATTTTGGTATTGGAGTTCGATTCAAAGTTTCGATTCTGAAAGTTGAGAGAGAAGTGATCTTCAAATGTTTTCGAAAAATCATCCTCTTCTCTCTTAGGGGTGTGAAAAGATAAAATTCAATTAGGTCATGTGAATCAAGTACTGGATGTTGAAGAATAATAATTGTGTTCCTGGAAATTTTAGACTTTATTTTTTAAACTTCTTTGTAAATTTGATAACTGGAGCTACAAGGTACGGTAAGTCAATGGCATTATTAAAAATGCAATGCAACCCCCTCAACATTTTGCAGGTGTGTTTTTGTAGGGATACAAAAGTATTGACTTTTGATCACAGATTTTTCACAAATTGTTCTTAAGAGTTCAATTGAAAAAAATGAAATTTGAGTGAAAGGGGCTTGTAAAGTTTTTTCAATAAAATCATCCCCTTCTGAGTTGAGGGACCGACAAAGTAAAATTGAGTTGGGTGCTGAGAGTCAAGGACCTAGTGTTGAAGAATCGTGATTCTGAGAATTTTAGAATTCCTTCCCCATTCAAATTTTTTTTTAAGTTCTCGTGGCGGGGTGTGAAGGGTACCTAATTTTTAAATTGCTGCTAAACTAAATTATATTCCCCCTTGGAGGGGAGTATATCCTGTTCCCATCTCCCCTCGGCTGTGTTGTAATAATAATGACCGAATATATCTATAGAATCCATCAATTCCTGGAATTTGATAAACAATTTACATAAATAATACGTATTATTTGCATTCATGTTATACACTTGTACACATACATTAAACTACATATAACATACATTTGAAATATATCTAATGTTTACATTCGAATATTGACTGAAATTCATTAGTACAAAACAGTGGAATGAGACCGTTTTCTGTGGCACAAGTGAGAGAAATAGAGAAAGAACGTCCTTTCTCAGAGAGGTTTTCTTGGAATAACGATATTAATAGGAAAGGTTGTTCTCGAATGAAATGAACTGGCCCGTCTTGACAAAATTCCTTGGTTGCAACAGCCATTCGCTTTGTCTGCCTTCTGGCTTTCTCTTTTTTGTCGTTTGGAAGTATCTCGAAGCAAGACAATAGTCCCGCATCTTGAATGCACGTGTTACTGTTACTGTTCAATCGAGGATCTGCCTTCTTCGTGAATGGCATGGTATA
Source organism: Conomelus anceps (assembly GCA_948455865.1). Lineage (NCBI taxonomy): Eukaryota > Metazoa > Arthropoda > Insecta > Hemiptera > Delphacidae > Conomelus > Conomelus anceps. The sequence continues at coordinate 30,783,743 of OX418225.1, read as the reverse complement.
CTCACTCCTCAAAGTTGATAGAAGGTTTTTGTGAAGGTTTGTACTGTAGTCCGAATCGTTCTTCACTCGCTTTTCTCAGTTTATTTATCAGTGTTATGGTAGCTTTTTAGTAGGTCTAATAGTTGATTTTACGTTGTTATAGAGATTTTAGGCAATTAGTCAAATCATATAACTTGTATTTAATCTACGGTAAAGTCTAGAGTATCTAATTAGTACATTAGAAAGTTTAGTGTCATAGTCAGAACAATTTTTCTATTATTGTCTACTACGTTCGTCTGTCTTCGCTTCTTTGTTCAAGGTGAGTGTGAATAACAGCTTTTTTCTAGATAGTATATAGGTAAAACATCGACTGAATAAGTTAGTTTATAATGTTTTATGGTAATAATAACGTGTACCCACATAGGCCTATCTCTCTCAGGCATAAATGCAGGTTGAACTTATTCATTACAATAGTTCGTTTCAATTATTGAAATTGACTTTGGTGTTGTGCTAGGGCGGTAGTTTGGATTATCAGGCAAATTAAAGTATTGTTTAAAGCCGCACCATAACCTGAGAGTACACGAATAAAAAAATCATTTACAGTAGTTCAAAAATAACAGCCTCAACGTCTAACTCGCCAGTATTTGCTATTTTCACTACCTTATAGGAAATTAATAAAATTTTTAGCTTTTTTATTATTTTTTAAATTTTATAAGTGTATGGGAGACCGTTTTGCCTTTGATCACTTCATGATTTTATTTCTCAAAAATACATTTCCAAGATAAATTTAGATAGTCTTTGATAGTCTTCATTGTTCTAAAATGTTATATTTTTCAAAAATTCAAATTGAAAGAAATTTTGAGAAAACACAATTATCCATTTAATTGATGAATTTAAGAAACAGCTAGACTGCACAAACCTCATTTCTATAATAATAGATTTCAATTGACTTTTTTTGTTCAAATGATACTATGATTTTTAAATTTGACATTATTTTTTATAACTTTATGTTCAAGTAAGCTAGCTCATGTTTTTTTGAAATTGAAATTACATTGATGAAGCTGACAAGCAGCCAACTGAGACTAGTTTTGCGTAACTGATTATATTGTTATGAGTTTACCTAAAGAAAACAGTCAGTGGGATCAAGTGGTTGAATAGTTCTCACATCTTAGGCATTACCTGCAGTATTGTCTCCCTGGAATGGTGCCAGTTGATTGAAGTGGACAACTCTTGGTTTTCCTCTAGGTTTCTTGATCCGGTAGACTACATCATTGATTCTAGTAACCACTTCAAAAGGTCCATCCCAGGAAGTCTGTAATCTAGGGGAGTAACCTTGATGTCGCTGTGGGTTGTAGAACCAAACTAAGTCTCCAGGCTGGTATCCACCATGATCTGCCTTGATATCATAGCATTCTTTCATCTTGTCACTGGTTCCTTGGATGTTGGTTTGAACAATCTCATGAATCTCATCCATCTGTTTCCGAAACTGGGTGACATAGTCCTCTCCTAACAAATCCTCTCCAGGTGTACATCCAAACTTTAAGTCACAAGGAAGTCTAATATCTCGCCCAAACACTACCTTGGCTGGTGAAAGTTTTGTAGACTCATTGACAGAGCTTCGGTATGCCATCAGGAATAGGTGAAGATATTGGTCCCAGTCTCGTTGATGCTTGGATACAACTTTTGACAGGCATTTTCCCATGGTCCTGTTCATACGCTCCACCATTCCATCTGACTGAGGGTGAAGGGGTGTAGTCCTTGTCTTATGGATTCCCAGCACCTCACACATACAGGAAAACACTGAAGACTCAAAGTTCCTTCCTTGATCAGAATGTAACTCTAATGGGACACCAAAACGACTGACAAATTCCTTGATTATTACATCAGCAACACTGACTGCTTCTTGATTTGGCAAGGCATAGGCTTTGACCCATTTGCTGAAATAATCCATCACTACCAGGATATACTTATTCCCACTATCAGATAATGGAAATGGTCCAGCTATGTCAATGGCTATTTGCTCAAAAGGTGCTCCAACATTGTATTGTTTCATGGGAGCCTTCTTTCTATGCAAGGGGCCATTTGCAGATGCACAAACAGTGCAATTGCGACACCAGTTCTTGACATCTTTGCTTGAATTTGGCCAGTAAAACCTTTCTCGTACTTTCTCCAGTGTCTTATGAACTCCAAAATGGCCCCCAGAGACTCCATCATGTATTTGTCTCAGCACTTCAGGAATCCTTTTCCTGGGAACAATAATTTGCAGCCTCTGCTGATCACCAGCTGCATTCTCTAGCTTCCTTTTCAGGATTCCTCTGTCTTCTACAATAGAGTCCCATTGTGCCCAGAGGGACTTGACATGTGGTGGCAAAGGTGCTATTTCTTGCCAACTAGGTCTTCTTGCAGAACGTTTCCACAACCAAAGGTGCTTCAGATCAGGGTCTTCTTCCTGATCCTTAAGTAACTCAGCACCTTGCCAGTGGTCATTGGTAATAGTTGTCCTATGTACCAAAACTTCCTTCCCATCCTGGCGTGAGCAGTGTTTGCAGTCCTCCTCACAGGGTCTTCGAGAAAGGGCATCAGCATTCAGGTGACTATTTCCAGCTCGGTGTACAAATTTAAAGTCATATTCTTGTGAGTGCTGGATCCATCTTGCCACTTGTCCTTCAGGAGACTTGAACCGGAGAAGCCATGTCAAAGATGCATGACCAGTTCTCAGCAGGAATTGACGTCCATATAAGTATTTGTGGAAGTGGCTGATTGATTTCACTACTGCTAGCAGTTCTCTTCTAGTAACACAGTAGTTACGCTCAGGTTTTGACAGCACCTTGCTAAAATATCCAATGACCTTTTCCTCCCCATCTTGCTCTTGAGAAAGTACTCCACCAATTGCTGTGTTGCTGGCATCAGTGTCAAGAATGAACTTGCCTTCAACTCTTGGGTAAGCCAATATAGGTGCTTGGCAAAGTGTCTCTTTTAGTCTGTTGAAGGCCTGCTGGCAATTTTTGTCCCAGAGAAAACTCTGTTTCTCCTCTGTCAGCTTGATAAGGGGTTTTGCTATACCAGAGAATCCCATCACAAACCGTCGATAATATGTGCAAAGGCCAAGGAAACTGTGCACTTCTGATTTTTCTTTGGGCACTGGCCACTTGGTTATGGCTGTTACCTTCTCAGGATCCATAGACACACCTTTATCAGATACCACATGCCCTAGGTAATTAACCTGTCTTTTAAACAGATTGCACTTCTTTGGGTTGAGCATCAGGTTAGCTTGTCTCAGTCTTTCAAATACTTGCTGCAAGTTTTCCAGCTGATGTTGGAAAGACTTTCCCAAGACAATGATGTCATCCAGGTAGACCAGGCAAGTTTCCCATGACAGTCCCCTCAACACATTCTCCATTAATCTTTCAAAGGTTGCTGGAGTATTACACAAGCCAAATGGCATCACAGTGAATTGCCAAAGACCTTCTCTGATTGAAAATGCAGTCTTTTCTTTGTCCTTAGGTTCAAGTCCAACTTGCCAGTATCCACTTTTCAGGTCCAGAGTCAACAACAACTTGCAACCTTCCAGGCTATCCAGTGTGTCATCAATTCGAGGTAGAGGGTAACTGTCTTTTTTGGTGGCATCATTCAGAAGATGATAGTCCACACAGAACCGGAGTGTATTATCCTTTTTTTTTTACAAGCACCACTGGTGAAATCCAAGGGCTATTGGATGGTTCAATTATGCCTTCATTTTCCATTTCCTCAATTATTTTTCTAGCTTCCTCTCTTTTAGCCAGAGGTAACCTTCTAGGGTTCTGGCGGATGGGTTTGGCATTTCCAGTATCTATTGCATGCTCAACTATGTTGGTTCTGCCCTTTGGGCCCTCTCCTATATCAAAAATATCCTGATAACTAGTTATGAGGTCCCTTACTTGATTTTGTTGTTCTTTGACTAGATCTTGACAGGATACTTCAACAAAGGCCTTCAGCTTCTCTGGGAGACACTTCTTCTGTGGTTGGGTTGTCTGCATTTGTTGTATGACAGATGTGACTGGTGAGCAATGTCCTAAAGTACTACTTCTCTTCAAAGTAACTTCATAATCATTCACATTCATCAAGAGGACAGGGAATTCTTGGCTAGTAAGAAAAAGTGTCCTAGCCACTAGGACACCATGACCAAGCTCCCCCTCATGAATTTCTGGTTCTAGCAACACATTAATCCCCATAGGGACATCCTCCTTTGTCGTAGCATGAGTCACAATCTGGCTCCTTGCTGGTATTGTGATTTCTTTTAGCAGTTGTATTTGGGCTGTACAGTCTTTTCCAGAGTGTAGAACAACTTCTTCTCCACCAATGGTCAATGTCTTCCTTCTAAGATCCAACTCTAGGCCAAAAGTAGAAAGAAAATCCAAGCCTAGTATGACTTCTTCACTAATCTCTGCCACAAGTACACAATGTTTAAAACAGGCCTTACCAATCATCTCTCCACAGACACTTACAGGCCCACCTGTAGCAGTTTTCAGCTTCCAGGTTGTTTGTGAGATATCTTGCTGGTTAGCTACTGTTTTGGAGTTTATTATTGTCTTAGTGGCTCCAGTATCTATAAGTAATTTACAGGAGCTTCCATTCACCATTCCATTAATGTAAAGACTGTGGGGTTTATCAGATAACATTACAATGACTGGTTTTGTACATGGGGAGAGGGTCTTCTGTCTACAGGTTGATGGTTGCCCCTTCACATCAACCCTCTTTAGTTTTCCTGATTCTTCTCAGTGGTTGATTTATTTGGGCACTTATTACGCAGGTGCCCTCTCTCTCCACAGCGCCAGCAACGTATCTCCCTCCTTCCTGTTCTTAACTTTTCTATGACTTTCTTCACCAATTCTTCCAGAGACTCATCACTCCTATCCTCTGCTTCAACAGCCCAGACTCGGGCATTACCCTTCACTGATTGTCATACTGCTTCGAATTCCAAAGCCTTGGTGAGGGCCTCACTGAGTGTCTGAGGGCGAGCCAATTTAATAGCTTGTTGAGTTTCAGGTTCCCGAAGACCATCCAGGAACCTCTCAATGGCTAGAGTCTCATATACTCCATCATCCACAGATGGGTAGGCTTTTCTTACCAGGTGGGCAATATCACTACTTTCAAACTCTTGGAGTGATTCGTTTGGCTTCTGGATCCTATTCTTGAGTTGTGAATGGTAAAGTTGATCCATGTGTTGATGGCCAAACCTCATTTCTATGCACCTCAGAAGCACATCAAAGTTCTGCCTATCAGCCATAGGGATTGTTTGGAGAATTGCTAATGCATCTCCACGGAGTGACAGGCTAAGCATTGCAGCTTTCACTGCAGGTGTCCAGCCATGTATGTCAGCAGCTGTCTCAAGCAAGGAATGGTAATCCTCCCATGGCATCTTTCCATCAAAAGTGGGTAGCCCAATTGGATGACTTGGCAGGATGATAGGTGCTTTTTGATAACTTACAGAAGTGTCTTCTCTAACTTGATTAACAGAGGCAACATCAACCATAGAGATTGATCTTTCAATGCCATTATTGTGTTCCTGTAGTTTTTTAAACTTCTTTTCAAATTTATCTTCCATGTTTTTTATTTCATTTCTTAAGAAATTATGATTTTCCTGCAATTTTTCCTCAAATATATCTCTGTTCTCTTCTAATTTTCTTTCCAAAGCTGACTTTAACTCACCATATGGGGTTTCAAAGAGGAATGTGTCCGGATCCAAACCTTCCTCAACCAATGCCACACGAAGTCGTTCTTGCAGAATAGCTTTATTACCACTTATTTCAAGATCTCGTTCTTCTAATTCTTGTTTTAAGTCACTCACTTTCAAACATGAAAGTTTTAAACCTTTTCCAGCCATTTTAAATCTCAAGCCAGTATAACTGTTAAAAGTAAACACAAAAAAATGGATGAACAAATAAATAGTTGAAAAACACTAATAAAATCACTTTTTCGAATAGATAAACCCACCTCAAATGCACTTATCCCACTTCTGACACCAATTGTTACGGGTTTACCTAAAGAAAACAGTCAGAGGCGTTTTAAACACGGATTTTATTAAAGAACAACGTTTGGAAATTATCACTTCAACTGCTTAACACGAACTAACTATTTTTATTTCTCTATCAGAAACCTTCTAAAGCTTCCAAACATTCCAAACATTCCATTTGGTATTACCAGCTGATTTTACATAGGCAACTTGTCACCTGGCCGTAGCAATATAACCTATTTTACATGCAACAGCTGGTGATGTGTGTACCTCGAGCCATATTTGATCCGTCACATTTAATTAATTTTACTGCTGAGTGATAAAACGAAAATATTTCTTTGAATTCTAGTGAAAATAATCACAAACATAAATAAAACAAATAAGAAACCGACTTCAATGAAATGATACTCAGAAATTAATACTTGTGCACTATAAAGTTTAATGTAGCCTAAAGTTTTTATTTTTAAATTTCAAATTTAAAACTTTAAATTTCATAGAAGTAATCTTTTGAAATTGGCGCCAGCAAATTTTACATAAACTTATAAAATAAAACATATAATTTCTTATCAATTTTATAAACTTCAAAAATTAATATAACATGTAATTCCTTATCAATTTCATAAAAATTGATTCAGCGGTTTCGGAGTTTACTGGGCACATATATGTTAAGAGATATGTACTCTTCATTTAATGTAGAATATTGTAGCCTATCTAGGAAAATAGCGGAAGCCTTCTTAAAAGCGAAATGGCCTTTAATGCGTCATTTCAAAGCGGTCTCTTTCAGAATATACCTACACTAAAAAATTAATAACTTTAAAGCACATTGTTCAATTATATATTTTTTGAAATTAACGATCTCAAACACATTTTTACAAAAAATATCCATACTGTATCCAATATTCATAAAAGTGCATTTTTCACTTAAAAATAAAGTACCGGTACTACATTACTACTTTAGTAAAATTTCGGCTTAAACTCTTCTTTCCAAGTCTTACATAACCTTACTTTTCTAAGACTTATTTTCATTTCATTTTCAGACAGATTTTTTCACAAAAATTGGATGGGGATCGATGGAGGAGGCAGTGAGAAGATCACTGGTGAGGCTTCTCACCAACGAAGTGGCGGTGAATTTCAGTTGGGAGGGAAGAAAGGGGAAGCGAGTCTTAGAAAATCTTTCCATCATTAAGAATTTAGAAGGTATGCTTCTTTATTTATGTTGGTCTCAAGCATATTTTATATCAGTCAACTACTGTATTAAAAAAGCAAATGAACAAATTTTTTTCAAATTATTTCTTTCATTTAGGAAACAGATTAAGTCTTGAATTCTGCACATTTATTTCTTGTACAGATCTCAAGCAATTCAATTTATTTAATTCCCCTCATGTACATGATATACTAATTCAAATTTCCTAGAGGATATATCCATCCCTATTTCTTAAAAAAAGCAATAGGGGGAACTAGAGACATGACCCACTTTTAGCTCTTGCCATTTTTTATGGGTAGAAAATGGTTTGAAATGTATATTGAACACATAGTCTTTCTATGTTCATGCAGTATAGTAATAGATTGGGAATATTTATCAGAAGTAGTTGTAGATATCAATTTCAGGAACCTTACAGAAGGGTTAAATCTCCCTAGTCCTAGGTTTTGAAATTCGAAAGTGTTGGCATTCCCATTATTATAGTGTGGAACTCCAACTTCTATTGCAATGCAGAGCTGATTAACCTTGTTGAAGTCGCGGTCAGACACCAGTGCCCAAGCATAAAAAATGAGTGATGCAAAAGCTCGAAATGGGTTAAGTCACTCTAACTAACCTCGAGCAAAACATTTTTTTAGCACTTCATTAGTCCTATTCTAGCATATAATCATATGATACCTGTAACAATAAACATTAAAATATGATACTCAATTCATCTGACCCCCAAAATAATATGTTACTTTGATTGTTTTACTAGACGTTTTTCTTGTAAAAATTTATGTTATTTCTTGATATGTAATTTGAATCAGGAATATTTCTCTTGATAATATATTAATGTGGGATTTATTTTCCTAGCAGCCAACCAGGGCCATTCTCATAACTACATTTTCTATCTATCAGGAATATTCATTGGAATTATTATTTTAAGATTTTGTTTTGATGAACCATCCATAACAAATGAAAAAAAATTATAGTCTGCATCCAATTAAAGCATCCATCATTTTGAGTAGAGCTATTGTTCAAATTGTACCAGAAAGAACTAATCCACCAACACATTTTTTAGCACTTTATCAGTCCTATTTTAGCATGATAATCATATGATACCTGTAACAATAAACATTAAAATATGGTACTCAATTCATCTGACCCCCAAAATAATATGTTACTTGATTGTTTTACTAAACTTTTTTCTTGTGAAAATTTATGTTATTTCTTGATATGCAATTTAAATCAGGAATATTCCTCTTGATAATATATTAATGTGGGATTTATTTCCCTAGCAGCCAATCAGGGCCATTTTCATAACTACATATAATATCTATCAGGAATATTTATTGGAATTATTATTTTAAGAAGATTTTGTTTTGATGAACTCATTCATAATAAATGGAACAAAATTATTGTCTGCATCTAACTAAAGCATCTATCATTTTCAGTAGAGCTATTGTGTTAATTGTACCAAAGAGACCAATCTAAATTTTGGCTGTTTTCTTCAGTATTATTTATCAACCAGTCTCTTTGCTTTCTGTAATCAATATGTTATTTGCTTCAGAGCTTAATTTCAGGTGTGAGAACGCTCATTTATTCCTATAAACCACCCTCTCTATTTTCAAATAAGGCCCAGTTGAATATTCCCTCACCCGCACGCCCCACCCCATTTGGTGCCTACTCCAACTTTCCTATAAACTTGTATATTCGGTTTGCACCAACCATTTTGTATGGAGCATACAATAACCAAAACCAATATACTTTTTTTTAATGAGTGGTAAAATAAAAACAAATAAATCCTTCTTTATATTCTTGTTCATAATACAGTACAGTAGTAATAATACATAACAATATGTAAACAGATGTATTTTTGAAGATTTTCTCAAAAACTAGTAAGTCAAGTGTTTATAATCTATTTTTAATGTCACATCTTGAACTGTAATTTTTTATATTTTACAAAAACATTTCACCTATCTTAAAAAGTGCAGAACAATTTTCATACCTTCAAAATAAACTCACTTCTAGAGAAAGGAAGGAAATGCTTAATGACAACAGCCAGAGAAATGGAAAGGTTTGAATGCCTAAATATTAAATTAAACAAGTGAACTGCTGCTAGTAGTGGTAAAACTGTTTTATTTTTAAAATTTAATGAAATTTCAGGTTTCTATATTTGCTGGTTATTAAGTGGGTGTAGGCCTACAGTTTTGTAATCTAATATTGTAAGGCAATGCCTAGACTGTTGGAAAAATCCAAAAAGTGGAGACTGCTAAACAGTGATACAAAACTAACTGTAAATAAAAAAATGTAGCATGTCCTACCCTACCCTACCCTACCCTCGCCCTACCCTACAGTATTTTATTATTATTTGCAAAATTTCTTATGATTATCTAAATATATAGTGAGATGAAACAACTTTGGAATCAGATTAGCCCAAACTGTGCATTCCCTTGCATTCTGACGCTCTTGGGAGGTAAGGGAACGCCGTTCCCTTGCATTCCCACTGAAATTAACCCCTGATTTGCTTATAATTCGAGTAATTTGTGTAACTCATTTATTTGTTTCAGGTGTTCTGTGTGCAACTCAGAAAAGTTTCACTCAAAAGATACTAGAAACAAGGGTGCGGGAGTGGTTCAGGCAAGCAGAGACAAGAATTTTTAATAAATGCAAAGCACTAAATAAAGTGTGATAATGTATCATTCAACTATATGCAATTATTGTGTATTATAATAAATGAAATGACTCATCTGAATATTTTGTTTACATATCATTTACACCATTCACCATTTCTATACACATTCTATATAATGTGCTCAACCACCAATATCAATCACTTGTATATTTTATGTATAATATATGTTTGATGTATGTGTATAGCTCTAATATACATATTATTTACATAATGCACATAGATTGGATAGCTACTGATATGAATCTTATGTAAATTTCATGTATAATAGATCCTTTTACATAACTTACATCAAATATATATTATTGACATATCTTATATGCATGTTATCATTTATGTCCACAAGTGTGACATTTGAATGCATTATTAACAGCTCTTATACATGAAGTGTACAACCAAATATAAATCACATGTATATTTTACATATATTAGAACCTTAAATATATGTAAACTTAGGTCTACTGTATGCATTTTGTTTATACGATTCACAAATTTAATATATATATTGGACAGCTTTCAATATAAATCTTATGTGAATTCTATGTATAATAGATCTCTCATATACATATATCAGGTTAAATGTATGTATCATTTACATATCTTGTTTATGTATTATTTACACCAATTTTATGTCCACAAGTGTGTCATTTGGACCTATTATTGACGATTCTATACATATTTTATATGTAGTGCTCAACCATTTATGTAAATGAGATGTACACTTTACATATAATGGACCTTCAATATATGTACACCTAGGTCTACTGTATGTATTTTGTACATATTATTCACATAATCTGTATACATTGAACAGCTTCAAATATAAATCTTATGTGAAGTTTATGTATAATAGATCTTTAATATACATATATTATATGATGCTAAATTTATGCATCATTTACACATATTGTTTATGTACTATTTACATATTCTGTTCACATAGAATTTACATATTTCATATACATATACACCATTGCTTTTATTCACATATTATTTACATATTTAATGCACATACAATTTATGTAAATATGTATGTTTTTTATATGTCCAAAAGCCAAACCTATGAGCCTTTCTTATACATGAAATTTACATTTCCATTGCTGTAGTTTACATATCATTCACATAATATGGATATTGCTTGAATGTAAATAATATATATAAGATACATGATTGTGCTGACTGGGCTGTTTTCTCAAATAGGCCTACTGTTAACTATGGCTCTGCATATAGTGTGTTATTTGAAAAACATATATCAATAGCAATCACTGTATTTAATATTGTTTTAATAAATGAATTAATGGGTTAAGGAGATAACAAGTTCAAGGGGGAGGTGAGTGGTGAAGCACAAGGTGGAGAAGTGGGGACTTTTGGGAAAATATACCTCTTATCATGGTCTATCATCAGGGAAAAATTCAGTTTTCCCCTAATTTGTTGCACATAGAGCATATATCTTTAGTCTTTATTCACTGGGCTATCAAGAAATGTGGAATTTTTCCATTTGATTGTGGAGTTTTCACTGAAGATGAGTTCCTGGTAAGCTACATAACTGACAGAAACAGTGAAATTGAGCCTTCTAACATTACTGATAAAGATGACTGAGAAGCTACAACTTCTACTGGATCTGGTTTTGGTACATGTCCTAAACAACTTGAATCTACCATCGTCAATGCACCTAGCAAAGATCAACCAATTTCTAGTCATAATTGCAGCAAAACTTCTCAAGAATATGTCAGTCCACATGTATCTAAAGGTTTTCCAAAGGCAGGAGAAAGAAAAGGAGGGAGAAAAACACATGTCAAGTTATTGAGCAGCATTGTTATGGACACTCCTGAAAAATCTAAAATTGAAGAGCGACTTCAAGAACGAGCTGTTTGTAGAACCACTGGAACTAAGAGACAAGCAAGCTTAATTTTCCCATGTTCTAAGAAAAAACAAACAGACATCGATGACTACATTAATTTCAAGTGAAAGTAATGACGAATTTGTAGTTTCTACCACTAGCAATTACAGAGAACGTCTAAAGTTGAAGAATATTCTAATCCAATATTCTAATATACAGACAGATATGAGGAAAAGATGCCTTAAATGTTATGCTCACATCATGAGGTTTCCAGACAATAGAATAACAAAAAGAATTGTAAACTATATAGTGTCACTTGACAATGGAGGAGAATGGATATGTAATGTTAAAAAAGACCTAGTACTGGCCAAAATAACCAACAAAGAAATGTACAATAGGAAACACTTTATAAATGAGAAGTTATACCAGAGACAAAACCTCTAAGAGTTAAAACGAAATGGAGTGGAGAGAAAAAAGCTGAATTTGCACAAAAAATGAAAACTGGTGGGCAAAGAAGGAGAACAATCCCAAAAAATGAACTGTCTTTACTCAGTATCTTCCACTTTGGTAGCTTTATGTATAATAATAAAAAAAAAAAAAAAATAATAATAATAATTCCTACCTCACTCACAATTATTCACACCTGCACCAGGTTGTTTTTTTTGTAGATTATGTCTTGGAGACTCCAGTTAAGGAGTATAAGACAAGTCAGATTAATACAATTATACACTAGTTACCATAATTACTATATCAATTAGTTGAGGCAAGGCTTAATTTTGTGGCAGCTGATGATTCATGTGAATCAACTAAGAGACAAGCAAGCTTAATTTTCCCATGTTCTAAGGAAAAACAACCAGACATCGATGACTACATTAATTTCAAGTGAAAGTAACGACGAATTTGTAGTTTCTACCACTAGCAATTACAGAGAACGTCTAAAGTTGAAGAATATTCTAATATAGAGACAAATATGAGGAAAAGATGCCTTAAATGTTATGCTCACATCATGAGGTTTCCACAAAATAGACTAACAAAAAGAATTGTAACTATGTAGCATCACTTGTCAATGGAGGAGAATGGATATGTAATATTAAAAAAGACCTAGTACTGGCGAAAATATCCAAAAAGAAATTTACAATAGGAAACACTTTATAAATGGGAAGTTATACCAGAGACAAAACCTCCAAGAGTTAAAATGAAATAGAGTGAAGAGAAAAAAAGCTGAATTTGCACAAACAATGAAAAGCTGGCAGGCAAACAAGAAGAACAATCCCAAAAAATGAACCATCTTTACTCAGCGTCTTCCACTCTGGTAGTTTCATGTATAATAATAATAATTTATAACATATCACTGCAGGGTGCAGTTCACTGGCACCCACTAGATATACCTTCACCGGCATGATCAGGTGGCAGCATGAGATGCATGTAGTCCCTCTTGTTATCTCAATCATGGGACTAATCTCCAGAAGTAATATATGATAAAAAAAAGGAGATATATGTCATTAAAAAAAAATATATATATATAATAATAATAATTTAAAAGAAAACGGTTTGCAAAAGCAAATATTTATTGTATTTAGCTTTTACTTTGCACATTTATCAACTTTTTTTGATAGATACTTGTGCAAATTTAATGAGTGTGTACTTTAAATCACATTTCTGACATAAAAAATCTCTAACTGTTCCCATTAAGTGGATTAAAATGAATGGATTTAAGCTTTTCTAGATATGAGTCTAGAATCTCTTGATCTTAGTATAATTTTCCCAGGGGGCAGACCCCCCTATGCCCTGGGGGGTATCAATACCCTTCAGTCCCCCCAGAAATTAAAAATTTTCGATAATCACTCCCCTAAAATCCCTCAAAATCCTGGCTATGGTACTGGACTATACTAACCGATTTTTAAAAGAGATTTAAAATATTCAACTGAATAAGTCTTTTTCACTTTCTCGCAAAATTTTTAAACTTCCAACAACTGAAATGTATCACTGGACAACAATTTAAAAAATGTATCATCCTGTTAGGAAATGCTACAGGAAGAGGAGAACATCCTTCTATGCTACTGCATCATGTCAACAGCACTGTACTTCCAATTACACTGATAACATACACTTGTTTTTCTGTCTTTGTCTTGGTCCTCCATTTGTCTCTCTTACTCTCATATTTCAAAAAGTCATCTGGAATGTTTGAGCAGTATGAGAGAATGTTTAAGATAATGCTAACTGTTTTGATAGAAATATTTTGAACTAGCTATTGTGCCCGTCCTTCGTACGGATTATGTTTAGAAATAAGACTAAATATGTTTCGGCTTTTTTGATAGCAACGATCATGAAGTTGTTAGCAGCTCAGACAATACAGTTTTTTTGCGGTATGGTTTTTTTACCGTACGGCGTCAACTCTACTGTGATGTACGCACGGTCCGGCTTTGCTGCTTATTGCTGTGCTCTCCTCCTTCTTCCATTGCGCTTCCAGTTCAGTTTTATTTATTCCAGTCCAGGATTTTTTTTATTTGTGTAAGATTTTTTTAAATAAGTTTCTTACTGAAGGTTTCTCTTAAATCTTGATCAAAGTACACAAATTCTGGTTTCAATATTCCACACATTTTTCTCTCTTTATTTTTATATTAATCTTAAGTCTTGTCCCACAAGGCGGGTCTCTCATATATTAGAGAAATTAAATTTTCACAATTAATATCTTCCATTTCTGGACACTGGAATTCACTAATAAGAAGATCAATGCTGAAGAAGATCAATGCTGACGTTCTGAAGACTGCTTCCAGCGTAATAAGCGTATCGTTTGAACATATCCATTACCTGTACAATACATGTGCCACCAAATACGGATAGTTATTTTGCGGTACAGCTGATTTTAGTGATACAGTTTTCGAAGACAAAACCGAATGTAGAAATCGGCTAGAACAGCTTTTTTACTGGATCCAGTCGAAACAGTATTGTGTGAACATACAATATGAAATGTACATGCAAACGAAAGCACTGCAAAATAACTGATACAGCAAATTTACTGTACCGCACAAAAACTGTATCGTGTGAACGGGCCCTTAGTAAAGAACTTTGAACGTCAGCAATTCAGTGACAGGTATCAGAGAGAATATTTTTTGAGAACAGCTGATTAATATATCATGATAAATTACGTGATTTGTTCTTATGTGGTAATAATAGTGCTACCTGGCGAATTCCCAAGAGCCTAGCACAAACCGCACCTTCCTAAAATGTTAATTTTTGCTTTGATAAATTTAAATTAGAAAATTTTGTTTTTTTTTTAACAAAGAAATAATTGATAAAACATAAGATGAGCTTTGATTCACCAGACATATGTTTCCTAAAAGTCTGCAATGCTCCGACTACACAAGTCTGCAGACAGCGTAATTAACGCCGCGAAGGGCCCACCATTTATATTTGAGAACAGCTGATTGATATATCATGATAAATTACGTGATTTGTTCTTATTCGTATGTGGTAATAAAACTTGGAAGAAATGTATCCAAAATCGCAGAATACTTGGTTTTTAAACGTTTATTATTCTGTTGAAAAAAAAGTTAATTTAGATTTTTATAGCTAAAGACATTGTCAATAATGTTTTCAATACTGTTCAATAACTAAAATCCCGATCGATGCTCTCGTTTTTGAGGAGAAGGCCGCGAAAAATGTATCCAAAATCGCACAGTACTTGGTTTTTAAACGTTTATTACTCTGTTAAAAAAAAAGTTAATTTAGTTTTTTATAGCTAAAGACATTGTCAATAATGTTTTCAATACTGTTCAATAACTAAAATCCCGATTGATGCTCTCGTTTTTGAGGAGAAGGCCGCGAAAAATACCTTTGCGGCCGTGACAGACAGACAGACAGACAGACAGACAGACAGACAGACAGACAGACAGACAGAAAGTGAGATAAGACTATTTTCGGCTTATTTAATGTATAAAACGTAAAAATAACCAAAAAATATACAATTCTGATAAATGTACAGACAAAACTCTAATTTTATTTATATAGATTAGAACTCTCTGTAAATGAAGATTTCTAGAACAAACAAAGCTTATAAAAACAGCTGTGCATGTCAGCAGGAAGTCAGTTGTTATTCAGATTTCAAAACCTTTGTTTGTATTGAGTTAGAGTTTGGAGCAGTATACACAATGTGTTATGTCATAACAGTCCTATTGCTATATTGTAAGATTCTGCATATCAAGTGCTGTGACAGACATTGTCCTTTGTAAGTGCTCAGTTTATTATTGAGTGTTTCAACCGTTTATTAGATATTTATTATCAAATTATTGACAGTTAGTAATTAGTTTTTTACAGTGATAATCTTGTTATAGTAATATTCATTATAAGTTGAACGGTATTGAAATGTTTGTTTCTTTATTGGGATTTTTTGTATGATAATAACTGATTAATGTATGATTCAAGTTATTTGTGTAAAGAAATTAGGTGTCACTTTCAAGTGTTGCCAGCATTATTTTAGCGATAGAACCCATAACAGTACTTTTTACTCAAGATAAATTGATTGAGAAATTTCGGAATAGCATATAATTAAGGAGTGTAGTGATAATCCACGAGCCATGCCATGTTCTATAAGATAAGACAAGACCGTGCTCATAGAAGTATGGCCGCTTTGATTAGGCTATCAAAAATGACTATTCTCTTCTGGATAAGGCTATCACTTTCCAGTGGTTCAGAACCCAACCAAAATTGTAGGTACAACCCATCAATTATCATCATCCAATTAAATACCCACATGCAAGTCTCAGACTGATGTGGACTTCATCATCCGAGAAAATATTTCAAACAAATAACAGCTCCTAAATCCTAAATAAATGAAAGTATCCTTATTCTACCTTACACTGTACCACAGAATAATTGATTTCTTCTCATTGCACGGTGCAACAACAATTAATTTTATTGGATAATAAAATGTTTCATCTTTATCATAGTTGAAATTTCTGCTCAGTACGGTAGTAGAGTCTGCTCACAGGTCTGCAAATTTTATCATAAAATTAAACTTTCTACAATTTTGGTGAGTGACAAAACATATATATGTATTTTATAGTCACTTTGTAACTCAGTAGCTTCTATATATTGTAATAAATTGAACAATATTAGTGAAATCTATTCATAATCTTATTAATTGATGTTTGTTTTATTCATAATCTAGGTCACATTTACATTCAGAAATAATTCAAGCATGATGGTAATATAGAGTTTGCTACTTTGATACAGAAGAAGCATAATTTTTTAATATTTATAAGGACTAGTAATAAAACGTTGTAACCCTAAGGCCTGATGGTGATTTTATCATTTATGATGATAATTATAAAGAATGATAATAGCACGAAAACAGATCAACTATTTTCTTGCCATTTGCTAGTAATGTTTTTGTTACATTACTGTATTAAACACTCTTTGATGAAGCATTATTTTTCAGGGACAATGCGCATTTATCCATGGAATCTGTTAACATTTTTATTTTTACCATGGCTTGTTAGAAGTTTTGGTAAGTATACGGACACTGAGACTCACAGTAGCCCTATAATTATGGTTGTGTTGACTCATCTACTTGGGTGATGTTTGATTATTGTATTAGTTACCCCAAAAATAAATTAATATAGTAAATTCACAATTCGATTTCAAATATTCTTTATTCCTCTTTTTTATACAAAAAATAATAATGTGTCACTTCATTATTTACATTAAGAAACTGATAATTAGATTGAACATGTATTATGCTGAACAATAAATTTTTGTTACACTTGATAGAAAGTAGCTACTTTCCATAGATTTGTCACATATGGAAAGTGACTTTTTCCCATACTAGATCAGAAAAATCAGCTGACAAATAGGGCCTTACAAGATATGAAAAAACATATGGAGTGCAACAATAGTATATTACATTACTAGGCTGGAAATAACGTTTTCCTACAGTGACCCGAAAAAGTGCCTATTTTTGCACCAACTGTAGCACGCAAAATAGTCTATTCCTGCACCAGTGAGGGAAAGTAAATTCCAGTGTGGGAATGTACTTTTCTGCACTCCAAATTTGCAACCTAACAACACAAAATAGTGAGCATGTAATACACAGGTTCCCTATTCTGCATTCAAAAATAGGTTGGCTACTCTGCTTCAGCTGTGAAATAGTTGTTGTAGTTGTTGTTGATGAAATCGATTTGATTCGAAGATAGGTTATGTGAGGAATTTTCAGGTTATGTATGCCCTGTTTTGTTCTGTTTAAATTACTTCATACATTACTGTAGGAAAAATTTAATGTGTAATATGAGCACAAAGTATTGTTTCTGCACTCGAGAAACTTTTTTCACTTGCCTTCCGCTCGTGAAAAAACTGTTTCTCTTAATACAGAAAAACGCTATTTTGCACTCTAGTTACACAAATAGCTATTTGCTGGTCGAGCATATGATAGTTTATGCAGAAGGTGCAGCCGAGTGCAGAAATGTGAATATGTGAGAACCGGCAAAAGTTTACAGCTGTGTAATGTACAATATTTTTTGTTACACTTGATAGAAAGTCATGCTCCAATCAGCTGGATAATAATTATGTGAGACATTCAAAAGTATTCAAGACAATTATTGAATCAGCTGCTTTATTTTTAGATTCAGAATTTGAATCCCCATATTTATATCAACCATAATAATGATAGCCTAGTGCAATCAGCTGGATAATATTTGAGACAGGTATTGAGTAATGTAATGAGTTGACTATATCTATACATATAATATATATATGTGAGTCAACAGAAAATTTTTTGCCACACGCCATACGTTTTTTCCTATCTTGTACAGCTATAAGGCCCTATTTGTCAGCTGATTTTTCCGATCTAGTATGGAAAAGAGGCACTTTCCATATGTGACAAATCTATGGAAAGTAACTACTTTCTATCAAGTGTAACAAATAGTTGACCGAATGATAGTGAGGTCTACCCTTTTAAGAGGATCGGCATTTCCTCTGTCTCTCTTTCTGTCTCACGATTACAGACGAACACCTAGACCAATTGCTATGATTTTTCAAATGGATGTTCCTTATTCCTAGGCCCAGCGATATATATTTTTTTTTTCAAATTTTAATAGGGGAGCTAATAATTATTATTGATTAATCCATTTTATAGACCTAACCTACTGAACTTGCCGGCCAAACAGCTTAGAGGAACAGCTGATAGAATTCAACAGTTTTTAATCATATGGCAGGCCCCTTAGCGGCGTTATTTACGCTGTCTTTGAACAGCAAAAGACTTTGCACTTTGCATATAGGCTACCTAGACCAATTGCTATGATTTTTCATATGGATGATCCTTACTCCTAGGCCCAGCGATGTATATATATTTTTCTCAAATTCAATATGGCGGCCGGTTTACTACCGATACAAAAAAAGTACAGCATGAATAAGAGCATACAACATTTGAATAAATCCCTGGAAACATTGAATAAACAAATAAATTGCAAAATTAATAAAATTTTCATTGTAGAGTAAATTACTTTACAAGCACCCTTATTCTTGGACGTGAGGTCTACTGTTTACAGAACTACTAGTATATTACGTTACT
This sequence comes from Conomelus anceps, assembly GCA_948455865.1. Lineage (NCBI taxonomy): Eukaryota > Metazoa > Arthropoda > Insecta > Hemiptera > Delphacidae > Conomelus > Conomelus anceps. Next base: position 30,764,493 of record OX418225.1, on the reverse strand, counting down.
AGGCTGGAAAATGACGTTTTGCCGGTCGAGCATATGATAGTGCACGTGGTGCAGCCGAGTGAAGAAATGAGAATATGCAAGAACCGGCAAAAGTTTACAGCCGTGTAATGTACGATATTTTTTGTTCCACTTGATAAAAAGGCATGCTCCAATCAGCTGGATAATATGCAAGACATTCAAAAGTATTGAAGACAAGTGAATCAGCTGCTTTATTTAGATTCAGAATATGATGGGCGAATTCCCAGATATAAACCAAAATAATGACAGCCTAGTGCAATCAGCTGGATAATATTCGATACAGGTATTGAGTCATAGGTAATGTAATGAGTTGACTATATCTATACATATAATATATATATGTGAGTCAACGGAAAAAATCTTTTCCTACAACTGCTCGTAAAGTTGTTCTTTACGTACTGAAAACTAATTGTAAAATACCTCTTTACTGCTCAGCAAGCGGTAAAGTACTTTACGCTCGCCAGCTGTTTTCTTTACACTTCTGTTTTGATTTTGATGTCTTCTCATTGGTGGATCACGGAATTCGTGAAATTCACATAACCTCAAAAATGGCGCACGCTAACCAAATCCGCGCACGGTCTGTGATGTTACAAACTACAAACTTTTATTGTGTTGGAATCCAGAACTGCAGTTTTAGGAAAAATATTGTATGCAATTCGCGCGTGAAGCTTCTTTATCGCTCTCGCAAAATTACTGCGCTCCGCTACGCATCGCGCAGTAAATGTTTTGGCTCGAGCGATAAAGTCGCGCTTCACGCTCTTAATACATAAATAACTATTTCCTACAACTGCTCGTAAAGTCGTTCTTTACGTACTGAAAACTAATTGTAAAATACCTCTTTACTGCTCAGCAAGCGGTAAAGTACTTTACGCTCGCCAGCTGTTTTCTTTACGCTTCTGTTTTGATTTTGATGTCTTTTCATTGGTGGATCACGGAATTCGTGAAATTCACATAACCTCAAAAATGGCGCACGCTAACCAAATCCGCGCACGGTCTGTGATGTTACAAACTACAAACTTTTATTGTGTTGGAATCCAGAACTGCAGTTTTAGGAAAAATATTGTATGCAATTCGCGCGTGAAGCTTCTTTATCGCTCTCGCAAAATTACTGCGCTCCGCTATGCGTCGCGCAGTAAATGTTTTGGCTCGAGCGATAAAGTCGCGCTTCACGCTCTTAATACATAAATAACTATTGCCACACTCCATATGTTTTTTCCTATCTTGTAGGGCTATAAGGCCCTATTTGTCAGCTGATTTTTCCGATCTAGTATGGAAAAGAGGCACTTTCCATATGCGAAAAATGTATGGAAAGTACGGTAGCTACTTTCTATCAAGTGTAACAAAATAGTTATTTGTGCATGTAGGGACTAAAGTGCAACTTTTTCTCCCTGAGGGAAACTATTGTCACCCGATGGCGTAGCCGAGGGCGACAATTTCCCTGAGGGAGAAAAAGTACTTTAGTCCCGTGATGCACACAACATTTTTCCTCCACCTACACCAATACCTATAACAATGTATAATTTTACTTTACCTTCACGCTTTCACAACCTCATAACCTCATAACCTTTCATAACCTCACAATCGAAATACAGCTACTTATTTCCTAGATCTAAATATTCCAAAGATCGAAATACAGCTCTCTTCAATTTTCCTCTACCGACCACGACAGTGTAGCCACATTCCTTTCTCTTCAATCGCGGCGTTGTCGGACTTCTTCTCAGGTTATTCTTATGGAATCACTTTTACTCCCTAGGGAGTAAAAGTGATTACTTTTAGTCCCTAGGGAGAAAAAGTAGTACTTTAGTAGGTATTTATATAGAAACGTTACTTGTTGAATTTTGTGGTGAATTTTTTTTTGTGACATCTAAACACCCCAGGAAACAATAATCCGTTGGAATTTTTTGGGGGTCGCGATTATTTCACATTAAAATTTAAGTTTTCCAGCGGTACTATTTTTCTTAGGCGCAAGAAAATATTTCCATTTGTGAAAATCCGCAGTGTCAAAAATCGTGATTTTCTTCAAGTTTGATAATCAGCTGACTCACTAATAAAGAATTCTTGTTTGAGGCACGGCTATGATGAGTAGTTTTGTAGTTTCTGCGTAAAAGCGTAACAAACAAAAAAAAAAATCATTTTCGCTTTTTATAATTTCCGGAAATTAAGTAAGTTGCATGCGGTTACTTGAAGAAGAAAAAACCTAGTCATTCTTGTACTGGGTGTCCTGGTGTATCTATCTGTTTTTGTGTGTTTGCTCAAGGTATTGTTGTGTGGTAATTTATGGCGTGTGTGAAGTGACTTCTGGAGTCGATAAGATTCAATGATGAAGACATTTTTAATTTTTTAATACATCACAAAGTGATAAAAGAAAAAATTAACTGTCTGAACTGTGGAGATGATCTCTACGTGAATCGGGGCACTCTCATGTTTAGATGCCAGAAGAAGGTGGTGCTTGGCAAGAAGGCGGCAAGAATTTGCGGGTTTGCCGGGTCAGCCAGAGTGGGGTCTTTTTTTGAGAACACCAAATCACATTGAGAGGGATGGACCACAAGGTTGGTGAGTTTTAGATATGCATGTATTTTATATATTCATGATAGCAAAGGTTAGGCGCACGGTTTGGTCTTTTGTGAAGTAGTTCAGTCACATCTAGCCTAGGTTAGGTTAGGTTAGGTTAGGAATTGTTATATTAAAAAAATTCAACAACTAACGTTTCTATATAATTACCAAAATAATAAAGGTATGAGGTGGTTCAGTCACATCTAGCTAGGTTAGGTTAGGTTTGGTTATGCGCGCTTTGCGCGCACTGCGTTTGGGGAAGGTAGTGTTTTGCAAATGTTTTATTCACTTGGTTTACATTGTTTTAAGATTTGGAACTCCTCACACGTTTGCAAATTATGAATTTTTCAAATAAAAATATAAATGTTTATGAAAAATGTTTTTTTCGAAAAATTCAATTTTTTTGTGAAATAATCGCGACCCCCAAAAAATTCCAACGGATTATTGTTTCCTGGGGTGTATAGATGTCACAAAAAAAATCACCACAAAATTCAACAAGTAACGTTTCTATATAATTACCCTTTAGTATTCGATTCCAGGGAGTAAAATGCGACTTTTGATAGTAGGTGGAGGAAAAAGATTTTTCCGTTGACCGATATACATTCAACTCATCACATTACTCATTACCTATGACTCAATACCTGTCTCGAATATTATCCAGCTGATTGCACTAGGCTATCATTATTTTGGTTTATGTCTGGGAATTTGCACATCAATAGATTCTGAATCTCAATAAAGCAGCTGATTCACTGCCTTGAATACTTTTGAATGTCTCGCATATTATCCAGCTGATTGGAGCATGCCTTTCTATCAAGTGTAACAAAAAATATCTTACATTACATGGCTGTAAACTTTTACCGGTTCTCACATATTCACGTTTCTGCTCTCGGCTGCGCCTCGTGCATAAAGTATTATTTATTATGCTCGACCGGCAAAACGTTATTTTCCAGCCTAGTAACGTAATATACTATTCCAGACTTTTGTAAAAGGAAATTAGTCTCAATATGGACCGGAGGTCTGTGAGCAAGGACGAGTTCATGATTCATGTAGGCTTACCTAGTAAGAGAACACCTCTATTGTATCTATATAAATAAAATTAGAGTTTTGTCTGTACATTTATCAGAATTATATATTTTTTGGTTATTTTTCATTTTGTACATCAAATAAGCCGAAAATAGTCTTATCTCACTTTCTGTCTGTCTGTCTGTCTGTCACGGCCCCAAAGGCATTTTACGCGGCCTTCTCAAAAACGAGAGCATCGATCGGGATTTTAGTTATTGAACAGTATTGAAAACATTATTGACAATGTCTTTAGCTATAAAAAACTAAATCAACTTTTTATTTAACAGAGTAATAAACGTTTAAAAACCAAGTACTGTGCGATTTTGGATACATTTTACATGGCCTTCTCCTGAAAAACGAGAGCATCGATCGGGATTAAAGTTATTTATCAGTATTGAAAACCTTTTTGACAATGTCTTTAGCTATAAAAAACTAAATTAACTTTTTTTTAACAGAATAATAAACGTTTAAAAACCAAGTATTGTGCGATTTTGGATACATTTATTCGAAGTTTTATTACCACATAAGAACAAATCACGTAATTTATCATGATAAATTATCAGCTGTTCTCAAAAAATATTCTCTCTGATACCTGTCACTGAATTGCTTACGTTCTAAGTTGTTTACTAAGGGCCAGTTCACACAATACAGTTTTTGTGCGGTACAGTAAATTTGCTGTATCAGTTATTTTGCAGTACTTTCGTTTGCATTTACATTTCATATTGTATGTTCACACAATACTGTTTCGACTGGATCCAGTAAAAAAGCTGTTCTAGCCGATTTCTACATTCGGTTTTGTCTTCGTAAACTGTATCGCTAAAATCAGCTGTACCGCAGAATAACACTGTATCCGTATCCGGTGGCACATGTATTGTACCGGTAATGGATATGTTCAAACGATACGCTTATTATGCTGGAAGCAGTCTTCAGATCGTCAGCATTGATATTCTTCAGCATTGATCTTCTTATTAGTGAATTCCAGTGTCCAGAAATGGAAGATGTTAATTGTGAAAACTTAATTTCTCTAATATATGAGAGACCCGCCTTGTGGGACAAGACTTAAGATTAATATAAAAATAAAGAAAGAAAATTATCAGCGCGGCGAGAAATGTGTGGAATATTGAAACCAGAATTTGCGTACTTTGATCAAAATTTAAGAGAAACCTTCAGTAAATAACTTATTTAAAAAAAATTTACACAAATAAAAAAAATCCTGGTCTGGAATAAATAAAACTGAACTGGAAGCGCAATGGAAGAAGGAGGAGAGCACAGCAATAAGCAGCAAAGCCGGACCGTGTGAAAATCACAGTACAGTTGACGCCGTACAGTAAAAAAACCGTACCACAAAAAAATTGTATCGTCTGAACTGTATCGGGGCCTAAGCTGCTAACAACTTCATGATCGTTGCTATCAAAAAAGCCGAAACACATTTAGTCTTATTTCTAAACATAATCCATACGAAGGACGGGCACAATAGCTAGTAATAACTAAAAATACATAACTTGAAATAATTCAATTTTTTTTTGAGGATGAAGCCCACATAGGTTTTTTTTTTTTTTTAGGATGAAGCCCACATAGGTCTGAGACCTGTGCGTGGGTAATGAGTTGGATGATGGTGATTGATGAGTTGGACCTACAGTTTTAGGTGGGTTCCGAACCACCGGGAAGTGATTTTCAGCAGAGAACAGTGTCTTTTTTGCTGGCCAATCTAATCGGTCACCGTTACAAACAGGACCTACGAGAACGCAGCTTATCTATCTGATTGAACAGATACCTGCTACGGCTCGCGGCTATCACTTCCCTAAGGTCTGAGACCTGTGCGTGGGTAATGAGTTTGATGAAGGTGATTGATGGACCTACAGTATTAGGTGGGTTCCGAACCATCGGGAAGTGATAAGTAAGATATGAAAAATGAATTGGATGTCGATTATATATTTTAAGAGGATGGCATTTTCAGGAAATAAAAAAAAATAATAATAATTAAATTTAATCTAACACAATTATTGTGTCTCCGAGCACTAGCTATGGCATATTATGAATACTTCGCCAAACTATTCAAGGATTCCAGTCAATAATAATCATTAGAAGAGATGCACCAGCAGATGATTTTTATTTTAAATATTTTACTTTTGACAATAGTATATTAACTATAGAAAACTATATAGAAACTATAGTTTCTTTTTATCTGTTTTAATAGATTACTCAATATTAGGGGAAATTCTTCTCCTCAAACGCATAAGAAGAAACAAAATAGAAAAAAAGCAGAAGGAAGGGAGATAATAAAAACAGTGAAAAATGGTGAATAGAAGAAAATGAAGGAGAGTTTTCGAAGTTGTAGAAAAGCGAGAAAATGGAACAGCACTGTCAAACCAACGATTAATTTTCTATTGCAAATATGGCGTTAGTATGGGGGCGTTCCCCCAGAGATCCAAAAACAAAAGAAATTTTGGAATTTTAACAAGCACTGGGGGACAATAATTTTTGACAGCAGTCAAAAAGATGTCTTGAATCGCTGAAAATGTGGTTTTAGAGGGATTATTCACAAATAAATTCTGAGAGAGTTACCCGGGGGCTCAGAAATTACAGGTCAATTGTCACCACATCATCCAGCTTTGAAACCTAGCAGGGCGATGTGAATCAATTCGATCCATCTCACATTACCATTAAACTTAGTTCAAATATTTTTCTTAAATGTAACAATAAGCTCAATATTTTACGAACTCATCCTAGCCCATAATTAATGGATGATTATGCCCCAAGATAATTATATTGGGAACCATTCTTTAAGACTATATTTAAAGATTCATTCTTTAAGTCATTACCGGTAAGACTAAAACAGAGACGACTCATGTTAGTGGATTCATACTTTATTGGAAAGCATGGAACAAGATTATGAATAACATATCTTGACAGACTATCTCATTTTGTTTTCAAGCATATTTTAACTATTGTTCAAACAATTCATTCTTAGAAATATCGACTCAGAAAATTCATCTCTGTTACTGGCACATTTCAACTGATCAACTGTTCCCAGTATAGAATAAGTGAATTAACTATCAATTTTTAGAGGGGGGGGGGGGTTGGTTCAGTTGGATAGATCCCTCAGAGACCGAGAAATAAAAACTTTTTAGAACTCTAGCAAGCTTTGAGAGACAATAATAAAAACTCAATAAATACGTTTTGAATCACTGAAAATGTAGTTTTAGAAGGATTTTTTAATTCGGGGGGATTACCCCAGACTAATGAACAAGCTACATAAAGTCTTGAACAACGGTTGGAAAACCCCTCCTTCTCCTTTTAAAATTCCTTTTTAAGTAGGGCACTATATTTGTACCCCAATTAGGTGAGGTGGGGAATCAAAAATAACAGAGTGAAAATAGTTTTAAGTAGGCCTGCTTTGAAGTTTGGCTACTTGAATGATACATTTTAAGCACAAGTGTTTGGATCTCCCACTGACAATGATGCAAAAACAAGATGAAAATTTGATACACAATTTGGGTTAGAATAATGTTAGATGGATGAATTTGTGTAAAAAATATGGTTTTAAAAGGATTATTTTACAAAAACATTTCTCGAGGGAGTACCCCGAACCACCGTTCATTAAATATTATAGTATTGAATTATAATTATTTGAGGCCCCTTCTTTTCCTCTTATGGTGTACTATATGGTGCCAACCCATTACAGGTCATTCCCTCCCCCCAGGACTGACCGTCTAGCTACACCACTGCTTTGTGTGATGTAACGATACATTGTAGTGCCCATTTCTGTGAAAACAACAAAAAATTGAAAGGTTATTAAAATTTGTCTCATTATTTTTTATGCCTACTAGAAAAAAATATCTTATAATGTACCTCATATTTACCAAATAATATACCTCATATTACTTAATAATTACATCATATTATTCAAATATAACTAATGTTTATGAAACAATAGTTCCATAGCAGACAGTAGACAGTCAAGAGAACAGAATTTTTGCAATAAGGATCTAGGTTGATCATGATATCTGAGAACAATAGTGGTTGTATCAAATAAATTGTCCCTGGAAACAAAAACTCTGCCCAAAGATAAGTTTAAAAAGAAGATGATTTTTTTTAAATAAATCTGTTTGAGTGTGAAATCTAGTCAACTTCCAGTATTCATTATTATCTAGTCATATATATGCAATATAATTTTTTTATTGTATTGATAGCTATTGCCTTTATTTAATAGTCTGCGACTATCAATATTACCTACTTCTTGTATTTCCTGAGATTTCTGTAATAATTGAAGGATTGGGACCATTTAATTTTAGAAAAGAATTTATGTTATTTGTTGACCAATAAAATACATTTTGTTCATATAATAGAAATTTTAATGCTATGTTCCCACTTAATGCTTTCGCAAGATACAAACATTAAAATATGATGTTGAAGATCCATCTTGTTTCCACTAATTTGTAATAAAAACGAAAAAAAACTCTTTTAAGTGGAAATTAACTCACGTTATGGCGTGACGGCTGTTTCACTCTGTTGTCCAAAGCATCATCAGACGACCCACAGTACAGTGAACATCTGACGATGCTCTCAACAACAGAGTGAAACATAACGTTAATTAATTTCCACCATTAAGTGAATTAATTTCCACTTATAAGAGTGTTTTTTAAAGTTTTTATTAAAATATGGGTTTAACTTGAATGTTTTACTGGGTGCATTAGTTATTGTAGTTACACTCAATTCATTGGTATCCTTTAGTTAAATTGTATGTTTGGCAGTATGGGACCTTATAGAGGCATTTCATCGGGAATCAGATCGTATTAACAGTATATAATATATTGTGACAAAAAGCCAAGAGTAGTTTGAATCTGGAAGATTCTAGGTGAAGAGAAAGCTGGAAGAGAAAATGGCTATTCGTGGAAAGGGTAGGTTGTGTGCATGGTGGCTAGCCCTCACCCCCTCACTCTTTCTACCCGCTCACCACAGTCAGCACCACCAGCCAGTCCAACAAAAAAAAGCTATCGGTTACAACTTGTCAACATATAAGTTAGAACATGTCTAGAATGTTCTTGTGGACAATAGTTATTGTGATCACCTGTTATTCATCGATTCTGGCAGAAGTGTACCGAATTTTCAAAAAGGGGTAATCCCCTATAAAAACGAGAACTGGAGTGGACCTAAGCAGTTTTAGAGAGATTGAAACTCTTTGTAGGAACTCCGTGAGTGTCGTTTGTCTTGGTGTAGAAACAGGGGTGTTTTGTGTAATAAGGAATTAGTGTAAACAACATGAGTTGTTAATTAAGGAACTGTAGGAACCATCTCTAGGATGATAGGTAAATCGATTATAATTAATTCTATAAGGCTATCTGAGAGAGCTGTTAAGTGTTGAGATTTGATTAGTAGTAGTGCTAAGTGATCTGTAATTCCATTTCAAGTAGATAGATAGTGAAGTATTCATTGTAGAATATCAATGAGGGTGCGCCACTGGTCGTTTTTTGTTTTTTATTACAAATAAACCCCAGAGTCCATGGTGATAAACTGTTACAATATCATCACAAGTAATAGGTGAGCAATTAAATTTGTTCTAAAACTAACTTTGTTGAAAGTATTTAAAGCATTATACAAAAAGGAGGATTTTCAAAACCAAAACTTGGTTTTATTTCAATTGAAATTATCCTCATAATGACAATTTTTATCCTCATTTTCAATCTCTCCCACCCAGGTCACCCCCTCTCCCTGGTGGTCACCCTTAGGTGTTTCTCCCAAACTCCGCCCCCTGAGATCAAATTTCATCTAAATACTTATTAGAAAAGCATCATTACCATCTCTCAACGAATCCCTGTAAAAAGGGGTGGGGGGGGGGGGGGGGGGAAATGAATGAAATTTTTGACAATGTGACAAATTATGAGGATTTCAAAGAAGATAAAGAAAAACTAAAGACAATAATATTTGTTGGATAGTGTGTTATTGTGATCGCCAGCAGATAGGAAGAGAAAGAATTCACAGATACTCCATAATCTCTTGGCTAAGATTAGCACAAAAATTTATAACTATACATTTATATTATTTCTGTGAATGCTGTTCATTATTATTGATATAGTTTTTGTGAAGGCTCTCTGCGATAGTAATAAGAAAATAGTTACAGAATAACGGTTGTACAATTCCGTTCATTATCCTCTCATTTTGATAAGATAGAATCGGAAGTGCCTACTTGAGACTCGATTAATAGTACTGGTATCCTATAGCATTAAAAAATCAAAGCTAAGGCCTACTGGCACTATTATTATTACCCATGAGATAAAAGTTTGTCTTCGATTTGATTCACTAATTTTCAACGGTAATTCAGAGCACAGTAATAATGAAAAAAATGAAACTGTGCATAATGAAAATGACATTAATAAAAATGAATACTTTCGTTTGAAAAGCATCTCACTATTAATTTTTAGTTTTATCAATAACTACTAGTGTATGATCAATTCTTAAGTTGAAGTGTATCCTAATAAACAGTACAAACAGGGGGAAGTAGACAATTATACGAATCATAAGCATATGCCCGCCCACGGGAATAAATTCTCTAAATGATAGATAGATACATTGATGGAATGAATACATGAGTGGGTATCACAAAACAGGTTTGTTTTTTGAAAATGTGACCTGAAATCGCGAATGTGAAGCAATTTAAGGTTATTTTCAATTGAAATGAAACCAATTTTTCTGTTTTTGTGGAGCACTTGAAACACCTGTTAAATTGTTAGATAAAGAAATTTAATTGTTCACCTATTGCCTTTACAACCTCCTATACTGCCAAACAACCAGAAACTTTATTTTTTGGGTGTAAATAGAATATAATTACTGAGCCTCATGAATCTGTACCATAGAATACTTAATGTAGCAAAAAATCATGTTCAACCCATAGTTTAATGTTTGCATCCCAAATGAACATTAAGTGGGAATATCACATTGAAATGTTCTTAATAAACTTAATAACTGTACAAAAAATGTTATTGGTCAATACAGCAGCTATCAATTGCATTAAAAGATCATATTTCATAAATAGATAATATATGAATCTATGATAATGAATGAATCTTCTGATAATAATGAATATATGAATCTTATGATAATAAGGAGCTGACTAGATTTCACACTCTCGGTACAATAATAATTACAATAGTAATTTTAATTTGAAGTAGTAGACCACTATCGATGAATTGAAGCAATACACTCGACTATTTATTAAAAAAGAAGGTTCGGGGTAATCCCTGAGAAAATTTTGGAGAAATTACCTCTCTAAAACAACATTTCAAGTGATTCTAGGCATGAATTCTAATTTAAAACTAACTTCAACCCACGTTATGTTCCAAAGTAAATTTTTTTTAGTTCTTGTGTTATTGTCAATGGGAGATCCGAACCTCACTCGAAACTTCCATTTTTCAATATTTGATCTCTCACTGCTCCTGATTGGGGTACTGTACAGTTCTGTGAGCTTTAAAAAACGATTGGAGTGGGAGTCTCCCTTAAAACGTTTTAAAAATAAAATTCCTTTAAAACCACATTTTGAGCGATTCCAGACATCTTTTACTATTGCCAAAAATTGTCCAAGGCCTACTAATACCAAAAATGCTTTTATCTTGTGGGGTGGGGGGGATATCCCCCTGATCCCCCACATGGTACAATCTGTTAAGAAAGAATGTAATTTACAAAAAAATTACACACATTATGTGCAGTCAAAATCTTTCAACAAAATTTTGAGGATTCAGGATCTATGCTCTAGGGCAGGGCCCGGCACTCTTTTCTGACTCAAGATCGATATCGTTCAAAATCGCATACCCCGCGATCGAATTAATTTTTTTCTTTGGATAGTACACTAGCTAACTCTAGAGGTATGGTGGTGGAGGGGTGGAGGCAAGAATTTGAAGGGATATTTTTCAATAATTGTTGTTGATAAAGGTGAAATGTAGACTCGCAAAGATAAGTCGAAGAAAATAGGGACATAAGTTTCAGAGCTGCACAGATAAATGAAGGATATTTTTCTTTGGGAACCAGAGTCCAGAATTTGAAAAATTCTTCAGTCACAGCAGTTTTCAGGTTTAAATAACTTTGCAGTGCTGTTATTTCTAGCTCAATAGCGGTGGCGTCACTTTGAAACTTTTTTTGGAATTCTTCAACATCGAAAGTCACAAAAGGATTTGCTAAAAACTCAGCAATGATTTCGAGTGCTTTAAAATCAGTAAAACGATTTTCAAACTCTTTCTGTAATAATTGGCTTAATACTTCGATGTGTCTGTCATTGTCAGAGTACTGGTATTCTTCACCCAGGCGGTCTTCATGCTCAACTTCTTCTTCATTGGTTGTCAACTGATGTACTCGCTTGTTTTTCGATTAACTTTTACAGAGTAGGATAATGTTTGGGATTTTTATCTCCCATAGTTGAAGTATTGATGAAAATGCCTTCACAGTGTCAAAATATTCATATTCTTGCCTAGTAGTTGTAATTTCAACTCGTTAAGTTTTTCAGTGACATCAATAAGAAAGGCTAAATCTTGCAGTCCCAAAGTGTCTTTCAAGTATGAATAGTCCTCTTTGCGCTCTTTTAGAAATTCTATATTTGCCGGCAGATCATTGTAAAATCGGCAAAGGGTCTTGGCTTTGCTTAGCCAACGCACCTCAGCATACAGAAGCAGTTTTCCAAACTCGAGTTTCATTTCCTCCATTAACGCCCGAAAATGTCTCCCTTGAAGCGCGTGTGCTCTTATTGTGTTCAAAATAAATTTTTACCAGTGCCTCCATCACGTTATTGAGATTATAAAATTTTCCGCACAAAGCTTGTTGATGAATTATACACCAATAATATGACAAAAATTCTGGAACTCATCGTCTATTCGGCACAGTGCTACAAAGCTGTTATGTACGCCTCTAAAGGCAGGAGCACCATCTGTTGTCATGCTAATTTATTCAAGAGAACTTTGTAAAACAGTCTTTAAAACTAGAATATATGTCTTCCCCTCACGTACGTCCAAGAAGTGGAATGAGTTTTAGAATTGTGAATGTTGTTCTTTGACACTAAAGTCCTCAAAAATAATTCTTCCAAATACAGCTAGTTGAGATGTGCCACATTATATCAGTAGACTCATCATATTGAAGTGAGAAGTAACAACATTTTTGCAAGTCTGTCTCTAACTGACTAACAACATCGTCCAACATTTGTTCTATGCGCCTTGTAATTGTTCTTGCAGACAGCGGGATCGAATTTATAGCACTCATTATTTGGTGTTTATTTTTAAAACCATCAAACAATTCATTCCCTGCTTCAACAAAGGCTCTTTTAATATATTCTCGTCTTCAAATGGTTTTCTTTTGTTTGCTACGATGAGAGAAATTTTGTAAGATGCATGAGTAGCTGCCCTGTTCGCTTCCGTTGGCCGAGGTAAAAACTGATTGTTGCCTGTACACTTCTCACATTGCTTTGTCTTTACAAAAATTCCAGGAATCGACGCGATTGACTCAAAATTATCCTGCGATCGACGGGTTGCTGGGTAACCTTTTGAGCGATTCCAGACATCTTTTACTATTGCCAAAAATTGTCTAAGGCCTACTAATTCCAAAAATGCTTTTATCTCGTGGGGGGGGGGATATCCCCCTGATCCCCCACATGGTACAAACTGTTAAGAAAGAATGAAATTTACAAAAAAATTACACACATTATGTGCAGTCAAAATCTTTCAACAAATTTTTGAGGATTCAGGGTCTATGCTCTAGGGTGATCTCATATCTCACTGAATGTACTAATAAAATGTATTGCTAATAAAACAGGTCTGCTGTTACGTTTCATTTGCAAATCCCGCTCATAGACTAGATTCAGTCAGCTGACTTTGTCCACTTTGTTCTAACTATCAAGTTGCTATTTCATCGATCAATCTTGGTAGCTGACTTCTAAACTAATTTTTCTGACCATGTGATAGGGTGTTCGAGTGCTCTTGCTCTGAGCTCCCGCTTTTTTGGGGATTCCTTTACCTTTTGATTAGGGATGGGTATCGGACTACAAAACATCGATTATTAACATCAATTATTTTTTGTAAGGGAGTAATCGATACACCGATTAATCGGTACTGAAAACATCGATTAATCGGTGTTCAAACATCGATTAATTCAGTCTTTGAAAATAGCAAAAACAGGCCAAAATAATACCAAATAGCATCCCAAACAACACTTTTTGGAGGCATCTTGGCGAAAAACAAGAAACAATGATGGTTCCAGGTTATTGCTCATGTTTATCGAAAAAGGCAAATTATTTCAAGCCTGTCAACAACTGTCAGCAGGTTGACCACCCTATGACTTGGAGGTTATATTAGACAGGGCTTGTGAAGGATGGCAAGGAACTAAGAAAAAGCGGAAAACGTAAAATAAAGGAAAAGCTCTGTCATTAATATCAGAAATTAATCTTAAAATATGTTTGAAACAATAATTATTTACATATTTATGTCCCTAAATCTTGTAATATTGAATAATGAGAAAAATGCCATCAATCGATTAATCGTTATGAAATAATCGGTGCTGTGATTAATCGAAGCTCTTAAACATCGATTAAAAAATAATCGATTATTTCAGCAAAACATTGATTATTCCGATTAATCGACTAATCGATACCCATCCCTACTTTTGATGTACTCACGATTCTCTTACGCAATGTTTAGACCCCTCTAGTGAATAATTTTGCTTTTCAACTGCTGCAATGATTGATCTCTGGTCTGATTCTTCTTGTCCTACGCTACCTACCTGGTTCATGTTGAGAGTCAATCTTTCATCTCAGTTTTGGGGGTTCTATTTGTGAACTTTCATCTCAATTACTTGTGCTATTGCGTGAATATTTACATCTGTAAGTATTTCTGGATCTATCCTTGTGTCCACTATGAACCGTTTGGTCTACTATGAACTATCAATTATTTGTGCTCCTACGTGAATATACTTGGACATTGGTAATCATTCCAACCTATTTGATGAGTTATTGAACTATTGCCTCTACATACATATCAATTTCAACTATCTTTGCTATTGCATGAATATTTACATCTGTAAGTATTTCTGGATCTATCGGTGTGTCTACTATGAACTATCAATTATTTATGCCCCTACGGGAATAAACTATACTTGGACTTTGGTACCTAATCTTTCTAACCTATTTGATGAACTATTGGACTATTGCCTCTACATGCATACCAATTTCAACCAATTGTGCTACTGCGTGAAGGTTTTACATTGTCTGTGATTACTTTGACTACCTGCTGCTAATGAACTATATTGAACTACAAACTGAACTATATTGCTCTTATGTATGCATCGAAATCACTGTACGGCGCCTCTATCTACATTGCGTTTCGTTGTCATGAACCTTTGCTGCTGTTTCGATTTCAAGAAGTCTCCAGCACTATTCAGTAAGGCTCAAGAATTTCAGCACTCTCGAGTACCACTCTACTGCAGCGCACAGACATCTCAGTTAAGTCTTTTGTAAACCTTGTTCTACTTCCTCAATCCTCATGATATTTGACAATGTATTCATTTCACGATTTTGACTCAAATTAATTATTTTAGTTAAGCCTTGTTGAAGGATAACTAGATTCATGTACCATGTGTGCAGTTTCCTAATATTTGACAAACTATTATTTTCGTGTATTCAAGTTACTTGATATTTGACAATTTATCTTATGCTACAACTTCCTGATTGGAAATTTATTTCAGTTGAGTTTTACTATAAACAATTTGACACATACCATAAAATATGCTATCTCATAATATTTGACAAATTGTTATTCAATTTTCTTGGAACTACCTATTGTTATTAATCTTCCATCTGCTAAGCCTTTGGCATATTTTCAATTGTTCTACAAATTTGCTCATGTGTTCTTTACTATTCAATAATAACAAATTCAATGATAACACTTGTGATTTTGTCATCTACTTTTCATCTTTTGATTGATTTTTGTTCACGTTTATTTTATCTTTCAAATAGAGCATATGTACTTAAATTTCAATTGAGAGTTTTCGTTTTCCATACAGTCCACAATTCTCCAATCCCTTCCTTCCACTATCTTATGCATCTAAATAAAATATGTGGTGTTGGAGGTGTGGCTTGAGCTACCAGATCTAGCTTTTTGGCCTTCCAAAGAATCTTACCACATTAGCCAACCCACCATCTGCTTTTGTACCATAGTAGTCTTCATAGCCATAAGCTCCAGAATCCACAAAAACCTTTCAGTACTAGCTTTATTTTAAGACAAAGTACTGAAGTATGGTACACAATATTTGCAATAGAAAAGTAAATGTTGGTTAGACATTGCTGTCTCATTTTCCTCGCTTATCAACAACTTTGAAAACTCTCCTTCATTTTCTTCTTTTTTAATTTTTCTCCTTATCCTTTCCTCGTTTTCCCCTTTTTCTTCATTTTTATCTCATCTCTCTCCTCCCACCAATTTATTCCTTTTATTTCTTGTTATCTCTTTTTCACATCTCTGCTGTTTTCTGTCATCTCCGTTTCTTTCTCTTTTCTTCTTCTCTTTCTTTCCTTCCTCTTCTTTTTCTTCTGTGTTGGGGGGGGGGGGGGAATTTCCCCTTTTCCCTCCCATGGATCTGCCACTGTCTTGGTTGGGTTTGTTGTCATGTTCTTCCAGTACAGCTTCATTCTATATTATGACATTCTTTGACTTTCTTCCTCTGAATATATGGTCCCATACTGCTGGTCTTCTGCAGGGGTCTCCAATGGAGAATCTGAAGCCTGATTACGCAGTTTTTTGTTGATTTCTGCTTTCCTCTCTGCATCTTCAAGTGTCAAACCTATCTCTAGCAGATCCCTACTAATAGCCCTTTGTAAATGCTATGAAAATGATAGAGTTTTAGCAAATTATTATATGAATGAGATTTTAAAAACCACTAGTGTCCCAGTGAAACCTTCTTTAAAATCTCTTGAAGACTTTCTCGTGAAAGTTGGTGATAGCATCACTTCATTAAAATCATTGAAAATTCCTGACCTAGGAGATTACCTATTGTATTCGTTAGCCATACGACAATTAGATAAACAATCTTGTGAATCTTTTGAAATTGTAGTAGCAGATAAAAGTTTTCCATCATGTCAACAGCTGATTGATTTTGTAAACACAAGAGTTAGGACATTTCAATTGTCGGCATCTGATGCACCGAATATGAATGTGAATAAACCAGTACCGTAGATAAGATTAATAGTAAAATGAAACCGTTTCAAAAGAAAGTTGTGTTATCTACTCAGGTTGATAACTGCATTCGCAATGCTACAAATAATTCAAAATTCACTGATCGCTCCAAAATAAATTGCCCATTATGTTCAAAAAATCATATGTTGTCATTATGCCCTGTTTTTTTAAAGAAAGATCCAAAAGATAGAAATGAATATATCAAATCATTGAAAGCATGTTTCAACTGTTTTTCTAAATTTCATCTTGTCGGCCAGTGTAAGTCCAAACCAAAATGTGTGTGTAATCGTATGCATAATAAGTTATTGCATTACCCACATAGCAATGATAACAGTAGATCGTGCTCTCCAGTTAGTTATCAGAAGCGATCAGATAACAGCCCTAAGGCCGATTTAAAGTTGAAATCAAGTGATTCAATAACTCAAACCGATCCTATAGCTACACAACATTGCGGTATGACTGAAAACATTATTAATCCTTCTATTCAGTGTATTCCTAAAATGAGTGTTGTTTTAGGCACAGTTTTAGCTCAAATAAAAAGTTCTTCCAGTTCATTTGTTAACGTTCGTCTGATTATTGATTCAGGTAGCACTACTAATTTTATAACAAAAGATCTTGTTATAAAACTTGGTTTATCTGTTCAGGATCGCAGACAAAATTTCTCTGGTTTCAATTCTGCAAGTGTCGGAAATTCCTGTGGCATTGTAAAATGTTTATTAAAACCTAAAGGTTTAAACCATCCTCATGTAGAAGCTGAATCTTATGTGATTGATAAAATAGTTGGGTCGTTAACCCCCATGTATCTGGATTCAAAGATTCAAAATGAATTGAAAAAATTCAATTTGGCTGATCCCATGTTCTATGAACAGCGTTCCATTGACCTCCTATTAGGTTGTCAGCTATTCAACAAAATATTAAGTCATCATAACCAAATTACATCTGAAGAAGGTGCTTCGTTTTGTGTTATACCTTCCATGTTTGGTGATATAATTTTGGGTGAATTCCCAAGTTGTTCCGTGACCAATAACCAGACATTACCTTCGTTATTGATACATCCTGATTCTGAGAACTCGTTGAATAGTTTGGTTCATAAGTTTTGGGAAAGTGAGGAAATTTCTAATGTTAAATTTCCTAATCCTGATGACGAATTTTGTGAAAAACATTTTGTTGAAACTCACAAACGTGATGAACAGGGAAGATATGTTGTCAAGCTCCCGTTCAAGGTGGACACTAAAAATCTCGAATTTTATGAGTCATGAAATTGCGTTGAATAGATTTCTCTCATTAGAATGTCGTATGTTGCGTGATACTCGCTTAAGAGCTGACTGTTTATCGTTTATGAAGGAGTATCGACTTTTAGATCACATGGAAATTGCTAGAAGACCTGGAAAATATTTCATACCCTATTTTTGTGTATTCAACCCTTCATCACCCACCACAAAGGTTCGTGTTGTCTTTGATGGATCAGCAAAGAGGGGTCACGTTTCCTTGAATCAAGTCGTACACTCTGGACCGACGTTGTTAAATGATATTTGTGATATTTTAACTAGGTTCAGATTGCATTCATTCGTTTTTACATGTGATATTACAAAAATGTACAGAGCTATTCTTGTTGATGAAGAAGATTGTTCGTTTCTTCATATATTGTTTTGTGAAGATCCTTCAAAGGATATTGTCATCTATGAGTTAAAAAGAATTCCATACGGTTTGAAACCCTCGGGATTTCTCGCTCAACGTGTATTGATTCAATTGACAGAAGATGAGGGAGATAAATTTCCTTTAGCGGCGACCGCAATTCGTGATGAAATTTACCATGATGATTTTCTAATAGGTGCTAGCTCATTGGAGGAAATGTGTGAAATTAAATCACAACTATGCAATCTCCTAAAATGTGCTGATATCAAACTGAACAAGTGGAGTAGTAACTCTCCTGAATTCCTGAAACGGGTTCGTTTGAAAAACAGTCAAGTTCCCTTTCATATCAGTGATGAACCTAATTCTAGTGTTAAGGTGTTAGGTATTATGTGGAATCCGACTACCGATTGTCTTCAAATTAAAGTTTCAGTTCTGGAGTATCATAAGACAAACTCAAAGCGCAGTGTCTTGTCTGTAATTGCTAGACTGTATGATCCACTTGGTTTTATAGCTCCTGTTATCTTCAAAATGAAATGTTTTTTACAAGAGCTATGGAAATTACAAATTGATTGGGATACACCAATTCCTGATGACTATAATGCATGCTGGAATAAGTTCATGGAAGAGCTTCCTGCTCTTAGTTCAATTGCAATTCCTCATTGCGTTTATGGTGATGCACTTTCGTGTCAAATATTTGGATTTTGTGATGCATCTCAAAAAGGAATATGTGCTTGTATTTATCTGAGAGTTGTTTTCTCAGACTCTGTTGTTAAATGCTTTCTAATAAAAGCAAAAACTAAAGTGGCACCGTTAAAAACACTTTCAATTCCACGTTTAGAGCTTTTAGCTGCGTTGTTGCTTTCAAAATTGTACGTTTCAGTGCTTCCTAATCTGTCTAAAATTAATCGACAATCAACGTTTCTCTTCTGTGATTCAACTATTGTGTTAGCTTGGTTGCCTATACCACCCTATAAGTTGCAAACGTTCATTGCAAATCGCATCGTGAAAATATTAGAATTGACTAATCTAAATGATTGGAATCATATTGGTACTAATTTCAATGTTGCTGACGTGGGTTCAAGAGGTATTCCTCCTCAAATGTTGAGTTCGTTAGAAGAGTGGTATAGAGCTCCAACATGGTGTTCAGAGCCGTTATCATGCTTCCGTAACAATACCCTCTGAAAGTCTAACTGATATTAAAAATAATCAAGGTGGAATTGTTTTGAATCTTACCGAAGATAGTGCTGTTATTCAAATAACTCATTTCTCCTCATATCTAAGAATGTTGCGTTCTTGTGCATATGTTTTCCGATTTGTCAATAATTGTAGAGCAAAAATAAAAGGTGTCTCTCGTGAAAAAGGAGTATTAAGTGTTAAAGAGTTGAAATCCACACAAGATTTCTGTGTTAAGATCGTTCAAAAGTGTCATTTCAATCGTGAACTTACCCTTCTGAAAGAAGGAAAGCCTTGATGTGATAAAGCTTTTCAAAAGTTGTCTGTTTTTTTGGATAGTGATGATTTTATTCGCGTTGGTGGCAGACTAGTGAATAGTGATTTGGAATATGAAGCTAAGCATCCTTGCTTGATTCATAAGGATAGTCATTTTACTAAGCTCATTATTGAATATTATCACCACTCCTATCTCCATGCTGGACCTAGGATTGTGCGTGCTCTCATCCAGCATTGATTTTGGATTATTGGCGCCCATAGTGTAATTAGACATGTCATACACAATTGTACTTGTTGTCGTTTATTCAAAGCGAATACTGTTGAACCCGTTATGGGCGACTTGCCCCGCTCTCATGTCATTCCCACGGCACCCTTTTTCAAAGTCGCTGTCGATCTCGCAGGTCCCTTCATAGTTAAGGAGAGTGTTTGACCTAAGGCTCACACCTACAAGGCATATTTTGCTCTATTTGTTTGTTTAGCGACAAAAGCTTGTCATATTGAAACGTTAACCAGTTTGATGTCTGAGGAATTCATTGTCACTCTTCATCGCTTTGTGTCGAGACGTGGGTTACCTCAAGAAATATTCTGTGACCAAGGGACGAATTTTAAAGGAGCTGCACGACAATTGAAGGAAATTACTGAATTTTTGCGAGTTTCTGAAAATCAGACAAAAATAATTATTGATGATATGTCCAATAAAAACATCAACTTCCAGTTTAATATCCCATTTATGAATGGAATTTGCGAATCCAATATAAAAAATGTTAAATATCATTTGTTCCGTGAATTAGGAAACCATACTGTTACAATTGTTGAGTTCACCACTATTCTCACTAAAATTGAGGCGATACTTAACTCAAGGCCGTTGTATGCACTTTCATCATCACCAGATGATTACGCTGCCTTAACTCCTGGACATTTTCTTATCCATTGTTGGCTGTTCCCGAAAATGACTATACTGACTCCAATGAGCACAGACTATCTCGTTGGGAGAAGGTGAATCGCTTCACACAAAGGTTGTGGAAGAGATGGGAGAGAGAATATCTCCACACTCTTCAGCAGAAAAATAAGTGGTTTGAGCACGACTCTAACTTACAAATTGGGCAATTAGTGTGGATTAAAGAAGATAATTCAACGCCCCTATCATACCCATTAGGACTCATTGCAAGCGTCATTCGCGATTCTAAGGGAGTTGTTCGCTCCGTGTATGTTAAAACCAAATCAGGAGAGTATGTTAGGCCGGTTAGGAAACTAGCCCAATACTCCCAAACTAGTGTCTCTTTAACCCCCCGTTTCCCCCCCGTTTTTCCCCTGTTTTTCCTTTATCTCAGTACATTGTGTGTTTTAATTTTTTAATCTTTTTGAGTTTTGTTTCTTGGATTGAGGCAATCCAAGGCGGGCGGAGATGGTTGATTCTTAACGCAGGCGGATTATTGCTTGTTGGTTGAGATAAGAAACTATCATCCTTTCCCCCCCCCCCCTACTCCCCTCCTACCCTTCCGTTCACCCCTCTTTTCAATTTCACCTCACTGTCGTTTTTGTTCCTCGACTGTCAACTTCGTGCCGTGTTGCGTTCTGTTCCGTGAAAGTATTAGTTATTAATACACATATATGATTCAAAAGTACATACATTTCAAGAAATCTACTTGTGCCCGAAGTCGTCAACTTTACCACCTACTTACAGTCCACATTGAAGTCACCTTTGGTAAGTGATAGTTTTATTACTAATTAACTTGCTGTAGTCTGACTGCGTTGTTTCAGTGTTTTCTTAACTGCACCCTGGGTCCTTGTGGCTCAAGGACAGGAAGGGATAACCAACTTGATTACTCACTTAAGACTTTAAATTGTTTAGTTACTTTTTGATTGATTTTGAAACATCCATTTAAATAGAGGTCCAGTTCGATAAACACATTCATCTTGGTTTTGTCTAGCTGAAGTGTTGTAAAACCTTTTATATTATTATAAACTTGAGTGTACTGTGGGTCGTCTGATGATGCTCTAGACAACAGAGCGAAACGGCCGTCACGCCATAACGTGAGTCAATTTCCATTCAAAAGTGTTTTTTAAGTTTATAATACATATTAGTGGAAACAAGATGGATCTTCAACATCACACTTTTATATTATGTTCCTTTCTTTGTGAATATGGGCCAGTGCAATCCCGTTTAACTGATCTTCTGTCATAGTTGACCTAAGGCATGTTTTGATTCTTCTTAGGGAAGAAAAGCTCCTTTTGGTTGAGGCGGTTGCCACCGGCAAAGTTGCAAATATTTGTAATAAAATTGCAACATTTGGGAAAAAGTCTCTATTGCATTTAGATGGAGCAACTTCACAGCACTGTGGAAGATCCTTGGAACTTGTTGATTTCCAATGCTCCGGCCAAAGTAGAAATTCTGCTAATAGCTCCAAAGTTGTTGTAGAAATGTCTTTGCAGTAGATATTTGCTGCTTTAACTACCTCATCAACACTAACTTTTGTAAAAAATTTGATGGGATCAGTCCCTTTTGATGTGCACCTTCATGTACTGAACTAAATATAGTTTGCAGCTCAGAAATAATGTGATCCAAGAATGGTATATATACTGTCAATCAGGGCTTTTTTTCATCCAGAACGGCGTTCCAGTACCTTTTCGCTAGGCATTATGAATATCTTATCAAATAATTACTATTAGGAACAAAATTTCATTAACATTTGCATTTCCAAACATTGAATGTTTGAATTTTGCTATGAATCTAATAATGACACCAGCTCTACTTGTTAGCAATCTTTTCTTCATTAGGATTGTTGGACCTCCACTAACGTCCTTTGATCCCACAAAATATGTTGTCATGGCTTCTTCAAGGACACCATTCTGCTGTAGATATGAAAAGTAAAGTACGCAACAGGGAAGAAGGAAATAGGACATGGACAGGAGCGTAGCCAGAGGAATATTGGGATACATTTTCCTCCGCCCCACTGAATTGTTGTAGTCATCTTTCCCAATACTAATAACTTACAGATTAAATTAAAATAGTTAATACAAAAATAAACCTTAGTTTTATTTAGCACAAGAGTTTGTCTTGGGAATCACAAAAAGTATAAAATATTATTAAAATCTTATTTCTAATAATTACAAGTCATCTTATCATATTTATTGCTGTGTATATGTATCCATCCAAGAAAACATTATCTAACTGCCATCACTTCTTCTGTAATCGGGATGATTCCATGTTTTGAGCTTGTGACTTGTGTGGTATGTTTTGAGTCTTTTAAATCATGTAAATTTCAAAATAAAATTATTGTTTCTGCAGATCTCATTGGTTCTACGCCCATTCTTATCACTTCTTATAAATTATGTGCAGGCCATCTTCCAACAATATCTTCATATTTCTTCTCTCGGCCTAACTGTGCATTAAAGTCACCTACTAAAATTTTAACATGTTTCTCTGGCAATTTCACTATTGTTTGATCCAGCAAATCCCCAAACTTCTGCACTTTTTCCTCTTGCCTTACTGTTTTTGTCATCTGTTGGGGCTTGCACATTGACTAATGTATACATTTTATTTGCAGTCTTGAAAGTCAAAGTTTCAATTCTTGGTGATTGTGATTGAATTTCAGAATCTAATATTAAAACTGACACTGTATCTCACTTTTAAATAATGTTTTACCCACATATATTGGAGATGCTTGAGGAATGCATTTCGCTTTGTTACCAGTTTGTTACGCCTCTGCATGAATGGTGAATGAAATGAAATGAACACTATGATATTGAAGATCCATCTTGTATCCACTAATATGTATTATAAACTTGAAAAAACACTTTTAAACGGCGTGACGGCCGTTTCGCTCTGTTGTCTAGAGCATCATCAGACGACCCACAGTACACCCCGGGTGTACTGTGGGTCGTCTGATGATGCTCTAGACAACAGAGCGAAACGGCCGTCACGCCATAACGTGAGTCAATTTCCATTTCAAAATGTTTTTAAAGTTTAGAAATGAACACTGTTATTATAATGAATGAACGCATTTATTGCGAAGGAAAAACTTGGAAGAATACATCAATAAAATTCCATGGCTGCATAACACTCGGACCACGGAAGCGAACTCAGCTGCCACATGAATCAGCCTACTTGATCAGAGTGAATATTATTATCATTAAGTGAATATGAATATTATGTGTAGTCATTGAACAATTAATGTTGTACTAATTTCATATGATGAAGAAAAAGTGCTCATATTAAAAATTAAATGTTCTCTATAGAAGAAGGCCTGAGTGACTTAATTCTTCCCCCTTTAAATATCCTTAAAATTCAAGCAAATTTTGTAACACCTCACATATACATCACTCGGCATTCCTTAATATCATAGAATTTGGTGCACACGTTTAGCCATGAATGCATTACAAACTGACAGACAGATAGATTCAAAACGGTCCACTAAAAACATAGACCTCTCCTCGTTCGGTCAATAGAAATATCAATATAACCATAAAGGCTATTTTTTCCAAATCTCAGTCGGTCTTTGGCCACATTGATCTGGATGTGACAGTTTCTACCGAATGCCAAATAAGGTATCAAACTTTAGAAAAAAACATTTACAAACTTTGCTCAAATGAGTAACTGCATTGAATATCTATTTAATATATTGATTAACCATAGTATGCATCAGTTTCGTGATCTCTTAAGGAGTAAGAGAACAAAAGCATCAGTTTTATTCTTGATTATTGAATGAACTATTCTTTTCTGTGAGTTTTTCATTGAGTGTTCTGTGGATCACTAGAAAATATATATTTGGTACACTTACAGATTTCCACTACCTATATCGGTGTAAACAAGCATTTTCATACAAACATGTTCTTCATGAAAACAAGTAGGCCTACATGCAGTTAAATTTAAGAGTGGAAGTGTCAAGTTCAGGAACATTTCAGAAATAATAAAATCAAACGCCAGATTCAAATCATCTCAACTAAGAACTGAACATTAAAACTAATTGTGTACTGATGCCTGATGAACATGAAAAAACAAATTTGAAAAAAAAAAACTTGAACAATAACAATAAAAGGTACTTGGTACTGAGATACAGCAAGATACCAACTATGTCTACAGTACAATAGGCTGTAATGACGTGTTGTGTCAGCAGGGTCACTGTGACTTCCAGCTATGGTATCAATGGCATGTAAAATAAAATGAATAGAATGTATTTGTATTACATTAGCTTGGCCCATTGTAATTGAGGGGTAGAAGAGAACACTTTCAACTTTAGGTTCATATAAGTATGTGGTTTTGATTATTATTATAGAGACTGGGACTGGGGGCGGTAGGCATACTTGAAAAAAATTGTTGGTTATCCATCCTCTAAGGTATAGAAATGTTGAGTATATTTTATCCTTTTCTTGATATGACATATATATGTTGATAAATTAATTACAGTTAATTTATATTGTATGCATTATTTATGGTTGCTACAGATCCTACTCGACATCGCAATTGGGCGTTAGTCAATGATCAAAAATGTGGAATTCAATCACAGCAAAGAATTGTTGGTGGGAAAACTGCTGGCTTGGGGGAGTTTCCATGGATTGCTTTTTTGAAGCTCTACAAGACATGTAACGTATTAGTAGTATTACTCTTTTCAAATAAATACATTCAATGACATATTTATTTCATTAATAAAAAATTAAAGTGAAGATCAAGCTCCTAGTTTAAAATATCTTTTGTTTTATTCGTGATGTGCAATACAACATATAAGTGCATGGGATAGTCTACTATATGCAACGATTGTGATTGATATGACTGTCCTTTTAAATCATAGATACCACATGATTTTGTTGCATACACTATTATTTTATCTACAAAATAAATATCAATAAATCAAATTAGATTTAATGTTTTGCCTACTTATCAATCACTTGTATAACTCCGACACTCAAACTAACTTAAACTAAAGCTTGTTATCAATTGATTGTAGATTTGAACCAAATTGATTTAAAATTTTTTCAAGTGTCATGCCTGTTGAATAATATTTATTTTGCATTGTTTTGAAAAAACTATGATTGTTCTAGATCCTCTATCTATAAAAGGTGCTTCTGTTTCGTAAAAGCTTTATAATTCAATGGTATTGATCAGGCATTAAAAGTAGCTTTTTGACAATAAAACTTTATCCATTTATTTATAAAGCAGGAAACCCACTAGCCGGCACCGGTGGCGTCCGGCGGCGACCGATGAGTACTGGCAACATTGCTTTGCATTGTTTTTATTGTGTCATCTTTTTTCCATTATAAGAAATAAATAATTCTCTACCCTCTCTCACCTAGGTTTTGACAATATATTATCGGTCTTCTGTATTATACAATTTGATAAGTAACATTTAGAACCCTCCTAACAACGAAATGAGTGGGTGTACAAAATTATTTCTGAGTGGTAATTAAATAAAAAAGACTGTTACTGAACAAGGGTTACAAAATTTATTGCTTGGTACAAAATGTTACAAAATTATTTCAATAATTTGGTTCAGTTTTCTATTTCTATTTGGACAAGCCGGGGTCTAGCCCACGACATTTGTATCAATTGTACCCCGAAATTGGGGAGTGAGGAAACTTGGTATATCAAGGCTTGGAAGTGTACTTGATGTCCAGTGCACTGGACAATTGTGAAGCCCGTGCTGGAAGAAGTGTCTAAGTTTACCAGATTACCATTTGCATCTACAACCCCTGGAGGGTCAGTGAGCAGTCAGAAAATGGTCAGACTTCAACCACCCCTAGTGCTTTGCTCTGGGATGGAACAATTTCTCAAGGAGATGATAGAGCAATGACAATTCCTTTGTTTAAACAATGATGGCATTACTTAAATTTATTAACATGTATAGTGGCTTTTCATGTTCACATTCAACATTGACATTGTTTATATGTTCACATTAGTGGTGACTGTATTGTTTCTTTAATTGTATTATTAATTTAATTGTGTAAATAGAGTTTGTGTGTTAATTTCAAGTGTTGTCAGCATTATTTTTGTTATAGCACCCATGAAATGAAACGAAATGAAATATAGCTTTATTCACAAAATTACAAAGAAAAAATATATACACAATTTTTAAACAATATCAATCTTAATCATAACATTAATACTAAATAGTCTATTTATAATATTGGATACTGTTATTGTGAATAAAACCAAGTAAGACATCCCGAGGCCTAGCCTGTGTGGGATGGGTATCAGTGATTTCATTCTAATTTCAATGGATAACAGGAAAGAGACTGTAGAGACGGTATCATTATTGTACAAATATAAAAGAAGAAAAATAATTTAAAAAAATTTACGTGAAAAAGAAGATAGATTCAATTTATACACATTCTTAATAAATTTAATATAGGCTACGCAATGAAAGAATGCACATTTTTCATTATCTATTTTATATTAAGGATTGAAAGAACAGGTTGGTATTGTCCAGTTGCATCAGTGGCGTATCCAGGAGGTGATTTCGGTGGGGGGGGGGGGAACCCCCAACCAAAGGGGAGGGTTGGTCCGGGGGCCCACCCCCCGAAAATTTTTGGATTTTTTAATAGAAAATGGTGTATTTTGACATAGTTTTTTGTGCCCCCCCAAATGTTGTCATGGATAGCACTGTTTTATCCATATGTATGTACAAATTTGTATTTGTATTGGTAATTTGCATTTCTTATCGTTTTACCAGATATCTATTTATGTCATTGTATTTTTCCTTATAAATTAAGTTTTCAAGTTGTTACGTATCAAATTTCAAATGATTTCTCATCCAATTTACCAAATAATTATTGAGCACATTTTTTTAGAAAAAAATATCAACATGAATAAGGTAATGATTTAATAAAATATGAAGCATTTTGAGTGAAAAATTGTATTACAAACCAAAGAAGTTATCTAAAACCATTTATTTGTTCAAGGATACAGTACGGTACCGGTATTCTTTAAGCTGCAACTTTTAAACAATGATTTCTAACTGAATCCTTCTTTTGCCTCCCTTAGCAAAGCGTTCGATCACTCTTTCTTCATTGACTTCTATGGGGGGGGGGGGGGAAGTACAGGTGACAACAAAAGACTAAAAAAAGCTGAGTTGAAAAGACATTATAAGTAAAAAAGAACAAGCAAAATAATAATATGAACTACGGCAGTGTTTTCTTAACTCATTGGCTCCAAGGACCCCCCGTTAAAACCAAGCCCTCCTATGTTTTCCCCCACTCCTCTTCTCTGTCTCTTGGCCCATCCACATAGTATTACAACTGTACAACGAGAAATTGGCATACCAATTTTAGAGGCGTAAATAACATATAATTTTTATGATGGTAGCACTACACGCTGCTACCATCGCAGTATAATTTAGATTTGAGGAAACTACATTTTATTAATTATCAAAGAGCACTGGGTAAAAAATGTATTTTTGAAATGTTTATTTCTAAATTTCTCAGGATAGTCCGCGGACCCCCTGAGATAGGATCGCGGACCTCCCGGGGGTCCGCGGACCACACTTTGGGAAACTCTGGGCTACGGTACTGAAAAATAAAAATATTAAGAATACAACAAATAAACTTCTAGATCATTCAATTCTCACATTATTCTCTTATACTGAAAAACGTCAATGTCATGTTCTTAATTTGGATAAAGTTGGATAAGTGATTAACATTGACACTCACTCCACTCCATACTCATAATTAATGCCATATCTAAACTCTGAACACTCACTTTTCTAGCTTTTTTGGCTGCAAAATCTTTAATCAAATCGTTAAATTCCAAGGCTTGAAAAAGCTCAGCATTTGAAACAAAACTAGCCAAACCAGAAAATCTAGAATCTTCGTCAGAAAGATTTGTAAGTGGTTAAATCGGTTCATCACATTCCTAGAACTTTCCAAAATCCACCTGCAATCTAAATATCCACCTGCGGCTACCATCCTATACCCTCTGGCAAGCGTTAATATTTATTTTTGATATGAACATTGGTCATTTTAATTAGATTGAATCTATATATATATATAATCGAAATACCACTGACTGACTCACTCATTCATCACAGTTTCTCAGGAACCACTTGACCAAAAACGATAAAATTTGGTACACATATTCAGTAGGGGGACTAGACGCGTGCTAAGAAAGGATTTTTCAAAATTCGCAATTTTAGGGGGTTAAAGTTTTGCCTATGCAAAGCACAGGTACATGGCTAGCTAGCTTACTGGGATCTTTTAATCATATGGAAAATATTTTGAAATTTGCACTTAACAGCTGTCATCAACCTGGCATAATAACATTTCATCATACCCAGTCATATGTTTCCCACATATTGCAAGGCTCTGACTGTATGGTAGCCTACATGCAAAGTGCAAAGTCTTTTACTGTTCAAAGACAGTGTAAATAACGCTGCTAAGGGGTCTGCCATATGATTAAAAACGGTTGACTTCTATCAGCTGTTCCTTTAAGCTGTTTGGCTGGCAAGTTCAGTAGGTTAGGTCTATTAATGAATAATAATTTGTTTCAAACAAAGCTAAAAACCAAAGTTTATGAAAAGTATATGTTTGATTAAGACCCTAGATGCATACTAAGTAATGGTATCAAAATTCTCCCCAAAATCACCTATTTCTGTAAATTTATCTAATCACAATGGAAATTAGTTGGACCCCCCCGGGGGTCCAGGGGGTGGAGCCCCCTGGCTAGACGGTTAAGGCGAGCGAAGCGAGTCTGCCGGCTAGTTGTTTATATACAAATGTAATGTACTCGATTCACAGTAGCGGTAATTATTAATTAATTTTGGAAAATAAAAATTCAATTTTTTTAACAAAAAAAGTTTTTTTTTTACAAAACGCTGCGGCCATAGACCGCGGCCTAGTCGGCCTAGTGGTAAATTCAGCACTGAGTAACATGAATCGCTTTACACAAATTGGAAACAGCCAATTTTTGTTGCTTACAGAATTTCGTCCTAGTTTCTATTAGGTTTATGCCTTTTTTTCTTTTTCTCTTGGATCTCGGGGGGAGGGGGGCAATTGCCCCCTTTGCCACCCCCTGGATCCGCCACTGAGTTGCATGAGATATTCCTTAACAGATTTCATAAACAATTTCTTTTCATTTATTTTCTTTTATGGCAACAGGCAGACAATAATTATAGAATTTTGGTTCCAAGAAGGCATAAAACTTTTTAAACATAGTTAAATTAGGTTTGGTAATTATTGTAAAATCATGTCTATTTCTCAGCGAATAAGTTGGCCCCAATCGTTCACATCTTCGTTCTATGCTAGCTCTATTGAAAAATATTTTTAAAACTTTATAAATATATAAATTTTTTAGTGGCAATACTCTTAGGGCTCTAAATAGTGGACGTGCATGATCCAAGTAGCCACTAGTAGCATCACTAGTTATGCAAATGAAGGACTTCTGCAACAAAACCAATGGTTTGATAACAGTGAAGTATGCACCACCCCAAACAGATAATCCATATTGCAGTTTAGAATCAACAAATGCAAAGTATAGCATTCTCATAACGTCAGGAGGACATAAAGATTTGAGCATATGGAAAATTCGAATACATTTAGTCAACTTCTTTTTTGTATGCATAACATGCACTTTTCAATTTAGGTTACAGTCCAACAATAGTCCTCGGTATTTAATCTCATTTACTTGTTTAATTGAAGGAATATCACAGCCAATTTCCCCACATGAAACTTCATGGTATTTCAAAGGTGTACAAGAAGTACGGTTTTCCTTGCATTAAAAATTATATATTTCGATTTTGGACTCATTACCATCCAATTTAAGGAAACCCAATCCCTTAGAAGTTCAATGCCAGATTGCATTTTCTCTCTCAACTCATTCAGTGACTTGGCCTTGTAAAACAAGGCTGTGTCATTGGCGAATGATGACAATTCACCCTTAAACACTCCATTAACTAGGTTGTTAATGTAGATTAAAAATAGGGGCCCAGATAACACTGATCCTTGTGGAATTCCCTGTACTACGTTTTTTGATTGGCTTAGTTCTGTTCCAACTCTTGAACGTTGCGATCGATCAAAGAGGTAGGAGGAAAACCATTTGTGAGCTACGCCTCTAATTCCTGCATTATACAATCTGGATAACAAGATAGAGTGATCCACTGTATCAAATGCCTTCATGACATCTATAAATAGCCCTGCACACAGAAATCCTTCATTCAAACCATTATAAATCTTGTCAACAAAATACAACAAGGCGTCTTCTGTATTCAGTTTACTTCTAAATCCATACTGCCTGTGACTAAAATATGCATTTTCATTAAGAAAATCAACAAGACGAATTTTAATAACTTTTTCATATATTTTCGAAAAAATGGAGAGCAATGAGGTTGGTCTGTGATTGATGGGATCAAGCTTATCTAGTTTCTTGTGTAGAGGAATTACTATTGCCTGTTTTAAGTATTGTGGAAATTCGCCCTCTGACATACTGAAATTAATCAGGTAAACCAGAACATCAACTATCCTCTCAGATATATGCTTAATTAAGACTGGTGTTACACTGTCAAAGCCTGGAGATTTCCTGTTGTTTGACGATTTTATCATGCAGAGAACTTCAAGTCTATTTGTAGGAAAGAAAAAATAGAGTTTTGGCAATGATTGTCCTTAAATTTGTTAATAATATATCTGGTTTGTAGCAAGTATGCTCTGTCTGTAAATATTTTCTTACTAAGGTCTGTAGCAATATTCGAAAAAAGTCATTGAATATATTAGCCACTTTTTCCGCAGATGTTTCAATTGAATTATTGCCATTTTTTATAATAATCTCATTATTAACATTCTTCTTCGAGCCTCTGCCTATTATACCTTTTACAACATCCCAATGTTTCTTTGGATTGCGTTCATTGCCTTCGAATAAGTCTCTGTAATATTTATCTTTACATTTTTTCTTATTTCATAGTATAAAGAACTTTTTAATTGGTTATAATTCTGTTTCAGAGCTACATTATCAGGATGCTTTTTATAATGTTTGTATAAAATATTTTCTCCCTTGACTTTCTGTAACAAATCTCTATGCATCCAAGGCTTAAGTTTAACAATTTCTTTTTTAACACTACACTGAACAAGATTCGAATAATTTTTTATCATTAAATCTAGCTTATTGAAAAAAAATACTGAAAGCCAATGATGGCGAAGCAGCTGAATACACCAAAGACCAATCACACCTATCAAGAGCAGCATTGAGAGCAAGGAAATCTATCATGGATGTATGAGTGGTTCTCTTATTCAAAATTAAACTCTCACATTCAACATGAGATATTGTCATACAATGGTCAGTTATTTGAGCATCAGCCACATTAATGCATTATACAAAAAGGAGGATTTTCAAAACCAAAACTTGGTTTTATTTCAATTGAAATTATCCTCATAATGACAATTTTTATCCTCATTTTCACATGTTTAGTTAGTGTTGATATTACATCTGAACAATACATGATCTATCATTGTTGAAGTGTCACAAATGATTCGTGTTGGCTCATTGATAGTAGACTCAAAACCATGACTAACTATTATTATCCTGTATTTGTCAACAACACTATTCTCTTTCAGAAGATTTATATCCCCATTTATCATTACATTTTTATTATTTATGGTTTCTAAGAAATTGAGAAACTCCTCAAGAAAAACATGTTCATTATAATCTTGTAACGGTACACTCCAACAATATCAATTGATTTATCATGTGATAATGGAATTTTAACATGGACATAATCAAAAGAATTACAGTCTAAGCCACCATCAATGTGTTGACAATGAAATTCATTCGACATGAACACACAAACACCCCCGCTCTGTGCTGATGATTACATTTAGCATATCTTAAATAACCCTGTATTGAAAATAAATGTAACTCATTTTCATCTATCCATATTTCAGATAAAATTATAACATGGGGCTACTTTTCCAAGCACTCCAATTTTGCCAAAAATAAATCGAAATACCTTCTCATACTACAAATGTTTAGCTGGATTACCATAAGACCATGATAATATACTATGTTTTATTTTCTGCCAGAGGAAGATTCTATCCTATGAATGTAACTTCATATTTCAAATTTTCCAGTTCATAATGGGACTACTAAAATTACAAATTGTGCAGGCTCAATCATCACAGAAAAATATGTGTTGAGTGCAGCACATTGTTTTCAAAGTGAAAAACACCAGTACTCAAAAATAGAGTGAGTGGATTACTTTTTTCTGAAATGCATGATTTTACTCTTTTGAATAGGAAATGGTTTTTTGTCTACTTTATATTCTATATGTTGGCAAATCTTACAATTTGATTAAACAGTGCCAGTTTTCATATTAAATAAGTATTCTGTCATACTTACATTGAATTATATTGGTCTAAATATTGTACTAAATGTCCAAAAATTTGCTTCAAATCGGGCATTATCACAAACATTGATTAACAAGCAGAGAAAATTCAAGAAGGTAAGCAAGTAGGGGACAAATCTGCCATCAAAACTATCAAACATATTTTCCTTGATTTTAATGAAAAAGAAGCAAATGTCTAAGTTTTGAGACTGTGTAATGTGAGCCTTTCAATTTAAAATAAGAACCGAATATTTTATTTGAATTATAGGCTTCTAATATATATTTTATCATCAATTAAAATTGATTCTAATACCTACTTTTAAATTTTGGTCTTTACATCAATGTCTCAAGAATATTTTTTGTGTGAGTTTATACAATTAATTCAATAATGTTTTCCTTGCTGATGGAACCCTGAGGCCCGTATTTATGAACGTGACTTATCAAAGATCGACTTAAGTCAGATCGTATAAGTTAGACTTAGCGGCAATAAGGCTTACTTACACTAACAGGTTCAAGCCAGCAAGCAGCTGTAACCCTAAAAGGTAATCCAGCTCCCACAACAAAGATCTGACTCCTGATAAATAATTTAACATTAAAAATTTACATTAAACAACTCTAATATACACTAATATAAGATTTTACACTACGTAAATGTTGCAGGGACAACTGGGTCGGCTTATAACCTCACTTTTCAGCTAGTAAACTCACCTAATATAAGTAAAGCTTAGAATAAAGTTCGTATTCATGAACCTTTCTTAAACATCTTCTTAACTTAAAAGCCAAGACGTGCTTATAATTGGAGTCTCAAATCCGTTCTTAGCCAAGCTAGGTACAGGGTACAGAGCTGTCTTGAAGCCGGTCTTAGATTGTTGTGTTGCATCATATTTTGATTTCATTTTTTAGTATAGCATCGACTCATAATAATAAAATAAAATCATCATATTCAATTTTTGCACCATTGCAATGTAATTCACTGTATATTTGACTTTTTGAAATTATTTCTACTTATTTTATAGTTCTAACCTTACATTTTTTTGGCACTAGGATAGGATTCTCTTTCTAAAAAAGAATGGATGAAGTTCGTTGGTCTGCTGGCAGGTAGTGTGTACTACACTGCCGCAAATGATATCATTTTTCAAATTCAAAAAACAGAAAATTATAACTTAAAATATATTAGTGTGGTTATAATTACTTAACAGTAACTGTAAATTTACATGTAGTACAGTATAGATATCTTTTCATGTATGTTATTTCATGTTTATTAGTGCCTGATGATACAACACTATTTTAGGTTAGCTTGTGACCACGTTCAATGTAATAGAGCCTTTACAACTTGGTCCTAGATATCTAGTGCTTAGATCAACATAAGTAATGTTCATAAATATGGGCCTAAGACTTATACATGAGTTGTACAATGATGTTATGAATGATGGATCGCTTTGTGCAGTTATGTTTGTATTCTTATAAATATAATCATACATTATTCACTCATTTTTTACAGTCTGGAAATAATAGTTGGAGAATTTGATCTAAATCAAGATCCTGACTGTGTTGACGCTTTTTGTGCACCAAAAGCAAACATTCATGAGACAGCAAGATTCTTAAATCATCCAAATTTTGATCTTGCTAGAAAAAGATATGATATATCTCTTGTGGAGAGTCAAACTGAGTTTATTTTCAATGGTAATGTCTTATAATGAATTTTCAATTATTCATTTGTAAAAATTAATGAAAAAAGCCTTCAGAATGTGAAGAAATTGGTAAAATTTTCAAAGGAGTTAATGCTTGGAATGCAAAAGGTGTTTTGAGTACTGCTCTCATCTCACAAGAAAAGTTGCTACTATTAAAATGAATTTAGAGTTAGTTCAGATGAAAACTATCCAAAAGTATTTGATAATAATAATAATAATAATAATAATAATAATAACAATAATAATAATAAATAATAATTGTAACCTCTAAGAGTTGATACAAAATGGAGTGAAGAGAGAAAAGCTGAATTTTCACAAAAAATGAAAAGATGGTGGGCAAACAAGAACAAGTCTAAAAAATGAACCATCTTTACTCAGCATCTTCTACTTTGGGAGTTTTATGTCTAATAATAATAATACAGTAATAATGGACTAACTAGGAAAATCTTTGATATGGTTAACAGCTCAAACAAAAAACCAACTGGTTTCAGGAAGTTGAAGAAGACGTGAAACAAGCAGGCTTGAATAACGAGATAGTAAACTCAAGAGACACATTCCGAATCAGGACTAAGAGCATAAAATTTAAAGTAAAAGAAAAAAGAAAACTGGAAGAGTATGGACAGAGAAAAGGAAGCAGGAACACAGCCAAAGAATGGAGAGATTTTGTGAGGAGAAGAGGAGGAGTGATAATGGATGATCATTTGATGTATCCAAGTTAAACACTGTCCTGAAGGGCTATAATGGATAATAATAGATAATACAGTAATAGTAATGATGATGATAATAATAATAATAATAATAATAATAATAATAATAATAATAATAATAATGCTAATAATAATAATAATAATGCTAATAATAATAATAATAATGCTAATAATAATTTTGAAAGCCAATCCAACTTGGTCATCCCAGTAATAATCTTTCTATACCATACCTCGCCTTTGCAGACGATTCAGCATTATTGATGGATGATGAAGAGACCGCGGTCAAACAGGTTGAAGCGTTAAAGGAATGTGCAGAAAAAGTAGGGTTGCAAATCTCATTTGAAAAAACCGAATTCATATGTTCAAAAGTAGAAATTGAAAGTTTGAAAACAAAGTATGGTAGGGTCAACAGGGTTCCACACTTCAAGTACCTTGGGGTAGATAGTAAACTCAAGAGACACATTCCGAATCAGGATTAAGAGCATAAAATTTAAAGTGAAAGAAATTGAACCAACAGGCCTTGAAAGAACATCATGGCATAATCGCCTCCAAAAAGTGAAGAAAGCTGTAGGATTAGTTCAAAACTTTTACAACAAGAAATGCATGTCCTGACAGACCAAAATCCGGCACTACAACACTGTTATAAAACCAACGATTCTATATGCAAGTGAAACTGGTACTTCACACAAAGAAAGAAATTGAAGAAATTAAAAAGGAAGAACGAAAAATTAACAGGAAAATTTTAGGAGCTCGACTCACTGAAGAAGGATACAGAGGCTGCAAACAATAGAAACAACTGAACGTTTTTCAAACATTGGAGTTGACATTCGGAAAAGGCATATGAAGTTATTCGGACATCTCAATAGATTACCTAATAACCGACTAAAGAAACAGATAATTGAATATGCAACAAAACTCAAAATTTCAACACCTTGGTTAGATGGAATTCGTAAGTACAAATGCCAACATAACACAAACAGGGATTTTTGAAAAAAAAAACAATTTAGACACAAGGTAGACAATTGGAAAATTACAAAACCGCCAAAAGAAAAGCAATTCAGACCTAAAAGTGGTCAGAAGAACTCAAAAAAGCTTTTTCAGAAACGATGAAAGCCTATTGGGGTAATAAGAAAAACAAAAGGATTACATGACTGAGTCTTTTGCTTATCATCTTCCATCTTGGGAGAATTCGCCAATAATAATAATAATAATAATAATATTACTTAATATTATTTCAGCTGACTAGGAATCAAAAATTGCTTAAAACTAAATTATCAAAATTGAACTGAACAACAACACTGTCAAGCTTAACCCTTGACATCAAATCCTCCAAATTCAAACTAATTAACAATAAAAGGGAGAATACAATATTATTAATTTTATTAATTTCAATCAATTAAGATTAAGTGAGCAAATTTACACCTAATCACTAGCTATCAGCCTTAATCCACTGAATTGAATTATAAAGAGTAAATCATAAGAATTAACCAATAACATTATGATCATCAAATAATAAAAATTAACCAATAAAAATTATGATCATTAAATAATAAACGACTGACTTGTGAGCTGAGTTTTACAGCCATGGAGAAGAAAATTTATTAAATTCGATTATTGTGTTATTAT
This sequence comes from Conomelus anceps, assembly GCA_948455865.1. Classification (NCBI taxonomy): domain Eukaryota; kingdom Metazoa; phylum Arthropoda; class Insecta; order Hemiptera; family Delphacidae; genus Conomelus; species Conomelus anceps. Next base: position 30,727,258 of record OX418225.1, on the reverse strand, counting down.
TCAATAGCGGTATCACAGAATGATGGTGTAACATGAAACCAACTTACAAGTATTGGCAATGCCCCAAATGTAGGCCAGGTGAGTGAACGCTGGCCGGTTGTCACTTAATTGAAAATGTGACACATCACTTTTAAACAATACTTTTACAATGCTAGTGAGCTTATCAAGAACTAACTGTCTAAGGATGAGCTTGAGATTATTAAATTTAGTTTACTCACAAACAGCCACTCACTTAGAATCTGCTATAGGTGTAACCAGCTTCCCTTATGCGACACCGACTGCCCTGAGCATTTCTTCAGCACAATTCTAGTTGTTATTAATTTTCACTGACCTCAAGATTTATCTTTTCAATCTTGCACTATATTTATATCTTGAAATTTTAAACAACATAATTTATTGCGAGTTGGATTCTATGTTTGGAAAATTGATAGCATTACTCAAAATATTTATATCGAGTTAATTTGGGAAATTTGCTATCATTGCCTACCCTCTTAATTTCTTGATTTTATAGCCTGATAATGGATGACAATTTTGAATGAATAATTTAAAAACAAAACTTAAGTAAAGCGAATGGTATTAGTCATTCCAATTACAGAGAATTATTCAATTATTGAATAATTCAATAATAATTGAAAAAATAACTGTACGAAGCAGACAGAATTGAATACAGTCCTGCCAGCTGATCAATATGTTAAATTTCTAAACTTCAGTTATTGAGCTCTTGATCTTTTTTTATCACACCTTACTGGGTAGAGTACTCACAATATCGATGTCCCTACAATAGTTGTAGGGTACTTATAGTTGTAAGCTACCACAGTTTTTGAAGAGACTTGAAAATATAGAAATATTTAAAAACAATTGAAAAAATATTTAGTTGATAATGCTTTTTATAGTATATAAAAGTTCCTTTTACATCAAAATTAAGCCTCACCCCAACTAATTGATATACTGTAGTAATAGTGTCCAGTGTATAAGAGTGTATAATTGGTATAATTATTGATCTGACTTGTCTTATACTCCTTAACTTGAGTCTCCAAGATGTAATCTACAAAAAAATAAAAATATATATAGATGATGTTCACCAATAATGAGTTTTGCTTTAGACTCATTGAAGGGATATTAAGCCCGTATTTATGAACCTACCTTGAGTCTTCTTCAACTCAAGGGAGTATTGAAACCGCTCTTGAATAAATGATTTTCAAGTCAGCCTTGAGTTAAGGGAACCTCAAGGTAAGTTCATGAATAAACCTGATAATTCTTTTAATAACGAAATAGTATAATATCTACTGAAACTTGTCTTTTTATCATAACAGAATTCGTTGCTCCCATTTGTTTGGAATATGGCAGTTTACTCCGGCTGGACTATATTGGCGAATACGGGCTAAATGCTGGGTGGGGAACCACTGGCTGGGGTAAGTGAGGAGCAATATTATAGGATGCCCAACAAAATTCAACCTTGGAGTCTTGGTATTAATATCATAAACAAGCTGATTTTATCGTTTGTAAATTATAATTCAATTAAATAATTGATAGTCTACAATAATTTTATTAATTTTCATTGCAAAAACAAGCCGATGTCAATTCCTGGCTCTCTGCATTTTATATCATTTCATAGTGCAGTATGGATGAACTCATCCATTGAGCGCAAGAACAACATTATTGCACTGCTGATTCACACTTCAAATCAAATTTATTTTTTCTTGATATGTAAAGTTACAACAAATTGCTTAGTAAAATAAAAAATGTATAATAAAATTTAAGTAACTACAAGAATTTTTTATGCTTACGGACTCTTCAGCTTCTCACTTAGCAAAATGGTTGTTTTTCACGATATTTCAGATTCTCAACATAAATCAGTTCGTGCAGACACTTTACAAAAACTGACATCGCCAATTTGTGAATGTAAAGAAAAAGTCGCAAGGGAATCGCATATTTGCGCCGGAGGTGTTAAAAATGAATTTTGTTACCAGGGTGATGCTGGATCGCCATTAATGATGGCTAAATCTGTCGGTCGGAACAGACCCAGGTATTTTGTGATTGGGATCGTCTCAAATGGAGTAGCTTATGCTTTCGAAGATTTCTCCCAACCAACGTTACACGCCCGTGTTTCCCACTTCTTGCCCTGGATATTGCACAATATAAATTGAATAAGGATGATTAGAATAATTATCAAGCAATTTCATTAATTCGGTGTGGAGGAAAATATATTTTAACTGTAAGCGATATTAAATCCTTGTATGTGAAGAAATATCAAATAGATGAGAATTTCTCATGGTCAATGAATAGGAAAAGAAAAACTTTCTACAGTTAATAAAAATTATCAGGAACTTACATTTTACTGAAAATATATCATTATTTCGCTGTTTATATTATAATTATATGTTTATTCAATAAATTGTGAAATAAATTATTTATTTACTGAATTTCTTCTTCCATTGCGAACTGCACTTATTAATCAAACTTATTCTTACAATAAATTATTTATTTCAATGTATAATACTCAATAATAGTTTATTATTGAAAACTGAAAATCATTCTTTCACTCAACTTTCTTGACCTCACCGTCATCCTAGTGGCGAATTAATGACGCTTTGTCATGGAAGGCGGAAGGTCCGGCCATTCCAGGGCTTTCTGGTGAAGGGGCGGTTCGGGGGTACTCCCCAGGGAAAATGTTGAGAAGATAATCGCATATAAATCATATTTTACACTATTCTAGCACTGAAACGGTAGTATTACAGGTAGAACTTATTTGTAATCTTTTTTTGTCGTTTAATATCACCTGCAGATTACAAATGGATTAATACAACTTGCTTCGCATAATAAAGAAATATCAACCTGAATAAATTACTATCGACTTCCTCTTTTGAGCTCAACAAGAATAACAGTAATTGATTAATACCATAATTATTATCTATCTTTAAATAGGCCTCTAGCTAGAATAAATTCCCAAATATTCTCCACTTTGTTTTCATCAATAAATACTTCTCAAACCTGGAATGAAGAATGACATTGATAGCCAATCTTACTAGGAAATTGGAAGAGTTCATCTAGAAGATTTTTATATTATAGACTACAATACATTTTCACAGGAAGTAACTTTCACTAGGCTTTTTATTAAATTTTGTTCGTTTTAAAACAAATAAAAATTAACATTGAATAACTTGTCATGCACAAGAATACAACTTATTTTTGTGATCATCCGATTGTGTGAACTGCGAGTCTGCAACCAAGTGCCGAAGAAGAACAACATAGTTCTAAACGCGTCCGCTGTAACTCAATAATTCTGCCATGACTCAAAAAGGTCAGTTCTGCCATAGCCCCCTGAAGACAAGGCCCCGGCAAGAAAATTGTCAATGCCGCTCCTACAGCAGGAAGAAGGCCGGCTCTGCCTGTTGCAGGCATTGCTCGTGTAACAAACGTCAATACTATAGTACTTCCAATTACATTGGTAACAGGCCCTTTTTGTTTATTTTTCTCCTCCTCCCTCCATCTTCCTCAATAGCAAATGGTTATATAGAATGTTCAAGGCAACATTATCTGCATAAATAGAACATCAAGAAGCCTATGGAGATTCCAAGAATTCGCCAGAATGTTCCAGGTTTTGTTATCAGTTTCCAGAACTTCCTGGAAGGTTACAAAAACTTATAAAAGCAGATGTCCTGATGAGCAGGAGTTCAGTTGTCATTCGAAAATTTTAAAATCTCTAGAACGATTTCTTCAAAGGTATAGCACAGTATTACACTATTATCATAATTATATGAGCCAACTAGACTAATAATATGAGCACTAAATTACGTGTCTAATTTGTAGGTTCTGCTTTGAGATCATCCTGATTACCATTCAGTTCTTATGGCACTACCATTATGATGGAAAATTTCAACCATTGCAGTATTTCATATTGAGGTAGAAGTAGATAAACCCCATCTCTGAGTTAGATGCATGCAGTGGCGTAACGTTTTCCAATCGGGCCCCCCCGCAACCGATTTTCCGGGCCCCTCTGCTCAAAATCATATAAATATCCCCCCTCACCCTTGCCACCCCTCCCTGAAAAACTTGCATAATTATTTTGTGGGCAGTTATAATTATGCAAGAACTAAACACCTTTTTATAACTTATATTAAATTTTAAAATTCAATCATGTTTCAAGGGGGCTAGTCTAATGATTTTGGCTGTAGCCTACGGGCTCCTGAAAGATGGAAATAGTTGAGAGTTGATTATATTATAAATAATTAATCTTGAAACCTAGAAACCTTGAAACTGATGTCTTCCATAGAATCCACATTCACATCCTCCTTGTTAGCATCGTCGCTCCTTTTCCCAGAAAATGTGTTCTTTCAGAATTCGCCTCGTTTGCAGACCCGGACACAGGTTCAATTTTTAATAAAAAGGCATTTTATCTAAATTACCGCGAAATTACTAAGTCAGGAAAAGAGAAAAAATTTAAGACATTTATTCTTTTTAGGCAGAAGAGAGAAAACGTAAACAGTACTTGATCTATTATTTAAAAAAAAAATTCAACTGCGTTGGGAGAACTGACACAATTGAACTAAAACTATTATGTATATACTTATACAATAATCACGCGTAATTTATCCGATATATCAAGGGAAAAACATTCCTGCTGATCATTGTTTAAAAATGTACTAGTCGATAAAAAATAGAAATAACTAAAACATGACCGTACAACATCACAATACCATAAACGCAGCATGTTGAAAATAGAATAGAAATGAAAAAATGGCACTCCAAATAATGGAACTCACGATCCCGAACTCAATTAATTAAACATACGGTTTACTCTAGGCCAATTTACCGGACAAGTGTAGGCCTACATGCATCTAACTGGACGCTTCAAAAGAGACTGAATTCAAAATACTGTATGTGTATGATAAATAATATTGACTTTGATTTCTACACAACCCACCACTTTCCATTACTTCGTATATGCTAATAAACATCGAGGAATTCAATGGGAAAGTAATATTAATTTCCTCTAATATTTGCACTATGGAGACATAGTCGTCATGATTTATAACAGTCTAGATAAGTTTGTTTGAAGAGTGTTTTGTCCTCGATATGTCTCCATTCCTGAAGTCACAACATCCTGCTTCTGAATTCCTTCACTATCTACAATGAATACAGATACTATCTGTATTATTATAGTATCTGTATTCATTGCTAACTATCTGCGAATTGATAAAGTAAACAATAAACATTGACCTGACAATATTTAGCCCATTCTTTCTTTCTTCCTTCAGTGTTTCAGTTTTATTTCTTTTGAAAAAAATATATATATTTCAGTCTGGGCACGGGCCATTTCTTGGAAAAATATATTTTCATTCCGGGCCCCCTTATAGCCCGGGCCCCCCCGCGCCGCGGGGTCTGCGGGGGTGTACGTTACGCCACTGGATGCATGGTAGCCTACATCTATTCAGCTATTGATGTTGAGTAGTTGGAAGAGAAATAATAGGTTTTCAGCCCAAAACTGTTCCTCTTCCAAAATTCAACAAATAGTTCAAAATTAGAGAACATTTGTATCAATCTATTATTGAAATACATTTTGCATTGAAATATATATATTTTTTGTAGATTATGTCTTGGAGACTCCAGTTATGGAGTATAAGACAAGTCAAATTAACAATAAATTATACTTATCTTATACACTAATTAGCATAATTACTATATATTAATTAATTCAGGTGAGGCTCAAATTTGATTTGAAAGGAACTCTTGTACACTATAAAAAGCTTTATCAACTAAATACTTTTTCAGTTGTTTTTTAAATATTTCTATATTTTCAAGACTCTTTAAAAACTGCGGTAGCTTGTTGTAGAGTTTCCAATATAACTAAGTTTTTGTTTGAATAAGCTACTATTGTGACTCACCAAGTGATAATGTCTTCCGCTTCTTGTATTATAACTGTGTATGTCAAGATTTTGGTTAATTTCACTTTTTTTACATATAAAGTAGCTTCATACACATATAAGCAGGGTACAGTTAGGAAACCAAGTCTCTTGAAAAACAGCCTACACGAATCTACTAATCTATTTTCTCTTTCCATACACCTCACCACTTTCTTTTGGATCTTAAACACCCTATCAAGGTTTTGTTTTGATGAATTGCCCCATACTACGATAGCAAGCCTTTATGAGTCAGGAATTTGGAAAAACATTCTGTTACACATATTAGTTTATAAATAATTTACAATGTTGAAGATCCATATTGTTTCCACTAATGTATAATAAAAACTTAAAAACAATTTAAAGTGGAAATTATGACTCATGTTATGGCGTGACAGCCATTTCACTTTGATGTTAAGAGGATCGTCAGACGACCCACAGTACACTTATATGAGAGTACATCTATATAAATAAAATTGGAGTTTTGTCTGTACATTTATCAGAGCTGTATATTTATTGGTTATTTTTACGTTTTATACATTAAATAAGCCGAAAATAGTCTCATCTCACTTTCTGTCTGTCACGGCCCCAAAGGCATTTTACGCGGCCTTCTCCTCAAAAACGAGAACATCTGGGGGACAAACCTGAAAGTTTTCCCCTTCTTTATTTGAGTCAACATTAGGTGTAGCACCAAATGGGTAGGATCGGTTGAGACCACAGTTCTCTCTTGTTTCCTGTAGAAAAATAAATTTAAACAATGGATTTGTGAGAACTTTTACAGTTAAGCCTTGAAAATATGATATTGAGATCTAGCTTTGAAAAGTATGTGAATACTTTTGCTTAAATGTATTTGATTGATCTTACAATAATGAGTTGTAATGAATGTATCCATAGAGGGTTTGGAACCCACCTAAAACTGTAGGTCTAACTCATCAATCACCATCATGGTCCAAATCATTACCCACGCACAGGTCTCAGACCTATGTGGCCTTCATCCTCAGAAAAAAAGAGATGAAAATTGATGGGGCTCTAATCCTATTATCATGATGAAGTTGATAATAGTTGTTTCTATAGAGATGAGGTTCACTAAGAGGCTTCCAAGCAAGGGATTTAGAGTGTTTCTGTTAGTATGGAAAAAATAATAATTATTATTATAGGAAGGTTTAAATAGATTAGATTATCATGAATGCTAATGCCAAAAAATGATGAAATAAGCGATTTTTTAAAATGGGGAGGCTACTCATTTTCATTTTTAAACATGAATTGGTAATATAAACTTGAAAAAAACACTTTTAAATGGAAATTAACTCACGTTATGGCGTGACGGCCGTTTCGCTCTGTTGTCTAGAGCATCGTCAGACGACCCACAGTACACAGCATCTGACGATGCTCTAGACAACAGAGCGAAACGGCCGTCACGCCATAACGTGAGTTAATTTCCATTTAAAAGTGTTTTTTTCAAGTTTATATTACGTATTAGTGGAAACAAGATGGATCTTCAACATCATGAATTGGTAAGTTACCAACATGAGTTACTGGATTTTTTTAGTCTGTTCAAAATGATAAAGCAGATTTTGAGTGAACGATAGTATAAAAAAACAACACCCAATAAAATTCTCTTTCTATATCATAAGAATAATATCTTATCTTATAGGTACTCATGTATATCTATATGACACATTTTTATTCTGTGTCGCTTTAAACGTTCCAGTAAGGCTTTTTCAAAAGTGATTTTGCTACCAGCGAATGAGATACATAAGTTGACTCAAGTAAACAAGCTCACCCCATATCAAGTGTCTACTATGCGGTGGGATTGTGATTTTTAAAGTGCTTAAAATAAAAAAATAACAAGAAAGTTCGAAGTTACTGACAATTGAACAAACTGACAAATTTACTTAAACAGAATTTATTAATTTCGAATTCCTTTAGGTGCTATTAGTTTATACTGAAGACTTCCGCAATGGCGGATATTGACAACAGTATTCAACAGCTGATGGAAATCGATGAATGCTGCTGTACAAAAATATCAGTCACCACCGGGAATCGAACCACGGACCTCCCAATTGCCGGTCGGGCGCCTTAACCACTAGACCATGGAGACCTTTCTGCACAGCAGCACTCATTTTTACTTGGCCATATCGGCTCGTATCTCACAAGAAAGTTCGAAGTTACTGACAATTGAAAAAACTGACAAATTTACTTAAACAGAATTTATTAATTTCGAATTCCTTTAGGTGCTATTAGTTTATACTGAAGACTTCCGCAATGGCGGATATTGACAACAGCATTGAACAGCTGATGGGAATCGATGAATGCTACTGTACAAAAATATCAGTCACCACCGGGAATCGAACCACGGACCTTTCAATTACCGGTTGAGCGCCCTTAACCACTAGACCATGGAGACCTTTCTGTACAGCAGCATTCATTTTCAACTTGGCCATATCAGCTCGTATCTCACAAGTTAGTTTGAAGTGACTGACAATTGAATAAACTGACAAATATACATAAACAGAATTTATTAATTTCGAATTCCTTTAATTGCTATTACTTTATACTGAAGACTTCCGCAATGGCGGATATTGACAACAGCATTGAACAGCTGATGGGAATCGATGAATGCTACTGTACAAAAATATCAGTCACCACCGGGAATCGAACCACGGACCTCTCAATTACCGGTTGAGCGCCCTTAACCACTAGACCATGGAGACCTTTCCGATATGGCCAAGTTGAAAATGAATGCTGCTGTACAGAAAGGTCTCCATGGTCTAGTGGTTAAGGGCGCTCAACCGGCAATTGAGAGGTCCGTGGTTCGATTCCCGGTGGTGACTGATATTTTTGTACAGTAGCATTCATCGATTCCCATCAGCTGTTAAATGCTGTTGTCAATATCCGCCATTGCGGAAGTCTTCAGTATAAAGTAATAGCAATTAAAGGAATTCGAAATTAATAAATTCTGTTTATGTATATTTGTCAGTTTATTCAATTGTCAGTCACTTCAAACTAATTTATAATATTGGTGGCACTGTATGAGTGCTGATGATAAGATGGCGTATGGAGGATGTTTTTGCTGTTGTGTGTTCTAAAGTAAAATTAATAAAGTAAAAGTAAAACTAACTTTTGAGATTGTTTATTTATCAATATAATTAATTCACACTTTTAAATGTCAGTAAAAACAACACTGTCATGTAGTTTTGGAGTCTATAGGGAACACACATACATACATACATACAGACAGACATTCATTTTTATATATAGAGATATAAATAAAATTAGAGTTTTGTCTGTAGATTTATCAGAATTGTATATTTTTTGGTTATTTTTACATTTTATACATCAAATAAGCCGAAAATAGTCTTATCTCACTTTCTGTCTGTCTGTCTGTCTGTCACGGCCCCAAAGGCATTTTACGCGGCCTTCTCCTCAAAAACGAGAGCATCGATCGGGATTTTAGTTATTGAACAGTATTGAAAACATTATAAACAATGTCTTTAGCTATAAAAAACTGAATTAATTTTTTTTTTAACAGAGTAATAAACGTTTAAAAACCAAGTATTGTGCAATTTGGATACATTTTACGCGGCCTTCTCCTGAAAAACGAGAGCATCGATCGGGATTAAAGTTATTTATCAGTATAGAAAACCTTTTTGACAATGTCTTTAGCTATAAAAAACTAAATTAACTTTTTTTAACAGAATAATAAACGTTTAAAAAACAAGTATTGTGCGATTTTGGATACATTTCTTCTAAGTTTTATTACCACATAAGAACAAATCACGTAATTTATCAATCAGCTGTTCTCAAATATAATCTGAATGGTGGGCCCTTCGCGGCGTTATTAACGCTGTCTGCAGACTTGTGTAGTCGGAGCATTGCAGTCTTTTAGGAAACATATGACTGGTGAATCAAAGCTCATCTTATGTTTCATCAATTATTTCTTTGTTGAAAAAAAAACAAAATTTTCTAATTTAAATTTATCAAAACAAAAACTAACATTTTAGGAAGGTGCGGTTTGTGCTAGGCTCTTGGGAATTCGCCAGGTTGCACTATTATTACCACATAAGAACAAATCACGTAATTTATCATGATATATCAATCAGCTGTTCTCAAATATTCTCTCTGATAACTGTCACTGTATTGTTTACGTTCAAAGCTGTTTACTGAGCTGCTAACAACTTCATGATCGTTGGTCGTTGCTATCAAAAAAGCCGAAACATATTTAGTCATATTTCTAAACATAATCCGTACGAAGGACGGGTAGCTGCTAGTTATTCATATGAGTGTACTGTGGGTCATCTGATGATGCTCTTAACATCAGAGTGAAACGGCCGCCACGCCATAACGTAATAAGTTATAATTAAGTGTTTTTAAAATTTTTATTAAATAATTTACACATATATTTACAAAAAAATTACACAATTTATATTTACAAATATTTTACTTATTTGCACATTATTCTATTTGTATTATTGAAAGAAAAACAAATATTCAAATTATGATGTTGAAGATCCATCTTGTTTCCACTAATATGTAATATAAACTTGAAAAAAACACTTTTAAATGGAAATTAACTCACGTTATGGCGTGACGGTCGTTTCGCTCTGTTGTCTAGAGCATCGTCAGACGACCCACAGTACACTCCAGTGTACAGTGTACTGTGGGTCGTCTGACGATGCTCTAGACAACAGAGCGAAACGGCCGTCACGCCATAACGTGAGTTAATTTCCATTTAAAAGTGTTTTTTTCAAGTTTATATTAAATATTCAAAGCAGCTATTGCATATAAACTTTTATCGGTTTATTAATTTCTGAACAATATACATTTATTCAATTTGTTTCTTATGGATAGGCCTATACTTCGTTTGCCATTTTCTTATTTTGTGATAATGGAACATTCTAAGTCTAATATGAAGAGGGACCCTTGCATTTCGTAGCTACTTACTTACTTTCCGTGTCCATGATCACCATTATGCTATATTCTAAATATTTCCCTCCCAAAATTTGGCCACCTGAAGGGCTTATTATTTCGTAACATTATTAGTACAGTTGAACGCAGCACAAGACTTCAGCATATTAATTTTGTTGGATATGTACAACTGGTAATAGGAAATAATACTTCATTCAATTTTTTTTGTAGAACTTTAGTTCTTTGACCAACGTAAACAAACAGAGGATGCTCCCCGGTTATGGCGTCCAATGTCAGTTTCAATTTGCAGAGCGATTCTAGCGCTGTTGCTCCTTCTAGTGAGTATTATTATAACTTCTTTGTCTATAAGTGAGTGAAATTCGAAATTTAAATAGAAATACATGGCCGTATTTATGAAAGTAACTTACAGCATTTTTATCTAAGAATGACTTGGAAAGGCATTCAATGTGATGGTCACAAGCTTCACCTAAAATTGAAGCTTGATTTCAGACACTAACAAATATAAATTAAAATAGATGAAAGGATGAAGATAATTTACTGTATGTAAATTTACAGTCACATGTATAATTATTAACACAACAATATACTTTATATTATAATTTTCTCTGTTTTTAAATTTAAAAAAATTAAATTTTGATGTAGTGTTGTGAGCGCTATCTGACAGCAGACCATATAACTTGTATCCATTTTTCTTTATCATATATGAGAAAAAAAATTTTATAGGTTAGAAGTCAATAAAAATAAAGAAAGTAGAAATGTGTCAATAGGTCAAATAAACAGTGACCTACAGATTGCAATGGTGTAAAAATTGAATATGATGATTTTATTTTATTTTGATAAACTTTACTGTAGATGAAAACTATATTTTAAACCTTACTAATAAATGAAGCCAAAATATGATAGAACATAATCTCAACAATGGCTTCAAGATAGCCCTCTACCTAGTTTCTAGCTCTACCATAGAATAGGGGAAAAAAAGTTAAAAATGAAGTATTATTTACTTTAAACTGAGAAAAATTTTGAATTTCTTAAAATTAAATTAATGAATCTCATGGAATATATGGTACCAACTTTTTAAAAGGTTACCTGCATTAAATTAAGATTAATTTACCAGTAACAAACATGTCAAAAAGTTGAGCCGCTGTCGCTACTGTAGATCAGGAGTCTTTATCATACATGAAAACATACAGTAGGACAAGTGCCTTACAGGTTGGTCTCAGAAGCAATGCACTCATCTATTTTCAATGTTAGCAGTAGGGTAGAGTGGGCCACAATGAGACATGGGCCACCCTGAAACAATAAAAATATTTAGTTTTAGAGCTGCTCGACATGTGCTGTACTCTGTTGGGGATAGCTTCAAACTCATCTCTACCCAAAGATCCACTTTGAAAATGGCTGCCGTCACTCCACTGAGGACTGCTGTAGGTCGTGTTTTTTCAAGAAGCAAATGTTGTTTTACCACTTGTTTTCATCGTGAGGTACTACTCAGGTAAAATGGTGTCTTTATATTTTTTTTACCAAGCTATAAAAAATCTTTTCATATGTGACATTTTAATATATTCTTTCTAGTTGTATAAGGCTCCAATCTGGTTTCAGAGACAATTTTATGCAGGAGTATACATTGGGCCACAATAAGATACTTGGTTTGGGCCACAATGAGACAGATTTTAGGTGTCTCATTGTGCCCCATTGAATATTGATGTAAGTTACTAAAAATTACACATTTTAAAACGAAAATCTGTAAATAAAGGTCAATAAACTTAAAAAAAATTTTGTTGAAATATGTGAGTGTGATAAATCTGTTTTGGTTTGCAGGTTTTGGATTTTTACTTTTCATTTTATTCAGGATTTTGTCTACTAGATTGGCGTTGTATCCGTTTTGTTGTGCTAAATATTTGATTGTATTGATTTCTTCTTGGTGGTCAGCTTGTGATAGTGGAATATTTAGGAGTCTATGGATCATGGAGATAATTTAGATAGTTAATGTTAGATAATTTAATGTAGGAGTGTACATTGGGCCACAATAAGCCGCTTTGGTTTGGGTCACAATGAGACAGATTTTAGGTGGCTCATTGTGCCCCATTGAATATTGATGTACTAAAAATTACACATTTTAAAACGAAAATCTGCAAATAAAGGTCAATAAACTTGAGAAATTCTATTGGCTAGCCTACAGTTGACAAGACCAGGCATTATAAGTTAACTTGTTATTGTTAACTTTGTGTTGGAGTGGCTTATGAAAAAGCTATAGCCCCTTCTAACATCAAGGCTGATTTCATAGCCCAGTCAATAAAGGATTTTATTTGCAACAAATTAGGGGAAAGCTGGATTTTACCCTGATGATAGATCAAGATAAGAGATACATTTCCCCAAAAGTCCCCACTTCTACCCCTCGTGCTTCATCCCCCACCCCTCCTTGAACTTTTTATTTGCAATCTTTTACTACAACGCACATATCTCGGTTGTTGTTTGTCCAAAAATGGTTTTATTTTATTTGATGTGTTTGTCTATAGACGTACTACAAATTTGATTCTGTACAGTTTTATTGTAAGACTAATATTAAAGGCGCCACAAAGCGAGTAACTTAAATAATATATGAATTAGGATGACGAGGTTGCAGTTTTTTCTGTATATTTTTTTATAGCATAATAATACAAAAAAAATTGTTTATGAAATATTGCTGCAAATATAATTACCTTCAAAATGATATCATTGGTATCAGGTAATATGAGGCCCAAAAGGTCCTGAAAAGGGAGTGCGCACGCCTTGTTGTTCTCTTGAGTTGTGGCATGTTATTTAGCTAGCCTGTCTTCTCACATAGGCCTACTGGCTATGGCTCTGCATATAGTGTTTTATTTGAAAACATATATCAATAGCAATCACTGTATTTAATATTGTTTGAATAAATAAATTAATGGGCTAAGGAAATAACAAGTTCCATGGGGAGGTGGGGGGTGAAGCACAAGGTGGAGAAGTGGGGACTTTTGGGAAAATATACCTCCTATCATGGTCTATCATCAGGGAAAAATCCAGCTTTTCCCTAATTTGTTGCACATAGAGCCTAATTTTAGTCTTTATTGACTGGGCTATCAAGAAATGTGGAATTTTTCCATTTGATTGTGAAGTTTTCACTGAAGATGAGTTCCTGGTAAGCTACATAACTGACAGAAACAGCGAAATTGAGCCTTCCAACATTTTCTGATAAAGATGGCAGAGAAGCTACAACTTCTACTGGATCTGGTTTTGGTACATGTCCTGATTGAATCTACCATCGTTAGCAGTTATTTTTCTAGAATTTTGTCATTTTTATAAAAATTTTCTTTAATTTTGGAAGTAGAGGATTCAAAAGTGAAGTATTTCAGTCCTGTTCTTGTTAATATAAAAACCATTGAACTTCTAGTGGATTTATTTTTTCAGAATAAATTCAATGTCTTCATTCAATTACTTGAAATTGTTATTCTTTTTGTCACCAAATATAAATTGTTTTGGCTTTGCTACTTTCGACAAGAAACTACTTTTGATTCAAGCGTTTTGCATTCTATCTGTTAGTAACGCATTTACGGTTGAACTCATGAACCGATTTCTTTTAAATTTGACATGAAAGTTCCTTTTGGTAATGCACAGCGATGTATATACGGTTTTTTTTTAATTGTGTTGCATTTTCCCCTTTAGGCCTTTATTATAGTAATACATTTTTTGTAAGTAAAAGGCAATTTTCTCTCAAGAACGGTGCGCCCCTCAGAGCCTTGCGCCCTGGAGCGAGGTACGCCACTGCCTAGCAAAGATCAACCAATTTCAAGTCATAATTGCAGCAAAACTTCTCAAGGATTTGTCAGTCCACATGTATCTAAAGGTTTTCCAAAGGCAGGAGAAAGAAAAGGAGGGAGAAAAACTCGTGTCAAGTTATTGAGCAGCATTGTTATGGACACACCTGAAAAATCTAAAATTGAAGAGTGACTTCAAGAACGAGCTGTTTGTAGAACTACTGGAACTAAGAGACAAGCAAGCTTAATTCTGTCACGTTCTAAGGAAAAACAACCAGAGCGACATCGATGGCTACATTAATTTCAAGTGAAAGTAACAACGAGTTTATAGTTTCTACCACTAGCAATTACAGAGAACGTCTAAAGATGAAGAATATTCTAAAATAGAGACAAATATGAGGAAAAGATGCCTTAAATGTTATGCTCACATCATGAGGTTTCCAGACAATAGACTAACAAAAATAATTGTAAACTATGTAGCATCACTTGTCAATGGAGGAGAATGGATACGTAATGTTAAAAAAGACCTAGTACTGGCTAAAATAACCAAAAAAGAAATTTACAATAGGAAACACTTTATAAATGGGAAGTTATACCAGAGACAAAACCTCCAAGAGTTAAAACGAAATAGAGTGGAGAGAAAAAAGCTGAATTTGCACTAAAAATGAAGAGCTGGCAGGCAAACAAGAAGAACAATCCCAAAAAATGAACCGTCTTTACTCAGCGTCTTCCACTCTGGTAGTTTTATCCCTTTCAGACCTGAAATTTTTTATGATTTTTCTTACCTGATTCATGTTTATGTTGTTGTTTTTCATCTCTGTAATGGGAGTATCTCACATCGTCTAGATTTCAGATCGCCTAGGTGCTATTTTAAAACGAATCTGGAGTATGTGAGACGGCTGGAAGTATCATGTGCTGATCGTCTCAGATCGTCTAGTATTCGCATCGACTAGCGTCTCACTTCCTCTATATTTCATATCGACTAGGTTCCATAGCAGCCAGGCCGGTACAGTCAGCTACCGACTAAAATAGAGCCCGCCAGCTGTAATCACACGTTCTAATTATTCCATATCGTTTCACAATGCCATTTCACTATCTGAATTCCAACGAAAAAAAATAATTTTGGTACACTTGACGAATGGTATTACGTGATCCCAACAATGCAAAAAAACATCAATTTGAAGCAGTCGTTCAGCTTTTAAAATGTTTCAAAAATTTTTAAATGTGAACTGAAAAAAAAACTCTAATAGAGAATTTTTCCCATTTTCATGGAAAGTTTTAAAAGTGGGAAAGTTGTAGATAGAGATCTTATCTTGAGTTTATATTTCAAACTTTTATCTCTATAAGGTGAACCTTCTTCTCTTTGAATTAGGAGCAGAGCTTACAAGTTGGATAAATAAAACTAAGCACTTAGTTCCTTTCAAGTTGTTTAACGATTTAGTTTTTCTTCTACAGTTATTCACTGTTATTCTTTCAATGTTATTAATTGCTATAGTGCTATATTTACAAAGTTTCATTTTGATGTACAGTATACAACGTTTTCAATATAGGCCTACAGCAATATTTAGCTTAATTTATAACAGAAATATACAATGTCGTGGATAATTACTATCCTATAGCCTACACTGGATAAATATACTGCAAATACTTTCAATAACTTACAATAAGAATAACTATTTATGTTATAATAACTTACAATTAAGGGAAAGGCTCCGTTGAGCCTGCCTTTGGTTAGAGTCAGTTAGAGACATTATATTCTATATCATATGTCAGAATTGAATTACGTTGATTTCAGCTCTAACTGAAAATCATAAATTCAAATTGATTTTTCAAATACGAGTAGCTTTGGATAAACTCTACATAAAGAAATATTTCTTATTGATTTCATAATTCCTAATTCATGCTCTTTATTTTTTATTAATCTATCCATATTGCAGGAATATTTGTCTATCAAGTCTCATTTTTAATTATTTTTGAACATGCAGGGTTTTCTTCTCAAAAAATTTCACGAATTATGGAAGCTGTACGTACATAAATCATTTGATTTCAAAATCAATAGACATTGGAAATTATGTTTTTACTATCATTGCCATAATGAATATCTATATCATGTCTTAACAGGAAAATGTCGCAAATTTTGTCCAGTTTTTTTTATGGACATGTACTCCATTTTTGTGAAATTCAAATTCGAGTTCGCTGTATCCACTGCAATCAATAGGAGAGGGTTTGGGGGGGAAAGTTTTGGGAAATGAACTCTCAAAAACTGATTTTTAGCAGTTTTTTGCGGAGGATAGTATCCACAAAAGTTTAAAGCTTGTGCGTGTGTAATGTGATTGATGTTGATGAAAGATGAGAGAACCTACAGTCTCAGCTACAAAGGTAAATGGCTGTAAACAATATCAGAGCAGCTGGAAAAGTTGAAAACAGTCAAACGGTCACCGTTTTAACCGCTGTCACGAGTATTACGTGACTTATCTTCTATTGCTAGGAAGACCCAACGATTTCTATACATAAATATTTATGTAGCCCCATAGAAATCGTTGAGTAGAACACGTTAGCAATCATAGAACCATCCACTACTCAAAAATAAGTTCTTGATATGAGTCGGTAGTGTTTTCAAGTGAATTTATTTCATTTACCATTCAAGGAATTTTGAGTGGACCGGACCCCCGGAATGGAGAAGTCTCGGTACACAGGCTAGACAAGTAGGACAAGGATTCATGATGAATCATTCTGTACAAGCAAGCACAAGTTCCCTATCTTCTTTGTCTAAATCCAAAAACTATTGTAGGCTACATGTTTTTCTGGATTGTACAGCGATGTGCAATGATGAAAAATTATTATAGAAGCACAATAGCCTATAATTAGCTCATAATTATTATGTCTGAATTTAAGCCAGTATGATTTTTTACCAAGAGTTTTGGTGAATTTTTTAATAAATGAAATGTTTGTAGAATCCTGTTTCTGCTAGATTGTGTTCATATGAAGGAAGACTCGAAATGAAAACCCTCAAATCGAATTCAACATATTGAGTAGGTATTTGAATAAAGTATGTATTTAATGAAAAATCGTAGCTTTTTATTTCTCCTGTGTTATTGATGAATTGGTAGCCCTTCTACAGTTTCACTCTGATACAGCGTCAATAATATTGACAATAAATGATGTTATAACTAAGTCATACTGTATTTGTTTTACGGAATCACAGTGAGCTCTATATAACTTTCATTGAACTGAATATTGAGACCATGGAAAATTGACAGTTGATAAGGCCCCCACCGACCCCGTTGCGCAAAGGTAACGAACAAGTAAAAAGGAACAAACTGTTTTGATAACTTTTTTATGAGTTTGTGATACAGTATTTCAGTGGATCTCAATGATAGAAAAAATGAAGGATGTAGTTTTATTCAAGTGAATCAAAAACCTAGGTAGCAAGAGTAAAATCCTATTACATTAAGTGAGCAATTTCTGTATCTGTATACCGTATTTCTATCCAAAATTTAAGATTAGCACAACATTTGTGAGTCAGAAATGATTTCAAATGCAAAATGAAATTGGTTTTGTCCAATGTTTTTCTATGAAACACTTGAAACACAGCCTCCCTGAACGGAGCTCGGTTCATTTCTTCCATTTAATAATGATGTTATTCTATGGTGGAAATTTTCCATATATAATGTGATTAAGTTATAATAATACAGTACTAGAAATATTTTTCTGCCACTCTAGAATGTCTTTTTTATTGGGTGAAAGGTTGAAACACATACATTTCACAGCTAATAAAGACAACTTCCTCAATTTCGAGTATTTTAGATAAATGGGCTAGTGTGTGGCCACGAATCTGGAATCTGAATTTCTTCCTTTTTTGCGCGATTTAGGTTCGGGTTGAAAGGATGAGTCATACTAATACATAAAGTTTGTAGAATTATTTATATAAAAATGGCTAGTCTCGATACGGCAATATTTGTTTAGTGTCGCCGGGCTGTCGCGCCGGTAATTGCTTATTTCCTGTCTAGTTCATCCCCTCTCTCTCAAATACTGTTTTTCAATCTCATACCAAAATTTAGCATCAGTTACTGCTGCTAGTACAGCAATAAGGCTGTGCAGGCAATTGTGAGTGTGAATTATTGACAAAAATATTTTCCCCACCAATCCAAGAAATGTCGAAATGGGCTATTGTAATTTATTTTGAATCTTTATGTAAGTATAAGAATGTTTCATATCAATTCAAGGGTAGCCCTAACCAATTTGAGCAAGAAAGGTCCCAGGATGGGGGGGGGGGGGATAAAATTGCGTTTATCTACTGGAAGAGACATAAGGGCGAAGCTGGTCTCCCCAGATCCCGATCCCTTTCCCCTTGGCGATGGACAGTTTCCAAGTTATCAAATCGAGTTTAAAACCGATTAAAACCAGTTGAAATTTATTTCAAATTGGTTATCGATTTAAAAAAATCAACACTTCCCTGCTCACAACTGTTTTCCCTGATGATTGGAAATTCTCAATTGTTATCCCCTTGAACGAAGTTCCTAATCCTATTTCTCTTTCTGATTATAGGTCTATTAGTATCTCCTAGTGCTTACCAAAGTTTTAGAAATTCTTGTTCATGACCAGATGAGTAAGTTCATTGCTAGATAAGGTTTGATCAGTGACTTTCAGTCTGGTTTTAGAGAGGGACTTAGTACCCTTCTGAGAGTCACTGATGATATTCGTAGGGCATTGGATGGGTAAGAGTTGAATCTGATCATTCTAGTTGACCTCAGTAAAGCCTATGACTACATTTTTCACCCCATTCTATTTTATAGATTAGTAAATATGAGCGTCTCTCATTTCACTATCCCTCCACGGTCCCGATCCCTACCTCCTTGGCGATGACTCAAGCACAGTTTTCACAGTTATCAAGCACTATTAACTTTAACCCGTGAAATGAGTTAAAATAGGAGGATTTTAAGTCTAGAAACGATCAAAATGTGGCTATAGATAGGTTACTTTTTCGGAGGGAGGGCCCCTGGACCCCCTTTTGAGCATGAGAGCCACATATTTTTCATCATAATTGTGAAAAGACAGCTTTGAGATATGGGCCTACTGTGAAGGTAGACTATAGAGTTTGTCTGTCACAATTAAGGGCAGGCTTATCGGAACCGTTCACCAAGTTATAGTATTGTGTTCGAATTCACTTCTTTTATCTTTTGTGACATACATTCATATGATAATTTATTACTTTGATAAAAGCATTGTAATTCAACAAGAAACATATTTTTAGAATGAATTTAAGTGGCGAGTCTTGGAATGAAGAATGAAAGATAATATCTGATTGAGGTAGTACATTATCATTGTTGTTAGTGAGGGGGGAGGGCTAGTTTGTACCCCCCTCACTGGAAATTTCTGGTCACGCTTACGGGCGGTGGGAAAGAGAGGGTGGAGGGGAATTTTCGCAAAAAAGGTCAGCAAAAACTCATTCATGACCCCCCCCCTCAAATTTAGAGCTGGGACCACCCTTGTATAAGATAAGAAGTCACTCATCTCAAGTGTTGAGGTAGTGTAGTGATAGCTGCTTCCAGTTCTTTGTCACTTTCAAAATATATCCTGCCAAAAAGTCCTTCAGTTTATATGTGAAGCATGTTTGTCAAAAAGACTTGGTTTTTTCAAATTTCAAAACGGGTATTACTTTCCGGATGCCTAAGTATATTGAACAGCATTTAAAGAAATTTGAAGGACTCTATAAAGCAATTTGACAATACGTTTTAACTCTTTCATTTGATGGAAATAAGATCGTAGAAGCTTTAACACTGATAAACCTATTCATATTTCATGAATGTTTTAGTCATATTGATCATTTAATTTAACCTTTTTCATTGTTTCAAGCTCGATTTATGCAATGAACTTTTAAAAATTCCAAATAAGTAGGTTGTTACTCATGATTTGTGATTTAGGCTACATTGAAATGATGATGATGTGAATTGGATTGATTAGGAATAAACAGAAGAAACAATTCAGTATACTTGTGATTTATTGAAACAAAGTTAAAAGGAATAGCAGATATTGAAATAACTACACAGTAGTTATTTTCAAACAGTTTGTTTCTCATAATTTTTACAAAAATAATCTATTTTGTTCAGTTTGATCAATTGAGCAATTTATTGATATGCTGTAGTTATATTTTTAAAAGAACTGCCATGAGTATTCCGTCAGGAGGATGGTCTTGGAATAAAATTTTGTGTATTACTAGGCTAATTTATACAAGAAATTTCAAGAACTTCAATAGAGAATTCTTGTTATTGGACCCTATCATCAGAGTTGTTAACAATTCATTAAGAAATCAATCTTCTACCTTGTATTAATTAATTGAGATTGGGACACTTATTATATTGGACCTTATCATTAGAGTTGTAATCAAATCATTGACAAATAATTATTTTGTACAATGACATTTGTAATGTTTCTGTTTTTTTATGTGGCAATAAATTCAATTCAATTCAATTCAAATCAATTTATCAGCTTGTTTTATGCTAATTGAGACAGAAGTGATGGGAAATACTGAATCATATCTTATGGCGAAATTGAACGCCACTGTGCTGGGCGTAGCGAGAGGAGTCCACTTTAATTGGAACCGAGCATACTAGACGAAGTGAGAACTGGACGGTTTGAAAACTAGACGCTCTGCGACAGCGTAACGCAAGAAACTAGAGGGTCTGCAATCTAGACCACCTGACACAGAGAACTAGATGGTTTGAAAACTGGACGCTGTGACATACTAGATGCTCTGCGACACTAGACGGTCCGAAATACACCCTCTGTAATGCATGAAAATTGTAAAAAAAATTTTTTCACTGGTTTGATCAGAAAAGGACCTGTACAATTGTACGGGTTCGGCTCTATTTCATCTCATTATCTCATTATCCAGTAGTATATTGACTGCCAAAAGTAGAGGGTAACTCTATTAAAAATGAGAGGAATAATGGCCTTTTTCGGCCAAATATCATACAAGAATTAACTCGTTTTCTGAGAAATATATTTGGGGGGGGGGGTAAACCAGTTTTTCTAGAAAACATTTCTCAAAAAATATATTTATTTTATACCATATTAGTCTAAATCTTGTTCCCTCATTTTCAAACATACAACAGTTGTGTGAGTAAAATAATAAAATTTCAGAATAATTCTAGTCATTGTAGGATATTTTTGGCAAATATTGACATTTACAATTTGTTTGTTAAGCACGTATTTAATTCACTGAATCCAATAATTGTAGACATCAAATAAATCCACAAATCAATATATTTTCTATTACTAAACTAAACCTAATTGTTTTTGTGGAAATCTCTGAAACAGTTTTGTGCTTTTGAAAAACAAAGATAAACATTGCATTTTTCACACCTAACTCTGGATCTGGATTCACAACCCTGCATCCTACAGTGCCTAAGAGCTTTCAGATCATCTGATAGAGGCCAATGGTCATAGCCATCATACCTCTTATCTGCTTCAGGAAGTTTTTTGGGTGGATTATAAAACTTTGACCTAGCTAATGTTGGTTCATCATCACATTCACTGTCACTAAGGACAGAGCTGCAAACCGCAGAGGAGTTGAAAGCAAAGCCTCAGTCAACTCCATTTTAAATTTCAAAAAATCCAAGCAATTTTTTTTAAAATTGTTTGCTTTGGCATCCCGCATGTGCCTTACCCAACAATTCATTACACTCAAATCAATAAAATTTAGAATGCATTTGAGGGTCCACTTTTTGCTCTTTTGCCAATGAATTACCATAGTAAATTGATATATTTAATTGGCTATTGATATAATAAATATAATTCTATTTATTTCGTTCTGAGAGATATGTGTTCTATTTGTATGACAAATGAATGAACAAACTATAAATATCGATGTGATTATTGCCTTAAATTGAGTGAACATGAATATCATTTCAATCCTAATATCATAATGTTAAAAATCTAAACAGACATGGGTCTGTTAATGAAAAATTGGGTGTAGTTTATGCAGTTTATTTTTATATTTTTGTGTTATGTAGTTTATTTTTCTAATCATCATATAATAACATATTATTGAAGTTTCCATCAAATATAAACTGCAAACAGAAACAACATCTAACCTTTGTGGTGTGGACAGAATGTAAACAGTGTAGTACACAAGATGCCTAAGAGCCTAAACCCTACAATTGTACGGGTAGAGGTTAGAATGCTGTTGAGTAATGAAAAATTGACTATTAAAAGCGCTGCTGGAATGGATTATTATGAATAAACATTTAAACAACAATTTAGAACCGCAGCAAATTCAAAATTTGATATAAATAAAAAATTACGACAGTACTAACTTTTTAGGTTCATGAAGAATTTTGTTCGTTGTTGTAAACATACAGCAACTAACGCTAGACTGCTCTCTTGTGGATGAAATTGGTACTAAAATGTTCAGTAGAACCTGTACAATCCATCGACTCCGGTCTGAGCTAGGAAAACAGATTCTCTCTATATGATAATATATATTTTTAGTGACTGCTACACACCCGTACAATTGTGTGGCTCCGGTCAGAAAGGGTTATGTTTAATAATAATAATAACAATAATAATAATTTATAACACATCACTGCAGGGTGCAGTTCACTGGCACCCACTAGATACCTTCACTGGCATGATCAGGTGGCAGCATGAGGTGCATGTAGTCCCTCTTGTCATCTCAATCATGGGACTAATCCCCAGAGCCAATTCATCAGGACTAATTCATTAGAAGTTAGCTAGACTGCTTGTGATCACATGTGATGGTAGCCCATAGAATGTCCAAAATAGAATGGTAGCCCAAAATAGAATGTGAATACACCCAAGAATGTCCCTGAGTCATGTGATCATCAGCTCTATTGGAATTGGACTATCCTAACAGACAAAATGGTTCCAAGTAATCGACCAGATATCACATTCACTGACAAAGTTGCTGAAAGAGCATATCTGATTGATGTTGCAGTTCCAAATTCACATTATTTGGAGACAACATGGATTGAGAAGTGTAATAAGTACCATACCAGCCAGTTGAAGACATCAAATGGGTGTGAAAGCAGAAAGAGGTGCATGTAGTCCCTCTTGTTATCTCAATCATGGGACTCATCCCCAAAAAATTGCATAACAGTCTAACCCTATTGAACCTGCCACCTGAAACCTACATCCAGCAGCAAAGGTCTGTCATCCTGAACACAAAAACAATAGCTAGAGAGTTTTTAAATCTTTCTCCATTGTAGTCTTGTTACTCTGAAAAATCTAAATGCTCCTCATCTTGCAAAATTATGCCAATGTAAGAATATGAACCATTTTCTTTTAAGTGTGAGATAAAAAATAAAAAAATATTAAATAATAATAATAATTCCTTACTCACTCACTCCTGCACCAGGTTGTTTTTTTTTTTTTTGTAGATTAAATCTTGGAGACTCCAGTTAAGGAGTATAAGACAAGTCAGATTAATACAATCATACACTAGTTACCATATTTTGTGGCAGCTGATGATACATACACACCACTCGATCTTTGTCATGCTGAAGTTGCAGATCTGAGGCTGGGTGGAGACCACATAGCCATTATATACACCAGAAGTGGTTAGAGAAGCCTTTGCATGGCCGCCATGCTCATGATCTGTGTAACCCTCTTATAAGCCAAGAAGCATCCAATGCTTGGCTCAACTGGGGGGTATCTTTGCAGAGACTGAAGGTTTCATGTTGGCTACCCAGGATCAGTGTTTTGCTACCAAGAATTACCTCAAGTTCATTGTCAATGAGAACCTGGAAACAGATAAATGCTGCAGATGTCACCAGGCATCTAAGACCATCCAACATATTGTGACAAGCACATGTCAGGCAATGGTAGCAACAGACTATCTCCATAGGCATAACCAGGTGGCAAGGATTGTACATCAGAGTCTGGCATGTCTACGCAGCCTGTAGCCCAATTCAGTTCCATATTATCAATACACTACCATTGCAGTTTTGGAGAATGCAACTCACAAGTTGTATTGGGATAGATCAGTACTCACAGACAAAACAATAGCCAACAATAGACCAGATATCATATTAATAGACAAACTAAACCAAACCACATTTTTAATAGATATAGGCATACCAAACACACACAATATAAAGCAATACAGTGATGAGAAACTGCTTGAATACCTTTGGCAGAAGAGATAAAAAACTTGTGGAGGCAAGAGAGAGAGGCAATTATGCCATTGATAATATCAGCTACAGGTGTAATACCAAAAGAGCTGCCTAAGAGGATGATAAAGTTGAGACTGCCTGTGTGGGTGCAAAATTTAATGCAGAAAGCTGTCATATTATGCACAGCATCAATAGTAAGGGGCTTCCTAAATATTCTGAAATAGAAAGGGTGTCAATTAGCCAATTTCACCCTCTTACCCAGTAAAATAGAGATATATGTCATTAAAAAAAAAATAAAAAATAAAATAATTTAAAAGCAAACGGTTTGCAAAAGCGAATATTTATTGTATTAAAGCTTTTACTTTTCATATTTATCAACTTTTTTAATAGATACTTGTGCAAAATTAATGAGTGTGTACTTTAAATCACATTTCTGACATAGAAAATCTCTAAATGTTCCCATTAAGTGAATTTTTTTTTTTTTTTTGAGGATGAAGCCCACATAGGTCTGAGACCTGTGCGTGGGTAATAAGTTGGATGATGGTGATTTATGAGTTGGACCTACAGTTTTAGGTGGGTTCCGAACCACCGAGAAGTGATTTTCAGCAGAGAACAGTGTCTTTTTTGCTGGCCGATCTAATCGGTCACCGTTACAAACAGGACCTACGAGAACGCAGCTTATCTATCTGATTGAACAGATACCTGCTACGGCTCGCAGCTATCACTTCCGTAAATGATTAAAATGAATGGATTCAAGCTTTTCTAGACATGACGAGTCTAGAATCTCTTGATCTTAGCATAATTTTCCCAGGGGGCGGACCCCCATATGCCCTGGAGGGTATCAATACCCTTCAGATCCCCCAGAAATAAAAAAATTTCGATAATCACTCCCCGAAAATCCCTCAGAATCCTGGGTATGGTACTGGACATAGCACAATACTAACCGATTTTTAAAAGAGATTTAAAATATTCAACTGAATAAAAGTCTTTTTCACTATCTCACAAAATTTTTAAACTTCTAACAACTGAAATGTATCACTGGACAACAATTTAAAAAATGTATCATCCTGTTAGGAAATGCTACAGGAAGAGGAGATCGAACATCCTTCTATGCTACTGCATCATGTCAACAGTACTGTACTTCCAGTTACACTGATAACATACACTAGTTTTTCTGTCTTTGTCTTGGTCCTCCATTTGTCTCTCTTACTCTCATATTTCAAATAGTCATCTGGAATGTTTGAGCAGTATGAGAGAATGTTTAAGATAATGTTAACTGTTTTGATTGAAATATTTTGAATTAGAACTCTCTGTAAATAAAGATTTCTAGAACAAACAAAGCTTATAAAAACAGCTGTGCATGTCAGCAGGAAGTCAGTTGTTATTCAGATTTCAAAACGTTTGTTTGTATTGAGTTAGAGTTTGGGGCAGTATACACATAACAGTCCTATTGCTCTATTTTAAGATTCCGCATATCAAGTGCTGTGACAGACATTGTCCTTTGTAAGTGCTCAGTATATTATTGAGTGTTTCAACTGTTTATTAGATATTTATTATCAAATTATTGACAGTTAGTAATTCGTTTTTCACAGTGATGATCTTGTTATAGTAATATTCATTATTAGTTGAACGGTATTGAACTGTTTGTTTCTTTATTGGGATTTTTTGTGTGATAATAACTGATTAATGTATGATTCAAGTTATTTGTGTAAATAAATTAGTTGTCACTTTTAAGTGTTGCCAGCATTATTTTAGCGATAGAACCCATATCAGTACTTTTTACTCAAGATAAATTAATTAAGAAATTTCGGAATAGCATATAAGGAGTGTAGTGATAAGCCACGAGCCATGCCATGTTCTATAAGATAAGACAAGACCGTGCTCATAGAAGTGCGGCCGCTTTGATTAGGCTATCGAAAATGACTATTCTCTTCTGGATAAGGCTATCACTTTCCAGTGGTTCAGTACCCAATCAAAATATTGTAGGTACAACCCATCAATTATCATCATCCAATTAAATACCCACATGCAAGTCTCAGACTGATGTGGACTTCATCATCCGAAAAAAATATTTCAAACAAATAACAGCTCCTAAATCCTAAATAAATGAAAGTATCCTTATTCTACCTTACACTGTAGATGAGATGTGTTGTTAGTTAATTTCATCCAATGTTTCACTTTAATTGTTCCTAATGTACCACAGAATAATTGATTTCTACTCATTGCATGGTGCAACAACAATTAATTTTATTGGATAATAAAATGTTTCATCTTTATCATAGTTGAAATTTCTGCTCAGTACGGTAGTAGAGTCTGCTCACAGGTCTGCAAATTTTATCATAAAATTAAACTTTCTACAATTTTAGTGAGTGACAAAACATATATATGTATTTTATAGTCACTTTGTAACTCAGTAGCTTCTATATATTGTAATAAATTGAACAATATTAGTGAAATCTATTCATAATCTTATTAATTGATGTTTGTTTTATTCATAATCTAGGTCACATTTACATTCAGAAATAATTCAAGCATGATGGTAATATAGAGTTTGCTACTTTGATACAGAAGAAGCATTATTTTTTAATATTTATAAGGACTAGAGTAACAAAACGTTGTAGCCAAAGGCCTATGATGATGGTGATTTTATCATTTATGATGATAATTATGGTAATAGCACGAAAACAGACCAACTATTTTCTTGCCATTTGCTAGAAATGTTTTTGTTACATTACTGTATTAAACACTCTTTTGATGAAGCATTATTTTTCAGGGACAATGCACATTTACACATGGAATCTGTTAACATTTTTATTTTTACCATTGCTTGTTGGAAGTTTTGGTAAGTATACGGTCACTGAGACTCACAGTAGCCTTATAATAATGGTTGTGTTGACTTATCTACTTGGGTGATGTTTGATTATCGTATTAGTTACCCCAAAAATAAATCAATATATTAAATTCATAATTCGATTTCAAATATTCTTCATTTCTCTTTTTTATACAAAAAATGAAATATCATTATGTGTCACTTCATTATTTACATTAAAAAACTGATAATTAGATTGAACATGTATTATGCTGAACAATAAATTTTTGTTACACTTGATAGAAAGTAGCTACTTTCCATAGATTTGTCACATATGGGAAGTGCCTCTTTTCCATACTAGATCGGAAAAATCAGCTGACAAATAGGGCCTTATAGCCATACAAGATAGGAAAAAACATATGGAGTGCAACAATAGTATATTAAGTTACTAGGCTTGAGAATAACGTTTTGCCGGTCGAGCATATGATAGTTTATGCACAAGGCGCAGTGGAGTGCAGAAAAGTGAATATGCGAGAACTGAAGTTTACAGCTGTGTAATGTACAATTTATTTTTTGTTACACTTGATAGAAAGTCATGCTCCAATCAGCTGGATAATAATTATGTGAGACATTCAATAGTATTCAATACAATTATTGAATCAGCTGCTTTATTTTTAGATTCAGAATTTGAATCCCCATATTTATATCAACCATAATAATGATAGCCTAGTGCAATCAGCTGGATAATATTTGAGGCAGGTATTGAGTAATGTAATGAGTTGACTATATCTATACATATAATATATATATGTGAGTCAATGGAAATTTTTTTGCCACATGCGATATGTTTTTTCCTATCTTGTACAGCTATAAGGCCCTATTTGTCAGCTGATTTTTCCGATCTAGTATGGAAAAGAGGCACTTTCCATATGTGACAAATCTATGGAAAGTAACTTTCTATCAAGTGTAACAAAAAGATTTTTCCATTGACCGATATACATTCAACTCATTACATTACTCATTACCTATGACTCAATACCTGTCTCAAATATTATCCAGCTGATTGCTCTAGGCTATCATTATTTTGGTTTATGTCTGGGAATTCACACATCAATAAGTTCTGAATCTCAATAGAGCAGCTGATTCACTGCCTTGAATACTTTTGAATGTCTCGCATATTATCCCAGCTGATTGGAGCATGCCTTTCCATCAAGTGTAACAAAAAATATCCATGGCTGTAAACTTTTACCGGTTCTCACATATTCACGTTTCTGTACTTGGCTGCGCCTCGTGCATAAACTATCATATTATGCTCGACCGGCAAAACTTTATTTTCCAGCCTAGTAACATAATATACTATTCCAGACTTTTTTGAAAGGAAATTGGTCCCAATATGGACCGGAGGTCTGTGAGCAAGGATGAGTTCATGATTCATGTAGGCTTACCTAGTAAGAGAACGAATCTGGGACAGAAGCCACTATAGACAAATGCCACTTTCTTCAAAAGCAGGACATTTGCCACCAAATGTGCCAGCTGACCAAACCTAGCTAACCTGGCTACTGCCAGTATACCTGCTCGTAAAAATAGTGCCACCAAATGTGCCAGCTGACACATGTCAGCTGACCAAACCTAGCTAACCTGGCTACTGCCAGTATACCTGCTCATGAAAATAGTGGCAAATGTCTATGGTGGCTTCTGTCCGGACACCAAGAGAACACCTCTGTATAACTAAAAATACATAACTTGAAATAATTCAATTTTTTTTGAGGATGAAGCCCACATAGGTCTGAGACCTGTGCGTGGGTAATGAGTTGGATGAAGGTGATTGATGGACCTACAGTATTAGGTGAGTTCCGAACCACCGGGAAGTGATAAGTAAGATATGAAAAATGAATTGGATGTCGATTATTATATTTTGAGGATGGCATTTTCAGGAAATGAAAAAATAATAATTAAATTTAATCTAACACAGTTATTGCGTCTCCGAGCACTAGCTATGGCATATTATGAATACTTTGCCAAACTATTCAAGGATTCCAGTCAATAATAATCATTAGAAGAGATGCACCAGCAGATGATTTTTATTTTAAATATTTTACTTTTGACAATAGTATATTAACTATAGAAAACTATATAGAAACTATAGTTTCTTTTTATCTGTTTTAATAGATTACTCAATATTAGTGGAAATTCTTCTCCCCAAACGCATAAGAAGAAACAAAATAGAAAAAAAGCAGAAGGAAGGGAGATAATAAAAACAGTGAAAAATGGTGAATAGAAGAAAATGAAGGAGAGTTTTCGAAGTTGTAGAAAAGCGAGAAAATGGAACAGCACTGTCAAACCAACGATTAATTTTCTATTGCAAATATGGCGTTAGTATGGGGGCGTTCCCCCAGAGACCCAAAAACAAAAGAAATTTTGGAATTTTAACAAGCACTGGGAGACAATAATTTTTGACAGCAGTCAAAAAGATGTCTTGAATCGCTGAAAATGTGGTTTTAGAGGGATTATTCACAAACAAATTCTGAGAGAGTTACCCGGAGGCTCAGAAATTAGAGGTCAATTGTCACCACATCATCCAGCTTTGAAACCTAGCAGGGCGATATAAATCAATTCGACCCATCTCACATTACCATAAAACTTAGTTCAAATATTTTTCTTAAATGTAACAATAAGCTCAACATTTTACGAACTCATCCTAGCCCAAAACTAATGGATGATTATACCCCTTGATATATTGGAAATCATTCTTTAAGACTATATTTAAAGATTCATTCTTTAAGTCATTACCGGTAAGATTAAAACAGAGACGACTCATGTTAGTGGATTCATACTTTATTGGAAAGCATGGAACAAGATTATGAATAACATCTCTTGACAGACTATTTCATTTTGTTTTCAAGCATATTTTAACTATTGTTCAAACAATTCATTCTTAGAAATATCGACTCAGAAAATTCATCTCTGTTACTGGCACATTTCAACTGATCAACTGTTCCCAGTATAGAAAGTGAATTAACTATTAATTTTTAAAGGGGGGGGGGGGTTGGTTCAGTTGGATAGATCCCTCAGAGACCGAGAAATAAAAACTTTTTAGAACTCTAGCAAGCTTTGAGAGACAATAATAAAAACTCAATAAATACGTTTTGATTCACTGAAAATGTAGTTTTAGACGGATTTTTTAATTCTGGGGGATTACCCCGGACCCCCCCCCCCCCACCACTGTTGAATGAACAAGCTACATAAAGTCTTGAATAACTGTTGGAAAACCCCTCCTTCTCATTTTAAAATATATTTTTAAGTAGGGCACTATATATTTGTACCCCAATTAGGTGAGGTGGGGAATCAAAAATAGCAGAGTGAAAATAGTTTTAAGTAGGACTGCTTTAAAGTTTGGCTACTTGAATGATACATTTTTAGCACAAGTGTTTGGATCTCCCACTGACAATGATGCAAAAACAAGATGAAAATTTGATACACAATTTGGGTTAGAATAATGTTAGATGAAAAATATGGTTTTAAAAGGATTATTTAACAAAAAAATTTCCCGGGGGAGTACCCCGAACCACCCTTCATTGAATATTATAGTATTGAATTACAATTATTATTAGAGACCCCAACTTTTCCTCTTACGGTGTACTATATATGGTGCCAACCCATTCCAGGTCATCCCCTCCCCCCAGGACTGACCGTCTAGCTACACCACTGCTTTCTGTGATGTAACGATACATTGTAGTGCCCATTTCTGTCAAAACAAAAAAAATTGAAAGGTTATTAAAATTTGTCTCATTATTTTTTATGCCTACTAGAAGAAAATATCTTATAATGTACCTCATATTTACCAAATAATATACCTCATATTACCTAATAATTACATCATATTATTCAAATATAACTAATGTTTATGAAACAATAGTTCCATAGAAGACAGTAGACAGTCAAGAGAACAGAATTTTTGCAATAAGGATCTAGGTTGATCATGATATATGAGAACAATAGTAGTTGTTGTATCAAATAAATTGTCCCTGGAAACAAAAACTCTGCCCAAAGATAAGTTTAAAAAGAAGATGGTTTTTTTTAAATAAATCTGTTTGAGTGTGAAATCTAGTCAACTTCCAGGATTCATTATTATCTAGTCATATATATGCAATATAATTTTTTTATTGTATTGATAGCTATTGCCTTTATTTATAATAGTCTGTGACTATCAATATTACCTACTTCTTGTATTTCCTGAAATTTCTGTAATAATTGAAGGATGGGGACCATTTAGTTTTAGAAAAAAACTTATGTTATTTGTTGACCAATAAAATAAATTTTGTTCATATAATAGAAATTTTAATGCTATGTTCCCACTTAATGCTTTCGCAAGATACAAACATTAAAATATGATGTTGAAGATCCATCTTGTTTCCACTAATTTGTAATAAAAACTAAAAAAAAAACACTTTTAAGTGGAAATTAACTCACGTTATGGCGTGACAGCTGTTTCACTCTGTTGTCCAAAGCATCATCAGACGACCCACAGTACAGTGAACATCTGACGATGCTCTCGACAACAGAGTGAAACGGCCATCATGCCATAACGTTAATTAATTTCCACCAATAAGTGAATTAATTTCCACTTATAAGAGTGTTTTTTAAAGTTTTTATTAAAATATAGGTTTAACTTAAATTTTTTACTGGGTGCATTAGTTATTGTAGTTACACTCAATTCATTGGTATCCTTTAGTTAAATTGTATGTTTGGCAGTATGGGACCTTATAGAGGCATTTCATCGGGTATCAGATCGTATTAACAGTATATAATATTATATTGTGACAAGAAGCCAAGAGTAGTTTGAATCTGGAAGATTCTAGGTGAAGAGAAAGCTGGAAGAGAAAGCGGCTATTCGTGGAAAGGGTAGGTTGTGTGCATGGTGGCTAGCCCTCACCCCCTCACTCTTTCTACCCGCTCGCCCCAGTCAGCACCACCAGCCAGTCCAACAAAAAAAAGCTATCGGTTACAACTTGTCAACATATAAGTTAGAACATGTCTAGAATGTTCTTGTGGACAATAGTTATTGTGATCACCTGTTATTCATCGATTCTGGCAGAAGTGTACCGAATTTTCAAAAAGGGGTAATCCCCTATAAAAACGAGAACTGGAGTGGACCTAAGCAGTTTTAGAGAGATTGAAAATCTTTGTAGGAACTCCGTGAGTGTCGTTTGTCTTGGTGTAGAAACAGGGATGTTTTGTGTAATAAGGAATTAGTGTAAACAACATGAGTTGTTAATTAAGGAACTGTAGGAACCATCTCTAGGATGATAGGTAAATCGATTATAATTAATTCTATAAGGCTATCTGAGAGAGCTGTTAAGTGTTGAGATTTGATTAGTAGTAGTGCTAAGTGATCTGTAATTCCATTCCAAGTAGATAGATAGTGAAGTATTCATTGTAGAATATCAATGAGGGTGCGCCACTGGTCGTTTTTTATTACAAATAAACCCCAGAGTCCATGGTGATAAACTGTTACAATATCATCACAAGTAATAGGTGAGCAATTAAATTTGTTCTAAAACTAACTTTGTTGAAAGTATTTAAAGCATTATACAAAAAGGAGGATTTTCAAAACCAAAACTTGGTTTTATTTCAATTGAAATTATCCTCATAATGACAACTTTTATCCTCATTTTCAATCTCTCCCACCCAGGTCACCCCCTCTCCCTGGTGGTCACCCTTAGGTGTTTCTCCCAAACTCCGCCCCCTGAGATCAAATTTCATCTAAATACTTATTAGAAAAGCATCATTACCATCTCTCAACGAATCCCTGTAAAAAGGGGGGGGGGGGGAAATGAATGAGATATTTGACAATGTGACAAATTATAAGGATTTCAAAGAAGATAAAGAAAAAACCAAAGACAATAATATTTGTTGGACACTGTGTTATTGTGATCGCCAGCAGATAGGAAGAGAAAGAAATCACAGATACTCCATAATCTCTTGGCTAAGATTAGCACAAAAATTTATACCTATACATATATTATTTCGGTGAATGCTGTTCATTATTATTGATATTGTTTTTGTGAAGGCTCTCTGTGATAGTAATAAGAAAATAGTTACAGAATAACGGTTGTACAATTCCGTTCATTATCCTCTCATTTTGATAAGATAGAATCGGAAGTGCCTACTTGAGACTCGATTAATAGTACTGGTATCCTATAGCATTAAAAAATCAAAGCTAAGGCCTACTGGTACTATTATTATTACCCATGAGATAAAAGTTTGTCTTCGATTTGATTCACTAATTTTCAACGGTAATTCAGAGCACAGTAATAATGAAAAAATGAAACTGTGCATAATGAAAATGACATTAATAAAAATGAATACTTTCGTTTGAAAAGCATCTCACTATTAATTATTTTTAGTTTTATCAATAACTAAGTTACTAGTGTATGATCAATTATTAAGTTGAAGTGTATCCTAATAAACAGTACAAACAGGGGGAAGTAGACAATTATACGAATCATAAGCATATGCCCGCCCACGGGAATAAGTTCTCTAAATGATAGATACATTGATGGAATGAATACATGAGCGGGTTTGTTTTTTGAAAATGTGACCTAAAATCGCGAATGTAAAGCAATTTAAGGTTATTTTCAATTGAAATGAAACCAATTTTTCTGTTTTTGTGGAGCACTTGAAACACCTGTTAAATTGTTAGATAAAGAAATTTAATTGTTCACCTATTGCCTTTACAACCTCCCATACTGCCAAACAACCAGAAACTTTATTTTTTGGGTGTAAATAGAATATAATTACTGAGCCTCATGAATTTGTACCATAGAATACTTAATGTAGCAAAAAATCATGTTCAACCCATAGTTTAATGTTTGTATCCCAAATGAACATTAAGTGGGAATATCACATTGAAATGTTCTTAATAAACTTAATAACTGTACAAAAAATGTTATTGGTCAAGACAGCAGCTATCAATTGCATTAAAAGATCATATTTCATAAATAGATAATATATGAATCTATGATAATGAATGAATCTTCTGATAATAATGAATATATGAATCTTATGATAATAAGGAGCTGACTAGATTTCACACTCTCGGTACAATAGTAATTTTAATTTGAAGTAGTAGACCACTATCG
Organism: Conomelus anceps; assembly: GCA_948455865.1. NCBI lineage: Eukaryota > Metazoa > Arthropoda > Insecta > Hemiptera > Delphacidae > Conomelus > Conomelus anceps. Next base: position 30,692,578 of record OX418225.1, on the reverse strand, counting down.
ATAAATTGAAGCAATACACTTGACTATTTATTAAAAAAGAAGGTTCGGGGTAATCCCTGAGAAAATTTTGGAGAAATTACCTCTGTAAAACAACATTTCAAGTGATTCTAGGCATGAATTCTAATTTAAAACTAACTTCAACCCACGTTATGTTCCAAAGTAAATTTTATTTAGTTCTTGTGTTATTGTCAATGGGAGATCCGAATCTCACTCGAAACTTCCATTTTTCAATATTTGATCTCTCACTGCTCCTGATTGGGGTACTGTACAGTTCTGTGAGCTTTAAAAAACGATTGGAGTGGGAGTCTCCCTTAAAACGTTTTAAAAATAAAATTCCTTTAAAACCACATTTTGAGCGATTCCAGACATCTTTTACTATTGCCAAAAATTGTCTAAGGCCTACTAATTCCAAAAATGCTTTTATCTCGTGGGGGGGGGGGATATCCTCCTGATCCCCCACATGGTACAAACTGTTAAGAAAGAATGAAATTTACAAAAAAATTGCACACATTATGTGCAGTCAAAATCTTTCAACAAATTTTTGAGGATTCAGTGAGATATGAGATCACCCTAGAGCATAGCTCTAGGGTGATCTCATATCTCACTGAATGTACTAATAAAACAGGTCTGCTTTTGTACCATAGTAGTCTTCATAGCCATAAGCTCCAGAATCCACAAAAACCTTTCAGTACTAGCTTTATTTTAAGACAAAGTACTGAAGTACGGTACACAATATTTGCAATAGAAAAGTAAATGTTGGTTAGACATTGCTGTCTCATTTTCCTCACTTATCAACAACTTTGAAAACTCTCCTTCACTTTCTTCTTTTTTTAATTTTTCTCCTTATCATTTCCTATTTTTCCCCTTTTTCTTATTTTTTTTTTCATTTTTATCTCTCTCCTCCCACCGATTTCTTCCTTTTATTTCTTGTTATCTCTTTTTCACTTCTCTGCTGTTTTCTGTCATCTCCGTTTCTTTCTCTTTTCTTCTCCTTTTTTTTCTCCTCTTTCTTTCCTTCCTCTTCTTTTTCTTCTTTGTTAAGGGGGGGGGGGAAATACCCCTTTCCCCCGTGGATCTGCCACTGTCTTGGTTGGGTTTGTTGTCATGTTCTTCCAGTACAGCTTCATTCTATGTTATGATATTCTTTGACTTTCTTCCTCTGAATATATGGTACCGTACTGCTGGTCTTCTGCAGGGGTCTCCAATGGAGAATCTGAAGCCTGATTACAGTTTTTTGTTGATTTCTGCTTTCCTCTCTGCGTCTTCAAGTGTCAAACCTATCTCTAGCAGATCCCTACTAATATCTCCCACACAGTGGCGGATCTAGGATTGGGTCAAGGGGGGCTAATGGGGTCAGTTCACTTTGAAAAAAATCATCATGCATTATTGATTACTTGATTACTCACTTGGACTTTAGATTGTTTATTTACTTTTTGATTGATTTTGAAACATCTATTTTGATAGAGGTCCAGTTCAATAAACACATTCATCTTGGTTTTGTCTGGCTGAAGTGTTGTAAAACCTTTTCTATTATGTTCCTTTCTTTGTGAATATGGGCCAGTGCAATCCCGTTTAACCGATCTTCTGTCATAGTTGACCTAAGGTACGTTTTGATTCTTCTTAGGGAAGAAAAGCTCTTTTTGGTTGATGCGGTTGCCACCGGCAAAGTTGCAAATATTTGTAATAAAATTGCAACATTTGGGAAAAAGTCTCTATTGCATTTAGATGGAGCAACTTCACAGCACTGTTGAAGATCCTTGGAACTTGCTGATTTCCAATGTTCCCGCCAAAGTAGAAATTCTGCTAATAGCTCCAAAGTTGTTGTAGAAATGTCTTTGCAGTAGATATTTGCTGCTTCAACTACCGTACCTCATCAACACTAACTTTTGTGAAATTTGATGGGATCAGTCCCTTTTGATGTGCACCTTCATGTACTGAACTAAATCTAGTTTGCAGCTCAGAATTAATGTGATCCAAGAATGGTATATATACTGTCAATCAGGGCTTTTTTTCATCCAGAACGCTCCAGAACGGCGTTCCAGTACCTTTTCGCTAGGCATATATGAATATCTTATCAAATAATTACTATTAGGAACAAAATTTCATTAACATTTGCATTTCCAAACATTGAATGTTTGAATTTTGCTATGAATCTAATAATGACACCAGCTCTACTTGTTAGCAATCTTTTCTTCATTAGGATTGTTGGACCTCCACTAACGTCCTTTGATCCCACAAAATATGTTGTCATGGCTTCTTCAAGGACACCATTCTGCTGTAGATATGAAAAGTAAAGTACGCAACAGGGAAGAAGGAAATAGGACATGGACAGGAGCGTAGCCAGAGGAATATTGGGATACATCTTCCCCCACCCCACTGAATTGTTGTAGTCATCTTTCACAATACTAATAACTTACAGCAGTGGCGTACCGAGGTTTCAAGCGCCCTGGAGCGGAAGTGTCTTACGATGCCCCCCCCCCCCCCCCCCCAAAATCGGTCTCACACTCAACCACATTAATATATGGTCATTTAAAGAATCCCGCCTCTAACTACGCCGTATTTGTCAGAGATGCGAATCTCCAATGAAGGATTTTTTGCCAGGCCAGATTCTACTCAACATTAAAAAGTTATGATCCATAAAAAGTAATAAAGCATGTAAAATATGAACTTTTGTAAAAACGTATGTCGAAGCCGGGAGGGTGTAAAAACGTAGGTCGAAGCTCTGGGTTTTATTTGAAAAACATATATCAATAGCAATCACTGTATTTAATATTGTTTGAATAAATAAATTAATGGGCTAAGGAAATAACAAGTTCCATGGGGATGTGGGGGGTGAAGCACAAGGTGGAGAAGTGGGGACTTTTGGGAAAATATACCTCCTATCATGGTCTATCATCAGGGAAAAATCCAGCTTTTCCCTAATTTGTTGCACATAGAGCCTAATTTTAGTCTTTATTGACTGGGCTATCAAGAAATGTGGAATTTTTCCATTTGATTGTGAAGTTTTCACTGAAGATGAGTTCCTGGTAAGCTACATAACTGACAGAAACAGCGAAATTGAGCCTTCCAACATTTTCTGATAAAGATGGCAGAGAAGCTACAACTTCTACTGGATCTGGTTTTGGTACATGTCCTGATTGAATCTACCATCGTTAGCAGTTATTTTTCTAGAATTTTGTCATTTTTATAAAAATTTTCTTTAATTTTGGAAGTAGAGGATTCAAAAGTGAAGTATTTCAGTCCTGTTCTTGTTAATATAAAAACCATTGAACTTCTAGTGGATTTATTTTTTCAGAATAAATTCAATGTCTTCATTCAATTACTTGAAATTGTTATTCTTTTTGTCACCAAATATAAATTGTTTTGGCTTTGCTACTTTCGACAAGAAACTACTTTTGATTCGAGCATTTTGCATTCTGTCTGTTATTAACGCATTTACGGTTGAACTCATGAACCGATTTCTTTTAAATTTGACATGAAAGTTCCTTTTGGTAATGCACAGCGATGTATATACGGTTTTTTTAAATTGTGTTGCATTTTCCCCTTTAGGCCTTCATTATAGTAATACATTTTTTGTAAGTAAAAGGCAATTTTCTCTCAGCAAGAACGGTGCGCCCCTCAGAGCCTTGCGCCCTGGAGCTGGAGCGACTGCCCCACTCGCTCCATTATCGGTACGCCACTGACTGTTGAGAATTACAATGAAATAAAGCTCACTGAAGTGAACATAGTTAGTAATCTATACTTGTATCCTTGTATGGTCCTTGCTCATGATAGAACAAAACCGCCAAAACCAGGGCGTTGTCATTGTGTGTGTAACATTGACTTGATGTACATGAATATGTTTGCTGTATCGTTTTTCGTATCCTTATGGCTTAATAATTATACCATTCAGGAATAAGACAAGTTTATTCATTTATGTTACATCGTAATACCTGCCACAACCGTAAATTCCAAAAGGTTAGGGGGCCCAGGACTTCAAGTGCGCGAAAAAGTAAAAAAGGTAACCTATATTCGGTGCAAGTACGTTGAACAACTCAACATTAAAAAGTAATGATCCATAAAAAGTAATAAAGCATGTAAAATATGAACTTTTGTAAAAACGTATGTCGAAGCCGGGCGGTTGTAAAAACGTAGGTCGAAGCTCTGGGGTGTGTCTGTGTATCATACTAGAGTCGTAGTGTAGCATTATATGCTATGCAGGAATGCTCCGTATCATTGTATACGAGCAGTTACTAAACATAGGAATCTCACCGCTGATGCATGATACAGTCAACAATCTATCAATCTAACTCTAATCAATGATTAAGGACTTCGAATGTTTTTGGCTGTTAGACAACTGTAGACCCCAGACATATAGGCTAATTGTGGGCTAATTGCCCACTTTGGTTACCGCGTATTTTGCACATTGATACAAACAGAACTCTAGTTAAATCCGCATTACAAAGTCTCAATTCGTTCTTTGTACACTCAAAGCAGTTATTTCTCTCATTGTCGAGCGATATTATTCGCAATCCCGCTCAAGATTATTCATCTAGAAATCCCGCATCTCTTGTGTAAGGCCGGCCATTCACTATCAGGTACACCTGATCAGGTAAGCATGATCAGCTCACCTGATCAGGTGTACCTGATACCTGATGAGCACACACACTCTTCATGTATACCCTGTCAAGTTTGTCAGTCCAACATGGATTCTACAGAAGATGATCTGCTTCTCTCTTTATTTTGTGTAGTTTTTGTAAAACATAAGAACAGTTGGAATAAACGCAAACAATGGTGTAAGGAATCGTGGCAGAGGAGAAATAAATTTACCCATTGTTGTACTCTTGGGTCATTAATTAAAAGATTAAATAAATTTATCTTCAAATTCAGATCCTTTTATTTTATGTCTTACATTTTACATTACACAAACATTTCCATTTCTACAATGCTAACTGCTAAGTCTCTGGTAGGGTTATCTGTGTTCCCTCTGAGACCTGTGCGTGGGTAATGAGTTGGATGATTGGGATTGATGAGCTGGACCTACAGTTTTAGGTGGGTTCCTAACCACCGGGAAGTGATTTTACTGCAGAGAACAGTGTCTTTTTTGCAGGCCAATATTTTTGGTCACCCTTTTGCCTAGGAGAGTGCAGCTAATCTCTGAACAGATACTTGTTACAGCTCATGGCTATCACTCCCTAATTTAATGACTTGTAGTCAGTTTTAAGTTGTGAATATGTATAATAATTGTACTCACACTTGGCCGAACGTTTTCGAGTTATGGAAACTCATCTTCAAGGCATCCTAGATCAGCGATGTTGGTTTGTTGGTTAGAAGAATTGTGGTTTTTATATAATAAAACACAATTTTATGGTTGCCACTAAATTCCTTAGACCCAAACCTTTCAGTTCCTGTCGATTTCATTTCAGCTGAAAACTTACTTCTGGGTTGGAATTTCTTGACCTGATGAACCACGTCCTCCATTTTCACCGAAGTAGGTATAGAAACTGGGGCTGGACTATCCTGCCGGGTCGATGAACCATAATCAAAAGTCAACCGTCTCTTGTCCTGTGAGATTTCACTGACATGTTCTCGACTGGATTCCACTAATTGACAGAACCGAACAGCATCTTGTAACTTGATATTAGTTTCTCGCAAAAGTCTTTCCTGTGTTGATGAATCTTCAATGCCCATAACAATGCGATCACGAATTAAATTGTCCTCTTCATCACCAAATTCACAATAATTAGCAAGCTTACGCAGATCTGTGAGAAACGAATTAAAATGTTCACCTGGAGCCTGGGATCTCTTATAAAACAAATAACAGCGGTACACCACGTTTGGTTTTGGAGAGAAGTGTTTATCAAAAGCATCAATCACAACTTGTAGTTTCAATTTGTCAACATCACCAAGTTTGAACATATAGAAAATCGACAGTGCATCAGAGCCTATCACATTCAAGAACTGAGCAACTTTAATAGTGTCCGTTTTGTCATCAGCTTCCGTAGCAGTTAAAAATAACTTGAATTGATTCTTAAAAAGTGTCCACTCACTAGAGATATTATCAGCATGAATATTAAGCGGTCCTGGAGGTTTGAAACTCATGATGATCAGACCGAACGTGACTCACTGTTGATGTAATAACACACTGGTATCGTTTTCGTTTATAACATCGCCGATTATTTTACCGATTTCGACTGCGCCATGTTGTACTCTTGGGTCATTAATTAAAAGATTAAATAAATTTATCTTCAAATTCAGATCCTTTTATTTTATGTCTTACATTTTACATTACACAAACATTTCCATTTCTACAGTGCTAACTGCTAAGTCTGTGGTAGGGTTATCTGTGTTCCCTCCACACTGCTGCCAACTTGGCCAAAACAATATTAATTTATACATTAAATAATATTATTATCTCATATTTAAAATATTACATATTACATCAAATATTATCTCAACACCCATAAATATTGATTATTTAATATTCTTGGATTTCTTGTTCCATAACGATCTGCATTGTTAATATTAACTTTTCATTGTAAAATTAATGACTTGCAGTTAGTTTTAATTTGTGAATACATAATAATTGTACTCACACTTGGCCGAACGTTTTCGAGTTATGGAAACTCATCTTCAAGGCATCCTAGATCAGCGATGTTGGTTTGTTGGTTAGAAGAATTGTGGTTTTTGTACAAAATTGTGTTTTATTATATAAAAACCACAATTCTTCTAACCAACAAACCAACATCGCTGATCTAGGATGCCTTGAAGATGAGTTTCCATAACTCGAAAACGTTCGGCCAAGTGTGAGTACAATTATTATACATATTCACAACTTAAAACTGACTACAAGTCATTAAATTAGGGAGTGATAGCCATGAGCTGTAACAAGTATCTGTTCAGAGATTAGCTGCACTCTCCTAGGCAAAAGGGTGACCAAAAATATTGGCCTGCAAAAAAGACACTGTTCTCTGCAGTAAAATCACTTCCCGGTGGTTAGGAACCCACCTAAAACTGTAGGTCCAGCTCATCAATCCCAATCATCCAACTCATTACCCACGCACAGGTCTCAGATCTATGTGGGCTTCATCCTCCAAAAAATTACAATAAACAGTTAATATTTTTAATATTGATTAATTAATTTCAAGTGATATATCTGTCCTTAAAAACGTAATAATTGTTATCAGGAGGCACAAGGCTACAAAGGTTTTAAACAGTTCCCTTCTGACCCACCTAATGCAAACTTTTACAACAGGAAAGTACACCACTGATCGACAGTCACCAATAACCCAAACACACTCTAATCAAAATTAAATAATGTTTATCAGCATAAATAATATTTATCAACATAATGCGTATGAACATAAAGTTTAAAAAGTTTTAAACTTTCAAAATTTGAACTATTCTCGCCAAAAAGACAGTAGAACTAAGACCTGATCAGGTTTCTGCCACACACACATCAAGTCTGCTCGAACTGTCAGGCGAACTGATCGAATATTCATCAGTTGTCAGGTCGCTTTCAGGTCGCCTGAAAGGCTAGTTATTCCCGCCACACACTATCATGTACACCTGATCGGGTAACTGATCATGCGTACCTGATCAGGTGTACCTGATAGTGAATGGCCGGCCTTAGTAACGCATGTGAACATTCGCTACGTTTATCTTCGTTTCGCTTATGAACTTTCAATCTACCTCGACTGAGCTCAGTATTTCGCGAGTGCGTGTTCATTACAATATCATTGGTATTTATATAGAAACGTTACTTGTTGAATTTTGTGGTGAATTTTTTTTTGTGACATCTAAACACCCCAGGAAACAATAATCCGTTGGAATTTTTTGGGGGTCGCGATTATTTCACATTAAAATTTAAGTTTTCTAGTGGTACTATTTTTCTTAGGCGCAAGAAAATATTTCCATTTGTGAAAATCCGCAGTGTCAAAAATCGTGACTTTCTTCAAGTTTGATAATCAGCTGACTCACTCATTCTAATGAATTGGAAAATTTTAATTGATTTGTATCAGCTGTGTTTCCCTTTTTGAATAAAATCGATTTTCCTAACAATGTTTAAAAAAAAATTATTATTTTAAATAAAATCTGTCCCATATCTTTTGCAATATTCTTAAAATATAAGTCAATTTTTTTTAAATAATTGGTTTTGTAGTTTCTGTGTAAAAGCGTAATAAACAAAAAAAAAAAATCATTTCGCTTTTAATGATTTCCGGTAATTAAGTTAGTTGCATGCGGTTACTTGAAGAAGAAAAAACCTAGTCATTCTTGTACTGGGTGTCGTGGTGGATGAATCTGTTTTGTGTGTTTGCTCAAGGTATTGTTGTGTGGTAATTTATGGCGTGTGTGAAGTGTGAAGTGACTTTTCTGGAGTCGATAAGATTCAATGATGAAGACATTTTTAATTTTTTAATTCATCACAAATTGATGAAAGAAAAAATTGACTGTCCAAACTGTGGAGATGATCTCAACGTGAATCGAGGCACTCTGATGTTTAGATGCCAGAAGAAGGTGATGCTTGGCAAGAAGGCGGCAAGAATTTGCGGGTTCGCCAGGTCAGCCAGAGTGGGGTCTTTTTTTGAGAACACCAAATTGTCCCTTGACAAATACTTCACACTCATTTCAATTTTACTGAACCTGAAACCACCTAGGCAGACTTTCATCACTGAAGAACTAGGTATCTCCCCCAATACAGTAGTTGATTGGTACTCTTATTGTCGGGAGGTATTTTTGTTCTCCAGTGAGAAAGTCTCAGAAAAGCTAGGTGGTCCAGGGAAGGTAGTTGAAATTGATGAGGCGAAATTCGGGAAGGCAAAGTATAATCGTGGAAGATATGTGAAAGGTCAGTGGGTATTTGGAGGGGTTGAGCGCAACTCCAACAAATCATTTTTTGTGCCAGTTGAGGCCAGGAACAGTGAAACTCTCTTGAATCTGATTCGAGAGTGGATCCTGCCTGGCTCAACCATAATAAGTGATTGTTGGAAAGCATATCAATCCCTCAACAAGGACCTATATGACCACTTCACGGTCACCCACTCGATGAACTTTGTTGACCCACAAAGCCAGGCTCATACAAACACCATTGAGAGAGCCTGGCGTGAAGTATGAGGGACAATTCCGAGGTTTGGTTTTAAAGAGACCCATTTCGCTGGCTACCTGGCGGAATTCCAATTCAAGCGCCGCTATAAACGCCAGGAACGCCTACACCACTTCTTCGAGGCAGCAGCGGAGTTGTATGTCCCCTCACATTGAGAGGGATGGACCACAAGGTTGGTCTTTTATATATGCATGTAACAGTGAATTCATGATACCAAAGGTTAGGCGCGCGGTTAGGTCTTTTGTGAAGTAGTTCAGTCACATCTAGCCTAGATTAGGTTAGGTTAGGAATTGTTATATTAACAAAATTCAACAAGCAACGTTTCTATATAATTACCAAAATAATAAAGGCATGAGGTGGTTCAGTCACATCTAGCTAGGTTAGGTTAGGTTTTTTGTGAAATAATCGCGACCCCCAAAAAATTCCAACGGATTATTGTTTCCTGGGGTGTGTAGATGTCACAAAAAAAAATTCACCACAAAATTCAACAAGTAACGTTTCTATATAATTACCATATCATTCACTGATGAACTTTCAACTGATCTTCAACTCCAGTTTTTTCAGTATCCTGCAAGGTCCAACAGCTTGGGCTAACCTCAATCCGTCTCGTGTCACCGCTTTGCGAATGTGTTCAATCGTCCACCAATTTGGTGAGTAACTTTCCGATTCTTTATTTTATTTATTTTACCCTTTCAAAGCCGAGGGATAATACGGCTTTGTGGTCCTCCTAAAAGATTAGCTTATTACAAAAGGGCTTGCAAACTCCCAACTGAAGCTATTAAGTAATCGTGTTGTTTATCCAACATGAAACCTGATCCTCTGCGGTCAGATATTATTATCAATGAACTAGCAAACCTGGGACTATAGTACACTATGGTTGTTTTATCCTATATCTTCCCGTCCATTCCGCATTCTTTTCATATATTATAGAGAGCCATTTCTGCATCAGAAGATCAACCAACCATTATGACTAGTTTTCAACCGCTAAAAAAGCTCATGCAGCTACTGAGTTCACTAGAATCGTTAGCTAGTAAATATGATTACAATGTTCCGATTCAAATTGTTGATATTTACTTAAACTTGAACAAGAAATTCGAAAAATTATCAGATGAATTTGAGGCTGACAAACATGACGACTTGCCGATAGAAACAATAGGTCAATTCATGAAAGCTCAACAACAATTTCAAACAATATTTGACAATATCAAACTTGTTGATACCGCAGCTCCGACCATTGCTCAACCCGCAACCGTTAATAAAACCAATTTTGTGCGCCCTGTATTGCAAATTCCAACATTTTCTGGAAATCAAAACGAGTGGAATTCATTTAAAAACGTATTTGATGCCACAGTGCATAAAAGTACTGAATTCAATGATGAGGAAAAATATTTTTTATTGGCGTCCTACTTGAAAGGTGATCCACTATCACTTGTTCAAAACTTCGCAAACACAGTTGATTCTTACAAAGCCGCTTATGATTGTCTACACCACCGATATAACAACACACGCTATCAAGCCTACTCGCTGTACAATCGCATTGTAAATTTCAAATCATCCGATGACTTATTATCTAATTTGAAACATTTTGCTATTGAATTATCTGCAGTGAAACAATCTTTGTTTCACATGAAACTGAATCACACTGATTTTCTGATAACTATGTTAAGTTTACAGAAATTACCCGCCTCAATACGAGCTAAATTTGAAAATCCTATAAGCTCTGACGTCATTCCTAGTTTTGACAAGCTAATTGAATTTGTTTCAAATCAGGAAAAATCGCTTGAAGTAACTGCATTAAATGCCAGTTATGAAAAATTCTCTGAGCTCACTGTTGATAAAACTTCATCAGTAAATGTGAAATCCGAACCCACAACCAGTACTAGCTCTAATATGAAGGCCTACTCTACAAATATTAAAAGCTCTTATGTCAACAATGCTATCTGTGTTCTGTGTAAAGCCATGCATCCTTTATACAAATGTGAAAAATTCCGAGCTGAAAATATTTCCAGATGCATGGAAATTGTTTGTACAAACCGCAAATGTTATTCTTGTTTAGGCTCGCATCTAAAATCAAACTGTAATTCTACATCATTGTGTAAGAACTGTAAATCCTCACAGCATCATACATTATTGTGTAATTCTAATAACCCTCAGTCTCTGTTAACTTCAACTGTCAACAAGAATTCTCGCAATGGTTATTATCTATCGCATGCATCCGCCGCGGATAACACGTCTCATCACGGTAGCTATCACCACCAGGCAACATCGCCACCCTCATTGTTGTCATCTGGCGCCACCCCGCCTTCTGTTGGCTGTTATCAAGCTGGCTCACCCCATTGTGCTGCTAGCTGCTGTTTACCTACAGGGCTACTATAGACTAGACTACGCTATGCTGTGACGCCACCCCCTGCATCCTGCTCAGCTGTTCACTCCACTCCTTCGCTCGGCGCCCCAATGGTCAATGCCCTCTCCTGCAGTGAACCTCCAGCCCAACGAACCCATAAGACCAATAGAAGGGGCGTATGCACTAGCGTAGCATACAGGAGGTGAAGCCGTCTGCCATCCATGTAGTGGATAGAAAGACAAAATCGTGTTTTCAAGAGCAGAAAATTTCAATGTGTGCTCTCCAAATAAACTGCAGTTTAACACACTTAGGATTAAGATATAACTTTCAAACTTGGCATGAGTATAGACAATTAGTTTCTGAAGATAACAGTGGCATTATAAAAGTTAATAGTTACCTCTATAAATTTTAATTAGTTGTTTAAAGTTATAATTTTCGTCCGAGTTTCAAACATGACATAAAAAAGTGAGTCGGCTACCAAAATTTTCATCTTTTGGGTAGAGATGTGATCAAAGCGAGAAAGTTGTACAGAAATAACTGAATTTTTTTTCATGATTTTTATTTTAAAATACGACCTATACTTTGGATACAATGTTAGGTTGAAGTGCGATCGGGATAGCACACTGTCGTCAGCCGGCTTGTGCATCCAGAACCACAAAGCCAATTCATCACTTATTTCTTGTGTTTGATTCAATACTTCCTTGAAGGTTTATTATTGTAATGTAATAATATTATAGTTAGATTGTTTTTAGGAAATTATTGATTAAATTAGTCTAACCTTCAATTCTTTCCATTATGAACGCAAATGAACAAGATCCAAATAGGAAAATGTTTATTAGAACAATTTTTTATTTCATTTTATTAATCATATGTTGAGCATTATATCCTGTACAATATAAACATGAGCCAATATTCTTAAAATATAAAGTCATCTCCATTAAATAGAAGTCATCGGGGAGTCATCCCTGTGCCGCCATATTTGTAGTGGACGAGCGCCTAACAAGTGGCTTCACCTCGGCGACAAGAAGCCCCTTCTATTGGTCTTATGTGTTCGCTGCTCCAGCCGCTTCACCCTGTAATTCCTCACCTGTTGCACCGCCGCTCGCTGAACATACTAGTAGTTGTATCTCGCCGCTGCTCGCTATCACTAACAACGCTTTCACCGGGTGCGCTCAAGTAAAAACTATTAACCCCTCTGCCTTATTAGGCACTGCTATGGTCACCGTTGTAGACCAATACAACCAACCTTGCATGATTCGTGCTGTACTAGATTGTGGAAGTATGCGGTCGATTTTAACCACCAGAGCCGCTGATAAACTTGGTTTAAATGTGATACCATCTCCAATTCAACTAAATGGAATTTCTGCCCAAGGTACTCCTGTGAGAGGCACCACGCTATTAACCATACTGTCAAGGTATCAGTGTAATACCGCTCTCAAAACTGAGGTGTTGATTTTGGACCAAATCACTGGAAATTTGCCTATGTTTCCGCTTCATCCTAGCATAAAAAATTCTCTATCGCATTTGGAGCTCGCTGACCCAGCCTTCGATCAACCTGCAGAGATTGATTTATTAATTGGAGCAGATATATACCCCAATGTTCTTGTACTCTCTGATTATGGTGTGATACCTGGCAACCCCTCCATGTTCGCCACTATTTTCGGCTACGTATTGAGTGGTAAGCTATGCACTCAAGACTTGACTACTATATTGAATGAAACGCAATTGATTAACACATTGTTTGTAAAAGAAGAGCTGCTTTCTGAGATAATAAGTAAATTTTGGGAAACAGAAGCTATCACTCCCGATGTCAAAACCTCTTCTCCTGAGGATGAATTTTGTGAAAATTTATACCAATCAACCACTTACCGCAATGAAAAGGCGAGGTATGTGGTAGCACTACCCTTTAAACCTGACGCCCCTACACTCGTTTCTAACCGCAAACAAGTTTATTGCAGTCATCTAGGCCTAATGAACCGCCTCAGTAAATCGACTGAGCTTGAAGAAAAATACAATTCATTCATGACCGAGTATCATGAGCTTAATCACATGGAGATAGCTAATGAATCAGTGGATTACGTAATTCCGCATCACACTATTTTTAAAACTCATGACCCTTCCAAGAAAATTCGTGTTGTGTTCAATGCATCAAGCAAAGATGCGAATGGGAACTCCTTGAATAGTACACTACTAGCCGGCCCAAAATTGCAAGCTAACATTGCTCAAGTGATTATTAAATTCCGCTCCTATAAATATGTGATATTATGTGACTGCAAACAGATGTACCGTCAATTAATTTTATTTAATAAATAAAATTATATGCAAGTGACTATATTGTTTACTAAATAAATTTAAAAAAAATAAATAAACTTATTAAACTATAAATGTGACTCTCACCAGCGCACAAGGTTTTTCCTTTTGCTGGTGATGCCATAATAATTATAAAAACTAAATAGTAATTGAGCACATTACTGTACTAGGGCTACAGACGATATACAGATAATTAATTAATTACATATAATTTATATTCAAATATTTTACATATAATAACATTGTAATCACTAATACAAAAGATCTTGTAGTTATGTAGATTAATATAATGTAGAAGTGTATTATTATTTAGAAATATTTTGTACAATGACATTTGTAATGTTTCTGTTTTTTTTATGTGGCAATAAATTCAATTCAATTCAAATTCAAAATTGCTTTTACGTCCTGCAGATTGCAAATTTCAACACATTTTTTGGAAACCTTCTGCCTATGATTCGCTACGGGAATTCGAATTGAAAACCGTTACGTATGGAGTCACTTCCAGTGCCTATCTCGCACAACGGACGCTGAAACAGCTAGTTACAGATGAAGGAGAAGCATTCCCATTAGCTAGTGAAGTTCTTTCCTCACAGACTTACGTTGACGACCTTCTCGGAGGTAGTAATGATCTCAATGAAGCCAAAATTCTAATTAATGAGCTGATTACGTTGCTGTCGCTTGCATCCTTTGAATTAAGGAAATGGAATTCAAACACCCCCGAACTCATTTCGCACTTACCACCTGATTATTTGGAAAATGAGGATTGTTTATTTGACGAAAACGCCCATGCTAAAGTGCTAGGAATTGTGTACAATCCGCTCACTGATAATTTTCGGTACTTCATTGCCGATTTCAAGGGTAACATTATCAACCGATCTGTATTATCGTTTATAGCCTGTGTCTACGATCCGCTTGGTTGGCTAACACCGCTTGTCATGTTATTGAAGCTGTTCATGCGGACCCTGTGGTCGCAGTCTTTAAGCTGGGACTCGGCACTTCCCACCATGCTTGAATGTCATTGGCTACTGCTAGTATCCAAAATGAAAGAATTGGACAACATTGTCATACCTCGCCTGCTCGCCTCATGCCACAACACTATTCGGCTATTAGGCTTTGCTGATGCTTCAGAAAAGGGTTTTGCCGCCTGCATTTATATACATGAAGAAAATAAAAACAACTTTGTTTCTTGTCGGCTTGTTGCTTCAAAAAGTCACATTGCTCCACTTAAAACGATGACAATTCCAAAACTGGAACTCTCTGGCTGTTTGCTGCTCGCTCGCTTATTGCAAGAAATTCTGCCTTCGCTAAGTGAATATCAAATTCAAGAGACTCTGCTGTATACCGATTCTAAAACTGCATTAGACTGGATTCATACCCCTGCATACAAGTTAAAGGTTTTTGTTGCAAACAGAGTGCAACAAATTACAAAGCTCACCACAATTGAACAATGGCAGCATGTGGCATCGGATAACAATGCTGCTGATGTTGCATCTCAAGGCCTGACACCCACTGAGATTGTTTCATGTCAAACCTGGTGGCATGCCACACCTGCCTTCCGCTGTATCGCTAGTGATTTTCCTAGTTGCATTTATTCCACTTCTGAGACTGTACCAGAAACAAAACCAAATCCGCTTTTCGTACTTGCTACCACTGCTGAGGCCGAATTTGAAAATCAGTTATATAGTGCTATTGAACGTTTTTCTGACTTCAATAAATTGTGTTGAGTAATTGTATACATGTGCCGATTCATGATCAGTGTCACCACGTCACATTATATCCTTTCTAATAAGCTTGTTGCATTGATTGCCGCTTGCCGCCCATTTGAATCTGTAATTGTAACCGCCAATGAGATGGACATTGCCAAGAAAATTTGTGCTTACACCGTGCAAAGGGTCCAATTTCAGAAGGAAATAAAGGCTCTCCAAGCTGGCAAAGTTCCTAAGCATTTACTGATGCTTCAACCGTACTTGGACGAATATGGACTGATACGCTTATCCAGTCGGTTGGAATATGCTCCAATACACAGTGATGCCAAGCATCCCTTGCTTCTGCCTAAAAATGAGCACATAGCCAAACTTATTATTCACCATACTCATTTGAAATGCTGCCATGCTGGTCCTCGCACCACACAAGCTAATTCTGTTTGTCAGCAATTCTGGATAATCTCTGCGCGCAATCAAGTGCGTCAAACAATCTACAAGTGCCAAACCTGCAACCGCTTTCGCCACCTCAACTTGCAACAATTGATGGCTCCTCTACCTGCTGACAGGGTTACCATCTCTAAACCCTTCAATGTTTGTGGATTAGACTTTGCTGGACCGCTGCCCTGCAAAAACTCAATGTTGAGACATGCTCAAATCACCAAGGGCTATTTATGTGTTTTTGTCTGTTTCGCGACCAAGGCTGTACACTTGGAGTTTTTATCCTCCATGTGTACTGATGCTTTCATTGCTGCATTGCACCGCTTTTTCTCCAGACGTGGTACACCAAACACAATTTACTCTGATAATGCCAAGACATTCGCTTCCACCACAAGAAAACTTCAAGAGATTTCAAGAATGCTGCAGAACTGTCTGAGTGATGTCACAAGCTTTCTAACCAATCAAGGAGTTACCTGGAAATTCATAACTGCCTATGCACCCCACCAAGGAGGCATTTGGGAAGCTGTGGTCAAGTCCGCCAAGAACTTGATGTACCACTGCATAGGTGACAGTACGCTGACCTATGAAGAATACTCAACTCTCTTTGCAAGAATTGAAGGCATCCTAAACAGCCGGCCGCTCACAGAACTCTCATCTCAACCCAATGAAGCCGCAGAACTGCTAACCCCTGGTCATTTTCTTGTTGGAGCACCACTGACCGCACCTCCTGACTGTACTACGACTGTTGTCGTTTACTTCTGCAGTTACGTCATTCCAGTGGATTTCACTTCAGTCTTCAGTTGCAAAGATGGATTCAGACGAGGAGGATGTTATTATTGCTTGCGGAGTATTACTTGTTTTGCAAGAAGAAGAAGCTAGGAAGAGACGAAAATATTGGGTGCATCAGTTGTGGAGAGCAAGAGATGAAGTGAAGAAGGAGAATTCCATATGATATTTTCATGTCTTAAAAGTGACCAGGTTAAATTTTTCAAGTATTTTCGTATGAGTATAACGAAGTTTGAGAACCTGTTGAAAATACTTCAGAATGAATTGACGAAACACTACTCAAGGTGGAGGCAACCAGTTTCACCAGAAGAAAGATTTGCTTTGACATTGAAATACCTGGGTTCAGGCAATTCGCAAATTTCTCTGTTTCAAGTTTAGAAGTTCAGGTATCCCTTTCAGCGATACACGTTCGACTGGTCTAACTGTACCTTTTCTTCAGAAATAAGTTTCTAAGAAAAACTGTAAACGAAATAATAATGTTTTGAGAAACCCGGACAAATATAAACCCGGACATTTCCCGGACGCGAGCTCAAAACCCGGACTGTCCGGGGAAATCCCGGACGAATGGATAGCCTAAAAGTTATAGTAAAAGTAAAAGTTTCCCAATGGGTTGAACAGAGTGAATACATACATTAGACAGTAGAGTCGTTATCAGTTCGATAATATTGTCAATAATAGGTTTAGGCTAATAGGTAGTTTTTGAATTATTAAATTCAAAATTAACTTTGAAAATAATAATTCAAAATTAACAAAAATAACTTTCAACATATTTTTTGTGTTTCTACTGAATGGAATGCTTGAGTTGGCTTCTATAAGAAAGAATCAGTTCTATGTCATGTTTAGGCTAATTTTAACTCTAGATGGAAATTTCTAAAGTCAAAAAAATTGATACTATAGGCTACTTGAAATATTTTTTTCTTATAGAACTTTTTTTCTTTCAAGAAATAATGGTAACTTGTGGAAGTGATAGGAACTGCCATTCTAGATGAAACTAAGTTGAACTAACTAGACTACTGTATAGGATGACTTGATATCAATAAAAACAACTTCCTCAATTTTGCTTATTTTTGAGTACACGCAAGGCAAATTATTAATTTTAGTGCGCTAAATCCGAATCTGAAATCACAATTCTTCTATCTCTAATTTTGGAAATAGTGGAAACACTCAATCCTAACAGTATAATCGGCGCACAGTCCTACGTTGATTCACACATATAGGATTGTGTTCAGGCCAGACGCAAACTGTGTAGGACCGTGTTCTTGAAAGATCGCTCTGAAAGTGATCTACGGCAGTACAATCGTAGTCCGGTCGGTGTACAGTCCTATATGTGTGAATTACCTCCGACCGTCTCTGTGTATTTCAAATGGAAAGACTGTTTAGGCGAATCCATTCAAAACGACACAGTCGTAGTCCAGTCGTAGTCCAGTCCTATATGTGTGAATCAGCCTTTACTGTACTTAATGATTCAACTAAAATTATGAACGGTGCAATTAATGATGGTGTATTTAATGGTAATTGATGGGCTAATATTAAGTTTGTAAATTTTATTCATCTAAATGATATTATTGAAATTCATATAGGTAATCCTAAAGCAATTGAAATAGAAAGATGACTTGTTGGTGTAAATACATATGGTACTAACCCAATAATATTTATAATTAAAATAACAGTAAATATAGATTGTAATTTGAAATAACTTGTTTATTAAAATAAATAAATTTTATTTCTTTCACAATAAAGTTATTAATAATAATTTTAATTATGGAATTTCGTAATTCAATTAATCAAAACTTATTTGGTATAATGATTAAAGTTAAAATTAATGAAATTCAATTAATTTGTTTAAGGGAAGTAGTTCTTGGATCAAATGATGAAAATAAATTAGTTAACATTTTTTAAAAAAGATTGTTACTTTAATAAATTTAATTATTAAATTTGAAATTAGAATTAGTGAAAATCATGAACATGGGGATATTTGTGGTATAAAGAAATACTATAGTGTAATTTTAATTTGACATATTAATGTTTTACTAACTTCTCCATTAAGGGTATTTTTTAACTTACCGTAAATTGGTTTAAGAGACCATTACTTAACTCAGTCACTTAATGGAGATTAAATTAATTAATTCATTTAATAAATTTATTTAATTTAATTGCTTCAAGTATAATAGGTAGTAGTATATTTTTGCCAAAGCTGGCGAAACCTTGACCTTTGACCTTTACCCCCCCCTCCCCCATGCCCCTCCCCCTCCCCCTGCAAAATGTTCCCCTCCCCCTCCCCTCTACCCCCCTCCCCCTCCCCCCTTCCCCCTTCCGCAAAAATCCCCCAAAAATTGCCCCCTCCCCCAAAAAGTGGCCCCCCTCTCCCTAAATGTGGCCCCCCTCCCCGAAAAGTGACCCCCTCTACCGAAAAATGGCCCCCCTCACCCGAAAAGTGTACCCCTCCTCCGAAAAATGGTTCCTATACCCGAAAAATGACCCCCCTCACCCTAAATGTGGCCCCCCTCACCCTAAATGTTGCCCCTCCCACCCGAAAAATGACCTCCCTTCCCCGAAAAGTGGACCCCCCTGTCCTAAAAGTGACCCCTCTTCCTAAAAGTGGCCCCCCTCTCCCTAAAAGTGACCCCCCTCATCCTAAAAAACGGTTCCCCTCACCATAAAATTGGACCCCTTTTCCCAAAAAGTGGTTCCTTTGTCCCAAAAATCGTACCCCTCATCCTAAAAACGGTTCCCCTCTCCCTAAAAGTGACCCCCCTCATCTTAAAAGTGGACCCCCTCTGCCGAAAAATGGTTCCCCTTACCCAAAAAGTGGTTCCTCTGACCCAAAAATGGTACCCCTTGCCCTAAAAGTTAACCCCCTCATCCTAAAAACGGTTCCCCTCACCCTAAAAGTGGACCCCCTACCCCAAAAAGTGGTTCCTCTTTCCCAAAAATGGTACCCCTCATCCTTTAAATGGTACCCCTCTCCCTAAAAGTGGACCCCTCACCCGAAAAATGACTCCTATTACCAAAAAGTGGCCCCCCTCTTCCGAAAAGTTGACCCCTTCATCCTAAAAACGGTTCCCCTCTCTCTTAAAGTGCTCCCCCTTGCCCAAAAAGTGATCCCCTCATCCTAAAAACGGTCCCCCTCTCCCTAAATGTGGACCCCTCATCCTTAAAGTGGTCCCCCCTTACCCGAAAGATGACCCCCTTAAAAGTGGTCCTCCTCTTCCTAAAATTCCAATGGAAAAGTTTCAACGAGAAAGAGAGAGAGATCCTACATCACCAACCTTCTCATTCCAGTTGTGTCTGCTCGTGACCATGACTCAATAGTTTGGGACCCACTTAGGTAGCCCATAGCATGACTATGCATATTCAATACTGATAGGCCAAGGTCAGGGGCCTTGGGTGGGGCTGGACTATAACCTATAAAGAATGATTTATAGACTTAGTCATATTCTGGGGCTAGGGCATCTGGGGGATTTGCTGGACTATTAAGAATGATCTCTAGACTTAGTCATACATGAGGCATGTGGGGAGGGGCATGTAGGGAATTTGCTGGACTATAAAGAATGATCTCTAGACTTAGTCATACATGAGACATGTGGGGAGGGGCATGGGAGGAGTTTGCTGGACTATAAAGAATCATCTCTGGACTTAGTCATACATGAGGCATGTGGGTAGGGGCATGTAGGGAATTTGCTGGACTATAAAGAATGATCTCTAGACTTAATCATACATGGGAGCATGTGGGGAGGGGCATGTGGGGAGTTTGCTGGACTATAACCTATAAGGATCCCATCCAATACCCCGCCTCACTAGCCTACCGGCCTTGGCATTCTGTATGACGTCATTCCAATGCAGGAGAAGCCCATAGCATGACACCCCCAAGAAACTCTGACCCATATGCATGTGCATGCTATCCTTGTGCTCCCCTTAAAGCCCCTAATGTCCCTCTTAATACCCCTAGTGTTTCCCTAGTGCCCCTCTTAATACCCCTAGTGTTCCCCTAGTACCCCACCTAATGCCCCTAGTGTCTCCCTAGTAACCCTCTTAATACCCCTAGTGTTTCCCTAGTACCCCACCTAATGCCCCTAGTGTCTCCCTAATGCCCCTCTTAATGCCCCTACTGTTTCCCTAGTGCCCCTCTTAATGTCCCTAGTGTTTCCCTAGTGCCCTCTTAATACCCCTAGTGTTTCCCTAGTGCCCCTCTTAATACCCCTAGTGTTTCCCTAGTACCCCACCTAATGCCCCTAGTGTCTCCCTAGTGCCCCTCTTAATACCCCTAGTGTTTCCCTAGTACCCCACCTAATGCCCCTAGTGTCTCCCTAATGCCCCTCTTAATGTCCCTAGTGCCCTCTTAATACCCCTAGTGCCCTCTTAATACCCCTAGTGTTTCCCTAGTGCGCCCCTAGTGCTTCCCTAGTGCGCCCCTAGTTCCCCCTAGTGCTCCCCTAGTGTGCCCCTAGTGCTCCCCTAGTGCTCCCTTAGTGCGCCCCTAGTGCTCCCCTAGTGCGCCCCTAGTGCTCCCCTAGTGCGCCCCTAGTACTCCCCTAGTGCTCCCTTAGTGCGCCCCTAGTGCGCCCCTAGTGCGCCCCTAGTGCTCCCCTAGTGCTCCCTTAGTGCGCCCCTAGTGCTCCCCTAGTGCGCCCCTAGTGCTCCCCTAGTGCGCCCCTAGTGCTCCCCTAGTGCTCCCTTAGTGCGCCCCTAGTGCGCCCCTAGTGCTCCCCTAGTGCGCCCCTAGTGAATCCCTAGTGCGCCCCTAGTGCTCCCCTAGTGCTCCCCTAGTGCGCCCCTAGTGCGCCCCTAGTGCTCCCCTAGTGCTCCCCTAGTGCTCCCTTAGTGCGCACCTAGTGCTCCCCTAGTGCGCCCCTAGTGAATCCCTTGTGCGCCCCTAGTGCTCCCCTAGTGCGCCCCTAGTGCTCCCCTAGTGCTCCCCTAGTGCTCCCTAGTGCGCCCCTACTCAGCTGCACCTTATACTCTAGGAGGGAAGTGGTGGGGTAAATGATGACACAATATTCATATTTCATTCTTTATTGACAAAAACAAACTTCTACAGAAATGTCTATCTTTTTGTAATGCTTGCATAATCCAATTGTGCAGGATGTTTACTACATTGAGTGCAAAAAATGATGGTAAATCCAAGCGTCCTCGTCCTCCATTGTCACCAGCCAGCTTCACAGCCTCCAAGTAGTCGAGCAGGTAATGTTCCGGGCAGTAGACTGTAGTAGTCTTCATCAGCACCTCCAAGTTGGGCATCTCATGGAATAGGTAGAGTGAACTCAGGTCCACATTCTCCTTATTGTCCAGCTGCAGTAGCAATTCCAGCAGGGAAATCTTCTAATATCCGTGGACCATGATCTTGATTGGTCATCCTGAGTCACTGTTCTTGTGCAGCCATCTTCCAACTGTGTCACATACAATTTTCCTCAATTGCAGTCCATGTTTAGCTCTTTGTAATTGATTGCTTTCAACCAGTTTGCTCGCCTTTATATCCTCCACCACTCTCTCTAGGCCGATTGAACAAGACCAGTCATTGGCTGATACTCCTTAACCACTTCGTGTATCAGCAGACAATAGGCACGTGTATTTCCTGGAATGTTTTCACTTGCTTCAAACTCAACTCGGATGTCAATGCTTCCCGTCTTGAGCGATTCGTTTTGACGTGAACAGTCAATGGGAAACAGTAACATCTTACCATCCCGCACAGCATGTTTCTCAAAAAGTGGGTTGCCTGCTCGAGCGTCATCACGATTGTAGACTCCATTGAATGCTGCATACATATTGTACACTTGGTTATCGTCACCATTGATGCTTTCATACGGATAGTACTTGTTGTTCAAGAACACTCGAACGTCTTTCATTTTGCACATGTCAAAGTATGAGCTATTCACAGTAGCCGCTCCTCTTCTTCCAGTCTGCAGTCCAATCACAATGTATCTTGGCTTCTCCAGCTGAGTAGTCGACTTGACAGTCCACGTATGTTTTGTGGTCTGTGGCAAAGATGGATACTCGTACAGTTCCCAATGTCGGAATGGCATTGAGATGGGCGTGTTGTTTTGCACCAGTCTCAGCAAACGCAATTTTTCCTCACCAGACACCTCTACATAGGGCATCCTCCACACCAGTTTCTCAATTGTGACCTTGCCTGCTGCATTCAAACAGTCTAAAGTGTCGGCACTGCGTCTCAGCACCAGCTCCTGTTTCACATTCAGCATAATCTGCCTATAGTCCTCGGCAAAGCCCAACAGGTATCTAAGTGGCACATTCATGATGGTTGTGTTGGTACCATCAGCATCAAACGTGCCAAACCCTGCCTTGGCATCATACCTGTAGCCGGCTCCATCCATCTTGAGCTGTTCTTCCCGCTCAAAGGTCATGGCGTTCTTCATCAAGCTGGCAATGCCGGGGCTACGTATGCTGTCCACTACAACTCCATTGATCTCGTAGCGTATCTCCGAAAACAGGTGGGCAAAGAATCCGGAAACACAAGGTGAGCCTCCCAAGGTTGCATTTGCTGCATTGCTCACCCTGTACTCCATGTGCAGATAGCTCTCCGATGGCAGTGTATAGATGTCCTGCTGCTGAATTGATATCCGAATCTCATCGTTGGCACCAAAGCCTGTAGTATATGGTGCATGAGAATGATATTCATAGCCAGTGATGCTATTGTCTTCTGAAGGGCCACCACTTGTCACATCCAAAACTCCCATTTTTCACTGTTGTTGTCGTCTTCCTTCTCTTATAACTCGATAGCCTTTCTTCTGCAGATATTTGATGCTGCTTGATGTCAACTCCACAGAGTCCAATGGTTGAATGACATCTTTCACAAATGGTGCCCTATTAATAGACTTTTGTTCTACCACCTCCATGGGGGACATTGCTGCTTCCAATCCTTGATTCCACTTGCCAAATAATAGCACCATCACTTGGGTTGTTGTCGCAAATGTAAGGTTATGTTTATCGGTTCCTCCCTAAAGTCCACCAGACGTCCATTCTCATCAACAATCTCCAATGTAATGCTACCAATCTGCTTGGTGTCTACTGGTAAATAGATGACATTTTGTATAGTCACATTCATTTTATACCCTGGATCAACATCTGGGTAAAACTCATAGATCACGTGATCCTTGACACCATTTGAGTAGGATCCACTCACAATGTTACACTTTATATGTAGCACATTGGGACGACTGATTTGCACTGTCGTGATACCTCTAGTCTCGACTTTAGCTTCTACAACTTGGTTGAATCCCAGCAGCTTTCCTATTGAATCAGGTTGTCTAAAGTCCAACATGGCGTCGCATAATACTAAGCATTTCAAGGTCGATGGGTCCACAGCCATCTGAAACTTGACTCCACGCTTCTTCATCCTTGCCTCCAGCAGGTTGGCAATTGTTTGAAATTCAAAACTACCTTCTGGCAATACTACCTTTTGCCAAACCATTACTGGAGCTTTTTCTCCTCCTGCCTGGGCAGCTCTGGGCTTCCTTTGAGTACCCTGGTTAGCAGTATCACTAAACAACTGCTGAGCAAACACTTTACCTGTAACTTCCTCATGAGTCATTGCATAGTCGTCCTTCTGGTCCACTTTTGGAGCCAGGAAATGTAGTGCATTGTTGTAGCCATTCTCAACATTTGGTATAGAGTTGCAGCTAGTAAAGCTGATGAGTCCAATTTCCCATTCGCCATTGCTTGTATCAAGTGGCGGGTAAAATTCACTTTTCAATATTGAGGTTCTACCTCCAAAGCAGAGCATCATGGTCTTGACTGCTCAGTGTACTATTACACAATGACTTGATAAGAGTATAGACTAGAACCTTTATACTATGGGGTGGGAGAAATGAAAAGACAATTGTTGTACATTGTTATTTATTTTCATCAAGCAAAAACTTTAAACATAAATGTCCGCATATATGAGAGTAGAGATCCTCTTGCTTCTGGTCATAGTTGTACTCGATCCTTGCTGCTGGACTCGATCCTCTGTGCATGTAGTCGATAAACTCCTGCGGTGGTCTCAAATTGCCAAATCCATCAAAGTAGCGAACGATGCCATCCTTCTTCTTCACATAGCACACCCAATGTGTGCCAGCTCCATCACTTTGGTCCAGGTTGATGATGCCACACTCTTGATCCAGTGGTCCATTGGCTGGTAGAGCATCTCGCATGAAAACTCCTCGAAATTTCTTCAGCTTGAGACAGCAGGCGTACTTGTAGAGGTCGGCATCTGTTAGTGCTCGGTCAGGTAGAGCAACAATCATCCTGTGCCGCCACATTGACGGCAACGCAACCCGTTTCCCGTCTTCTGACGTCTCAGGTACAGGCCTTGGCCCTTGGTTGCTGCTGTAGTTCTCTTCCTCTGTGCAGCTCTCCTCTTTGCTCCTCCTCCAAACTTTGCCTTGGCCTTCATGATGTTGGTTACCGCTAATGCTGCAGCTCTTTCTACCAATCCAGCATCTGAAGATGTTGCCACACTCCAAGCCCGTTCAGCCAAATCTCTGTCTGCTGCTGCTCTGCTCCTTGTATCACTATTCCTCGAATAGGCGATGTCATGCAGCTTGCAGGCCTGATCAAGTTTGTTGATTCCTTGATCACCTCTTGCCAATCGTTTTTCAAGCTTTGTACCCGGTCCACAGTACTGGTAGCCAGGAAGATGAAGTTCTACGGGCAGTACATCTATCGCTTTGTTGACTATTGTACCTGCTGCATTTGTGATTGCAGAAAGGACTCCTCTTCCTTTATACTTCTTGACTACCCCTGTACAGGCAATATTCTTCTTATTTTTCTTCCTATTCATGTCCATCTTGGTTGACATATGGCGGTGTACTGAAGCTCCTTGGCTTATGCTGCTGCTTAAATATCCTTCTCAACATCCATTGGAAGTATATGGTGTTGCATTCTTCATGGGAGCAATGTAGCCCTCCTCCACCAGCTCTTCCAGAATTGAGTTGATCTCATTCTCATATCCAGTGTTGTCAACTGCTCTTAACTGATCCAAAAGTCTCAATCTGTCCACAAGTTTGTTGGGGTCATTGTAGTAGACATATTCAATCCGGCTGCCATCTCTTGCCACCATATTGAAAGGTGCCACCAGTCCTGTTCCAGTGACTGCCATATCAGGTTTTTCTCTCACCAGCTCCATGATTGTAGTCCTGTACTTGTGACTATTATAGTTTACAATTCTACCATCGGGACTATAGTTATACCTGTAGACACTGGTCAGGTTCAACACATTCTTGTAGGTTTCTTTGTCAGCAGATGTCACTTTATTGAGGTCAGGTCGTTTCTTGAAGATCAACTCACAAACTCCAGGTGTGGCATCAAAGACCCTCTCAGCAGTGTCATCATCTGGGTCAGTCAATACAATCCTGTCTCCATCAGGTCCAAAGGTCAGCAGCTTGTTGCCAAGATAGTATTTGTTATGTATAACTCTCGGTCCAAACAACTCATCAAAGTTCCCATCTCTGTTGTCCAGTGATCCTTTGACATATTCCCCTATACTTGTTTCAGCCAGCTTGGATTGGGCAAAGCTTTCATCAAATTCTTCCTGTGTAGTATTCAACAACGTCTCAGTGTCCTCATCATCATCATTGGCTGGGTCTTCTCCATCTTGCTCAGCTGAATCAACTCCACCTTCCTCTTCTTCCTCTTCATCATCTGAAAATTTACTTCTATCTTTCCACAATTTCCGTCCCACTCTTGAAGTGCTCTCCACAGGCAATTCTCCTTCTCCTGTTCCAAATGCTTCCATGATTTCTTCTTCGTCTTCTGCAATAGGTGATGGTATACTGGGTGGGGGCCGTTGTTGTGCCTTAGGCTTTCTTGGCAGATTCAACTGGAATGGATAAGGCAAGCCAGGTGACATTGGTGGCGTAGGAGGTACACGACTCAAGGATGAAAGAGGACGCATGAGTGGAGGTGCTGGTGCTGGTACTGGGATACGTTGCTCCATGATAATGTTTCTGATTTTCTTGAGTGGATCGGTAATTGGTTTAAAACGTTTGATGTGCTCCTCTTCCTCCAATGATCTGCCCAGTATAAACTCTTTATGCTTCCTCTTGATGTCACGTTGAAGCCGGGCTATCTCCATGATGGTTGGAGCAATGTCTTCCACAGTTTGCTTCTTATACTTTGTGTCCATCTCAGTTAACATATGGTGGAGAAATGATGCTCCTTGAGCTCTGCTCATACTTTTATAGTGTCTGCTCTATATGTTTACCAATTCATAAATAGCTTTCAGGTGATAGAAACCTTTTGTTCAAGATTTTACAGGGAGCGGGGAGCCATTTTTTTGGGCAAATACTCATGCCAGGCCCCTGACCTTGGCCTATCAGTATTGAATATGCATAGTCATGCTATGGGCTACCTAAGTGGGTCCCAAACTATTGAGTCATGGTCACGAGCAGACACAACTGGAATGAGAAGGTTGGTGATGTAGGATCTCTCTCTCTTTCTCGTTGAAACTTTTCCATTGGAATTTTAGGAAGAGGAGGACCACTTTTAAGGGGGTCATCTTTCGGGTAAGGGGGGACCACTTTAAGGATGAGGGGTCCACATTTAGGGAGAGGGGGACCGTTTTTAGGATGAGGGGATCACTTTTTGGGCAAGGGGGAGCACTTTAAGAGAGAGGGGAACCGTTTTTAGGATGAAGGGGTCAACTTTTCGGAAGAGGGGGGCCACTTTTTGGTAATAGGAGTCATTTTTCGGGTGAGGGGTCCACTTTTAGGGAGAGGGGTACCATTTAAAGGATGAGGGGTACCATTTTTGGGAAAGAGGAACCACTTTTTGGGGTAGGGGGTCCACTTTTAGGGTGAGGGGAACCGTTTTTAGGATGAGGGGGTTAACTTTTAGGGCAAGGGGTACCATTTTTGGGTCAGAGGAACCACTTTTTGGGTAAGGGGAACCATTTTTCGGCAGAGGGGGTCCACTTTTAAGATGAGGGGGGTCACTTTTAGGGAGAGGGGAACCGTTTTTAGGATGAGGGGTACGATTTTTGGGACAAAGGAACCACTTTTTGGGAAAAGGGGTCCAATTTTATGGTGAGGGGAACCGTTTTTTAGGATGAGGGGGGTCACTTTTAGGGAGAGGGGGGCCACTTTTAGGAAGAGGGGTCACTTTTAGGACAGGGGGGTCCACTTTTCGGGGAAGGGAGGTCATTTTTCGGGTGGGAGGGGCAACATTTAGGGTGAGAGGGGCCACATTTAGGGTGAGGGGGGTCATTTTTCGGGAATAGGAACCATTTTTCGGAGGAGGGGTACACTTTTCGGGTGAGGGGGGCCATTTTTCGGTAGAGGGGGTCACTTTTCGGGGGAGGGGGGCCACATTTAGTGAGAGGGGGGCCACTTTTTGGGGGAGGGGGCAATTTTTGGGGGATTTTTGCGGGAGGGGGAAGGGGGGGGAGGGGGAGGGGGGTAGAGGGGAGGGGGAGGGGAACATTTTGCAGGGGGAGGGGGAGGGGCATGGTGGTGGGGGGGGGTAAAGGTCAAAGGTCAAGGTTTCGCCAGCTTTGGCAAAAATATACTACTATAGGTATAAATCTGTGGTTTATTCCACAAATTTCTGAATAGTTACCCCCCACATTCAACCAGAATGATACTTTTTATTTGCCTACGCAATTTTACGTTCTATCCCTAATAAATAGGGGGGAGTAGTAGCTTTATTAATATAAATTTTTATTATTTTAACATTACCACTTTCTTTTAACTTAAAATTAAAAAGTTCAAGTATATATATTTCAAAAAAAATTTTATTCAATTTATTTTGTTCAACATTTTTTTTATTAACCTGAATCGGTGCTAAACCAGTTGAACCACCTTACATTGAAGTTGGACAAATTCTTACATTTATTTATTTCAGATATTTTTTTGTAACTCCATTAATATATAAATTAAATAAATAATTTGAACCTAATGATATGTCTTGAAAAAAATATATTAAAATTAAATTTTTATTAACTTTACGAAATTAGATGTATCTAATGAACTAAAATTACTAACATTAAAAAAAAAAAAAAATAATGTAAACTGACAGGTAAATAAATTTTTCAACACATTATTATTAATTTATCACAACGAAATCGAGGAAAAGAACCACGAATTCAAATAAAAGAAAAGTTTAAAATAAAAACCCTAAAAAAGAAAACTGGTTTTATAAAATCTCCCCCTCATTTTCGATGAGAATTCACAAACAACTTGCACAACTTGGATAAAAACAATAAACTTGCCCGTGCCGAGCTGCTTTATGCTGCTTTAACAAGTGCGGCGCTTGATGGCAGGTATTTTACTGCATATATTGAGCAGTATATTAACTGCGCGTGAAGCCACCACCAAGCAGCTTATACATGTTTTCTAAATGAAAGGCTGAAAAAACAAAACTTCACTAATCATGGTCTACATCTAAATCAATCTGGCAAAGTAATATTTTGTAATAGGCTGGCAGAGCTGATTGAAAGTCGTTTGCAATCTACTGTCAATAATTCTCCTAAACAATCATCTAACGAACCTTTTTTAGTAAAGTGGCTCAAAACCGGGAAGGGAAACTAGTTTCAGATGATAAATTCATATCTTCAATTGTATTAAAAGACGTTAATCGATCAAAAAATCAGGATAGCATTAGTGGAAGGAACTCTTGTAGCAATCTGATAGGCTCTCAAGATTCTAAGAGATTAAGTAAATCTACTTCAATATGCAAAAGCAACGATAAAGTAATAAGGGATGATAGGGAAGTACCGGTACTCACTGTGTTCCATCAGAATATTCAATACATTCGTAACAAAATAGATAGAATCGAAGTATTTTTTAAAGAAGAGGCTCCTGATATAGCTATTTTCACAGATCATGGTTTAAAAGAAGATGAATTGTCACAACTTAATATTCCAAACTATTCATTGAAAACGTTGTATTGCAGGACATCTCATCGAAGTGGGGGAGTAGCTATCTTCACTAAAAATGTTAAGAATATGCAAACATTTAATTTAGAATATGTAGAGAAATTTGCTGTGGAAATGGATTTAGAAGTTACTGGTTTGAGAGTAAAAATCGACAATAATTTCGAAGTAGCGGTGTTAGGTATTTACAGGTCACCAAATGGGAATGGAACAATTTTTGTAAACTATTCAATAGGCTTTTAGAGATTACTACTACTTGTTTTACAAACGTTATTGTAGCGGGAGATTTCAATACAGACTTTGCAACACAGAATAAAATGACAGACGATTTAAAGGATATTATATGCATGAATAACTTGGAAATAAAAGTTCATGAATATACCAGAGTCACAAGAACATCACAAACAATAATTGATAACATCCTTATCAATATAGATTACTCTAAAACAAGATTAGACGGCTCGGAACTATCTGATCATGACTATCAAATCTTAGAGGTGGGGTTGCAAGGTCATAAATCAATTAAAAAGAGTAGAATAATGAAAGAAATTCAACAATGTGAACAGGGGAATATCGATTGTTGTAGCATAATCTGCTACAAGAAAACTGGAGTAGGGTTTACAATAGCAATAGTTTGAATAACAAATATGATAGTTTCATTAATATTTTAAGGTTTCATATTACAATGAGTTGTCCAGTTAAAAAAGTCCCTGTAAAGAACAAATTAGACAAGATTGAAGAGTGGATAACTGATGATATCCCTGCAGAAAGAAATAGGATTGAAGATGCATATGATGAATTCAAACTATCTAGAAATATGTTAAGTGAAGATAATTACAAAGCTCTAAAGAAAAATTATACAAGAGAAGTGAAAAGAGCGAAATGTAAGAAAACAGCTGAAATTTTGAATAATAGTGTGTACTTTAACACAGCAGTGTGGGATGTAATAAACAAAAATAGGCAAGAAGCTCATGTAGATGCTTATACTAGTGTCCCCAGAATAATTAACAAAATAACAAATATATTGATGATAGTGTAGACATTTGTAATTTCTTTAACAGATATTATCTCTGAAGATGGATCTCATAGATTCGAAAGTACTCGGCCAGATTAAGTGAGTTATTATACTTATTCTTAACAAATATTTGACTGCAAGTCGTTAAATTTCACATGAAAAGTTAATATTAACAACGCAGTTCGTCATGGAACAAGAAATCCAGGAGATATTATCAACTGGTTGCTAAGGATCTTCAAAAATCTCTTAATACAGGTGTTAGTGATGCAAACATGAGGAATACTAAGGGGATTTAGAACGAATTAAAATTCCACCCAGTATGCCAAGACGAGTTGTCAAATATCATTGATAGTTTAAATAATAAAAAAACTGTAGGAATGGATGGGGTATCCGGTAAAATTCTGAAAGAATGTAAAGATCAATTGTTAGACCCTTTGATTCATCTGATCAATCATTCATTAGAACAAGGTGTTTTTCCTGATAACTTAAAAGAGGGGAAGATCTTGCCAATCTTCAAAAGTGGTGATAGAGAAAAGGTAGAAAACTATAGGCCCATTAGTATTTTAAATGTAATAAGTGAAATTTTTGAAAGAGTAGTTCTAAATAGGTTACTTCTGCACCTTCAAGAGGCTAACTTTATCTGTGATGAACAGCATGGCTTCCAGAAAGGGAGATCAACAAAAACAGCCAGAGTTTCTCTAGTTGAAATTTTAGTTTTAACTAATAGATATAATAGATTCAGGTGATAAAGCTACTGCAATCTTCTTAGATCTGTCAAAGGCATTTGATTGTGTTAATCATAGAACTTTATTGGAAATACTGCAAAATGTAGGTGTAAATGGGGTTGAACTGAAATGGTTTGAATCATATCTTATTGGGAGAAAACAATGTGTAGAACTAACTACAGTAGTTGGTAATAGGATAGTAAAGAATAAATCTAATAAATTAGAGGTGCAAGCTGGAGTGCCTCAGGGGTCAATACTGAGTCCATTGCTTTTTTTGTTATATGTCAACCGTTTACCTAAAGAATTAATTAGTGGTAGAGCCCTCTTATTTGCTGATGATACATCACTCATTTTCAGCAATTCCATTCTAGATAATTTAGAAATAAGTGCCCATATAGGTGTGCAGTCCATTGTCCAATTTTTAAATCAGTTGAAATTAACTATAAATAGTAAAAAAATGCCAATACCTTCAATTCAAAAACAAACATAATTTAAGTGAAGATAGGGCTATAAACGTGTTTGTAAACGATCATCAATATTAGACCAGGAAGAAAAAATTGCATTTCTAGGAGTTATGTTGGATAGACGATTGACCTGGACTCCATACATTGAGAAAATATGTAGTAAAATTTCATCTGGGGTATTTGTCCTGTGACAGCTTGCTAGATTGAATGACAAAAAGTTACTTTTTATAGCTTACCATGGGCTCTTACTGTCACATATTAGGTATGCTATCTTAGTATGGGGTAATTCATCAAAACAAAATCTTGATAGGGTGTTTAAGATCCAAAAGAAAGCGGTTAGGTGTATAGAAAGAGTAAATAGATTAGATTCATGTAGGCCGTTGTTCAAGAGACTTGGTCTCCTAACTGTACCCTGCTTATATGTGTATGAAGCTACTTTACTTTATATGTAAAAACGAATTATATTAACCAAAATCTTGATGTACATGATTATAATACAAGAAGCCGAGGAGATTATCACTTGGTGAGTCACAATAGTAGCTTATTCAAACAAAAACCTAGTTATATTGGTAGGAAATTCTACAACAAGCTACCGCAGTTTTTGAAGAGTCTTGAAAATATAGAAATATTTAAAAAACAATTGAAGAAATATTCAGTTGATAAAGCTTTTTATAGTGTACAAGAGTTCCTTTCACATCAAAATTAAGCCTCACCGCAACTAATTGAAGTAATTATGGTATCTAGTGTCAGAGTAAGAGTGGTCACATTGCAAACTTCCTAATTTCTGGATTCATTTCCGAATATTCATACTGGTTAATAATAACTACTTTCACTTATAATTCGTGTTGTAGAAATTCACTGAATTGTGAATTGAAATTATAATTTGATTTATTTCAGGTTGATCTTTGTTTCTCTAATATTATACAGCGTAAGCCATGATTCTGGGAAAGATTGGTTTGGTTTATTATCTTTATATAAAATAGGCGAACATGTTTTTTTGTGATGACAACTCCTCCGTGGTTTCTCGACTGATTTTGTTCGTTCACGTCTCATTTGAAAGATCTCATCGAGTAGATGTTTGATAAGGTCATACATTTTGAAAAAAGTCATCGTGGACATGAGGAAGGAACGATCAAAGTTTCAATTTTTGCCATTGCTTTAACATAGGGATCGGTGAGCTGAAAATGTTCACATTTCAACTTATGATTTGATGATCAGCTGTTTTGAAACAAAAAGTTTATTTTTCATTGTTCATTCAGAGAGAGAGGGTGAGAGGATAGGATAAAGAGGAAGAGAGAGAAAAGAAGAAGAAGGGGAAGAAGGAAGAGGAGAAGACGAAGGAGAAGAAGAAAGAGGAGAAAAAGAAGAAGGAGAAGTCTGAGAAGAAGTAGAAAAAGAAGAAGAAAAAGAAAAAGAAGAGGAAGAAGAAAAAGAAGAAGAGGAAGAAGAAAAAGGAGAAAAAGAAGAAGAAGAAGAAGAAGAAGAAGTAGAGGAAGAAGAAGAAAAAGAAGAAGAAGAGGAAGAAATAGAAGGAAGAGGAGAAGATGAAGAAGACAAATTAGAAAAAGAAAGAGGAGAAAAAGAAGAAGAAGAAGAAAAAGAAGTTGAGGAAGAAGAAGAAAATGAAGAAGATGAAGAAGAAGAAGAAGAAGAATGTATTTGGAATGTATTTTACAAAGTTTAATAAAGTCGCACATTTGTATTAATAACCTAGTTGTATTAGTTACGGTATAAGTAGCTTTAAAAATTAATATGTACCGTATCATATTTTATTACTGTATCTGTTCAATGATTTGATGTATAATTCTTCAGAATTAAAGTTCTGGTTTAGGAATTGAGCGGTCTGTTTATGGCAATCATCAACTAAATTTTAGTTTTGAGGTAAGTTGTGCAAGCTTCAGTCGTTCAATCCAGAGTAGGCTAGTTTATCGTCCTTGCATCCTCATACTTACGATGAGTTTTGAGGCTGTTGACAAAATTCATCCAACAATGATGAAAAGAGTAGAAAAGGTTAGCATGATAGGTTTCGTGATAAAGAAGTTCTTAGTGAAATTATCAAGAACTTTCCTATAATCGAATCTAAAAAGTAGCTATGATTCGGAAACTGCACAAAAAAAGTTGGCTTGGGGGAGAATCCGAGAGAGTTTTTTAATTCCAGTTTTCCTGGTGTGTCAGCACGAGATGATAAAGCATATATTATTGATAGGTAAGTAGCTTGAGACATAGTTTTATTAAAAAATCAATATTATGGGCCAGGTGAATAAAAATGAGTGAAGAGGTTTTGGACAGTTTACTAGCTTTTGAGTGAATGTCAGTCTTGTAGTAAAAGCTCGACTATAGTGATGATTACAGGGTTTAAATTTTTCCGCAGTTTACTCACTTTGGAGTGAATAAAACCAAGTAAAGACTTCACTACAGTATACTATAGTCGTTACTAAACTTTTTGCAAGGTAGGGTCTGAGCTGACTAGCCCGCGGTCTATCATTCAATTTTTCTCAAACAATTTGAAGTTTATTACAAGAAAATTAATCATTTAGCCTATTCTATATCCCTGCAATCTATTCTATCTCAAACTTATTTCGTCATTCCAGTATATTGGAGATAAATTATTATAAGTAGCAAGTGGGCAAATGAATAAATTGCATGTCCTTGGCTCTGGTTTGTTTGTTGACTGTTGGATTTTGATTCTTCAACAAACTGAAACGGTATTGGTAGTGTATTTTGGGATTCATCCTGCACTTCACCAGAAAAACTCCCTATTCAAGGGATCAATTCAATGAATTATTTAAGTCTATAATTAGGTCAGGTAGCGTTGTTGTCAGGTAGCATAATTCATTTGGTCTTGTGCAGCTTGCATGTAGAACAAAATTATAGTATTCAATTGGTTACCATGCACAATATTATTGAAAGATCACTAATATGGAAATAATTAGTTTAATGATAACTGCATTTGAAATATGAAGAATAATATGAGGAATTTATTAATATAAATAAGGTTGATAATTTTTGACATAGTAGCCTAGGAATCCTAACTATCGTTTTTTTATTCTAAATTATTGAAGATAAAATCTATCTACTTGAATAGACTTCTTCCAATAATAAATATTTCTTCTGATCAACCCATCTATAATTTTTTTTGGAGGATGAAGCCCTCATAGGTCTGAGATGTGTGAGTGGGTAATGAATTGGATGATGGTGATTGATGAGTTGGTCCTACGTACAGTTTTAGGTGGGTTCCGAACCATCGGGAAGTGATTTTACAGCAGAGAACAGAGTATATTTTGCTGACCAATCCAATCGGTCACCCTTACAAAGAGCGCCCAGGAGTTTCGTAGCTTATCTCTGACTGAACAGATACCTGCCTTGGCACTCGGCTATCACTTCCCAATAGCTCAACTTAGTAACAACTAAGGCGAAATTCATGTGAATAAAACTGTGGAGAGTAAACTCTATAGTAAACTCAGATTTTTCCTAGTTCACACTGGAGCAGAGTGTACTACGTTTATTCACTCTGAGTCGAGAGTATACTCTATGGGCCATACGCATACGGGCGACTGTTTACTAAGGAGAGAAGACTCAACTACGAATACCAAACTAATTCGAGTATAGGCCTACTCTTATTATTCACTCGTTTTTCTTCAACTTTATTCTTTAGGCACATGCTTATGTATGTCCACCTGCAAAGGTTTATCTATTATAATTTGTAGTAGGAATATTTGAAGATAGATGTAACATGCGACGACTACTTGGTTTAGATTTATAAGTCTCACTTATATTTCAACTAATATAAATTTGAATCACATTAATATAAATAAA
The DNA here is from genome assembly GCA_948455865.1 of Conomelus anceps. NCBI lineage: Eukaryota > Metazoa > Arthropoda > Insecta > Hemiptera > Delphacidae > Conomelus > Conomelus anceps. The sequence continues at coordinate 30,657,030 of OX418225.1, read as the reverse complement.
TTGAGGGATCTATAAATCCAATTATCCTTGCCGTTGATGAAAAGGTTTATAGTGGATTGCAGAAACGATACAGTATCTGTCAATACAGATTAATTTGACCCTACCCCTATATGTACACAGCCTACAACCTACAAGTAGGGACGTTGCGATACTTGCGATACTGCTTGGTATCGATACTTTGCTTGCGATACCAGCAGTATCGGTATCGGTATCGGGCTTCCGATATTATCGGAGTATTGCAAGAAAACAAGTGGTATCGGTAGCCGAAAGTATCGAATCCCAAGAAAGTAGTACCAAATAAAACCTCTTGCTGTCTTGAGTAGAATTTAAAAATATTCTATTTGAGTAATGTGTAGTTTCTCTTTTTGAGATATGAGTAGCTTTTTGATGTTGTGAAACTAAGAACTTTTCAATTTCAAACAGAAGTATCAACATGAAGGCAATAACGGTATCAAAAGTCTGAAACACTGCAATGCACAAAAATCCTTCCGCGGTTCTAGAGTAGTGTTACTGACGCTTTGCTGTGATAACAACCACTTTCATGATTTGAATTCAATCCAGTCTGCCGTTAAAATGTACTCATACATACACATAAACACACAAAATTAGTACAAAATTGAAGTTTAATTCAACATTGTAAAATTTAATATACATTAAATCTAGAATAGTAAAATGATCAAGAATTGGTATCTTCAATTTATGAAAAAAAAATGAAACCCAATTAAGTTATGTAATTTATCCTATGAAAAGGTTGGTTAACATTCTTCAGCCAAATACAAGGATAAAATGGTTTAGGATTGGATCCAAATGAAATACATTTTTGGTACTTTGGTACTATACAGAGGCCACTAATTTATCGATGACCAAACCAAAACCAGCTCATGACTTTGACACACCCTAACCTTGTTACTCATAACCCAAAATACATTCAGAATTTTTCCACAAGATTTAAATAGGGGTATTCACGATGTTGGAGTTAGCCAGGACTCATCTTGTTGTGTGAGGGAAAAATTACATTAAGCTTTTTTCATCATTAATCATCTATTCCTCCAATATTTTAATGCAGCATCCTCAATTCAAAAAATTTTGATAAAAAACTCATAATGACAAACCAATTTTCGAAGTGCAATGCACTGAGTTATTGAACTACCTTTCCGTTACAAATACTTTCCTTACAATACCAGAAACCTTGTTGCGATACTCTAATGACAACGATTCTTTGCGATACTATTCCTTGTAATACCAGTTGCAATGTAGCGATACTGTTCCGAATTTCTATTCAGTTACCGTACCGATACTTTCCGATACCGATACTCTCGGTATCGATACTTTTGACGTAATATTACTTCGGTATTGATACCATTGTTCCGATACCGTATCGATACCAAGTATCGTATCGGAACCAGTATCGCAACGTCCCTACCTACAAGATACAACCAGAAATGAGGTTAAACACGATTTAAACAACCTACTGGCGAGTATCTAAAAATGGCGGCTTTCTTGATGGAGATAGACATCGTTTAGACAATGATTCCTCTAAAAATCGTTCTTGCAAGCCGATTCAGTGTTTAGCCAGTGTCTGATCGTAGACAGTGTTTAGATATCGTTTCTGCAATCCAGTGTACAACTCTAGTATGATACACACCCCAGAGCCCGGCTTCGACCAAAACGTAAAAGTAAAATGTGAAAGTAATACGGGTACGGGTACGTGAATTTCAGTAAGACATTACCGGCACCGGTCAAGTAATTTACGGAAAAATGGCTAGTAACTTAGTGATAATTTGGATATTGGACTAGTTGGAAAGTTATCAAACGATGAAGATTTTCAAATGTGGAAGTTTAAAATTAAAATCCTGTTCGATTCTCAGGGACTAAGTGACGTAGTGACTGGTAAGGAAATAAAACCTACTGATCCAGGTAAGGAAAAAGAACTAGCAGTATTTCACCTGGAGGACGCAAAAGCAAAAAAAAATATTATCAGTACAATTGATTCAAAACCATTAAACCATATACTGAATTGTCAAACACCTTGTGATATGTTTAAAAAACTCTGTCAAATCTATGAACGTGATGACAAACAACAAAAGTTTTCTTTGATGCAGGACTTCTTTAATTTTAATTTTGAAACCGGTGAAGACATGGCTAGTTTCATCAGCCGCCTTGAAAATTTAACATTCAAACCAAAATCTCTTGGACATGCGATAGATGACGAGATGGTCATTGGGAAAATATTTAGTACACTTCCAACCAAATACATGCATTTTCCAACATCCTGGGAAGCAACTGCTGTCTCAGAAAGGAACCTCACCAATCTGACTACAAGACTGATAAATGAAGAACGTAGACTTTTGTCGAGTGGTAAAAATGAACTACAACCGGTAGTGTTTAAAACTTCGGAAATACAGTGCTACAGATGCAAGAACTATGGTCATATTTCCCGAGAATGCAAAAGCAGGCCCAAACAGAAAACCAGCTTATTTTGTAATATCTGTAAGAAGAATAATCATGTGGATAAGGACTGCTACTTTCATAAAAACAAGCCTACTACGGTACCAAGAACCAAGTATCCTTTTTAACTAAAAACTATAATATAAAAATATGATGAGGAGATTTCTGTAGTTGACTCAGGGTCTACTTCACATAATTATGATAAAATCTGAAACACTACTTGATAGCTCCATTCCAATAAATTGTAAAGTAGGAGCACAGGCTGCTCACCATGGGTACGCTTTATTTAGTTCAGGATTTGATTCCATTGCCGCACTGGCATCGAAAAAATAGTTTAGGATTTGATTCTCAGGCAGCGCTAGCATCGAGAAAAAGTCAAGGATTTTTCCGTGAGGAGCAGGCATGCTGCAATGCGGGAATATTCAAATTGTCGCAGTCTGCATAAGTTAAAGCTTGATTCTGCATTCAATGAAGTACAGGTACCGTATATCATTCCCAGATGGCAACGTGACATTTCAAAAACACTGAATCGTATTGATAGCAATGCTGAGTATAGTATTGAGCAGAAACACGAAGAGTTCGCAGTCCGAGCTCCTAATTTTAATAAAGCACTAAGTTTATCATCTGTTCCCAGATGAAGTAATACACTTACACAATACACAATGCCCGGTTTCTGAGTTGTTCATTAAGTTTAATGGATCATTAACCCATTGCTCCAGCATTGAGTTAATGGTCCATTAAGTTAATAAATGACTGAGAAACCGGGCATTAATATTATTGATATTGATGGAATGACTGCTTCCACCTTTAATACTGAACAGGAATACCAAGAGTCCCTAGTTCAAGCTTTCATAAATCACAAGAATATCGTCTGTCCCCAGATCGAGCATTAAACATTGAAACTTAATGACAGTGTGAAGGCGATTTATTGATGAGAAATACTCATGAATACTGTCATACAGCGCACAGTGTAGCCTAATTTCAAATAAAATACTGAGAGTCCTTTTTTTAAAGCTTTGACCTTTAATGAAATACACATAAATTGTCTGTTTTTCTTTTTTTTTTTTTCGAAGGATGGAGCCCACATAAGTCTGAGCCTGTGCATTGGTAATGAATTGGATGATGGTGATTGATGAGGTGGACCTACAGTCTTAGGTGGGTTCCGAACCACCGGAAAGTGATTTTACAGCAAAGAACAGAGTCTTTTTTGCTGGCAACCTAGAGTCTTTTTTGCAATTGGTCTTCCTCACAATGATGGCCCATGAGTTTCGTAGCTTATCTCTGATTGAACAGATACCTGCTACGGCACTCGGCTATCACTTCCCTATCTCTGTCCCCAGATGAAGCATTTTAAAACACTGAATCTTATTGAAAGTGTGAACGCAATGGGTTGATAGAATGCCTGTTACTCCACTTTTAATATTGAACCGGAAACTGAGAGCCCCAGTTCAAGCTACTGCTTTGAATCAATGACAAGTATATCGTTTTATTTATCGACAATTTATCGTTAGAGGTCTACTACAGTACTCCAAATTACAAATTACTATTGTAATTATTGTACCCTGAATCTAACCCTTACGGAAACACCCCCCCTCCCCCTAGACTGACCCTGTAGTTATGCCAATGCTTTGTGTGATGTGACGTAACAATACACATTAAAAGGTTATTAAAATTTGTATTTAAAATATCATATCATTACAGGCAACAGGATAGGTGCACAATTAAATTTGTAAAGTTGGTTCCATTTCAATTGAAAATACCCTTAAATTCACGCAATACCCTCAAACACCCCAAAGAGAAAAGGAATACGTAATAGTAGAAATGCTTTGCTAAGGTTTCAACCTGTATGAGTTTTTTTGCACTCGCCGAATCTATCCGTTTGGTTAATTATTACTGAGCAAAAAAAAATATATATTATAGAAAAGCCCTAGCACCATTTACTTTGGAGATTTGAAGTTTTTATAATGAATTGCCTTTTTTGGCCTCAGGTTATTCAGTTGTTAAAAGGCTCATGTATACTGTTTCATAGGCGACTCCGGAACAATTTTTTTTTGGACAGTCTAGTAATCTATCTGTTTAGGAAACATGCCTTTTCAATATGCTTCGGAAAACCCCAGAACCTTAGTGGACCCGCCTCGATATTGTTAGACGCTACAAGATGACTAGTTCCTGTGTTAGAAGTTAGCATTCATAGTTTTCTGAAAAGGAGGTTGTTTAAAATTCCAAAGCATTTAGTTCAATTCATACAGTTTCTGTTTTCGTGTTTTGACCAGCTTACAGTGAGCAAATCTCAACTGTCACGCTGAAACATGAATATAAAATCAAAATTCTGGAAATAAGAATGAATGCTCGCTACACCTGATGTGAGATATGAACATATAATAGCTTTATTATAGTTAAAAATTGATTCATGCATCTCTATATCATGCATCTTTATGCATTGATCCATATCATACTTGGATGACAAGCGACATTGCTTGGATATCGAGCCAAAGTTTAACTTTTTTGTAGCAAGTTTTTGAATTGACAAAATGTTTTAGAATTACAATGAAATTCTCATGAAGAAGCTAAACTTGATCAAGAGATTAAACAGCGCATGTCATTTCTAGCCAACTTTTAGTGCCCTTTATTTTGCAAATGAATTACTTTGTGAAAAACAAAAAAAAAATTGAAAAAGCCAAAAAACCAGTGCTCAACCTTGAAGTTGTAATTTACATTTTTATTTGCGGCAGGGGTCTCATCCCAAGAGTTTTAATACACCCATGATCTTTATTTTCTAATTATCAACACTTATATCAGACTGCAATGACATCCATTTTCAATTTAATTTAATTTTCATTGGAAAGTCACTTTATCTGTGATAAATCTTTGGGAAAAGAGGAAATATTTTCTCTTCAAAAATTAAATATTGAAAAATGAAGATTAGAAAAATGTATTACAAAGAAACGGAAAGAAAGTAAACTTTTGAAAAAAAAAAATATGCTTTTAGTAGGAAAGTTGCAACTTTAAAGACTCCTTCGATTTTTAGAAATAGTCTATAGACTACTGTAAAATTTTCTCATACCATTTTTTTAATACTTTCTCAATTTAAGAAATTCAGAACCTGTCACAAACTCATTAATATTCTTATTGCGATTAAAGTGTATTAAATCAATCTTCAAGCTTCAACTATCTCTGAACCAATATGAAACGCGATCACAGAGACAGACAGCACACAGCTTCAGACAACCTATCTGTGGCATGACCTATCTTCAAATTTCACTGGATTAGGCCAGCCCAGAAACATTTTTCAATTACTATTTTCTATAGGCAAATAATTGACATCAAACATTTCTTTGTTATTTGAAACTTGTTTTAACCATGCTCATTATTAAATAACTTAAACAAGCTACTCAGGCATGTTGAAAACGTATGCTCATACCCGAAATTCACTACCCTGATTTGTATGTAGTATTTGTAGGCGCTGAATCCGAATGTGACCTTTGGCACCTCGAAAAACGCTTGCTTATCAGATACTAATATTAGTTTACTCAAACCCACAAATCTGGTTTTTGATGTCTGCCATATTAAAAATATCTTGTCATCCCGAATTCCCTAGAGGTGGTAAAAGATAATAAAATTATTATGGAAGGAAAAAAAAACTCAAATGGTTTGTTTGAAATTGATTTGAAAATAAATAATTCAGCCCATAGTGCAATGACTAGCACATTTTCAACAGAGCTTAAAGAAATAGAATTGTGGCATAGGAAGCTAGGGCATCTGGGTATGGATAATATGAAAAAATTAGTAAATCTAAGTGATGGAATGAATATTGCAACTAAATGTGTCGATTTTGTTAAAAGTCCATGCGAAATATGTTTGTCTGCCCGCCAAACAAGGCAACCATTTAAAACTGTTAGGGAAAGGGCAACAAGACCACTTGAAATAATACATAGTGATGTTTGTGGACCTATTGATCCTTTAAGTTGAGATAGGAAAAAATACTTTTCAACTTTTCTGGACGATTATACACATTTTGTAAAGGTATTTCTTATTGAGAGTAAAAGTGATGTATTTGATGTATTGAAACAATATGCAGCAGAAGTAGAAGCAAAATGGGATCTTAAAATTTCTAAGCTTTGCTGTGATAATGGTGGAGAGTATATTAGTAATAGACTCAAGGATTGGTGTAAAAATAAAGGTATATTTGTAGACTATTCTATTCCATACACTCCAGAGTTGTTGAATGGAAAGGCACGTATGAATAGAACATTGGTAGAAAAAGTTAGGGCACTTTTGTGTGATTCAGGTTTGAACAAGGAAATGTGGGGTGAAGCTTTCAGGACAGCTGCTTATCTTGTGAACAGAAGTCCAACTAGTAGTTTGGAATGTACTCCAGCAGAAAAATGGTATGGAAAAAGACCAGACTTATCAAGACTGCAAGTTTTTGGCAGTTTAGCATACAGCCATGTTGCAGGTAATCTAAAGAAACTTGATAGTAGGACCAAGAAACTCATATTAGCAGGTACTCAAAATGGCTATCGATTGTGGGATGCAATATCGATTGTGGGTTAAAGGCAATAAAAACTGAATTAAATGCATTGGAAGAAAATAATACATGAACTGAGGTAGAGACTGTACCAGAAAATAGAGTAGTTATTGATAGCAAATGGGTATTCAAAACTAAAAAGGATGAGAAGGGTAACATTCAATTTAAAGCTAGATTAGTTGCTAGGGGATTTCAACAAAGAGATAGCATAGAATTAAATGATTTTTGTGCTCCTGTGGCAAAATTGCCAACCTTCCGAATTTTCATGAGTGTAGCAAATAAATTGGGTTTTCCAGTATATCAGATGGATGTAAAAAATGCTTTTCTCAATGGTGAAATAAAAGAAGACGTTTATAATTATGTCATTACCAGAGGGAATAGAAGGTTTCAGAGATAGGGTTTGTAAGCTCAACAAGTCAATTAATGGTCTGAAGAAATTACCATAAGATTGGAATTTTAAATTTGATTCTGTGATGAGAAATAACAATTTTACAAGATCCAAGAATGATTATTGTTTGTATTCTAAAATTTTGAATGGTAAAAATGTATTTTTATTATCATATGTAGATGACCTTCTTATTTTTGGGTGAGATGAAAATGATGTGTTAAAATTAAAGTCTGTGTTACAAGAAAATTTCAGAATGGAAGACTTGGGTTTAGTTTCAAATTTTTGGGGAATAAATGTTAAACAAGATATTGAGAAAGGGGTAACTGTAATCAGCCAAAAGGAGTCTCTTAAAAGAGTACTAGAAAAATTTAATATGCTTGATTGTAAACCTATGGACACTCCCATTGACAAAAATGTTAACTATGAGTTACTGACTAGAGAGAAATCTGAGAGTACTGAAGTAGAGAAAAAATGTCGTAGGTTAATTGGTTGTCTTATGTATGCTGTTGTAGGGTCTAGACCTGACTTATGTTGTACTATATCTTTTTTGAGTCGTTTTCAAAGTTGTGCCAGTGAAATGTTATATAAAACCTTGAAGCGTGTGTTACGATATGTCAAATGTACTTTAGATTTAGAGTTAAAATATAAGAGAGTTTCAAATGATAATGTGATTGTAGGGTATGTAGATGCTAACTGGGGTGGTGATTTAGAAAGAAGGTCAACCTCAGGCTATTGTTTTAAAATATTTGGTAACACCATTTCTTGGTGTACTAAGAAACAACAAAGTGTCTCATTGTCCAGCACAGAAGCTGAATATATAGCATTAAGTCAAGCAGCAAGTGAGGCATGTTGGATAAGAGGTGTATTAACTGATTTTTACATGTTGAAAAATGAGAAAAATAGTATTCTGTTGTTTGAAGACAATCAGTCAGCTATAAAAATAGCTCATAACCCTGAGCATCATAAAAGAATGAAACATGTAGATATAAGGTATCATTTTATAAGAGAGAAAATTTCTGAGGGGATAATCCAAGTTAAATATTTAAAATCTAGTGATCAAGTTGCAGATATTCTCACTAAACCTTTGGGAAAATAGCTTTTTGTAAAGTTCAGAAACAACATTCTGTGAAATGTTTTTTTTGATTTTAATTATGGAATTTTTATGTAATTTATGTAACTGGGTATTTCATTGAGGGGGTATGTTGAGATTTACAATGAAATAAAGCTCACTGAAGTGAACATAGTAATCTATACTTGTATGGTCGTTGCTCATGATAGAACAAAACCACCAAAACCAGGGCGGTGTCGTTGTGTCTGTAACATTGACTTGATGTACATGAATATTTTTGCTGTATCTTTTTTCGTATCCTTATGGCTTAATGATTATACCATTCAGTAATAAGACAAGCTTATTCATTTATTTTACATCGTAATACCTGCCACAACCATAAAATCCAACACTGACTTACAGATTAAATTAAAATAGTTAATACAAAAATAAACCTTAGTTTTATTCAGCACAAGAGTTTGTCTTGGGAATCACAAAAAGTATAAAATATTATTATGGTACTATTACTCTGCAGTGGCATGTACAGTTTAGTGAGCAATGTGGCAATTCATTGTTTTCGAGTGGTGTCTGTCCCTGGCTCTTCTGGATCAGAGATATAAATAAATAAAGCCTTTATTTTTGTTCCCAAACATACAACGGTCTTCAAATTAATTTTATATCAAAATTATTTTAAAATTTCAAAAAGAAAACAAAATTCATTACAACAGTACTTTTATTTTTTTTTTTTGTTTGGAAACTAAGCCCATCACCAAGCATAGGCCTCCCCCAGGTTGTGCCATCTTTGTCAATCTCTGGCTGCTACCATCCAGTTGACTCCGGCTACTCTGACAACGTCGTCCTTCCACCTCGCCCTTGGCCTGCTGACATCTCTTTTCCTCCATGATGGCTCCCAATCAGTCACTTTCTTTGTCCATCTCCCATCTTGTAGCCTTGAAACATGGCCTGCCCATTTCCATTTCAATCTTCTTATGATTACTGTGACATCTTCCAACTTGACTTTATTTTTTATGGTTATAGTGTGTATTCTTTGCATTTGGTGAATATTCAAAATGCTTCTTCAATTTCAATTTATTCATATACATGTCATAGGCTTAACATCAGTCAGCATTGACAATAGTCATACAATATAGTCTTATTGACAATACATAATATAAAGGTCTTACAATATAAACAATCTCAACAAACAGTTTTTTCCAGGTGGTAAAATCACAGTCAATCCTAATGTTATTATTAATAATAATATTAAATGATTAACAAATAAATACACAACATCAAAACACTAGTTTTACAAAGAAAATAACTTATGATTCCTAAAACTTAAAAAACAATAATCAATTCCAAGACCTTAATGGATAAGAGCCTGCCAACTATAGGGACATTCACGCAATAACCAGTCCTTGAGCCTTCCTCTGAAAATTCCTACTGACTGCGCTTCTTTCAAGTGGTCTGGCAATGAATTGAAAACTTTTTCACCCATATGCTCAGGGCTCAGCTTGTAAAAAGTTGTACAATGAGGCTCAATTCTTACAGCATTCCTTGACCTTGTAAAATGACTGTGGAAATTGGTGCCTGTTGTCCATTTTGCTTGAGAATTATAGGCAAAAATTGCCAAATAATAAATATAGAGTGCAGGAACAGTCATAATCCTTGCTGATTGGAAGAGGGAGCGACATGAAAATCTAGGTGGCTTCCTAAACATAATCCTGATGATTCTTTTTTGGGCCCTAAAAACTGGCAGTGAATTTCTTGAACTCCCCCAAAGTAGTATACCATAAGACAGCAGAGACTCGAAATAGCCGTGGTAAGCAGCAACCACAGCATCTCTGGCCAGCATACTAGACAGCCTTGAAACAATGAAGGCTGCTGAATTGAGTCTCTTCAGAAGTGACTCCACATGAACAGACCATGCCAAACCATGATCAACAGAGTCCCAGAAACCCAGTGGAAGAGGAGGGCTGCACATCCTCACCTTCAATATTGAATTGAACTAAGCTTGGAGGTGATCTATGTTTTTGAAATTCCATAAATGATGTTTTGGAGATATTCACCTCCAGCTTGTTTGCTCTGCACCAGCCAGCGAACTCTCCAAGGACAGCATTTCCAGCCAACTGCAGTTCATCTACGTCTTTAGCTGATATGAGAAAATTAGCATCATCAGCAAAAAGAACAGATTTGGCTGAATGCACATTTGCAGGGAGGTCATTGATGTAAATAAGAAATAGAAGGGGGCCCAATATGGAACCTTGTGGTACCCCTCTTCCTACTGGACAAAGTTTAGATTTGAATTTCACATTCACTATTGTACCCTTGTTACCCTCTATCTCAACCATTTGGCTTCTACCTCTCAGATAAGATCTTATTATTGATAATAACTTACCACGGATTCCATAGTATTGGAGTTTTTTTAGAAGAATATTGTGGTCCAAGCTGTCAAACGCCTTTTTTAAATCAACAAAAAAACCTATGACTTTGTGACCATGATCTAAGGATGAATAGATATCACTTACAAAGGATTCCAGTGCATCAACAGTCGACTTCCTTGGCTGAAAACCAAACTGACACTCAGACAAGAGATTGTTATTACAAAAGTGTGCAAGCAGAGGGTCATAAATTGCTCTTTCCCATATTTTTGATAAGGATGTTAGATTAGCTATAGGTCGATATTTATCTACTTCCTTTGGAGAAACTTTTTTGAAAGGTTTCTTTCCATTGCCACTTGAGTTTTCCGAATTGCTTCAATAGTACTTGCTGCTTTGCAGGTCCATGTTTGCGCACCGTACATGAGAGTGGGAAACACACATGTTCTGAGTACCTTGGCTTTGGACAATAAGCTAATATCTTTATTTTTCATTATGCACTTAAGTGACCAGAACTTCTTCCAAGCAGCTGTTCGCCTTCGTTTAAGCTCCTTCTCTTCTCTTTCATCAAATGAAAAACATTGCCCAAGATAAATTACTTCCTGTGCCCAACTCAAAACTTTTCCATTTAACTCAATTACTCCTGGAGCTGCATTTGACATGAGGCTGGTCATGAGGCTGAATTGTTGTAGTCATCTTTCCCAATACTAATAACTTACAGATTAAATTAAAATAGTTAATACAAAAATAAACCTTAGTTTTATTTAGCACAAGAGTTTGTCTTGGGAATCACAAAAAGTATAAAATATTATTATGGTACTCTTACTCTGCAGCGGCATGTACAGTTTAGTGAGCAATGTGGCAATTCATTGTTTTCAAGTGGTGTCTGTCATGGGCTCTTCTGGATCAGAGATATATTTCATTTAAATTAAGAATTGCTTTAATTCAAATATATGAGTAAAATTTACTTTAAAATGATTATAAAAATGATAAATATAAAAAAAATTCCAGGGAGGTTTCAATCCCCCCACACCCCCTGGTAAGCCCCCCCAAAATTCAATCCTGGCTACGCCACTGGACATGGACATGTCAGAACTATGGAAAATTTCAAATAAGGTTAGTTCGTATTTTGTTCAATTTGTTTTTAAATTTATATTTGTAAATTTGAAATGCAAATTAGATATATATTAGATAGATATTTGTACCAAATTTGGCTATTCATACATTATTTATATTAGGCCTATATAGAGGAAATAGTCAACAAATAAGTTAGGCCTCCCCTATAGAGTATATAGACTATGCATGGTTAAGCAAAAATTTTAGAGTCCCTGAACCTCATTTTCTAGAAAAAAAGCCCTGCTGTCAATGTTTATACAATCGATGTTTTTCCATTTTCTTCCTTTTTGGATTTCTCATATATAAATATATATTAACCTATATTATAAAGTACCATTCTATCTAGTGTAAATTGGTCAACCTAGGGGGGGGCTATAGCCCCCCTTAGCCCATCTCTGGATCCGCCACTGCTCCCACATATTTCACTCCTATTTTTTTCTTTAGGTTCCTGATCATGAGCTGTTTTAGCAATCGACTGTTGGGCATTCTCAGAATGTGAAAAAACTAAGCAATTCTTCTTTTCTTCATCACACTGATCACAGGTTCTACTTCTCTATAAACTGATTCGTTAGTGTGTCTGCACTTCCTCCACGTTCAAAGACAGTTGAGCCAAATCATCAGGAAATCCCAAGCAGTTCACTTTAATGTTCTTTCCCACTTTTATTTCTGGTATGTTCTCTCTGTGCCAAATTTCAATGATACAGTCCAGGGCAATATTAATCAGTAGCAAAGAGAGTCTTACTCCTCACCTTAATAGTGAATGTTTTAATAGTGAATGGATTTGAAATTTCTTCTCTGAATTTTATTTAAGACATTGTATTTCTTAGTGCTAGCTCAATCATTTTGACCAGTTTTGGATGTATTCCATAATATCTAAGAATCTTGAAAAGAAGTTTTAGTCTGGACATAGTCATAGGTCTTCTTAAAATCAACAAATGTTATGAAATGTCGTTTGTTTTTGATTTTATAATCCTCCATGATCGATTTCAAGCTCAGCAGTATTCGATTTGAACAGCTTCTGTAAGGGTGAAATCCTCCATGATACTTTCCCAGTTGTTGTTCCAGTGTTTTCTTGATTTTTTTGAGAATTGTGCAAGAAAGTACTTTGTATGTACAATCCAGGAATGTAATTCCTCTATAATTATCTGGGTTTTACTTGCCTACTTGTTTGAAAAGTGGATGAATTATTATCCATTATTCAATGCTCTGGAAACTTTTCCTCATCCCATATTTTTTTGAGATGTTTATGTTATTCTTTAGTTGTTCTCAAATCAGCATTTTTCCAAATCTCTGCAAAAACTTGGTCCTTTCCACAAGCTTTATAGTTCTTCATTTCTGACAATGCTGAGTCAACTTCTTTAATTCTTGGAGGCTCTATGTGGTAGGTTTCAGAGAGAATAGGAGTGTCAATTCCAACATCGATAAATTGTGGAGGATCTTCACAATTTAGAAGTTTCTGGAAGGTTCCTTCAGAAATTCTAGCATTATCCACATTATTATGTGCTAGACTTCTATCTTCATGTTTCAACATAAGATTAGGTGCTTTGTATTTTTGTAGGTATTTGCCAAAGGTCTTATAGTAATCTCGGGATTTCTTCTTATCAAAATCCACTTGAATTCGATTCAAAATGTGTTCAGGAAGTCCTGTTTGGTATTCCTGATAATTTTACTTGTTAGTTTCCTCTGATTGATTAAAGCCATACCATACTTGATACTTCTGATTTCTGAGCCTGGTGACTGATCCATGTTTGATGTCTTTCCTCAACAGCCTGGTCACAGTTTTCATTCCACCATTAATGTTTCTGCCTGGGTTTTATTGGTGCAACCTCTTCTGCAATTGTTTTCAGATTTGAAACCAGTTGTTCTAGGATTTTTGTGAGTCATGTTACCTCATTAGTTTTTCTTTAAATTCTTCATTGTTTTTTAGAGAAGTAAGATCATATTTCTTATTGTTTTTTCTAGCAGACTTTTTGTTTTCTAATGGTGTAAGTTTGACTTTGATTTTAACAATGTAATGGTCAGAGCCTGTGTCAGTTCCCCTTGAAACTTACAAATTTTGGGTTTTCCTGTGGTACTTGTTGTACTTGGATGGATATATAATAAATATACACAATTAATATGACATTGCCATTGTCTTATTTCTAATAATTACAAGTCATCTTATCATATTTATTGTGTAAATTTATTATATATTCATCCAAGTACAACAGTACTGTTTGTCCATGAAAACATTATCTAACTGCCATTTGCTTCTTCTGTAATCGGGATGATTCCATGTTTTGAGCTTGTGACTTGTGTGGTATGTTTTGAGTCTTTTAAATCATTTAAATTTCAAAATAAAATTATTGTTTCTGCAGATCTCATTGGTTCTAAGCCCATTCTTATCAGTTCTTATATAAATTATGAGCAGGCCATCTTCCAACAATATCTTCATATTTCTTCTCTTGGCCTAACTGTGCATTAAAGTCACCTACTAAAATTTTAACATGTTTCTCTGGCAATTTCACTATTGTTTGATCCAGCAAATCCCCAAACTTCTGCACTTTTTCCTCTTGCCTTACTGTTTTTGTTATCTGTTGGGGCTTGCACATTGACTAATGTATACATTTTATTTGCAGTCTTGAAAGTCAAAGTTTCTATTCTTGGTGATTGTGATTTGAATTTCAGAATCTAATATTAAAACTGACACTGTATCTCACTTTTAAATAATGTTTTACCCACATATATTGGAGATGCTTGAGGAATGCATTTCACTTCTGAAAAGAAGCTTCATTTCAGAACTGAAATGCATTCCTCAAGAATCTCCAATATATGTGGGTAAAACATTATTTTAAAAGTGAAATACAGTGTCAGTTTTAATATCAGATTGTTCATTAAGTATTTCGTCATGGAAAACATCACAGATGAATTCCAGAATTGAGTCAATTATTCTCAAACTTCTTGAAATCCACTGCCAAACTAAGGACACTGGTGTATAGCACTTTTCTCATTAATTCATTGCACTTCAAACAGACAGACAAATGCAAAACAGTCCAATTGAAACAGAGACCTCTATTCATTTTGTTAATTATTATCATTATCTTTTTTATTGACGTAAAGTACAATAGGCTGTATTTAAGTCCCAATACTATATACCTGAAACAATATTAATATTCACTAGTAGTTCTGTGAACAGTAGACGTCACACCAAAGAATAAGAGTGCTTGCACAGAGGAACGTTTTCGTGTCTGTTTTCCACAAAAAGTCACCAAGGCTGTGTTTCTATTTACAGCTGACTTTAAATCAGACCTTACATATTCTGATGAATGAACAATATTAATTAAATTTGTATAATTATCATTTACTTAGTAAAAATCACTTGTCATTATACTTAATTGAAATATTAGAAATGATTTGTTTCTCTCAAACAAATATGTTATTCTTATAGGCATACCTAATTCATATGGAGGTTACCAGATGAATAAAAGGTCCCGAGGGCTATCTTGAAGTCTGAAACTAATTTCATATGATGAAGAAAAAGCACATATTAAAAATTATATGTTTGCTATAGAAGAAGGCCTGAGTGACTTCCTTTTCCCCCCTTCAAATAACCTTAAAATTCAAGCAAATTTTGTAACACCTCACATATACATCACTCGGCATTCCTTAATATCATAGAATTTGGTGCACACGTTTAGCCATGAATGCATTACAAACTGACAGACAGATAGATTCAAAACGGTCCACTAAAAACAGAGACCTCTCCTCGTTCGGTCAATAGAAATATCAATATAACCATAAAGGCTATTTTTTCCAAATTTCAGTCGGTCTTTGGCCTTATTGATCTGGATGTGACAGTTTCTACCGAATGCCAAATAAGGTATCAAAGTTTAGAGAAAAACATTTACAAACTTTGCTCAAATGAGTAACTGCATTGAATATCTATTTAATATATTGATTAACCATAGTATGCATCAGTTTCGTGATCTCTTAAGGAGTAAGAGAACAAAAGCATCAGTTTTATTCTTGATTATTGAATGAACTATTCTTTTCTGTGAGTTTTTCATTGAGTGTTCTGTGGATCACTAGAAAATATATATTTGGTACACTTACAGATTTCCATCACCTATATCGGTGTAAACAAGCATTTTCATAAAAACATGTTCTTCATGAAAACAAGTAGGCCTACATGCAGTTAAATTTAAGAGTGGAAGTGTCAAGTTCAGGAACATTTCAGAAATAATAAAATCAAACGCCAGATTCAAATCATCTCAACTAAGAACTGAACATTAAAACTAATTGTGTACTGATGCCTGATGAACATGAAAAAACAAATTTGAAAAGAAAAAACTTGAACAATAACAATAAAAGATACTTGGTACTGAGATACAGCAAGATACCAACTATGTCTACAGTACAATAGGCTGTAATGATGTGTTGTGTCAGCAGGGTCACTGTGACTTCCAGCTATGGTATCAATGACATGTAAAATAAAATGAATAGAATGTATTTGTATTACATTAGCTTGGGGGGTAGAAGAGAACACTTTCAACTTTAGGTTCATATATGTGGTTTTGATTATTATTATAGAGACTGGGACTGGGGGCGGTAGGCCTACTTGAAAAAAATTGTTGGTTATCCATCCTCTATATATATAGTATAGAAATGTTGAGTATATTTTATCCTTTTCTTGATATGACATATATGTTGATAAATTAATTACAGTTTATTTATATCGTATGCATTATTTATGATTGCTACAGATCCTACTCAACATCGCAATTGGGCGTTAGTCAATGATCAAAAATGTGGAATTCAATCACGACAAAGAATTGTTGGTGGGAAAATTGCTGGCTTGGGGGAGTTTCCATGGATTACTTTTTTGGAGTTCTACAAGACATGTAACGTATTAGTCGTATTGCTCTTTTCAAATATATACATTCAATGACATATTTATCTCATTAATAAAAAGTGAAGATCAAGCTCCTAGTTTATAATTTCTTTTGTTTTATTCTTGATGTGCAATACAACATATAAGTGCATGGGATAGTCTGCTATATGCAACGATTGTGATTGATATGAATGTCCTTTTAAATCATAGATACCACATGATTTTGTTGCATACACTATTATTTTATTCACAAAATAAATATCAATAAATTAAATTAGATTTAATGTTTTGCCTACTTATCAATCACTTGTATAACTCCAACACTTAAACTAAAGCTTGTTATCAATTGATTGTAGATTTGAACCAAATTGATTTAAAAAATGTTTTCAAGTGTCATGCCTGTTGAATAATATTTATTTTGCATTGTTTTGAAAAAACTATGATTGTTCTAGATCCTCTATCTATAAGGTGCTCCTGTTTCGTAAAAGCTTTATAATTCAATGGTATTGACCAGGCATTAGAAGATTATGGCATTAAAAGTAGCTTTTTGACAATAAAACTTGATTCATTTATTTATAAAGCAGGAAACCCACTAGCCGGCACCGGTGGTGTCTGGCGGCAACCGATGAGTACTGGCAACATTGCTTTGCATTGTTTTTATTGTGTCATCTTTTTTCTATTATAAGAAATAAATAATTCTCTACCCTCTCTCACCTAGGTTTTGACAATATATTATTGGTCTTCTGGATTATACAATTTGATATGTAACATTTAGAACCCCCCAACAATGAAATGAGTGGGTGTACACATTAATTTCTGAATGGTAATTAAATAAAGAAGACTGTTAAATAAACAAGGGTTACAAAATTTATTGCTTGGTACAAAATGTTACAAAATTATTGCAATAATTTGGTTCAGTTTTCTATTTCTATTTGGGCAAGCCGGGGTCTAGCCCACGACATTTGTATCAATTGTACCCCGAAATTGGGGAGTGAGGAAACTTGGTATATCAAGGCTTGGAAGTGTACTTGATGTCCAGTGCACTGGACAATTGTGAAGCCCGTGCTGGAAGAAGTGTCTAAGTTTACCAGATTACCATTTGCATCTACAACCCCTGGAGGGTCAGTGAGCAGTCAGAAAATGGTCAGACTTCAACCACCCCTAGTGCTCTGCTCTGGGATGGAACAATTTCTCAAGGAGATGATAGAGCAATGACAATTCCTTTGTTTAAACAATGATGGCATTACTTATATTTATTAACATGTATAGTGGCTTTTCATGTTCACATTCAACATTGACATTGTTTATATGTTCACATTAGTGGTGACTTTATTGTTTCTTTAATTGTATTATTAATTTAATTGTGTGAATAGAGTTTGTGTGTTAATTTCAAGTGTTGTCAGCATTATTTTTGTTATAGCACCCATGAAAATGAAACGAAATGGAATATAGCTTCATTCACAAAATTACAAAGAAAAAATATATACCCAATTTTTAAACAATATCAATCTTAATCATAACATTAATACTAAATAGTCTATTTATAATATTGGATACTGTTATTGTGAATAAAACCAAGTAAGACATCCCGAGGCCTAGCCTGTGTGGGATGGGTATCAGTGATTTCATTCTAATTTCAATGGATAACAGGAAAGAGACTGTAGAGACGGTATCATTATTGTACAATATAAAATAAGAAAAATAATTTAAAAAAAATTTATGTGAAAAAGGAGATAGATTCAATTATACACATTCTTAATAAATTTAATATAGGCTACGCAATGAAAGAATGCACATTTTTCGTTATCTATTCTATATTAAGGATTGAAAGAACAGGTTGGTATTGTCCAGTTGCATGAGATATTCCTTAACAGATTTCATAAACAATTTCTTTTCATTTATTTTCTTCTATGGCAACAGGCAGACAATAATTATAGAATTTTGGTTCCAAGAAGGCATAAAACTTTTTAAACATAGTTAAATTAGGTTTGGTAATTATTGTAAAATCATGTCTATTTCTCAGCGAATAAGTTGACCCAAATTGTTCTCATCTGCGTTCTATGCTAGCTCTATTGAAAAATAGTTTTAAAACTTTATAAATATATTAATTTTGTAGTGGCAATACTCTTAGGGCTCTAAATAGTGGACGTGCATGATCCAAGTAGCCAGCATTACTAGTTATGCAAATGAAGAACTTCTGCAACAAAACCAATGGTTTGATAACAGTGAAGTATGCACCACCCCAAACAGATAATCCATATTGCAGTTTAGAATCAACAAATGCAAAGTATAGCATTCTCATAACGTCAGGAGGACATAAAGATTTGAGCATATGGAAAATTTTAATACATTTAGTCAACTTCTTTTTTGTATGCATAACATGCACTTTCCAATTTAGGTTACAGTCCAACAATAGTCCTCGGTATTTAATCTCATTTACTTGTTCAATTGTAGGAATATCACAACCAATTTCCCCACATAAAACTTCATGGTATTTCAAAGGTGTACAAAAAGTGCGGTTTTTCCTTGCATTGAGAATTATATATTTCGATTTTGGACTCATTACCATCCAGTTTAAGGAGAACCAATCCCTTAGAAGTTTAATGCCAGATTGCATTTTCTCTCTCAACTCATTCAGTGACTTGGCCTTGTAAAACAGGGCTGTGTCATTGGCAAATGATGACAGTTCACCCTTAAGCACTCCATTACATAGGTTGTTGATGTAGATTAAAAAGAAGGGGCCCAGATAACACTGATCCTTGTGGAATTCCCTGTACTACGTTTTTTGATTGGCTTAGTTCTGTTCCAACTCTTGTACATTGCAATTGATCAGAGAGGTATGAGGAAAACCATTTGTGAGCTACGCCTCTAATTCCTTCATTATACAATCTGGAAAACAAGATAGAGTGATCCACTGTATCAAATGCCTTCATGACATCTATAAATAGCCCTGCACACAGAAATCCTTCATTCAAACCATTATGCTACCAGTACACTTTGGCCCACACATTCGCCTGAATGTTTTGTCAAATGTTCTGTCAATGTTTGTGAATGATTAGCGACAACAAATGTTGTCGAATGCACCCAAGTACACATTGACTCAACTATTTGCACCACACATTTGCACTCATTCGTCATTCAGTGATAGACCAGAAAGGATGTTGATGTTGAAGTTGCTGCGGCATTTTGGTTATACAGTTATGCTTATTATATGAATATTTTTTCCCAAGAATATATAAGTATATTCCAAATCACAAGAAGAAAATTACAAAGCCTTGGAACCATAGAAGGTGATGGGTGATGGAAATACATCGAAAAAAAAAACAATGTAGGCTTAATCAAAACAACTTGTAATTGATCCAAACACAGGCTGTACACTAACTAATATAGGGTTTTGGTAATAATTTTTTTTGAAGTTTCCTGGTTTGGCAACTATCAATCTATTGAAATTCTATCTATTGCTGTGAGATAAATCTTCTTTCATAAATTATTTAGTAAAATATGGGCTATAAAAGTTGAAAATTTTGGGTTTTGGGGCAACAATTCATTCCTATGAGTTGATATAAATTATTGATTATTTTTGAAAGCCAGAACTTAAATCAAAGATTAGAATGACATAACTAACAGTATTTTTTACTTACATCAAAAAAAATTTTTTTTTTGTAATAATTTTTTGAAAACCCTTAGATTTTCTAAGTAAAAAAAACTGAGCTTTAGATTAAATTAAGAAATATTTTATTTCAATTCCTGATGTAAGTTCTAGCTATAAAAATTTTTCAAGAGTCTATATCAGCTCTTGGGAAAGATTCGTTGCCCCAAAAATGTCAACTTTGAAAGCCTATATTTCACAAAATAATTCATGGAAAAAAATTTCTCATGGTAATATAGATAGTATTTTAATAGCTTAGTAGTTGCCAAACCAAGAAACTTTGAGAAAAAAATTACGACCAAAAACCACAAATGTAGCCTACAGTATAGCCTACTTTTGAATTTGTCTATTAATTGATGATTCAAGAATATCCCTTATGTCGTTAATAAGCTATAATTGTATTGTATAGTTATAATAAACTCTTCTTCTAATAATAGCAGCAGCTATTTAACTGACTTTAAATATTAGAAATCAGTTATAAACTATTATAAGTTTTATTAAACAACAGAATAATGGAAATCACGCTACTTCACACTACGGCAGATAGGCTACCTGCTACAGTACACGAGGTTATGTTAACCGGTTGTTTGCCATGCAAAGCAGTGAATGCAAATGGAGATTTGTTGGCGAATGAAGGCCAGTGTGTACTGGGGATAGTTTGTGCTTGTTCGTGTTCGGAGTTGGCTGATTCCGTCTAGGTCCGCCTCCTTTGATCCGTGCTAGTTACCGACTTTAGCCGGAACATTGGCCATGGCGGATCAGACTACCACGGACCTACACGAACTGACCCAGTACTCTATCGTGTCCGCCTTGATCCGTCTATGTTCGGCCATAGTGTACTGGTAGCATTATAAATTTTGTCAACAAAATAAAACAAGGCGTCTTCTGTATTCAGTTTACTTCTAAATCCATACTGCCTGTGACTAAAATATGCATTTTTATTAAGAAAATCAACAAGACGAATTTTTAATAATTTTTTCATATATTTTCGAAAAAATGGAGAGCAATGAGATTGGTCTGTGATTGGTGAGATCAAGCTTATCTAGTTTCTTGTGTAGAGGAATTACTATTGCCTGTATTGTGGAAATTCGCCCTCTGACATACTGAAATTAATCAGGTAAACCAGAACATCAACTATCCTCTCAGATATATGCTTAATTAAGACTGGTGTTATACTGTCAAAGCCTGGAAATTTCCTGTTGTTTGAAGATTTTATTATGGAGAGAACTTCAAGTCTATTTGTAGGAAAGAAATAAATAGAGTTTTGGGAATGATTGTCCTTAAATTTGTTGTCAATAATATATCTGGTTTGTAGCAAGTATGCTCTGTCTGTAAATATTTTGATGTTGAAGATCCATCTTGATTCCACTAATATGTATTATAAACATAAAAAGATTCAGATTGAATTAAGAAATATTTTATTTCAATTCCTGATGTAAGTTCTAGCTATAAAACATTTTCAAGAGTCTATATCAGCTCTTGGGAAAGATTTGTTGCCCCAAAAATGTCAACTTTGAAAGCCTATATTTCACAAAATAATTCATGAAAGAAAATTTCTCACGGTAATATAGATAGTATTTTAATAGCTTAGTAGTTGCCAAACCAAGAAACTTTGAGAAAAAAATTATGACCAAAAACCACAAATGTACAGTATAGCCTACTTTTGAATTTGTTTCCACTAATATGTATTTTTTTCAATAAGCTAGATTTAATGATAAAAAATTATTCGAATCTTGTTCAGTGTAGTGTTAAAAAAGAAATTGTCAAACTTAAGCCTTGGATGCATAGAGATTTCTTACAGAAAGTCAAGGGAAAAAATATTTTATACAAACAATATAAAAAGCATCCTGATAATGTAGCTGTGAAACGGAATTATAACCAATTAAAAAGTTCTTTATACTATGAAATAAGTAAAAATGTAAAGATAAATACTACAGAGATTTTTTGAAGGCAATGAACGCAATCCAAAGAAACATTGGGATATTGTAAAAGGTATAATAGACAGAGGCTCGAAGAAGAATGTTAATAATGAGATTATTATAAAAAATGGCAATAATTCAATTGAAACATCTGCTGAAAAAGTGGCTAATATATTCAATGACTTTTTTCGAATATTGCTACAGACCTTAGAAAGAAAATATTTACTATAAACTTAAAAAACACTTTTGAATGGAAATTGACTCACGTTATGGCGTGACGGCCGTTTCGCTCTGTTGTCTAGAGCATCATCAGACGACCCACAGTACACTGATTCAAGGCATGAGTTTGAGGGTTAGTTATGTTGGAATGGTGAAGGGGTGGGGGGATGAGTAGGCGGGAGGTTTGAAATTGGGATTATTTTGTCAAATAGAGTAGGCCTATGTGAGAACAAGTCAAGTTGATCATTTAAAATGTTGTCAGGCTGCTGCTTTGCATGTTTGTATATCTCATATTGTTCTAAAACATTGAGTTTCTGGCTTTTGTGAGTGAAGTGTAGTGTGCCTAAATTATAGTGTCAATGTCTGTATAACTGTGGCCTGTTGAAATGATGTGTTCAGCAAAAGTGGAATGTGTGTTTGGGTGTGAGATGGCTCTTGTGTGTTCTTTGAATCTAGTGGTGAATGTCCTGCCAGTTTGTCCTATATAGAACTTGTTGCAGTCATCACATTTCAAATTTGTAAATTCCAGATCTGTTGTACTTGTTTTGAGATGTTGTCTGAGACTGCAAGTGTGTTTTGAGTGAATTAGTTGTTCTGTAAGCTATTTTATATTTGAGTTTCCTGAATGAAGCTGCTATTTTATGAGTTTTGTTGTTGAGGTAGGTAAGTGTGATGAATGTATGGGGGTTGTCATTCTGTTTGTTGCTGGTGTGAGTGATTGGTTTTGTTGATATTCTGTGCAGTAGTTTGTCTATTAGTGTGTGTTTGTAACCATTCTGTTGTGCTATGTATTTTATAGTATTCAATTCTATATTGTAATCTTCTTGTGACATAGGAATGTTTGTTAGTCGGTGGAGCATGTGATTGAAAGTGGCATGTTTATTTTGGGTTGGGTCAGTGGCGTAACGTTTTCCAATTGGGCCCCCCCGCAACCGATTTTCCGGGCCCCTCTCCTCAAAATCATATAAATATACCCCCTCTCCCTTGTCTCCCCTCCCATAAAAACTTGCATGATTTTTTTTGGGCAGTTATAATTATGTAAGAGCAAAACACCTTTTTATCTATTAAATTTAAAAACTCAATCATTTTTCAAGGGGGGCTAGTCTAATGATTTTGGCTGTAGCCTACGGGCTCCTGAAAGATGAAAATAGTTGAGTGTTGATTATGTTATAAATAATTATCTAATATTAAAACTGACACTGTCTTTCACTTTTATATATTGTTTTACTCACTTATATTGGAGATGCTTGAGGGATGCATTTCACTTCTGAAAAAAGCTTCGTCAGCCTTTGTCACTTTTCAGAAGTGAAATGCATCCCTCAAGCATCTCCAATATAAGTGAGTAAAACAATACAGTATATAAAAGTGAAATACAGTGTCAGTTTTAATATTAGATTGTTCATTAAGTATTTCGTCATGGAAAACATCACAGATAAATAATTGTTCTTGAAACCTAGAATGTTCTTGAAACCTAGAAACCTTGAAATTGATGTCTTCCATAGGATCCACATTCACATCCTCCTTGTTAGCACCTTCGCTCCTTTTCCCAGAAAATGTGTTCTCTCAGAAATCGTCTCGTTTGCAGACACGGACACAGGTTAAAATTTGAAAAAAAAGGGCATTTCATCTTATTTTCCGCGCGAAATTACTAAGTCATGAAAAGAGAGAAAAAATTAAAGAAATTTATTCTTAAGAGGCAGAAGAGAGAAAACGTAAAACTACGTGAAAACAGTACTTGATCATATTATAAGAAAAAAAAATCAACTGTGTTAGGAAAACTGAAACAATTGAACCAAAACTATTATTATTAATACTTATTCTGTACAATAATCATGTAATTTATCCGATATATCAAGGGCATAAATAGTTCCTTCTGAACATTGTTTAAAAACTGTACTAGTCAATAAAAAATAGAAATAACTAAAACATGATTGTACAACATCACAATACCATAAACGCAGCATGTTGAAAAATAGAATAGCAATGAAAAAAAATGGCACTCCAAATAATAATCTCACGAACTCACGATCACGAACTCAATTAATATACATAAGTTTTACTCTAGGCCAATTTATCGGGACACGTGTCTACATGCATCTAACTGGACGATTCAAAAGAGACTGAATTCAAAATACTGTATGAAGAAAAATATCGACTTTATTTCTATACAACCCCCACACTTTTCCATTACATCACAATATAATGCTAATATACATTGAGGAATTCGATGAGAAAATAATATTAATTTCTCTACTATTTGCACTATGGAGACATGATTTGTAACAGTCTAGATAAGTTTGTTTGAAGAGTGTTTTGTCCTCGGTATGTCTCCATTTCCATTTCTTGAAGTCACAACATCCTGCTTCTGAATTCCTTCACTAAAGCTATTTGCGAATTGAATAAAGTAAACAATAAACATTGACCTGACAATTATCCAATTCATTCTTCTTCCTTCAGTAATTCTGTTTTATTTCTTTTGAAAAAAAATATATATATATACATCAGTCTGAGCACGGGCATTTCTTGAAAAAATATATTTTCATTCCGGGCCCCCTTATAGCCCGGGCCCCCCCCGCGCCGCGGGGTCTGCGGGGGGTGTACGTTACGCCACTGGGTTGGGTGATTTGATGTATTATGGATTATTGTATCAGTTTGTTGTGGGTTTCCTGTAAATTCTAAATGTTTTGAATGACTGTTCCTGCTTTGTTATAGTGACGATGTCCAAAAAGTTGATACTATTATTGTGTTCAAGTTCTAAGAGTGAATTTTAAATTTGGATGGATTTTATTGAGATTGGTGTGGGAATATTTCAGTTTGTCTTTTATTGCCTTTGTATAGAGTTAGAATGTCATCAACATATTGGTGCCCAGCTGATGATTTTTGTCTGTATTATGTAGGATATGTTTTTGTTCTATATTTTGGATAAAGATTTCAGCTAGGATGCAAGAAATTTGGGGAACCCATAGGAAGGCCATTAGGTTGTGAATAGAATTTATTATTGTATGTGAAGTAATTTTGTGAGGTAACTAGTGTTGTGAGGTCCTAAAAAATTTCTTGGAGCTGTTCAGGTGGTTGTGTTGTTTTGGATGAGCATTCGTTTGAGGTGAAGAAGTGTTTTCATGAAATGGGTAAACTGGTGTAAAGATTTGTAATGTCAAGAGAAGATAGTGTGGAATTTGTGTGGTATATGGATTTTTTGTAGTTTGTCTATCAGGTCTATGTTATTTTTTTACTGCTGTGTGCTGATGGAATGTTATATTCTGTCTTATTGTTTTATCTAGGAGTTTTTGATAATTTGTGTGTGCAGGTGCATGTGTGTGATTTAAGAGATGTATGATGGGAATATCTACTTTGTGAATTTTTTGGTAAGGCATTTAGTTTTGGGTGCTGATGGATTTATGTGCTTGAGGTACTTTTTCTGGCTGTGGAGGAATGATGTGTTGAGTATGATTGATGGCATCTTTTATTTGTGTTTGATACTTGAGAGTGGGATCATTCTTTAGTTCCATGATTTTAATTATTAGTAATGAATTGTTGTACCTTTGTGTGTCTATTTCTGTTTTTATTTATAATGACTGTGATGTTGCCTTTGTCAGCTGTGGTTATGATCAGGTTATGTTTCTTTCTGTTTTTTTCTTAATATTTTACATGGTTATAAAAATATGGGTTGGTTTTTGGATTGAACTTTGAAAGTGTTTTTTATTGCGTGATATGTCCTGCTTCAGGTATTCATGTACATGGATATTTGTATTCTGTATAGCAGTTTCTGTGTTCTATTATAGTTTCAGTCAATTGTTTTTTGTGAGAGGTCATGTTGTGTTGTTAATGTTGTGTTTTAGTCCCTTATCAAGTAGTTCAATTTCAGATCTATTGATAGTCGATTTGTGTGGTATTCATTGTTTTTTTTGTGGAATTGCTGTTCTGTGGTGATCAATGGGGTCTGTGCATTTTGGAGTTGTGCAATTTTTTTGGTTATGTTTGGTTTTTAATTTTCTACTCATGAGATTTACTATGCTATTTGTATATGTGATTATTTCTTTGTAGTTCAGTGTAGTGAAGAATAGAGCTGAGTTTTTAAATGTAGATAATATGCTTTCTTGTTGAGTTCATTCTTTTTGTCTGTGCAGATGTTTGTATGCTGTTTTTTGATGAATAATATTGAGCCTGTTTTCACAGTTTTTTTGAGCAGGTATGCTGTTGCTTTTTAAAGAAATTTCTTGCATATTTAGGGATGATTTGGTTATGGATACAAATGTGATTGAATGATATGGCAAGGGATGATTTCATAACCTTAATTCAAGTGTTCCTGTAGGTATGGATCCAATGTTGTCCTCTCGGCGAAATTATGATGTTGAAGATCCATCTTGAAACAGCTCCAAGAAATTTTTTAGACCTCACAACACTAGTTACCTCACAAAAATTACTTCACATACAATAATAAATTCTATTCACAACCTCATGGCCTTCCTATGGGTTCCACCAATTTCCTTGCATCCTAGCTGAAATCTTTGTCCACAATATAGAACAAAAACATATCCTACATAATACAGACAAAAATAATCAGCTGGCACCAATATGTTGATGACATTGTAATTCTATACAAAGGCAATAAAAGACAAACTGAAATATTCCACACCAATCTCAATAAAATCCATCCAAATTTAAAATTCACCTTAGAACTTGAACACAATAATAGTATCAACTTTTTGGACATCGTCACTATAACAAAGCAGGAACATTCATTCAAAACATTTAGAATTTACAGGAAACCCACAACAACTGATACAATAATCCATAATACATCAAATCACCCAACCCAACATAAACATGCCGCTTTCAATCACATGCTCCACCGACTAACAAACATTCCTATGTCACAAGAAGATTACAATATAGAATTGAATACTATAAAATACATAGCACAACAGAATGGTTACAAACACACACTAATAGACAAACTACTGCACAGAATATCAACAAAACCAATCACTCACACCAGCAACAAACAGAATGACAACCCCCATACATTCATTACACTTACCTACCTCAACAACAAAACTCATAAAATAGCAGCTTCATTCAGGAAACTCAAATATAAAATAGCTTACAGAACAACTAATTCACTCAAAAAACACCTGCAGTCTCAGACAACATCTCAAAACAAGTACAACAGATCTGGAATTTACAAATTGAAATGTGATGACTGCAACAAGTTCTATATAGGACAAACTGGCAGGACATTCACCACTAGATTCAAAGAACACACAAGAGCCATCTCACACCCAAACACACATTCCACTTTTGTTGAACACATCATTTCAACAGGCCACAGTTATACAGACATTGACACTAATTTAGACACACTACACTTCACTCACAAAAGCCAGAAACTCAATGTTTTAGAACAATATGAGATATACAAACATGCAAAGCAGCAGCCTGATAACATTTTAAATGATCAACTTAACTTCTTCTCACATAGGCCAGGGGTGCCCACCCCTCCTAAGCCTCATGACGCACCCCCCCTAAATTTAGTACCAACCCCTCCCCATAAAATAGGCCCTCCAAAAAAAATGCGAAAAAAGCCCCCCGTATTCTTTCTAAAACCAAAAGAAAATTTTTATAACTATTGAAATAATTCAAACCCAGTCAATAATATACAAAATGTATGTATATTTCTTGAGATTCTTTACATAGGTAACATTTTTTGTAAAGGTAAAAAAGAAATATCAATGAAATGAATATATGAACTTGTGCTCAATAAACTTAATTGCAAAATAGCAAAAAAGAATTTGAACCTAAATGGTTTTTAAACAGTAAAATATTATTACAAATACACAATGTTCAATAAAAATGAAATACCTATAAGTTTATGTTCTGTGTACCAATTACATTAAGGTTAAATAATTCTACAAAGTTGTTCCTTTAAAGCAAATGAAAAGAATGAGTTAATAACTTCATTTGTAAACCACAAAAGTTCAAAAAAATTAAGTCATTTATTGGACAGTAGTTAAACAACAGGTTATTTACTTAGTGTAGTATCTTGGAAGAATTTATGTATGGATGAAATACATAAAAGGTACACATTTCATGTGTAGTTATTTACAACACACTCGAAAGAAGTGTCTTTCAAAAGCAAAATAAAGACATAGTTATGAAAAATTACTGAATTTTTAGTATTTAGTAAGTTTTTCAAAAGCAGTTCTTACTTATTAGTAAGTAGTTATCGTAAAATACATGAAAAACATCAATAGTTTGAAGTCAAACATTTTAAATTTGTAGGCTGTGACCATCTACTAGTTAGCTAGGCACCTTCTAAGCTTGTTAAATCTATCTCTCTAAACCCCACATAGAAGTTTTTGTCTTTGGGATGAGGTAACAGAAAACCTTTCAATTATTTCTTTGTTAGAAATAGACTCAAGTACATCTTTTTCTGCAGCCTGAACCATTAAATTGGACAACCATGAGTCTCCCATAGCTGATCTGAGGCTGTTTTTGATCATTTTAAATCGACTTATTGCTCTTTCTGCTGATTAACAAGTAACTGTTAAGGAGAGTAAAGTTGTATAAACCACTTTCAGAGCACTCGCTTAGCGTCTTGCTAAGTTTGAATAATAACTTCCTGTGCAAATCCTAAACATAACTATTTTAGCTAATTCAGATTCAATTATATAATAATAATTATAAATATATTTTCATTAATTGACATTCTATCTGGTGACTTCGTAGTATATTTTTGAATGTCGTCATGTTAAACATGGTTTCAATAAACTCTACGCCCCCCCACCAAAACGTTTTTTGGAACCCCCCGCCCAAGAATTTCAATGACGCAGTCTGCGTCATAGCCCCCTCCTCTGTGGGCACCCCTGCATTGGCCTACATTCATCACACTTACCTACCTCAACAACAAAACTCATAAAATAGCAGCTTCATTCAGGAAACTCAAATATAAAATAGCTTACAGAACAACTAATTCACTCAAAACACACTTGCAGTCTCAGACAACATCTCAAAACAAGTACAACAGATCTGTAATTTACAAATTTGAAATGTGATGACTGCAACAAGTTCTATATAGGACAAACTGGCAGGACATTCACCACTAGATTCAAAGAACACACAAGAGCCATCTCACACCCAAACACACATTCCACTTTTGCTGAACACATCATTTCAACAGGCCACAGTTATACAGACATTGACACTAATTAAGGCACACTACACTTCATTCACAAAAGCCAGAAACTCAATGTTTTAGAAC
This sequence comes from Conomelus anceps, assembly GCA_948455865.1. NCBI lineage: Eukaryota > Metazoa > Arthropoda > Insecta > Hemiptera > Delphacidae > Conomelus > Conomelus anceps. The sequence goes on along the minus strand of OX418225.1, from coordinate 30,627,206 downwards.
AATATGAGATATACAAACATGCAAAGCAGCAGCCTGACAACATTTTAAATGATCAACTTGACTTGTTCTCACATAGGCCTACTCTATTTGACAAAATAATCCCAATTTCAAACCTCCCGCCTACTCATCCCCCCACCCCTTCACCATTCCAACATAACTAACCCTCAAACTCATGCCTTGAATCAGTGTACTGTGGGTCGTCTGATGATGCTCTAGACAACAGAGCGAAACGGCCGTCACGCCATAACGTGAGTCAATTTCCATTCAAAAGTGTTTTTTAAGTTTATAGTAAATATTTTCTTTCTAAGGTCTGTAGCAATATTCGAAAAAAGTCATTGAATATATTAGCCACTTTTTCCGCAGATGTTTCAATTGAATTATTGCCATTTTTTATAATAATCTCATTATTAACATTCTTCTTCGAGCCTCTGTCTATTATACCTTTTACAACATCCCAATGTTTCTTTGGATTGCGTTCATTGCCTTCGAATAAATCTCTGTAATATTTATCTTTACATTTTTTCTTATTTCATAGTATAAAGAACTTTTTAATTGGTTATAATTCCGTTTCACAGCTACATTATCAGGATGCTTTTTATAATGTTTGTATAAAATATTTTCTCCCTTGACTTTCTGTAACAAACCTCTATGCATCCAAGGCTTAAGTTTAACAAGTTCTTTTTTAACACTACACTGAACAAGATTTGAATAATTTTTTATCATTAAATCTAGCTTATGGAAAAAAATACTGAAAGCCAATGACGGCGAAGCAGCTGAATACACCAAAGATCAATAACACCTATCAAGAGCAGCATTGAGAGCAAGGAAATCTATCCTGGATGTATGAGTGGTTCTCTTATTCAAAATTAAACTCTCACATTCAACATGAGATATTGTCATACAGTGGTCAGTTATTTGAACATCAGTCACATTACTGTTACATGTCAAGTTAGTGTTGATATTACGTCTGAACAATACATGATCTATCATTGTTGAAGTGTCACGAATGATTCGTGTTGGCTCATTGATAGTAGACTCAAAACCATGACTAACTATTATTATCCTGTATTTGTCAACAACACTATTCTCTTTCAGAAGATTTATATTTATATCCCCATTTATCATTACATTTTTATTATTTATGGTTTCTAAGAAATTAAGAAACTCCTCAAGAAAAACATGTTCATTATAATCTTGTAACGGTACACTCCAACAATATCAATAATTGATTTATCATGTGATAATGGAATTTTAACATGAACATAATCAAAAGAATTACAGTCTAAGTCACCATCAATGTGATGACGCACTGAAATTCATTCGACACGAACACACAAAAACACCCCCCCCCCCCCTGTGATGATTACATTTAGCATATCTTAAATAACCCTGTATTGAAAATAAATCTAACTCATTTTCGTCTATCCATATTTCAGATAAAATTATAACATGAGGCTACTTTTCCAAGCACTCCAATTTTGCCAAAAATAAATCGAAATACCTTCTCATACTACGAATGTTTAGCTGGATTACTACAATACCATGATAATTATATTATGTTTTATTTTCTGCTAGAGGAAGATTCTATCCTATGAATGTAACTTCATATTTCAAATTTTCCAGTTCATAATGGGACCACTAAAATTACAAATTGTGCAGGCTCAATCATCACGGAAAAATATGTGCTGAGTGCAGCACATTGTTTTCAAAGTGAAAAACACCTGTACTCTACAATAGAGTGAGTGAATTACTTTTTTCTAAAATGCATGATTTTACTCTTTTGAATAGGAAATGGTTTTTTGTCTACTTTATATTCTATATGTTGGCAAATCATACAATTTGATTAAACAGTGCCAGTTTTCATATTGTTCAATAAGTATTCTGTCATACTTACATTGAATTATATTGGTCTAAATATTGTACTAAATGTCCAAAAATTTACTTTAAATCGGGCATTATCACAAACATTGATTAACAAGCAAAGAAAATTCAAGAAGATAAGCAAGTAGGGGAAAAATCTGCCATCAAAACTATCAAACATATTTTTCTTGATTTTGATGAAAAAGAAGCAAATGTCTAAGTTTTGAGACTGTGTAATGTAAGCCTTTTAATTTGAAATAAGAGCCGAATATTTTATTTGAATTATAGGCTTCTAATATATATTTTATCATCAATTAAAGTTGGTTCTAATACCTACTTTTAAATTTTGGTCTTTACATCAATGTCTCAAGAATATTTTTTGCGTGTTTTGATTGATTTATTAATGTTTTTCTTGCTGATGGAACCCTAAGACTTGTACATGAGTTGTACAATGATGTTATGAATGATGGATTGCTTTGCGCAGTTATGTTTGTATTCTTATAAATATAATCATACATTATTCACTCATTTTTTACAGTCGGAAAATAATAGTTGGGGAATGGGATTTAAATCAAGATCCTGACTGTGTTGACGCTTTTTGTGCACCAAAAGCAATCATTCATGAGACAGCAAGATTCTTAAATCATCCAAATTATGATCAATCTAAAAGTGGATACGATATATCTCTTGTGGAGAGTCAAACTGAGTTTATTTTCAATGGTAATGTCTTATAATGAATTTTCAATTATTAATTTGTAAGAATTAATGAAAAAAGCCTTCAGAATGTGAAAAAATTGGTAAAATTTTCAAAGGAGTTAATGCTTGGAATGCAAAAGGTTTTTTGAGTACTACTCACATCTCACAAGAAAAGTTGCCACTATTAAAATGAATTTAGTGTTTGTTCAGATGAAAACTATCCAGAAGTATTTGATGATAACAATAATAATAATAATAATAATAACAATAATAATAATAATTATAACCTCTAAGAGTTGGAACAAAATGGAGTGAAGAGAGAAAAGCTGGTGGGCAAAGAAGAACAAGTCTAAAAAATGAACCATCTTTACTCAGCATCTTCTACTTTGGGAGTTTTATGTCTAATAATAATAATACAGTAATAGTGGACTAACTAGGAAAATCTTTGATATGGTCAACAGCTCAAACAAAAAACCAACTGGTTTCAGGAAGTTGAAGAAGACTTGAAACAAGCAGGTTTGAATAACGAGATAGTAAACTCAAGAGACACATTCCGAATCAGGACTAAGAGCATAAAATTTAAAGTAAAAGAAAAAAGAAAACTGGAAGAGTATGGACAGAGAAAAGGAAGCAGGAACACAGCCAAAGAATGGAGAGATTTTGTGAGGAGAAGAGGAGGAGTGATAATGGATGATCATTTGATGTATTCAAGTTAAACACTGTCCTGAAGGGCTGGCTATAATGGATAATAATAATTATAATAATGCTAATAATAATTTTGAAAGCCAATCCAACTTGGTCATCCCAGTAATAATCTTTCTCTACCATACCTCGCCATTGCAGACGATTTAGCATTATTGATGGATGATGAAGAGACCGCGGTCAAACAGGTTAAAGCGTTAAAGGAATGTGCAGAAAAAGTAGGGTTGCAAATCTCATTTGAAAAAATTCATATGTTCAAAAGTAGAAATTGAAAGTTTGAAAACAAAGTATGGTAGGGTCAACAGGGTTCCACACTTCAAGTACCTTGGGGTAGATAGTAAACTCAAGAGACACATTCCGAATCAGGATTAAGAGCATAAAATTTAAAGTAAAAGAAATTGAACCAACAGGCCTTGAAAGAACATCATGGCATAATCGCCTCCAAAAAGTGAAGAAAGCTGTAGGATTAGTTCAAAACCTTTACAACAAGAAATGCATGTCCTGACAGACCAAAATCCGGCACTACAACACTGTTATAAAACCAACGATTCTATATGCAAGTGAAACTCTGGTACTTCACACAAAGATAGAAATTGAAGAAATTAAAAAGGAAGAACGAAAAATTAACAAGAAAATTTTAGGAGCTCGACTCACTGAAGAAGGATACAGAGGCTGCAAACAATAGAAACAACTGAACGTTTATTAACTTTTCAAGTGAATTAAACGACTTGCAGTCAAATTTTATTTAAAATAAGTAGTATATTTCACTTACTTTGTAGGCCGAACGTTTTCGAGTTGTTGAAACCCATCTTCAAGGCATCCTAGATATCGATGTTGGTTTAGTTGGTTAGAAGAGCTGTGGTTTCTGTATAATGTGGTCAAAAAGTTTGTGTGATTTAAAATTTAACTGTTCGTTGAGGATGTTCTGTTTATTGTGTGTGGTGTATTTGTAAATTTCAAATTGTTCCAAGGTGTTGAGTTCGTGTCCTTTAGATTTTATATATAGAATGTTTAAGTTGGTAGTGATGTCAGTAAAAGTGTGTCCAGATTGAATGATGTGGTCTGCAAAAGTCGATTCTGTTTTTGTATGTGAAGCTTGTAAATGTTCCTTGTAGCGTTGTTTGAATGCACGGCCTGTTTGTCCTATGTAAAATTTGTTACAGTCAGAGCAGTTCAGTTTGTAGATCCCTGGGAGATCATATTTGTTCATGTTCATTGTGGTTCTTGGTGCAAGTGCATTTTTTATTTTGTTTTTTGTTCTGAATGCGATGGTGTGGCCAGCTTTTTTGAAGATTTTGGCAAGTCTGGTTGATTGTGGATTAATGTACTGTATGTCATTGTGATGTATTTTTTGTTGGTATTGTTGGTGTTTTGTTTTTTGTTTGTTATTTTATGGTTGAGTTTGTCAATTAGGTCGTGTTTGTAGCCGTTTTCTTGTGCTAGGTATTCTATTGTGTTTAGTTCAGTGTTGTAATTTTCAGTGGATAGTGGTGTGTTGTTCAGTCTGTGTAGCATAGATCTGAATGCTGAGTGTTTGTGTCGGTTGGATGATTGGAGGTGCTGTGTATTTGGGTATCTGTCATTGTCGGTTTTCTGTAAATGTTGAAGCTGTGTTTTTGGTTTTTGTTCTTCGTAATTGAGAGGTCTAGGAAATTTATTGATTTGTTGTGTTCATATTCTGCTGTGTATTGAATGTTTTTGTGTATTTTGTTTATGTGTGATCGGAGCTGTTCACATTGTCTTTTGTTCCCTCTGAATAGTAGTAGAATGTCATCTACATATCTGTGCCAGCATATTATGTTCTGTGAGAATCTGTTGTTAAAGAGTATGTGGGTGTTTTCGCAGTGATGGAGATAGATCTCAGCAAATATGCTGGATATTGGTGAGCCCATTGGCAATCCATCAGGTTGTGAGTAAAATTTGTTGTTGAATGTGAAGTAATTTTGTTGAGTGATGATTTTTAGGATGTCTATTATTTCATTTATATGTTTAGTAGCTGTGTTGTTGTGAATAAGCATGTCTTTTATTATTTCTATTGTTTCATTGATAGGTATGTTGGTGTATAAATTTGTTATATCAAAAGATGCAAGAGTGGAGTTGTGAGGAATGTGTGTGTCTTTTTTTTTGAGATGAGGTCGCTACTGTTTTTTATGTATGTGTTGTTGTTAATGTTAATTAGTTTTGTGAGCAATTGGTCCAAAAAACCAAAAACACAGCTTCAACATTTACAGAAAACCGACAATGACAGATACCCTAATACACAGCACCTCCAATCATCCAACACAACACAAACACTCAGCATTCAGATCCATGCTACACAGATTGAACAACACACCACTATCCACTAAAAATTACAACACTGAATTAAACTCAATAGAATACCTAGCACAAGAAAACGGCTACAAACACAACCTAATTGACAAACTCAACCATAAAATAACAAACAAAAAACAAAACACCAACAATACCAACAAAAAATACATCACAATCTTCTTCTTCTTCCTCGCCCTTTCCCGCTACACGGGGTCGGCTTTCCCTATGATGACTCTCCAAGCATCTCTATCTTGAGCATCTTGTTCAGTTAAATTTAGCATCTTCATATCCCTCTGGATAATCGTCGTCCACGAAGTTTGTGGTCTTCCTCGCCCTCTTCTCTTGGTATCCATGGAAAGGCATTTCCTGACAATGTGATCACCCGGCCTACGCATGACATGTCCATACCATCTCAGTCTTGACTCTGACACTTTATGAGCAATGGGCGCGACCTTAAAACTGCCTCTTATATATGTGTTGCGTATCTTGTCTTTAAGAGTGACTCCACCTGACCATCGCAGCATCCTCATTTCCGCTGTATGCAGTTTCTGTTCATGGCACTTTTTTACAGGCCAGGCTTCGCTTGCATACAGCATTGCTGGTCTTACCACTGCTTTATATACTTTGCCTTTCGTCTTCATTGGCATCTTCGTGTCACACAGGACTCCAGTAAGTGATCGCAACTTGCACCATGCCACCGAAACTCTGTGAGCAATGTCATTGTCGATTGTTCCATCTTCAGATATCACCGACCCTAAATATTTGAAAGACTTCACTCGTGGGAGTTCAGCACCATCCACCGTCAGATGGTTATCTGCTGCCATGGCTCTGGTACAGCTGAAATCGCAGATCATGTACTCTGTTTTTGTTCTGCTAATACGCAACCCATTCTCTTCTAGGCATTTTGTCCATTCATCAAGACTTTCCTGAATTTCCTCACGGTTGTCCGAAATCAGAACCACGTCATCGGCATACAAGATGTTCCAGGGAGTAGGTTTTTGAATTTTGGCTGTTAGATAATCCATAACTATATTGAACAGTAATGGGCTAAGTGCACTACCCTGGTGCACTCCCACATTGATATTAAATTTCTTAGACAGTCCTGCGGGGCATCTCACTTTTGTGCTGATATCTGTATACATATCCATTGCTATGTTGATGTAGTGCTCTGGAATGCCTTGTGCTCTCAAAGCTTGCCATATTATCGACCTAGGTACTCGGTCAAAGGCTTTTTCCAGATCAATAAAAGCCAGCCACACTTCATCTTTGTTCCCTCTTGCCTTTTCAATGAGTGTCCTGACAGCATGAATAGCATCCATGGTTCCCCTACCTGGTGTAAATCCAAACTGGTTGTCTGTCAGGGTTATCAAGTTTTGGAGGCGTTTATTTATAATCCTCTCCCAGATTTTGAGTGTGTGCGATGTTAATTTAATGCCTCTAAAATTTCCGCATTCCCGAACATCGCCCTTGTTCTTATAGAAGGGTACCAGGATGCTGCTTCTCCAAGAGTGTGGCATTGTTTTAGTTTGGAGAATGTTGTTAAATAATTTTGTAAGCCATACTTCACCATCAGCTTTCAGACACTTCCACAGTTCGGCAGGTATTTGGTCAGGCACTGTGCACTTCCTGTACTGAGATATACTCAATGGGTCCATGAACTCTCGGTTCTTCTGCTTCTTCTTTGCGGGGAAACTCTTCATTGAAGAGTTCATTGTAGTACCCATACCACCGCTCACTGTCTTCTCGTCGCTTGGGGGGGACGCCCTAGTATTCTCGTCGCTTGGGGGGGACGCCCTAGTATTTTCGTCGCTTGAGGGGGACGCCCTAGTATCCTCGTCGCTTGAGGGGGACGCCCTAGCCTTTGCTCTCTTCTTGCTTGTGTCTCTCATCATAGGTATAAAAATTGGCGTATTGTTTTACAGTCGGTTGCCACCTGACACCAAGGCCGTATTCCTCCTGGAGGAATTGAGAGCCGCCGTTGACCATAAATGTGGTTCATCCGCCGCCATCTCTAAGACTGCTCCGGCCTGAACAGCCATCCTGTGAAGAGCCTCTACTCCAGATATGCCAGAGAAGCCTCGCCACTGGGTTTGATGACGGAGTTTTCTCTCCGGCCTGCTTGGTCCGCGGGAGGTATTTTATTTCCCTCCTACCCTGCATATCTGCCGAGCTTTCCCCTATCCGCCACCTTGGGGACGCGCCCTCTAGGGGTTAAGGCTCCCCCGAAAAAATACATCACAATGACATACATTAATCCACAATCAACCAGACTTGCCAAAATCTTCAAAAAAGCTGGCCACAACATCGCTTTCAGAACAAAAAACAAAATAAAAAATGCACTTGCACCAAGAACCACAATGAACATGAACAAATATGATCTCCCAGGGATCTACAAACTGAACTGCTCTGACTGTAACAAATTTTACATAGGACAAACAGGCTGTGCATTCAAACAATGCTACAAGGAACATTTACAAGCTTCACATACAAAAACAGAATCGACTTTTGCAGACCACATCATTCAATCTGGACACACTTTTACTGACATCACTACCAACTTAAACATTCTATATATAAAATCTAAAGGACACGAACTCAACACCTTGGAACAATTTGAAATTTACAAACACACCACACACAATAAACAGAACTTCCTCAACGAACAGTTAAATTTTAAATCACACAAACTTTTTGACCACATTATACAGAAACCACAGCTCTTCTAACCAAAAAACCAACATTGATATCTAGGATGCCTTGAAGATGGGTTTCAACAACTCGAAAACATTCGGCCTACAAAGTAAGTGAAATACTACTTATTTTAAATGAAATTTGACTGCAAGTTGTTTAATTCACTTGAAAAGTTAATATTAACAATGCAGTTCATCATGGAACAAGAAATCCAGGAATTTAATTCAGCAAGACAAGCTACTATCCATGCCTACAGATGGACAGTGTTTAAGGTTAGAAGAAAACATTTACACATTAAATTCAACGAAAACTGTCTCAACTCAAAATTACACCAAACTACGCTAAATTCAAAACTAACAACAAATCAAAACCAGCTCAAATAGCCAAAACTAATGCAGAAACTACCTTCATCAAAGAGAGCATCAAACTTTTACATAAACAGAAAGACATACACAATTTGAAACTCCTCAAACTACATCTATCTATCACACAAAAATACGGACACAGTTTCTTTCTTGAATTATCAGAAGCAACAAACACTTGGGTGCAACAAAAACTTGACAAAATTAAGCAAAGACACAACAAAAAAATACATAACCTAACACCTCCTAGACCAGCCATTCAATCTGCTCACACTTTTTATAGTAAAACTGTCAACCTAACAAATGTAGATTTTACAGAAACCGAACTCAACTTATTGAACAAAGGTCTAAAACATAACCTAAACTACAAAAACAATAGACCCACATTAAAAACATAGTCATTGAAACAGAAACATGCATCCAACGAACAGATCCACAAATACATGACGAACTTAGACTAGAAACCTACAACACAATAACAACCAACAACTCACAACCACATCCGTCCATAACACCAGAAAACCACACTATAAACTAATTGAAACAAAAAGCTCTAACTCACAACCTCACCTATATCAAAGCAGACAAAGGCAACACTACAGTTATCATGAACAATGAAGAACTCAACAGAAAAACACTTGACTACATAAACAAAAATAACATAAAACAACTGCGCACCGATCCCACAAATGTATACCAAACAACAGTCAAGCAAGTAATCAACAGGACAAATCATATAATTAATGATTCACAAAAAAGAAGACTAAAACAAATACACCCTTCTGCACCATCACTTCAAACCCTCCTCAAAATTCACAAACCTGACATACCTATAAGACCAATTGTAAACTACTGAGAAGCCCCAGAATACAAACTAGCAAAACACATGGACCAAATGCTCAGAAAACTAATTAACATTAACAACAACACATACATAGAAAACAGTAGCGACCTCATCTCAAAAATAAAAGACACACACATTCCTCACAACTCCACTCTTGCATCTTTTGATATAACAAATTTATACACCAACATACCTATCAATGAAACAATAGAAATAATAAAAAACATGCTTATTCACAACAACAAAGCTACTGAACATATAAATAAAATAATAAACATCCTAAAAATCATCACTCAACAAAATTACTTCACATTCAACAACAAATTTTACTCACAACCTGATGGATTGCCAATGGGCTCACCAATATCCAGCATATTTGCCGAGATCTATCTCCAACACTGCGAAAACACCCACATACTCTTTAACAACAGATTCTAACAGAACATAATATACTGGCACAGATATGTAGATGACATTCTACTACTATACAGAGGGAACAAAAGACAATGTGAACAGCTCCGATCACACATAAACAAAATACACAAAAACATTCAATACACAGCAGAATATGAACACAACAAATCAATAAATTTCCTAGACCTCTCAATTACAAAGAACAAAAACCAAAAACACAGCTTCAACATTTACAGAAAACCGACAATGACAGATACCCAAATACACAGCACCTCCAATCATCCAACACAACACAAACACTCAGCATTCAGATCTATGCTACACAGACTGAACAACACACCACTATCCACTGAAAATTACAACACTGAACTAAACACAATAGAATACCTAGCACAAGAAAACGGCTACAAACACGACCTAATTGACAAACTCAACCATAAAATAACAAACAAAAAACAAAACACCAACAATACCAACAAAAAATACATCACAATGACATACATTAATCCACAATCAACCAGACTTGCCAAAATCTTCAAAAAAGCTGGCCACACCATCGCATTCAGAACAAAAAACAAAATAAAAAATGCACTTGCACCAAGAACCACAATGAACATGAACAAATATGATCTCCCAGGGATCTACAAACTGAACTGCTCTGACTGTAACAAATTTTACATAGGACAAACAGGCCATGCATTCAAACAATGCTACAAGGAACATTTACAAGCTTCACATACAAAAACAGAATCGACTTTTGCAGACCACATCATTCAATCTGGACACACTTTTACTGACATCACTACCAACTTAAACATTCTATATATAAAATCTAAAGGACACGAACTCAACACCTTGGAACAATTTGAAATTTACAAATACACCACACACAATAAACAGAACATCCTCAACGAACAGTTAAATTTTAAATCACACAAACTTTTTGACCACACTATACAGAAACCACAGCTCTTCTAACCAAAAAACCAACATCGATATCTAGGATGCCTTGAAGATGGGTTTCAACAACTCGAAAATGTTCGGCCTACAAAGTAAGTGAAATACTACTTATTTTAAATAAAATTTGACTGCAAGTCGTTTAATTCACTTGAAAAATTAATATTAACAACGCAGTTCGTCATGGAACAAGAAATCCAGGAATTGAACGTTTTTCAAACATTGGAGTTGACATTCGGAAAAGGCGTATGAAGTTCTTCGGACATCTCAATAGATTACCTAATAACAGACTAACGAAACAGATAATTGAATATGCAACAAAACTCAAAATTTCAACACCTTGGTTAGATGGAATTCGTAAGGACATGACAAACGCCAACATAACACAAACAGAGATTTTTGAAAAAAAAAAACAATTTAGACACAAGGTAGACAATTGGAAAATTACAAATCCGCCAAAAGAAAAGCAATTTAGACCTAAGTGGTCAGAAGAACTCAAAAAAGCCTTTTCAGAAACGATGAAAGCCTATTGGGGTATGGTAATAAGAAAAACAAAAGGATTACATGACTGAGTCTTTTGCTTATCGTCTTCCATCTTGGGAGAATTCGCCAATAATAATAATAATAATAATAATAATAATTATATTACTTAATATTATTTCAGCTGACTAGGAATAACAAATTAATCAAAAATTGCTTAAAACTAAATTATCAAAATTGAACTGAACAACAACACTGTCGAGCTTAACCCTTGACATAAAATCCTCCAAATTCAAACGAATTAACAATAAAAGGGAGAATACAATATTATTAATTTCAATCAATTAAGATTAAGTGAGCAAATTTTCACCTAATCACTAGCTATCAGCCTTAATCCACTGAATTGAATTATCAAGAGTAAATCATAAGAATTAACCAATAACATTATGACCATCAAATAATAAAAATTAACCAATAAAAATTATGATCATTAAATAATAAACGATTGACTTGTGAGCTGAGTTTTACAGCCACGGAAAATTTTTTTATTAAATTCGATTATTGTGTTATTATTCAATAGCGGTATCACAGAATGATGGTGTAACATGACACCAACTTACAAGTAGTGGCAATGCCCCAAATGTAGGCCAGGTGAGTGACCGCTGGCCGGTTGTCACTTAATTGAAAATTTGACACATCACTTTTAAACAATACACTTTACTTTAATAGTTGTCACTTTTACAATGCTAGTGAGCTTATCAAGAACTAACTGTCTAAGGATGAGCTTGAGATTATTAAATTTAGTTTACTCACAAACAGCCACTCACTTAACATCTGCTATATGTGTAACCAGCTTCCCTTATGCGACACCGACTGTCCTGAGCATTCCTTCAGCTTAATTTTAGTTGTTATTAATTTTCACTGACCTCAAGATTTATCTTTTCAATCTTGCACTATATTTATATCTTGAAATTTTAAACAACATAATTTATTGCAAGTTGGATTTCATGCTTGGAAAATTGATAGCATTACTCCAAATATTTATATCGAGTTAATTTGGGAAGTTTGCTATCATTTTCTACCCTCTTAATTTCTTGATTTTATAGCCTGATAATGGATGACAATTTTGAATGAATAATTTAATAACAAAACTTAATCAATGCGAATAGTATTAGTCATTCCAATTACATAGAATTATTCATTAATAATTGAAAAAATAACTGTAAGAAGCAGACAGAATTGAATACAGTCCTGCCAGCTGATCAATATGTTAAATTTCTAAACTTCAGTTATTGAGCTCTTGATCTTTTTTTATCACACCTTAGGCTGGGGCTCCACTTGCCGTTATTTATCGCGCTGCAAATTGTTGTTGATACCTTAAGTCAGATAAATGAGAAGGTAGCGAATAAATGGAGGTGGCTCCACTAGCGACAGTCTGCAGCGTGCAACATTTTACAGCGCGCTGCAGAATGAAGCGTCGCGCGGAAATGGAACCTGTCCCATTTTCACGTCACACTTTGCCACCATTAGATGGCTCTACTAGCTGTAGACTGTAGTAATGCGGCAGTCTGCAGCTGAACAGCATCCAAGGCGCAAGCAAAATCGATGCTATTCTGTTAAACGTTGTATTATGAATTGTTTCAAGTAAAGTGAATTATTTTGAGAACAATGGAGTTTGAACTTGATTGCGATGTTATTATATTAGAAGTAGAGAAATACCCCATTTTATACAATAAAAGTGATGAGAATTATAAAAACAGAAATGCTAGAGTCGTAACAAGTAATCAAAGGAGTTTTGAGACACGCAATGAAATTCAAAAAACTTGTCTGAATACTTTCTTAATTTGCGATGCAACGTATGGAACAAGCCTTTAGACTTCCTGTTGCTTATTATTGGGTTAATTCACCATTATCTCTTGTGTAACCGGCGTTGTCTATAAACTAAAAGTACCGGTACACTGAGTACAACACTACGAATATCAACTCGCGGCATGATCGGTCCCGGGTCACATCTACCCTTGAGATTATTAAATTTAGTTTACTCACAAACAGCCACTCACTTAACATCTGCTATATGTGTAACAAGCTTCCCTTATGCGACACCGACTGTCCTGAGCATTCCTTCAGCTTAATTTTAGTTGTTATTAATTTTCACTGACCTCAAGATTTATCTTTTCAATCTTGCACTATATTTATATCTTGAAATTTTAAACAACATACAGTAATTTATTGCAAGTTGGATTTCATGTTTGGAAAATTGATAGCATTACTCCAAATATTTATATCGAGTTAATTTGGGAAGTTTGCTATCATTTTCTACCCTCTTAATTTCTTGATTTTATAGCCTGATAATGGATGACAATTTTGAATGAATAATTTAATAACAAAACTTAATCAATGCGAATAGTATTAGTCATTCCAATTACATAGAATTATTCATTAATAATTGAAAAAATAACTGTAAGAAGCAGACAGAATTGAATACAGTCCTGCCAGCTGATCAATATGTTAAATTTCTAAACTTCAGTTATTGAGCTCTTGATCTTTTTTTTATCACACCTTAGGCTGGGGCTCCACTTGCCGTTATTTATCGCGCTGCAAATTGTTGTTGATACCATAAGTCAGATAAATGAGAAGGTAGCGAATAAATGGAGGTGGCTCCACTAGCGACAGTCTGCAGCGTGCAACATTTTACAGCGCGCTGCAGAATGAAGCGTCGCGCGGAAATGGAACCTGTCCCATTTTCACGTCACACTTTGCCACCATTAGATGGCTCTACTAGCTGTAGACTGTAGTAATGCGGCAGTCTGCAGCTGAACAGCATCCAAGGCGCAAGCAAAATCGATGCTATTCTGTTAAACGTTGTATTATGAATTGTTTCAAGTAAAGTGAATTATTTTGAGAACAATGGAGTTTGAACTTGATTGCGATGTTATTATATTAGAAGTAGAGAAATACCCCATTTTATACAATAAAAGTGATGAGAATTATAAAAACAGAAATGCTAGAGTCGTAACAAGTAATCAAAGGAGTTTTGAGACACGCAATGAAATTCAAAAAACTTGTCTGAATACTTTCTTAATTTGCGATGCAACGTATGGAACAAGCCTTTAGACTTCCTGTTGCTTATTATTGGGTGAATCCACCATTATCTCTTGTGTAACCGGCGTTGTCTATAAACTAAAAGTACCGGTACACTGAGTACAACACTACGAATATCAACTCGCGGCATGATCGGTCCCGGGTCACATCTACCGCTACAATGAACTGCTAGTGAAGCCACAGCGAGCGAGACGACGCTGCAGATTGCAGTTTCTTTTCTGTTGCCTGTGAAGCCACCCAATTGTCGCGTGTAGCGCCTGCAAATTGCAGCGTGATAAACTACGGCCAGTGGAGTACTCACAATATAGATGTACCTACAATAGTTGAAGGGTACTTATAGTTGTAAGCTACCGCAGTTTTTGAAGAGACTTGAAAATATAGAAATATTATAAACAGAATTTATTAATTTCGAATTCCTTTTAATTGCTATTACTTTATACTGAAGACTACGCAAAGGCGGATATTGACAACAGCATTGAACAACTGATGGGAATCGATGAATGCTACTGTACAAAAATATCAGTCACAACCGAGAATCGAACCACGGACCTCTCAATTGCCGGTTGAGCGCCCTTAACCACTAGACCATGGAGACCTTGGTATGTGACACCATCTTGTACTTGGTCTGTAAGTAACAACACCATCAGGACCAGGTTTTTTGGGAACAATAACAACAGGAGCTGACCACGGTGATGTGCTTGTGCACTCCTGGAGCCAGCAGGTCAAGAAGACAACTTGCATAAAGGAGTCTTACACGGCTGATGTGAAGGATGGAGACCTTGGTCTCCATGGTCTAGTGGTTAAGGGCGCTCAACCGGCAATTGAGAGGTCCGTGGTTCGATTCCCGGTGGTGACTGATATTTTTGTACAGTAGCATTCATCGATTCCCATCAGCTGTTCAATGCTGTTGTCAATATCCGCCATTGCGGAAGTCTTCAGTATAAAGTAATAGCAATTAAAAGGAATTCAAAATTAATAAATTCTGTTTATGTATATTTGTCAGTTTATTCAATTGTCAGTTTATTCAATTGTCAGTTACTTCAAACTAATTTAAAAACAATTGAAAAAATATTTAGTTGATAATGCTTTTTATAGTACCGTATACAAAAGTTCCTTCTACATCAAAATTAAGCCTCACCTCAACTAATTGATATAGTAATATTATGGTATCTAGTGTATAAGAGTGTATAATTGGTATAATTAATTATTGATCTGACTTGTCTTATACTCCTAACTGGAGTCTCCAAGATGTAATCTACAAAAAAATAATAAAAATATATATATAAACATAATTTATTAATATCGAATTCCTTTAATTGCTATTACTTTATACTGAAGACTTCCGCAATGGCGGATATTGACAACAGCATTGAAAAGCTGATGGGAATCGATGAATGCCACTGTACAAAAATATCAGTCACCACCGGGAATCGAACCACGGACCTCTCAATTGCCGGTTGAGCGCCTTAACCACTAGACCATGGAGACCTTTCTGCACAGGAGCATTCATTTTCAACTTGGCCATATCGACTCGTATCTCACAAGTTAGTTTGAAGTGACTGACAATTGAATAAACTGACAAATATACATAAACATAATTTATTAATATCGAATTCCTTTAATTGCTGTTACTTTATACTGAAGACTTCCGCAATGGCGGATATTGACAGCAGCATTGAAAAGCTGATGGGAATCGATGAATGCTACTGTACAAAAAGATCAGTCACCACCGGGAATGGATGTATATTTGTCAGTTTATTCAATTGTCAGTCACTTCAAACTAACTTGTGAGATACGAGCCGATATGGTCAAGTTGAAAATGAATGCTCCTGTGCAGAAAGGTCTCCATGGTCTAGTGGTTAAGGGCGCTCAACCGGCAATTGAGAGGTCCGTGGTTCGATTCCCGGTGATGACTGATATTTTTGTACAGTAGCATTCATCGATTCCCATCAGCTTTTCAATGCTTTTGTCAATATCCGCCATTTCGGAAGTCTTCAGTATAAAGTAATAGCAATAATTAAAGGAATTCGATATTAATAAATTATGTTTATGTATATTTGTCAGTTTATTCAATTGTCAGTCACTTCAAACTAACTTGTGAAATATAGAGCAAACCTGCTCTAGAACATGGCATGCGATAGTAGAGTAGGTTAATTTCCACACAAAAAAATGTTTATAAAAAATGTAATCTTTGATAGTTTTAGTCATGTAGTCTTATATGTATATGTATATGTATATGTATTTGTTTAGATTTAGTTTTAAATGGAAATAAAATATTTATTTATTTATTTATATATAGATGATGTTCACCAATAATGAGTTTTGCTTTAGACTCATTGAAGGGATATTAAGCCCATATTTATGAACCTACCTTGAGTCTTCTTCAACTCAAGGGTGTCTTGAAAACGCTCTTGAATAAATGATTTTCAAGTCAGCCTTGAGTTAAGGGAACCTCAAGGTAAGTTCATGAATAAACCTTATAATTTGTTTTATAACGAAATAGTATAACATCTACTGAGACTTGTTTTTCTATCATGACAGAATTCGTTGCTCCCATTTGTTTGGAATATGGCAGTTTACTTCGGCTGGACTACATTGGCGAATACGGGTTAAATGCTGGGTGGGGAACCAGTGGCTGGGGTAAGTGAGAAGAATTATTATAGGGTACCCAACAAAATTCAACCTTGGAGTCTTGGTATTAATATCATAAACAAGCTTATTTTATCGTTTGTAAATTATAATTCAATTAAATAATTGATAGTCTACAATAATTTTATTAATTTTCATTGCAAAAACAAGCCGATGTCAATTCCTGGCTCTCTGCATTTTATATCATTTCATAGTGCAGTATGGATGAACTCATCCATTGAGCGCAAGAACAACATTATTGCACTGCTGATTCACCCTTCAAATCAAATTTATTTTTTCTTGAAATGTAAAGTTACAACAAATTGCTTAGTAAAATAAAAAATATATAATAAAATTTGAGTAACTTCAAGAATTTTTTATGCTTATGGACTCTTCAACTTCTCACTTAGCAAAATGATGTTTTTCATGATATTTCAGATTCTCACCATAAATCAGTTCGTGCAGACACTTTACAAAAACTGACATCGCCAATATGTGAATGTGAAAAAAAAGTCGCAAGGGAATTGTTTATTTGTGCCGGAGGTGTTAAAAATGAATTTTGTTACCAGGGTGACTCTGGATCGCCGTTAATGATGGCTAAATCTGTCGGTCGGAACAGACCCAGGTATTTTGTGATTGGGATCGTCTCATATGGAGAAGCTTATGCTTTCGAAGATTACTCCCAACCAACGTTCCACACCCGTGTTTCCCACTTCCTGCCCTGGATATTGCACAATATAAATTGAATAAGGATGATTAGAATAATTATCAAGCAATTTCATTAATTTGATGTGGAGGAAAATATATTTTAACTGTAAGCAATATTAAATCCTTGTATGTGAAGAAATATTAAATAGATGAGAATTTCTCTTGGTCAATGAATAGGAAAAAAAAAACTTTCTACAGTTAATAAAAATTATCAGGAACTTACATTTTACTGAAAATATATCATTATTTCGCTGTTTATATTATAATTATATGTTTATTCAATAAATTGTGAAATAAATTATTTATTTATTGAATTTCTTCTTCCATTGCGAACTCCACTTATTAATCAAACTTATTCTTACAATAAATTATTTATTTCAATGTATAATACTCAATAATAGTTTATTATTGAAAACTGAAAATCATTCTTTCACTCAACTTTCTTGACCTCACCGTCATCCTAGTGGCGAATTGATGATGCTTTGTCATGGAAGGCGGAAGGTCCGGCCATTCCAGGGGTTTCTGGTGAAGGGGCGGTTCGGGGGTACTCCCCAGGGAAAATGTTCAGAAGATAATCGCATATAAATAATCATATTTTACACTATTCTAGCACTGAAACGGTAGTATTACAGGTAGAACTTATTTGTAATATTTTTTTGTCGTTTAATATCACCTGCAGATTACAAATGGATTAATACAACTTGCTTCGCATAATAAAGAAATATCAACCTGAATAAATTACTATCGACTTCCTCTTTTGAGCTCAACAAGAATAACAGTAATTGATTAATACCATAATTATTATCTATCTTTAAAATAGGCCTCTAGCTAGAATAAATTCCCAAATATTCTCCACTTTGTTTTCATCAATAAATACGTCTCAAACCTGGAATGAAGAATGACAGTGATAGACCAATCTTACTAGGAAATTGGAAGAGTTCATCTAGAAGATTTTTATATTATAGACTACAATACATTTTCACAGGAAGTAACTTTCACTAGGCTTTTTATTAAATTTTGTTCGTTTTAAAACAAATAAAAATTATCATTGAATAACTTGTCATGCACAAGAATACAACTTATTTTTGTGATCATCCGATTTTGTGAACTGCGAGTCTGCAACCAAGTGCCGAAGAAGAACAACATAGTTCTAAACGCGTCCGCTGTAACTCAATAATTCTGCCGTGACTCAAAAAGGTCAGTTCTGCCATAGCCCCCTGAAGACAAGGCCCCGGCAAGAAAATTGTCAATGCCGCTCCTACAGCAGGAAGAAGGCTGGCTCTGCCTGTGGCAGGCATTGCTCGTGTAACAAACGTCAATACTATAGTACTTCCAATTACATTGGTAACAGGCCCTTTTTGGTTTTCAGCCCAAAACTGTTCCTCTTCCAAAATTCAACAAATAGTTCAAAATTAGAGAACATTTGTATCAATCTATTATTGAAATACATTTTGCATTGAAATATATATATTTTTTGTAGATTATGTCTTGGAGACTCCAGTTAAGACAAGTCAAATTAACAATAAATTATACTTATCTTATACACTAATTAGCATAATTACTATATTAATTAATTCAGGTGAGGCTCAAATTTGATTTGAAAGGAACTCTTGTACACTATAAAAAGCTTTATCAACTAAATACTTTTTCAGTTGTTTTTTAAATATTTCTATATTTTCAAGACTCTTTAAAAACTGCGGTAGCTTGTTGTAGAGTTTCCAATATAACTAAGTTTTTGTTTGAATAAGCTACTATTGTGACTCACCAAGTGATAATGACTTCCGCTTCTTGTATTATAACTGTGTATGTCAAGATTTTGGTTAATTTCACTTTTTTTACATATAAAGTAGCTTCATACACATATAAGCAGGGTACAGTTAGGAAACCAAGTCTCTTGAAAAACAGCCTACACGAATCTACTAATCTATTTTCTCTTTCCATACACCTCACCACTTTCTTTTGGATCTTAAACACCCTATCAAGGTTTTGTTTTGATGAATTGCCCCATACTACGATAGCATACCTAGGCCTTTATGAGTCAGGAATTTGGAAAAACATTCTGTTACACATTTTAGTTATGATGTTGAAGATCCATCTTGTTTCCACTAATATGTAATATAAACTTGAAAAAAACACTTTTAAATGGAAATTAACTCACGTTATGGCGTGACGGCCGTTTCGCTCTGTTGTCTAGAGCATCGTCAGACGACCCACAGTACACTGACTTAAGGTATGAGTTTGAGGGTTATGTATGTTGGAATGGTGATGGGGTGGGGGGATGAGTAGGCGGGAGGTTTGAAATTGGGATTATTTTGTCAAATAGAGTATGTGAGAAGAAGTTAAGAAGTTAAGGTAAGAAGGTAAGAAGTTAAGATGCCATCAATCGTACTCAGCACATCATTCCTCACAGCCACAAAAAGCACCTCAAGCACATAAATCCATCAGCACCAAAACTAAATGCCTTACCAAAAATTCACAAAGCAGATATTCCCATCAGACCTCTCATAAATCACACACATGCACCTGCACACAAATTAGCAAAACTCCTAGATAAAACAATAAGACAGAACATAACATTCCATCAGCACACAGCAGTAAAAAATAACATAGACCTGATAGACAAACTACAAAAAATCCATATACCACACAATTCCACACTATCTTCTCTTGACATTACAAATCTTTACACCAATGTACCCATACATGAAACACTTCTTCACCTTAAACAAATGCTCATCCAAAACAACACACCACCTGAACAGCTCCAAGAAATTTTAGACCTCACAACACTAGTTACCTCGCAAAATTACTTCACATACAATAATAAATTCTATTCACAACCTCATGGCCTTCCTATGGGTTCCCCAATTTCTTGCATCCTAGCTGAAATCTTTGTCCACAATATAGAACAAAAACATATCCTACATAATAGAGACAAAATCATCAGCTGGCACCGATATGTTGATGACATTCTAATTCTATACAAAGGCAATAAAAGACAAACTGAAATATTCCACACTAATCTCAATAAAATCCATCCCAATTTAAAATTCACCTTAGAACTTGAACACAATAATAGTATCAACTTCTTGGACATCACTATAACAAAGCAGGAACATGCATTCAAAACATTTAGAATTTACAGGAAACCCACAACAACTGATACAGTAATACATAACACATCAAATCACCCAACCCAACATAAACATGCCGCTTTCAATCACATGCTCCACCGACTAATAAACATTCCTATGTCACAAGAAGATTACAATATAGAATTGAATACTATAAAATACATAGCACAACAGAATGGTTACAAACACACACTAATAGACAAACTACTCAACAAAACCAATCACTCACACCAGCAACAAACAGAATGACAACCCCCATACATTCATCACACTTACTTACCTCAACAACAAAACTCATAAAATAGCAGCTTCATTCAGGAAACTCAAATATAAAATAGCTTACAGAACAACTAATTCACTCAAAAAACACCTGCATTCTCAGACAACATCTCAAAACAAGTACAACAGATCTGGAATTTACAAATTGAAATGTGATGACTGCAACAAGTTCTACATAGGACAAACTGGCAGGACATTCACCACTAGATTCAAAGAACACACAAGAGCCATCTCACACCCAAACACACATTCCACTTTTGCTGAACACATCATTTCAACAGGCCACAGTTATACAGACATTGACACTAATTTAGACACACTACACTTCACTCACAAAAGCCAGAAACTCAATGTTTTAGAACAATATGAGATTTACAAACATGCAAAGCAGCAACCTGACAACATTTTAAATGATCAACTTAACTTCTTCTCACATACTCTATTTGACAAAATAATCCCAATTTCAAACCTCCCGCCTACTCATCCCCCCACCCCATCACCATTCCAACATACATAACCCTCAAACTCATACCTTAAGTCAGTGTACTGTGGGTCGTCTGACGATGCTCTAGACAACAGAGCGAAACGGCCGTCACGCCATAACGTGAGTTAATTTCCATTTAAAAGTGTTTTTTTCAAGTTTATATTACATATTAGTTTATAAATAATTTACAATGTTGGAGATCCATATTGTTTCCACTAATGTATAATAAAAACTTAAAAACAATTTAAAGTGGAAATTATGACTCATGTTATGGCGTGACAGCCATTTCACTTTGATGTTAAGAGGATCGTCAGACGACCCACAGTACACTTATATGAGAGTACATCTATATAAATAAAATTGGAGTTTTGTCTGTATATTTATTGGTTATTTTTACGTTTTATACATTAAATAAGCCGAAAATAGTCTTATCTCACTTTCTGTCTGTCACGGCCCCAAAGGCATTTTACGCGGCCTTCTCCTCAAAAACGAGAACATCTGGGGGACAAACCTGAAAGTTTTCACCTTCTTTATTTGAGTCAACATTAGGTGCAGCACCAAATGGGTAGGATCGGTTGAGACCACAGTTCTCTCTTGTTTCCTGTAGAAAAATAAATTTAAACAATGGATTTGTGAGAACTTTTACAGTTAAGCCTTGAAAATATGATATTGAGATCTAGCTTTGAAAAGTATGTAAATACTTTTGCTTAAATATATATGATTGATCTTACAATAATGAGTTGTAATGAATGTATCCATAGAGGGTTCGGAACCCACCTAAAACTGTAGGTCTAACTCATCAATCACCATCATGGTCCAAATCATTACCCACGCACAGGTCTCAGACCTATGTGGCCTTCATCCTCAGAAAAAAAGAGATGAAAATTTATGGGGCTCTAATCCTATTATCATGATGAAGTTGATAATAGTTGTTTCTATAGAGATGAGGTTCACTAAGAGGCTTCCAAGCAAGGGATTTCGAGTGTTTCTGTTAGTATGGAAAAAATAATAATTATTATTATAGGAAGGTTTAAATAGATTAGATTATCATGAATGCTAATGCCAAAAAATGATGAAATAAGCGATTTTTTAAAATGGGGAGGCTACTCATTTTCATTTTTAAACATGAATTGGTAAGTTACCAACATGAGTTACTGGATTTTTTTAGTGTGTTCAAAATGATAAAGCAGATTTTGAGTGAACGATAGTATAAAAAAACAACACCCAATAAAATTCTCTTTCTATATCATAAGAATAATATCTTATCTTATAGGTACTCATGTATATCTATATGACACATTTTTATTCTGTGTCGCTTTAAACGTTCCAGTAAGGCTTTTTCAAAAGTGATATTGCTACCAGCGAATGAGATACATAAGTTGACTCAAGTAAACAAGCTCACCCCATATCAAGTGTCTACTATGCGGTGGGATTGTGATTTTTAAAGTGCTTAAAATAAAAAAATAACAAGAAAGTTCGAAGTTACTGACAATTGAACAAACTGACAAATTTACTTAAACAAAATTTATTAATTTCGAATTCCTTTAGGTGCTATTAGTTTATACTGAAGACTTCCGCAATGGCGGATATTGACAACAGTATTACTGGAAACAGCTTGCATACTTTGTCTGAACAGGCTCTGCGAATTTTGAAGCATAGAATTTTAATTCGAACGGATAAGTAGTATTTTCGTTTATTATTATTAGTATTTATAATATCTTAATAATTTACATCATTAACTTGTCTAATATAAGTTAAAGTATTTAAATAAAAAGTCAAATTCTATTTTCGAGGTTAGGTGTACCGATATTGATAAATTTTCTTGTAATTAAATAGTCTCAAGTTGATAATTGTAATAAATTAAGTAATATTTCATTAAACATTTAACTAAAATCAATTGAAAACAATTTTTAGCTAGGAAAATGAGTCCAAACAAGGCATCTAAATCTAATTGTTCAACTAAAACTCAAGTAGCTACGCGATCTCAGCAATTATTAACGAAAAAATCTCCAACAGCTCTTAAAGCTACTGTAGATGTAGAAGAAAAGGTTGCTAAACTATTGAGTGATCACACCAAATTGAAAACAAAATTAGAAACATCACTAAAAAATTCTGAGGAAGAACGAATAGGGTTAGTGGATCACATAAAATCTCTGGAAGTTATTGTAAAATTGCAGCAGGAAGACCATAAAACTGAAATACTAAATCTCACGAGTCAATGTAGGTCTATGTCAGAGGAAATCGAAATATTAAAATCAAAAATAAACTTGGCTAATTTAAGATCTGAACCTCTGATCAATACAAAAAAAGTAGAACCTAAATCAAATGGGGAAAAAATAAATAGAAATGGTCAAACAAAAACGTATAGTCAGGTTTTGCAAACAGCAACCAAAACTAAAGTAAGGGCAAATAACGATAGGAAAGGTAGAGTACTGCTCTTGACATCCAGTCATGGACGAGACTGTAGTGACCTACTAAATAAAAGATTAAAAAATAAGTATGAAGTTCAGAGCTTTTTCAAACCAAGTGCCCCTATAAACGCTATCGTAGAGTCAGCACAGGAACAAACTAAAGATTTTGGTAAAAACGATTTTCTAATAGTACTGGGTGGCTCAAACAATATAAATGAACCTAATCTAAAACATCTTCCTGAAATAAATGAAAAAATTAAAGAGATTGTGCCACTCAGCCAAAAAACTAATGTAATAATAAGTACAATTCCGTATAGGTTTGATAGGCCAGAGCTAAATGAAGCCATTAAGTCAACAAATAAATCAATTCATAATACAATCAACAGCCTAAAAAATAAGAGTTCTAAGCAGTTGGGGATTTGTTTTCTAAATGAAAGGCTGAAAAAACAAAACTTCACTAATCATGGTCTACATCTAAATCAATCTGGCAAAGTAATATTTTGTAATAGGCTGGCAGAGCTGATTGAAAGTCGTTTGCAATCTACTGTCAATAATTCTCCTAAACAATCATCTAACGAACCTTTTTTAGTAAAGTGGCTCAAAACCGGGAAGGGAAACTAGTTTCAGATGATAAATTCATATCTTCAATTGTATTAAAAGACGTTAATCGATCAAAAAATCAGGATAGCATTAGTGGAAGGAACTCTTGTAGCAATCTGATAGGCTCTCAAGATTCTAAGAGATTAAGTAAATCTACTTCAATATGCAAAAGCAACGATAAAGTAATAAGGGATGATAGGGAAGTACCGGTACTCACTGTGTTCCATCAGAATATTCAATACATTCGTAACAAAATAGATAGAATCGAAGTATTTTTTAAAGAAGAGGCTCCTGATATAGCTATTTTCACAGAGCATGGTTTAAAAGAAGATGAATTGTCACAACTTAATATTCCAAACTATTCATTGAAAACGTCGTATTGCAGGACATCTCATCGAAGTGGGGGAGTAGCTATCTTCACTAAAAATGCTAAGAATATGCAAACATTTAATCTAGAATATGTAGAGAAATTTGCTGTGGAAATGGATTTAGAAGTTACTGGTTTGAGAGTAAAAATCGACAATAATTTCGAAGTAGCTGTGTTAGGTATTTACAGGTCACCAAATGGGGAATGGAACAATTTTTGTGAACTATTCAATAGGCTTTTAGAGATTACTACTACTCGTTTTACAAACGTTATTGTAGCGGGAGATTTCAATACAGACTTTGCAACACAGAATAAAATGACAGAAGATTTAAAGGATATTATATGCATGAATAACTTGGAAATAAAAGTTCATGAATATACCAGAGTCACAAGAACATCACAAACAATAATTGATAACATCCTTACTAATATAGATTACTCTAAAACAAGATTAGGCGGCTCAGAACTATCTGATCATGACTATCAAATCTTAGAGGTGGGGTTGCAAAGTCATAAATCAATTAAAAAGATTAGAGTAATGAAAGAAATTCAACAATGTGAACAGGGGAATATCGATTGTTTGAAGCAGAATCTGCTACAAGAAAACTGGAGTAGGGTTTACAATAGCAATAGTTTAAATGACAAATATGATAGTTTCATTAATATTTTAAGGTTTCATATTACTATGAGTTGTCCAGTTAAAAAAGTCCCTGTAAAGAACAAATTAGACAAAATTGAAGAGTGGATAACTGATGATATCCTTGCAGAAAGAAATAGGGTTAAAGATGCATATGATGAATTCAAACTATCCAGAAATATGTTAAGTGAAGATAATTACAAAGCTCTAAAGAAAAATTATACAAGAGAAGTGAAAAGAGCGAAATGTAAGAAAACAGCTGAAATTTTGAATAATAGTGTGTACTTTAACACAGCAGTGTGGGATGTAATAAACAAAAATAGGCAAGTAGCTCATGTAGATGCTTATACTAGTGTCCCCAGAATAATTAACGAAAATAACAAATATATTGATGATAGTGTAGACATTTGTAATTTCTTTAACAGATATTATCAACTGGTTGCTAAGGATCTTCAAAAATCTCTCAATACAGGTATTAGTGATGCAAACATGAGGAATACTGAGGGGATTCAGAACGAATTAAAATTCCACCCAGTATGCCAAGACGAGTTGTCAAATATCATTGATAGTTTAAATAATAAAAAAACTGTAGGAATGGATGGGGTATCCAGTAAAATTCTGAAAGAATGTAAAGATCAATTGTTAGACCCTTTGATTCATCTGATCAATCATTCATTAGAACAAGGTGTTTTTCCAGATAACTTAAAAGAGGGGAAGATCTTGCCAATCTTCAAAAGTGGTGATAGAGAAAAGGTAGAAAACTATAGGCCCATTAGTATTTTAAATGTAATAAGTAAAATTTTTGAAAGAGTAGTTCTAAATAGGTTACTTCTGCACCTTCAAAAAGCTAACTTTATCTGTGATGAACAACATGGCTTCCAGAAAGGGAGATCAACAAAAACAGCCATAGTTTCTCTAGTTGAAAAACTAATAGATATAATAGATTCAGGTGATAAAGCTACTGCAATCTTCTTAGATCTGTCAAAGGCATTTGACTGTGTTAATCATAGAACTTTATTGGAAATACTGCAAAATGTAGGTGTAAATGGGGTTGAACTGAAATGGTTTGAATCATATCTTATTGGGAGAAAACAATGTGTAGAACTAACTACAGTAGTTGGTAATAGTATAGTAAAGAATAAATCTAATAAATTAGAGGTGCAAGCTGGAGTGCCTCAGGGGTCAATACTAGGTCCATTGCTTTTTTTGTTATATGTCAACCGTTTACCTAAAGAATTAATTAGTGGTAGAGCCCTCTTATTTGCTGATGATACATCACTCATTTTCAGCAATTCCATTCTAGATAATTTAGAAATAAGTGCCCATATAGGTGTGCAGTCCATTGTCCAATTTTTAAACCAGTTGAAATTAACTATAAATAGTAAAAAATGCCAATACCTTCAATTCAAAAACAAACATAATTTAAATGAAGATAGGGCTATAAACGTGTTTGTAAACAATAATCAATTAGACCAGGAAGAAAAAATTGCATTTCTAGGAGTTACGTTGGATAGACGATTGACCTGGACTCCATACATTGAGAAAATATGTAGTAAAATTTCATCTGGGGTATTTGTCCTGCGACAGCTCGCTAGATTGAATGACAAAAAGTTACTTTTTACAGCTTACCATGGGCTCTTACTGTCACATATTAGGTATGCTATCTTAGTATGGGGTAATTCATCAAAACAAAATCTTGATAGGGTGTTTAAGATCCAAAAGAAAGCGGTTAGGTGTATAGAAAGAGTAAATAGATTAGATTCATGTAGGCCGTTGTTCAAGAGACTTGGTCTCCTAACTGTACCCTGCTTATATGTGTATGAAGCTACTTTATATGTAAAAACGAATGATATTAACCAAAATCTTGATGTACATGATTATAATACAAGAAGCCGAGGAGATTATCACTTGGTGAGTCACAATAGTAGCCTATTCAAACAAAAACCTAGTTATATTGGTAGGAAATTCTACAACAAGCTACCGCAGTTTTTGAAGAGTCTTGAAAATATAGAAATATTTAAAAATCAATTGAAGAAATATTTAGTTGACAAAGCTTTTTATAGTGTACAAGAGTTCCTTTCACATCAAAATTAAGCCTCACCTCAACTAATTGAAGTAATTATGGTATCTAGTGTATAATATTGTTGATCTGACTTGTCTTATACTCCTTAACTGGAGTCTCCAAGACGTAATCTACAAAAAAAAAAAAAAAAAAAAAAAAAAAAAAAAAAGTATTCAACAGCTGATGGAAATCGATGAATGCTGCTGTACAAAAATATCAGTCACCACCGGGAATCGAACCACGGACCTCCCAATTGCCGGTCGGGCGCTTAACCACTAGACCATGGAGACCTTTCTACACAGCAGCACTCATTTTTACTTGGCCATATCGGTTCGTATCTCACAAGAAAGTTCGAAGTTACTGACAATTGAAAAAACTGACAAATTTACTTAAACAGAATTTATTAATTTCGAATTCCTTTAGGTGCTATTAGTTTATACTGAAGACTTCCGCAATGGCGGATATTGACAACAGCATTGAACAGCTGATGGGAATCGATGAATGCTACTGTACAAAAATATCAGTCACCACCGGGAATCGAACCACGGACCTCTCAATTGCCGGTTGAGCGCCCTTAACCACTAGACCATGGAGACCTTTCTGTACAGCAGCATTCATTTTCAACTTGGCCATATCAGCTCGTATCTCACAAGTTAGTTTGAAGTGACTGACAATTGAATAAACTGACAAATATACATAAACAGAATTTATTAATTTCGAATTCCTTTAATTGCTATTACTTTATACTGAAGACTTCCGCAATGGCGGATATTGACAACAGCATTGAACAGCTGATGGGAATCAATGAATGCTACTGTACAAAAATATCAGTCACCACCGGGAATCGAACCACGGACCTCTCAATTGCCGGTTGAGCGCCCTTAACCACTAGAACATGGAGACCTTTCTGTACAGCAGCATTCATTTTCAACTTGGCCATATCAGCTCGTATCTCACAAGTTAGTTTGAAGTGACTGACAATTGAATAAACTGACAAATATACATAAACAGAATTTATTAATTTCGAATTCCTTTAATTATTGCTATTACTTTATACTGAAGACTTCCGCAATGGCGGATATTGACAACAGCATTGAACAGCTGATGGGAATCAATGAATGCTACTGTACAAAAATATCAGTCACCACCGGGAATCGAACACGGGACCTCTCAATTACCGGTTGAGCGCCCTTAACCACTAGACCATGGAGACCTTTCTGTACAGCAGCATTCATTTTCAACTTGGCCATATCAGCTCGTATCTCACAAGTTAGTTTGAAGTGACTGACAATTGAATAAACTGACAAATATACATAAACAGAATTTATTAATTTCGAATTCCTTTAATTGCTATTACTTTATACTGAAGACTTCCGCAATGGCGGATATTGACAACAGCATTGAACAGCTGATGGGAATCAATGAATGCTACTGTACAAAAATATCAGTCACCACCGGGAATCGAACCACGGACCTCTCAATTGCCGGTTGAGCGCCCTTAACCACTAGACCATGGAGACCTTTCTGTACAGCAGCATTCATTTTCAACTTGGCCATATCAGCTCGTATCTCACAAGTTAGTTTGAAGTGACTGACAATTGAATAAACTGACAAATATACATAAACAGAATTTATTAATTTCGAATTCCTTTAATTATTGCTATTACTTTATACTGAAGACTTCCGCAATGGCGGATATTGACAACAGCATTGAACAGCTGATGGGAATCGATGAATGCTACTGTACAAAAATATCAGTCACCACCGGGAATCGAACCACGGACCTCTCAATTACCGGTTGAGCGCCCTTAACCACTAGACCATGGAGACCTTTCCGATATGGCCAAGTTGAAAATGAATGCTAATGTACAGAAAGGTCTCCATGGTCTCTGAAAAATCTAAATGCTCCACATCTTGCAAAATTATGCCAATGTAAGAATATGAACCATTTTCTTTTAAGTGTGAGATAAAAAATAAAAAAATATTAAATAATAATAATTATAATAATAATAATTCCTTACTCACTCACAATTCACTCCTGCACCAGGTTGTTTTTTTTTTTGTAGATTACATCTTGGAGACTCCAGTTAAGGAGTATAAGACAAGTCAGATTAATACAATCATACACTAGTTACCATATTTTGTGGCAGCTGATGATACATACACACCACTCGATCTTTGTCATGCTGAAGTTGCAGATCTGAGGCTGGGTGGAGACCAATAGCCATTATACACCAAAAGTGGTTAGAGAAGCCTTTGCATGGCCGCCATGCTCATGATCTGTGTAACCCTCTTATAAGCCAAGAAGCATCCAATGCTTGGCTCAACTGGGGGGTATCTTTGCAGAGACTGAAAGTTTCATGTTGGCTACCCAGGATCAGTGTGTTGCTACCAAGAATTACCTCAAGTTCATTGTCAATGAGAACCTGGAAACAGATAAATGCTGCAGATGTCACCAGGCATCTAAGACCATCCAACATATTGTGACAAGCACATGTCAGGCAATGGTAGCAACAGACTATCTCCATAGGCATAACCAGGTGGCAAGGATTGTACATCAGAGTCTGGCATGTCTACGCAGCCTGTAGCCCAATTCAGTTCCATATTATCAATACACTACCATTGCAGTTTTGGAGAATGCAACTCACAAGTTGTATTGGGATAGATCAGTACTCGCAGACAAAACAATAGCCAACAATAGACCAGATATCATATTAATAGACAAACTAAACCAAACCACATTTTTAATAGATATAGGCATACCAAACACACACAATATAAAGCAATACAGTGATGAGAAACTGCTTGAATACCTTTGGCAGAAGAGATAAAAAACTTGTGGAGGCAAGAGAGAGAGGCAATTATGCCATTGATAATATCAGCTACAGGTGTAATACCAAAAGAGCTGCCTAAGAGGATGATAAAGTTGAGACTGCCTGTGTGGGTGCAAAATTTAATGCAGAAAGCTGTCATATTATGCACAGCATCAATAGTAAGGGGCTTCCTAAATATTCTGAAATAGAAAGGGTGTCAATTAGCCAATTTCACCCTCTTACCCAGTAAAATAGAGATATATGTCATTAAAAAAAAAATAAAAAATAAAATAATTTAAAAGCAAACGGTTTGCAAAAGCGAATATTTATTGTATTAAAGCTTTTACTTTGCATATTTATCAACTTTTTTAATAGATACTTGTGCAAAATTAATGAGTGTGTACTTTAAATCACATTTCTGACATAGAAAATCTCTAAATGTTCCCATTAAGTGAATTTTTTTTTTTTTTTTTTGAGGATGAAGCCCACATAGGTCTGAGACCTGTGCGTGGGTAATAAGTTGGATGATGGTGATTTATGAGTTGGACCTACAGTTTTAGGTGGGTTCCGAACCACCGAGAAGTGATTTTCAGCAGATAACAGTGTCTTTTTTGCTGGCCGATCTAATCGGTCACCGTTACAAACAGTCCCTACGAGAACGCAGCTGATTGAACAGATACCTGCTACGGCTCGCAGCTATCACTTCCCTAAATGATTAAAATGAATGGATTCAACCTTTTCTAGACATGACGAGTCTAGAATCTCTTGATCTTAGCATAATTTTCCCAGGGGGCGGACCCCCATATGCCCTGGAGGGTATCAATACCCTTCAGATCCCCCAGAAATAAAAAAAATTCGATAATCACTCCCCGAAAATCCCTCAGAATCCTGGCTATGGTACTGGACATAGCACAATACTAACCAATTTTTAAAAGAGATTTAAAATATTCAACTGAATAAAAGTCTTTTTCACTATCTCACAAAATTTTTAAACTTCTAACAACTGAAATGTATCACTGGACAACAATTTAAAAAATGTATCATCCTGTTAGGAAATGCTACAGGAAGAGGAGATCGAACATCCTTCTATGCTACTGCATCATGTCAACTGTACTGTACTTCCAGTTACACTGATAACATACACTAGTTTTTCTGTCTTTGTCTTGGTCCTCCATTTGTCTCTCTTACTCTCATATTTCAAATAGTCATCTGGAATGTTTGAGCAGTATGAGAGAATGTTTAAGATAATGTTAACTGTTTTGATTGAAATATTTTGAATTAGAACTCTCTGTAAATAAAGATTTCTAGAACAAACAAAGCTTATAAAAACAGCTGTGCATGTCAGCAGGAAGTCAGTTGTTATTCAGATTTCAAAACGTTTGTTTGTATTGAGTTAGAGTTTGGGGCAGTATACACATAACAGTCCTATTGCTCTATTTTAAGATTCCGCATATCAAGTGCTGTGACAGACATTGTCCTTTGTAAGTGCTCAGTTTATTATTGAGTGTTTCAACTGTTTATTAGATATTTATTATCAAATTATTGACAGTTAGTAATTCGTTTTTCACAGTGATGATCTTGTTATAGTAATATTCATTATTAGTTGAACGGTACCCACACAGCACAAGTATGTTCTGAGAATCTTCTAGGAACGTTCTCCGAGAAGTTAGGGGACATCCCTAGAACATTCTGTATGTACCTTGAAATGTCCTGGGGATGTCCCTGGAAGGAGCGAATGTCCAAGAATAGCAGGTTCCAGGAACATTCTCAGAGCACATCCCAGGGATATCATGGAATATGCTCAGGACATTCTCAGTATGTTCTTAGAATCTTCAAGGAACGTTCTATAAGAAGTTGGGGGACATCCCTAGAGCATTCTGTATGTACCTTAAAATGTCCTTGGGATATCCCTGGAAGGAGCAAACATTCTGTAGGTGCCTTGAAATGTCCTAGGGATGTCCCTTGAATGAGTAAATTTCCAAAAATAGCAGGTTCCAGGAACATTCTAAGAGCACATCCCAGGGATATCGTGGAATATGCTCAGGACATTCTCAGTATGTTCTTAGAATCTTCAAGGAACGTTCTCTAAGAAGTTAGGGGACATCCCTAGAGCATTCTGTATGTACCTTGAAATGTCCCAGGGATATCCCTGGAAGGAGCAAACATTCTGTAGGTGCCTTGAAATGTCCCAGGGATCTCCCTGGAATGAGTAAATTTAAAAAAAAAATAGGATCCAGGAACATTCTAAGAGCACATCCCAGGGACATCTTGGAATATGATAAGGACATTCATAAATGTCCTACAGTAGTTCCTGACTGGGACATGCTTTTGAGAACATCCTGAAGGAATTCCAATTTGACATGATATAACAAAAGAAAGTGAACAGCTTTCAAAATAAAATTTAAAAAATATGTATTTCAATTGAAAATACAAAAATTGAAAATCATTAAAATTAATGACACTTTTCCATAACACTACTATTACTATATTACATAACTATTTCATAATCTTATTCATTTTCATACAGTACACAATTGCAATGCAGTATTTTTTTAATACAGATATCACACATTGTAAAATGTTCATGCCAATTATGATACAGGATTATTTGAGGAAAAAAGGACAATGAAGGAAATAGAAAAAGTACCTGGATTTCTTGTTCCATGACGAACTGCGTTGTTAATATTAACTTTTCATGTGAAATTTAAGGGCTTGCAGTCAAATATTTGTTAAGAATAAGTATAATAACTCACTTAATCTGGCCGAGTACTTTCGAATCTATGAGATCCATCTTCAGAGGCGTGGATGAGACCCACGCCTCTGAAGATGGATCTCATAGATTCGAAAGTACTCGGCCAGATTAAGTGAGTTATTATACTTATTCATAACAAATATTTGACTGCAAGTCGTTAAATTTCACATGAAAAGTTAAGAAAAAGTACAGTTTATGGGAATGTGATGTTACAATGTTGTTGCAAAACAATGTTTCCATAATAAATTAACAATGTTTTCTTTTGATTTACAAATTTTTAGATAACAGTAGAAGATTTACATTGTTCTTGTTTATTAGATTAGGAATTGGATTACAGTACAAGTAGTTAGTACTATAGATTGAATTTTATTATTCTTGAATTTGCTCACTCCATGAATAATTGATGTGACAAATGAATGGAGCATAAATTGAATTATTTGCAAGTAGTATATCCAGTGGCGCACTCAGGGGGTGGGGGCTTAGGGGGCTTAAGCCCCCCAAGAACCCAAGGTCCATAATAAAATTTCAAGCGAATTTTCAAGAAAATTGTCTGTAGAGACTATGTGTATTTAAATTAGTTTACCCACTAAGCCGACAATAAGAAATGTGTTTGCATGATCATTTTGTGAATTTATGTAAAATGTCCCACCAATTCTAAGATTAGGTAATCTCGACTCACATTGAGACTTGCATTTTTCGTTCACTTTACTACCCACGCAAGTCTCAGAATGACGTGGGCATCATAAAAATGTATTATAGTAGATCGTGTAGAACGTTTCAACCAATTTTACATTAAAACACACCACCTATGTGAAGGCCATAGAGATTTCATAATGAATGATGGTAGCCTATACCTGTAATCTTTCACCCTCTTTATTTTTCTAAGAAAGCGTTTCCAGACCTACATTCATTTGAATTTTTTTATCTTCATGAGAAGATGCTTATGCAGTCTGGCAGAATCATTTTGAACTTTTAAAACACTGTACAAAAACAACATTATGGAAACATTTTGTTTTCCCATAGCTAATACACTTTAAAAAGTCAAGTAATGAACCTCTCCACAATGAACTTTAACGGGCAACAATCTTGTGAAAAGAAGTCTGAAAAATCCCAATTTTACCCCCTCCCCCATCACGTCTAAATTTCAATTGGACGGGTAAGCCCCCCCCCCCCCCAAACCAAGTCTGGGTGCGCCCCTGAGTATATCCAATTGAAGTTCAATGGAGACTGTTTTCAGCTACATGAAACAAAATTATGTTCACTTGAATTCCAGTGCTGTATTTGAATCATATATTCATTTAAAATCTATTTTTAGCACTACTTTGATAATTTTTTGAAAATAAATCAAGTTTTTTATATTCATTATAAATTATCTTAATTATTGATTAAATACAAATCTGTAATATCCCATTTATTATGAATTTTCGAATAAATACATATTTTTACAATTTATAATAATGATTAAAATTCATATCTTTCTAATCAGATATTATCAAGACCAAAAAATATGTTGGATATTGTTTTGAGATGATTGATTTGAGATCACATAAGAAATTTATTTCTCAGGTTGAGCTGGTGGGTTTAGAGAGAAATCCAAAGTAAATATCTGAAATGGGTGGGCGCTTCAACAAATACTTGAAAAATTCCTGGATATGCTAGCATAGACGAAGCATATGATGCTAGCTAGTGAATTTATTACAGTGATTGAAGGAGTTATAACTCCACAAGGTTATAACAATTTCAGGCTACTAAGCCGCTACTTTTGGATTACTAAGAACATTTTCGTTCAGAAAACATTTACTTCTAGTTCTGTATACAGCATTTATACCAAGTTATAATATTACTTATTATTCATATGTATTATCTTGCTGTGCAGAACTGACCTTTTTGAGTCGCGGCGGACGCGTTTCGAACTATGTTGCTCTTCTTCGGCGCTTGGTTGCAGCTGCACACCAAGCGCCGAAGAAGAACAACATAGTTCGAAACGCGTCCGCCGCGACTCAAAAAGGTCAGTTCTGCACAGCAAGATAATACATATGAATAATTCTACTGCAGTTCATGAAAACTGGATAACCACAACAATAATTACTTATTAGTTAGTAAAACTATGGGTGATTGGAGCACGGTATTAGCTAATCTTAAACTTACTAAACAAACCAAAAATTATTATACATAAAACATTGTTGCACTAATTGGACTCATTTTCTTCTACAGCTGTTGTAGAGCTCTTCTTCCTGAAATAAAAAATAAACTTGTATCAGCAAATAAAACTATTGCAAATGCAGATTTTTGCAGAAGAAATACAGTTGACCTGAACAAAAAATTGCAGCAAACTTGAAATAGCCTGAAAAACATATTTGTTGGGAGCTGAAGGGAAGTCACTCCAGTTCGCACTCCTCCTCTCTCGTTGTTTGCTACTGGTTTTAAGTCAAGTTTGTCATCAATATAAACCGATATATTCTATCTCTGATTCTCCAATCACATGTTATATATAGTACCTAAAGTGAGGCTCTGACTACACGTTGTCTTTGCATCCCTCCAATGTAAAAACCATCAGCCATATGATTGAAAATTCATCACATTGACCATATGATTCAATTGATAGCATGGAGCTAGTCTAAGCAAGGTATATTCTAAACGCCTTGGTCTAAGCTAACCTAAATGCTATAGTGTTCATCTATTTTTTAACCGACTTCCAAAAACAACAAGGTTACTATATTCGACCTGTTTTTTTTTTTATGTTTGTACATCAATCATTCGAACAATATTGAACCGATTTCGATGAATTTTTTTTTAAATGAAAGAGCATCGCTCAGCGGTGGTCCCATACAAGTTTCGCAAGGATCGGCCCAATACTTAGCCCAATATTAAACAAATAGGAGCATTCTTCGATGTCTTCATTTCAATCAAGTTTGAATAGGATAGTTCCACACATAACCGCCAATCGGATAACCGGTGTCGTTTACCAGGCTGATCATTGTATCATATGGAGCGCTTTACATCTAGACGGTCTTCGAAATTATATGATGCAATGCAAGTATGCCGGGTAAACGACATCGGTTACCCAAAGCTGGTTCAGTGTGAAAGAAGTCTCTAATGACTTCTTTTGACCAATCACATGAACTTAATTTGAATCGAGAATAAGAAGAATATAATATTTCTGTCCATATGTTCATATGAAAATTGTAAATAATTTAGTTGATGTTATTGAGTCATAGGAATGAGGTTATTTAGTTGCAATCATAACACAAAAAATATCGTACATAACTTGTCCGGGAAGATGTTTACCATACTCGTATGATAATACCGCACTCAACTTCATATCCTGTGTTTACTTATCATATTTTCAGTAAGCACAATATTTTCCACACTTGTAACGTAATATAGGCCCACTATTTCAGTGTAGGTATATTCTGAAAGGGACCGCATCAAAATGAATCAACAGCCATTTCACTTTTAAGAAGCCTTTCGCTATTATAATTCTCCTAAATACAATATTCCACATTAAATAAAACGTTGTAGAATTTTCCTTAGTTTATCTTTTCTTATAAGTGGATTTTTAGTTACTAAACTTTCGATGAATTAAATTATTGGCTTGCTACTTTGATAAATATTTCATAATGTAGGCTTTAAGAAATTTCTCATGTTTTCAAAGTTTGAAAATTCAACTAAAAAGCTTAAAATAAAACATATTTTAAAACAAAAAAAGAAACCGACTTCAGTGAAATGATGAAATACTCACGTACTAAAAAGTTTAAAATAAAGTATTTACTTTAAACTGAGAAAATTTTAAATTTCATACAAGTAATCTTTTGAAGTCGGCGCCAAATTTCCCATAAACTTCTAAAATATAACAGAATTACTCTGTGATGTTTTCCATGACGAAATAATTGAACAATATAATATCAAAACTGACGCTGTATTTCAGTAAAAGTGAGTGTAAATCACATATTTAATTGAACTACAGTGTTAGTTTTGATATTAGATAGAATTTCTTATCAATCACTTACTGGTGGTTCGGAACCCACCTAGAACTGTAGGTTCAACTCATCAATCTCCATCATCCAATTCATTACTCACGCAAAACTCTCAGACCTATGTGAGCTTCATCCTCCAAAAAATACAGTGTGAGTTTTGATATTAGCTAGAATTTCTTATCATCTTTATAAAATATTTGGCGCCGACTTCAAAAGATTACTTGTATGAAATTTAAAATTTTCTCAGTTTAAAGTAAATACTTTATTTTAAACTTTTTAGTACGTGAGTATTTCATCATTTCACTGAAGTCGGTTTCTTTTTTTGTTTTAAAATATGTTTTATCATCATAATTATTGTTATATTTGATCCTAAAAGTCCAAAATC
The DNA here is from genome assembly GCA_948455865.1 of Conomelus anceps. Lineage (NCBI taxonomy): Eukaryota > Metazoa > Arthropoda > Insecta > Hemiptera > Delphacidae > Conomelus > Conomelus anceps. Next base: position 30,589,548 of record OX418225.1, on the reverse strand, counting down.
AATATGGATCTTTCTTGTACTCAGATGAAGCTGAAGCTTTATACAAAGTTTCAAGAATCTAGACTGTTTGAGTTATTTTGAGGACAGACAGATGGACTGTAGCACAATTGCAAGAAAGCCCCATCAGGTTCTTGATAATGAATTTATTACACTTGGTGTGATTATGACAACAAAAATATTTTTAAACAGGTGGTTGTTAGTTTCCCTTTGATCTGATTCACAATACAAAGCTGCTCATATGATATGGGCCTAGGCTCGGCGACTTTTAGGACAGAAAGCTTATCATTTATGAAAGAAGATAAAAACTGTGAATGCTTACTCTCTCTCCATTCTCTCTTTCGCTTTCACAAGCCATTTTTTGATTGGCTCAGCCATTTCGGCATTTGTGGCTTCATTCTTCAAACTTCTTGCCGTATCTGAAACAATTAAAACTAATGAAACCTCAAACATGGTTTGTTAGGTGCTATATATCCATCCTTGTTTCCAGATACACAAGTATAATATAATATTGAACTGTTTGACACTGTATTGAGACTTGATTATGGAAAAATAACGACTCATGTTTTGGTGTGATGGCCATTTCACTCTGTTGTCAAAAGCACCTGAGGATGCTCTTGACAACAGAGTGAAACGGCATTGCGCTAAAACGTGCATCATTATTTCCATAGTTTAGTCTCAATACAGTGTGAAATAGTTCAATGGTTTGTTTCTTGAATGTGTTAAAACCCAGAATTGATATTATATTCATGAAATTAATACAAATCTATGTGGTTTGTTAACAGTTATTGTGTATTGCAGTTATTGTGTATTAATCACTAAGTTATAGTTATTGTGTAAATTTATACCTTCATTTTTTCCAATAAGGATTGCCCTTAATGCCAATATAAGTAGAGATACCATAACCTTTATATTATTATCAATGGTGTAAATTATGAAAATGATCCAATTCCGGAACTAAATTTGAAGCCAATTACTAACTGGGCAGGTAAAGTAAAATTCAGCCATGTAGACATAATTATTAGAAAAGCTTGACGTTTTACTTTTACAGCAAATTGAAAATATTTTTCAACCCTTAGCAAAGATAATACTATACAGTTATATTTTATCTAAATACATTATAAATAGTTTATCTATGGTTTGGATTATACCTTGAAAAAGTTTGACTTCAAAAAGTATTGTAATAAGCACGTACATTAAATAACTAGCTAGCCTAATACACAAAATGCACCATGATAGAACGGTTAATAAATATAATAATAAATGTAACTTACCTTTGAATTTTATAGCTGAAATCTTCAAATGCGAAAAAATGCTAACGGACACTGAACGCTAACGAGCTCAGCTAACAACTGAACGTAACGAGTCACGAATTAGTGAATTAAAATGGCGGCGCGCAGCGGTGGAAGCGTGGAAGCATGGTCTCTAGATTAGACCGAGGAGGATACTGGAGTGGGCCTATTATATTAAACACATGAGATATCATGTTTCCAAAATTCTCCCATGTTAGCCATCAACATAATTAAAATCATTGCTTGTATGCACTGTATGAAAATCTTCTTGGAGTCCACTGGGATATAATTATTTAACCCGAAATCTGTTGCGCTGCTACGCTCTCTTGACTGTTGTTGACACAACGCGTTCCTGGGTCTCTGCTTGTGATTGGCTGCTTGCCTATTGGCAGTTTGATGCTAAGTGCGCCAAAACATTCAAAATACCTATGCATCCTTAAATTAATAATTAATGTTTTTCCCGTTTGTAGTACTGATTTAAATGTAATCTGAAAAAGCAAAATAATAGAACTCCTACAATTCCATAAATTTCAATTTTGAAAAATACATGATCATTGTCAATCTCAAGTTTAAAGCTTAAGCTTCTGCAGAATATTGATGAAAATAGACAAAATAGTTTTCATTTTTTAATGTAAGGAGCGCTCTCTGAGTCAAGCAGAAGTAGGAAAGAGATGTTCAGCATTGTTACAAAAGTGAAATTTTCTATTTCAATTGAAAATAATATCTCACATATTTATGAACCGTTGTTAGCCAATTTTCAGGACTAAGTATTTTTTGTAGCACTTCAGCATGGCTCTGTCAGATATTCAAATTTAATTTCCGTTCAAATACTTGAAATTATGACTTGTCATTTTTACCCACTGATAAGCGTTTGACAGAAATATAGACCTACCTAGGGAACTTTTTAAAAGTTGTCACGAGCTTCACCAATTATTACAATATAAATATGAATAATCATTATTTTATTGATATCTCAACATTCGAGCAAAATAGATCAGTTCTGTGAATGTCATTGGGTTCTACAATGAAAATTGCATAATTAATGTGAATTTAATATTTTTAGCTCGATCCCTTCCCCTTGACTCAATTGAGGGAATTTGCGGAAAATTGTAATTTGGTATCCACAGCATGTCCTTAGAACATTCTCAGCATATTTATGCATATAACTCAAATCGATTTTGGCAATGAAGTTCTGTGGAACCTCCTGAGAACATGATCAGTACATTCCTTAGGTCCTGGGATGTTTACAGAACATGGGGAACCTATATCAGTTTTTTTGTGAAATTTGAGTTTTATATATTATTTTTTTACAAATACATGAATACATGCAAAACATCAGATAAAGCAGAAAATTGTTGTCTATTGAAATGTTTCTATGGGAATATTCTTTGTAGGTCCTTGGAACATCCCACATGTCCCCTGACATTTATAGAAGGTATGGAACCAAAATGGAATGTTCCTATCTATGTCCCTGGTACATCCCTAGAACATTCTCAGCATATATGCAAATATCTCAAATTGATTTTGACAATGAAGTTCTGCGGTACCTTCTGAGAACATGATCTGCACATTCCTTAGGTCCTGGGATGTTTACAGAACATGAGGAACTTATATGAGTTTTTTTGTAAAATTTGACAATGAGTGTTATTTATTTTGCTTTACATACATCTAATATCAGAAAAAAATTGAATTTTTGTCTGTTGAAATGTTTCTCTGGGAATATTCTTTGTAGGTCCTCTGAACATCCCACAAGTCCCGGGACATTTATAGAACGTACAGAACCAAAATGGAATGTCCCTGGGAGGTTTTGTGCTGTGTGGGTATTGAACTGTTTGTTTCTTTATTGGGATTTTTTGTGTGATAATAACTGATTAATGTATGATTCAAGTTATTTGTGTAAAGAAATTAGGTGTTACTTTTAAGTGTTGCCAGCATTATTTTAGCGATAGAACCCATGTCAGTACTTTTTACTCAAGATAAATTAATTAAGAAATTTCGGAATAGCATATAAGGAGTGTAGTGATAAGCCACGAGCCATGCCATGTTCTATAAGATAAGACAAGACCGTGCTCATAGAAGTGCGGCCGCTTTGATTAGGCTATCGAAAATGACTATTCTCTTCTGGATAAGGCTATCACTTTCCAGTGGTTCAGTACCCAACCAAAATATTGTAGGTACAACCCATCAATTATCATCATCCAATTAAATACCCACATGCAAGTCTCAGACTGATGTGGACTTCATCATCCGAAAAAAATATTTCAAACAAATAACAGCTCCTAAATCCTAAATAAATGAAAGTATCCTTATTCTACCTTACACTGTAGATGAGATGTGTTGTTAGTTAATTTCATCCAATGTTTCACTTTAATTGTTCCTAATGTACCACAGAATAATTGATTTCTACTCATTGCATGGTGCAACAACAATTAATTTTATTGGATAATAAAATGTTTCATCTTTATCATAGTTGAAATTTCTGCTCAGTACGGTAGTAGAGTCTGCTCACAGGTCTGCAAATTTTATCATAAAATTAAACTTTCTACAATTTTGGTGAGTGACAAAACATATATATGTATTTTATAGTCACTTTGTAACTCAGTAACTTCTATATATTGTAATAAATTGAACAATATTAGTGAAATCTATTCATAATCTTATTAATTGATGTTTGTTTTATTCATAATCTAGGTCACATTTACATTCAGAAATAATTCAAGCATGATGGTAATATAGAGTTTGCTACTTTGATACAGAAGAAGCATTATTTTTTAATATTTATAAGGACTAGAGTAACAAAACGTTGTAGCCAAAGGCCTATGATGATGGTGATTTTATCATTTATGATGATAATTATGGTAATAGCACGAAAACAGACCAACTATTTTCTTGCCATTTGCTAGAAATGTTTTTGTTACATTACTGTATTAAACACTCTTCTGATGAAGCATTATTTTTCAGGGACAATGCACATTTACACATGGAATCTGTTAACATTTTTATTTTTACCATTGCTTGTTGGAAGTTTTGGTAAGTATACGGTCACTGAGACTCACAGTAGCCTTATAATAATGGTTGTGTTGACTTATCTACTTGAGTGATGTTTGATTATCGTATTAGTTACTGTACCCCAAAAATAAATCAATATAGTAAATTCATAATTCGATTTCAAATATTCTTCATTTCTCTTTTTTATACAAAAAATGAAATATCATAATGTGTCACTTCATTATTTACATTAAAAAACTGATAATTAGATTGAACATGTATTATGCTGAACAATAAATTTTTGTTACACTTGATAGAAAGTAGCTACTTTCCATAGATTTGTCACATATGGAAAGTGCCTCTTTTCCATACTAGATCGGAAAAATCAGCTGACAAATAGGGCCTTATAGCCGTACAAGATAGGAAAAAACATATGGAGTGCAACAATAGTATATTAAGTTACTAGGCTTGAGAATAACGTTTTGCCGGTCGAGCATATGATAGTTTATGCACAAGGCGCAGTGGAGTGCAGAAAAGTGAATATGCAAGAACTGAAGTTTACAGCTGTGTAATGTACAATTTATTTTTTGTTACACTTGATAGAAAGTCATGCTCCAATCAGCTGGATAATAATTATGTGAGACATTCAATAGTATTCAATACAATTATTGAATCAGCTGCTTTATTTTTAGATTCAGAATTTGAATCCCCATCCTAGGGTGCTAGGGAAAAAGCATATAAGTCACAAAATGGTCAAAACATGTTAAGTCCATACCCAGACTGATGAAATCAAGATCTATCATTTGGTCATAGTAATACAAGTCAATCTTGCTTACCAAAGGAGCTATAAGGTTTTCTCAAAACAGTATAAGTAGAAAGCTCTGATATGTGACAGGGAAGAAGCAGACAAGTCAATCTTGTACTATGTTTACTTTGTTATTATCAGCTGAGAGTTGGGGAAAAAGCAGACAAGTCAAGTTATACTTCTGTAACCCATGTATATTCGGGTTGCCTGCTGGGGAAAAAGAATAGGGAAAAAGCAGACAAGTCGAAAATATGCAATGTTTTTTTCAATCTTCATATTCAATAAAATATTATTATTACATTAATAAAAATATTATATAAATTTTTATATGAAGATGTAATGCCAAATTGAGCATTCTTTCATTATTATACTACTTTTCATCTACAATGTTATTCAAACAGCTGTTTCCTTTCTGTGGCATTGCTGAGTGTTTGATCACATGAAACACAACGTGCAACAAAAAATTTGTATTTGGTGTTTTCTTTCATGGAATTTTTAATTCATTGTTCAATCGAAACCAAGTGCTAATGCTGAAATGGAGATGGCGTCCACATCTGAGCTGATATTGGAAATGGCACAAAAACTAGGTAAGTTACATTATCTTCTCAGACTCATTATTCTCTTGATTCCTCAAGACCTGCTGTTCTGTATATTCTAAGCATGATATTATATTTAAATTTGCACTTTGATGGAAGACAGGCAGAAAAAAATGTTCTGTTATCTGCTCTATTGTCATCTACCTACCTGGTGTTTTGGAACCCACCTGAACAGTAAGCCCATCATGTTTCACATAAAATGCCATATGGCGAGGTGGAACTGCCCTAATTATTATTATTCAATGCATTTCACACTATTCGTCTCCCATCAAATTTAAAATTTTTCTGGGTCAAGTGTTTTAGAGACTGTTATTTTTCATTGAATGTATGTTTGATCTATCTCAACCGACATTATATTGGGAATTATTTTGATTCGTCTTCTTTATTAACAGCAATTTTCTGTGGGTAAGATTAATGAGTCAACATATTTTTCTACTTTTCATGAACATGGCCCATTGCAAAATTATTCATTCTTGTTCTCAGGGACTTCTGGAAATGGCAATGATTATGATACTCTCTCCAATCTTATCAAGGGAAGTAAAACTACAAGAAGAGTGGAGGAAGTTTGGAATAACAACAATGGAAATGAAAATTATGGTGAGCAACATATACTTTTAATGATAATCTCATAATATCCTTTGTTAGTGAGATGATTTTTACTGAGACCAGAGGATTTTGAAAGTTTTATTACAAGTTCACAGTTATTAACTTCTTGTTATTTGATTAAATTGAATGCATAAGTATAAAAACTGTATATAGCTTGCAGTAGTCCAGAAACCATGTTGTATGGACTCATTTTAACAAGGCTGTAGGTCTAGTATAGTCCTTAGATCATATTCACCTACTGCTCTCACACTTCTGTGCAAAATTATTAATAATAGTTTCACTATTTATTTATTATTTTGTTCACAGGAGAATCTGATTATGGCAGTCTCTCTGAAGCTTCATCTGATTTGACTAAGGAACAGATTTCTACAGCTAGAAAGTGGAAGAAATTTAAAATAAACAAGAAAATATCATGATATCAGTCAGAGAATGGAGTTGAGGAATAAATTACAGGTTAGTGTTTTTCCAGAAGAACAGAAGCGAGAAACATGGTCCAGAGAGAGAAGATTGGCTCAAAGCGAGATAATGAAGGAAATATGGAGAAGGAGAGAAGCTGATGATGTATGACAAGTTGGGAATGATGAATGCTGTATTTAGTGAACTATTGTGTTCCATAGTAGGCCTATACAAAAAAAAATTCGCAAAGAACCGTAAATTCATTCTTGAATTTAACCGTTCATTACATTAATTTTCCTTCAAAGAGGAGTATGTGCAGAAACAGCAAAACTGGACCCCAAAAAATTCATGACTAAACTAAACCAATATCAAACGAGAAATAAAAGATCTTATGGATTTATTGGAGCTCATTACACTATACCTGCATCATTCCTACAATAGTTGAAGTCAGTCCCCAACATTCTTCCTGACATCGAAGAATGTGTTGAATAAATGAAGAATTTACTTATTATGTTTGTATGTATGGAGAAAGTACCATAGCTGATTCGATTGTAGGAGTCTCTTCAGACCTCGACGCTATGTTTTAGTCCAAAGAGCGTACTACACAAACGAGGAGTGAGCTAGTTGGTGATTGCTTTCCTCACTGAGCTAACAGAATTGTATCAGTATGCCAAGCCCACCGAAACAAATTCTGAAGCTCTATGCTTGACAGTCCACTCCCACCTTTACACAGGGTCTGGCTGCACAGGCGAGTGTGTAAACTATCTATCACATCTCTGAGCTACTTCCTGCTACTTATTATATAAATAGTTAATTCTGATTCTTAAATAAAGCGTTTTTAAATAAATTTTTTTATTTTTCAATAATATTTTTGTTAGTTTGAGTATTCGCACTAGTTTTATTCATGTGATATTTCAACAAAACTGATGTTAAACATGTTACATACATAATGAGAATTTTTATAGTTCATATTTTAGAATTTTGTTAATGAATGTAACCTTTTTCTTATAACATGTAAATTTACCTTTTAACTTATAATAATGATAGAAACTTTTAAAAACATAAATTTACTTTTACCTTTGAAATGTAACTTTTTTATTACTTATAATTATTAAATTATTAATATTTTCTATTAATTTTTTGAAAATTTATGTGATTGTAGAATAGAATATTGGTTTTGGGTTTGGTAGTATCATTTTCATATCAAATTTGGACTGTTTCTAGCCAATATTCCAACATAACTGATTCTGAACATATGTAGTTTGTCCTGCTCCTAATAGTATAAGTCATGATATTTGAATGGTCCTTATAACATAAGTCATGTAATTTATCAATGAAGTCGAATTACTTTACCAACAATCAATACATTGTTTTCTTGTGAGAAAAACAGGTGTTTAAGCATTTGAAACATTGTCAGTTCCAATTGTTCACTTAATAAATTAGTTTTTTCCACTTCCTGAAAAATATGGTTTTTTGACTTATATTGTTTTTCCCTAGCACCCTACTATTATTATTATGTATTATGCTGAACAATAAATTTTTGTTACACTTGATAGAAAGTAGCTACTTTCCATAGATTTGTCACATATGGAAAGTGCCTCTTTTCCATACTAGATCGGAAAAATCAGCTGACAAATAGGGCCTTATAGCCGTACAAGATAGGAAAAAACATATGGAGTGCAACAATAGTATATTAAGTTACTAGGCTTGAGAATAACGTTTTGCGGTCGAGCATATGATAGTTTATGCACAAGGCGCAGTGGAGTGCAGAAAAGTGAATATGCGAGAACTGAAGTTTACAGCTGTGTAATGTACAATTTATTTTTTGTTACACTTGATAGAAAGTCATGCTCCAATCAGCTGGATAATAATTTTGTGAGACATTCAATAGTATTCAATACAATTATTGAATCAGCTGCTTTATTTTTAGATTCAGAATTTGAATCCCCATATTTATATCAACCATAATAATGATAGCCTAGTGCAATCAGCTGGATAATATTTGAGGCAGGTATTGAGTAATGTAATGAGTTGACTATATCTATACATATAATATATATATGTGAGTCAATGGAAATTTTTTTGCCACATGCCATATGTTTTTTCCTATCTTGTACAGCTATAAGGCCCTATTTGTCAGCTGATTTTTCCAATCTAGTATGGAAAAGAGGCACTTTCCATATGTGACAAATCTATGGAAAGTAACTACTTTCTATCAAGTGTAACAAAAAGATTTTTCCATTGACCGATATACGTTCAACTCATTACATTACTCATTACCTATGACTCAATACCTGTCTCGAATATTATCCAGCTGATTGCTCTAGGCTATCATTGTGTACGTTCTAGGAGCATCTGGTTTGGTGCACCAGAATTCTTTCGGTGCACCGAACCAGTCACGTGATCGGTGTACCAACATATGTTCCCAGGGACGGCAGTACAGCACTCACCGGTGTACAGTTGGGTGCGTACTTTTGAAATTAATCTGTGTAAGCAGTGGCGTAACGTACACCCCCGCAGACCCCGCGGCGCGGGGGGGCCCGGGCTATAAGGGGGCCCGGAATGAAAATATATTTTTTCAAGAAATGGCCCGTGCCCAGACTGAAATAAAAATTTTTTCCAAAAGAAATAAAACTGAAACACTGAAGGAAGAAAGAAAGAATGAATTGGCTAAATATTGTTAGGCCAATGTTTAATGTTTACTTTATCAATTAATTCCCAGATAGCAGATAATTCGCAGATAGTGAAGGAATTCAGAAGCAGGATGTTGTGACTTCGGGAATGGAGACATATCGAGGACAAAACACTCTTCAAACAAACTTATCTAGATTGTTATAAATCATGACGGCTATGTCTCCACAGTGCAAATATTAGAGGAAATTAATATCATTTTCCCATCGAATTCCTCAATGTATATTAGCATATATACGAAGTAATGGAAAGTGAGGGGTTGTGTAGAAATTAAAGTCAATATTTTTCTTCATACAGTATTTTGAATCGTCCTGTTGGATACACGTAGGCCGGTAAATTGGCCTAGAGTAAACCGTATGTTTATTCATTATTGAGTTCGTGATCATGAATTTTATTATTTGGAGAGCCATTTTTTTTCATTTCTATTCTATTTTTCAACATGCTGCGTTTATGTTTATGGTATTGTGATGTTGTACGGTCATGCTTTAGTTATTTCTATTTTTTATCGACTAGTACATTTTTAAGCAATATGCTCAGAAGGAATATTTATACCCTTGATATATCGGATAAATTACGTGATTATTGTATAAGTATATAAATAATAGTTTTGGAACAATTGTCAGTTCTCCCAACGCAGTTGAATTCTTTTCTTATAATAGGATCATGTACTGACTGTATAAGTAGTTTATGATTTCTATCTTCTGTCTCTTAAGAATAAATTTCTTAATTTTTTTCTCTTTTCCTGATTTAGTAATTTCGCGGTAATTTAGATAAAATGCCTTTTTATTAAAAATTGAACCTGTGTTCGTGTCTGCAAATGAGGCGAATTCTGAGAGAACACATTTTCTGGGAAAAGGAGCGAAGGTGCTAACAAGGAGGATGTGAATGTGGATCCTATGGAAGACATCAATTTCAAGGTTTCTAGGTTTCAAGATTAATTATTTATAATATAATCAACTCTCAACTATTTCCATCTTTCAGAAGCCCGCACGCTACAGCCCAAATCATTAGACTTGCCCCCCTTGAAACATATGATTGAATTTTAAAATTTAATTTATAAAAAGGTGTTTAGTTCTTACATAATTATAACTGCCCACAAAATAATTATGCAAGTTTTTCAGGGAGGGGTGGGGGTGGCAAGGGTGAGGGGGGATATTTATATGATTTTGAGGGGCCCGGAAAATCGGTTGCGGGGGGGCCCAACTGGAAAACGTTACGCCACTGTGTGTAAGTCACTGTTGTACTAGCTGCGCAAATAAAAGAAAGCCGCTGTAGGGTTATCGATTGAAATATACGCCTATTTTGATAAAATAATTGTGCATATAATAAAGAATAATTATTATTGGAGGCAATATGCAGTTTGGAAGTTCATTTCTACATAAACAGCTATTAAGCATAAACATTATTAAGGTAAATAACGGGAAATATGACATTGAAATAACAAAATTTTGTTCAATAAATATTTTATAATAAACGTACCACTTAAAAGAGCATGAATTTCCTCTGTTTCATGAATATTGTACATAACCTCACTGAATGCATTAACTTGATCATGTTTGGAAGCCATTTTGGAATGAAACAGCAGACGATTTTTCATCGACCAATGAGAGCTCTCTGGTTACTGGTTCACAGTCCGTGGATCATTGTGTAAGTTCTGGGAGCATTTTCGGTGCACCGGTAGCTTCAACCGGTGCACCAGAGGCATGAGTTCCAAGTCCTTTGGGAGCTTTTGACAGTTCGTTAACCAGCAGCTGTTTCCGGTTTGGCCTGCTCCGGTGCAGGTTTCATGCACCGTACGAAAAGGTAGATCCACGGACTGTGAACCAGTAACCAGAGAGCTCTCATTGGTTGATGAAAAATCGTCTGCTGTTTCATTCCAAAATGGCTTCCAAACATGATCAAGTTAATGCATTCAATGAGGTTATGTACAATATTCATGAAACAGAGGAAATTCATGCTCTTTTAAGTAGTAAGTTTATTATAAAATATTTATTGAACAAAATTTTGTAATTTCAATGATATATTTCCCGTTATTTACCTTAATAATGATAGCAGTTTATGTAGAAATGAACTTCCAAACTGCATATTGCCTCCAATAATAATTATTATTTATTATATGCACAATTATTTTATCAAAATAGGCGTATATTTCAATCGATAACCCTATAGCGGCTTTCTTTTATTTGCGCAGCTAGTACAACAGTGACTTACACAGATTAATTTCAAAAGTACGCGCCCAACTGTACACCGGTGAGTGCTGTACTGCCGTCCCTGGGAACATATGTTGGTACACCGATCACGTGACTGGTTCGGTGCACCGAAAGAATTCTGGTGCACCAAACCAGATGCTCCCAGAACGTACACTATCTTTTCGTATGGTGCATGAAACCTGCACCGGAGCAGGCCAAACCGGAAACAGCTGCTGGTTAACGAACTGTCAAAAGCTCCCAAAGGACTTGGAACTCAAGCCTCTGGTGCACCGGTTGAAGCTACCGGTGCACCGAAAATGCTCCCAGAACTTACACATTATTTTGGTTTATGTCTGGGAATTCACACATCAATAAGTTCTGAATCTCAATAGAGCAGCTGATTCACTGCCTTGAATACTTTTGAATGTCTTGCATATTATCCCAGCTGATTGGAGCGTGCCTTTCCATCAAGTGTAACAAAAAATATCCACGGCTGTAAACTTTTACCGGTTCTCACATATTCACGTTTCTGTACTTGGCTGCGCCTCATGCATAAACTATCATATTATGCTCGACCGGCAAAACTTTATTTTCCAGCCTAGTAACGTAATATACTATTCCAGACTTTTTTGAAAGGAAATTAGTCCCAATATGGACCGGAGGTCTGTGAGCAAGGATGAGTTCATGATTCATGTAGGCTTACCTAGTAAGAGAACGAATCTGGGACAGAAGCCACTATAGACAAATGCCACTTTCTTCAAAAGCAGGACATTTGCCACCAAATGTGCCAGCTGACCAAACCTAGCTAACCTGGCTACTGCCAGTATACCTGCTCGTAAAAATAGTGCCACCAAATGTGCCAGCTGACACATGTCAGCTGACCAAACCTAGCTAACCTGGCTACTGCCAGTATACCTGCTCATAAAAATAGTGGCAAATATGTCTATGGTGGCATTTGTCTATGGTGGCTTCTGTCCGGACACCAAGAGAACACCTCTGTATAACTAAGAATACATAACTTGAAATAATTCAATTTTTTTTTGAGGATGAAGCCCACATAGGTCTGAGACCTGTGCGTGGGTAATGAGTTGGATGAAGGTGATTGATGGACCTACAGTATTAGGTGAGTTCCGAACCACCGGGAAGTGATAAGTAAGATATGAAAAATGAATTGGATGTCGATTATTATATTTTGAGGATGGCATTTTCAGGAAATGAAAAAATAATAATTAAATTTAATCTAACACAGTTATTGCGTCTCCAAGCACTAGCTATGGCATATTATGAATACTTTGCCAAACTATTCAAGGATTCCAGTCAATAATAATCATTAGAAGAGATGCACCAGCACATGATTTTTATTTTAAATATTTTACTTTTGACAATAGTATATTAACTATAGAAAACTATATAGAAACTATAGTTTCTTTTTATCTGTTTTAATAGATTACTCAATATTCGGGGAAATTCCTCCCCCCCCCCAACACATAAGAAGAAAAAAAAATAGAAAAAAGCAGAAGGAAGGGAGATAATAAAAACAGTGAAAAATGGTAAATAGAAGAAAATGAAGGAGTGTTTTCGAAGTTGTAGAAAAGCGAGAAAATGGAACAGCACTGTCAAAACAACAATTAATTTTCTATTGCAAATATGGCGTTAGTATGGGGGCGTTCCCCCAGAGACCCAAAAACAAAAGAAATTTTGGAATTTTAACAAGCACTGGGAGACAATAATTTTTGACAGCAGTCAAAAAGATGTCTTGAATCGCTGAAAATGTGGTTTTAGAGGGATTATTCACAAACAAATTCTGAGAGAGTTACCCGGAGGCTCAGAAATTAGAGGTCAATTGTCACCACATCATCCAGCTTTGAAACCTAGCAGGGCGATATAAATCAATTCGACCCATCTCACATTACCATAAAACTTAGTTCAAATATTTTTCTTAAATGTAACAATAAGCTATACATTTTACGAACTCATCCTAGCCCAAAACTAATGGATGATTATACCCCTTGATATATTGGAAATCATTCTTTAAGACTATATTTAAAGATTCATTCTTTAAGTCATTACCGGTAAGATTAAAACAGAGACGACTCATGTTAGTGGATTCATACTTTATTGGAAAGCATGGAACAAGATTATGAATAACATCTCTTGACAGACTATTTCATTTTGTTTTCAAGCATATTTTAACTATTGTTCAAACAATTCATTCTTAGAAATATCGACTCAGAAAATTCATCTCTGTTACTGGCACATTTCAACTGATCAACTGTTCCCAGTATAGAATAAGTGAATTAACTATCAATTTTTAGAGGGGGGGGGGGGGTGTTGGTTCAGTTGGATAGATCCCTCAGAGACCGAGAAATAAAAACTTTTTAGAACTCTAGCAAGCTTTGAGAGACAATAATAAAAACTCAATAAATACGTTTTGAATCACTGAAAATGTAGTTTTAGAAGGATTTTTTAATTCGGGGGGATTACCCCGGACCCACCCCCCCCCCCACTGTTGAATGAACAAGCTACATAAAGTCTTGAATAACTGTTGGAAAACCCCTCCTTCTCATTTTAAAATACATTTTTAAGTAGGGCACTATATTTGTACCCCAATTAGGTGAGGTGGGGAATCAAAAATAGCAGAGTGAAAACAGTTTTAAGTAGGACTGCTTTAAAGTTTGGCTACTTGAATGATACATTTTTAGCACAAGTGTTTGGATCTCCCACTGACAATGATGCAAAAACAAGATGAAAATTTGATACACAATTTGGGTTAGAATAATGTTAGATGAAAAATATGGTTTTAAAAGGATTATTTAACAAACAAATTTCCCGGGGGAGTACCCCGAACCACCCTTCATTGAATATTATAGTATTGAATTACAATTATTATTAGAGACCCCTTCTTTTCCTCTTACGGTGTACTATATATGGTGCCAACCCATTACAGGTCATCCCCTCCCCCCAGGACTGACCGTCTAGCTACACCACTGCTTTCTGTGATGTAACGATACATTGTAGTGCCCATTTCTGTCAAAACAAAAAAAATTGAAAGGTTATTAAAATTTGTCTCATTTTTTTTATGCCTACTAGAAGAAAATATCTTATAATGTACCTCATATTTACCAAATAATATACCTCATATTACCTAATAATTACATCATATTATTCAAATATAACTATTGTTTATGAAACAATAGTTCCATAGAAGACAGTAGACAGTCAAGAGAACAGAATTTTTGCAATAAGGATCTAGGTTGATCATGATATATGAGAACAATAGTAGTTGTTGTATCAAATAAATTGTCCCTGGAAACAAAAACTCTGCCCAAAGATAAGTTTAAAAAGAAGATGTTTTTTTTTAAATAAATCTGTTTGAGTGTGAAATCTAGTCAACTTCCAGGATTCATTATTATCTAGTCATATATATGATATATAATTTTGTTATTGTATTGATAGCTATTGCCTTTATTTATAATAGTCTGTGACTATCAATATTACCTACTTCTTGTATTTCCTGAAATTTCTGTAATAATTGAAGGATGGGGACCATTTAGTTTTAGAAAAAAACTTATTATGTTATTTGTTGACCTGGTCGCGCCAGTCGGTAATAGTTCTTAGTTCATTTTATAGCATGATTTATCCTGTAGGGTTGATCGATAGATAGGAGCTTCCCCCCACTCCACTCGGGAGGGAGTCAGTACTCAGTACGCAACGAGACGTCGCCGTGTGCTCAACACTTAGAAAAAGTCGCATCGCATCGCATATTATACAGTCCACTAAATTTAAAGATTATTTTCAATTTATCAAGTGTCATGTGTGGTGATTAACAAGATTACCTTAGTAGCAGAATTTAACAACAGGTTTGGGTTTCATTACAACCTTATCCTTCCTAAACCTCACTTCCCCCCAACCTGTTTCCATAAGAAGATCGACTACAAAAGGTAAGACAAACAATTTATTTATTTTTAACACCACATACTCACCCCCTGAGCTATCAGCCAAACCATATGGTCCTCCAGGCGCAAATAGATTAAATTTTTAGCTATTTGACGTAATCAGAGTATGGATTTTCATTCAAGTTTATAGTATTTCATTCATAAATACGTTTTACGTTAGCTGCATCCACAATCTTGTAGAAACAGTCAAGGCTACGAGTTGTGCCGAGTCATGAGATACTTGTTCATTGCAAGATAAACATATAACTATATTGCTGCTATAGATAGATGAAATACAAAGGCCTACTATAGATGCTACTATTTGTACAACAGTTGTACTCCTCACTCTCAATCTGTTTCACTCCATCCCGTCGCATACACACACAAAGACACAAGCGCATCGTCAACGATAGTTGTTTATTGGATTCCCATCTTTCTTCCTTCAACTAAAGCAGTATAGGTCATTGTTATTATTCATCCATCAATTGTTAAATTCATCCATCAATCATATCATTGTTTATCTAGCTTTAACGATGGCAAGCATACAAGCACTTGAAGCAAAGAAAAAATATCTTTTTTCACGGATGCAAACCATTTATGACCTGACTTTGAAAATTTCTGATGCTAAAATCCAACAACAGTTTTTGGAAAAAGCTAGGTTTTGTCACGAAATCTATGCCGAATTTTCCACCACATTCGATAGCTATATTGAAGCAAATATAAAAGAGGATGAAGATTATGAAGTTAGCTATGCAAATTTATCTGCATTTCAAGATATGTATGAAAAAGTGAAATCCTTATTATTTTATATTTAGAAGAAAAACGCACGCAAGCTCAGAAAACAAAATCTGAGCCTAAAACTCCCGCTATTCCTACTGATTCTCGAGCGAAAATTCCGTCAATATCAGTCCCAAGTTTCAATGGAAATCAAGCTGACTGGCCGGTCTTTTATCAGTTATTCAAATCATTGATTCATGAAAACCCCGCACTTACGAAATTAGAGAAAATTCATTATCTCGTTTCAAGCTTGGAAGGCTCAGCTAAATCTGTTTGTGCTGGCGTGATACCATTTCTAGCCAACTTTTAGCGCCCTTTATTTTGCAAATGAATTACTTTGTGAAAAACAAAAAAAAAAATTGAAAAAGCCAAAAAACCAGTGCTCAACCTTGAAGTTGTAATTTACATTTTTATTTGCGGCAGGGGTCTCATCCCAAGAGTTTTAATACATCCATGATCTTTATTTTCTAATTATCAACACTTATATCAGACTGCAATGACATCCATTTTCAATTTAATTTAATTTTCATTGGAAAGTCACTTTATCTGTGATAAATCTTTGGTAAAAGTGGAAATATTTTCTCTTCAAAAATTAAATATTGAAAAATGAAGATTAGAAAAATGTTTTACAAAGAAACGGAAAGAAAGTAAACTTTTGAAAAAAAAGATGCTTTTAGTAGGAAAGTTGCAACTTTAAAGACTCCTTCGATTTTTAGAAATAGTCTATAGACTACTGTAAAATTTTCTAATACCATTTTTTTAATACTTTCTCAATTTAAGAAATTCAGAACCTGTCACAAACTCATTAATATTCTTATTGCGATTAAAGTGTATTAAATCAATCTTCAAGCTTCAACTATCTCTGAACCAATATGAAACGCGATCACAGAGACAGACAGCACACAGCTTCAGACAACCTATCTGTGGCATGACCTATCTTCAAATTTCACTGGATTAGGCCAGCCCAGAAACATTTTTCAATTACTATTTTCTATAGGCAAATAATTGACATCAAACATTTCTTTGTTATTTGAAACTTGTTTTAACCATGCTCATTATTAAATAACTTAAACGAGCTACTCAGGCATGTTGAAAACGTATGCTCATACCCGAAATTCACTACCCTGATTTGTATGTAGTATTTGTAGGCGCTGAATCCGAATGTGACCTTTGGCACCTCGAAAAACGCTTGCTTATCAGATACTAATATTAATTTACTCAAACCCACAAATCTGGTTTTTGATGTCTGCCATATTAAAAATATCTTGTCATCCCGAATTCCCTCATGATGACAATTTCAAACTATTGAAATTTCAACTATTCACATAATTAACTTCAAACTATACTACAATTTTATTGATAAACAAAAAATGATTCAAAATATTAATAATATTGTTACTATTCTATTTATTTTTCTATTGGACCTTTTTACATGAATTCAAATTATTTATTTTTATTTCAAATAATATTTTACCACATAATCTAAATAATTTAGTTATTGAACCTTATTAATATTTTGACAAGCATGAAATGAAACAGGATTCGCACTAGCAGTATAATTTAGAGGCAGTCAACCCAATCCGGCAGGAGAACTGTCATCAGATCTCAGATCAGAGCGAGCACGTAGTAGCAGAGAAAAACGTGAAATGTTTAAAGGCAATGAGATCTGGCAATAAGGTTTGATCTGGCAACAGTGCTGAAGGGTGAGCATGCATATTATGCGAAGGATCGAGCACACGTGTGTAGATGAAGTTGTAAGAATGAGGAAGTGATGGAGGGAGGGAGTGACCATTGATGATGAGTGAGAGCGAACAGAGAAAATAGAGAGGGAAACACTCTACTCTCTAGGCGCTATACCCACGCAGTCTAGCGATCGTTTCATGAATCAATCTGGTTACAATTTCTTAATCTGTGGTAGGAGTAGCCAAGGAAAATGAATTGATGATTGCCCTCAAATGCGGTAAAATTAAATCAGAAAAATGTAATTTAAATAATGTTTTATATGTCCCAGAACTCTCTAAAAATTTATTATCTGTCAGTGCTATCACTGAGAACAATGGGCCAGTTTCATTTCGTGGAAATAAGGTAGAGGTGGTAAAAGATAATAAAATTATTATGGAAGGAAAAAAAAACTCAAATGGTTTGTTTGAAATTGATTTGAAAATAAATAATTCAGCCCATAGTGCAATGACTAGCACATTTTCAACAGAGCTTAAAGAAATAGAATTGTGGCATAGGAAGCTAGGGCATCTGGGTATGGATAATATGAAAAAATTAGTAAATCTAAGTGATGGAATGAATATTGCAACTAAATGTGTCGATTTTGTTAAAAGTCCATGTGAAATATGTTTGTCTGCCCGCCAAACAAGGCAACCATTTAAAACTGTTAGGGAAAGGGCAACAAGACCACTTGAAATAATACATAGTGATGTTTGTGGACCTATTGATCCTTCAAGTTGGGATAGGAAAAAATACTTTTCAACTTTTCTGGACGATTATACAGATTTTGTAATGGTATTTCTTATTGAGAGTAAAAGTGATGTATTTGATGTATTGAAACAATATGCAGCAGAAGTAGAAGCAAAATGGGATCTTAAAATTTCTAAGCTTTGCTGTGATAATGGTGGAGAGTATATTAGTAATAGACTCAAGGATTGGTGTAAAAATAAAGGTATATTTGTAGACTATTCTATTCCATACACTCCAGAGTTGTTGAATGGAAAGGCACGTATGAATAGAACATTGGTAGAAAAAGTTAGGGCACTTTTGTGTGATTCAGGTTTGAACAAGGAAATGTGGGGTGAAGCTTTCAGGACAGCTGCTTATCTTGTGAACAGAAGTCCAACTAGTAGTTTGGAATGTACTCCAGCAGAAAAATGGTATGGAAAAAGACCAGACTTATCAAGACTGCAAGTTTTTGGAAGTTTAGCATACAGCCATGTTGCAGGTAATCTAAAGAAACTTGATAGTAGGACCAAGAAACTCATATTAGCAGGTACTCAAAATGGCTATCGATTGTGGGATGCAATATCGATTGTGGGTTAGAGGCAATAAAAACTGAATTAAATGCATTGGAAGAAAATAATACATGAACTGAGGTAGAGACTGTACCAGAAAATAGAGTAGTTATTGATAGCAAATGGGTATTCAAAACTAAAAGGGATGAGAAGGGTAACATTCAATTTAAAGCTAGATTAGTTGCTAGGGGATTTCAACAGAGATAGCATAGAATTAAATGATTTTTGTGCTCCTGTGGCAAAATTGCCAACCTTCCGAATTTTCATGAGTGTAGCAAATAAATTGGGTTTGCCAGTATATCAGATGGATGTAAAAAATGCTTTTCTCAATGGTGAAATAAAAGAAGACTTTTATAATTATGTCATTACCAGAGGGAATAGAAGGTTTCAGAGATAGGGTTTGTAAGCTCAACAAGTCAATTAATGGTCTGATAAATTACCATAAGATTGGAATTCTAAATTTGATTCTGTGATGAGAAATAACAATTTTACAAGATCCAAGAATGATTATTGTTTGTATTCTAAAATTTTGAATGGTAAAAATGTATTTTTATTATCATATGTAGATGACCTTCTTATTTTTGGGTGAGTTGAAAATGATGTGTTAAAATTAAAGTCTGTGTTACAAGAAAATTTCAGAATGGAAGACTTGGGTTTAGTTTCAAATTTTTGGGGAATAAATGTTAAACAAGATATTGAGAAAGGGGTAACTGTAATCAGCCAAAAGGAGTATCTTAAAAGAGTACTAGAAAAATTTAATATGCTTGATTGTAAACCTATGGACACTCCCATTGACAAAAATTTTAACTATGAGTTACTGACTAGAGAGAAATCTGAGAGTACTGAAGTAGATAAAAAATGTCGCAGGTTAATTGGTTGTCTTATGTATGCTGTTGTAGGGTCTAGACCTGACTTATGTTGTACTATATCTTTTTTGAGTCGTTTTCAAAGTTGTGCCAGTGAAATGTTATATAAAACCTTGAAGCGTGTGTTACGATATGTCAAATGTACTTTAGATTTAGAGTTAAAATATAAGAGAGTTTCAAATGATAATGTGATTGTAGGGTATGTCGATGCTAACTGGGGTGGTGATTTAGAAAGAAGGTCAACCTCAGGCTATTGTTTTAAAATATTTGGTAACACCATTTCTTGGTGTACTAAGAAACAACAAAGTGTCTCATTGTCCAGCACAGAAGCTGAATATATAGCATTAAGTCAAGCAGCAAGTGAGGCATGTTGGATAAGAGGTGTATTAACTGATTTTTGCATGTTGAAAAATGAGAAAAATAGTATTCTGTTGTTTGAAGACAATCAGTCAGCTATAAAAATAGCTCATAACCCTGAGCATCATAAAAGAATGAAACATGTAGATATAAGGTATCATTTTATAAGAGAGAAAATTTCTGAGGGGATAATCCAAGTTAAATATTTAAAATCTAGTGATCAAGTTGCAGATATTCTCACTAAACCTTTGGGAAAATAGCTTTTTGTAAAGTTCAGAAACAACATTCTGTGAAATGTTTTTTTGATTTTAATTATGGAATTTTTATGTAATTTATGTAACTGGGTATTTCATTGAGGGGGTATGTTGAGATTTACAATGAAATAAAGCTCACTGAAGTGAACATAGTTAGTAATCTAAGTATACTTGTATGGTCGTTGCTCATGATAGAACAAAACCGCCAAAACCAGGGCGTTGTCGTTGTGTCTGTAACATTGACTTGATGTACATGAATATTTTTGCTGTATCGTTTTTCGTATCCTTATGGCTTAATGATTATACCATTCAGTAATAAGACAAGCTTATTCATTTATTTTACATCGTAATACCTGCCACAACCATAAAATCCAACACTGACTTACAGATTAAATTAAAATAGTTAATACAAAAATAAACCTTAGTTTTATTCAGCACAAGAGTTTGTCTTGGGAATCACAAAAAGTATAAAATATTATTATGGTACTATTACTCTGCAGTGGCATGTACAGTTTAGTGAGCAATGTGGCAATTCATTGTTTTCGAGTGGTGTCTGTCCCTGGCTCTTCTGGATCAGAGATATAAATAAATAAAGCCTTTATTTTTGTTCCCAAACATACAACGGTCTTCAAATTAATTTTATATCAAAATTATTTTAAAATTTCAAAAAGAAAACAAAATTCATTACAACAGTACTTTTATTTTTTTTTTTTTTTGTTTGGAAACTAAGCCCATCACCAAGCATAGGCCTCCCCCAGGTTGTGCCATCTTTGTCAATCTCTGGCTGCTACCATCCAGTTGACTCCGGCTACTCTGACAATGTCGTCCTTCCACCTCGCCCTTGGCCTGCTGACATCTCTTTTCCTCCATGATGGCTCCCAATCAGTCACTTTCTTCGTCCATCTCCCATCTTGTAGCCTTGAAACATGGCCTGCCCATTTCCATTTCAATCTTCTTATGATTACTGTGACATCTTCCAACTTGACTTTATTTTTTATGGTTATAGTGTGTATTCTTTGCATTTGGTGAATATTTAAAATGCTTCTTTCCATTGCCACTTGAGTTTTCCGAATTGCTTCAATAGTACTTGCTGCTTTGCAGGTCCATGTTTGCGCACCATACATGAGAGTGGGAAACACACATGTTCTGAGTACCTTGGCTTTGGACAATAAGCTAATATCTTTATTTTTCATTATGCACTTAAGTGACCAGAACTTCTTCCAAGCAGCTGTTCGCCTTCGTTTAAGCTCCTTCTCTTCTCTTTCATCAAATGAAAAACATTGCCCAAGATAATTTACTTCCTGTGCCCAACTCAAAACTTTTCCATTTAACTCAATTACTCCTGGAGCTGCATTTGACATGAGGCTGGTCATGAGGCTGAATTGTTGTAGTCATCTTTCCCAATACTAATAACTTACAGATTAAATTAAAATAGTTAATACAAAAATAAACCTTAGTTTTATTTAGCACAAGAGTTTGTCTTGGGAATCACAAAAAGTATAAAATATTATTATGGTACTCTTACTCTGCAGCGGCATGTACAGTTTAGTGAGCAATGTGGCAATTCATTGTTTTCAAGTGGTGTCTGTCATGGGCTCTTCTGGATCACAGATATATTTCATTTAAATTAAGAATTGCTTTAATTCAAATATATGAGTAAAATTTACTTTAAAATGATTATAAAAATGATAAATATAAAAAAAATTCCAGGGAGGTTTCAATCCCCCCACACCCCCTGGTAAGCCCCCCCAAAATTCAATCCTGGCTACGCCACTGGACATGGACATGTCAGAACTATGGAAAATTTCAAATAAGGTTAGTTCGTATTTTGTTCAATTTGTTTTTAAATTTATATTTGTAAATTTGAAATGCAAATTAGATATACAGGGTGGGGGAAATGTTTGGAAACGGCTTAATATTTCATATACAAAAGTGATTTTGTGGTAGGTATGATTGAGGATCCTACTCAAATTGAAAATACTATTTTACTGTGACTTTAAAAATCTGGTCCGCCATCTTGGAACCGCCATTTTGAATGTAACTTTTTTTTTTAAATAGGAAGGGGGTCATGCGATACATGATTTCAATACGGAATTTTAAGACAAAATGAATGCCGAAAACCGCACATCGATATGTCAACCCGTTTCGGAGATATTTACATTATTAATCGATACCATGAAAAGCAGAAATGAAATAAATAAGTACATTAAAATCTTACCTATCAAATTTTTTGTTAATAGTGTTTGCTAATAAACATTAAAACCCAATTATTTTAATAAATGTTCAAACTGTTTTCCTTCAGCTTTTTGACAATGTGCTAATCTTAAATAATAGCCATCAAGCACATTTTGAATCATTTCGCGTGATGAACATCTGACTCTGGATATCATAATATCAACAATAATCATGATATCAACCTAAAATCATCTGTAATAATCCAACTGATTTAATGAATTCTTTTTCAATCATGAAGTAGTGAGTGTGTTTAAAGTCGTTCGCAATGGCATTTTTAAATGAAACCGAGAGAATAACTTTGTTAATGATGCGCGGCTATGGAGATAGAGTACGGTCTTACCAAGAAGTTTCTGATTTATTTAACGAAACATTTCCCAACAGAAATCCAATTAGTAAAAGTGTTGTTTTTAAGACAGTAAAGCGGTTTCAAGAAACGGGCAAAGTGACTGATCGTGCTCGCACTGGAAGAACAAATACTGCCACCAACAATGAAAAATCTTTAGAGGTAATGCAATCATTTGTTGAAGATCCGCATACATCAACTAGAAGCGTTGCCAAGGAACATGGTATGTCTACTCGTTCTGTCAGAAAAGTTCTTAAGGAATCTCATTTCCATCCATTTAAGCTTCATGTATTACAAGAACTGAATGAGGATGATTTCGACCGCCGGGTAGAGTTTTGTGACATAATGATGAACAAGTATGACAATGATCCAAACTTCTTTAATAATGTAGTATTTTCGGATGAAGCTACGTTCATGCTTAACGGCAATGTAAATAAGCAAAACTATCGTTTCTGGACCGATGTCAACCCATACTGGATGAAGGAGGGTCATACACAGTATCCTGAAAAATTAAACGTATGGGCTGGTATGGTAAATGGTCACATTGTAGGACCATTTATTATCGAGAATAATTTAACAGGTGCCATTTACGAGAACATGTTAATAAATTTGATCGTTCCAGCCATCCAGAACATCAACGGACAAGAGTTACATAACTTGTGGTTTCAACAAGATGGGGCGCCCCCTCATTATGCATTAGGAGTGCGGGATATATTGAACCAAACATTTCCCCAACGCTGGATAGGTCGTAGAGGTGCAATAGAGTGGCCCGCTAGGTCACCTGACCTCTCTCCACTTGATTATTTCTTTTGGGGCTACATGAAAGACAATGTGTACAAAAAGAAACCAGCAACAATTAATGAACTGAGAGAATGTATAACTGAAGTGGCTAACAGAATTCCACGCGAAATGATTCAAAATGTGCTTGATGGCTATTATTTAAGATTAGCACATTGTCAAACAGCTGAAGGAAAACAGTTTGAACATTTATTAAAATAATTGGGTTTTAATGTTTATTAGCAAACACTATTAACAAAAAATTTGATAGGTAAGATTTTAATGTACTTATTTATTTCATTTCTGCTTTTCATGGTATCGATTAATAATGTAAATATCTCCGAAACGGGTTGACATATCGATGTGCGGTTTTCGGCATTCATTTTGTCTTAAAATTCTGTATTGAAATCATGTATCGCATGACCCCCTTCCTATTTAAAAAAAAAAGTTACATTCAAAATGGCGGTTCCAAGATGGCGGACCAGATTTTTAAAGTCACAGTAAAATAGTATTTTCAATTTGAGTAGGATCCTCAATCATACCTACCGCAAAATCACCTTTGTATATGAAATATTAAGCCGTTTCCAAACATTTCCCCCACCCTGTATATTAGATAGATATTTGTACCAAATTTGGCTATTCATACATTATTTATATTAGGCCTATATAGAGGAAATAGTCAACAAATAAGTTAGGCCTCCCCTATAGAGTATATAGACTATGCATGGTTAAGCAAAAATTTTAGAGTCCCTGAACCTCATTTTCTAGAAAAAAAGCCCTGCTGTCAATGTTTATACAATCGATGTTTTTCCATTTTCTTCCTTTTTGGATTTCTCATATATAAATATATATTAACCTATATTATAAAGTACCATTCTATCTAGTGTAAATTGGTCAACCTAGGGGGGGGCTATAGCCCCCCTTAGCCCATCTCTGGATCCGCCACTGCTCCCACATATTTCACTCCTATTTTTTTCTTTAGGTTCCTGATCATGAGCTGTTTTAGCAATCGACTGTTGGGCATTCTCAGAATGTGAAAAAACTAAGCAATTCTTCTTTTCTTCATCACACTGATCACAGGTTCTACTTCTCTATAAACTGATTCGTTAGTGTGTCTGCACTTCCTCCACGTTCAAAGACAGTTGAGCCAAATCATCAGGAAATCCCAAGCAGTTCACTTTAATGTTCTTTCCCACTTTTATTTCTGGTATGTTCTCTCTGTGCCAAATTTCAATGATACAGTCCAGGGCAATATTAATCAGTAGCAAAGAGAGTCTTACTCCTCACCTTAATAGTGAATGTTTTAATAGTGAATGGATTTGAAATTTCTTCTCTGAATTTTATTTAAGACATTGTATTTCTTAGTGCTAGCTCAATCATTTTGACCAGTTTTGGATGTATTCCATAATATCTAAGAATCTTGAAAAGAAGTTTTAGTCTGGACATAGTCATAGGTCTTCTTAAAATCAACAAATGTTATGAAATGTCGTTTGTTTTTGATTTTATAATCCTCCATGATCGATTTCAAGCTCAGCAGTATTCGATTTGAACAGCTTCTGTAAGGGTGAAATCCTCCATGATACTTTCCCAGTTGTTGTTCCAGTGTTTTCTTGATTTTTTTGAGAATTGTGCAAGAAAGTACTTTGTATGTACAATCCAGGAATGTAATTCCTCTATAATTATCTGGGTTTTACTTGCCTACTTGTTTGAAAAGTGGATGAATTATTATCCATTATTCAATGCTCTGGAAACTTTTCCTCATCCCATATTTTTTTGAGATGTTTATGTTATTCTTTAGTTGTTCTCAAATCAGCATTTTTCCAAATCTCTGCAAAAACTTGGTCCTTTCCACAAGCTTTATAGTTCTTCATTTCTGACAATGCTGAGTCAACTTCTTCAATTCTTGGAGGCTCTATGTGGTAGGTTTCAGAGAGAATAGGAGTGTCAATTCCAACATCGATAAATTGTGGAGGATCTTCACAATTTAGAAGTTTCTGGAAGGTTCCTTCAGAAATTCTAGCATTATCCACATTATTATGTGCTAGACTTCTATCTTCATGTTTCAACATAAGATTAGGTGCTTTGTATTTTTGTAGGTATTTGCCAAAGGTCTTATAGTAATCTCGGGATTTCTTCTTATCAAAATCCACTTGAATTCGATTCAAAATGTGTTCAGGAAGTCCTGTTTGGTATTCCTGATAATTTTACTTGTTAGTTTCCTCTGATTGATTAAAGCCATACCATACTTGATACTTCTGATTTCTGAGCCTGGTGACTGATCCATGTTTGATGTCTTTCCTCAACAGCCTGGTCACAGTTTTCATTCCACCATTAATGTTTCTGCCTGGGTTTTATTGGTGCAACCTCTTCTGCAATTGTTTTCAGATTTGAAACCAGTTGTTCTAGGATTTTTGTGAGTCATGTTACCTCATTAGTTTTTCTTTAAATTCTTCATTGTTTTTTAGAGAAGTAAGATCATATTTCTTATTGTTTTTTCTAGCAGACTTTTTGTTTTCTAATGGTGTAAGTTTGACTTTGATTTTAACAATGTAATGGTCAGAGCCTGTGTCAGTTCCCCTTGAAACTTACAAATTTTGGGTTTTCCTGTGGTACTTGTTGTACTTGGATGGATATATAATAAATATACACAATTAATATGACATTGCCATTGTCTTATTTCTAATAATTACAAGTCATCTTATCATATTTATTGTGTAAATTTATTATATATTCATCCAAGTACAACAGTACTGTTTGTCCATGAAAACATTATCTAACTGCCATTTGCTTCTTCTGTAATCGGGATGATTCCATGTTTTGAGCTTGTGACTTGTGTGGTATGTTTTGAGTCTTTTAAATCATTTAAATTTCAAAATAAAATTATTGTTTCTGCAGATCTCATTGGTTCTAAGCCCATTCTTATCAGTTCTTATATAAATTATGTGCAGGCCATCTTCCAACAATATCTTCATATTTCTTCTCTTGGCCTAACTGTGCATTAAAGTCACCTACTAAAATTTTAACATGTTTCTCTGGCAATTTCACTATTGTTTGATCCAGCAAATCCCCAAACTTCTGCACTTTTTCCTCTTGCCTTACTGTTTTTGTTATCTGTTGGGGCTTGCACATTGACTAATGTATACATTTTATTTGCAGTCTTGAAAGTCAAAGTTTCTATTCTTGGTGATTGTGATTTGAATTTCAGAATCTAATATTAAAACTGACACTGTATCTCACTTTTAAATAATGTTTTACCCACATATATTGGAGATGCTTGAGGAATGCATTTCACTTCTGAAAAGAAGCTTCATTTCAGAACTGAAATGCATTCCTCAAGAATCTCCAATATATGTGGGTAAAACATTATTTTAAAAGTGAAATACAGTGTCAGTTTTAATATCAGATTGTTCATTAAGTATTTCGTCATGGAAAACATCACAGATGAATTCCAGAATTGAGTCAATTATTCTCAAACTTCTTGAAATTCACTGCCAAACTGAGGACACTGGTGTATAGCACTTTTCTCATTAATTCATTGCACTTCAAACAGACAGACAAATGCAAAACAGTCCAATTGAAACAGAGACCTCTATTCATTTTGTTAATTATTATCATTATCTTTTTTATTGATGTAAAGTACAATAGGCTGTATTTAAGTCCCAATACTATATACCTGAAACAATATTAATATTCACTAGTAGTTCTGTGAACAGTAGACGTCACACCAAAGAATAAGAGTGCTTGCACAGAGGAACGTTTTCGTGTCTGTTTTCCACAAAAAGTCACCAAGGCTGTGTTTCTATTTACAACTGACTTTAAATCAGACCTTACATATTCTGATGAATGAACAATATTAATTAAATTTGTATAATTATCATTTACTTAGTAAAAATCACTTGTCATTATACTTAATTGAAATATTAGAAATGATTTGTTTCTCTCAAACAAATATGTTATTCTTATAGGCATACCTAATTCATATGGAGGTTACCAGATGAATAAAAGGTCCCGAGGGCTATCTTGAAGTCTGAAACTAATTTCATATGATGAAGAAAAAGCACATATTAAAAATTATATGTTTGCTATAGAAGAAGGCCTGAGTGACTTCCTTTTCCCCCCTTCAAATAACCTTAAAATTCAAGCAAATTTTGTAACACCTCACATATACATCACTCGGCATTCCTTAATATCATAGAATTTGGTGCACACGTTTAGCCATGAATGCATTACAAACTGACAGACAGATAGATTCAAAACGGTCCACTAAAAACAGAGACCTCTCCTCGTTCGGTCAATAGAAATATCAATATAACCATAAAGGCTATTTTTTCCAAATCTCAGTCGGTCTTTGGCCACATTGATCTGGATGTGACAGTTTCTACCAAATGCCAAATAAGGTATCAAACTTTAGAAAAAAACATTTACAAACTTTGCTCAAATGAGTAACTGCATTGAATATCTATTTAATATATTGATTAACCATAGTATGCATCAGTTTCGTGATCTCTTAAGGAGTAAGAGAACAAAAGCATCAGTTTTATTCTTGATTATTGAATGAACTATTCTTTTCTGTGAGTTTTTCATTGAGTGTTCTGTGGATCACTAGAAAATATATATTTGGTACACTTACAGATTTCCATCACCTATATCGGTGTAAACAAGCATTTTCATAAAAACATGTTCTTCATGAAAACAAGTAGGCCTACATGCAGTTAAATTTAAGAGTGGAAGTGTCAAGTTCAGGAACATTTCAGAAATAATAAAATTAAATGCCAGATTCAAATCATCTCAACTAAGAACTGAACATTAAAACTAATTGTGTACTGATGCCTGATGAACATGAAAAAACAAATTTGAAAAGAAAAAACTTGAACAATAACAATAAAAGATACTTGGTACTGAGATACAGCAAGATACCAACTATGTCTACAGTACAATAGGCTGTAATGATGTGTTGTGTCAGCAGGGTCACTGTGACTTCCAGCTATGGTATCAATGACATGTAAAATAAAATGAATAGAATGTATTTGTATTACATTAGCTTGGGGGGTAGAAGAGAACACTTTCAACTTTAGGTTCATATATGTGGTTTTGATTATTATTATAAAGACTGGGACTGGGGGCGGTAGGCCTACTTGAAAAAAATTGTTGGTTATCCATCCTCTATATATATAGTATAGAAATGTTGAGTATATTTTATCCTTTTCTTGATATGACATATATGTTGATAAATTAATTACAGTTTATTTATATCGTATGCATTATTTATGATTGCTACAGATCCTACTCAACATCGCAATTGGGCGTTAGTCAATGATCAAAAATGTGGAATTCAATCACGACAAAGAATTGTTGGTGGGAAAATTGCTGGCTTGGGGGAGTTTCCATGGATTGCTTTTTTGGAGTTCTACAAGACATGTAACGTATTAGTAGTATTACTCTTTTCAAATATATACATTCAATGACATATTTATTTCATTAATAAAAAATTAAAGTGAAGATCAAGCTCCTAGTTTATAATTTCTTTTGTTTTATTCTTGATGTGCAATACAACATATAAGTGCATGGGATAGTCTACTATATGCAACGATTGTGATTGATATGAATGTCCTTTTAAATCATAGATACCACATGATTTTGTTGCATACACTATTATTTTATCTACAAAATAAATATCAATAAATTAAATTAGATTTAATGTTTTGCCTACTTATCAATCACTTGTATAACTCCGACACTTAAACTAAAGCTTGTTATCAATTGATTGTAGATTTGAACCAAATTGATTTAAAAAATGTTTTCAAGTGTCATGCCTGTTGAATAATATTTATTTTGCATTGTTTTGAAAAAACTATGATTGTTCTAGATCCTCTATCTATAAGGTGCTCCTGTTTCGTAAAAGCTTTATAATTCAATGGTATTGATCAGGCATTAGAAGATCATGGCATTAAAAGTAGCTTTTTGACACTTACCATTTGCATCTACAACCCCTGGAGGGTCAGTGAGCAGTCAGAAAATGGTCAGACTTCAACCACCCCTAGTGCTTTGCTCTGGGATGGAACAATTTCTCAAGGAGATGATAGAGCAATGACAATTCCTTTGTTTAAACAATGATGGCATTACTTATATTTATTAACATGTATAGTGGCTTTTCATGTTCACATTCAACATTGACATTGTTTATATGTTCACATTAGTGGTGACTTTATTGTTTCTTTAATTGTATTATTAATTTAATTGTGTGAATAGAGTTTGTGTGTTAATTTCAAGTGTTGTCAGCATTATTTTTGTTATAGCACCCATGAAAATGAAACGAAATGGAATATAGCTTCATTCACAAAATTACAAAGAAAAAATATATACACAATTTTTAAACAATATCAATCTTAATCATAACATTAATACTAAATAGTCTATTTATAATATTGGATACTGTTATTGTGAATAAAACCAAGTAAGACATCCTGAGGCCTAGCCTGTGTGGGATGGGTATCAGTGATTTCATTCTAATTTCAATGGATAACAGGAAAGAGACTGTAGAGATGGTATCATTATTGTACAATATAAAATAAGAAATATAATTTAAAAAAAATTTATTTGAAAAAGAAGATAGATTCAATTATACACATTCTTAATAAATTTAATATAGGCTACGCAATGAAAGAATGCACATTTTTCGTTATCTATTCTATATTAAGGATTGAAAGAACAGGTTGGTATTGTCCAGTTGCATGAGATATTCCTTAACAGATTTCATAAACAATTTCTTTTTATTTATTTTCTTCTATGGCAACAGGCAGACAATAATTATAGAATTTTGGTTCCAAGAAGGCATAAAACTTTTTAAACATAGTTAAATTAGGTTTGGTAATTGTAAAATCATGTCTATTTCTCAGCGAATAAGTTGACCCCAATTGTTCACATCTTCGTTCTATGCTAGCTCTATTGAAAAATAGTTTTAAAACTTTATAAATATATTAATTTTGTAGTGGCAATACTCTTAGGGCTCTAAATAGTGGACGTGCATGATCCAAGTAGCCAGCATCACTAGTTATGCAAATGAAGAACTTCTGCAACAAAACCAATGGTTTGATAACAGTGAAGTATGCACCACCCCAAACAGATAATCCATATTGCAGTTTAGAATCAACAAATGCAAAGTATAGCATTCTCATAACGTCAGGAGGACATAAAGATTTGAGCATATGGAAAATTTTAATACATTTAGTCAACTTCTTTTTTGTATGCATAACATGCACTTTCCAATTTAGGTTACAGTCCAACAATAGTCCTCGGTATTTAATCTCATTTACTTGTTCAATTGTAGGAATATCACAACCAATTTCCCCACATAAAACTTCATGGTATTTCAAAGGTGTACAAAAAGTGCGGTTTTTCCTTGCATTGAAAATTATATATTTCGATTTTGGACTCATTACTATCCAATTTAAGGAGAACCAATCCCTTAGAAGTTTAATGCCAGATTGCATTTTCTCTCTCAACTCATTCAGTGACTTGGCCTTGTAAAACAGGGCTGTGTCATTGGCGAATGATGACAGTTCACCCTTAAGCACTCCATTACATAGGTTGTTGATGTAGATTAAAAAGAAGGGGCCCAGATAACACTGATCCTTGTGGAATTCCTACGTTTTTTGATTGGCTTAGCTCTGTTCCAACTCTTGTACATTGCAATTGATCAGAGAGGTAGGAGGGAAACCATTTGTGAGCTACGCCTCTAATTCCTGCATTATACAATCTGGAAAACAAGATAGAGTGATCCACTGTATCAAATGCCTTCATGACATCTATAAATAGCCCTGCACACAGAAATCCTTCATTCAAACCATTATGCTACCAGTACACTTTGGCCCACACATTCGCCCCAATGTTTTGCCAAATGTTCTGTCAATGTTTGTGAATGATTAGCGACAAGAAATGTTGTCAAATGCACCCAAGTACACATTGACCCAACTATTTGCACCACACATTTGCACTCATTCGTCATTCAGTGATAGACCAGAAAGGATGTTGATGTTGAAGTTGCTGCGGCATTTTGGTTATACAGTTATGCTTATTATATGAATATTTTTTCCCAAGAATATATAAGTATATTCCAAATCACAAGAAGAAAATTACAAAGCCTTGGAACCATAGAAGGTGATGGGTGATGGAAATAAATCGAAAAAAAAAACAACGTAGGCTTAATCAAAACAACTTGTAATTGATCCAAACACAGGCTGTACACTAACTAATATAGGGTTTTGGTAATAATTTTTTTTGAAGTTTCCTGGTTTGGCAACTATCAATCTATTGAAATTCTATCTATTGCTGTGAGATAAATCTTCTTTCATAAATTATTTAGTAAAATATGGGCTATAAAAGTTGAAAATTTTGGGTTATGGGCAACAATTCATTCCTACGAGTTGATATAAATTATTGATTATTTTTGAAAGCCAGAACTTAAATCAAAGATTAGAATGACATAACTAACAGTATTTTTTACTTACATCAAAAAAAAATTTTTTTTTGTAATAATTTTTTGAAAACCCCTAGATTTTCTAAGTAAAAAAAACTGAGCTTTAGATTGAATTAAGAAATATTTTATTTCAATTCCTGATGTAAGTTCTAGCTATAAAAATTTTTCAAGAGTCTATATCAGCTCTTGGGAAAGATTTGTTGCCCCAAAAATGTCAACTTTGAAAGCCTATATTTCACAAAATAATTCATGGAAGAAAATTTCTCATGGTAATATAGATAGTATTTTATTAGCTTAGTAGTTGCCAAACCAAGAAACTTTGAGAAAAAAATTACGACCAAAAGCCACAAATGTAGCCTACAGTATAGCCTACTTTTGAATTTGTCTATTAATTGATGATTCAAGAATATCCCTTATGTCGTTAATAGGCTATAATTGTATTGTATAGTTATAATAAACTCTTCTTCTAAATAGCAGCAGCTATTTAACTGACTTTAAATATTAGAAATCAGTTATAAACTATTATAAGTTTTATTAAACAACAGAATAATGGAAATCACGCTACTTTACACTACGGCAGATAGGCTACCTGCTACAGTACACGAGGTTATGTTAACCGGTTGTTTGCCATGCAAAGCAGTGAATGCAAATGGAGATTTGTTGGCGAATGAAGGCCAGTGTGTACTGGGGATAGTTTGTGCTTGTTCGTGTTCGGAGTTGGCTGATTCCGTCTAGGTCCGCCTCCTTTGATCCGTGCTAGTTACCGACTTTAGCCGGAACATTGGCCAACACGGATCATGGCGGATCAGACTACCATGGACCTACACGAACTGACCCAGTACTCTATCGTGTCCACCTTGATCCGTCTATGTTCGGCCATAGTGTACTGGTAGCATTATAAATTTTGTCAACAAAATAAAACAAGGCGTCTTCTGTATTCAGTTTACTTCTAAATCCATACTGCCTGTGACTAAAATATGCATTTTTATTAAGAAAATCAACAAGACGAATTTTTAATAATTTTTTCATATATTTTCGAAAAAATGGAGAGCAATGAGATTGGTCTGTGATTGGTGAGATCAAGCTTATCTAGTTTCTTGTGTAGAGGAATTACTATTGCCTGTTTTAAGTATTGTGGAAATTCGCCCTCTGACATACTGAAATTAATCAGGTAAACCAGAACATCAACTATCCTCTCAGATATATGCTTAATTAAGACTGGTGTTATACTGTCAAAGCCTGGAAATTTCCTGTTGTTTGACGATTTTATCATGGAGAGAACTTTAAGTCTATTTGTAGGAAATAAAAAATGGAGTTTTGGCAATGATTGTCCTTAAATTTGTTGTCAATAATATATCTGGTTTGTAGCAAGTATGCTCTGTCTGTAAATATTTTGATGTTGAAGATCCATCTTGTTTCCACTAATATGTATTATAAACTTAAAAAGATTCAGATTGAATTAAGAAATATTTTATTTCAATTCCTGATGTAAGTTCTAGCTATAAAACATTTTCAAGAGTCTATATCAGCTCTTGGGAAAGATTTGTTGCCCCAAAAATGTCAACTTTGAAAGCCTATATTTCACAAAATAATTCATGAAAGAAAATTTCTCACGGTAATACACTCCAACAATGATACACGGTACACTCCAACAATATCAATAATTAATTTATCATGTGATAATGGAATTTTAACATGAACATAATCAAAAGAATTACAGTCTAAGTCACCATCAATGTGTTGACGCACTGAAATTCATTCGACACGAACACTCAAAAACTCCCCCCCCCCCTGTGCTGATTACATTTAGCATATCTTAAATAACCCTGTATTGAAAATAAATCTAACTCATTTTCGTCTATCCATATTTCAGATAAAATTATAACATGAGGCTACTTTTCCAAGCACTCCAATTTTGCCAAAAATAAATCGAAATACCTTCTCATACTACGAATGTTTAGCTGGATTACTACAATACCATGATAATTATATTATGTTTTATTTTCTGCTAGAGGAAGATTCTATCCTATGAATGTAACTTCATATTTCAAATTTTCCAGTTCATAATGG
This sequence comes from Conomelus anceps, assembly GCA_948455865.1. Taxonomy (NCBI): domain Eukaryota; kingdom Metazoa; phylum Arthropoda; class Insecta; order Hemiptera; family Delphacidae; genus Conomelus; species Conomelus anceps. Next base: position 30,554,881 of record OX418225.1, on the reverse strand, counting down.
GACCACTAAAATTACAAATTGTGCAGGCTCAATCATCACGGAAAAATATGTGCTGAGTGCAGCACATTGTTTTCAAAGTGAAAAACACCTGTACTCTACAATAGAGTGAGTGAATTACTTTTTTCTAAAATGCATGATTTTACTCTTTTGAATAGGAAATGGTTTTTTGTCTACTTTATATTCTATATGTTGGCAAATCATACAATTTGATTAAACAGTGCCAGTTTTCATATTGTTCAATAAGTATTCTGTCATACTTACATTGAATTATATTGGTCTAAATATTGTACTAAATGTCCAAAAATTTACTTTAAATCGGGCATTATCACAAACATTGATTAACAAGCAAAGAAAATTCAAGAAGATAAGCAAGTAGGGGAAAAATCTGCCATCAAAACTATCAAACATATTTTTCTTGATTTTAATGAAAAAGAAGCAAATGTCTAAGTTTTGAGATTGTGTAATGTAAGCCTTTTAATTTAAAATAAGAGCCGAATATTTTATTTGAATTATAGGCTTCTAATATATATTTTATCATCAATTAAAATTGGTTCTAATACCTACTTTTAAATTTTGGTCTTTACATCAATGTCTCAAGAATATTTTTTGCATGAGTTTTAATTGATTTATTGATGTTTCTCTTGCTGATGGAACCCTAAGACTTGTACATGAGTTGTACAATGATGTTATGAATGATGGATCGCTTTGCGCAGTTATGTTTGTATTCTTATAAATATAATCATACATTATTCACTCATTTTTTACAGTCGGAAAATAATAGTTGGGGAATTGGATTTCAATCAAGATCCTGACTGTGTTGACGCTTTTTGTGCACCAAAAGCAATCATTCATGAGACAGCAAGATTCTTAAATCATCCAAATTATGATCAATCTAAAAGTGGATACGATATATCTCTTGTGGAGAGTCAAACTGAGTTTATTTTCAATGGTAATGTCTTATAATGAATTTTCAATTACTCATTTGTAAAAATTAATGAAAAAAGCCTTCAGAATGTGAAAAAATTAGTAAAATTTTCAAAGGAGTTAATGCTTGGAATGCAAAAGGTTTTTTGAGTACTACTCACATCTCACAAGAAAAGTTGCCACTATTAAAATGAATTTAGTGTTTGTTCAGATGAAAACTATCCAAAAGTATTTGATGATAATAATAATAATAATAATAATAATAATAATAATAATAATAACAATAATAATAATAATAATAATAATAATAATAATAATAATAATAATAATAACAATAATAATAATAATTGTAACCTCTAAGAGTTGGAACAAAATGGAGTGAAGAGAGAAAAGCTGGTGGGCAAACAAGAACAAGTCTAAAAAATGAACCATCTTTACTCAGCATCTTCTACTTTGGGAGTTTTATGTCTAATAATAATAATACAGTAATAGTGGACTAACTAGGAAAATCTTTGATATGGTCAACAGCTCAAACAAAAAACCAACTGGTTTCAGGAAGTTGAAGAAGACTTGAAACAAGCAGGTTTGAATAACGAGATAGTAAACTCAAGAGACACATTCCGAATCAGGACTAAGAGCATAAAATTTAAAGTAAAAGAAAAAAGAAAACTGGAAGAGTATGGACAGAGAAAAGGAAGCAGGAACACAGCCAAAGAATGGAGAGATTTTGTGAGGAGAAGAGAAGGAGTGATAATGGATGATCATTTGATGTATTCAAGTTAAACACTGTCCTGAAGGGCTATAATGGATAATAATAATAATAATAATAATGCTAATAATAATTTTGAAAGCCAATCCAACTTGGTCATCCCAGTAATAATCTTTCTATACCATACCTCGCCTTTGCAGACGATTTAGCATTATTGATGGATGATGAAGAGACCGCGGTCAAACAGGTTGAAGGAATGTGCAGAAAAAGTAGGGTTGCAAATCTCATTTGAAAAAACCGAATTCATATGTTCAAAAGTAGAAATTGAAAGTTTGAAAACAAAGTATGGTAGGGTCAACAGGGTTCCACACTTCAAGTACCTTGGGGTAGATAGTAAACTCAAGAGACACATTCCGAATCAGGATTAAGAGCATAAAATTTAAAGTAAAAGAAATTGAACCAACAGGCCTTGAAAGAACATCATGGCATAATCGCCTCCAAAAAGTGAAGAAAGCTGTAGGATTAGTTCAAAACCTTTACAACAAGAAATGCATGTCCTGACAGACCAAAATCCGGCACTACAACACTGTTATAAAACCAACGATTCTATATGCAAGTGAAACTCTGGTACTTCACACAAAGATAGAAATTGAAGAAATTAAAAAGGAAGAACGAAAAATTAACAAGAAAATTTTAGGAGCTCGACTCACTAAAGAAGGATACAGAGGCTGCAAACAATAGAAACAACTGAACGTTTATTAACTTTTCAAGTGAATTAAGCGACTTGCAGTCAAATTTTATTTAAAATAAGTAGTATATTTCATTTACTTTGTAGGCCAAACGTTTTCGAGTTGTTGAAACCCATCTTCAAGGCATCCTAGATATTGATGTTGGTTTTTTGGTTAGAAGAGCTGTGGTTTCTGTATAATGTGGTCAAAAAGATTGTGTGATTTAAAATTTAACTGTTCGTTGAGGATGTTTTGTTTATTGTGTGTGGTGTGTTTGTAAATTTCAAATTGTTCCAAGGTGTTGAGTTCGTGTCCTTTAGATTTTATATATAGAATGTTTAAGTTGGTAGTGATGTCAGTAAAAGTGTGTCCAGTTTGAATGATGTGATCTGCAAAAGTCGATTCTGTTTTTGTATGTAAAGCTTGTAAATGTTCCTTGTAGCGTTGTTTGAATGCACGGCCTGTTTGTCCTATGTAAAATTTGTTACAGTCAGAGCAGTTCAGTTTGTAGATCCCTGGGAGATCGTATTTGTTCATGTTCATTGTGGTTCTTGGTGCAAGTGCATTTTTTATTTTGTTTTTTGTTCTGAATGCGATGGTGTGGCCAGCTTTTTTGAAGATTTTGGCAAGTCTGTTTGATTGTGGATTAATGTATGTCATTGTGATGTATTTTTTGTTGGTATTGTTGGTGTTTTGTTTTTTGTTTGTTATTTTATGGTTGAGTTTGTCAATTAGGTCGTGTTTGTAGCCGTTTTCTTGTGCTAGGTATTCTATTGTGTTTAGTTCAGTGTTGTAATTTTCAGTGGATAGTGGTGTGTTGTTCAGTCTGTGTAGCATAGATCTGAATGCTGAGTGTTTGTGTTGTGTTGGATGATTGGAGGTGCTGTGTATTAGGGTATCTGTCATTGTCGGTTTTCTGTAAATGTTGAAGCTGTGTTTTTGGTTTTTGTTCTTTGTAATTGAGAGGTCTAGGAAATTTATTGATTTGTTGTGTTCATATTCTGCTGTGTATTGAATGTTTTTGTGTATTTTGTTTATGTGTGATCGGAGCTGTTCACATTGTCTTTTGTTCCCTCTGTATAGTAGTAGAATGTCATCTACATATCTGTGCCAGTATATTATGTTCTGTGAGAATCTGTTGTTAAAGAGTATGTGGGTGTTTTCGCAGTGTTGGAGATAGATCTCAGCAAATATGCTGGATATTGGTGAGCCCATTGGCAATCCATCAGGTTGTGAGTAAAATTTGTTGTTGAATGTGAAGTAATTTTGTTAAGTGATGATTTTTAGGATGTCTATTATTTAATTTATATGTTCAGTAGCTGTGTTGTTGTGAATAAGCATGTTTTTTATTATTTCTATTGTTTCATTGATAGGTATGTTGGTGTATAAATTTGTTATATCAAAAGATGCAAGAGTGGAGTTGTGAGGAATGTGTGTGTCTTTTATTTTTGAGATGAGGTCACTACTGTTTTTTATGTATGTGTTGTTGTTAATGTTAATTAGTTTTCTGAGCATTTGGTCCATGTGTTTTGCTAGTTTGTATGCTGGGGCTTCTCAGTAGTTTACAATTGGTCTTATAGGTATGTCAGGTTTGTGAATTTTGGGGAGGGTTTGAAGTGATGGTGCAGAAGGGTGTATTTGTTTTAGTCTTCTTTTTTGTGAATCATTAATTATATGATTTGTCCTGTTGATTACTTGCTTGACTGTTGTTTGGTATACATTTGTGGGATCGGTGCGCAGTTGTTTTATGTTATTTTTGTTTATGTAGTCAAGTGTTTTTCTGTTGAGTTCTTCATTGTTCATGATAACTGTAGTGTTGCCTTTGTCTGCTTTGATATAGGTGAGGTTGTGAGTTAGAGCTTTTTGTTTCAATTCTTTTATAGTGTGGTTTTCTGGTGTTATGGACGGATGTGGTTGTGAGTTGTTGGTTGTTATTGTGTTGTAGGTTTCTAGTCTAAGTTCGTCATTTATTTGTGGATCTGTTCGTTGGATGCATGTTTCTGTTTCAATGACTATGTTTTTTAATGTGGGTCTATTGTTTTTGTAGTTTAGGTTATGTTTTAGACCTTTGTTCAATAAGTTGAGTTCGGTTTCTGTAAAATCTACATTTGTTAGGTTGACAGTTTTACTATAAAAAGTGTGAGCAGATTGAATGGCTGGTCTAGGAGGTGTTAGGTTATGTATTTTTTTGTTGTGTCTTTGCTTAATTTTGTCAAGTTTTTGTTGCAACCATGTGTTTGTTGCTTCTGATAATTCAAGAAAGAAACTGTGTCCGTATTTTTGTGTGATAGATAGATGTAGTTTGAGGAGTTTCAAATTGTGTATGTCTTTCTGTTTATGTAAAAGTTTGATGCTCTCTTTGATGAAGGTAGTTTCTGCTTTAGTTTTGGCTATTTGAGCTGGTTTTGATTTGTTGTTAGTTTTGAATTTAGCATAGTTTGGTGTAATTTTGAGTTTGAGACAGTTTTTGTTGAATTGAATGTGTAAACATTACTGCATTGTTAATATTAACTTTTCAAGTGAATTAAACGACTTTCAGTCAAATTTTATTTAAAATAAGTAGTATTTCACTTACTTTGTAGGCCGAACGTTTTCAAATTGTTGAAACCCATCTTCAAGGGATCCTAGATATCGATGTTGGTTTTTTGGTTAGAAGAGCTGTGGTTTCTGTATAATGTGGTCAAAAAGTTTGTGTGATTTAAAATTTAACTGTTCGTTGAGGATGTTCTGTTTATTGTGTGTGGTGTGTTTGTAAATTTCAAATTGTTCCAAGGTGTTGAGTTCGTGTCCTTTAGATTTTATATATAGAATGTTCAAGTTGGTAGTGATGTCGGTAAAAGTGTGTCCAGTTTGAATGATGTGGTCTGCAAAAGTCGATTCTGTTTTTGTATGTGAAGCTTGTAAATGTTCCTTGTAGCATTGTTTGAATGCACAGCCTGTTTGTCCTATGTAAAATTTGTTACAGTCAGAGCAGTTCAGTTTGTAGATCCCTGGGAGATCATATTTGTTCATGTTCATTGTAGTTCTTGGTGCAAGTGCATTTTTTATTTTGTTTTTGTTCTGAATGCGATGGTGTGGCCAGCTTTTTTGAAGATTTTGGCAAGTCTGTTTGATTGTGGATTAATGTATGTCATTGTGATGTATTTTTTGTTGGTATTGTTGGTGTTTTGTTTTTTGTTTGTTTTTTTATGGTTGAGTTTGTCAATTAGGTCATGTTTGTAGCCATTTTCTCAACCGGCAATTGAGAGGTCCGTGGTTCGATTCCCGGTGGTGACTGATATTTTTGTACAGTAGCATTCATCGATTCCCATCAGCTTTTCAATGCTTTTGTCAATATCCGCCATTGCGGAAGTCTTCAGTATAAAGTAATAGCAATAATTAAAGGAATTCAATATTAATAAATTATGTTTATGTATATTTGTCAGTTTATTCAATTGTCAGTCACTTCAAACTAACTTGTGAAATATAGAGCAAACCTGCTCTAGAACATGGCATGCCATAGTAGAGTAGGTTAATTTCCACGCAAAAAAATGTTTATAAAAAACGTAATCTTTTGGTAGTTTTAGTCATGTAGTCTTATATGTATATGTATATGTATATGTATTTGTTTAGATTTAGTTTTAAATGGAAATAAAATATTTATTTATTTATTTATATATAGATGATGTTCACCAATAATGAGTTTTGCTTTAGACTCATTGAAGGGATATTAAGCCCATATTTATGAACCTACCTTGAGTCTTCTTCAACTCAAGGATGTCTTGAAACTGCTCTTGAATAAATGATTTTCAAGTCAGCCTTGAGTTAAGGGAACCTCAAGGTAAGTTCATGAATAAACCTGATAATTTGTTTTATAACCCAAATAGTAACATCTACTGAGACTTGTTTTTCTATCATGACAGAATTCGTTGCTCCCATTTGTTTGGAATATGGCAGTTTACTCCGGCTGGACTACATTGGCGAATACGGGTTAAATGCTGGGTGGGGAACCAGGGGCTGGGGTAAGTGAGAAGAATTATTATAGGGTACCCAACAAAATTCAACCTTGGAGTCTTGGTATTAATATCATAAATAAGCTTATTTTATCGTTTGTAAATTATAATTCAATTAAATAATTGATAGTCTACAATAATTTTATTAATTTTCATTGCAAAAACAAGCCGATGTCAATTCCTGGCTCTCTGCATTTTATATCATTTCATAGTGCAGTATGGATGAACTCATCCATTAAGCGCAAGAACAACATTATTGCACTGCTGATTCACCCTCAAAATCAAATTTATTTTTTCTTGAAATTTAAAGTTACAACAAATTGCTTAATAAAATAAAAAATATATAATAAAATTTGAGTAACTTCAAGATTTTTTTATGCTTATGGACTTTTCAACTTCTCACTTAGCAAAATGATGTTTTTCATGATATTTCAGATTCTCAACATAAATCAGTTCGTGCAGACACTTTACAAAAACTGACATCGCCAATATGTGAATGTGAAAAAAAAGTCGCAAGGGAATTGTTTATTTGTGCCGGAGGTGTTAAAAATGAATTTTGTTACCAGGGTGACTCTGGATCGCCGTTAATGATGGCTAAATCTGTCGGTCGGAACAGACCCAGGTATTTTGTGATTGGGATCGTCTCATATGGAGAAGCTTATGCTTTCGAAGATTACTACCAACCAACGTTCCACACCCGTGTTTCCCACTTCCTGCCCTGGATATTGCACAATATAAATTGAATAAGGATGATTAGAATAATTATCAAGCAATTTCATTAATTTGATGTGGAGGAAAATATATTTTAACTGTAAGCAATATTAAATAGATGAGAATTTCTCATGGTCAATGAATAGGAAAAGAAAAACTTTCTACAGTTAATAAAAATTATCAGGAACTTACATTTTACTGAAAATATATCATTATTTCGCTGTTTATATTATAATTCTATGTTTATTCAATAAATTGTGAAATAAATTATTTATTTATTGAATTTCTTCTTCCATTGCGAACTCCACTTATTAATCAAACTTATTCTTACAATAAATTATTTATTTCAATGTATAATACTCAATAATAGTTTATTATTGAAAACTGAAAATCATTCTTTCACTCAACTTTCTTGACCTCACCGTCATCCTAGTGGCGAATTGATGACGCTTTGTCATGGAAGGCGGAAGGTCCGGCCATTCCAGGGGTTTCTGGTGAAGGGGCGGTTCGGGGGTACTCCCCAGGGAAAATGTTGAGAAGATAATCGCATATAAATCATATTTTACACTATTCTAGCACTGAAACGGTAGTATTACAGGTAGAACTTATTTGTAATATTTTTTTGTCGTTTAATATCACCTGCAGATTACAAATGGATTAATACAACTTGCTTCGCATAATAAAGAAATATCAACCTGATTTGACTTCCTCTTTTGACCTCAACAAAAATGAAAGTAATTGATTAATACCATAATTATTATCTATCTTTAAAATAGGCCTCTAGCTAGAATAAATTCCCAAATATTCTCCACTTTGTTTTCATCAATAAATACGTCTCAAACCTGGAATGAAGAATGACAGTGATAGACCAATCTTACTGGGAAATTGGAAGAGTTCATCTAGAAGATTTTTATATATATTTTTTTTTTGTAGATTACGTCTTGGAGACTCCAGTTAAGGAGTATAAGACAGGTCAGATCAACAATATTATACACTAGATACCATAATTACTTCAATTAGTTGAGGTGAGGCTTAATTTTGATGTGAAAGGAACTCTTGTACACTATAAAAAGCTTTATCAACTAAATATTTCTTCAATTGTTTTTTAAATATTTCTATATTTTCAAGACTCTTCAAAAACTACGGTAGCTTGTTGTAGAATTTCCTACCAATATAACTAGGTTTTTGTTTGAATAAGCTACTATTGTGACTCACCAAGTGATAATCTCCTCGGCTTCTTGTATTATAATCATGTACATCAAGATTTTGGTTAATATCATTCGTTTTTACATATAAAGTAAAGTAGCTTCATACACATATAAGCAGGGTACAGTTAGGAGACCAAGTCTCTTGAACAACGGCCTACATGAAACTAATCTATTTACTCTTTCTATACACCTAACCGCTTTCTTTTGGATCTTAAACACCCTATCAAGATTTTTTTTTGATGAATTACCCCATACTAAGATAGCATACCTAATATGTGACAGTAAGAGCCCATGGTAAGCTGTAAAAAGTAACTTTTTGTCATTCAATCTAGCGAGCTGTCGCAGGACAAATACCCCAGATGAAATTTTACTACATATTTTCTCAATGTATGGAGTCCAGGTAAATCGTCTATCCAACATAACTCCTAGAAATGCAATTTTTTCTTCCTGGTCTAATTGATTATCGTTTACAAACACGTTTATAGCTCTATCTTCATTTAAATTATGTTTGTTTTTGAATTGAAGGTATTGGCATTTTTTACTATTTATAGTTAACTACAACTGATTTAAAAATTGGACAATGGACTGCACACCTATATGGGCACTTATTTCTAAATTATCTAGAATGGAATTGCTGAAAATGAGTGATGTATCATCAGCAAATAAGAGGGCTCTACCACTAATTAATTCTTTAGGTAAGCGGTTGACATATAACAAAAAAAGCAATGGACCTAGTATTGACCCCTGAGGCACTCCAGCTTGCACCTCTAATTTATTAGATTTATTCTTTACTATACTATTACCAACTACTGTAGTTAGTTCTACACATTGTTTTCTCCCAGTAAGATATGATTCAAACCATTTCAGTTCAACCCCATTCACACCTACATTTTGCAGTATTTCCAATAAAGTTCTATGATTAACACAATCAAATGCCTTTGACAGATCTAAGAAGATTGCAGTAGCTTTATCACCTGAATGTATTATATCTATTAGTTTTTCAACTAGAGAAACTATGGCTGTTTTTGTTGATCTCCCTTTCTGGAAGCCATGCTGTTCATCACAGATAAAGTTAGCTTCTTGAAGGTGCAGAAGTAACATATTTAGAACTACTCTTTCAAAAATTTTCCTTATTACATTTAAAATACTAATAGGCCTATAGTTTTCCACCTTTTCTCTATCACCACTTTTGAAGATTGGCAAGATCTTCCCCTCTTTTAAGTTATCTGGAAAAACACCTTGTTCTAATGAATGATTGATCAGATGAATCAAAGGGTCTAACAATTGATCTTTACATTCATTCAGAATTTTACTGGATACCCCATCCATTCCTACAGTCTTTTTATTATTTAAACTATCATTGATATTTGACAACTCGTCTTGGCATACTGGGTGGAATTTTAATTCGTTCTGAATCCCCTTAGTATTCCTCATGTTTGCATCACTAATGCCTGTATTAAGAGATTTTTGAAGATCCTTAGCAACCAGTTGATAATGTCTGTTAAAGAAATTACAAATGTCTACACTATCATCAATATATTTGTCATTTTCGTTAATTATTCTGGGGACACTAGTATAAGCATCTACATGAGCTATTCGCCTATTTTTGTTTATTACATCCCACACTGCTGTGTTAAAGTACACACTATTATTCAAAATTTCAGCTGTTTTCTTACATTTCGCTCTTTTCACTTCTCTTGTATAATTTTTCTTTAGAGCTTTGTAATTATCTTCACTTAACATATTTCTAGATAGTTTGAATTCATCATATGCATCTTTAATCCTATTTCTTTCTGCAAGGATATCATCAGTTATCCACTCTTCAATCTTGTCTAATTTGTTCTTTACAGGGACGTTTTTAACTGGACAACTCATAGTAATATGAAACCTTAAAATATTAATGAAACTATCATATTTGTCATTTAAACTATTGCTATTGTAAACCCTACTCCAGTTTTCTTGTAGCAGATTCTGCTTCAAACAATCGATATTCCCCTGTTCACATTGTTGAATTTCTTTCATTACTCTACTCTTTTTAATTGATTTATGACCTTGCAACCCCACCTCTAAGATTTGATAGTCATGATCAGATAGTTCCGAGCCGCCTAATCTTGTTTTAGAGTAATCTATATTAGTAAGGATGTTATCAATTATTGTTTGTTTCATTCTTGCTTTTTCCTTCCCCCTCCTTTGTCCTACCATTTTCTTACCGTCTTTCATAATGGCAAACACTCAATAAGAATGCCATTCAACAACTAACCGGCAAATTGCAATTGTTACACTAGTCTATTTGAACTTGTTAGGATCTAAAAATACGTCTTAATTCAATCTGTACCTACCATCGGTCAATTTACATTCCGTGCAAATTGTAATAAAACTTTGACCTTCACCTTTTGTCCAAACCTCGGAACACATATTTTTAAAAGTATTAAATATCATGTCACTCTCAGCGAAATCCCTATATATGAGTTTCAAAGATAATATATCTACTCTAAAGACCAAAATTATACTACTGTTCTCTCTAATTATGTGCTTCTGAATGCTTGCATACGATTGGTTCAGAAACAGCACATCAACCTCTTTATGCTGTCCCATACTGTAATAATCTTTGATCTGTGGAACTCTTTGCAGTTGTAAATCATCAAAGATTACTAAAGAATGTCTTTCTAAATCATTCGGGTTCGGGATGCTCAAAATATCATCTAGCATAAAAAACTTTATAAACTTTAGCGTGGAGAAAATCTTTTCCAAGAATACATACTTTGGTTGATATAACGATTTACTAAACACGTGTAAACTACGAAAACGTAATGTTCTTCTATTGAAAATTAGATTCAACAAAATATTCGTTTTTCCACAATTTGAAGACCCAATAATCAACCCGCGTACATTATGCAGAAAAAGATCGCCATGCTTATTGTTTCCACCTGTCTTTGTACTGATAATCAATTCGTCGAAATTTAAAATAGGTATTTCAGGTTTATCATCTTTCTTTGATACCTTATTTTCAATCATTGTTAACAGTGTGTGTGTGTGTGTGTGTGTGTGCATTCCTACATACATCATAACTACAACTAAAAGATAAAACATGGGTTTTTTCACACAATAAAAGAACCAATTATTCTCAATACAAGATGCCACACTATATTCTCTCAAACAACAATAATACAACATGTCTAAAAGCTATATATATATACAAACTTAAAAATTATTACACTTATTTATTTTCTTAAACAATAATTCAACATTCAACAAACTAACTAATACTGCTAAGATATACATAATGTTTCATACTACTTGAGATTAGCTCGCTTTGCACATTCAATCATTGCTTCCATAAATAGCCTATCTGTATCTAAACCTGATTTCGCTCTTTCTTTGATAAACTCTCTAACAGAATACAAAGAGGAAGACAATGAATTACAATAGCATTCCTCTGGAATCTGGTACGAAATTTTCCTACATATCCTTTTGCTCAATGTATCACTACCAGTAAAAAAAACACTCAAATGCATTTCTCTTTCCTTTACATTCTTCTTCGGTGTTATAAACCATCGAAATTCATCAAAGCTCATACCATTCCTACCATAATTAACTAGCATATTAGTATGACTAATAAGAATATCGCAAAAACAACATCTATATCTGGGAAGTATATTTTTAACCACACCCATGATTCTGAAACCAAACAAATATAAATATAAATTTAAGCTCTGTCAATTTACACAACTATATGAGGTTCCAATAATTTGAATGGTAACACATAATATAATAGACTTATAAATCATCAATTTTGAAAGAAAATGTTCTAACTAAAATGTTCTTATCTAGCAACTTGAACTTAATCACATTTTAACCCAGCTTCTAAGCCACATCTCTCTAACATACTGTCAATAAAATCCTTTCCAATAGATTTTAAAGTTTCATGTTCACTAACATACCTACGTATTTCACTCTCCATCATACCCAATTGAGTACAAGGACATGTATCAACAACGTCTGGGAATCTTTTTCCCTCACGTTTCAACCTATCAAAATCTATTTTTGATAGATAACAAGAGCTTAAAATATCCAAATGTCCAAATTGTCATATTGTCTCACATTTCCCACTTAAAAATAAGAAATAATCATTCAAAGTAAATTTTGAATCGGTATAGCATCTTAACTCATATACAAGTTCCTCTAAAAGCCTTGTCAATTTACAAGTGTGAGGTTCGAATTTGAATGGCAGCAATGATGTCATAATCTGAAAAAATATACAATATCCATAAATTTTTTATATTGATTCTCTGAACGTCCCTAACCGGCTATAACAATATTGAAAGTTAGCATTCATCGTAAAACAGCCCGGCCTCTACACCACACATAATAAGAAGGTCCCAAACGAAAGTAGGCCAATTACCAAGACGTTCTCGAAAATAATCGTCGCTAAGATACTCACGAACCACTTCTATTTTCATTGCTAATAGTGAACAATCACATGTGCTGGATGCTTTTGACATGTATCAAAAACCCCAATGTTCAAAATTTTCTACACCTCCTACATCATCCAAAAACCATATAAATTCATTCAAAGTGTAGTTGTTTACACTTGTATATTTTCTCAATTCTACTATAAGGTCACTCAAAATAGTTGTTAAACTGTGGTGCGACTCCAACATTGCTGACATCATAATCTGAAAAATACATATGTATTATTAATCAATAAGAAGATCCTTTTTATCAATCCAACTGACATCTTTAAACCCAACCCACTGTACTAACACCTTTCGTCCTCTATGTTTCAGTACCTTCTCAACTAAATAAACATTCATATCATTCTTGTCAAACTCAGTTCTCTTTAATTCTTGTTCATGAAACCTCCCCAATATAAGTTCATTGTTAAAATCCTTTAATTGATATGTTGGCGGATCTGACAGATATAAAGAACCAATTTTAAACAATTCTATGCTCCAGTTGATGTGATAAGATTTATCGAAAATATTTCTATGCTTCGAAATATGCACTACTTCGCCTAGATGAAATTTCGGTTGGTTCTTTTTCAGGTTATGTAATTTCCATCTATTTAACTCTGCAATAATTTGTTGTTCATGTTTCAATGTAACTTCAGCAGGTTTCAACTTAATCGTCAAATGAACACTGTGATTATACTGGCTTACAATTCGATCTAACACATCTATCCATCTATAATTCCCGGTTTCGGTGAAATGTCTGTAGATTTTTTCACTTCAATGTTCGATTAAATCATTCAATAATAGCAGCCTTTTTGTCTGAGTAGACATGGTAATGGTGTTTGTTATATTTCTTTAATAATGCCTTCACATGTGAATTGAAGAATTATGACCCTTGGTCTGTGCACAGCAAACATACACCACGATTTTTCTCAAAAATCGGTTTTAAGGCTATGCTCACCTCACGACCAGATTTAGATTTCTGAGGAACAGCGTATGCGTATTTCAAAAACGCATTTATTACAGATAAAATAAATTTAAAGTTAGAGTTAATTTTAGTAAATTGAGTCATTTCAATCAAATCTGCCTGCAACATGTCCAAAATTCCCTTTAAAACATAACTCCTTTTTTTTAAGTTTTTACGCATACTTGAGTGTAATTCTTTAGCCAAACATTGATGAACATTACTCATTTTGTAATAACCCTGCACCTGGAATAAGGAAGAGTGTAAAATTTAGTTCAATGTCAACTTGCATCCGCCATTATGCTGTAGTAAAAATATATGCAACCGGATTTTATATGCTATAGCGCATAACACATTTTAAAAGTTCAAGTCCTCTACCTTTGCTGCAACAAGTGCACACTGTCTAATGCGAAATGCAAAAACTGACCTGCACAACCTTGCAAGTCTGTAACAACCTCTCAACTGTGCTTTCACTCACCTAACAAAACCTGACCTATCCAAGTTTTTACTTCCCGACATTCTCCACACCTGCCTTCACCTGCGCTCCCTCCCTCTCCTCCTCCTTCTCCTCCTTCTCCTCCTCCTCCTCCTCCTCCTCCTCACATCCATTGAAATTATGTATGTCTTTATAAAACCACGCTAAAGTTTTAATTGGACATGGAAGCAAAAAACGCTTATCATCCAGCGGACTAATACAAAATCTACCCACTCGAACCTTAAATATATGGTGTAAATAGGAGCGTATCAAATTTGATGATTCGTAATGAATGCATCATTCAAATAAGCACTTTTCATACATTGAAAATCTCAGTTTTGAATCAATGATGTATCTTGTTACACCTTTAGCTACATTTTTATTTTGAATTTTATTATTTTCATTGAGAAACTCAAACAAATATAATTTTGGTTGTAATCCGACGAATTTTGTTATGATTCTTGACTTGAGTTCATCTTTGAAGCAACCTAGTTTCTTATGATTAAGTAAGCTGAAACACTTATGGTTTCGAGGATATTCACTTGTATCAAACAGATGTGCTTGCCTCCTCATATCCTCATAAAAATCCTCTGTTCCTACATAGTAAAGAAAACTGTCCGTATCTGACATAAGAATTTTAACTTTCCTAAAGTCATACATATTTGAAAATATATTATAATGAAAGTTATACATGACAACCTTGGATAAATCGAGCACTGTGAAACCACAATAAATCAGTCGATCGAAAAGGATATCAATAATTTTCTTCATTTCAATGCCAACAACGTTAGAATCACACCAAATTGAAAACAAAATTAGAAACATCACTAAAAAATTCTGAGGAAGAACGAATAGGGTTAGTGGATCACATAAAATCTCTGGAAGTTATTGTAAAATTGCAGCAGGAAGACCATAAAACTGAAATACTAAATCTCACGAGTCAATGTAGGTCTATGTCAGAGGAAATCGAAATATTAAAATCAAAAATAAACTTGGCTAATGTAAGATCTGAACCTCTGATCAATACAAAAAAAGTAGAACTTAAATCAAATGGGGAAAAAATAAATAGAAATGGTCAAACAAAAACGTATAGTCAGGTTTTGCAAACAGCAACCAAAACTAAAGTAAGGGCAAATAACGATAGGAAAGGTAGAGTACTGCTCTTGACATCCAGTCATGGACGAGACTGTAGTGACCTACTAAATAAAAGATTAAAAAATAAGTATGAAGTTCAGAGCTTTTTCAAACCAAGTGCCCCTATAAACGCTATCGTAGAGTCAGCACAGGAACAAACTAAAGATTTTGGAAAAAACGATTTTCTAATAGTACTGGGTGGCTCAAACAATATAAATGAACCTAATCTAAAACATCTTCCTGAAATAAATGAAAAAATTAAAGAGATTGTGCCAGTGGCGTAGCCAGGATTAGATTTCGGGGGGGGCTCACCAACACCAACAAGCACCAAGGGGGGGGTGTGGGCAGTGGCTTAGCCAGGATCAAATTTCGGGGGGGGGGGCAGTGGCTTAGACAGGATCAAATTTGGGGGGGGGCTCACCAAGGGGGGGTCTGGGGTATAGGAGGGTCCGGATTTTTTTTAAATTTAGTGGTGTGAAAAGCAAATCTAGACAACTTGTTAGGCTCTAAAGTTCAAATGAAAGTTTTGAAAAATTACTACCCAAGAACCTAGGTGGCCAGGTTTGAAATGATAAAGTTTGATATACCGATAGCTGTGACTAATTTGAGTCAAAACCCTTGAATTGGAACTAATCATACTTAACTTATGTACTGAATCTCAAAATTAATACTAAATTATTATTATAAGTTTAAAAAATTTATGTCATTAGCCTAAAACGCACCCAACCCAAAGTTCATGAAATTGGATTTTTTTTTATCATAGCACACTATGACGCATGCTATGTGTGTAACACACTATGACAAATATTTACATGCTTGCATAGAACTTGCATACATTTGTGTGTTTTCATTTATAAAATCCCGATTTTATGAACTTTAGGTGCGTTCAGGCTAGTGGGTTATACTGAATTTTAATTTCAAAACTAAATTTTCTACAAGATGAGATTATTCAAAAAGGTGATTTATCAATAATTAACAAATTTAATCCACTTCAAACTTGAAAATTGCATTTTATTTAATATAGTAAATAAATAATTATGGTAGTCCCAGTTTTCTAACATGTTTTATTCGATTTCGTAGCTCATTTTAAATCAAAATTATCCATTTGAGCACCTAACAAGTTTCTATATGAGTAAATATTGAGGAAAAATTTGAAAAATTCATTAATCTGACTATAACTGTATAGCTATATTCCATTACACAAACAGAGTTTCTGTAATCTGTTCGTTATAATACAACAAAACATATAGAACCCTTCGGCTTTAATAAGTCCTTATCTATTAGTTATTTGAGAATTTTTTATTTCTGAAATTTCGGGGGGGGGGGGGGCCCGGGCTACGCCACTGGATTGTGCCACTCAGCCAAAAAACTAATGTAATAATAAGTACAATTCCGTATAGGTTTGATAGGCCAGAGCTAAATGAAGCCATTAAGTCAACAAATAAATCAATTCATAATACAATCAACAGCCTAAAAAATAAGAATTCTAAGCAGTTGGGGATTTGTTTTCTAAATGAAAGGCTGAAAAAACAAAACTTCACTAATCATGGTCTACATCTAAATCAATCTGGCAAAGTAATATTTTGTAATAGGCTGGCAGAGCTGATTGAAAGTCGTTTGCAATCTACTGTCAATAATTCGCCTAAACAATCATCTAACGAACCTTTTTTAGTAAAGTGGCTCAAAACCGGGAAGGGAAACTAGTTTCAGATGATAAATTCATATCTTCAATTGTATTAAAAGACGTTAATCGATCAAAAAATCAGGATAGCATTAGTGGAAGGAACTCTTGTAGCAATCTGATAGGCTCTCAAGATTCTAAGAGATTAAGTAAATCTACTTCAATATGCAAAAGCAACGATAAAGTAATAAGGGATGATAGGGAAGTACCGGTACTCACTGTGTTCCATCAGAATATTCAATACCGTACATTCGTAACAAAATAGATAGAATCGAAGTATTTTTTAAATAAGAGGCTCCTGATATAGCTATTTTCACAGAGCATGGTTTAAAAGAAGATGAATTGTCACAACTTAATATTCCAAACTATTCATTGAAAACGTCGTATTGCAGGACATCTCATCGAAGTGGGGGAGTAGCTATCTTCACTAAAAATGCTAAGAATATGCAAACATTTAATTTAGAATATGTAGAGAAATTTGCTGTGGAAATGGATTTAGAAGTTACTGGTAAAAATCGACAATAATTTCGAAGTAGCGGTGTTAGGTATTTACAGGTCACCAAATGGGGAATGGAACAATTTTTGTGAACTACTCAATAGGCTTTTAGAGATTACTACTACTCGTTTTACAAACGTTATTGTAGCGGGAGATTTCAATACAGACTTTGCAACACAGAATAAAATGACAGAAGATTTAAAGGATATTTTATGCATGAATAACTTGGAAATAAAAGTTTATGAATATACCAGAGTCACAAGAACATCACAAACAATAATTGATAACATCCTTACTAATATAGATTACTCTAAAACAAGATTAGGCGGCTCGGAACTATCTGATCATGACTATCAAATCTTAGAGGTGGGGTTGCAAGGTCATAAATCAATTAAAAAGAGTAGAGTAATGAAAGAAATTCAACAATGTGAACAGGGGAATATCGATTGTTTGACGCAGAATCTGCTACAAGAAAACTGGAGTAGGGTTTACAATAGCAATAGTTTAAATGACAAATATGATAGTTTCATTAATATTTTAAGGTTTCATATTACTGTGAGTTGTCCAGTTAAAAAAGTCCCTGTAAAGAACAAATTAGACAAGATTGAAGAGTGGATAACTGATGATATCCTTGCAGAAAGAAATAGGATTAAAGATGCATATGATGAATTCAAACTATCTAGAAATATGTTAAGTGAAGATAATTACAAAGCTCTAAAGAAAAATTATACAAGAGAAGTGAAAAGAGCGAAATGTAAGAAAACAGCTGAAATTTTGAATAATAGTGTGTACTTTAACACAGCAGTGTGGGATGTAATAAACAAAAATAGGCGAATAGCTCATGTAGATGCTTATACTAGTGTCCCCAGAATAATTAACGAAAATGACAAATATATTGATGATAGTGTAGGCATTTGTAATTTCTTTAACAGACATTATCAACTGGTTGCTAAGGATCTTCAAAAATCTCTTAATACAGGTATTAGTGATGCAAACATGAGGAATACTATGGGAATTCAGAACGAATTAAAATTCCACCCAGTATGCCAAGACGAGTTGTCAAATATCATTGATAGTTTAAATAATAAAAAAACTATAAGATCCAAAAGAAAGCAGTTAGGTGTATAGAAAGAGTAAATAGATTAGATTCATGTAGGCCGTTGTTCAAGAGACTTGGTCTCCTAACCGTACCCTGCTTATATGTGTATGAAGCTACTTTACTTTATATGTAAAAACGAATGATATTAACCAAAATCTTGATGTACATGATTATAATACAAGAAGCCGAGGAGATTATCACTTGGTGAGTCACATTAGTAGCTTATTCAAACAAAAACCTAGTTATATTGGTAGGAAATTCTACAACAAGCTACCGAAGTTTTTGAAGAGTCTTGAAAATATAGAAATATTTAAAAAACAATTGAAGAAATATTTAGTTGATAAAGCTTTTTATAGTGTACAAGAGTTCCTTTCACATCAAAATTATGCCTCACCTCAACTAATTGAAGTAATTATGGTATCTAGTGTATAATATTGTTGATACTCCTTAACTGGAGTCTCCAAGACGTAATCTACAACGTTTGACATTTGGGCAAGAAATTAGCTTATCTAAAGTTTTTTCATCTGTCACCAACCTCATATTAAACCTGTTACGCACGCGTTCGATTAATTTACCATACGTGCCGTTCGAAAGATTCTTGTACCGCAAGGATTCAAAGCTATTTTTCGAGTTTTGATGTAATTGATTGTTGAAATCAATGTATGGTTTCAACTAAGCAGATTGGCTTAAACTTATAACACAATGAATTTCTGTTAATTTCATACCTAGATTTAGATATAGCTTTAAGTTACGGTAATGTAAGACGTACTTCTTTCTACCAGCTTGCGTCATTAACAATTTAGTTGTTACAATCTGTTTCTTCCCATCATCTGCACGCTGATATAGCGAATAGCTTGACTTAGCTGGCTAACTCCAACATCATGAATACCCCTAATGCACTGTAGCAGAGAGCTAAAATGTCACAAAAGAGCTAAAAAGATAAAAAAAATTTTTTTTTATGATTTCAGTTATGGTACAAGTATCAAAAATGGCGTGGTGTGTAGCCTACACCAGGGGTTCTCAAACTACCCCCTTTGGGGGTACGCGAGAATTGTCAGGGGGTACGCGGGGCAAGTTGATGAAAAATCAAAATATTTTCATTTCTTTCCGTTTTGTAATCACGCAAGGTTATAATTTAATAATGGAATCTAATTGAATACTTGCGTGGTCATTGAAGACCAGTATTAAGAGAATACTTCCCACCCACAGACAAAAAGTTGTACTGAATCCGTGACCCCTTTTCGTTTGATGCTATTAAAACTTTGGGCAGCCTGAAAACATACAAGAAGGAACAACTGATGGAACTATCATTTGATCCGATGTTAAAAAAATATTCAAGTGCTATGTTGTTAGATTTTTGGATCGGTGTTGGAAAGGAGTTCAAGAAATTTCAAATACTGCTATAATAAAAATTCTTATTGGGTTTTCAACTACATACCTTTGTGAAAGATGGTTTTCGAGGGTTTTCTAAAAAGTAAGTACAGAAACAAGCTTAATGTTGAGGACTATCTAAGGTTGTACTTCACAAAACTTGAGCCAAACATTGAGAAACTATTTAAAAGAAGCAAGCTCAACTTTACAAGGTCTATAACAAGGGGGTACGCAATATTTTAATTTTGATCAAGGGCTACAGTCTTTGAAAAAGATTGAGAACCCCAGGCCTACACTATAGAATGACAGCCCAGCGTATCAAATCATTGGGTAATACAAGTCAAAATATGACTATTCTAAAAAAGATTTTCCAAACAAAAATTTCAATAATCCGACAAATGTGACCTGCACGTAGTTGCACTTGAACGTTATGCTATGTCCATTTTTAACTTCATTGACCAAGTTATAGGCTACTCTACTTTTTCCTAAAAGGGTTTTATGGAGACAATTGACAGTATAATTGCAGCCATTATTAAATTAGTGTCCATGATTTAGTTATTTGTAGGGTAGGATCATACAAATAACTAACTGAACGGCGGTTTCGGTCGTTGAGATTTATAATGATAAACTTGTATGACAAGTTTATGATAAACTTGTATAGGCACAGGAATATAGATAATAAAGAACTAAAGAATACAGTGTAGTTATTAAACAAGGCGCATGCATAAAATAAATGAACCAATTTATGCATAAAATATAAACGTAATTTCATTTTACCATCTGTAAAGGAAAGCCTACCTGTAAATGTAGTTTTATTTGTTTGGGATGTATAACAGATATTATTGGAGGTTGATAAACATATTACACCAGTAATTTGTTCTAGAGGGTTGATTTCCAGATTTTAATCATATGTCTATGAAACTTGTCTCATTCATTAAAAGTAGGTAGGCTACAGTACTACTTGAACATATTATGTAAATACAATAATAATAAGTGATTATTTATCCTACAATCAATATTCTGTCTCGTGTTTGGATAAAATACTGTACGGTAGTTGTTGATAATAATTATCATGAGAGTTTTAGCAAAACTGATCATTACATAACTATGCTTGCTATATTATACAAATAATCCTAACTCATCATATACATAACATAGACTTATTCTGTACTTATACCAGAATTTGAAATAAAAGCATAAACGGTTATAAATGCATTCTCCAAGCAAAAAGGCTATTGCTTTTCACTTGTTTTAGTTTTCTCAAAATACTACATTAATTTCATGAATGTCAACCATGATTCGTCAAATTTATGTATACAATACATTCCCAGATTCACATGACCTAAAATTGACCTATAGACCTAAACTATACGTATACTATACGGTTTGTGCTGACTGGGGTATGTATTAAGATAGGCTATACATATACTATATATATTATTTATATATTATTTATATTCGAGATTGACTAAATAATTACATGGCAATACTTAATATTTATCTCAGTTGTTTTTACAATTCAGACAAAGCCAGGATTGAGAATCGAGTCAGCTTAAACTTCCCCAGCCCCAGAGAAATTTTTCTAGCAAGTTGGCCGGTGCAGAATAAAGGCGTCGTCCATTTTGATTTAGAGTCTGTCATTCCAAGCTTCCACCATTCCACGATTCCACTTTGACTTGATCACACAGTCGACTTTCGACTTTGAGAAACACAGTACACACATGCTTCTACTCTGTTTGATCTTGTCATCGCTTTTAGTTGTAATAAATCATTTAATTATTGTATATTAATTTCATTATATGTATAATATTAATTATCTTTTCAATATATTTATAGTTTTAGTTCATTAGTAGTGTATTTTTGAGGTCAAGTTTTAAGAACTGTTGTTCTGGCAGTGTGAAGTGAGAAATTAGTTTGTTCTGTTCTTCAGAATTCAAACTACCTATTAAGGACAATTAATTCTTCATTCAAGGTAAGTGTGAAAAACATATTGTTTTGTATTTATTCATAATGTATAAAAAGAAACTGAATTTTATGTAAGTATTGGCTTTGAAAAGATCCAAGAATCTGAGAAACTTATAAAAAAACGTCTTTTAGGTTAGGTTTCTGTAAGTTACTGCTTAGCCCCAAATACAAAAATCCAAACACTCAAATTCAAGCTTCATATCAATTGTAGGGTTGAATAAACTTATTGATGTTAGATTGGTTGATCAACATATAAACTTCTAGGTAACTTATCCCAACTGACAGTTTCCACTAAAATCTGTTTTCAGTCTCTGCTGTGGGTGGAGTTTTGTACTTGTACCACACTTAACTTATCTGATTGGAAATATCAATCTTACCAATATCAATAGCTTACATCGAAATTAATAATATAAGTTAGCTATTGAATCTTTTTTTTTGGTGGTTTGAACATTAAATTAAATTTAAAATGGAATAGGCTTAACTTATCTATTTTTACAGCACTGATGGAGATAGGTAAGGTGAGTATAATGTATAATATTATAAAATCATTTGTTTTGATGATGAATTTCAATGTCTTTACATTATGATAACCAACCAAAACCTTACTCCACAGAGCATTGTAAAAGTAGCCTAAGTTATAAGTTATATTTCATTTTATAGCCTATATTCACTGTTATGTTAACATTATGTACCTTATATAAACGATGTAAGGGGTACAGTTACGCTGACATCCTACAATATATAACTTAATCAAATGAAAATATTACAAACTAGCCAATATTAGGCCTGCAAATTTCAATGTCCATCTTCTTAGTAATAGAAACCAATGGGGGTGTATTAGGCCAAGGTTTAAGGAGGTATATAAATCAGAGAGTTCCTATGACTATTACCTATGACTTATTACTTTGAAGTGGGTGGGTGCAGTGTTATTTGGTGTATAAAAGGTGTTCTTGTGCAATTATAAATAAAGTTCCATCAAGTAGGTCTAAATTTTATGTATTAGGTGTATTAGGCCTTGGTGTAGGTGTTGTCTAGTTAAAATAAAGTTTCTTCGAGATACCTATTTGGTATTGAGTGTCCATCAAAAGTGTACTGACTTCAGGGCAAAGTATTCACTCAAGCTATTGGAAGGGTTCAGGGTTAACCAATTATAGGATCTCAACTTGAACGACTAAATTGTGTACATTATTAAATGTTTTTGAACTAATAATTCCAGAACTGTTTTTAATTTTACTTAGTCTATTGTATCGCATATCTAATTGAGATTGGTTCCTGGTATTGTGACAGTGTATATCTTATCTCCCTACATATAACTCTGCAGTATAATTCTTTTTTATATCTAACACACATACACTAGAATATGTAAGTGTACTAAAATAATATGTAAACAAATAAAAAATATGTAAAAAAATACTAAAAATGTAGTGCTGACTAGAACAACTCCTAAGGATTTACTTCCCCTAAAATACAGCCCCTCTGGAATAAAAAACTTGATACAACACTGAAAATTATATAAAACAAAAGATAGTCTGTGAGACTGTCTTCCATTTTAGACAATTTAGTGGGGCTCAATGCCTAAATGCATTTTTATTACTTTAAAGAACTGCCAACCTCTCAAAATAAACCAGCTTAACTTGTACTGCTGTAATTTATGTTTAATTTTTATTTTTACAATATCTTTTTGTTTTCCAGGTTGAGGTCTTCACAAAAATTGGAGGGAATTCTGTAGAGGATTCTGTAACAAGAAGCCTGGTGAGACTGCTCACCAATGAAGTTGCAGTTAATTTAAGCTGGGAGGGGCAGAAAGGCAAGAGAGCCTTGAACAAGCTCTCAATCATTCTGATTTCAGAAAGTAAGTATATTCTACAATCAAATTACAGATTATTTTCCAGAATAAATTTAAAAAAAATTTAAACCCCAAACTGAATTTTACTTCCTGTCAAAACCAGTGAAATGTAAGACGTTCTTAGACCCGTATTACATCATAAAATGTTTTATAAAAGATATTTGACAAACATCTTTGATAGTCTAATAGGCCATCTTTTATAAAATATTTCTTTCATCAAAGATAATAGGTTGGCATTATCTTTTATAAAAACTGAGGTACTGAATTCAAGGTTATTTTCAACTTTGAAGAAATGTCTGCAAACGCAAAGTACACTTGATGTGTGAAAGCAACGGAACTTTTAATTTCAGAGTATGAAAATCTCTACAATCCAAAACACTCTGAATACAAAAATAGAATCAAAAGACAGGAAGTTTATAAAAATAATGCAGATTCCATAAACGTTTTGCTATTACAACAATTGAAATATAAAGTTGATAACCTATTGCTAACAATTGAAAATGTAGAGATAGGTAACCTTCTTTGACATAGATCTCTTGACAGTGTAATACTAGTCCGAAATGTTTTATAAAAGAATCAGTCTTCAAATCTTTTATAAAAGATGGTCAACGTCTTTTATAAAAAAATGTATGGTGTAATATGGGCCTTAGACGTATTTGTTAAAGCGAGTTTCCTAAATATTTCTTTTAAGCCTTATTATGAAAAATAATTTAATTATTCAATTTAATTTAATTAAACAGAATTTATTAATTTCGAATTCCTCTAATTGCTATTAGTTTATAGTGAAGACTTCCGCAATGGCGGATATTGACAGCAGTATTTAATAGCTGATGGAAATCGATGAATGCTACTGTACAAAAATATCAGTCACCACCATGAATCGAACCACGGACCTCCCAATTGCCGGTCGGGGGCCTTAACCACTAGACCATGGAGACCTTTCTGCACAGCAGCATTCATTTTTAACTTGGCAATATCGGCTCGTATCTCACAAGTTAGTTCGAAGTTACTGACAATTGAATAAACTGACAAATTTACATAAATAGAATTTATTAATTTCGAATTCCTCTAATTGATATTAGTTTATACTGAAGACTTCCGCAATGGTGGATATTGACAGCAGTATTTAATAGCTGATGGAAATCGATGAATGCTACTGAACAAAAATATCAGTCACCACCGGGAATCGAACCACGGACCTCCCAATTACCGGTCGGGCGCCTTAACCACTAGACCATGGAGACCTTTCTGCACAGCAGCATTCATTTTTAACTTGGCCATATCGGCTCGTATCTCACAAGTTAGTTCGAAGTTACTGACAATTGAACAAACTGACAAATTTACTTAAACAGAATTTATTAATTTCGAATTCCTCTAATTGCTATTAGTTTATACTGAAGACTTCCGCAATGGCGGATATTGACAGCAGTATTTAATAGCTGATGGAAATCGATGAATGATACTGTACAAAAATATCAGTCACCACCGGGAATCGAACCATGGAGCAATTAGAGGAATTCGAAATTAATAAATTCTGTTTAAGTAAATTTGTCAGTTTGTTCAATTGTCAGTAACTTCGAACTAACTTGTGAGATAAGAGCCGATATGGCCGAGTTGAAAATGATGCTGTGCAGAAAGGTCTCCATGGGCTAGTGGTTAAGGCGCCCGACCGGCAATTGGGAGGTCCGTGGTTCGATTCCCGGTGGTGACTGATATTTTGGTTCAGTAGCATTCATAGATTTCCATCAGCTATTCAATACTGTTGTCAATATCCGCCTTTGCGGAAGTCTTCAGTATAAACTAATAGCACTTAAAGGAATTCGAAATTAATAAATTCTGTTTATGTATAGTTGTCAGTTTGTTCAATTGTCATTCTCTTCAAACTAACTTGTAATAATATATTCTACCTAGTGATTGAGATTTGAGGCATGAACATCATCAACGTTTACAAGCCACCTAATGTGAAATGGCCAATTCCAGTCATGAAAGTCTTCAACACCTTGAGCATTTACATGGGCGACTTCAACAGCCATTCTACCATGTGGGGATACAGAGTGATGATGATAACAATGGAAGTGCACTAAGTGACTGATTGAGAATAATGACCTGAGGCTGATCTATTCAACTAAGGATAAAGGCACATTCTTCTCAGCAAGATGGAGAAGGGACTATACACCAGACCTGTGCATAATTTCCAACAATCCAGTACAACAAACTAATGTTGTTAGAACGGTGCTGGATGTTTTTCCCCATAGCCAGCACAGACCAGTCATGCTTGCGCCCGACCGGCAATTGGGAGGTCCGTGGTTCAATTCCCGGTGGTGACTGATATTTTTTTACAGTAGCATTCATCGATTTTCATCAGCTATTCAATACTGTTGTCAATATCCGCCTTTGCGGAAGTCTTCAGTATAAACTAATAGCACTTAAAGGAATTCGAAATTAATAAATTCTGTTTAAGTAAATTTGTCAGTTTGTTCAATTGTCAGTAACTTCGAACTCACTTGTGAGATACGAGCCGATATGACCAAGGTAAAAATGAATGCTGCTGTGCAGAAAGGTCTCCATGGTCTAGTGGTTAAGGCGCCCGACCGGCAATTGGGAGGTCCGTGGTTCGATTCATGATGGTGACTGATATTTTTGTACAGTAGCATTCATCGATTTCCATCAGCTATTAAATACTGCTGTCAATATCCGCCATTGCGGAAGCCTTCAGTATAAACTAATAGCAATTAGAGGAATTCGAAATTAATAAATTATGTTTAAGTAAATTTGTCAGTTTGTTTAATTGTCAGTAACTTCGAACTCACTTGTGAGATACGAGCCGATATGACCAAGGTAAAAATGAATGCTGCTGTGCAGAAAGGTCTCCATGGTCTAGTGGTTAAGGCGCCCGACCGGCAATTGGGAGGTCCGTGGTTCGATTCATGATGGTGACTGATATTTTTGTACAGTAGCATTCATCGATTTCCATCAGCTATTAAACACTGCTGTCAATATCCGCCATTGCGGAAGCCTTCAGTATAAACTAATAGCAATTAGAGGAATTCGAAATTAATAAATTCTGTTTAAGTAAATTTGTCAGTTTGTTCAATTGTCAGTAACTTCTAACTATAACTTAATTTAATAATGACAGCCAAGCTTCATGCTGTCTGCCGAGAATTATTGACACAAAAGGACAGCTGGACTACATTGTGGAGGGTAAATGCACCAACCAGAAGTTGTTTTATTGACTAAAATAAGCAAAACGGCAGTTTAACATAATTTTATGGCCAAAAACAATGAATCACCACATTTTATAGTCCAGATTTGACAACTGCAATGTGTGTTATTATTAGCCAAAAAGGTTGTTTCAGCCGAGCAACATATGCAGAAAATGGAAATTGAACTTGAATTAATCATACAAATTTATTAATTTACAATGGCAATTGGGCCGCATTTTTTGGCAATTAATTGTCACATTTAATAAACAAAAAAATGGCTGGAAAGTGTTTTATCAGGTTAAATGTGTGATTCAATTGCATCTTATCAATCAAAAACTGGCAAATTGGCTGCATCTTATTGGTCATAAATTGAGATTTAATCAAAACTCCCTTGACCACAACTCCAGGGACCGCTCTTGAACACTTTCAATAATTGGGGATGAGCAAGACACCATGCAGTGTCGGTCGTGGCGATGGAAGTGCGATGGACTGTCAGACATGGTTACTTTGTTTTGAGCAGTTTGTTTTCCCAAGGTCATATTTGAGGGTTCTACAGTAATAATAATAAAAACAATAATAATACTACAGAACTTGATCTATTTAAATTGGAATACAGTACTGTATGAATAAAAATTGCAGGTAATTAAATTTGTGTTTCATTTGCAAAATGATTATTTTTTTTAATTTTTCCCAAAAAATCTCATGATGCCATTGGTGTTACTATCCCTGCTGGGTGTCAGCTTATATATTCACTCTTGTGTATTTTACATATTAATTTAACAATGCAGGAAATATTCCTTATCACAGCTTTTCTTGAAAATGTTTTAAGACAAACATCAGAATTACAACTTTTTCGTTAATATAGATGTTGAGTTTTGTAAAATGTTGACAGGTTTGCTAGTAAAGTTCAGAAACTTCTTGTGACTCACCTGCCACTACAGCATTCTTTTTATTTTATTTTTTCAAAGTAATAAAGTATTCAGTTAAGATATATTCGTCATTAATATAGAAAACTTATTATTTCAGGGGTTATTAGTGCAACACATTGCACTATATTCACCAGCAAGATTTTTGAAAATCGCCTGTGGGAATGGTGAAGCAGGCAGGACCACAATTTGGAATAAGACAAAAAAATCTAAAGTTTAATGTACTGTACCTAAGTCCAACAAAAATTGTTATTTTTAATAAAACTCAATCTATTTCATCTATTTTGCTGTCTGTTCATTTAATATCCATTTGTATGACAAGCTCTATGATTTACATTGAATTTATTTTGAAAAGGATATTTACTGACATCAAGTTTACATATATTATATGTATTAACATAAATTATATGTAAATTTGTTGCACTACAGATGTTTTCAATATGTATCTTATATGTCTATGGTGTACGTATTGTTTACATATACTGTTGACATATTATTTACACAAATGAATGTATAGATTGACCTTGATATATGTATATTATACAATCAAAAGTGGGACATTTGGACGTATTTTTTATGTATATTATACAAATGCAATATATATTATATACCACCTATGGACCTTGGCTGAACATAAATAATATGTATAATTTACATAGTTGTGCTGACTGGGAACTTTTTATGGGACTCAACGACTTATTGCAGTCAATTTTAATTGAGAATAAATTATATTTTCACTCACAAAAAGTTTATGTTAAGGGAGATTTGCTAAATCGTTAAGCTATATCATATTATCTAGCCAGTGGCGTAACCTACACCCCCGCGGCGCGGGGGGGCCTGGGCTATAAGGGGGCCCGGACTGAGAAAATAATATTTCAAGAAATGGCCCGTACCCAGACTGATTTATATATTTTTTTTTTCAAAAGAAATAAAACTGAAACACTGAACAAAAAAAGAAAGCATGAGTAGGCTAAATAATGTCAGGTGATTGCTGTTTATTGTTTACTTTATCAATTCATAAATAGCTTAGTGGAGGAATTCAGAAGCAGGATGTTGTGACTTCAGGAAATTAAATGAAGAGATACCAAGGACAAAACACATGAGGATTAAACAAACTTATCTAGAAAGTTATAAATCATGAATAAGGCTATGCCACCACTGTGCAAATCTTGGAGAAAATTAATAAATTATTTTCCCATTGAATTCCTTAATTTTTATTAGCATATGAAGAAATGGGAAGTGGGGAGTTGAGAAGAAATCAGTCAACACTTTTCTTCGTACAGTACAGTGTATTAAATTCAGTCTCTTTTTAATCGTTCAGCTATATATGCATGTACACGTGGCCTAGAGCCCTAGAGTAAACCTTATCAAGTGAGTTCGTGATTGAATCTGTGTTAAGGTATTGTGATATCATACTTGCATTTTTCAGTTATTTCTATTTTTTTATCGACTTGTACATTTTTTTAAAATATTTAGAAGGAATATTTAAACCCTTGATAGATCGGATCAATAACGTGGCTATTGTATAAGTATATAAAATAATAGTTTTGGTTCTATTGTGCCGGTTCTCCCAATGCAGTAGAATTCTTTTCTAATACTTTAATAATATAAAGTATACGTAGTTTCCGCTTTCTCTCTTCCGCCAGGAAATTTCTTGAATTTTCTTCTCTTTTCCTGACTGGATAATTTAACCGTAATTTAGATTAAGTACCTTTTTATTAAAATTTAACATGTGTCCGTGTGCGCGAACTAGACGAATTCTGAGAGAATATCACTTCTAGGAAAAGGAGTGGAGGTGCTAGCAAAGAGAATGTGAATGTGGATCCTATGGAAGACCTAAATTTCAATAAGGTATCTATGAAGTTAATTATTATAAAAAAATCATTTGTCAACTATTTCCATCTTTCAGGAACCCGTAGGCTAATGCCAAAATCATTAGACTATCTATAGTCCCCCCCTTGAAACATTATTGAATTTTAAAATTTAATAGATGAAAAAGCATTTAGTTCTTACATAATTATATGATAACTGCCCACAAAATATGCAAGTTTTTCAGGGGCTAAGGGTGAGGGAGGATATTTATATTCTGACTTGTACTCCTTAACTGGAGTCTCCAAGACGTAATCTACAAAAAAAAAAAAAAATATGTGATTTTGAGGAGAGGGGCTGGGAAAATCGGTTGCGGGGGGCCCAATTGGAAAACGTTACGCCACTGTATTTAGCAATTTCAATCACATTACCATAAGTTGATAAGACTAGGTACCGGTATCGTATCAGAATTACATCGTATCGAATTTATGAATCGTACACACATACACAACAAACTACTACACTCTACTAGAGACGGCTATGCTAGAATATTACAATTACAGTAATAATACTCTTTTTCAATATCAATAATGAATCCACCAATAACTTCCAATAATGTGATACTAGGGCAAACATCTAAATTTAATATTACATAAACTATTTTTATAGTACAGAAGTGTAGTAGACGACAGTAGAACGCGATTCAAAATTTGAGGCACAAGTCAGGCTATGCAACATTCTTTGTGTAGTGGCAGTACTGAACTCGATTGATATCGATATACAATTAAGAAAATGTATCGTTTCTTGATGAGACGTTTATCTAAAAATTGCCATATATATAAAATATGATTTTGTAAACCAACGACAGAGCCGACAACCTAGACCACATTCCTAAATGGTAGCCTACAGTTTGATGGGTGCATGCAGCGACAACCTGGACCAATTCCAACTTCATCGGCTCTCGTCAATCTGGACCGCCGACAACCTGGACCACATTCATTGGTGGTCCAGTTAGTCGGGTGCGGTTGGCGACAACCAGGACCGATTCCAATTTCATCAGCTCCCGCCAATCTGGACCGCCGACAACTTGGACCACATTCCTAATTGGTCCAGTTTGTCGGGTACGGGAGGCGACAACCTGGACCTGAAAAACCGGCCCGGGTTGTCGGCGGTCTAGGTTGTTGTTAGGTCAGTTTGGCGGGGCCCCAATGTGAACTTCATCATCCAAAAAAATATTTCAAACAAATAACAGCTCCTAAATCCTAAATAAATGAAAGTATCCTTATATTATACCTTACACTAGAGATGAGATGTGTTGTTAGTTAATTTCATCCAATGTTTCACTTCAATTGTTCCTAATGTACCACAGAGTAATTGAATTCTACTCATTGCACGCTGCAACAACAATTAATTTTATTGGATAATAAAATTTTTCATCTTTATCATAGTTCCTGTATTTCTTGTTCCATGACGAACTGCGTTGTTAAAATTAACTTTTTATATGAATTTAACGACTTGCAGTCAAATATTCATAGAATAAATAAGATTTACTTACTCTTTACGGCCGAGCGCTTTCGAATCTTTGAGATCCATTTTCAGGTTCTGAAAACGGATCTCAAAGATTTGAAAGCGCTCGGCCGTAAAGAGTAAGTAAATCTTATTTATTCTTAATGAATATTTGACTGCAAGTCGTTAAAATCACATAAAAAGTTAATTTTATCATAGTTGATAGAAAGAAGTAGTTGAAATTTCTGCTCAGTACGGTAGTAGAGTCTGCTCAAAGGTCAGCAAAGTTTATTATAAAATAAAACTTTCTACAATATTGGTGAGTGACAAAACATATATAATATATATATCCATGTATTTTATAGTCACTTTGTAACTCAGTAGCTTCTATATATTGTAATAAATTGAACAATATTAGTGAAATCTATTCATAATCTTATTAATTGGTGTTTTATTCATAATCTAGGTTTCATTTACATTCAGAAATAATTCAAGCATGATGGTAATATAGAGTTTGCTACTTTGATACAGAAGAAGCATCATTTTTTAATATTTATAAGGATTAGTAATGAAACTTTGTAACCCAAAGGCCTATGATAATGGTGATTTTATCATTTATGATGATAATTATAAAGAATGATAATAGCAAGAAAACATACCAACTATTTTCTTGCCATTTGCTAGAAATGTTTTTGTTACATTACTGTATTAAACACTCTTTTGATGAAGCATTATTTTTCAGGGACAATGCGCATTTATACATGGAATCTGTTAACATTTTTATTTTTACCATGGCTTGTTGGAAGTTTTGGTAAGTATACGGTCACTGAGACTCACAGTAGCCCTATAATAATAATGGTTGTGTTGATTTATCTACTTGGATGATGTTTGATTATCGTATTAGTTACCCCAAAAATAAATTAATATAGTGAATTCATAATACGAATTCAAATATTCTTTATTCCTCTTTTTTATACAAAAAATGAAATATCATAATGTGTCACTTCATTATTTACATTAAAAAACTGATAATTATATTGAACATGTATTATGCTGAACAATAAATTTACAGACTTTTGTAAAAGGAAATTAGTCCCAACATGGACCAGAGGTCTGTGAGCAAGGACGAGTTCATGATTCAAGTAGGCTTACCTAGTAAGAGGACACATCTGAATAATAACTAAAAATACATAACTTGAAATAATTCAACTTTTTTTGAGGATGAAGCCCACATAGGTCTGAGACCTGTTTGTGGGTAAAGAGTTGGATGAAGGTGATTGATGGACCTACAGTATTAGGTGGGTTCCGAACCACCGGGAAGTGATAAGTAAGTTATGAAAAATGAAGTGGATGTCGATTATATATTTTGAGAGGATGGCATTTTCAGGAAATAAAAAATAATAATAGTTAAATTTAATCCAACACAATTAATTATTGTGTCTTTGCCAAACTATTCAAGGATTCCAGTCAATAATATTATCATTAGAAGAGATGCACCAGCAGATGATTTATATTTTAAATATTTTATTTTTGACAATAATATTATTTTCTTTTTATCTGTTTTAATAGATTACTCAATACATTTATGGCTATAATAAGATACCGATTTTTTAAGGGAAAATTGAATGGTAGTCTCTTGATCAATTCAATCAATTTATCCCCAGTACGAATTGATGCAACAAGGCTTTTAATCAATGACTTAAGTTTTTTAATTTTCGCAATTTGCCCTTTTCTGGACTTAATAACTTTTTTTTATAAATTTTGGATGAAAATTTGAGTATATGTAAGTTATGAGTTTCATGACAGAAGCAGAAGGGCTTCTAGTCCACCCATTCATTGGCGGATCAACGTGGGTGAGGGTGTGGGGAAATTCCTCCCCCCAAACGCATAAGAAGAAAAAAAGAATTGAAAAAAGGAGAAGGAAGGAGATTATAAAATCAGTGAAAAATGGTAAATAGAAGAAAATGAAGGAGATTTTTCAAAGTTGTAGGAAAGCGCTGTCAAAACAATGATTAATTTTCTATTGCAAATATGGTGCTAGTATGGGGGCGTTCCCCCAGAGACCCAGAAACAAAAGAAATTTTGGAATTTTAACAAGCACTGGGAGACAATAAATCTTGAATCGCTGAAAATGTGGTTTTAAAGGGTTTATTCACAAACAAATTCTCAGAGAGTTACCCGGGGGCTCAGAAATTAGAGGTCAATTGTCACCACCCCATCCAGCTTTGAAACCTAGCAGGGCGATGTCAATCAATTCGATCCGTCTAGCATTACCATTAAACTTAGTTCAAATATTTTTCTCAAATGTAACAATAAGCTCAACATTTTACAAACTCATCCTAGTATATAATTAATGGATGATTATGCCTCTCGATATATTGGAAATCATTCTTTTAGACTATATTTAAAGATTCATTCTTTAAGACTATACACAGAGACGACTCATGTTAGTGGATTCATATTTTTTTGGAAAGCATGTAACAAGATTATGAATAAAATCTCTTGACAGACTATTTCATTTTGTTTTCAAGCATATTTTAACTATTGTTCAAACAATTCATTCTTAGAAATATTGACTCAGAAAATTCATCTCTGTTACTGGCACATTTCAACTGATCAACTGTTCTCAGTATAGAATAAGTGAATTAACTATTATTTTTTAGAATTTGTTCAGGTGGATAGATCCCTCAGAGACCTAGAAATAAAAAATTTTCAGAATTCTAACAAGCTTTGAGAGACAATAGTCTTTTATAAAAACTCAACAAATACGTTTTGAATCACTAAAAATGTAGTTTTAGACGGATTTTTCAATTCTGGGGGATTACCCCGGACCCCCCCCCCCCCCAATGTTGAATGAACAAGCTACACAAAGTCTTGAATTACTGTTGGAAAACCCTTCCTTTTAAAATACATTTTTAAGGAGGGTACTATATTTGTACCCCAATTAGGTGAGGTGGGGAATCAAAAATAGCAGAGTGAAAATAGTTTTAAGTAGGGCTGCTTCAAAGTTTGGCTACTTGAATGATACATTTTTAGCACAAGTGTTCGATCTCCCACTGACAATGATGCAAAAACAAGATGAAAATTTGATACACAATTTGGGTTAGAATAATGTTAGATGGATGAATTTGTGTAAAAAATATGGTTTTTGAAGGATTATTTTCCAAAATTTCTTGAGGGAGTACCACGAACCACCTTCCATTAAATATTATAGTATTGAATTATAATTATTAGAGACCCCTCCTTTTCCTCTTATGGTGTACCATATGGTGCCTACCCATTACAGGTCATCCCCCTCCCCCCAGGACTGACCGTCTAGCTGCACCACTGCTTTGTGTGATGTAATGATACATTGTAGTGACCATTTCTGTCAAAACAACAAAAAATTGAAAGGTTATTAAAATTTGTCACATTATTTTTTATGCCTACTAGAAAAAAAATACCTTATAATGAACCTCATATTTACCAAATAATATACCTCATATTAGCTAGTAATTACATCATATTATTCAAATATAACTATTGTTTATGAAACAATAGTTCCATAGCAGACAGTAGACAGTCAAGAGAACAACATTTTTGCCATGGGGATCTAGGTTGATCTGAGAACAATAGTAGTTGTTGTATCAAATAAATTGTCCCTGGAAACAACAAAAACTCTGTCCAAACATAAGTTTAAAAAGAAGATGTTTTTTTTTTAAATAAATCTGTTTGAGTGTGAAATCTAGTCAACTTCCAGGATTCGTCATTATCTAGTTGTATATTTATGCAATTTAATTTTTTTATTATATTGATAGCTGCTTTATTTAATAGTCTACAACTATTAATATTACCTACTTCTTGTATTTCCTTAGATCTCTATACTAATTGTATGATGGGGACCATTTAATTTTAGAAAAGAATTTATGTTATTCATTGACCAATAAAATAAATTCTGTTCTACTTAAGTTCATATTATCAGGACACCTCGACTCCTCCTCGAGTTGTGCCTGATTGATACCAGGATTTTCTCCTGATTGACTAGACTCAGTCGGGAAATTGGGGGGGGGGGGGGGGTTAGGAAAAGAGGACACACTCTTCATAGGCTTATCCTACTTTTTAGCAACCTTATCCTGGCCTACTTCTTCTTTCCTTCGTCCGGAGGCTTCTGCTCGCGGACAGGGCGAGTTAACACTCGGTAAGGAAGGAATGGTTGGTTCTATTACGGAACGAGGAGTCCTTGGACGGGGTTGGAACACGCGTCGCTGTCTGTGAACCGCTCGGCGTGGGTGTAGGTGACAAGCTTTGGCTGTCTGAAACCGCCGAGCTCTTGGAGGATCCACTTCTCAATCTGAGAAGTGTTTTGGGAGTGTATAGGACCGAACGTTCGCAGTCTGCAACCGCTCAATTCGGGGGCAGTACTCTTCGCTGGTCTGTAACCGCTTCGAGTGGGAAGAGGAAAGGATATTTGCAGTCTGAAACCGCAAGGGGACTCGTTGTGTGTCTGTAACCGCACGAGAGGATGTGTAGGAGATGGATAAGCAGTCTGGAACCGCTCAAGGGGATCGCTGCGAGTCTGTAACCGCAACGAGAAGGTCGAGGAACGGGGGAGTGCAGTCCGCAACCGCACCAGAGGTTTTGAGGAAGGGGTTGTAGGGGTAGGAACGAACCCTCGCAGTCTGTAACCGCTAAGTCCGGGGGTGGGTACTCTTCGCTGGTCTGGAACCGCTCTGAGAGGAAGGAAAGAGCGTATGCAGTCAGTAACCGCAAGGCTCGGGAAGGGTGTGGGAGGAATAGGTGGAAAGCACAGGGGCCTTATAGCGACAGGGGTAGTCGTCCTA
Source organism: Conomelus anceps (assembly GCA_948455865.1). NCBI lineage: Eukaryota > Metazoa > Arthropoda > Insecta > Hemiptera > Delphacidae > Conomelus > Conomelus anceps. The sequence continues at coordinate 30,518,863 of OX418225.1, read as the reverse complement.
ACTAAGTATTCGGGTTAAGTGGCCCTCAAGTGGACTCACTTGGAATACGATTAGAAACGAATTACAAGCCGGCCGCAGTTGAAGCTGGCCGCAGTTGAAGCCGGCCGCAGTTGAAGTCCACCAAATCAATCGGCAACGGCCGTTTTATAGGCCCGAGTGTAGGCGAAGTGCAGGGAAGGAGCAATTTGATTGGAGGTGGTAGATTACAGGTCCGCCGTCGCGCCGACGATGCGCGTATGGTACCATCTTACCACCCCCCCCCCCCCCAATTACCCCGCCGCCGCCACTCTGCCAAGCATCGCTCTCTCCCTTTTTTGAAATTACTGAATTAATTTCAAATATCTGGCTGTCACAAATCACTTTGTAACAATATAATAAAAATTTTAATGCTATATTCCCACTTAATGCTTTTGCGAGATACAACCATTAATAAAATATAATGTTGAAAATCCATCTTGTTTCCACTAATTTGTAATAAAAGCTTTAAAAAACACTTGTAAGTGAAAATTAACTCACATTATGGCGTGACGGCCATTTCATTCTGTTGTCAAAAGCATCCTTAGATGCTGACCCACAGTACAGTGAACATCTGACGATGCTCTCGACAACAGAGTGAAACGGCCGTCACACCATAACGTGAATTAATTTCCACCATAATGTGAATTAATCTCCACTTATAAGAGTGTTTTTTAAAGTTTGTATTGAAATATGGATTTAACTCAAACTTTTTACTGGGTACATTAGTTATTGTATTTACACTCAATTCATTGGTATCCTTCAGTTAAATTGTATGTTTGGCAGTATGGGACCTTATAGAGGAATTTCTTCAGGAATCAGATCGTATATACAGTATATAGTATTATATTGTGACAAGAAGCCAAGTGTAGTTTGGAAATACACCTTCTATGAGGCATTTATTAAGGCAGAAGGTCAAAGGCACCAGAATGACATTTATAATTGCCTTGAGCAAAGAACTGGAAAATCCATATATATCCTGGCTTTTAGTGCATTTCAAGCACTTCACATAGTACAGCACTTCCTCACATGTCACTGATTTCCACCGAAAGTATGGTGCATTGATGTCCTTGGTTTTAAGAAGTTCAACTGCAGCAGCTGTATCACCACCAGCCTCCTCAGCTGCTTTTTTCACTGATGAGGTACAGAAAGTATTGAATTCATCTGGTTCAATAGATATCTGCGGTCTACTGTCAGCTGATGTCTCTTTACAGATGGCATCCCATATGCAGCTTTACACTTGTTGTCTGAGTTGTCAATTGTGTTTGCAATATACTGCTTCTTGGCCTCCTTGATACATTTCTTGTAGTATAGTGTCTATACTCCGAGAGAGCCTTGTGTGATGCAACAGTCTTTAAAGTCTTATGTCTGTCATGTAGGGTCATCAAGATTCTTCTTTTTTCTTCTAACTCTTCATTATACCACTGTAGTTTATTGTTGCAAGGTTTAACTCAACACCTTTTTTCTACCATAGGGAAGCATTTCTCATAGCATTCCATGAGACAATCAAAGAACAGGTTAAAATTGTTAACTGCAGACAGACCTACATTAAGGCAAGACCAGTCCAACATAGATAATAGATGAATGTACTCTTCAATTCGCCTATCTGTGATAAGTCTTTTTAATTTTCTTGAACCAGTTGATATGTGTTGTGGAGTGGCTGGCTGCATCCTATCAAATAACACTGAAGCATGGTCAGAGACTCCATACTCGTGGACTGTTACACAGTAATTTTCCTTACGTAGGTCTGTATAAATACATTTTCAAGTACAGCATCACCCCTGGTTGGTCTATGGTTTGTTACAATATAACCTACCATAAAGACTATTTTTTCCAAATCTTAGTCGGTCTTTGGCCACATTGATCTGGATGGGACAGTTTCTACCAAATGCCAAATAATTAAGGTATCAAAGTTTAGAGAAAAACATTTACAAACTTTGCTCAAATAAGGAACTGCAGATATCTATTGAACCAGATGAATTCAATACTTTCTATGTTTCCTTCAAGTGTTTTAATTCTGTTATTCATTTTTTTTATTACATCAATTCATGGCATCTTTGTTGGATCCTATATGATGCTCCTGTATGCGGACATAATTTCACAATGAAATTATTTGCATACAGTATTTTCTGCAGATATTTATTTTTGTAACATTTTATTTCTTGTACATGATAGTTAAGTTGATCTAAGTATTTTTTTCTTTGTAACTTCTTGGTTTCTCTCCTAATAATTGATTGTTTTATAACTATTATTATTTTCTATCATGTATAATTTTTTTCCTGTGTATTTTTTTTTTTTTTTTTTTGCTTGTTTGTATTTGCGGAAATAAAGATTATTATTATTATTATTTGAATATCTATTTAATATATTAATTTAACAGCATCAGTATGCATCAGTTTCGTCATCTCTTAAGGAGTAAGAGAACAAAAGCATCAGTTTTATTCTTGATTATTGAATGAACTATTCGTTTCTGTAAGTTTTTCATTGAGTGTTCTGTGGATCACTAGAAAATATATATTTGGTACACTTACAGATTTCCACTACCTATATCGGTGAAAACAAGCATTTTCATACAAACATGTTCTTCATGAAAACAAGTAGGCCTACATGCAGTTAAATTTAAGAGTGGAAGTGTCAAGTTCGGGAACATTTCAGAAATAATAAAATTAAATGCCAGATTCAAATCATCTCAACTAAGAACTGAACATTAAAACTAATTGTGTACTGATACCTGATGAACATGAAAAAACAAATTTGAAAAGAAAAAACTTGAACAATAACAATAAAAGGTACTTGGTAATGAGATACAGCAAGATACCAACTATGTCTACAGTACAATAGGCTGTAATGATGTGTTGCGTCACTGTGAATTCCAGCAGGGTCACTGTGACTTCCAGCTGCGGTATCAATGGCATGTAAAATAAAATGAATAGAATGTATTTGTATTACATTAGATTGGCCCATTGTAATTGAGGGGTAGAAGAGAGCATTTTCAATTTTAGGTTCATATAAGTATGTGGCTTTGTTTATTATTATAGAGACTGGGACTGGGGGCGGTAGGCCTACTTGAAAAAAATTGTTGGTTATCCATCCTCTAAGGTACAGAAATGTTGAGTATATTTTATCCTTTTCTTGATATGACATATGTTGATAAAGCAATTAAAGTTAATTTATATCGTAGGTATGCATTATTTATGATTGCTACAGATCCTACTCAACATCGCAATTGGGCGTTAGTCAATGATCGAAAATGTGGAACTCAATCACAGCAACGAATTGTTGGTGGGGAAAATGCTAGCTTAGGGGAGTTTCCATGGATTGTTTTACTGAAGTCCTACAATAAATGTAACGTATTAGTAGTATTACTCTTTTCAAATATATACATTCAATGACATATTAATTTCATGAATAAAAAATTAAAGTGAAGGTCAAGCTCCTAGTTTATAATATCTTTTGTTTTATTCTTGATGTGCAATACAACATATAAGTGCATGGGATAGTCTACTATATATGCATCGATTGTAATTAATATGACTGTCCTTTTAAATCATAGATACCATATGATTTTGTTGCATACAATATTATTTTATCTACAAATATCAATAAATTAAATTAGATTTAATGTTTTGCCTACTTATATCAATCACTGGGATAACTCCAATACTCAAACTAACTTAAACTTAAGCTTGTTGTCGTCAGCAGTTGATTGTAGGTTTAAAACCAAATTGATTTAAAAACTTTTAAATCAAGTGTCATGCCTGTTGAATAATATTTATTTTGTATTGTTTTGAAAAAACTATGATTGCTCTAGATCCTCTATCTAAAAGGTGCTCCTAGCTGTTTCGTAAAAGCTTTATAATTCAATGGTATTGATCAGGCATTAAAAGTAGCTTTTTGACAATAAAACTTTATTCATTTATTTATAAAGCAGGAAACCCACTAGCCGGCACCGGTGGCGTCCGGCGGCGACCGATGAGTACTGGCAACATTGCTTCGCATTGTTTTTATTGTCATCTTTTTCCATTATAAGAAATAAATAATTCTCTACCCTCTCTCACCTAGGTTTTGACAATATATTATCGGTCTTCTGTATTATATAATTTGATAAGTAACATCTAGAACCCCCCCAACAACGAAATGAGTGGGTGTACAAAATTATTTCTGAGTGGTAATTCTTTTGGAGGATGAAGCCCACATAGTTCTGAGACCTGTGCGTGGGTAATGAGTTGGATGATGGTGATTGATGAGTTGGACCTACAGTTTTAGGTGGGTTCCGAACCACGGGGAAGTGATTTTACAGCAGACAACAGTCTTTTTTTGTGGCCAATCCAATCGTTCACCCTTACAAAGAGCGCCCAGGAGTTTCGTAGCTTATCTCTGATAGAACAGATACCTAATACGGCACTCGGCTATCACTTCCCTTTGAACACTAGAAGTAGCTCACAGCTGTGCTGAATAGTAGACACACCCGCTTTTGCAGCTGTACCCCGAGTGGGCTTGGCATACATACTATTGAGGTCTGAAAAGAGTCATCCACAGTCGGAAATGGCTCAAGGGTTTTTATACACATTTTGTCCCCAGGGAACTGTGTTCAAGTAGGCTAATCTTTGTTTCTCTTCATTTTACTTTCATTAAATAAATAAGACTGTTACTGAACAAGGTTTAGTATCTCAATACCCTAGTGAGAGAGGGTAGAAAATTATTTCTCTTTTATAATAGAAAAAAGACGACTAGTTATTCACAATTTTGTTATTATTTCATCCGATTTATTTTATGAATTGGCAATAATTTGCAATTTAATATCGTTCTTCTGTATCAGGCAATTCGATACGTAACTATTTGTACCCTGATAAGTCGAATGGTGGCACGGTACAATATTATTTTTATGTTGTAATGAAAAGAAGAGGACTAGTTCTAACCAATTTTCATAATTTTTTCAAGTAACTTACATTAAGGCAATTTATTATTGTTTTCTGTATCAAGCAATTTGACAAGTAACTTTTATAACCCCTCAACAACGAAATGAGAGGGTGTACAAAATTATTTCTGAATGGTAATTAAATAAAGAAGACTGCTACTGAACAAGGGTTACAAAATTTATTGCTTGGTACCAAATGATACAAAATTATTGCAATAATTTGGTTTAGTTTTTTATTTCTATTTGGGCAAGCCGGGGTCTAGCCCATGACATTTGTATCACTTGTACCCCAAAATTGAGGAGTGAGGAAACTTGGTATACCAAGGCTTGGAAGTGTACTTGATGTCCAGTGCACTGGACAATTGTGAAGCCTGTGCTGAAAGAAGTGTTTAAGTTCACTAGATTACCATTTGCATCTACAACCGCTGGAGGGTAAGTGAGCAGTCAGAAAATGGCCAGACTTCAACCACCCCTAGTGCTTTGCTCTGGGACGGAACAATTTTCTCAGGGAGATGATAGAGTAATGACAATTCCTTTGTTTAAACAATGATGGCATTACTTATTTATTATCATGTATAGTGGCTTTTCATGTTCACATTCAACATTAACATTGTCTATATGATGTTGAAGATCCATCTTGTTTCCACTAATATGTATTATAAACTTAAAAAACACTTTTGAATGGAAATTGACTCACGTTATGGCGTGACGGCCGTTTCGCTCTGTTGTCTAGAGCATCATCAGACGACCCACAGATACAGAGTGTACTGTAGGTCGTCTGATGATGCTCTAGACAACAGAACGAAACGGCCGTCACGCCATAACGTGAGTCAATTTCCATTCAAAAGTGTTTTTTAAGTTTATAATTGTTTATATGTCCACATTAGTGGTGACTATTGTTCCTTCTCTGTCAATTCTCTCTCTTACTCTTATCCATTAAATGTGAATCTGAGTGATAATTACTTATTAGTGAATGCTGTTAATTTAATTGTGTGAATAGAGTTTGTGTGCTAATTTCAAATGTTGTCAACATTATTTTAGCGATAGCAACCATGATATTAATATATTATGTTTTATTTTCTGCTAGAGTAAGATTCTATCATATAAATGTAACTTCATATTTCAAATTTTGCAGATCCTAATGGGACTACTGTAATTACAGATTGTGTAGGCTCAATCATCACGAAAAAATATGTTTTGAGTGCAGCACATTGTTTTCAAATTAAAAAACAGTACTCTAAAATATTGTGAGTGAATTACTTTCATTACCGTACCGGTATTGAATTACGCTTATCTAAAATGCATGATTTTACTCTTTTCAATAAGAAATGGTTTTTTGTCTACTTTATATTCTATATTTTGGCAAATCATTAAACATCAGTGTCAGTTTTCATAGATTGTTCAATAAGTATTCTGTTATACTTACATTGAATTATACTGGTCCAAATATCGTACTACATGTCCAAAAATTTGCTTCAAATCGGGCATTATCACTAATTAATTAACAAGCTAAGAATATTCAAGAAGGTAAGCAACCTTCAAGAAGGTAGGGGACAAATCTGCCATCAAAACTATCAAACATATTTTTCTTGATTTTAATGAAAAAGAAGCAAATGTCTATGTTTTGAGACTGTGTTATGTAAGCCTATTAATTTACAAAAAGAGCAGAATATATTTGAATTATAGGCTCATACATATTTTATCATCAATTAAAATTGATTCTAATACCTACTTTTAAATTTTGGTCTTTACATCAATGTCTCAAGAATATTTTTTTGCGTGAGTTTCGATTGATTTATTAATAATGTTTTTCTTGCTGATGGAACCCTAAGACTTGTACATGAGTTGTACAATGATGTCATGAATGATTGATCGCTTTGCGCAGTTATGTTATGTTTCTATTCTTATTAGTATAATCATACATTATTCACTCATTTTTTACAGTCGGAAAATAATAGTTGGAGAATTTGATTTAAAACAAGATCCTGACTGTGTTGAAGGTATTTGTGCACCAAATGTAATCATTCATCGGACAGCAAGATTCTTAAATCATCCAAATTTTGATCTTGCTAGAAGTAGTAGTGGATATGATATATCCCTTGTGGAGAGTCAAACTGAATTTATTTTCAATGGTAATGTGTTATAATGAATTTTTAATTATTCATTTGTAATAAATTAATGAAAAAAGCCTTCAGAATGTGAAAAAATTGGTAAAATTTTCAAAGGAGTTAATGCTTGGAATGCAAAAGGCGTTTTGAGTACTGCTCTCATCTCACAAGAAAAGTTGCTACTATTAAAATGAATTTAGAGTTAGTTCAGATGAAAACTATTCAAAAGTATTTGATGATAATAATAATAATAATAATAAAAAAAAAAATAATAATAATAATTGAACCTCTAAGAGTTGGAACAAAATGCAGTGAAGAGAGAGAAAAGCTGAATTCGCGCAAAAAATGAAAAGCTGGTGGGCAAACAAGAACAAGTCTAAAAATGAACCATCTTTACTCAGCTTCTTCCACTTTGGGAGTTTTATGTCTAATAATAATAATAATAATACAGTAATAATGGACTAACAAGGAAAATCTTTGATATGGTTAACAGCTCAAACAAAAAACCAACTGGTTTCAGGAAGTTGAAGAAGACTTGAAATAAGCAGGTTTGAATAACGAGATAGAAAACTCAAGAGACATAAAATTTAAAGTAAAAGAAAACTGGAAGAGTATGGACAGAGCAAAGGAAGCAGGAACACAGCCAAAGAATGAAGAGATTTTGGGAGGAGAAGAGGAGGAGGTATAATGGATGATCATTTGATGTATTCAAGTTGAACACTGTCCTGAAGGGCAATAATAATAATAATATTTTTTTTTATTAATTCACAATCTCAAATTACAATAAAATTGGTATATTTTGCAATTCCTATTCATTAATTCATTTCATAATCATTAATAAAGTGAGATATTATTGAGAGAATTCCATTTCAATTTTACAGTGGCTACTCCATGAAGCTAAATTTAGCTTATATTGGGATGTTGTTAATTAAATTGTTTAAGCTATTCAGTGTTAATGTTATGTGGTGATTGATATATTTTATTGTTTTGTTTTCAATATGTAAGTAGATTGTGTTGAAATTTAAATTTGTCTGGTCTATTAGTTTCAGATATAATAGTTTTTTATTTCTCTTTTTATTTCAGTGTATGTATTTAAGTTTCTTAGGTGATATGAGATGGTGTTTAGAATGTGTGGTATGAAATATTCTGGAACTGCTTTTCCTATTTCTGTGTAGTATCCTGGTATTATGTATTGTATATTTCTGGTGTTGTATCTGTTTTCATTTGTCCGTCTGTATTCGTCTTCAAAATAGAGTCTCAACAATATTGTGTATTTGAATAAGTTTCTAGAATTGAGTATATTTAGTGTGTTTGTATCCATTACATGGAAAACATGTCTTCTTATTCTGTTTATTAGTTGTGCTATTGGATTTGATATATAGTTTGGTGCATGGCCATAAACTGTTATTCCATATCTTATTTGTGACTCAACTAGGCTGAAGTACTCAGCTCGTTTCGTTTCCGGTGGTAGTGTTTCTCTTGGTTGATAGCATCTATGTGCTATACTACTCAGCTTTTTTGTCAGCATTTGGGAGTGTGTGTGCCATTTCATATTTGAATCCAAGTGCATCCCCAGATATTTCACTGTGTTTTAGTGTTTTATTTTTTTGCAATTGCATGTATTGGGTGAAATGAAACATTTGTAATTGTGACTAACTATTCTATTATTTGGATCAAGGATGTTTATATTTTGTTTTGGGTTATGGAAGACAATTGTATTGGTTTTTGAGGTGTTTATATGGATGTAATTATTATGAAAATATTTTGTTATTGTATTCACATCTTTTTGCACATTTTTGGCTGCTACTGATAAGATTCTGTTTGAATATAGTATTATGGTATCATCTGCATAGTTATATACTTTTCCTTTGAAATCACAGTGTTTCAGATCACTTATATATAGATTGAAGAGCAATGGTGATGAAGGTGATCCCTGAATTACACCAAATTTCTGAGACTTTGGGTTACTATTACTATTTCCTATTCTAACTATTATTTCCCTGTCTGCAAAATAGTTCTAGATAATCTCCAAATTCATTCCTGATAATCCCAATTTACCCAGTTTTTTCATGAGTATTTTTGGTTGGATTGTATCGAACACTTTGCTTAGATCTAATAATACTGCAAGGGTTGTGTTTCTCTTATCTATATCTTTGTTAATTGCATAGGAAACTTTCTCAAGTAATAGGGTTGTTGATTTCCCAGGTACAAAGCCATATTGGTTTCTATTTAATAAATAATTTTGCATGGAGTATTTCATCAGTTGTTCATGAATTATGAATTCTAATAATTTCATTATAATCGATATTGCACCTATTGGTCTATAATAAATTTTGAATATCTTTTCTCAGGCCATTTTTATGAATTGGTTTGAGAAGTGTTTTCTTCATTTTTGTTGGAATTTTCCCTGTTTTTATTATTGTATTATACAAGTGTAAAATAAATAATAATAATCCTATCCTTCGTCCTGGTACCCCCAGAAGAAGGAGTTAATTAATTTCAAAAAAGACAATACAAAATGCAAATTTTCCTTTTTTTAAACTAGAAAAACAATACATTATACAGGAACGAATGTTACTCCAAAACCTTCACAAGAAGGTTTGACTGGAGGAGTCGAGTTAATCCATATCATAGCAAACCAGCATAATCAACTAATAAAATTATATATAATCAATATAACTCATGTCAATACAGTAATTGCTAAGTCAGAATAAGTTGATAAAAATCTATAGGAAAAGTTATATAGTTCATTCCAAATTCAAATTAAATCATTGCTATCCATCATATAACGAAAATCAGTAAACTAATAAACAATGAGGCTTGGTAATCAATATGTTGACAAGAATCAATAATCAAAATTAAAAGGGTCTTTCCAAATTCAAATTAAATCGTTATCCATCGAATAGAAAAATCTTCAGTAAACTAATAAGCAATGTATATTTATACATATAAAACCATAACTAAAACGATATATATAATATACAGTTATATATATAATATATAGTCATATACATAATCAAAACCATGTAATAATATACAACAATAATTACTATCAGCAATTAATCATCATATACAATCACATGAATATATCTTAAAAAATTGGTTTAATAAGAATCTATGGAAAAATTAAAAAGTTCCTTGACTGCAAAACAAAATTATTCACAATCACTCATTTTCTCAATCAGGAACAGTTTAACTTTTTTTTAACAATTGATAGCCTATCAAGAGCAATCAAATCAACTGGCAACTCATTGAAAAGAGTAGGCACCACAACTCTCAATTAATTTTTTCCATAATAATTATTGAAATCGGGCACAACATTGCGCCGATAAACAGCACCATGCATAACCAAAAAAACTGACATGATGATCTAGGAGCCTCTGATGATGGATCTCATAGATTAGAAAGTACTCGGCCAGTTTAAGTGAGTTATTGTACTTATTCTTAACAAATATTTGACTGCATGTCGTTAAATTTCTCATGAAAAGTTAATATTAACAACGCAGTTCGTCATGGAACAAGAAATCCAGGCAAATACTATTTTACTGTGATGTTGAAGATCCATCTTGTTTCCACTAATATGTAATATAAACTTAATAAAACAACTTTTGAATGGAAATTAACTCAGGTTATGGCGTGATGGCCATTTCACTCTGTTGTCAAGAGCATCGTCAGACGACCCACAGTACACTGACTTAAGGTATGAGTTTGAGGGTTATGTATGTGGGAATGGTGGTGGGGTGGGGGGATGAGTAGGCGGGAGGTTTGAAATTGGGATTATTTTGTCAAATAGAGTATGTGAGAAGAAGTTGAGTTGATCATTTAAAATGTTGTCAGGTTCCTGCTTTGCATGTTTGTAAATCTCATATTGTTCTAAAACATTGAGTTTCTGGCTTTTGTGAGTGAAGTGTAGTGTGTCTAAATTAGTGTCAATGTCTGTATAACTGTGGCCTGTTGAAATGATGTGTTCAGCAAAAGTGGAATGTGTGTTTGGGTGTGAGATGGCTCTTGTGTGTTCTTTGAATCTAGTGGTGAATGTCCTGCCAGTTTGTCCTATATAGAACTTTGTTGCAGTCATCACATTTCAATTTGTAAATTCCAGATCTGTTGTACTTGTTTTGAGATGTTGTCTGAGAATGCAGGTGTTTTTTGAGTGAATTAGTTGTTCTGTAAGCTATTTTATATTTGAGTTTCCTGAATGAATCTGCTATTTTATGAGTTTTGTTGTTGAGGTAGGTAAGTGTGATGAATGTATGGGGGTTGTCATTCTGTTTGTTGCTGGTGTGAGTGATTGGTTTTCTTGATATTCTGTGCAGAAGTTTGTCTATTAGTGTGTGTTTGTAACCATTCTGTTGTGCTATGTATTTTATAGTATTCAATTCTATATTGTAATCTTCTTGTGACAAAGGAATGTTTGTTAGACGGTGGAGCATGTGATTGAAAGCGGCATATGTTTATGTTGGGTTGGGTGATTTGATGTGTTATGTATTACTGTATCAGTTGTTGTGGGTTTCCTGTAAATTCTAAATGTTTTGAATGCATGTTCCTGCTTTTTTATAGTGATGTCCAAGAAGTTGATAGTATTATTGTGTTCAAGTTCTAAGGTGAATTTTAAATTGGGATGGATTTTATTGAGATTGGTGTGGAATATTTCAGTTTGTCTTTTATTGCCTTTGTATAGAATTAGAATGTCATCAACATATCGGTGCCAGCTAATGATTTTGTCTGTATTATGTAGGATATGTTTTTGTTCTATATTGTGGACAAAGATTTCAGCTTTTGATTTTATAACCATGAAAAATATTAGGAAAAAACAGAAAGAACATAACCTGATCATAACCACAGCTGACAAAGGCAACATCACAGTAGTCATTATAAATAAAACAGAAATAGACACAAAGGTACAACAATTCATTACTAATAATAAAATCATGGAACTAAAGAATGATCCCACTCCTAAGTATCAAACACAAATAAAAGATGCCATCAATCATACTCAACACAACACAGCCACAAAAAGCAGCTCAAACACATAAATCCATCAGCACCAAAACTAAATGCCTTACCAAAAATTCACAAAACAGATATTCCCATCAGACCTCTCATAAATCACACACATGCACCTGCACACAAATTAGCAAAACTCCTAGATAAAACAATAAGAGAAAACATAACATTCCATCAGCACACAGCAGTAAAAAATATTATAGACCTGATAGACAAACTACAAAAAATCCATATATTACACAATTCCACACTATCTTCTCTTGACATTACAAATCTTTACACCAATAATGTACCCATACATGAAACACTTATTCTTCACCTTAAACTAATGCTCATTCAAAACAACACACCACCTGAACAGCTCCAAGATATTTTAGACCTCACAACACTAGTTACCTCACAAAATTACTTCACATACAATAATAAATTCTATTCACAACCTCATGGCCTTCCTATGGGTTCCCCAATTTCTTGCATCCTAGCTGAAATCTTTGTCCACAATATAGAACAAAAACATATCCTACATAATACAGACAAAATCATTAGCTGGCACCGATATGTTGATGACATTCTAATTCTATACAAAGGCAATAAAAGACAAACTGAAATATTCCACACCAATCTCAATAAAATCCATCCCAATTTAAAATTCACCTTAGAACTTGAACACAATAATACTATCAACTTCTTGGACATCACTATAAAAAAGCAGGAACATGCATTCAAAACATTTAGAATTTACAGGAAACCCACAACAACTGATACAGTAATACATAACACATCAAATCACCCAACCCAACATAAACATATGCCGCTTTCAATCACATGCTCCACCGACTAACAAACATTCCTATGTCACAAGAAGATTACAATATAGAATTGAATACTATAAAATACATAGCACAACAGAATGGTTACAAACACACACTAATAGACAAACTTCTGCACAGAATATCAAGAAAACCAATCACTCACACCAGCAACAAACAGAATGACAACCCCCATACATTCATCACACTTACCTACCTCAACAACAAAACTCATAAAATAGCAGATTCATTCAGGAAACTCAAATATAAAATAGCTTACAGAACAACTAATTCACTCAAAAAACACCTGCATTCTCAGACAACATCTCAAAACAAGTACAACAGATCTGGAATTTACAAATTGAAATGTGATGACTGCAACAAAGTTCTATATAGGACAAACTGGCAGGACATTCACCACTAGATTCAAAGAACACACAAGAGCCATCTCACACCCAAACACACATTCCACTTTTGCTGAACACATCATTTCAACAGGCCACAGTTATACAGACATTGACACTAATTTAGACACACTACACTTCACTCACAAAAGCCAGAAACTCAATGTTTTAGAACAATATGAGGTTTACAAACATGCAAAGCAGGAACCTGACAACATTTTAAATGATCAACTTAACTTCTTCTCACATACTCTATTTGACAAAATAATCCCAATTTCAAACCTCCCGCCTACTCATCCCCCCACCCCACCACCATTCCAACATACATAACCCTCAAACTCATACCTTAAGTCAGTGTACTGTGGGTCGTCTGACGATGCTCTAGACAACAGAGCGAAACGGCCGTCACACCATAACGTGAGTTAATTCCCATTCAAAAGTTGTTTTATTAACTTTATATTACTATTTTACTAACTAGGTACCGGTATTGTTCTACCACGCATAGTGTGAATGGAGCAGACCTTCGGCTCCCATCCAGCCAATGCTGAACAGCTATGCTACTAATCTGTTTTTATACTCCACGTCGCTGCAACGCTCAGCCTCCCTGATCTCATCTGACAAATTCCTGTACACAATTTGAGCCTGATAGTATGGCAATTTGAGTTCTATCCCATGTAATAATCTAGGCATTAAATATACATGGTTATTTCTATGTCGTTAAAAAAAACAATTTAAAAAACAATTGATAAATATTTAGTTGATAATGCTTTTTATAGTATACAAGAGTTCCTTTCACATCAAAATTAAGCCTTACCTCAACTAATTGATAATATCAATTATAGTAATCATGGTATCTAGTGTATAATTGGTATAATTGTTGATCTGCCTTATACTCCTTAACTGGAGTCTCCAAGACGTATCTACAAAAAAATATATATACAGAGTGTTTCGGAACTCTCTACCAATACTTCTAGGCAGTGTTTCTGGACCACAAACAAAAGTAATTATCATAATAAAAATTTTCTAAAACCCCCAGTCACTCACACAGCCGCCATTTTGTTTTTTTCACTTATTATTTTTTCATTCAAACACCTCTTAATGTATAATTTTGAAATTTTGCAAACAGTTTTATAACAATTAAAGCAATCTTGAAAAATTAATCAAAATTTTCCGACATCAAAATACAAAATGGCAGTCATTCGAATAAAAATATAATGAGTGAAAAAACAAAATGGCGGCTGTGTGAGTAACTGGGGATTTTAGAAAGTTTTTATTATGATATTTACTTTTGTTAGTGGTCCAGAAACACTGCCTAGGAGTATTGGTAGAGAGTTCCGAAACATCCTATATATATATATATTTATAATTATATAGATGATGTTCACCCAGTTGATAGCTTTCAAACCAATAATGAGTTTCTCTTTAGATTCATTGAAGGGATATTAGGCCCGTATTTATGAACCTACCTTGAGTCTTCTTCAACACAAGGGGGTCTTAAAACCCCTCTTGAATAAATGCTTTTCAAGTCAACCTTGAGTTAAGGGAACCTCAAGGTAAGTTCATGAATAAATCCGATAATTCGTTTAATAACGAAATAGTATAACATCTACTAAAACTTGTCTTTCTATCATAACAGAATTCGTGGCTCCCATTTGTTTGGAAAATGGCAATTTACTCCGGCTGGACTATATTGGCGAATATGGGCTAAATGCTGGGTGGGGAATCACTGGCTGGGGTAAGTGAGGAGCAATATTATAGGATGCCCAACAAAATTCAACCTTGGAGTCTTGGTATTAATATCATAAACAAGCTGATTTTATCGTTTATAATTCAATTGAATAATTGATAGTCTACAATAATTTTATTAATTTTCTATGCAAAAACAAACCGAAGTCAATTCCTGGCTCTCTGCATTTTATATCATTTCATAGTGCAGTATGGATGAACTCATCCATTGAGCGCAAGAGCAACATTATTGCACTGCTGATTCACACTTCAAATCAAATTTATTTTTTCTTGAAATGTAAAGTTACAACAAATTGCTGAGTAAAATAAAAAATATATAATAAAATTTGTGTAACTTCAAGAATTTTTTATGCTTACATTAGGTACTCTTCAATTTCTCATTTAGCAAAATTATTGTTTTTCACGATATTTCAGATTCTCAACGTAAATCAGTTTATGCAGACACTTTACAAAAACTGACATCGCCAATATTGGAATGTAAAAATAAAGTCGCAAAGGAATTGTTTATTTGCGCTGGAGGTGTTAAAAATGAATTCTGTTACAACGGTGACTCTGGATCGCCGTTAATGATGGCCAAATCTGTCGATCAGAACAGACCCAGGTATTTTGTGATTGGGATCGTCTCATATGGAGAAACTTATGATTTCAAAGATTTCTCCCATCAAACTTTACACACCCGTGTTTCGCACTTCTTGCCCTGGATATTGAACAATATAAATTAAATAAGGATGATTAGAATAATTATCCAGCAATTTCATTAATTCGGTGTGGAGGAAAATATATTTTAACTGTAAGCAATACTAAATCCTTGTATGTAAAGAAATATTAAATAGATGAGAATTTCTCATGGTCAATGAATAGGAAAAGAAAAACTTTCTGCAGTTAATAAAAATTATCAGGAACTTACATTTTACTAAAAATATATAACCATTATTTCGCTGTTTATATTATAATTATATGTTTATCCAATGAATTGTGAAACAAATTATTTATTCATTGAATTTCATCTTCCATTGCAAACTGCACTTATTTATCAAACTTATTCTTACAATAAATTATTTATTTCAATGTATAATACTCAATTATAATCTAGTATTAAAACTGACACTGTATTTCACTTTTAAATAATGTTTTACTCACATATATTTGAGATGCTTGAGGAATGCATTTCACTTCTGAAAAGAAGCTTCGTCAGCCTGCCGCCAGGGGTTATGCTTTGTTGAGGTTGGGATGAGCAGCCATTATGTAGTTTGCGTTTGATTTGAATTGTATTTGGTCATTGAGTACGTTGGTTCTATCTTGTTTATGGTGTTTGAATATTTCATATTGCTCCAGTGTATTTAGTTTGTGGCTTTTTTGGAATGTGTGTAGAATTTCTAAGTCAGTTTGGATGTTATTGTGTGAGTGTCCAGCGTTGATTAAGTGAATACTAGATTGTTCATTAAGTATTTCGTCATGGAAAGCATCACAGACTCAATTATAGTTTATTATTGAAAACTGAAAATCATTCTTTCACTCAACATTCTTGACCTCACCATCATCCAGTGGCGAATTAATGACGCTTTGTCAAGGAAGGCGGAAGGTCCGGCCATTCCAGGGGTTTCTTGTGAAGGGGCGGTTCAGGGGTACTCCCCAGGGAAAATGTTGAAAAGATAATCGCCGATAAATCATATTTTACACTATTCTAGCACTGAAACGGTAGTATTACATGTAGAACTTATTCTGTGATGTTTTCCATGACGAAATACTTAATGAGCAATCTAATATCAAAACTGACACTGTATTTCACTTTTAAATAATGCTTTACTCACATAATATTGGAGATGCTTGAGGAATGCATTTCACTTCTGAAAAGTCTGACAAAGCTTCTTTTCAGAAGTGAAATGCATTCCTCAAGCATCTCCAATATATGTGAGTAAAACATTATTTAAAAGTGAAATACAGTGTCAGTTTTAATATTAGATAGAACTTTTTTGTAATTTAATATTACCTGGAGATTACAAATGGATTAATACAACTTGCTTCACATAATAAAGAAATATCAGCCTGAATAAATTACTATCGACTTCCTGTTTTGAGCTCAACAAGAATAAAATTAATTGATTAATACCATAATTATCTATTTTTAAAATAGGCCTCTAGCTAGAAATTCCCAAATGTTCTCCACTTTGTTTTCATCAATAAATACGTCTCAAACCTGGAATGAAGAATGACATTGATAGCCAATCTTACTAGGAAATTGGAAGAGTTTATCTAGAAGATTTTTATATTATAGACTACAATACATTTTTACATGAAGTAACTTTCACTAGGCTTTTTATTAAATTTTGTTCATTTTAAAACAAATAAAAATTATCATTGAATAACTTGTCATGCACAAGAATACAACTTATTTTTATGATCATCCGATTTCGTGAACTGCGAGTCTGCAACCAAGCGCCGAAGAAGAATCACATAGTTCGAAACGCGTCCGCAGTAACTCAATAATTCTGCCGTGCCTCAAAAAGGTCAGTTCTGCACAAGTTTCAACATATAAATATGAATACAACTATCAGGTACAAAATTATATTGAACAAATTAGACTTTTTAATAATGTTGTTTCTTTCTTTAGGGCGTTATTTCAATTTGTCTCTCCCCTTGAACAATTACTCCATCGTCATGGGCAATTCTTAGATAGTCAGAATTTATTAATTTCGAATTCCTTTAATTGCTATTAGTTTATACTGAAGACTTCCGCAATGGCGGATATTGACAACAGTATTTAATAGCTGATGGAAATCGATGAATGCTACTGTACAAAAATATCAGTCACCACCGGGAATCGAACCACGGACCTCCCAATTGCCGGTCGGGCGCCTTAACGTCGATATGGCCAAGTTAAAAATGAATGCTGCTGAGCAGAAGGGTCTCCATGGTCTAGTGGTTAAGGCGCCCGACCGGCAATTGGGAGGTCCGTGGTTCGATTCCCGGTGGTGACTGATATTTTTGTACAGTAGCATTCATCGATTTCCATCAGCTATTAAATACTGTTGTCAATATCCGCCATTGCGGAAGTCTTCAGTATAAACTAATAGCAATTAAAGGAATTCGAAATTAATAAATTCTGTTTAAGTAAATTTGTCAGTTTGTTCAATTGTGAGTAACTTCGAACTAACTTGTGAGATACGAGCCGATATGGCCAAGTTGAAAATGATGCTGTGCAGAAAGGTCTCCATGGGCTAGTGGTTAAGGCGCCCGACCGGCAATTGGGAGGTCCGTGGTTCGATTCCCGGTGGTGACTGATATTTTTGTACAGTAGCATTCATTGATTCCCATCAGCTATTAAATACTGTTGTCAATATCCGCCATTGCGGAAGTCTTCAGTATAAACTAATAGTAATTAAAGGAATTCGAAATTAATAAATTCTGTTTAAGTAAATTTGTCAGTTTGTTCAATTGTCAGTAACTTCGAACTAACTTCTTAGTTAGTATCTCTCATGTCGAGCATTTTATCAAAGTAAAAGCATTTTACTTATTCAAGAACGGATTTTGAAGGGATATTTCGAATAATAAGTGTTTTTTATTGATTTTCTAATTCCACTAACTTATTATAATAATTAAATTTACAGGTGAGGAAGAAGCTCATAAAAAAAGAGGGTTGTCTGGGGCCAGCCCTCGGCAAAATTTCTGATTAAAATACTCCAGAATGCAAAAATTTTAAATTATTTTAGTAATGATTCGGCTCCACACAATTATATACATGTCGTAACTCTAGAATATTGACTGTCTAATTATTAAAAAATCCAGAATTATTTCAAAGGGATACACTAGGCATAACCCTCACCTGACAATGGACAGCCTACTACTACTACTACTACTACTACCTACAACAACTGAGTCTGGCTATACTGCATGTATTACATCATTTCACTTCACCTCTCAAATTTAAAAAGAAAATTTTAGTAAATACGTAAGTTGGTTGATAGTGTGTGTCTTGCTTTCTCACAGAATCTTTCAATACTTATACTTACAAAAATTACCCATAATAATTCCGACGGGACCATGTAGGTTGTAAGCAAACTATAACATTTATACCAGTATTAGACAGGAGTCCTGTAACACAAATTTTTTCCTGGGTCCTATTCCGGCAAAAAATTAGGAAAATAATCCCCTTAAACCAGCATTCTAAGCGATTATAGACACAAATGCATGCATGAATCTTTGTATTATGCGCTTGTGAACAGCAGGCTACAATATGGAATAGCTGTATGGGGGGGAGCTTATTTCACAAGCATTAAACCACTTTTCATTGGGCAAAAATATATTTTGAGAACCATAGATAAGGAACCAAGAATATCTAGTTCGATGCCAATGTTCAGGAAATGGGGACTCCTTCCACTTAGGTATTTGTACTTCTTCAAAGTATTGACAATTTTCTTTTTTAGAAGTGGGCATATGAACACTGTAGACCGAGAATTTAATCTACGATCTGCGGGCAATTTAGTTACACCGAGGACGAACAAGGAGATCTATAAACATTTTTATTTATATATAGCCCCCAAAGTGATTAATATAATTCCAGATAATATAAAAGGACATGAAAAGCCAAGAAAATTCAAACATATGTTAAAGAAGTGGTTATTGGAAAGACAGGATGTGGAGGTATGGTTTGCGAATCTAAGATGAAAGTAAAGTATGATCTCTCAATTAATAAATGAAAACATATAACTGTAGTACATAAAGTATAATAAGTGTTGTATCATTCAACTTAATTTTGTTGCTTCCTTTTAACTTGATTGGAAAACGAGTTGTAAGTTTTGTTTCAATTTAAAATATAAATGTATTTATTAATGCTACGAGTTTAGGATGTAGCTTATTAATTTTGTTTTCATGTTTGCAAAATGTATTATTTAAATTTCACAGCTGGTAACTCCCATAAAGGAATTCTCGGGAGTACCTAATTTCTCAAACAAAAATGTTTAATGAATAGTATTATTTAATATGTAACTATTTCTGTTTTATTTAAAAATTGTAATGTTCTTTTTGAGAGAAATAAATTTATTATTATTATTATTATTATTATTATTTTATCCCACATCATTGATCAAAGTTAATTTATTCTGATGTTGAAGATCCATCTTGCTTCCACTAATATGTAATATAAACTTGAAAAACACTTTAAAGTGGAAATTAACTCACGTTATGGCGTGACGGCCGTTTCACTCTGTTGTCTAGAACATCGTCAGACGACCCACAGTACACTGTGTGTACAACAGAGTGAAACGGCCGTCACGCCATAACGTGAGTTAATTTCCACCTTAAAGTGTTTTTTAAGTTTCTTAGTAATGGCGAAGGTGATATTGTGGAAGGTATCCATAATGAAAAATAAGACGAAATTGTCACAACCACATTTATTAAAACTTCGAGAAACTAGTTTCGGTTGTTACACCATTATCAATCTCAATCAAACTCCAGTTTGATTGAGATTGATAATGGTGTAACAACCGAAACTAGTTTCTCGAAGTTTTAATAAATGTGGTTGTGACAATTTCGTCTTATTTTTCATTATGTTTTTTAAGTTTATAATTTATTCTATTAAGTGTTTGTGTCTAGCCCCGGAGAACACACAAACCATTTGACCATTTATATGCTCATAAAGTCCATATTACACAATAAATTAACAAACAACACTATTTGTATTATGTGCTTCGAATTTTGAAATTGTAAACATTCTTATGCATTATAAGCTTATGAGATCAACTTTTGTCTCTTCCCTACGGCTGGCACACTGCCACACCAATAAATGTGATAGAATCTAATCTTGAAAAATATCAATTATTTATATGACAGGATATTAATTCCAATATTCCTTTTATTATTTTTTTTTTTTTGAAACTATCATTTATCAAAATATCTATTTAAAACAAGTACTGGAATTCGTAAACAATGTTTATCTTTTTTATTACTTTTGTAACATGATAAACAATTTTCTTTTTACCAGCTACTTCAACTCTAAAGCATGGTCTTCTTTTTTCATTTCGCCACGTTCAATAAACCACCTGTAGTGGTCCATTTCTCAGTGGTCCAGTTATCCATTTCTTCTGCCAGCACATTTTTTATTAACCCTTCCATTGTTCTCAGACAATAAAGTCATTTTTTCATCTTCAGAACTAGAGGTGTGTGTAGTTTTCGCTTTGTTCGCTTTTTCTTCGTGGGGTGTCTTTTGTTTCTCTTCATATCAGTATACAGCTGTTGAGGAAGGATACAACCTTGTTTCTGGTTCTTTTTTTTATTCTTTTATCCTTTAACCTCTCTCTTCTCTGGTGTGTCTGTTAGAATTCAGGTTTTTCCAGGCTGTCTCTCCCTTTCAGTTTTCTTCCAAGCCAAAGCTTTTGGAAATAGACAAATCATTTCAGGAGTCAAGTTAGATGTAGATGTGACAATAATTGTAGATCACTGCTGTTTTGTAAAGCCTGGTCTACTGGCAATAGCTTGACTAGTCAGAGCGGTTGAATCAACCACATTTTCATTTAAAAGGGGTTTTAAGGTTTCAAATTGAAAAAAATGCTCTCACATCCATTTAAATTTTGTTTATTTTATTCATCGTCAATTTTCACAGGAAAGTGTTTTGATTCAACACTGATTATCCATGTCAAAATCGCATTCGAACGTAACACCGTAACATAAAGCTTACAATTAAGTATATAAAATATATATTATCTCAGTTCATTTATTCATTTTTAATTTTTTTTAATTACTGTAGTGCGTACACTTATCATTCTTCCAGAGCATGTAGTTAGAGTAAAACGATTATGAAAGTAATTAAATTCAGATAAAACAAATATGCACATCTTAACTTGTATTTTCGTAGCTTTTATACTCTTATTTGTTATTTTGCATACATTGAACATTAATCAATTTCACAACAACACGTCTTCTATATTTATTTAATAGCCTATTGAATACCTATCTTATTGGAATAGTAAGAGCGTTCATTATGAAGAGGTTCAAAAAATAAGCAATGAATTAATTTTCCTGGAATAAATAATTAAAAACTGGTTAGGAAATAATCAATTCTGTTTGCCTCATCAATACATCATTCTACACCATCCGCCATCATCACGCATTGTACCCAATCATTGTTTATTACTTGAAATCCATCAATAATTATATCGTACAATGAGTTCCATCGTCTGGAATATGATTATTTGCGCCAGGAAATATAACTTGAATAAGATAGTGTTAAAAGTCTCAGTTGAGCTTCAACAGAATAGGCACCCTTACAATACTTTATTTCTATACTGATTTATTCATGATTCCTGGTAAACAGAATTTGAACAATCTGGTGCGTCTTGAGTCTATAAAAAATACAAAATAATGTACATGAAGCTAATATTGGAAAAAATATTCTTGATATTATGATGAACTTCTATGTACTATTCTCTAAGATATAGTTCGTGAGACCATTTTATGGATAATTAAAGTATTTTTTTAAAGATTGCCAATATGTAATTTACATTTAAATGGTCCATAGAAGTTTTCAAAACCACCTGCAAAGAGAGAAAAAAACTCTCAAATCCGAAAATTCTTGAGACTCAAGGAAAGTGTATTTGCTTGATATTTTCTCTGTCAACAACTACATTGAAATTCAATTGTTTAACTTTTTAATTCTATGTTAAACTCTTTTGACTTGAAACAGAATACTAAAAAATTATTCTTTCATTTTTTCTTTAAATTATTGTAAATGAGTCAACAAGTCGCCAACTCCTAAATGTATACTCGTGTTGTACAAAAATGTTAGGGTTTTTGAATGAGTCAAGTAGATAATATAAGACAGTAGATATTTAGAGTTCATATAACTATTGCTATAGTTCTTTTTATCTCTGAATTTAAAAAAAAACACGTATAGACATTTAACAGTTTTTAGCTTTAAAAAATAGATAAGAACTGGCTCTGGTTCTTAGAATGGAAAATAACATGAAAACAATAACTTTATCCGAGGTATTCACAAAGCAACATCGTTTAATCTTAACTTTTCATGTGAAATTTAACGACTTGCAATCAAATATTTGTCAAGAATAAGTGTAACTCACTTAATCTGGCCGAGCGCTTTCGAATCTATGAGATCCATCTTCAGAGGCGTGGGTTCGAAAGCGCTCGGCCAGATTAAGTGAGTTATACTTCTTAACAAATATTTGACTGCAAGTCGTTAAATTTCACATGAAAAGTTTATATTAACAACGCAGTTCGTCATGGAACAAGAAATCCAGGAATCGTTTAATCGTTAATAATAATTGAATAATTGCCCAATTTGGTAGAATGCGAATCATGACTTCTAATTGGAATTATTTTATTGAAATGATGGATCATGCTGACTTCAACTTTTACACAGGAATAGATTTTAATTTCACTCAATCAATATTTCAGTTCGAAAATATGGAACCAAGAAATATGAGGCACAATTAATTCTACTATAAACATCAATAAATGGTGGAGATCAGCTATAAAATCATATAAGTAAGCGGGAAGAGAGAAATTTTGGGGATTGTCTTTAAGAATGATGTTGGCTCTAAATTTTTAATAGGTAAATAGAAAATAATGTTATAGCTTGCAATTCAGTTCATCAACCAATACAATTTTTTCAGCTATTCTTTTTTCTGCTGATGTTGGGGAGAGTAAAGGAAATATGTAATGAATTTTCACAAAAATTAACTACGCAATTTTTGATTGTGATAAAGAGCATTAGCAAACATTTCAGTATTTTTATCGGCACGCCATTAGTCTGCGCATGTGCAGATCACAGAAATCGTTCCCCTTCCCGTTAAAAATACTGAAACTGTTTGTATTATTAAAACTCTCAATTAAATTATTAAACTGTTTTTAGATGAATATTTATGTAAAAATATTATTGGATATAATATTCTTCTTACATCTTCACAGATGTTTATTCAAGCTTGTTTGTTTATCACATGAAGACTATTAATGATGAAGTAATGTTTTACTGAAGGAAGATTGAAATGTTAATTTATATCGTTTACTATTGAGAATTTTGTTATATAATTGACATTAAAATTGATTTTCTTGAGACTTAGAAAATCGGGTGTAATTTTAGAATACCGGCGACAGCCGGTTTTCTGAAATTTCTTTTTTTAATAGATTTGTTATATTGCTCTGATGATAAAACAGTGACAATTTTTTGGTGCTCTACAATAGTTTATTAATAAAATTGATTTAAAGTTTGCTAACCTCATTTCATAATTCCTTTGAATAAGCTTTGAATAGCTTTGAATAAAAGTCATATATTTTTCATATAAAATGAAAAACAACAACTTTACGATGGTCGCATGCCATGAACAAAGAGGTTAATTATAATTTGTATAGGCAATTAATTTGTGTCTTTATCACCATGGGCGAAACGAGGTAGGGGGGTTATTGGGGACGTAGTCTGCGTGAATGGAACGAAGTGGAATAGAAACTGGAATGGAACTGCATAACCTAACCTTTCCTAACCTGACTAGATGTGACTGAACCACCTCTGTTTACTAGGTCGGTCAAAACAACAGTCGTACAAATGGTGTCCTCACGATAAAATGGTACGTTGCGTTTCAACAACAAATTTACAGAAGTGGTTCAGTCACATCTAGCCAGGTTAGGAAAGGTTTGGTTATGCTGTTCCATTCCAGTTTCCATTCCACTTCGTTCCATTCACGCAGACTTCGCTTCTGCGCATGTGCGAAATGTCTAATTTCTTGTCAAAAATAGCGAAGCTAACCTCAAAATGTAAGTATTTTGAATCCATTTTATTAATAAACTATTGTAGAGCACCAAAAAATTTTCACTGTTTTATCATCAGAGCAACATAACAAATCTATTAAAAAAAGAAATTTCAGAAAACCGGTTGTCGCCGGTATTCTAAAATTACACCGAAAATCGTTTTAGTCATTCAATTCAAGATAATAGTAAACATAAATCAATTTTTTGTCAAGAAGATGCCAGCTATGGGTAAGCATATAAAACTTTGTATCTTACCATTGATTGATATTGAAAAGAAATTTATATTAGACAAATTCACTAAAAGAAATCAAAACGCAAAATTTTGGTTAGAAGAGTTTGAGAAAGAATGTATCAGTTACAATATTAACACAGATGAAGGAAAAATTCAATGTTTGAGGTTATTTGTACAAGGCAATGCTGAAGATTGGTATACCTCTACCAAATTTAAATTGGAGTTTGAAAATTGGAATCTGTGGTCGAATGCATTTCTTGGGACATAGAGTATTCTAATAAAGGTTGGTCAAATGTTCGCTATGCATATTCATTCAAATTTATTGAAGGTCATGGAACTATGATAGATTATGCTTTAAGGAAGGAACGTTTATTGCTTGAATGTGAAAGAGCAATCACAGATGAATCAAGAATTTCACACATTGTTGTTGGGCTTCCAGTTCATGTTCAAAATAAGCTAGATTAGGATAATATTGAAACAACAGAAGATCTTATAAATGAAATACAAAAATATGATTATTTTACAACCTCTTGTATATATAGCAACATTTTAAATAAAGATAAACAAAAAATGGAAGATTCAAAAAAGAATTGTTGTATATGTTTGGCTTTGGGAAAACCAAATCGTTTTCATCCTGAAGAGATATGTAGAAATAAACAAGTCAGCAAATCTCACAGAATATGAAGAAGATGTGATGGGAATTAATGATTCAAAAAACTAGAAAATCCGGCGAGTAAGTTCATTCCATCAATTACAGTCAATGTACTTGTTGATGAAAAGAGAATTGTACAAGGAGTTTATGACAGTGGCTCTAATAAACACTCATAAATCAGAAAATCATTGATTAACTAAGGACAAAACTGATGAATGATCGTAATATCTTTAAAACTATTAGTGGTATGAATTTTACAAATCGCTGGGCTAAAATTTGAAGGAAAATAAATAAGATTGAAGAGACATTGGATGTCTATGTTGTTAAAAACAATAATTTTTCATATGATCTACTTCTTGGATTAGATGCAATAAAAAATTCAAATTGATTCAAAATGAAAATTTAGAAATTTTACAAAAATTTGATAATAAGACATATGTTTTGGATTCTACTCCAAAAAAATAAATATTAAACCAAATGTTAATTATTCTATAAGTGAGAACAAAAATTTAGAATATCTTGATATTGATAAGAGACAAACTGTGATAGAATTGATAGATAAACATGAATCAATATTTGCAAAATACAAATATGATTCCTGGATTTCTTGTTCCATGACGAACTGCGTTGTTAATATTAACTTTTCATGTGAAATTTAACGACTTGCAGTCAAATATTTGTTAAGAATAAGTATAATAACTCACTTAATCTGGCCGAGTACTTTCGAATCTATGAGATCCATCTTCAGAGGCTCCTAGATCATCATGTCAGTTTTTTGGTTAGAAGTGTTGTGTGTAAAATGTGATCAAAATGTTTGTGAGATTTGTGACATTCAAACAACGTTACAAGGAACACTTTCAAGCCCTGACATCCAAAGCTGAATCGAATTTTGCCGACCATATCATTCAAACTGGACACACTTTTACTGACATCAGTACCAACCTACACATTCTACACATAAAATCTAAAGGACACGAACTCAACACCTTGGAACAATTTGAAATATACAAACACACCACACACAATAAACAAAATATTCTCAATGAACAACTAAATTTTAAATCTCACAAACTTTTTGATCACATTTTACACACAACACTTCTAACCAAAAAACTGACATGATGATCTAGGAGCCTCTGAAGATGGATCTCATAGATTCGAAAGTACTCGGCCAGATTAAGTGAGTTATTATACTTATTCTTAACAAATATTTGACTGCAAGTCGTTAAATTTCACATGAAAAGTTAACAAATATGATGTGGGTGAAATAAAGAATGCAGTTGCAGAATTAAAACTATCAGAAGATAAATATGTTATTAAGAAGCCATATAGGACATCTATACCAGATAAGAAAGAAATAGACCACCAAGTAACACAGCTTCTAGAAGCAGGATTAATTGAGTAGTATTCTACTTCACCATTTGCATCTCCTGTTACACTCGCCTATAAACGAGAAGAACAAAAGAGATCTCGTCTATGCATTGATTTTAAAAATTTGAATAAATTAGTAATACCAGAGCCACAACCGTTTCCAAGAATAGAGGATATAACAGTGAAGGCAGGTAATTGTAAGTGGTATACAGTTCTGGATGTGAATTCAGCTTTTTGGTCAATACCAATAAAAAAAGAAGACAGAATAAAAACTGCATTTGTGACAGAAGAAGGGCATTATCAATGGTTACATCTTCCATTTGGTTTGAGAACAGCATCTTCAATTTTCCAAAGAACATTAGGAAATACTTTACGGAGAAATAAGCTGACTGATTTTTGTACTTGTTATATTGATGATATCCTCATATTTTCAAGAACATTTGAAACATATAGACCTTGTTCTAAATGCAATTAAAAATGAAGGTTTCAAGCTAAAATTTGAAAAATGTAATTTTGCAAGAAACTCAATCAAATACTTGGGTCATATAATTAAAAATAATTCTGTTCGTCCACTTAATGACAATCTCAAGGCAATAGAAGACTTTCCTCAACCAAAGACAAAAAATAAATGTGCGTCAATTCTTGGGAAAAATTAATTTCTACTACAAATATTTGGAGAATGCAGTGCAAACTTTTGAACCTTTACACAAATTATTAAGAAAGGATACACCTTTTGTCTGGTCGGAAATGTGTGAAAAAGCATTCCGAAATATAAAGAGATATCTCTATGTTCTAGTCCTATATTGCAGGTTTATGATTTTGAAAAACCAGTATACATTTTTACAGACGCTAGTGGAGAAGGATTTGGAGCTGTATTAAAACAACCAAAAGAAAATAATGAACTTCATCCGGTAGCATATTTTTCTAAAAAAATAAGTCCTGCACAAAAAGAAAAAGGCTATCTACCTAGAATGTATGGCGATAAAAGAGGCAATAATATACTGGCAATATTGGTTGATAGGACGGAAATTCACAATTATGACAGATCACAAACCATTAGAAAATCTAAAAGTAAAAGCAAGGACAGATGAAGAATTAAGAGATCTTGTATATTATCTTTCGCAATATGATTTTCAATTGATGTACAATCCAGGAAAAGAAAATGTGGAAGCTGATGCTTTGTCTAGGAATCCTGTTTTGGAACATTTTGAAGGTAATGAAAACATTTTAAAAGTTGTAAATTTAATAACAATCAAAGATATCGTAGAAGATCAAAAGGAAAATAGATAAACAATAATGAATAACAAGAATGTTTATCTTAAAGATGAAATATTTTACAAAATTTTAAGAGGGAAACAAAAAATTTTCCTTTTTCAGAAAAAAGGACAAGAATTGATTGAGAAGCTCCACTATCAATTAGGACACATTGGGATTAAAAATACATTATTGAATATACGCCCACATTTCTATTTTTTCAATATGGATGAAGTGGTTAAAAGCTATTGCAACTATTAACTTTTCAAGTGAATTAAACGACTTGCAGTCAAATTTTATTAAAAATAAGTAGTATTTCACACTACAAAGTAAGTGAAATACTACTTATTTTTAATAAAATTTGACTGCAAGTCGTTTAATTCACTTGAAAAGTTAATATTAACAACGCAGTTCGTCATGGAACAAGGAATCCAGGCTATTGCAACTCTTGCCATATATGTAAAAAGAACAAGACAAGAAAGGGTCGTCAAATAGGATTACTTTCACAATTGGGTCCAGCCAGTGCACCGTACGAGATTATGTCAATAGATACTGTTGGTGGATTTGGTGGAAATAACTCTACAAAACGATATCTACATATATTAGTCGATCACTTTTCTAGATTTGCGTATACATCCCATCAACTTCCAGCGGGCAAGGTTATAAAGACTTTATTCGTTTAATTGATCCTGTCTTGCAGAACCACTCAGTTAAGATTTTATTGGCTGATCAATATGTGACAATTAAATCAACAGAGTTCGGAGAATATCTACTATCAAAAGGCGTTACAATGGTGTTTACACCAGTAGATTGTCCGCAGTCAAATGGTCTTAAAATGAACGTCTCAATCAGACATTAGTGAATCGTATTAGATGCAAAATAAATAGCACAAATGGAAGAAAACGAGCATGGTCAAAAATAGCAGAAGACTGTACTTCAGAATATAACGATACCATCCATAGTGTTACTGGATTTTCACCAAGATATCTCATAACTGGAGATGATTTAAATATTGTACCACCACAACTAAAAGAAAAACGTGATTTGACAGTAGATCGAGATAAAGCCATGAAAAATTCAATCCTGAATCATCAACAAAACAAAATAAGATCTGATAAAAATATATAACTTTAGAAAAAACGAATTAGTATAGGCCTATTTAGGAAAAGGAAACAAATTGAATAGGAATAAATTGGATGAAATCAGAAGTGGACCATTTCCGATAACAAGAAGGATATCGAACTCTATGTATGAAGTAGCCTGCGGAAATCTTGAGAAAGAAAAGATTATTTGTCATTCAAGTAAATTGATTCCTTAAGGAAAATTTATTGACTAAATGAGGGGGGGAGATGTAAAAATATTATTGGATATAATATTCTTCTTACATCTTCACAGATGTTTATTCAAGCTTGTTTGTTTATCACATGAAGACTATTAATGATGAAGTAATGTTTTACTGAAGGAAGATTGAAATGTTAATTTATATCGTTTACTATTGAGAATTTTGTTATATAACTGACATTAAAATTGATTTTCTTGAGACTTAGAAAATCGTTTTAGTCATTCAATTCAAGATAATAGTAAACAATATCATATATATTGGCATTGATGTGTTAAAAATCAATAGCATTTCATTCATTCGTTCAGTATAAACGCCTTTCATTCATCATAATTTTTTATATTCCTGGATTTCTTGTTCCATGACGAACTGCGTTGTTAATATTAACTTTTCAAGTGAATTAAACGACTTGCAGTCAAATTTTTATCAAAATAAGTAGTATTTCACTTACTTCTGTAGGCCGAACGTTTTCGAGTTGTTAAAACCCATCTTCAAGGCATCCTAAATATCGATGTTGATTTGTTGGTTAGAAGAACTGTGGTTTCTGTATAATGTTGTCAAAAAGTTTGTGTGATTTAAAATTTAACTGTTCGTTGAAGATGTTTTGTTTATTGTGACCTAATTGACAAACTCAACCATAAGATAATAACCAAAAAACAAAACACCAACAAAAAATACATCACAATGACATACATTAACCCACAATCAAAAAATAAAAAAATGCACTTGCACCAAAAACCACAATGAACACGAATAAATACGATCTCCCAGGGATCTACAAACTGAACTGCTCTGACTGTAAACAAATTTTACATAGGACAAACAGGCCGCACATTCAAACAACGCTACAAGGAACATTTACAAGCTTTACATACAAAAACAGAATCGACTTTTGCAGACCACATCATTCAAACTGGACACACTTTTACCGACATCACTACCAACTTGAACATTCTATATATAAAATCTAAAGGACACGAACTCAACACCTTGGAACAATTTGAAATTTACTAACACACCACACACAATAAACAGAACATCCTCAACGAACAGTTAAATTTTAAATCACACAAACTTTTTGACCACATTATACAGAAACCACAGTTCTTCTAACCAACAAAACCAACATCGATATTTAGGATGCCTTGAAGATGGGTTTTAACAACTCGAAAACGTTCGGCCTACAGAAGTAAGTGAAATACTACTTATTTTGATAAAAATTTGACTGCAAGTCGTTTAATTCACTTGAAAAGTTTTTATATTCTTTGTATTTGATAGCATATTAATTTGCTTTAGTATTTGTGCAGGAGTACAAAATACTACAGTAATATCTACAAACGCGAAAAATATCTCTTGTTATTCCACAAAGAAGGAATACTTCGCAAAAAATAATCAGAGAAAAAGAAATAAGACTGATTTTTCTCATTAACATTAACAAACAAAGCTTTGATAAATGTTATTGGGTGATTCAATTTGTGAATTGTAGTCCTTAAATAGGAAATTGTAAAATTTAGAGAAAATTATTGCATAAAAATTGTACCAAAGAGATCATTATGGCCAACGAAATCAGATAAAACTCGAATATCGATATGAATTGATTCAATTGTTCCAATAAGTGAATATTACAGAAGGCTAATGTGATTGTTGTCATTCCCGCTTACTTTTAAAACGTAAAGCAATGTTGTGGTAGTTAATACTGAATTTTTCAATGATGATAATAATAATTGGTAATTTGATAGCTGTGTTTTACACCATATCTAGTACATTAATTTGATAGCTTAACTGCCTTTTTTCAAGACATATACAAAATAAAATATATATTTTATACCTAACAGCTTACCAATATATAAAATTTACAAATATTCCCAATAGGTCAGTTTCTACCCCACTTTCACTGTTCTTAGAAAAGCAAGAGCTAGAAGTTCATAGCAGTTTTACATTTTACAATCATTACAAATATTAATATAATACATGTTACAACATTACAACATAGATACTTTTCACTTATTGTGCAGAGAAGCGTTTCTGAGTGAACTAGCGCTAATTGTTTCTTTTATGTGTGCTGATTTAGGCCTAACTTATACGATTGCTAAGTTCTATACAAAACAATAACTTGTTCCACTGAAACATCTCGTGCGGGAAATGAATGTCGATCGAAAGTAGAACGAAAAGTTTGATTCATACATTATCACATACTTAGAGTTGAAGTTTCCCAACATAAATATTTTGATTTATACACATACTATATAATATTCATATTTAGTAGGTACCTAAAATATAGATTTCTCCAAATAAATAGAGTTTTAATCGAATTTTGAGCGTGTTCTATAAATTGTTGAGAAGTAATAAGTTTAAAAATATAAGAACAAGGTAAGACCAGCAATAGCTCATCAAATACTACAGGCACTAGTGCAATAGATTGGGTTTTCTTTACAAATTCACCTAAAAAGTTATTTAGATATTTATGTCCTTGGCCTCCTATACAAGCATGACTATCAAACGTTAGAGACAGTGAGCAATTGCTATTAGTGATGAATTGGTATTGGTCATTTACAGTTATGGGTCTTCTTTTAAATGCGCGATAGATTCGTAGCTTGAAAAATACAGCAGTAGATCTCGTATATACTACTTCTCTACTGTGCCAGTGGTTCAGATTTCACACTGAACTACAATGACTTAATCAAATCAGAGATGCGTAACCACCAGAAGTGTTTTCTAGCAAAACTATCTTTCAGATTCAAAGTCTTCAAAATGTTCTCACACACATTTTGAATGAAATATTGCAAGCTATAAATGCTTGAAGAAGTTTTGACACTCCCAACAAGACATCAAGTTTTCAATTCGGTCCAATAACTTATGTGTTTTGAAGTTCAAACTGAACCACTAACTTCGCAAAGGAAAAGAACATCGAAAAATAGAAAATGTTATTTTGCGTCAGATATTGGTACTTTCCAATGAACCTAAGCCAGGAATAAATTGATAGTTTGGGGAGACTGGGAGATAATTCGTAACCGCTCCTTTCCTCTTAAAGTGATGATAATAATAAAGAATAATAATAATAATAAGAATAATAAATTATTCAATTCCACCCTAAAAACGAATTTTTTAAATTGTTGTTTTAAATTTCTGCTCTTTGAGTTCCCTTCAACCAGATTCAATCTTATTCCGTAATTCCGTAGGAATATATCACATTTAAAGAAGCTACCGTACCTAATTTGATTTTCAAAGCTCGAGTGACAAACTCAAAATTCATGGCTATTCTCTTGATTATCAATTTGAAAGGGAGATTGTCAGTGAATTTCAACTCTTCAATGACCACTGACCAGGGCACTGATACTGTAAGTGATATGAAAATCAGTAGAAGCACTCAGCATTTATATAACTGGGATGTACTGTGCATAAAATTATACCGGTAGGTGACTCGATAGCATAGAACCAAATTGCAGATCGGAATGGTTCATATTATAGCAACGTTCAATATTATGAAGAAAGCTTTTCAAATCCCTGTATAGAAGCACATCGATTTCGAAATCAGTGCCTTCATAATCGAATTAGATGAATATTCTAGTAGCATGAGAGACAGTGGCACTCATAAAGTTCATAAGAGTATGAATAATTGTCATTCATAGACAGTAGAAAAGCGTTCCATCAACTAGTCTAAACAGTACGGTACATACAATTCTGCATTCTTTTACGATACATTAAAGCTCACAAATTGTCATAGCTGTAAGATAAATGTCTGATTGATAATGAGTGATTCGAATGTCAGATTTTCTCCGAAGTATTTTGTACTGTTAACTCACTATTCAATCCCATTTATCTTACTGAAACTTATTCTTAACACTAGGCTAAAGTTTATTTACTGTGCATCTAAAATTGACCACTATCCATGGATTTATATATCTGTATCATACATAAATAAATTTACATCCACGTTATCACTAGTTATTTTATCACTAGTAATATTTAATATTAGAAGGTACAATAACATTGAGCACTACAGTAGATCGTACACTACCATATGAGTTTTCACTTTTGGACACAAGTGTATTTATATCTTAACATCTAATATTTATAATTTGTGCTGACTATAGGCAGTGTCCTAAATAGGCCTACGGAGTTAACACTTGACAGATTTATCTCGTTCATATTTCTTTTGTTAGTTTCTACAATATTAACATTAATAGGTAAAGTAACTCAAAAGCCATACATTTTATTGAGATTCAAAAAACCTTCAATGTGTTGGAGGAGACTATAACATTATGCAGATTGAAATAGAAATTTGATTAATTTCCTCATAAATGCAATACGAATTTAAAAGTTGCACCTTATATTTGAAGAAAACTCTTTGCGTGGGCAACAGCCTGTAAAAATTAAAACATAATCAGATTAAAAAGTATTGATTGTGCAGATTATGTACCTTTATTTATTATCAACATTTCAATAAACTGCAATAATTATTGTAGATTGGGATGATTTAAATTCTTGTTGTATCTCCTTAATGGTTTATCACATTTTTGAAAAATGATTCTAATGTTCATAATATGACTCATTCTCATGTTATTCTTGAACATTTAATCCATCACAAGTCATTTGGAATTTCAGACTCATTTATCAGGAGAAAAGTTTTTTTCTTTTGCAATATATCACAATGAAAATGAGAATTCCTCAGGTATTTAATAGATAACTGTTGTAATTTCGAATGAAAAGAGCACAAAAATATATCTTATTCTATAGTTTTTTTAATGCCCACTATACTATGGTCTAAATAAAATAAGTTGAGAATTGAGTCCTTTCCCCTTTGAGAGATTGCTATTCTTTCTATATTCTTTATCAAGCATGCTATCTATAATAAATATCTGTAACGAATAGACTTCCATTTCACCAACTATGATAAAAAAAACAATAGTTGATGGAGAAGATGGATGAACAAACAAAAATAAAAGTTTACAGAGTAAACTGAGTGGATCATAGGAATAATATTTGAAAATTGAGGATCAAAGTAGTAATTTCATAATTCATTGGAAATAGAATGTAGATTCATTTTTTAGTACCGATTCAATCATCATTTCGATTTACAAATATGTTCTGTTTTTAATAGTTTGCAAATTTAAGAAATTTGTGAATTTTTGGATAAGCTATTACTATTAAACCATTATTAATTTTATTATATCATTATAAAACTATTATTTATTTATTGTGACAAATTTACAACGAATGTGAAGGTGCAACAAACTCAAGTCTAAAACTTCTCCCTTCACAAATTTTGAATATATTTCTTCTTCTTCTTCTTCTCTAGGTACCTTCTCCATTGCGGAGGTCGGTAATCATCTTGGCAATACTCTTTTTGTCTGCTGCTGCACTAAAAAGGTCATGTGTTGTGCAATTGAATGCTTCCCTCAGGTTTCTCAACCAGGACATTCTTCTACGTCCCACCGAGCGCCTACCAACGATTTTACCTTGGATTATGAGTTGCAGAATCATGTACTTAGGTCCCCTCATAATATGCCCAAGGTATATTTGAATATGTTACATTGTCCAAAAACATTGAGGATAACACAGACTAAAAATTGAAGATTTGCTAAAAACCTTCACTCTAAAAATAACAAAATGAATCTTCTCACTTAACCACCATTAATTTAAAAGTTTACTTGAAATGAAGCACTAAAAACAGTTAAAAATTGTTTATAATATTATATTCTCATGAAAACTTTTGAGCCGAAAAATGTTATCTTGTTGCTATGGAGATGTTTTTTGGTTATCATTGAACCATTGAGATTTATCATATTGTGAAAAATATTGGAGATTCAAAATATTTCTCTATTATAAGAAACTTTTCTAAATTATCCAATATTAGCAATTATGTTATCAATATTGAATTGCTATATCTGCCTTTTTTGGGCTCAAATTCTTATAAACAGAATACTCCTTTTCAAATCAAAGAAAATTAAAAGATTAAAATGCATGACTTTTGAGCTCTTTGATTACACACACACACACGCGCGCGCGCACATACGCACATAGATAGATATGTATATATATTACATAAGGGAGCTAGTTTTCACGATAAATAATATTATTATTAGTCGCTTCACATATCCAACCAATCCGAAAATTCATCGACGAAATAAATTATGGTCTTTAGCATCCAACCAAAAATTATAATACAGAATAACATGAGTCCCACTTAGCGATTTTACCCAAACATTCCGACAATTTCAATTTTTTAGATGATACATTCCAGGATTGTTTTTCTTGTGGTTATTGATAAGGAAGATAATAAATTAATAGAGAAAATCTATAATCATTGAGAAATACGGTATTGTAGTAAATTTTTCCACTCAAAACTCCACTATTTCTATTTTTTAAGTTTGTAAGGCATGAATAAGTTTGTTATAGATTTCTTTAATTTATTTTGGAACATTCCTGAGAAGGAAAACTAACAGCATTTTTTGTGCTTTGAGCACTTATGAATATCTTACCCTATTAACAGTTATGTGCTTTTTCT
Organism: Conomelus anceps; assembly: GCA_948455865.1. Taxonomy (NCBI): domain Eukaryota; kingdom Metazoa; phylum Arthropoda; class Insecta; order Hemiptera; family Delphacidae; genus Conomelus; species Conomelus anceps. Next base: position 30,482,747 of record OX418225.1, on the reverse strand, counting down.
TCAAGAGTGACGCTATTATATAATAAGTTATATAAGGAATGCAGAAAATCCCAGCAATAGGCTAATATTTCTGCTTTGTTTCATAGGTATAATAGAGTCTCTTAATACAACATTTCAGGTGACTCTCAAGTAAGTTATTTAAAGTAGAATTATTGCATGGAAATATATATTTCTTCTCGAATTAGATCTCAATAATAGGCTATTTTTAATAAATTCAGACCCAAAATATTCAATTTCATCATGATACATTCCTGAAACCTTCAGCACGTACCGGTACCTCACTCATCTCTTCGCATTGGACCGAAGAGCACTGTTGAGGTCTTTAATGATAGTAAACTCACGTGAAACTTGCTCCTAGTCAAACATTATACAATAGAAATATTTAGGACTTATTATTTTGAATTTTTTTTATTAACATTACATTTGTTATTCATGATACCAGACGACATGAAACCCTGTTGAAGAAGTAATGTCTAGTTGCTGAAATATAAGAATTCAATAATTACAATTTTGTATCACCAGTGAGATATTCAATCGAGATATTCAATATAACAATCGAGTCACCCCAATTATGAAACTTATTATTTCTTAAACGGGAATTCCATCTTCTGAAATGTTATCAACCCCGACAGGACTGATTTCTCTTCCTCATACAATCACAAACTGAAGCTTGGAATAAATAACGAATTCTATTGACGAATTTTGAAACAAACTATTTCTAAATTTCTTTATAGTTGATAATAATCCATAATCTTTATGATCCATATCTAAACACTCCATCGTGATTTAAACTTCTAGCAGCTTTTTCCAAAAATGCATGCTTATGAGAATGGAGAATCAGTTATTGAAAATAACAAAACTGATGGAATAAGGAACCAATTTGTTAAAATGCAATCTATAACAACTATTTTTAAACGGAATATTCCAAGAAACCATGCAAGGGGGTTTTGGGAAATTTTCCCAGCATCATTGAAAACTTAAAAATGCATAGGGTATTTTTGGTGATTTGACGGGCATTATATTTCCAAAATGAACATTTTTAGTGTATAACATTTATTATTGTAACCAGTATACCTTGTATATTGTATCCTATATGAACAAACCAGAAAGAAAATTTTCATTTGATTGTCTTCATCTCCAGAAGAAACACGTTTCAGGATAAAGTCGAACAGTAATTTATTAATTCCATCACACTCAATAGAAAGAGAGATTCAACAAAATATAAAATAAATTTCCTTTTCAGCATACGGAATCAAATTTGGGAATTGTGTTCTGAGTTGATAAATAAAACATATAATTCTATTAGCCTAAATTTCTCATAAGTTATGGGTAATCAATAATAAATGCAGTTGATTCAATTAAAATTAATATCATCATTACCCTTGATCCAAAAAATTTATCATTCCAAAAAATTTTTATGAGTTTTGCTTTTAGCATTGTAATATCTAAATTGAATAACCATTTGAAAGATATTCAATAAGGACATTTGAAACCCTATGAAGAATTCAATAAATCAAAATTGCTGCTGTCACTATAGGAATGAGTTATAAATTACATTGAAATAGTTCTATTGTAACAGATGTGAATGATATGTACGTTGTGTGAATACTCTTTAGTATCCAGTTATTAAATACCACATTTACCCTTGTAAGACCTATGATAACAAATCTGACTGTATGTTTAAGTTTACCAATTTCTTCCCCAAAAATCTTTTATCACAATATATATTATGCTTGGTTTCTCAAGAGAAACTGGATTGATATGTTGTATCTGACCGAAGAAAATATAGAATAGAGCACAATATATTATTTACAATAGGGTATATACCTTGCAATATGAAATATAAATAATTATGTATACACTATATGTTCATATATATGTATATAAAATTTCTTGTACAAAGGTCATCATCATAATCATCACCAAAATTATTCCTTATGATATGTTTCAGTAACTTCCTAACAAATTCCGCTCCCTGCTTAACACTGGATCAATTTATAATTATTATACATGATCTTTTCTTCAATATTAACATTAAAATAGTTCCATTGTTACAGGCATGAATGATATGTATTGGGTAAATACTCTTTTAGTATCCAGTTAGCTTAATGTTAATTTTATATAAATTCATTTATATTCTATACTCTCATTATTAAATAAGTACATCTATAGCAGTTGATTATCAGCTCCATTCATTTTCATATAGTTTAGGGGGGGGGGAGGGTTTGACAAACGAAGATGTCATTGTATAAAAAAGCTTCAAGGTAGTATATATATATATATATCAACATCTATACATAAATAGATCAACCCGTTAGTTGATGTATAAATTTCCTCCTATATTATATTATATATAACCATTTGGCTATGATGAATAATACATAAAGCTCGCTCCAAGGTAACCTAAGTGAGGACTAGTTGGCTGGAGGGAGCAGTGAAAAATAGACAAAGAGATTTAAGAGGTCCCGCCTCTTAAAAATTGTGCATAACAATAATTATTATATTTAGTTGTACTAATTATTCTAAGCTCTTCTATTCAAGCTGTGTTGTTTGTTTTGGGTGAATTGTCATGGTTGGAAGGGTTCTAGGACATACAACGACATTTTACGTCACCATTGAAAGCATTTTCAGTGCTGTGAAGTTACATCAATCATGTCTCCACTTACTACATATGGTAGAGCTTACCTAGTAGCTACTACTGTGGCTACTTAATGTAGGCCTACTACATACAACAGTAGTATGGTAGTTAAACGCTCTTGGCTTGCCAGACCTAACCAGACCCAATTATTCTTCTCTACTGCATCATCCTCTCAAATTTCTACTAGTAGGTCTTACAATCACAGTGAAGAACCATTACTTTCTAAGTATTTACATACTATTCATGCTCACTACATGTGTGTATGCTATCCAGAGCATTGAGCATGCAACATTTTCTCCTAATATCTCCAATATTGTCGATTTTTCAAGTTTATATTGTCGATTGTAGTAGTTGTAGCATTAGGAATAGTAGAAGTCTCAATATGTTGTATGGACTCATGATTTTTTGTTGACTGGATGCCGTTACCATTGCGCTGCTTGTCATGTTGAAGTTCAAGTCGTCAGTAATGAATTCGTCCATACTTGTTGGTGAAGGAGACGGTGTTTCACATTCTAGCTCTCCTTCTGAAAGATGTTAGGAAAAATGATTTAGAGATTAATTTATTTTTTATCACAAACTCATTATCCAGCTCAATTGATTCTAAAAAGTAGCTGTAGTACATATCTTCATGACCAATATAATAACTATGAATTAACATGGTTATTTTATCAAGTTAGTTTTGTAATGATACATTTTAAGGGTTATAATAATAATGATTTAGTAGTTCTTTATTTAAATTAAAATAACGTTAAAATACATTGTAAATAAGTTGACCTAACCTCTTTGAATACTGTGTCAATAGTTCATATCGATATTGACTTATTGTAGTCCATATTGATATATCGACTTATTATAATCGATAACAAATGATCGACTATATCTTGTAAGGTTATGTTATTTCTCTCATAATATGTTATAATATAATTTCTTTATAACGTTGGGATATTGAATTAGATATTTAATAAAATATAAACTTATGTATTATAATTTAATTTTATTATTGGCGTCATTGTAAATACCAACTTACTTTTTTCTTTTAAATATGTCTCATGTGGCAAATTCATTAACTTGACTAGAATAGTGTGATGATGTGGAGATTTGACTAGAGTAGTTTGATGATGTGGAAGAGTTTTGACCAAGGAAGGTAGCTTTCGTTAGCGTCACTTGCTTGATGAATCTTGGACAGGTTGGATATGTTATAATTTCAATAAGATATTTATTGTTGCAGTGCGTGAGGCAACTTATATTTTTAATGTAATTTTGATATTTTTTTTATTTAACCTTTTATTATTTCACTTTGTGTCCAAGATTTATGTAACATCTAATTTGGAAAATCATAAAAAAGATAAGTAATAGTATTAAGCTGTAATTATAATATGATAATTTTTGCCTCGTGTGTCTTATGTTAATGTTTTATTTCTGTTTTTTGTTGTATTTTGATCATTTTGGTGGCAAATCAACCATAGTAAATAAAAGTGTATAAATTTCCAATATCAGTTTTATTCATTTATTCATGTATCACAAAATCACCCGTGCCTTCTCCAATATCATATAGAAATTGAGGGACTGATAGCCATTATCCTTAGGAACAGTATTCAAAGGCCAACCCGCACTTTAGTAAACCTATTGTGAAAAGGGGGCATTGCAGTTTGAATTAACTGACAACTTAACAAACTGACAAATATACAGAAACAGTATTTATTAATTTCGAATTCCTCAAGGTGCTATTAATTTATACTGAAGACTCCCGCAATGCAGTAGCATTCATCGATTTCCATGAGCTATTCAATGCTGTTGTCATATCCGCCATTGCGGAAGTCTTCAGTATAAATAATTAATAGCACTTTGAGGAACTCAAGATTAATAAATTATGTTTCAGTATATTTGTCAGTTTGTTTAGATTGTCAGTTAATTCAAACTAACTTGTGTTGAAAATGTTGTTAATAAACTTGTTGTAATAAGTTTTAAATGGGTGCTGCTGTGCGTTAATATGTAGTAATATAGCAGCTGTGCGCCAATAAAAGGTCAATAATAATTATAGTCTAGTGATTGAGGCACCCGACAGGTCGTTGGAAGGTCCGCGAATCGATTCGAATCAGTGGTGACTGATATTTTTTTACAGTAGAATTAATCAATTTCCATCAGCTACCCAATGCTGTTGTCAATATCCGCCATTGTGGAATTCTTCAGTATAATTAATTAATAGCACTTTGAGAAATTCGAAATCAATAAATTACTTTATCAGTGAATTACAGATTCAAGTTGCAACTTCTTATTTGTGATAGATAGTTGTGACCAAAATCCAGCCGTATCCATAATTAATTCCTTTAGAATATTTATTATTTATTAGTGAATTACATATGTGAGCTGTACATTTTTATTCCAATGTTCAAAATTTGAGGTATATATTGTGTGTTGGTCGATTTTGGACTGATAGCCAACTGCATATATGGTTTTTCATAAGTAAATTAACAGCAATTCAATTCAATACTTTGCAATAAGAATATCTCTAATCTCTGCAAGTGAAAACGGAAAAAATGAAATTCCATTTTCTTGAAAAATGTAAGGTTCGTTCTCTATTACTCCAAATGTTGGAGCTATTTTGAAACATGTTACAATAATTATCTTGCTGCTTCCAACATTCTCAATTTCAGTTTTTTTTATTCTTACTACAAATCTCACTGAAGACTTCGCCCATTGGAGTATTATAGTGACAGCATATAATTTATAACTCATGTAAATCCGCCGTAGGTTTTATGATTACAAATAAAAATTCCTGGATTTCTTAATTTCTTAAAAATCATATCTCTAATATTGGTACGTGTTAGGTTCCCTGAGCTGACTGACTATTTTCGAGTTACTACTGGCATTGGCAATCCTAGGTTTTCCGTGAGTTGTTTGATTCCGTTGCCAATAAAATGTCGGCAATGGCATGGGTCCAGACCCCTTGTTAGGGCGGTGGACGGCCATGGCCAGAGGGCGCCAGCACAATGCAGGAGGAGGACTAACTATTTGGGTTCTGGAATATAATAATCATAAAGTGTTAATTGCACATGAGGAAAGTAATAAAAATAAATATGTTCACAAATGTAATGTTCTTTGACTGAATTTACAAACAAACCTGAAGTAGTATTTTTAATTAGGAGTTGGAGTAGCAAAATAATCAGTAACAGAGTCCAGTAGCGCTCCCGGAGGGGAGGGGCTTGAGGTGCTTAAGCCTCCCCCCCCCCCCCCAAAGAACCCGAGGTCCTTAAAAAATTGTTGATAATTTTTAAGAAAATTCACTGTAGGCAGTATGTGCTCCAGGCAGATTAATGTTGGTGCATTTTATGTGTTAACACGTTTTAAGTAGAATAAAGTACATAACTAGTGGCTTGACATGGGGGGGCTTTGGGGCTCAAGCCTTACCTTCAGGCCCTGAAATCCTTATCAAAATGTTGATAGTTTTCAAGCGAATTAACTGTGTAATATGGATTCCAGGCTGTACATTTTACACTTCTTTAAATAGGATAGCGGTTATAACAATACCGTTACACTATTGAGAGGAATATTATAAGTACCATAGGTAGAAATAGAGTTTGTAGCCTGGCAGAATTGAATTAGACTTAGCAGCTCGGTTTAGAAAACAAAAATAATTCGCTTCACTCATCGATCTGACAATCATGTAATGTAATACAAAATATCTAGCCTCTAGAACCTGTAATAAATTCAACGTTACATTAATATTGTAACTTTTTGGTGGGTGAAGCACAGATAGTTCTGAGACCTGTGCATGGGTAATGGGTTGAACCTACAGTTTTAGGTGAGTTCCGAATCATCGGCAAGTGATTTTATAGCAGAGAACAGATTCTTTCTTGGTGGCTGATCCAATCGGTCACCCTTACAAAGAGGGCCCAGAGATTTGTAGCCCATCTTATCTGACTGAACAGATACCTAGCTGCCACAGCTCGCGGCTATCACTTTCCTGAAAAAGGTACCGTATGCAGGTGTTTGCCAGTAAGTAATCAAGTAATCTGCCAGAAAGCACAAACTTATTCCTTCGAAAACGCTTCTTTACAGAAATACAGATAGTAGAAGAATGAAGCTATCTTTCTCAGTAATAAATCAATAAATTAGTACTCATTCAGAAACGTATTCGACTTCTGGAGCCATCATTTAGGTGGTGAATTGAATACATTCATTGTGAAATGAGCTAAAAATTATACATTATAATAGTTATAACTACCGTGATTATTGAGTTATTCTATGAAATACGCAAAAAAGCCAAACGAAGGCTTTTTTTAGATTAAAGCGAATAAAGCACCCAGAGTTCATAAAATCAGAATTTAAATAGGATCAAAACACACAAGAATAGCAAGTGGGAAGTGGGAAGCATCTGTGCAAAATCCGTGTGCTTTGATTCAATAAAACTTGACTAAGCTTTGGGATCGTTCTTAACAGGGATTAATTTCTAAACTGAGAAGCACCGGAGCTGTGACTTACCACGGTCTGGGGGTATGGAATACCCCCCAGCAAAACGGGGGGTCCGGAAGTCCTCCCCCGGGAAATTGTTGAAAATTATAACTTGAATTGGAGCATTTTAAACGCATTTGAGCATGGTTAGTAATGCACATAATTATAATATTACATAATATTTTAAAATAATAAGATTCAGGTTTTTAAAAATAAGGTCTTTTAAACGATTTTGACGAAAACTTGAAAACCATAGCTACAAGTCAAAAACAATCATTTCCAGCTAGTTCAGATCTGGTTTAAAATAAATGATTCTATTATCGATTTAGATAGCTCCGTTCCGGTGTGCTCCGGCTAAAATTCAGCTCTGGTTCTCAACTATTAGGTACATTAACATTTAACTATTCATATTGACTATGAACTATTAATTAAAAAAAGAAAGAAATGATTTCACCAGTTTTGAAGGTGAATTTGAAAAAGATTTGGTTCATTATCAATTAAATTAGTTTACCCATTAAACCGACAATAAAAAAACGTGTTTTCATCATTTTGTGAATTTTGGTAAAATATCCCACCAATTCAAAAATTAGGTAATCCACTCCAAAGTCTCAGAATGGTGTGTATAATTTTTAATTTTTATTATTCATAACGGAAGGCTGCTGATAGGGAAGAATGGAGAGGCATACTGAAGGAGGCCAAGGCCCTTAACGGGCTGTAGCGCCAAGGAGAGAGAGAGAGAGATTATTCATAAAAATGTATAATAGTAGATCTTGTAGCACATTTAGCCAATATTATATTAATTCAATTTAAGTCACACCACCTATATGAAGTTTTCTGAATTTATGATGGAACAGCTGCAATATTTCACCCTCTTTATTTCTTTAACAAAGCGTTTCCGGACCTTCATAAATTTGATTTTTTATTATCTTCATGAGAAGATGCTTATGCAGTCTGTGAGTGAAACACTCAGTACAAATTAGTTTACCCATTAAGCCGACAATAAAAAAACGTGTTTTCATCATCATTTTGTGAATTTTGGTAAAATATCCCACCAATTCAAAAATTAGGTAATCCACTCAAAAGTCTCAGAATGGTGTGTATAATTTTTATTATTCATAAAAATGTATAATAGTAGATCTTGTAGCACATTTAGCCAATATTATATTAATTCAATTTAAGTCACACCACCTATATGAAGTTTTCTGAATTTATGATGGAATAGCTGCAATATTTCACCCTCTTTATTTCTTTAACAAAGCGTTTCCGGACCTTCATAAATTTGATTTTTTATTATCTTCATGAGAAGATGCTTATGCAGTCTGTGAGTGAAACACTCAGTACAAATAAGACATATTTTGTTTCCCCATAGCTAATACACTTTAAAAAGTCAAGTAATGGACCCCCTCAATGAACTTTATCGGGCCACAATATTGTAAAAAAAACCCAGAAAAATCCCAATTTTACCCCCCTCCACTGCCCAAAATAATTTTACCTGGTAGGACGGGTCAGTACCACCACCAAACAAAAAGTCTGGGTGCCCCCTTGACGGTGACTGGATCTATGAAGTTCAAAATACAAGCTTCTGAGTGCGTCCGGTGGTTCGGAACCCACCTAAAAATGTGGGTCCAACTCATCAATCACCATCATCCAACTCATTACCCACGCACAGGTCTCAAACCTATGTGGGCTTCATCATCCAAAAAAAAAATTAACAGTAAAGATTCTAAATTTTCGTTTGTCGAAGACGATCTCAATCTGGTTTTAATTCTATTAGGGTGTTTAAGATCCAAAAGAATGCGGTTAGGTGTATAGAAAGAGTAAATAGATTAGATTCATGTAGGCCGTTGTTCAAGAGACTTGGTCTCCTAACTGTACCCTGCTTATATGTGTATGAAGCTACTCTATATGTAAAAACGAATGATATTAACTAAAATCTTGACGTACATGATTATAATACAAGCAGCCGAGGAGATTATAACTTGGTGAGTCACAATAATAACGTATTGAAACAAAAACCTAGTTATATTGGTAGGAAATTCTACAATAAGCTACCGCAGTTTTTAAAGAGTCTTGAAAATATAGAAATATTTAAAAAACAATTGAAAAAATATTTAGTTGATAAAGCTTTTTATAGTGTAAAAGAGTTCCTTTCACATCAAAATTAAGCCTCACCTCAACTAATTGATATAGTAATAATGGTATCTAGTGTATAATTGTTGATCTGACTTGTCTTGTACTCCTTAACTGGAGTCTCCAAGACGTTATCTACAAAAAAAATTACCTTCAATGCTTTAGAAGGAAGAGATTCTTGGGATTTGAATAATTTTGGGTCGAAATAGGCCAGATCCTACCCGAGGGCGCCCCGCGCGGGTACTGGAAGAATCAAGTCCTTTCAGTAGTAGCCTACACCCTACAGTCACAACACTCAGACGATAAGCCTCCTCGTAAAACTTTGAACTTGTCAGTTTCGGAACAGGAGGGCGCCAAAATTCCCAGGCTGGAGGGCGCACCGGGATACGTCCCGGTGTCCCGGAGTGCCAGCACGGGCCTGCATGGGTCTACAGAGATATTAGTTCAAAAACCAGAGATGCCAATTCAAAAATATATTATGTTGAAAATAGTTCGAATGTATTACATCAGACTATTTTGTAATTGAAATGAATTTTTTGTAAGTGAATTGAAAGTTCGTTAGTTTTTTTGAGGACATAAGTGTGTTTTGCAAGAACAAAAAGCTTACCTGCTCTTGCTTTGAGCCTTGGAAGGAAATCATTCCAAAAGGCGCAGGCTGTAGCTCTTGGACCTCTGCCTGTACCAGATGTTTCTGCGTTGAAAATGTAATATTGAGGCTGGTCTTTAGAATAGATAGGCCAATTCACATCATCAGGTACTGGTTTGCTGTCAATCAAAATACAATTTATTCAAAATTGGATGGAAAATCGCTAAAAATTACAGTGAAATTGGATTAGTTCAGGACCACTTAAAAATCATGAATACTGTCTGTCAATCAAAATACATAGAATTTGTTCAAAATTGGATGGAAAAACGTTAAAAACCATAGTGAAATTTGATTAATAAAAGACCCTGAAAACTTAAAAATCATGAATACGGTACTGCAGCCAACTTCAAAAGGGAAGTGTTCTGAACGTTAAAGCTTGATACATCAATATTTGAAGAAAATATTATTGCTTTTTAACCAATTTTTTATCGATTCTAAATTACTTCTGGGAATTATACTTAGGTATAATCATACTAATATTTGTGAAAATCTTTGGATCGGCATTAGCATTAAAAGGTTAATATTATTCAATAATTATTCACTGTAGAACATTCTCCTATCAAAAAATTCAATGGTAGAGAAAAGATCGTATTTCTTACAAATTTATTATTATTATTATTATTATTATTATTGTTAATACTGTATTTGAAAGGTTTTTTAAAAGCTTGATTCCAGCTATTATTTGCATTTGTATTGATACATTAATAAATTCTTGGCTATTAATTTCTATAACCAGGAATATTTAAAATATGTGATATTAATACGGAATAGGAATAACGAAACTCCTACACAGCGGTTGTGCTTTCAACATTTTATGAAAAATGGGTATGCTTCACAGAATAATTGAAAATGTTGATTGATTTATCATTAAATCCGAATACTTTTATAGAATGTTAATTTGTATGTTCTATGACGAGAATTGCTGAGATTACAAATTGCTCCGATTGTATTGTCTGCATTAAAAAATATTAACTTAGGTAAACTAATATCTTAAATTCCAAAGTTCGATTTTGTTCCATAAACGCTAAATACTAAAGGCTCTGCTAAATGCTTTGGAATACTTAATGAATAATAATAATAGTAATAATAATAATAATAATAATTTCTCTCTATAGCCACACAAAATGAAACTTACATCAACAGTTCAATCACTACCATATAATATCTACTAGATCAATAATCACATTCCATTGACCAAACATAACACAACTTCATTTATATTTTAATTATCAAATGCCCATGTTTTTTTTTCATTCTTGGGTCGCTCTGATTTCTGAAGTTAATGCAATTCCTTATAACTTGTTTGATATTTCCTTTCATGAAAAGAAAGAATCATTTCTAAAGTCTTCCGGTGGTTCGGAACCCACCTAAAACTGTAGGTCCAACTCATCAATCACCACCATCCAACTCATTACCCACGCACAGGTCTCAGACCCATGTGGGCTTCATCCTAAAAAAAATAAAATAAATAAATAAAAGTCTCTTCATTCTTTATTATTTGTACACTATTTTTATTTATTCATGTTTTAATGTTCTCAATCAATCAATTAATTTCTTTATTTAGAACATACAGTAAATGTACATTAATACGTCAGTACGGTAAATTAAAATGTTAAATATAAACATTTTTAGAACTACATTTTGTGTAAAACTACTATTACAATACTTACCCAGTCAAAGCAAACCTTGAGTAGGCTTGCATTATCCTCAAGCTAAGATCCCTTTCCCTTGCATTGAACTGCAGTGACATGTTGAGTGGGTGACCAAACACATATTCTATTTCATCTCCATGCATCACTCCCATCCATTCACCCCATAGACTTGTGCTGGTTCTCTGCAAAGAATCATCAAAATCATCACTCTAGTTTCACTCAAACTCAAAAATAATAAAATGATGAATCACATTGGGAACAAAGGCAGAAGGTTGATTCCTGCATGGAAGTTTGAGGTCATGCTGAGCATTTTTTGTGAAATTCCTTTCTTCCTACCCCTTTCACATTGCAGCTCCGGTTTTGAGGGACTATCCTTGGAAGAGGAGAATGGTGTAACTGCTAAAATTAGTATCTCATTTGTAAAAAAAATCCTTCTATTGTGGTTGTGGAAGCATAAAGAGTTTAATTCCACAACATAAAAGCAGATAGGCTGATTCGATCAAATTAGAATATCTTCTTCACACCTTATTCTCTCATTTTTTCATATTTTTTCTCCTTCTTATCTATCACCTTTTCTTTTTCCTTATTTTTTTTGCCTTCTCCTTCAGCTTCAAAATCTTTTTTTTATTCTCTTGCTTTCTCTTCTCATTCTTATAATACTACTACTAATTCTCCTTCTTTTTGTATTTTTTTTTTTGTAGATTAAGTCTTGGAGTCTCCAGTTAAAGAGTATAAGACAAGTCAGATCAACAATTATACTCTTATACACTAGTTACCATAATTACTATATCAATTAGTTGGGGTGAGGCTTTTGAAAGGAACTCTTGTACACTATAAAAAGCTTCAACTAAATATTTTTTTACTGGTCTTTCAAATATTTCTATATTTTCAAGACTCTTCAAAAACTGTGGTAGCTTGTTGTAGAGTTTCCTACCTATATAACTAAGTTGTTGTTTGAATAAGCTACTATTGTGACTCACCAAGTGATAATCTCCTCGGCTTCTTGTATTATAATCGTGTACGTCAAGATTTTGGTTAATATCATTCGTTTTTACATATAAAGTAGCTTCATACACATATAAGCAGGGTACAGTTAGGAGACCAAGTCTCTTGAACAAAGGCCTACATGAATCTAATCTATTTACTCTTTCCATACACCTAACCGCTTTCGTTTGGATCTTAAACACCCTATCAAGAATTTGTTTTGATGAATTGCCCCATACTAAGATAGCATACCTAATATGTGACAGTAAGAGCCCATGGTAAGCTGTAAAAAGTAACTTTTTGTCATTCAATCTAGCGAGCTGTCGCAGGATAAATACCCCAGATGAAATTTTACAACATATTTTCTCAATGTATGGAGTCGAAGTCAATCGTCTATCCAACAAAACTCCTAGAAATGCAATGTTTTCTTCTTGGTCTAGTTGATTATCTACTTCATCTGCTTCATTTTTCTGCTTCTTCTTTACTTTCTTCCTCCTCTCCTTCAATCCCTCATTCTCCAGAGGTAGATTTTTGTCGACAGAGGACGTTCATATTTGGCTACATTAGACCTTTTAGTATTTATATTTCAATAATATAATACATTCAAAATTCACATTCACAATTTCAAAATTCACATTAAAAATTTCTGGTTCGGAATGCTTTAACTAATGCCCAACCTAACAAAACTCCTCGATAAATATTTCAATGTGCCAGTTTGTTTGACCAAGACTAGTTTGCTGTGGGAAAGGGTCTGAAACAGTGACGTAAGCAAAGAGACTAACACATATACATGCTTGTATATTGATGCTTGTGTAGTTCTCTGTCCTGTCAAAGCCGCTATGCTAGTAGTCAGACTGGAGAAACTCATTTGCAAAGCTAGCTTGACTGTATCCCTTTCATCCAGCGGTGCTTTTTCTACAACAGGAATCATATTAACTCTAGAAGGCTTTGACCCTCACCTCGTGCCTATACCACTCCCCTGAACCATGTCACGTGAGTTGGGCTTGTCTCAGATTCAATTTTCCAAGCTGAACGTTCGGGTCACTCTTCCAGTCTGTCGGCCTGCTTCTCCTACCGACTACAGTACCACTCTTTCTTACCCCATTCAACATATAGCCCCAGAATTTACACATACACTGTGATTTGTTTCTTTGCAACGCGAGCAGCAACACATCCAACTTTGATCTCTTTGCTAAATAAGTTATGGATATATTTAGTAGGCTATATAGGATGAGAAGAGAATAGAGGAGAACTGTTAATGAAATTATATTAAAATAGTTATCAGTCAGGTTGAAAAAGAAAACTAACCATTTTTATACGGTACAGTAATTCAATAGTTCAACATTTTAGTCAAATAAGGTTGGGCCAACACAACTGGTACTTTTAGGTAACTCGGCAAGTCCAAGTCTGCTGGAATTTTCAATTCTGTTAAACCTTCAAACATTCGTTGATGCGATTCCATATTGTTATGGGCAGGGCAGGGAAGAGGGAGCAGTGATTTTCAACGTAATTACTGCTGTGTCAATACGTCTTCCGGTTGCAGTAGGCAGCGTGTGATTTTACCACCGGGAAGTGATTTTACCACCGGGAAGTGATTTTACAGTATAATTGATATGGTAATTATGGTAACTAGTGCATAGGATTGTATAATTGTTGATCTGAATTGTCTTGTACTCAACTATAAATAATACTGATCTTATACTCAACTTAAACTTAACTAGTCTCCAAGATCTTAAAAATAAAAACTGTTGATGGCTGTGCGTCCTTATGCTAGTCTAGCTATTATTCATAGTGATGTTCATTGCATTTTTTTGTAGGATACGAGAATTGATTATACTCACCTGTGTAAAGAAATAATAGTAGACCTTTTTCCCGTGCTCTGCAAATGCTTGTGCAAAATGGTTTGTTGGGCAGATGAAAAAATAATCTCCAACTACGTCTCCAATCATTTTCTGATTTAAATAACCATCCATTACGTGTTCCCAATCTGTGTACTAGAAAAAATGTATCGCTTTATTAGATGTACGAGATTAGAATGAAAAACGGCATTGGAAAAAAATTAAAATAGGAAGTCTAAATTAGTTACCAGGCGGAGAAAGACAGAATACTATCTATTCAATATTTTTAACTGGTAGATATCGTCACATGAAATAACAATAGATTTGAAGTAGAATGGTTGATTGAATGTGATTACTGATGTAATCAATTATAAATAGGCCTACTTGCAATTATAAAATAATAATAATACTTCAAATTGAAGTTATTATAAGAAACTCATTTTGAATTCATTGATGATAATATTTTTTTTTTCAGAAACAATTATCCAATAGGCCTATTGGTATTTTCAACTTTTGAGATAAGAGCTATTCTAATATTTTTCAAAACTAACGCTCATTCAAATTCTACCTTCCTCTTGATACCTAAAAATAAATATAGATAAATTCTATCTTCTCTCAAAAATGACCATTGCTTACCATCTGTGAGAAGAAACATGAATGTGAAATTGTATCCTGAATTGAAAAATGTTCTTCAAGTTTAAAATGTTCAATCCTTTCTTATAATTTTGAAATTATGAAGTTCGCTTATTTGTTATATTTAGTCTTCAACTTCCTTCCAGATCTATATAACTGCATTCTCATATAAAACAGTATGATTAATTCATGCAAGTAGGTTACTTTAATTCAAATTGGTATATTATATTCTCACATTACAATATAAAACCTAGTTCTGTATTACCTGGAATATGATAGCTTCCCTCTCAATTTTCGACATATTCTTGAAGATTGTATTGATGATGTCAAGGAATTTATCTCTTTGCAAGAAGCTTGGCCCATCCTTTTGGAAGAAGTCAATGAAATCGTATAATATGAAGTAGGTGCCTGCAAAAACAGTTGATGAAAATTAATTTTCTTGATGAATCATCTGTATCAAAGAAATCTCAATTTTCAAAGTGAATGTACATCACAAGTTGGTTTGATCAATTTACCAAGAGAATCACAAGTGTATTTTTGCATATTAATAAAGAGCTGTTATATTTATTCCCATAATTTGGAATGATGTTCCTGAAGTCCAATTCACATTAAGCAATGAGTTATAATACTGTACTGTATTGTTACGAGAGCAAACAAGCAGTTAGTCACGCACTTGTTCTATTTAAATCATTCTATTGTATTCATGGTTGGACGTGACTTCAACTGATCTTCAAATTCTCTCTCCTTAGATGTCTTTGTCATTCTTATTCTTCAAGTCTGCAACTCTCTCAGTCAATTGATTTCTCAAGACTTCTCGTGATTTCTTCAGATATCTTGAACGATCGAGATCATGTTTCTTGAAGATTCTCGAAGTGTCTGGTGAGCTCCAATTCTTGGAATTATACAACTACAACAACTATATAAAAGAAGTCCGTGTGAACCAGTGAGTCAGTTGTACAAAAGCTTGCATGACAGTTTTTCTACAAACCAGCGTGACAGATTGTATTACAGATCTCATGCCAGTGGAGTAAACAGTGCTTTATTCAGTCTTTAGACAGTGTCAAGTGCAGATACAAGTGTTTACTGTTTATGCAGCTTACTAATAGTTTAAAGACATTGTGTTAAGTGCTATTATTTGGGACTGTCAAATAACGAATTGTACTGTGTTTTTGTAAGTGATAGTTGCTCTTTTTATCATTTATTTCTGCATTATTGGACTATTGTTTCTTTTATTATTGTTCAGCCTGTAATTAATTATTCATTTGAACAGTTTATTGGATTCTTGTTTCTTTTATTATTGATCAGCCTGTAATTACTTATTTATTAATTCTTGTAAATAATTACTGGAAATAAGTATTAGCCTGTCATTTGATGATCTGTTTCTATTTAATTAATTGAACTTACAATTAATTTGTGCAAATAGACTAGTTTGTGTAAATATAGTGCAAGTGTGAACTTTAGTGTTGCCAGCCTTATTTTAGCTATTAGAACCCATAACAGTATTATTATGATGTATCCAAATTTTCCAAGGTGCTATTAATTAATTATACTGAAGACTTCCGCAATGGTGTATATTGACAACAGCATTGAATAGCTGATTGATGAACGCTAATAAACTGAAATATCAGTCACTGCCAGGAATACCCGTTACTGATGACTGATAAAACTGATATTCCCGGCGGTGACTGATATTTTTGTACAGTAGCATTCATCAATTTCCATCAGCTATATTCAATGCTGTTGTAAATATCTACTATTGCGGAAGTCTTCAGTATAATTAATAGCACCTTGAGAAATTCGAATACATCATAATAATACAGTATTATAACTCATTGCTTAATGTGAATTGGACATCAGGAAAATCATTCCAAATTGTGGAAATAAATATAACAGCTGTTTATTAATGTGCAAAAATACACTTGTAATTCTCTTGGTAAATTTATCATATTCAAACATTCTTGAAGTTAATGTCCAATAGCTCATGCCATAGTTCCAAATTAATATTCAGGAAAATAATTTCAAATTGTGAAGACAAAATATAGCCGCTTAAAACTTATTTAGAGCAATATAAACTGACTGAAGCTTCTCTAAATGGGCACTTCCGATGCAAGTAAATGAAATTCAACATTTTCAAGAAATACTAAGTTAGTTTTTGCAAAAGATAAATTTTTTGAAAGCTTTCTTCTTGCATCTCATTTGAATCTTCGCACATTCAGGTTCATTAATTTGATGTACACTTCCTTGTCTGCATTAGAGTAGAAGTAGATCATTGATTCCAATATTCATATGTTGAGTATAATATAAAAATTAATAGGCTATTATATAGTAAAAATTTAGAAATTTGATAGAATTATAAAAAATTCTAAATTACCCAAGGTTACATTTTTAGAAGGCTATTTTTAGTCAGCTAAAAATCAGAAACAAATTTAAATCCAGGATCATTTTTTCAACTTTTAATTTTCAATGTCCAATTTTATTTAGTTTTATCTAGGTAGATGAGAAGAGTTCTTCGATCATAAAAATGCTGGGAGTGTTCTGCAAGTCAAAAGAGATTGAAGATAGCATTCCATGTTGAAATGCTATTGTACTTTGACATTTCATAGAAAGTAGTCTACTGGTGACCTACGGCTTGTCTTGCATTTGTAATAAGTATCAAAGTCTCTAGTTGCCTGTATCATTGGTGACCTACCACGGGTACAACTTCAACTTTTGAATTATTAACTTTGTGCTTTGTTACTTCTTCATGAAATGGTCAGATTCGGTCAGAAATATTGTCTTTCAATTTTTTCTTCTATTTCAATTACTGTTCACTTTTGCAGCAAGTGTGATAGGTCTCAGTGAACAGCCAATCACAGTATAGTACTCCATTTGACAAGCCTATCAGGGGCATTAATTTTGTTGTTTTGCTAGCCAATAGCACTGCTCCTTCAAGGTTCAAGGTATAAATGTAGCTCTTGTGAATAGTTTTAGTTTGAAATCAATAGTAGATAAGCCTATCAGAGGTATTCATTTTTCAGCCAATGTCACTTTAATAAAGTATGAATGTAGCTGTTGATAATATTTTAGTTTGAGAAGATGTAACTACCGAAACTAGTATTTTGTCCATTAAGATAAATGTTGTTTGTTGAAGAAAATGGTATTTCGATAAATTGGGAGAAAATTGTCTTATCTGCAACCTCGGGACTGATGAGACAGTTGAGCACTTTTTATTAATGATAAATTTATGTCCAAAGAAAAGACTTCTATAATCATGAGACAGTATATGAGAAAATTTATTCAAAATATTACAAATATGCAGACAAATTAAATATAATGGTCCTGTTATCCAACCTCAGACGCAGAAAGATAATAGGCGTATAGATTTTCTGTGGAAGCTGTTAAAATAAGATTGATCGTCTTGACCACAGCAGGTTGAGTCTGATGATTTCAAATTTTTTAAAACTTCTACCGTCACATACAATCGAAATCGAATAAGGGACTTATTCAATTAAAAATTAAATTTTAGTAAGTAGACTGTAATATTGCTATTGAAATTGATTATTGAATTTTAATTGGTCATTTGAAGTGTAAAAGCATGAGTATGAGACTTGTGCGTCGTTAGTAAGTTTAAGAAGATTATATTATGGGTATATTAACGGTTTTAAGTGGACTCCGAACCACCTGTTCAGGAAATAATCAGATCATCTTTCTTTTATTTTTAATAATGCTTAATATTGATTATTTCTCGTGCCATTAGCCGCATGGCGGAAGTTGATTGTTCAGATTTTCATCAGATGAAGAGCTTGAGCTGACAGATCTGGCATCAAACATTAGGCTAATGCATTCTTCAAACAGAGCCCAAAACAAGTATACTGCCTCTATTTCCACCACCTTACCTGCCTCATCAGCTCCTTTCCTTTCAACTCTCCCTGCCACTTTTCATGCCTCTTTCCCGGCATTTTTCCCTGCCTCTTCCGTGTCACTGCTTCTTTCCATACCTCTTACCCAGCTTTTTCCTCCATACCTTTCCCTTAGTCTCTTTCCACTGTTTCTTTACTGTATTTTACTCATATTCCTTTTTCGTTCTCTGTGGCTCTGCCTCCTCAACCTACCAGACGACTGTGAGCGTAGAGCATGCCCTGCCTTAATGGCGTCTGACATTTCTGGGTCACCTCCTCACGGAAATTCTTCTTTTTTCCTTCTTCTTTTTCTGACCCCTCAGCTGGCAAACCTTGAATTTCCTTGTCCTTCACCCTTTACACATCAGCCTGCCTTCCTGCCTGCCTCTTTCCAATCAAAAGTCACAAGCACGTCCGATATCAAATTTGTTGAATCAACCACATGGAGCAGTTGAATCAAAGCCCCAAGATTGATTCTGCTCAAAGCCCACAGACTTTAACTGATTTTATTGAAATAGTATATTCACTAGCTCTTTAACCTTCTTTGTACTGTTGATAGTGTGTTTTAGTAAATTTTCATGATGGATAGGACTTGATTTTGCTAAAGCTCTATTTATCATAGAATACAGCTTATTTGCCTTGTAAAGAAATGCAAAAAGCTACCTACCTAAAGTACATGCTTTACAGAATTATGTCACAATCTTTGTTTACAAGATGCATGATATCAGTTCACGAAAAATAATATCAATCAATATTTTATATACGGTAATAATAACAATCATTTTCATTCTACGCTAATAGAAATATTTAGTGATTGGGAGTTTAAAATCTCAATGAGTGGCGATCGTGACGTTTAGTCACGGGAGCTCAGGCGCTTGTTACAATTATCTCTATTCAGGAAAGATAATTGTTATAATAACAATGTAGCTATTTCATGTTATTCAATGATTCAATTATTATGTTCACTCACTGTTGTGTTCAATGATTAATTTAATCATTAGTATTAGAGTACAAACAGGTTCAGGAAAAAATTACTGCAAAGGATGGTGGTACTAATAAACGTTTCTCACTACAGTATTTCATTTCAAGAGTATTTCTATTGTCTATTTAGCAGTTTGATTTATGGGTAATCAGTTAGGGCGTTTATCGCTGACGGGCTGCTACTCCTGCATTCAAGGTTACGATTCCCTTTCAGCCTGTTTGTGTTAGACTCACCTCATTACCTCAGAGTTAGTCGCAGACTTGAGTGGGGGAAAATTCATCACTTTTGATTTCAGGATCAAGTTTCACAACTCGTCAAATTGGAACTCCATTATTTGTATTCAATTTGTTTTTAAGTCATGAAAATCAATTCATCTACCCAAGCTCATTCAGACCTTATATTATAAATTGCAAACCAATAGTTAGATGAGTACAAATCATGTTTTTCTATTAAAAAACGACAAAAAAACAGTGCAGGCCTACTTGTGTTGAATATCTGAAGGTTAATCTCCCACAGGATGTTTTCTCTCTTTCTATTTTACAGTCACTCTTTTTCTTTCCAAATTATGGAGGGAGGACAGAAATGTTGGGTGAAGAGGTTGGACGTGACGAAGAATGAGAACTTCTCAAACCTTGGCCGGCTGTAGTCTGCTCTCTTATTTAAGCGAAAAGTTCAAAGGTCAAGCTACGAGACAGTTAACGAAGTGATAATCCTGGAAAATTCATCACTGTCCTTTGTTTTAGAACGTTGCGCTGTAGCCATCCATTTCTCTAATCCTACATTTATCCATCTCTTCTCTCGAATTTTAAATTCGTTATCGACTCTACTTCCTTCTTTTCATGAATTGAGCTGACAAGATAATTGGTGGATATATGATTCTTTTTTAAGGAGCATTCCTATCCAAACTGACCTAGAATACACTAATTTGAACTTTTCACAAACGTTGCCCACTGATACAATTGAGCGATTCTTAAGAACATGGTTATTGTTAAAAACACAATAATTGTAGCAAAATTCCCATAAAACTTTTTGCTTTGTCTGCTTTGACGAGGAAAATATGCATTTGGACAGATGCACTTGAGAACATTTTGGAGAACTTACAATATATTGCAACATGTGTTCTGTGAAAACATTTTAGCCTACTCTGTTAGCTTCGTCAATAAAATATGAATTTTCATTTGTTTTTTTAAACTTTTTGTCAATGACCACAAGCGTCTGAAACTTGTGCTTAGAATGATAATGGGGTGAAACGGTGAACTCCTATGAAAAATGGGTCAGGCTAGTAATTATGATGGTGGAAGAGGACAATCTGAGAGACAGTGATCTTTTTCATGAGGTGAGAACTCTGCACGGTTGAGTAAGAGTGAAGAATCAGCGTCTGAGAGAAAGAGAAAAAATCTATGAGAACTCAATTACGAGGGAGAAGATTGTCGTGAAGCAAGGTTGGTGGCAGAGGGCTGGTGAAGAGTACAGAAAAGGAGGTGTAAAGAAGGAAGATAGAGTATAGGAATGGAAGATGGGGGCGTGAAGAGAAAGAGAGTAAGAAGGAGTGAGAAAGAATGAAAGTGGAGAGTGAGGAATGTGGAAATCGCCGGCTCAACCACTAGCATGTAAGGTTAAGTAAAACGAAGTAAAGTAGTGAAAGTGGTAAAGTGAAAGAGGCTTGTGATGAATTCTGTAGGATTATCACTACCATAGAAGAAGGGGAGCAGCAGTTGTGGTTAGTCTCTCACCTCCCCACCCCTCACCCACTTATCACACTACATTCGACCTTTGAACTTTAGCCACAAAATAAGGGCTGACACAAGCCGTTGCAGAGGCCTTATGAGCACTTTCGTAATGGGGTGGTGGAGAAGATGAATGAGGGGAAAAAGAGGGAAAGGGAAAAGAAGAAGTAGTAGTGGAGAAGGTAGGGAAGAAAGAGGATGAAGGAGAGAAAGAATAAGAAAAAAATAAGAAAGGGTGAAAAAGGATGAAGAAGAGGGTGTAGAAAAAAAGGAAGGGGGAAAGAAGGGGAAGGTGAATAAGTGGATAAAAGAGGTGAATAGAAGGGGAAGAAGGGAAAATACGGAGAAAGAGGAAGAGAAAAAAGGAAAGATTTAATAGTATTATTAGTAGTTTAAGTGTGAAGGTAGTAATTTTCAAAGAAGATAGCTGAAAAAAGGAGGAGAAGAAATAGAAGAAAGAGACGTAGTAGAAGAAAAATGAAAAGAAGTAGAAAGAAATTAGGAGGAAGTAGGTGAGGAGAATGAGGAGGAAAAAAGAAGATAGTGAAAGAGGTGGATGAGAGGATGGTTTCGAAGAAGGAGTTGATCATGAGTAGTTGGTGGGCCATGTGCAGTAGTGCAGACGGAGGAGGTGTATAAGAAGAGGCATTAGGCTACAAGGTTTATGAAGAGGACTAATGGCGGAAAATTTAATAATTTGTTCATGTTTAACAAGATACATACAAGGTACGGACATAATGATTAGCAATTTCAGTAATTGTGGATGGCAGAGTAAGAATTTGCTAATTTTAGTATGAATTTATTATAGTAGATTATCAATTTTTGTCAATTTTAATTACACCCCTTTAAGTCCTTTTAGAGTTGAATGCAAAATTGGTCTATTTAAGTTGCCTTTTTTGAACGCATTCCATTTCAGAAGTGTTTGTATCAATATATTCTATAATAAACACAAACATAATTATTCTGGTGGTTCGGAACCGACCTAAAACTGTTGGTCATTAATTGCCATCATCCAACTCATTACCCACGCACAGATCTATGTGGGCTTCATCCTCAAAAAAAAAAAAAAAAAATAGTACCATATTCCAAAATCAAAGATTATAAGAGCTATTATAAATGGACACTAGGATGAAGATGATAGAAGAGGATCGAGAGATCAGCTGCTCTTTAAGCACTGCCATTTCTTCTAATACTGCTTTTTATGAATTCCCATCTCTTCCCCACCTCTTTCTTTTTACAAATTCCCCTCAATTGGTAATAAAAAAATGGGACAGAATATCTGAAAGACCAAATGGTCTCTTTATTGTGGCTTCATTATCAAGAGAAATCTCATCTGAAGCTAGAATCAGATTTCAATCATGATTTGCTGAAAAAATATTACTACTGTAGGTAAGGAATAATCTGCAAATCCTACTCAGAAAAATAATGATTTTCGTTATTGTTCAGAGCATTCTGATTGTTTTGGAACATGACGGCATTCGAAAGGTTCAGGTTACCAAGCGCTTTTCGCCATCAGTTATCAGTTTTGACGAGCTCAAAAAAAGATGAATTTTTTTTGAAAAGTTATCTCCATTTTTCAGCACTCGGGGAATTGGAAAAGTTGAACAGATTCCATTCAATCCAAATAAAGAGTTTCGTGTGCAGGTTGCATCTGTCTGCCTGTCATATAGGATAACCAGTGCATGAATTGAAATGGTATATTTCCATTGAGTATTGTAAAACTTTGTCATTTAATTGAGAAACATTCATGAATGGACTAGTGGTTTGATTTCAGATTTTTCAACATGCATGTGCTATGGGCCAAAAGGCTTGAATAAGTTATTAAATTAATAAAAAAATGTCTCAATTGATATTTTTGTTTAAAAATTTACAAATAGACAATTGTGAAATTATTTAATTGGCATCATTTGATAAAAAATCGACCGCCAAAATGAAGTATTATTCATGCATTGTGTATTGAGAAAAACATTATAATTCTTATTCATTTTAATATTTCCTTAATTTGTTTAAAGTGACAACTTTGTCACTTTCCACCGTTTGAATGAAATGATATCTATCATTTTTTAGGTGTGAACTGAAACGGGTAAAAATAATGCATCTCATCCAAAATTTAAAAAAAGGAGCAAACTAATGACTTGATGTCACTTATGAGAGTTGAGCTTTTCTTCAGATGATACACCCAAAAGGAAATTTCAATTGATATATCCAAAAAATTCTTCAATTCTTCAAAATTGCTTCACTTCAAGTCTAGGTCTACAAATAGAATTGACTAAAACTTTCTTAAAAAAAATATGTAAATTTTGGAAATTTTAACGTTAGAAGATTTGTAGATACATTGTACATTGTACATTGTTCAATACATTGATACATTGTTCAAGGAGCAGCTAGAGACAACTGATCAGAATCGACAGAAATTTTCATTAGAAGAAATTATGATGAGACTCTTCTCTTCCATCTTACTAGTTGTATTTTCTTGTATATAAAATGAATAAACAAGAAAATACAACTAGTAGAATGGAAGAGAATTCTCTGAAACAATTTTGCAAAAACCAAAAAACCCACTAGAATGTTTAAAAGTGCAATATCTAGGCCTCAACGTAATTTCTTCTAATGAAAATTTCTGTCGATTCTGATCAGTTGTCTCTAGCTGCTCCTTGAACAATGTATCAATGTATTGAACAATGTACAATGTACAATGTATCTACAAATCTTCTAACGTTAAAATTTCCAAAATTTACATATTTTTTTTAAGAAAGTTTTAGTCAATTCTATTTGTAGACCTAGACTTGAAGTGAAGCAATTTTGAAGAATTGAAGAATTTTTTGGATATATCAATTGAAATTTCCTTTTGGGTGTATCATCTGAAGAAAAGCTCAACTCTCATAAGTGACATCAAGTCATTAGTTTGCTCCTTTTTTTAAATTTTGGATGAGATGCATTATTTTTACCCGTTTCAGTTCACACCTAAAAAATGATAGATATCATTTCATTCAAACGGTGGAAAGTGACAAAGTTGTCACTTTAAACAAATTAAGGAAATATTAAAATGAATAAGAATTATAATGTTTTTCTCAATACACAATGCATGAATAATACTTCATTTTGGCGGTCGATTTTTTATCAAATGATGCCAATTAAATAATTTCACAATTGTCTATTTGTAAATTTTTAAACAAAAATATCAATTGAGACATTTTTTTATTAATTTAATAACTTATTCAAGCCTTTTGGCCCATAGCACATGCATGTTGAAAAATCTGAAATCAAACCACTAGTCCATTCATGAATGTTTCTCAATTAAATGACAAAGTTTTACAATACTCAATGGAAATATACCATTTCAATTCATGCACTGGTTATCCTATATGACAGGCAGACAGATGCAACCTGCACACGAAACTCTTTATTTGGATTGAATGGAATCTGTTCAACTTTTCCAATTCCCCGAGTGCTGAAAAATGGAGATAACTTTTCAAAAAAAATTCATCTTTTTTTGAGCTCGTCAAAACTGATAACTGATGGCGAAAAGCGCTTGGTAACCTGAACCTTTCGAATGCCGTCATGTTCCAAAACAATCAGAATGCTCTGAACAATAACGAAAATCATTATTTTTCTGAGTAGGATTTGCAGATTATTCCTTACCTACAGTAGTAATATTTTTTCAGCAAATCATGATTGAAATCTGATTCTAGCTTCAGATGAGATTTCTCTTGATAATGAAGCCACAATAAAGAGACCATTTGGTCTTTCAGATATTCTGTCCCATTTTTTTATTACCAATTGAGGGGAATTTGTAAAAAGAAAGAGGTGGGGAAGAGATGGGAATTCATAAAAAGCAGTATTAGAAGAAATGGCAGTGCTTAAAGAGCAGCTGATCTCTCGATCCTCTTCTATCATCTTCATCCTATTGTCTATTTATAATAGCTCTTATAATCTTTGATTTTGGAATATGGTACTATTTTTTTTTTTTTTTTTTGAGGATGAAGCCCACATAGATCTGTGCGTGGGTAATGAGTTGGATGATGGCAATTAATGACCAACAGTTTTAGGTCGGTTCCGAACCACCAGAATAATTATGTTTGTGTTTATTATAGAATATATTGATACAAACACTTCTGAAATGGAATGCGTTCAAAAAAGGCAACTTAAATAGACCAATTTTGCATTCAATTCTAAAAGGACTTAAAGGGGTGAATAAACTTCTCTGGATATTGGACAAATGTTTGGAGAAAAATTGAATTGAATTAGGAGCTTATTATAGATCTCCCCACCAATAGAAGACATACCCTCATCATTTATATTCACCCCCTCCCCAAACAAATTTCCTGGGTTTACTGTAGTATTAATACAAAATTTAGACAAAAAATTGAATTTTCTTTAAAAAATACTTTTTAAAGCATAATATATACTTCAACATTAGAAAATTTACAGGTAGCGAGACATTATTGAAATGCAAGCTAAGACAACAAAATCGATTGAAATTTTCGTTAGAATTTAGAAAACAAACACATTTTGAAACTAACACAGTAGGCTACTGTACCACTACTTATATAAATTGCTTATAAATATTCATATTTACTTTTACTTATATAGTACTTTTTAACATTTGAAACTGTATAGACCTAGGTTTATTATAGCTTTATTAATGATGTAAGACATTATTGAAATGCAAGACAACAAAATCGACTGAGATTTTGGTTAGTAAACAAACACATCTTGAAACTAACACAGTACTGTACCACTACTTATATACAAATCTTTACTTTTAGGCTATATATATATAGTACTTTTAACATTTGAAAGTTTATACGTTCATTATGCAGCAGTGAGACATTATTCAAGTAGCAGCAGAGGCAAATAACTGATCGATACATGCCGACTGTGAATGGATGAAATTGCATTATTAAGAGGCAGATGTTGGACGTCCACCGACTCACGACGACAACTCTGATGTCAGAGGTCAAAAGGTCAGGGTTACAAGCTGTGACCCGCCCGCTCACCACTCATCAGGGTGTGTGAGATGTGACCGACTGCCCGATTTAGAGATGCATTCCCGCGACTACCATGTTGTCTCTCTCAATGACATGGTCACAACGTCATGGTGACATTGATGCACTTCCCCCAACCCTTTCCACCATACATCCCCCTGCCACACACCATGCAACTGTTGATGGAAAGCCGTATAATCAAGTTGCATTGTTAACATGCAGTTGTGCAGTTCATCCAATAAATGTGTCAAGCATTTTTGAAAGGACTCGCATGTATAATGTGTTATTGTGGTGTTTTCTTTTCAAACTTTAATAAGAATAGTAAGTTCAGAAGTAGAAGTCAATTTAATCTTATATTCAACAGAAAGAAAAAGAAGTGAGAAACCCCTTGTTTATGGTCGATGATGTTGAATAATTATTCAAGAAAGACGAAAAACCTAACCTAACCTGACTTGATATTGACTGAATTTACTGATTTTATTAATTGAATATAGATTACTGCTGTGAACTCTTACTTGATTTAATGACAAATACTAATATCATATTCTTGTTTAGAATTTTCAAAACGTTTACCAGCCAGATAGAATTGATTAATTTCATAGATTTGAGTAGGAATAGAGGTAAATGGATAATTTTTATCTTTACACAAAAATATTTGTTTCATAACACATGCAAAATATATTGATTCCCATACATTAGGGGTTCTCAACCTCGTGAACTCACATCAGTGTTTAAAGGGGGACACAGAGCCTGAAACGTTGAGAACTCCTGCCATAAATAATGATTCCTAAGAATACAGTTATGAATTTACAAGCTCTTTAGGCCAAAGGGGGTAATATTGTATTGGTTCTTGTTTCTTATTAAGGCTTGTATTGAACTGAGTTCAATCTAATCCTAGTTCAAAGTAAACAATAGTTCGCCACCATATTATAAGTTTAGGCCTACACTAAACTCAAAATGTTAGAATGCAGAGATTCCACACTTTGAATCAAGTTAAAACTTTATGATAGGCCTGTAGGGCCTACTGTTTCTGCAAAGTAGTATGAGAGTTTCAACTTGTCAATAATCTAATAAAACGTTATTATGATAATTCATGTTTTTTTGTAACTTTCAATGCAACTAGCCCTTTTCGTGTGAATTAGTTGCTGATTTTTTTTACTTTTATGCACTTTGAACTACATTTTTACGGTCCAGTAGCGAAAAATACAAATCACAATCGCAAGTAGAAACATCCCTGAGATTCCACACCAACTGAAAATGCAAGCATTGATAACATTTGTTTGTTATTTTTCTATGCAACAGAGGCCTTTCCAACAAAACTCATCTTGTGTTGAGAATTACAGTGCAGTAGGCATGGGCGCCACCACATAGGGGCAAGTGGGGCCGCGACTCCTCCCTGGCCAGTAGAGAAAAAATAATAATATATTAGGAAAAAATGACATAACATTCATCACGTATTTCAAAGTTGTAGTTTCATAGAAAAAATATTTCAGCGAAAAGTATCTAAAATGATAGAAAACTGTTTTACATGTAGGCCTACTTATTTCTGTACGACTTGTATTAGTATCATACTTCGTACAATATTATTTTGCGGGAAGTTCAAGAGTTGACTAGGGGCTAGAAATAAAACAGGCAACGAAAGGCTTTAGTGGGCTTTACCTGATGTCTGCACACAGACAATTTTTGAAAGAAAAAAGAAGAATTTTTGACAAACTCAATCAATTTGTTTGCCACTGAAAGTAGAAGAGTTCAGTTTTTGTTTAAATAAAGCTTGATGTAAATAGAAAAATATTAATGAATAAAGCTAATTGTTACAGACAAATAAATTTGGGATCTTTAGTTGCACGCATCTTTTTCTATTGCAGGAAATTAAGTGTAAAAGTCATAAAACAAGCTTCTAAACTCACCAATTTCACTCTGATTTTTTCAAAATTTTCCAGGGGAAATTTTTCATAGTTAGTTTAAAGTGACTGACAATTAAGGTCTCCATAGTCTAGTGGTTAAGGCGCCCGACCGGCAATTGGAAGGTCCGTGGTTCGATTCCCGGTGTTGACTGATATTTTTGTACAGTAGCATTCATCGATTTCCATCAGCTATTTGATATTGTTGTCAATATCCGCCATTGCGGAAGTCTTCAGTATAAAGTAATAACACTTGAAGGGATTCGAAATTAATAAATTCTGTTTCTATATATTATTTGTCAGTTTGTTAAATTGTCAACTACTTCAAACCAACTTGAAATAAATCGTCCATACAGACCAATACCAACTAAGGTAGTCATAAACAATGATTTAATACATAATTGAATTCCACTCCCCAAAATACATCACCCTTATTTTACAGCGTTCATTTAAAGGGGTGCCATTTGGGGTAGGCAGGTGGGGGCGTTCCTCTCCCAAAATATTCCAAAAATGCGAGTATGGAAATTAATAATAAATTACTATATTGAACGAAATTTCTTCATTGGAATAAAATATTAACTTGAAAAATGGCAAAAGGATTGAGTCAGAATTCAATCTATTTATATAGATTTTCTATTAAATCTGATCGATTTTTGCCGCTTGCCTCCCCCATCACTAGAGGTAGGACTGAAATGACGCTCCTGCTTTCGTATTGTTCAAACTTTTACTTACCCTAGAAATTGCCTGTCGTCTGTTAATCTATTATTTGATATTGGAGAAATTTATAGACTACTAATACCAAAGAAGAAGAAAGCCGTCATGCAACATGGTTTAGTAGGTGCAGTAACAGAGAAAATAAGTTCTCTTTAATTTGGAACTTTTATTGACACAGAACAAAGTTTTTAGAGCTCTTAATCCTTTGGTTCGAATTGGTTTAAAAGCTCAAAGTCACTGCATGAATGAAACAATTGATATTATGGGTGTACTTCTCTAGTATATTAATTAATAAATTAATGCTGTATTGAGCACTAGTGGTTTACACATGCTTTGCAATGGGGGCTTCGAGATCTGTGGTGGGTCCACATATATTTTCTACCTGTAGTGGACAGGGCAACAGGTTGTTGGGTTATTGAAAAGTACAGCTATTGTTCCTAAATCTATGAATACCCATTGTTGGTTACTACTGTAGTACAAAAACTGGTCCCAAAGCTGATTTGCCATCTGAAGAGAGCACGATTTGGAGTAATGTGGAATACTGGGCTACACATGCTGAGTGATAAAATCTCAATAAAATGAAGAGTTGACAGTATAATACATTTTTAAAGAGAATGTTTTGTGGTAGTGACGGATTTCTTGATTTATTCTCTTCTTCAAACTCACTTTCAGCTATTTTACAACTTTCAGAGGACAATGCTTGTTCCTAAGATATAGGTAATACAGTGAGTGATAAGATGCTAAAAAAGAGAAGTGAATAATTACTTCTGGCAAAGTGACAATCACAAACTTATGCTATCAATTGATAGGATCTCATTTTCAATTTCGATACATTTCAGCTGTAAGACAATTTCTGTATGAGTAAGACAAAAGTAAGACTACCTCTTCCAGTGAGATATTTGACTCAGAATCATGTTGGTGAGAAGTTTGAGAAGTTTAACTAGCTATAAAAACTCAAGGTTTGATTCGAGATGAGAATTTTGTGATGTAATGAACGTTTTTAGCAGTTTATACCAGCCAATTCAGTACTTTTAAATATAGATTAATATATAAAACTTTTTTGTAAACTATTTTTATGAAAAAAAATTTCTTTTACCTAGCCATTCCATAGAACCTTCAAGGACATTGAAATACTTACAAGTTTTGATTGATTACACTACAGTTTTTGTCTCACAACTCCACAAAATATGTACTCCAAAATGTGCGCTCTATAGTCAGCACCAACAAGGAAGGCTCAAAATTAAATAATTGGTCAAACTTTTCAACAATTATGGAACAATAGAAAAAGGATGAAGGAAGGAATATTTACACCTTTACAAACAATAGGACAACCCTTTCCGATCCCATCAACCTGTTGATTTGTCTACCTTCAGGTAGAAAACACATGTGGACCCATCACAGATCCCGAAGCCGCAATGGGATTTTAGATACAGTCTAGCACTTTTTTAAGTATTCATTATTCATTACACTTGATTTATACAACTAAAAAATTGATTTTTAGTATATGGATTTGGACCGACTTCATCGGCTGATTAAAATGAGCTATAATAACCATTGATTAAATCGGCTATAAACATTGATTATATTTTTTATTAAATCGGAGGAATTAGAATGTCGTATACCAATTTAAACGTGACAGATCCCCTTATAATTTGACACCAGAACGGATTTGAAATTATTTGAATTGACTGAGATACAGTATTTAAAAAAAAACATTTTTTTTTTTCTAAAAAAGGGTAATTCCGATTTTTATTTGTTTTATTTAGTATATTTTATGAATGATGGAACGCACATTTTGGTAGCTCATATACGAACTATTATAATACCGTGTGAGGTACAAGTTAAAACTAATTTGACCTTCATATCTGCAATAGTTTTAGAGCTAGAGCCATTAAAAGATGTTAATAGATTTTTTTTTTAGTAATGGTGAAGGTGATATTGTGGAAGGTATCCATAATGAATAATAAGACGAAATTGTCACAACCACATTTATTAAAACTAGAGTTTGATTGAGATTGATAATGGTGTAACAACCGAAACTAGTTTCTCGAAGTTTTAATAAATGTGGTTGTGACAATTTCGTCTTATTATTCATTGTTAATAGGTTCTAACAACCCCTAAAATTTGAAGAAGAGTTTCAATTAAATCCCTCAAAAGATTCATTTGTATAATTTTTCTTATTATATTATCGCTTCCAAGACCACATTATTAAAATAAAAACAGTAAATGTGCTCATTTTAAATTTGGCGATTGATAAAGTGCTAGGACTTGGACCCCAATGTTTACCCCCCTACCCATGAACTGTTCGTCGCTCACTACCGTGTAATACTTTCATTCTATTCAGCACATCAGGACGATCTAAATTCATATGTTACAAGTTGAATTTAGACCATAATTTAGAATTTTAATTCAAAGGGAAGTATTCATGCTCCCCTATACGTGGAAAACGGTGACTTTTTGTTTTAAAATAGCTGAGAATAGGGAACTATATGGAGTAAAATAATTGGTCTTACTAACTTTAAATACCGTACAGAGAGTTGTGTCTAGTTTCAAATTCCTTCAAACTTTGTTTTATTGAAACAAAACATTCAGTATGCTTTTTACTGAGGCTACTCGAGTGTTTCAGAGGACACATAGAGCCTGTCGGTTTCGGGTGTCTAAAAAACAGTCGCATGAAGCTCTGAACTTTGTTGAGGTGCGACCTGATAACAAAGTTTGCTATTAATATGTTTTTCTGGTTATACGTACAGATTTTCATCCATGTTGGAATTTTCACTTAACGTTTTGCTAGACTTGACTGGACTATAGACAAATCACCTATTTAATAACATTATTTTGTCGCAATTTCAGATTGAAAGATTTCAAATTCATATCAGTTTCGCGGTTTAGCTGGTAGCTGCTGCCATCTCATGGTCTGCAGCAGCAACAGGACCTGTGACTCCTGCTTCGTCTTCTTGCCGGTACACGCTATCACGCTTACAAGATAGTGACAAGACAGTGTCTAATGACAATAAATAATGTAAAACGTCCTACTCTACAGGTTCCGTGATCGGATAATGTCTTCTTCTACATGATTTCAAAGGTACTGTAGCTGCGTGTTATTATTCTGAACTCAAACTATTTGTATTGAAACTCATTGATCGAAGATAACCTTATTGTTCGATATAACCTATAGAAAAAGGTTACGTTATGCTTATGATGCGCATCAAAGAAGCGGAGCTCTGAGCTCTTACTTTTTGCAGTCTTACATCTTACATCTTACATCCAGTGTCTTCGCCACGGTCCATGGATCGGGGAATCGTCAAATTTTTATCTCCTTATCAGGATCGTCAGGGGGTGAGCTCATGTGCTAATTCACATTAATATGTCCTCATGTGTTGAAAAGTATGTTCCTCAATATATTCAGTCACTGTGTAATACGGTCTGGTGATAAAATATTGTTTTAGCTTTTTTAGAAAAAGTGAGTTTGAATCTTTTAATGTTTTTAGACTGTCTGGTAGAATATTGAAAAAGTACGAGCCTGCATAGATTGGGGTACTCTTGAACTTGTCTAGCCTATGTTGTGGAAGATCTATGTTGTGCCTGCGTCTTGTATTACAACTGTGCTGATCACATCTCAAGGTGGGGGTTGATCTTATTGCCAGGATTATAGTTTCCAATATGTAGGTTGAAACAACTGTAAGTATTTTACTCTCTATGAACAGAGGTTTACAGTGCTCCATAGAATCTCTTCTTAATATAGTTCTTACAGCTTTCTTTTGGCTCCTCAGTATTCTGTCCATACAGCTTAGTGGAGAAGATCCCCATGCGACAATTCCATAACGCAGCTGTGAGGCAAACAGTGCATGATAAGCAACAAATGCTGTTTTTTCATCAGTAGTGTTCCTAATTCTACGGAGGACATATAAGGCTGATGACAATCTCTTACATAAATAGTCGGTGTGTTCATGCCAATTTAAGTGTTTTTCTATAATCACTCCTAGGAATTTTGTGCTGTCAACTATATTTGCGTCACAATCAATGTTACTTTGAACTTCCATACTTTGATTTTTAGGTGTGAAATTTATATTTACTGTTTTCTCCCTGTTTATAGTTAGTTTAATTTCCCTACAAATTGATGTGGCTGTTTTTAGTATTGAGTTTATCCTGTTGACATTTTCAGATTTTCTTTCTGTGGGAATTATGATTGTTGTGTCATCCGCAAACAGTACACACTTTGCATTCTTTTCAAGTTTTTCTGGAAAATCATTTATGTAAATAAGTATTTCACGTGGAAGTTTCTTGTCTTATTCCTGTTATCATAAGGTTATTGAGGCTTATATTTCAGCTTTGAAGAGTGTTCAATCAGTCTCCAATATACAGTGTAGCCCTATGGAAGGTTTTTGATCAATATAGGCGACAGAGTAGTCATGTACGTTCGTATTTTTTCTCTGTAAGTTAGCTTTGGGAAACTTTCTCCTCATAAACAAAACTTCTTATTCCTAGGATATGAATATTAAGGGGATAGACCTTCATTAATTGCATTAATCATGAGCTGAACTAATTTATAATTAATTCAGGTGGTAGTGCTACACGGCTAGCAGTGATGTTGGTTAGAGCGCGCCTGCTCTGTCTGCCAATCCGTCGGTCAGGGGTTCGATTGCCATTCCAGCCTGGCGTTTTTGTGTCATAATTTATTTTATAACAAACTCATGTTTCCAAATCATCAGCAAGAAGAAAAATACTAACTTTTTATTGTAAATTTAACAACTTGCAGTAAATTTTAATTGTGATTAAATAGCCTAATATTTGTACTCACTTTTGGTCAAACGTTTTCGATTGAACTTGAAGATGAGTCTCCATGAATCAAATCTTTTGGCCAAAAGTGGGTAAAAATATTATTCATTCACAATTAAAATTGATTGCAAGTCGTTAAATTTAAAATAAAAAGTTAATATTAACAACGTAGATCGTTATTGAACAAGAAATCCAAGAAGAAAATACGTTCATGTGTGTATTTCCTAAATAGGCCCTATTATTCAGAAAACACCAGATTCACCTGTGACTGTTTGAATTTATCACAAATAATAACTGGAAAATATCTCAATTCTTGTGTGAAAGAATGGTTGGAGTTTCCAGAAGAATATACAGAAACCACAGCTTTAATTCATCTGTGACGGTTTAAATTTCTAACAGAGAGAAATCTCTTTTTTGTTGTCAAAGAATGAAGTCTAATAGTATTTAGTATTCTCCAAAAAAATTATTTAGAAAACACTAGCTTTCATTCACATGTCTGTTTAAATTTCAGTAACTCAAAACCTTCTAATTTGGAGATGTGGAGTCATTGGAAGTTCCATATTCCCATAGCCAAAAAGTATTAAAAATTTGCTACCAAATGTAATGGGAACAGATACGCGTAGTGGATGGGCTACTATAAATAAATACAGAAAGGTTCACCAACGCATTCATTTCCCATGGAAACGACATCGATAATCCGGCTGTTTTTATAGGTTTATAAATATGTACAGTGTTCAGCGTAGCCAGTATACACAAAGACACAAAGAAATGTAGGTCACAGGGAAATCAACAGGCTCTTGACACAGCGTGTAATATTACAAAATGGCTTCAAATTCGCAAACATACGCTTCTCCATATCAATGTCATTCTTCATGGATTATCAACATCATCATGAATGGTACCATCGCTGCAGCTCGTGTGTTCCATAGTCCAAAGTCTTCATACAATTTTCATCCACTTTGCAGATATGTTTTATCAGTTCAGTTATTTTTCAGTCAACATTATCATTCAAAATACATGTCCAAATTAATTTGCACCTTTTCTAATAATTATGAATTTTCATCGTATTTGTTTAAATAGTTTTCTCATCCCTCTCCAAGCAATTCAATGGATGGAGCAAGTATTTGTCATCCTTAAACTGAATAAATTTACTATGCTCACTACTAACGAAATTTGAAGGCGCATAATCAGCCTACTCATTATGTTATGTAAGTTTTATAAGAAGTACGGTGTTTCAATTTAAGTAGCAAACAAGTTATGATTTTAATCCATAAAGATTTCAATTCATCTACTCTTATTTTACTAGCATTATATATATAATGAGAAAGTTGCAAATCCTTAACTGATGAATTACTTATAATGTACTTTTATGAATATATCCATATTAGTTCCATGTAGGTGGCAAGAGCAGTCACACTGATAAGGTAAAAAAAAGAAAAAATGTATTTTCCTAAACTTTTTAATAATCAATCTTTAATTTATTATCTACAGTATTGACATTTTATTGATGCTTCATCACCATCTATTCAATTACAAACAACAAGAGCCTACATGCTTATTTGTGCCTTGCATGGAATTTGCTTCCAATTGTATCTCCCACCTTAACAGCAAGTAAATATATTTCCAGCTACTACCGGAAAAAATTCTTGCTTCAACCCTGTCTATGAATGATGAGTTAGTTTACACATTTCCCCCATAAATATCAAGGACATAACACACAAGAAAATTCAAATCACTGGTTCAAAAATGGATAATAAATACAGGAAGACATCTCACAGAGAACATTCTTTCAAATAATAAGTGAGCTCACTTACCCAAGATATTTGCACTCTCACTCAAATTTTGCTCACACCTACTCTAGTACATGGGTTACCATAGTTGAGTAGGTTAATTTCCATCTACTTCTTATTCTTTCTAGATATCTGTGTAGTTTTTTTTAGTTTTGTAGTTATATTTTATGCGCATGCAATTTTTGGTTACTTTAAGTTTTTGAAGGAAGGAAATAAAATATTTATTTAATTAATTTTTTTTTCAATGAAAGTTAATATTCTAGTCGCGGTAAAATAAACTTGAAATTAAACAAGATGGCATCAACATTAACATTGGATAATGCGAGAATTTGTTGTGGCAGATGTGATATTGTGGTATCTCTTTATATTGAATTGAGTTTTCAAACCTCTTAAGTTGTTGGACAACATCAAATTCATTACTTTTTACTGTCAAGTAATTGAGTAGAATACCGGTAGATGTTTGTTAGAGTTGCAGACTTTTTGTTTTCAAATTCATTCATTACATCCCAAAAAAAACGTGCCTCATTGTCAAGCCGATCATTAATCTGTACTTTTTTCTAAGTACCTCGTTTAAAATTAATATCCTTTAAATCAAGTTAATAAAGTTCAATCAAGTTATTTTTTTCAAGAGAAATTCTTTGTTGAGATTTGGACCTTCAAAAATTTGGTTTCTCTAGTGTAAGTGAACTTTGGGAAAAACAGTTTTTAACCGACTTCCAAAAACAACAAGGTTACTATATTCGACCTGTTTTTTTTTTATGTTTGTACATCAATCATTCGAACAATATTGAACCGATTTCGATGAATTTTTTTTTAAATGAAAGAGCATCGCTCAGCGGTGGTCCCATACAAGTTTCGCAAGGATCGGCCCAATACTTAGCCCAATATTAAACAAAAAGGAGCATTCTTCGATGTCTTCATTTCAATCAAGTTTGAATAGGATAGTTCCACACATAACCGCCAATCGGATAACCGGTGTCGTTTAACAGGCTGATCATTGTATCATATGGAGCGCTTTACATCTAGACGGTTTTCGAAATCATATGATGCAATGCAATTATGCCGGGTAAACGACATCGGTTACCCAAAGCTGGTTCAGTGTGAAAGAAGTCTTTAATGACTTCTTTTGACCAATCACATGAACTTAATTTGAATCGAGAATAAGAAGAATATAATATTTCTGTCCATATGTTCATATGAAAAATGTAAATAATTTAGTTGATGTTATTGAGTCATAGGTTATTTAGTTGCAATCATAACACAAAAAATATCGTACATAACTCGTCCGGGAAGATGTTTACCATACTCGTATGATAATACCGCACTCAACTTCATCTCCTGCGTTTACTTATCATATTTTCAGTAAACACAATATTTTCCACACTTGTAACGTAATATAGGCCTACTATTTCAGTGTAGGTATATTCTGAAAGGGACCACATCAAAATGAATCAAAAGCCATTTCACTTTTAAGAAGCCTTTCGCTATTATAATTCTCCTAAATACAATATTCCACATTAAATAAAACGTTGTAGAATTTTCCTTAGTTTATCTTTTCTTATGAGTGGATTTTTAGTTACTTAACTTTCGATGTTATAAATTAATGATTGGCTTGCTAATTTGATGAATACTTCATAGTGTAGGCTTTAAGATATTTCTCATGTTTTCAAAGTTTGAAAATTCAACTAAAAAGCTTAAAATAAAACATATTTTAAAACAAAAAAAGAAACCGACTTCAGTGAAATGATAAAATACTCACGTACTAAAAAGTTTAAAATAAAGTATTTACTTTAAACTGAGAAAATTTTAAATTTCATACAAGTAATCTTTTGAAGTCGGCGCCAAATTTCCCATAAACTTCTAAAATATATCAGAATTACTCTGTGATGTTTTCCATGACGAAATAATTGAACAATCTAATATCAAAACTGACACTGTATTTCAGTTAAAGTGAGTGTAAATCACATTTAATTGAAATACAGTGTTAGTTTTGATATTAGATAGAATTTCTTATCATCATTAAAATATTTGGCGCCGACTTCAAAAGATTACTTGTATGAAATTTAAAATTTTCTCAGTTTAAAGTAAATACTTTATTTTAAACTTTTTAGTACGTGAGTATTTTATCATTTCACTGAAGTCGGTTTCTTTTTTTGTTTTAAAATATGTTTTATTGGGCTAAACGCGTGCTTATTTCTACATTCGATTGTATTAACTTATACGTCACGCTATATGACATCAAATTAGTCAGCTCAATCAAATTGCGGTGTGGAAAAAAAGCCAACTGACTGCTAGCAACTTAATTGCAAACTGGGCAACATATGGACATATGGTGTGGCTTTTTTCCTAATTCGTGCGTTGAGGTTGGTGATTCTCGAAATGGACCAACGACATGGTCCCATATGTCTGGCAACACCACAATTTGTTCGAGCCGCCCAGTTTGATGGCTTGATAGTTTTAGCGAATGAATTAATACATAATATTGATGAACATTCCGGTAAAAATTTGAGTAGTGGAAAAGGAGAAATTTTTTTTTCATATAGCCTAAGTTACTGTATGTAAATTTAGTATAATATAGAACTCGTCGTTAGCGAACAAGCATTGCTTGGCTAATGGCGCCAAAGAAAAATGTATAAATTATTTTTATTAATTTTTATTAACAGGATTTTGGCAATAAAGAATTTGATTCGATTTGGAAAAAAGATAACCAATATGTTGATTTGAATTGGGAGATGTTGTATATAGCATATTTAAAACATAATAGTGATAACTAGCTATTGTGCCCGTCCTTCGTACGGATTATGTTTAGAAATAAGACTTTCAAATAAGAATTTCGGCTTTTTTGATAGCAACGATCATGAAGTTGTTATGTTTGAAGGGACGGATTCAAAGATCCAGAAGATTCAAAGATCCTCACACGTCAACCGAAGCTTATTGTGTGTTCTGATGAAGTTGTTAGCAGCTTAGGTCCCGTTCATACGATACAGTTTTTTTGCGGTACGGTTTTTTTACTGTACGGCGTCAACTGTAGTGTGATGTTCACACGGTCCGGCTTTGCTGCTTATCTTATTGCTGTGCTCTCCTCCTTCTTCCATTGCGCTTCCAGTTCAGTTTTATTTATTCCAGTCCAGGATTTTTTTATTTGTGTAAGATTTTTTTAAATAAGTTTCTTACTGAAGGTTTCTCTTAAATTTTGATCAAAGTACGCAAATTCTGGTTTCAATATTCTACACATTTTTCTCTCATTATTTTTATATTAATCTTAAGTCTTGTCCCACAAGGCGGGTCTCTCATATATTAGAGAAATTAAATTTTCACAATTAATATCTTCCACTTCTGGACACTGGAATTCACTAATAAGAAGATCAATGCTGAAGAATATCAATGAAGAAGATCAATGCTGACGATCTGAAGACTGCTTCCAGCGTAATAAGCGTATCGTTTGAACATATCCATTACCGGTACAATACATGTGCCACCAGATACGGATAGTTATTTTGCGGTACAGCTGATTTTAGTGATACAGTTTTCGAAGACAAAACCGAATGTAGAAACCGGCTAGAACAGCTTTTTTACTGGATCCAGTCGAAACAGTATTGTGTGAACATACAATATGAAATTTACATGCAAACGAAAGCACTGCAAAATAACTGATACAGCAAATTTACTGTACCGCACAAGAACTGTATCGTGTGAACGGGCCCTTAGTAAACAACTTAGAATGTAAACAATTTAGTGAGAGGCATCAGAGAGAATATTTTTTGAGAACAGCTGATTGATATATCATGATAAATTACGTGATTTTTTCTAACATGGTAATAATAGTGCTACCTGGCGAATTCCCAAGAGCCTGGCACAAACCGAACCTTCCTAAAATGTTAATTTTTGTTTCGATAAATTGAAATTAGAAAATTTTGTTTTTTTCAACAAAGAAATAATTGATAAAACATAAGATGAGCTTTAATTCACCAGACATATGTTTCCTAAAAGACTGCAATGCTCCGACTACACAAGTCTGCAGACAGCGTAAATAACGCCGCGAAGGGCCCACCATTTATATTTGAGAACAGCTGATTGATATATCATGATAAATTACATGATTTGTTCTTATTCTTATGTGGTAATAAAACTTGGAAGAAATGTATCCAAAATCGCACAATACTTGGTTTTTAAACGTTTATTATTCTGTTGAAAAAAAAGTTAATTTAGTTTTTTATAGCTAAAGACATTGTCAATAATGTTTTCAATACTGTTCAATAACTAAAATCCCGATCGATGCTCTCGTTTTTGAGGAGAAGGCCGCGTAAAATGTATCCAAAATCGCACAGTACTTGGTTTTTAAACGTTTATTACTCTGTTAAAAAAAAAGTTAATTTAGTTTTTTATAGCTAAAGACATTGTCAATAATGTTTTCAATACTGTTCAATAACTAAAATCCCGATCGATGCTCTCGTTTTTGAGGATAAGGCCGCGAAAAATACCTTTGCGGCCGTGACAGACAAACAGACAGACAGACAGACAGAAAGTGAGATAAGACTATTTTCGGCTTATTTAATGTATAAAACGTAAAAATAACCAAAAAATATACAATTCTGATAAATGTACAGACAAAACTCTAATTTTATTTATATAGATTTGAAAGTGAATGTAATGATTGGAATGTACTCACCCTCATCCTGATTGCTACCAATAAGTATTTCAGTGTCCTGAAAATCGCCTTCCTTGAGTAGATCGAGAGGATGCTTGGGCAGAAAAATTCCGTCAATGGTGGGAGCCGATGGAAGTCCCAGGATGCCCGAATAACTGTTCCACTGTTGAACGGAAATAATTTTGGCATCAACAGAACGCATACACGACATGACGCGGCTGGGCGCGTCGGCCAGCAGCGATGCGTTGCAACCGCAATCGTCGATCAGAGTTTTCGCGATTTCTGTCGCGCGTTCCGCTGTCATGAAACTCCACGGTGCATTCATTGTTCCCGATTGCATGATGCCGCGACGCGCCAGACCGCGTGTTATTGGCGATACCAGGTGGATGCTCACCTGCAACATCAATTAATAT
The DNA here is from genome assembly GCA_948455865.1 of Conomelus anceps. Classification (NCBI taxonomy): domain Eukaryota; kingdom Metazoa; phylum Arthropoda; class Insecta; order Hemiptera; family Delphacidae; genus Conomelus; species Conomelus anceps. The sequence continues at coordinate 30,441,957 of OX418225.1, read as the reverse complement.
TATTATCAGTTCATTTATATTATATATTAATCTCACAGAGAAAAGAAACTATAAATCATAAAGTCATCTTATAAATTTAATATGAATTTGACAAATTATGGAAATTAAAAAAAAACATACAGTGGAGATAGTTAGATAGAAAATAGAAGAATATTTAGATGGAATATATGCAACCTTGGAAGAAGATTCAGCGTATTGTTCTAAAGATTGAAGATTCAGTAAACTGGATAATAGGCCTATAAAGAGTAAAGATATGAAGATTAATCTCTAGCCCGTATATGCACGGACTAGAGACTTATTATACACGGACTACACTTTAAAACTGAGTTCTATCTTATCCAGTCTTAGTTTAAACTAAATGGTAGTTAACGGCAGTATCAAGTATCAATAAGTTTACACTAGATCTTAAATGAGCATGCATATCTTTAATTTGAACCAAGTCTAAACTATCTACAGATATGCTAAATGCAGTTTAAACTCTCATTGTGCATATTGGTACAAAGAGATTTCAAAGGCTGAAGTTAAAAAATGACTTCTAATTAAAATGTGAGTATTTATTTGATTTTCTGTACAAAATAGAATATTCTGTTTTAAAATATTATATAATAAATATATAATATATATTATATTGAAGAATATTTCGTTTTAAAACAAAAGTTTATTTTCATAGAAATTCTCCGGGTTACTCGGCGTTTATTGAAATCTCTAAGTTTTTTAATGCTTCATCGGATATATATCAAGTTCATCTTAATAGAAATAATTTCCAATACAAATCTGAAACTCTTATGACATCTTACAGTGAATATATTATCTGCAATTTATCTCAATAGTCTCCCTCTTCATATAAATATTGTTCTTAATTTTCGATATTTATTGAAGGCTAGTTCAATAAATCCTTAGGTAAATAATTTGTTACGTTTGTTAGATTCTATAAATCTTGAATTTTATACTCCATGTTGCATATCCGATATTCTTTATCGTATTGGTATTGTTATTTCAATAGTTGAGGACATTTTAATATTAATATTCTTCTCATGTAGACTGTACAGTCCTACTCAAAGTCTTGGAAGTCATTCATCTATTTATTGTTATTATGAATCAATATAATATAAACATTTTCATCCAACTGTATCTACAATAATGACTAATGTAAGAGATCTATAACAATATTGATGCCATCCTTTTGATTTTTATTTATGTATAAAAACCGTAGTTTGCCTACAGTCGGTACCTTGTGCCCTGTTCGCCTGTTTTCAATTCTGGAAGTTTTGCAGGTTTGCCGAACATTCATTTCCCTGTTTAGCTTGACATCACACAATTAATCTGATTACTGCAAGATCTACAGTAGTGTAATCGGTTTGACTGTCAATCACTGTTCTAAAGATTTTGAACAAATTGTACACAAACAAGTTGTCAGTTACTTGTATGGCTTCAACTTTTTTGCAAAATTCCAGTCAGGTTTCCGTCCACATTACAGTCTCAGGCTACCGTCTCTGGCTCGATTCTTGTTCTGTCTGGCACCTTTGTATCATCATTCCCACTCACAAATTATCTCAAACTCATGTGGACATGAACGGCGAAAGAAAAATATATTTTAATTATTACAAAATATTTTTTTGAACATTGAAGTAGAATGAATAGATGGATAGATCAATCACCATCATCCAATTCATTACCCACGCACGGGTCTCAGACCAATGTGAGCTTCATCCTCCAAAAAAATAAAATTAAGAAATAAAAATCAACTACTAACAGATCCTCCACCAGCCGATTCACCGAACAGTGTCATCAGTTCAGGCTCCCCACCAAATGCGGCAATGTTATCCTTGAGCCAGCGTATGGCCAGGGCCTGGTCCCAGAGCCCCATGTTGCCCGGTGCTTCCTCGCTGCCCCGGGGAAGATCCTGGGCCAAGTAGAGGAAGCCGAATGCGCCCACCCGGTACTGCATGGATGCCACAATGACGTCACTTGTCGCTGCTACCATGTCGGCGTCATAGACGTCCAGAGTGGCCGTTCCGCTCATGTAGCCTCCACCGTAGATCCAGATCAGTACTGGAACCTGGCCATCACAACATTTAGAATAATATATTGGTTGGTTAGAATGGATGATAAGAATGGGAGGTCTAGTGGCATGAGCGAGACTCTAGCTTTGATGATATACAAATATATTTAAAAACAAAGAATATATTTGAGACACTTATTTTTTCAAACTACAAAACATAAAATAATAATAAAAAATGATGTTGAAGATCCATCTTGTTTCCACTAATATAATAAAAACTTAAAAAACACTTTTAAGTGGAAATTATAACTCACGTTATGACTTGACGGACGTTTCACTCTGTTGTCAAGAGCATCGTCAGACGACCCACAGTACACTCGGTTGTCTGACAGAGTGTACTGTGGGTCGTCTGACGATGCTCTTGACAACAGAGTAAAACGGCCGTCTCGCCATAACGTGAGTTATAATTTCCTTTTTAAAGTGTTTTTCAAGTTTTTATTATATGTTAGTGGAAACAAGATGGATCTTCAACATCATAAAATCATAGCTTCAACTTTCATATAAAAGGAAAAGTTGAAATATTTTAACAGGCTTAAAATTAAATAATTGAATTAAAATTAAATAGAAATTGAAGTTCCAATCGTGCTGTTGTTTATCCAAAGCAAAATAGCAACACCTCCTTTAAAACAATTATTTCCTGTGCTGCAATTAGCAAAATTGACATCGCGAATAGCAATTACAAAGTTGATAATAGTTTCATATGCAGACAATGTTTCAGAACTCACCATACCGTTGATTGAGGAATGTTGCGTTTCCCTCTTACTCATAATGTTGATTATGTCAAACACACCAACTTGAATTTTATTTGTCGTCACCATTTTATTACAAACAACAGCGCCATTGCGGCCATGATTGCGATTTCCGGCCTACTTAGTCGTTTAAAATTTAAAACTTCTCTTTCTATGAATGTTGGAAATGATTCGCTTTCTTTATTTTCTAGTTTGAAAAAAATAAACTTTGGAAATCTGCTCCTTTTTTCGAATAACTCTATATAACTACAATTGAAATTCTAATATTTTTGGGAGTTTTTTCTAAAATTCTAAATTTTTCTAAAATTTTTGGGAGTAGAAGTTATCAAAGACACTTAGATATTATTATTATTGTTTTTCATTGACATCTTCTTATGCAGGATGTTTAAATCTAGGCTTTTATATATTTGTTAGGACAAAAAATACATAGAATAATGAAAATAAACAAATACAATTAACAATGTGAATAAACTTATGGATTTTAGAAAATAAACGGAGAAATAAAATAAAAATGGGAGTTTGTTTCAAATACAAGTATAAAAGGCATTCTACAGAAAATGTTGCAATTTTCAAGATGACCACACTTTTCAAGCAAAACGTTTTGAACATTATGAAAAGAGATACAGAAATTTTATATGTGAAAATCCTTTCAGATTGTCATGAATTTTGATAGTGAATCTGCATAGTACTATAAAAAAGCCCTTGATCTGTCAGAAGTGACAGCACCTTGAGAATGTTTCTGTAGACCTAGACAGTCCTCAAAGGCAACATGTTTGCATTCTGTAGATAACAAACCAGAGTCAATGAGTACGAGAGAAGAGGCAAGAAACTGATAATAAGAAGGAGCTGATGTTCCTGAAACCCCGGAAATTGGTGAGTGGTTTAGGAGTTCTATTTTTTCAGGGGTTTGCAGTAGTTTTGTCACTCTCAGTACCTTTCTTCGACCTTGAGAATACCCAGTTTCCAGTTGAATCATGTAGCCTACATGTGTCAGTTTCTTCAATATAACTTTGAAAAGTGCTTGGGCAGTAGTCAGGAATTTTACTGACATTCTATAAACTGTTTTTGTAGTTTTTATAGTGAATTTTAACCTAAACATTTATTGTGAGAGGATTTGATTTTGTTTTCTGTTACACAATTTTTCACAAGAACTAAAATACATTTTTTTCTTTTTTCATTGGAAACATACTGTACTAATTCATGGAGATAAAATGAATGATGACTGTATTGTGAAATGGTAAAAATGCTAAAATACTAGCCGTTTTATGTCGTTAAATAATCAATTTTTGAGTAACTATTATTAAATGCTTTAAAAGCCATTAATGTTTTATAGGTCATGGAAAACAAGAAATAATTGTTTGGAGTCAGGTTAGAATTTTTCACCATTTCACATTTTTTCTTCATGACTAAGAGTACAGTATATTTCCATTGATGAAGGAATAGCTATTTGTGTAACTAGAGTGCAAAGTGGGGGTTTTCTGCACCGAGAGAAACAGTTTTTTTCACGAGACGAAGGTGAGTGAAAAAATTTTCTTGAGTGCAGAAACTATACGTTGCGCTCGAATTACACATTACATTTTTCCTAGTAACGTATAAAGTAATTTAAACAAAACAAAACAGGACATACATAACTTGAAAATTCCTCACATATCTTCGAATCAAATCGATTTCAATAACTGCAGCTGTTTGTATTTCGTAGCTGAAGCAGAGTAGCCAATCTATTTTTGAATGGAGAATAGGGAATCTGCGTATTACATGCTCACTATTTTGTGTTGTTAGGTTGCAAATCTGGAGTGCGGATTAAGTACTTTCGCACACTGGAATTTACTTTCCCATATTTGTGCAGGACTATTTTGCGTACTAGTTAGTGCAAAAATAGGCACTTTTCGGGTCACTGAAGGAAAAAATTATTCAAGTTTTTGTGAAAAATTGTTTGCCAAACCAAACTTTTTAAAATTTTTATCTTTTTATTCGAGCGTTAATAAAATTTCCTTATTTAAGAAAACTAACCAAATACAAGTAAAGCACTAACCTTTGATCGTGGTTTATTCTCTTCGCTGTTAGCTCTGTGCCTGATCCTCAACCGGTGTGGCACCCATATGTTCAGGTAGAGACAGTCTTCAGATAAATTTGTGTTCGGATTCCACATTTCTTCGCCCTCAAATCCCGGAAAGTACTCGTAGCGTTCCTGGTAGCAGCTGTTGGGCAACGTGGTTGCATCTAGCACTCCATGCCAGGGATCAACAGGAACAGGCTTCCTGAATCTGAGTGGACCCACAGGAGGTTTGGCGAATGGAATTCCGGTGAAAACGTGTACCTCCCGTCCTAAGACAGTCTTCGAGACTCCTCTGACGGCTCCGCTTTGTGTCTCGACGATGAGAGGATCGCTGTGGTGAACGTGTCCTGACGATTCTTTGATTTCCTCGTGCTGGCGATCCTGCGGAAAGGACCTGCCTTCGCTTTTTCCGCTCAGCATGATCATTGTAACTACAGCTCCTATCACAGCCGCCTTCCATGTTTCTGTGCTAGTCGTTTTTGTCTCCATTTTCACAAAAAACTTGTGTCTTCTGTGTGGAAGCAAGTGAATGTCTACTCCATTAATGTTAATAGAACAGTATTCTGAAACAGAAAAATATTTTTCAAAAGTGGATTTTGAAATTCTAGTGTTCACAATAGAATACATTTCATTGAAAAAAGAAAATCTGGAATATGTAAATTCCCTCTAGAGTGAGAATAGTTAGGGACGTTCCTTCGTTAATGTCAGCTTCAGTTAATATTTGGATTGGATTAGAATTGATCTTTAATAAGATTATCTGATAAAGTTGTAGATATATGTAATTGTCGATTCAAAATGTTTAAGGATCTGTTATGTGGATCAACCTAAAAAATCGATCTATTATGTTTTTATATCAGATCAATGTTAGTAGAAAGTGTGAATGTTTCTTGTGCAGGCTATTATTACTATTATGTAGCCAGCCATTTAGTGCCTGTGCAGGCTATCCGAATGTGAAAATTCTGTTAGAAGGATACAGACAATATTATGATGCATTTCAAATTCATTTATTTGCCTTATGCACAAAACACATTAACAATGAAACAAAACAAAGAATATAGATACTTAAAATTAATATCAAATCCAAACAAAACTATTTATACATTGAATATGGCACTACTGGCAGAAATAGGACTTGATCGCCAGCAGTGAGTACAAGATTTAGGTAAGTTCAGAAAAGCAAGAAAGTGAAAAAATAAGAAAGAATGTTCTGTTTGAGATTTGTTTAATTGTTTGACATTAGCTGACAAGATTTGTTTAAAATTTATTACTCAATACATTGGTAACTCGATCATTCATCATACCCGGACAGGAAGTGTGATGAGTATTGAAGAAATAATTGATTGAGAAGAAATTGGGAAATACAAGGTCAGAGCTTGAAGCCATTCTTATCACACAGAAATGCTGTATGAAAAATAGGGAGAAATACAGTTGTATCAAACTGTAATAGTTATGTAATATCTCAGATCAACTAAGTAAATAGTATACAAATATAAATAAGGTAGTATGTAGCTGACTATTGTCCAGTTGTTCCAGGGCTCAATAGAATCAAAACTCTTGAAATCCATTTTTATCCCATTTATTTATAAAATTTAAATTCATTCATTGAACAATTAAAGTATAAGTTATCTAATATATACACGTCTTGATGCTGTCCTCTGTCGAGGAAACTCTAGCGCTCCAAGGGATTGAAAAAGAAGTAGGATGAATAAAGAAGTAATTAAATTTGTTAATAGGTTACGTCTTGTTCTAAAATTCCAGATTGATTTGAATAGGGCAACCTGCTATAGTCACGTTGTAATAAATCAAAACTCGATTTTCCTTGATTTAAACTTTTTTCCAACTCTTCAAAATTCTGTGTTTGTGTTGAATGAATTTGATTTTCACTCTATCGCTTACCTCACAACATTCTGAATCGTGGAGTGTGGCTATACGGGGAGAAGAAAAAGGTTGGATGCTGAAAATTATTAATTTTTCAAAAGATTCGAGTTGAATTATTTCCATATTGACGGAGCTGTTTGGAAAACGTCCTGTTTAGCTTCCAATCAGTGAACAGCAGCAGCAAAAGCAAATGGACTACATTGAGTTATGGGGTGCCGTCGAATTCCCTCGGGAACTGGTGCAATCGAATTAACATTTGACGTCACGCTAATAATTGTATGACTCATCTTCGTATTCATCTCATGTTTGACCTACTGACACGCTGTGATCGTATCGCTGTTAGATTCTCATCGGTATATTCTTTCACTATAAGAATAATATTTGACTAAAAAAAAAGCTTTGTCCAACTTCAGCCCATGAACTATTTTTTATCATAAACAAGTATTTTATTTAATTATTTTCATAATCAACTATAATTTTTGAGAGTTCATCAGTGATCACCAGTCAAACCTAGTAGCACGAATTTTTATGCTTAGAGGTAAAAAAAGAAATTCTAGATGTAAGAATATAACTATGGAATAAAAAATGTGCGCAATCACCAAAGTTTTTTCACTGATTGTTGAAATACTGCTATAAACTACCGTGAATGCCAATCACTCTCCTTTTTGAAATTAAACTTTGATGACAAGTCCCTAAATTATATTATTGCTCATTGTTCATTACAAATTAGTATATGATTTACTCATTTTTTTGGTGTAGAAAAATTGGAAAGATGTTCACACTCCAAATATTTTTATTTGTGTGAATTTTATGCCAAGCGGCCAAATTATTATTTTTTCACTAATATCGATACCGTATTATCTCTTAAATTTACCTCTTGAATATGTTTTGATACCGTTTGTTTTTAATTTTAAAATGTGTTATTCTGTCTGTATTTGTATTTGATTTGTAACCTCTTTTTTCCTCATATTTTAATATGTTCCACCCCGTCCGATCTTATTATAATAATTTATTTGTGATAATTTTCTCATCTATTTTTCTCAAATCCCAGGGGCTGGAACATCGCATATACGCACTTCGGTTATGATTTTCATCACCAATTTGGGACCAGTGACTTGACTTTCGTTGCTTGATGAGGGGGGCCCCCGGATATTTTTTGAGCATTTTAAAGTAATTTTTACTTTGATATTTCAATTAAAGCAATTAATTAGTTACCTGTCCAAATAAATGAATTTTAATGAAATATTTCACGTGAACAATTTTTTTTTGTAATATCGGAATCTCTAAATTACAAAATTTAATGACGGGGAAATTTATCAAGTCAATAGTATTGTGAAAAATATCTGTGAATCCACTGCTAACACCTCGAGAGGGGCAACACTTCCCTACATTCTAAGGTGCAGCTAAAATCATTTCCGAGTGAAGCAAATATTATTTTGGTACCGAGTGAAACAAATATAATTTTGGCACCTAATATATGTATTGGTTTTTCTCAGCCCATACGAATCTTACTGCTGTAGACTTGTCGCTGTATTAGGCCACCTTAGAAGGATTCATAGCAAGCTTTTTATTATTGTGATTGGAGGGTGGAATGATAATGATAGTGCCCGGTGTGTTCATGACGAATTACATTTGATATTTAAAAAATATCAGAAGCTATGTTAGAATAAGTTCCATATGGTTTGAATTAAAGTATGTTGTGAACTGTTCAATATAAGTTGAATTATAATAAGTCATCTAATAAATGCATTTTGAAAAAAATAACCAAAATTCATGCATTTTTTGTGCATCATTTTTTTACAAAAAATCACAAATCCTCCTAATCTTCTTTTTCAATTATAAACTATCTATTATGCATTGGGAGATATTTCATCTATTTAATTTGATGATTGTTAAAAGTAGACAGTGTTGTAGTGTTCCATCAGGCCTTAATCTTGAATCATTATTTATTTTTAGGTAGAATTACTGCATCACCTCAATTAAGAACTGTGACTGTTGGACGACTACTCGAGAGGACGACAACTCAAGACTACCATTCAGGTAAAATTCAGGTTTGGCAAGGACTTGAGGAGGAATTAATCATTTATATTCCTACTTTCTCCATTATTAGGGTCAGTAGCCAAACACATCATTACAGTATGTTATCCCTCAACCATTTGCTGATTCTAGTCTCTTCTGCTCCAGCTGTATTAAAAACTTCTATCGCATTATAAAAGGATATTCCAGTTATTAATTCACAGAAATACAAACATGCAACGGTCAAGGTGCCGTTATCTTAGGTTTCACAGCCGGTGCCTAAAATGAGTATTTAATAAGAAAAATTGTATTTTTAATTAATAAAAATGAGGTTATTTATCGAATTCAATGATAATGAGAATACAGAATACGTTTTGCATACAGAAACAACAATTTATTTGTAGAATAATTATGATTAAACTTGACTGCTGCAAATTTAATGAGAGACTGAATACAGAAACAATAAGTTATTTGTAGAATAATTATAATTGACTACTGCAAATTCAATGAGAGACTGATGGAGAAAATATGCATTAGTAATAGCACTTTCTCTTTGCTTTATAGTTGTTCAGTTATATTTTTTTTTTTGCAGAGTTGATGGGCGTCATACTACTACTGTTACAACGAGCAGAATAATGAAGAGTTTCTTCCCAACTCTCCAACCCAAATCACGGATTTATTTAACAATTGCCGAACGAGTGAATATTCAGTGAATAGAGCTGTGATAAATTATAAAGGTGAGTTTCAACACAAGAAGCAGTATCCAATAATATAGAGTATCACAACAGTAACAAAGGCCCCAGTGTGAATACAAATCAGCTTCCATTATAAAGCATGAAATGACTGACCGACTGACAAACAAAGCCGGAAAATGGCAATGAGGTAATCAATATGGTGGTATCTGATTAAAATCGGATTGAATTTTTAACTTCCGGTTCAACGTGATGCTTTCACCAAATGAAAATAGACTGTAATGCCGGTGAACGATAGGTTTTAACTCATTAGGGTACCTGGTATATTTAATTAATGATGATTATCATCTGTCTCATAATTTTTTTTTGATGATGCCCACATGAGTTCGAGACTTGTGCGTGAGTAATGTGGTGAATGATTACACATAACTTCGATGCCAGACGGAAGAGCGGGATTCGAACCCACGACCGTTTAAACGATAGCAAGCAGTAGTTGTGATTGTGACGCCCCAACCAACTGCGCTAAGCGGCCCGCCAATAGTCTGCATACAACTATTGCTATTTTTATTCTAGAAATCTTTGATCAACATCATTGTGAATCAATCAACATTTTTTATTAGCCACATTGTTTTATTATTAGCTAGTTCATCTGCACTTTTAACCTAGGGTTGAAAAATAACCGGTGTTTCTGCATCTGGAATGAGATTATTCAGATTATAAATAAATCGATACAGCGGAGTATCCTTGATCCCGGTCCTAGAATTAAATTAATGGTAATTATCGATTGTGATGATAAGCTTTTGCACTATTACCATGATTTTAAGCACAGAAATCTTAAATAAATAAATTACAACAAAACAACATTTCAATTGTTGACACAACTTCAATGCACACAACTACTGTGGTACTAATAAAGTGGAATTCAATGTCTAAAGGCGGATTGAATCAGTTGCTGAGCATGGGTTGAATTCCATTTTATTAGTACCATAGTAGTTGTTTGCATTATATACTGCCTTTTGTTCTTTTATGTCTGCATTTGTTTTTATGATTATTTTATTGCTAAGAATTTGAATATTAATTAATATGTGATCGGTTATTATATTCTCCTTGTACTTGTTGGTTATACTGTTCAATTTTACAAATACTGTATTTATCCGTAACATGAACTCATTCTCCACACTCAGACTGCTGTCTTTTGGGGAATATTCACAGTATGTTTTGGAAATCTATATTGTACATGGATGTGTATTTTGTGAATAAAACTTTATTTGAATTTGCGAATGTCTTACAGCTATTAGTAGTCGGAAGAAACAAAATTAAATATAAGCTATATAGAAACTAAATAAAGAATACAAAATTATATTATTTACTGAAAATTTTTTTGAGAACATACGTTCCAGCACACAAGACACACGTGTTTACTATGCTTTGGTTGAATCAGTGTTAAGATAATTATGTTGCACAACTATTCACAAAGACATGCAGTATCCAAGTGTTATATGTGTTACGCTATATAACAATTTTTTTTTTTTTGAAAATGAAGCCCACATTGGTCTTAGACCTGTGCATGGGTAATGAGTTGGATGATCGTGATTGATGAGTTGGACCTACAGTTTTAGGTGGGTTCCGAACCACCGGGAAGTGATTTTACAGCAGAGAACAGTGTCTTTTTTTGCTGGCCAATCTAATCGGTCACCGTTACAAACAGGTCCTACGAGAACGCAGCTCATCTCTATCTGATTGAACAGATACCTGCTACGGATCGCGGCTATCACTTCCCTGCAAAGTTTTTATTATATGAATATCAATAATAATTGTGTATCATTCTCGTAACAATCTCATGCTCACAGCTTGGCTTTAAAACCTTGTTTACCAAACTTTGTTTTACATAGTCTTACCCTACTATAGGGTAAGATGATATATTCTTCATCATAATTATTTTTCCTATATTTGACTCCTAAGTCCAAAATCGATAGAGACCTCTCTTGGACTAAAAGGAAGCTATTTTGTTTAAAGAATATAGAATATTTTCTTTTAAATATATATTTCATAGACACGGCACGATTGCAATAAGGCACTTTGGTTCTTGATAATCCATCAGCTAATCAATAATCCAACATATTATTCAACATAATATGTTGAGAATTATTCCAATTATATGATAAATTGTTCAACCGGTGTCTCTGCTATTATATGAGATTCTTTCAGCAGAATAGCTACTATTGAAAATTAGCGAGATGTCCATCGAAGATATTCGCAGCACCCTTAAGGAATTGAAAAGTTAGATTGCAGTAGCTGGAAAGCAATTTATTCTGGACTTTGAATAAATAGAGGAGATGCTAGCAAAAGTTTGATTCAGTGTACACTGGGGACTGGCGGCTGGAGATAGCGAATGCTTTTCACTAATAGAAAAGTTCTACAACTTCTAAGCGGTGCGATTTCGTGTGCGAACTGACAGTCGAACATGAGTTTCCTCGTTTTGTGGTTCTTTCCACACATTTTTCCCTTCCTACTTATCGTTTTATAATTTTCACACTTCACTCTTGAAGAACGCTTTCAGCGTTGTAGCTGTAATTTTGAGCTTTTCGTAATGAGGGATGAAGGAAGATAAGTATACGATGGAGAAAGAAATAAATTTTGAAGGGAGAATGAATAAATAATGAATGATTGAATGGAAGAATAATTTACACACATGTAGAAAGGGACAATCTGTTAATATCTCCAGGGGCATGTTGCATAAGAATTTAGAAATTAAAATCTTCAAGTAAAAGCTTTCATTAAAATTTGCTGTACAGAGTAGAGTTATTTTTCTTCTAAGAAAATCAACTTCGTGTCTCCCAGTGAATTATGTTTGTCAGGATTTCTTTGCTTTTTTTTAAAGCCATGTATCATATGGCACTTACAAACATACAAAGCAGCAACCTGACAACATTTTAAATTATCAACTTAACTTCTTCTCACATACCCTTTTTGACAAAATAATCCCAATTTCAAACCTCCCGCCTACTCATCCCCCCACCCCTTCCCCCTTGCAACATTTATAACCTTCAAACTTAACTCTTGCCTTAAATCAGTGTACTGTGGGTCGACTGACGATGCTCTTGACAACAGAGTGAAACGGTGGTCACGCCATAACGCGGGTCATAATGTCCACATAAAGGGGGTTTTAAAGTTATAGTGTATTAGTATGTAGTATATTAGTGGAAACAAGATCAACATCACAATAAATATGTATTTTCTTGTATTTACAAGGGACTTATAAATTATTCCCTAGTAGTAAAACTCTGAATGTTTTGTCTCAATGCCATGAAATGAATGAATAATATCATCAATCAATACAGTAGAATAAATAATCATTTTCAATTTAAACACACACACAATAATGAATATACAAAAATAACAATAATAAGCATAAAAAATGAGAAGCATAAATGCTCAAATACAATTAGAAATACACTAAAAATTTGTAGAGATGATTGACCGTTTTCCAATTATTCTGTCTTCTACTTTCAGATATATATTCTAGGTATAGCCATAGCCATACTTCAAAAATTGGTTACAAAAAAGAATCGGCTTCATTGGCATTGAGCATGGCCACAATAGCTGCAGACTGACTAAAACGCAAGAGTTATGGAGGTGAAGTATACTTAGAAAATAAATCTTGTATATTGGATCTCCTCTCTTAAATTTATTGCATGTAATGTTACAAAAGCAAGCAAAGCAGTTATTTACGCACATAGAACTACGTTATTCTACATAGATCCATTTATGATCGTACGTGACTTGAAACGCAATATGCATTCTCTTGCTCTCTTGCGGTCTCTTTTCTCATGTCTTTGTCACTCTTATTTTTCAAGTCTGCATCTCTCTCACTCAATTGATTTCTCGAGATTTCTACATTTCTCTTGAACGATCAAGGTCTATTCCAAGCTTTCTTGAAAATTCTCGAAGTGTCTGGTGAGCTCCAATTCTTGGAATGATACAACTACAACAGCTATATAAAGGAGTCCACGTGAACCAGTGAGTGAGTTTTCAAACCTGCGTGACAGATTGTATTACACATCTCGTGTCAGTGGAGTAAACAGTGCTCTGTTCAGTCTTTAGACAGTGTCAAGTGCAGAGACAAGTGTTTACTGTTTATGCAGCTTATTGATAGTTTAAAGACGTTGTGTTAAGTGATATTATTTGGGACTGTCAAATAACGAATTGGACTGTGTTTTTGTAAGTGATTAGTTGCTATTTTTTTATAATTTCTTTCTGCATTATTGTACAGTTTATTGGACTCTTGTTTCTCAATTAATTATTCATTTGTACAGTTTATTGGATTCTTGTTTCTTTTATTATTGATCAGCCTGTAATTACTTATTCATTAATTCTTGTAAATAATTACTGAAAATAGCTATTAGCTTGTCATTTGATGATCTGTTTTTATTTAATTAATTGAACTTACAATTATTTTGTGTAAATAAAGTGCAAGTGTGAACTTTAGTGTTGTCTGCCTTATTTTAGTTATTAGAGCCCGTAACAGTAATTTAGTGCATTCAATGAGAGCTTTAAAGTTTTATGAAATCTATAGTTTCAGAAATCAACATAGCTTCTAAAAGGTTTCAACTCTCTAGCGTATCACCATAGTTTCATGAATTCCAACGCCTCAATTTCTATTGCAATTCCGTGATAAAAATTTATGTTCAAACCAAAAAATCAAATAAAATACTTTTTATTTGTTATCGAGAATACACTCATACAAATAGAAGTTGCTATCCGCATTACAATAAAAACTCTACAAAAGAGAGCATACAGGAAATTATAATAATTTTTTAAAATTTTTATAATACAAATTTATATTAGATCAATGGTTGAAAAACAAAACCTTACTCAATTGAAGAGCTTCGAAGCTCAGATATAGTGAATTTAAAATTCTCATAAATAATAAATGTTTATTGTTGTAAGTACAGTATAAGTAATATTTTTATTGACTAGACTTTATGTATAAGTAGCTAGAAAGTTGTTGGAATAGAATAAACAATATGTTTTAGGTGTAGCCTACTATCACACTGCACTTCTATCCCATCTCTGACTTATCACTTCTTCATCCATCAGAACATCATAAATAAATAACTTTGTATTATCACTCACCCCCTCACCATTACCTAGGCTTAAATTACTTGTTCAAAGTTGCCTTTGTAAATAAATGAATAAATAACAGGGATTGATTGCTCAGGGAGTGATTGTCCGCTTTCTAAATGCGGTGCTCATTCAGTATCTGTTTCACTATCACTTACCTGGTGGTTCGGAGCCCACCTAAAACTGTAGGTTGTCCATCTATAGCATCATTATCATTCATTCATAACCCTTGCACAAGTTTCGGACTCATTTGGGCATCATCAGCACGAAAAAAACACAAAAAACAATCCCAATATTATTGATAAACGGTTTACCGACAGAACAATCGGTTTACACGTTTAATGACCACAAAATGGAATTGCAATGAAAGGTTTCAGCTGTAAGTTTCATTCACATTTCACAGGCCGCCTAAAGATAGATTCTATTCCAGTCCGGATGGTAACAGAACATTACATGGATAGGAAATCCAGTTTATCGACCAGGGAATTAAAATTACAATGAATAGACTGTGGATAGAAAGAGAAAGGCAACAGTTATAAGTTGAATAGAATCTAGTTTTCAACAGTCGATGCAGTTATCGATTTATAAGACGCGCCCCTCCCTGTATTTGTCAAGGTCGTATACAAATAACTCATTAAAGACAATTGTTTTCTTGTTGTGAAGAAGCGCCCTCGCCCTCTTCCGATATGAGACCTGTCATTGCTTGTTATCCCATTAATAATCAATCCATCATACTCTTTCACGTAAATAATATTTTATAGGGGCGTTCCCAGGAAGTTCAAAAACTGAGGTTTATGAATTATTATACAGAGCTATTAAAAAATAAACAAATTTCAAACATTTATTTCTCCCAAACTACACAAGATAAACTCAATTTTAACTTTCAAAGAAAGAGGGAAGTTTTTCTTGATAAAACTTGTAAAAAATTTGATTATGAAGAAGAAATTATGAGTAATCCAATATAAAAAACAATAGCCCATTAACCCAATAACCAATAGCATAAAACACGCAGATTTTAGAAAATCGGCTTCTATTGATTAATTATAATCTGTTTAGTCTGTGTGATCTGTTATAGTGATTTATCTAATTAAGAATCTGTATTGAATTGAACGTAAAAATTTGCACGTATTTTTACCATTTCCATGTGTTTAGATTAATTTAAGTTCCAATTCTATGAGGTTTTTTGTTCGCTCATATATTGGGTTAGTCGACACTTTTTCTTTGAAATGAAATTCTCTAAAAATCTTGTTGAAAAAAACTACAGGTTTAAAAATTGTACAATTGACTGTTTATTTACTCCATACCTGAAAAATGTATTGGTTGAGTCATTGAATGAGTTTATTCATGAGAATCAACAGTCCCACATCTTTAAATCTGTAACTTATATAGGATATCCAGAACCATATTTATTCGTTTTATTTTTTTTATTTGAATGAGTACAACAAGCTTTATGAAGTGTTGGTAATTCTATGCAAAACACTCTGTATGTTTCACAATGATGAGAAAAGAACATAATTGCGGAGAAGAGGACTTTTCCTTTCTTCAACACTGGAGAAAGACTTCCTCCACATTCCCCTGTGCTACTTATTCCTCGCCCTCCTAAATAAAAATATATTAACTCCTTATATCTACAGTAACAAGGTGGACAAGTTTTAAAACCTAAAGTGCTCACATAAATAATATATTTTTATAGTAATTTATTTATTGCGCTTTTTTTCTTACTTGTTTAGTTTCATTTCTTTTTCTTTACATACATTAGACTAATATTCAATTTCCACCATAACCTCCATTTTCCCTATTCTTGTTTTCCCTAATTTCTTCTTTTTTGTAATTTGTATAATTGATTTCCATTTTGTAATTTTTTAATTTATATTATGTTGGCACCTGCTGAAAAACCCACAAGGTTTAGCGGGACTTTTATTTGGAACTTGTAAATAAATAAATGATTGATTATGAATTATTTTGGAATACTTAGGCTGTTACTTGTTTAAACTTAATGAAAGTGGAAGTTGTTGATTGTTTTATAAAAACTTATGAGAATTATTGTTCCATCCTCTCGTAAAACGACGGATAACAATAGAACTGTGATCAAAATACGCCTTATCTTATTGAGTCTTTTATTAGCTGTATTGAATGCGAACAACAGTTGATTCAATTCAAGTCTAATCGCTCACACTTAATTTTATGATTAACTAGTGACCAGTGCTGGTGATCATGATGATGGTTATTTGGTTATGATGACGATGAATCTCAAGCGAAACTGATTGCATTGCTTCCCACGTAACTCGTTGGGAGTGTAGTAATCTCATAAATACGATTTTGAAAGCAAATATCACATTAGTTTCTGTATGGACTAATCTCATACTCAGGCCGCTCAAATTAAATAATAATCAATGTTGTATTTTGTCCTTGAATTATGGACTATTTGTGAAAATTCTGACCTGTCTTGTCTTATCTATGAGATACTCGTTGGAGCAATTGGCAAGCTTTTATTTGTATTTGTGCCGGTATCATTCTGTTTCTTCTACTATTGAAGTAATGTTGAGAAAAGTTTTCCATATACTGTGTAAAATTTTTGAAAAGCAACACACTGTTTGAAGGACTGAAGAATCTTAAGTATCTTAAGTCAAAATTACATGTTGATTAATTGGGAACTAGTTAGAAGCCGAACTCAATCAATTTCAGTGATACCCGCACTGTAACAATGAGCACCCTTCCCGCGCAAATTCTACAAAAAATGCATGAATCTTTGAATAACACATAACATGTAAAAAATGTGGATATGGTCTTCAAGCCATCACAATCAACCTGGAAATGAATTGAATTGGAAAATATTTTAATCAGAACTCAAAGTGCAACATTTAGGAAAAATATTCAAATTTCAAGATTTTCACAAGAGAAACTGATTTGAAAGAAACGAGAAGTGATTTTTTCTTTTCAAGATAATATTTTTCTGTTTTAATTGAAATTTTAACAATCCTATGATTACTAGGGACTGTTACTTGCTATCTGCTGTCTGCTATTAATTAAAGGCCAGGCTATTATTGATTTTCCTCCACCCCTCTTATTCCTTTTCCCATCACGTGTATGACCAGTTTTTTCCGTTTTCACTTCCTCCTTATTCTATTATTTTTCCTCTTTATTTTTTTCCTCCTCCAACTTCGCTCTATCATTCTGCTTCAGCTTCTTCTTTTTCTTCTACTCTTTTTATTTCCCCTTTTCTTTCACCTACTCCTCTTCCCACCCACTTCTTATCCTACTTGTTATCTTGTTGTTGTTCTCCTTATTCTCATTTTCTTATCTTCTCCGTCCTCCATATCATTCTGCACTCATTTCTTATTATTCTTCACTTGCTTCTCCTTAAACATCCATGTTCATTAATAAAAATCAATGCAGTGTAGGTGCAAGCTTATCAATTTTCAAATCAAAGGTAACATATTGTATTAGTCTGTGTCCAAAATGAAGAATATTCTCAGTTCCTTCTCCATGGGTTGTGTCAAAAAGAGTTTGAGAGCTGGATTTATAAAATACCGGCCCTTTAGGCTCCACCTGTGGTGCGGGCCCTGTGCTTGTGGTTTGAGGGGTATGAAATACCTTCCAATGAAAGGGAGGTCTGGAAAAATTTGAAAAATTAGGTGCAAAATGATGATTTTTAAGGGAATTTGTGTTAAATATTTTGTATTGTCTAGCCTGAAAACATTAATGCTTTGTCAGTTATAATGTTTGTATCCATATGGATGAGAAAATTTGAGACATTAGACAACTTTAATATCTTTAATTTATAACTCAGGTTATTTCAGGAAATGATAAGCCACAAAAGTAAACATAACTTTAACATTTCAATGTACAGAGTGGTAAGTCAAAAAGTAAAGTTCAAGTCAATATTAAGTACTTATGAATTAATTTTTTGTCATAAATTTAATTTACTTCAAATCATGTTCTCTTCAGTCAATCTTGCTGATTGGTTTCCATCTAAGTTTCTCTGGAATGGAGCCGTTTATGATTTTCTCATGGTTGACTTGTCTCAGGATGTCATGTTCTGTTCTAAGCAAGGCCAAAACGTTTAGCCTGTCTTCTGACATAGAGGCCCGGTGTCTTTTCTTGATCAGCTTCAGCTTAGAGAATGATCTTACTGCAGAGCAATTAGTCACCATCAAGGAAAGGTACATCAGCACCACTTCTACATTAGGAAAGCAATCTTTTACATTGTTCTCCAACATAAGTTGATACATCTACCTTTCTCTAATAATGTACTTTTCAGTTTTCTCATATTCATTTTGAAACCAGTTGGAAAAATTCTTGAATTGTAAAACTTTGTTGCCCAATTCTTCATGGTAGCTGTTTACTAACGTTTTTCTTGCTGATAATACCTCATTATTAGCGAGTATGTTCAAGTTAAGGAATCCAAACCTCAAATTGATAAGTTTGTATGCTTGCAGCCTCTTTGTCAATGCACATTCAAGTTCATCTATGACTGTAATGAAGCTTTGGGTCCAGAATGTATCAGATTGGCTTAGATCAACTTCCAGAGCTTTAAACAGACAACAGGAGCTAAAAGTACATTTGCTTTACATTTATGTTCCAATTCAAGTTCATATTCTAGACAGTCAGTTAATTTAATAGCTTTCTGCTCATATTCCACAAAACTTTCTCATTTACCTTGAATCAGGTTCTCAAAGATTTCAACAATGATGCGGCTGTGTTCACATCGATTCTAGGGTTTTGTAAAGATTCACTAGTTTTATTTACTTGACCCAAAATATTGTCCCAAAAAACAGCATACAGCTCTGTCTCAAACTTGTTCATTTTTCAAACTAACCCAGAGCAGTCTCTGAGTAGTTCCCCAATGGGCCACTGGTTGTGCTGCTAGTACTACCACCAGCAAACTATCAACCTTTCTGAAGACAGTGTCTCCAATATTGGAAAACTCATCAGCCAATCACAGTGTAGCAACCTCATCCAGGTGGTATAAAAGAGGGACTCCTTGGGCCCAAAAGAGGTACTTGTTCTCTAGACCACTACTTGGATGTATCATAAAGTTAGAGCCATCAGAGTAGAGTTGGATACCACTCTGGAGAAGAGCCACAGCTGTCTGTGAACAACAGGAGTTGTGTTTTATTCTCTACCCTAGGCTGAGGGTGTGAGCTGGGAGATGTGTGTAGCACTGATGCCAATGAGCAAACCAATGGCTTGGGACTTCTGGCTCAGCAACTGTGGAGGAAGTGACTGACCTGCTAGTGGCAAACTCAGCTGACTGGCTGCTTGTCAGGGATTCGCCAGGGAAGCTCCTACTCTTGGGTATTTATGCTGACTGGACAGCTCTGAAACCTAGTGCTGAGTTAAGGAATAGGGTTTGCACTCTTGGAGTCAGAACAGCTGACTCCCTTCTTGAGCACTGCAGCTCAACTCAGCCTGGGTACTAAGGAGAGCAATGGTCTGGGGAAGTGGCCTCTGGTCCTGCTGCCTTGCTCAAGACCCTCCTTGAGGTGCTTGAAGAGACCTGGTGGCTCCTCCACCAACTGGTCTCACCACTGCTGATGGCGCCAGCCCAGGCCTCAGGATGACGCCCTACCTGGGCAATCAGGAGGCTGATTCTGCCTTGCTGTACAGCAAATCTAGTGCCAGTAGCTGTGCTACCGCCTGATCCGTGGCCTTTGCCTCAGGAGGCAAATACTCTAGCCCTTTTCATGGCCCCTCAACACAATTCAACCTGGCCCTTTTCAGGGCCAATCCAGTGAGATTAACTATGACTTTTTGGTCGCTCCATCAATAATCCAATATGAGCTGGTTCTAAGCAACCTGCCATCAACTATTATGGGTTATTATTGTTGATATGACAGGCCGCTTAGCGCAGTTGGTTGGGGCATTGCAACTTCTGCTTGCTGTCGTTTAAGTGGTCGTGGGTTCGAATCCCGCTCCACAGTCAGGCATTTATGTGTAATCATTCACCTCATTACCCATGCACAAGTCTCGGACTCATGTGGGCATCATCAGCAATAAAAAAAATAGAAAATATAACCTATTATTAAGTATACTAAATACAATGATTGTATAAATATTATGTTAATGTAATATACCGAAGTGATGAAATGGAAAACAAATTCTAGCACTTGTTTTATCTTTGCAGATTTCAATTTACCATGCTACGAGCTCATTGCCTGGGATACAATAATAAAAATTATTGAGATGACTTTTATTTGTAATCTGGATGACAGCATACTGTTAGTAAGATAACCCATGTGGCATCGTTAATACAGAATTATTTCAATTTCAATAAAACAAATATTTATTAATTTGCACGACTACTATGTGGTAAGAGTAGTTGCGATGTTGTCAATCATACTGCTGTCTTTAAAGTAGTGCCAAATCTACATGACTAGAGAGCTCAAATGACAGCTCTGTGTTATCTTTGCATTTGATTTATACTTTGATAATATGAATTGAACACTTTTTTGCAGAGTCAAATTTGTAATAGACAAGTTTTCTCAACTGCCTGATTCCAGGATCTTACTTCATATCAGTGTTAAACTAATATTGTAGATCCAGGATAGCACTTGTCTCTCCAAAACTGCGAATTAGTTACCTTGTAGGTCTTAATAGACACTTGGTGATCGCAGGGTTGTTGGTAGGAGTCCCCCTCGTCATTTAACAGTTAGTTTATGTCAGTGTATGGGTCAATAGAATTTCTCCTATATCACTTAGTCATTTACATTTTTATAAATTGTGGTTGTGATTACATGACTACTATGAATTACCTTTATTTGTGATTATTGCATAATCTATCTGTAAAGCGTCTTGCTCAAGGCTTAAAATTTTATCTTCAACAAAATTCAGGATAATGATGTGGAATTCGTAGTGATATTCCATATTCGCTGATGTAACCCACATTAGCACGAACCTTGCTAAATATTTCAAAACGGCAAGGAATGAGCTATACAATACTGAAATAAAATTGGAACTTGAACTTTGAAGATTTTCATTATAGCTAATTATTTATAGTTATTCCATCATAATATTTCTCAATTCATACATCTATTAGTTAGCCTTTTACATAAATAATGAATATGTATTAGTTATATGTATTGTGAAGCACGTATACTTTACTTCTCAATATTTCACTTCCATTTCAAGCCCTGTAGTAAAAATTCATATCTTGATCATCTTATACTAACAGGAATTTCAACCGCAAAAAATGTATTAATTAATCGACAAGAATAATATATCCTTCTAGTTATTGGTATACTGTAGCTTATTTGGTCTTCAAGGTGGATGGCATTTCCATTACTTCAATAATAGTGTAGTGAACAGTATTTTTTTTAATATATAAATTTAAAACTATGGTACATACGAATATAAAGACTTAATTAATTGTGAAAATTGCAGTAGGCTAGAAATATATTAGACAAATATCAATGCCGTTAAAATTAAAATATAGAATTCTCAATTATTCATCATTTTGACATCCCATCATTAATCTGTATCCTTTAATATTTCATATATTTATAGTAGTCACTGATTCTTGAATACGAGTAGGCTACAACTCGTGTGTAGCATTATATGTAACAAAATTGTACTTTTCATTGTTGAATGCAAACATTACTTGTTTCGATTATAATCTGAGTACAATAACAAAGTACAGTAAATCTATTTATAATTATTGAAGCATTATATTGCAAAATTTTTATGAAAAATGCCGCATAAATCTGCTATAAAAACTCTGCAAATCAATAAATGATGTAAAAATATTTTATTTCTAATTTTTTATTTTTTTCTCCCAGGGACCTGAAAACTGAAAAATGATACAAAGATATTCTATCACCAATTCTTTCTTTTTTCTCCCAGGGATCTACAAACGAAACTGCTCTGATTGTAAAAAAACTACATTGGACTAACAGGCCGCGCATTCAGACAACGATACAAAGAGCATTTACAAGCATTAAATACAAAAACCGAATCTACCTTTGCCGACCACATCATTCAAACTGGACACACTTTTACTGACATCACTACCAACCTACATATTCTACTTATAAAACTTGAAGGACATGAACTTAATACCTATGAACAATTTGAAATACACAGACACACCACACACAATAAACCAAATATCCTCAATGATCAATTAAATTCTAAATCACACAAACTTTTCGATCACATTCTACAAAACCGCAATAATTCTTCTAACCAAAACCGACATTGACGATCAAGAATGCTGTTGAAAATGAATCAACACGATTCGAAAACGTTTCAGCCTACGTGAGTAAATTATTTATCTATTCCTAATTAAAAAGTTAATACCAATTTTTTATTTGAAATAAATGTTGTATAGTGATGATAATATGAACAAATACTGTTTTTTGTATATAGCGGTCTGAATCTCGATCCATTTCATTATAGTGTGATGGCCAGTTATTATATAAACTGTATTATAATAATTTATAATGCTGAATACTAATGAATTCCCTCATGGAATGCAATCCTTATATTGATATTACTTATATGCTTGTATTAGCTATACTTCATTTAATATGAGAACATCTGGTTGCATCTATAACATATAACATAGTTGCATCTATATATATATAACATATGTTCTAGCATATACTATCTAGTAGGAAATATATTTTTCAATGACGTGTAAATGTATAATTCTCTAGCATAATATTCTAGCATACTTCACGATGTAACATTTAGTATCAAGTTTATTACTCAAGGATGTGTACTAGTATAATTCTGTAGCATAATATTCCAGCATACTTCACAATATAAAATTTAGTATCACATATATTTTTCAAGGACGTGTACTGACCTTCGTTTGTTGGGGAGGAGATATCGGTTCAGGTTAGGTCTGCTTCCTCAGGTTCAGGTATCGAAGTCGTCACAAATCGGTAGCCAATTACAAATCACACTAGTTGTAGATTTTATCACAGCCCGTGCTTGCACGTAATAGTCAATATGAGCCGGTTTTGTTGTGTCTTAAGTGGTTTTCCAGCGTGGACCGGGCGAAGCAACAACTTGGTAAGGCATCTGTTGCAGACCTGACGGACGGAAAAACACCATTTTACGCACTATAGAAAGATTTTGAGGGTGATTTAGATTGTTTCCCGCCAAGAAATGAGTGAAAACTGTCGGCTAGCGAGGCGTACGGTTTTACTGTTTTGATGTGTATGTAGCCTACAGTCTAGACGGGTCGATGTTCTGGGAAGAACTGCTGTGGGAGTGAGAAAGAATACGGATTGTTGATGAGGTGTGGAGAGGGAATGCCCCTCGCATCCCTGACGCTCATCACTTGGAACCTCTTCTGCGCATGTGCAGGCCAAAAGGTCGCGTTTCCCCGGTAGGAGGGTCGCGGCGAAGAGCTTTTCCGACCCGGGTAGAGAGACGACAGCCGCGTATGAGGTCTCCGGCTTTTCCACAGCCCAGCGAGAGGTGGGGGATGATTTTTCCGAGCGATGGGTTGATGGGTACCCGGTACAGGCACCGGTCACACGTAGTCACCCGGTGGGCAAGCCGGAACTTGTTGACCAGTGTGACAAGGCCCGTTTCTATCATCTCATCCCTGCAACTTCAGTTCAACCATGACCAGATGCAAGCTTTATACTAAATATATAATAGGCGGTGTAGACATTACGCTGTTGGTTATTTAGTTCCGGCTTAGTTAACTTCTTTTAAATCCCTCAAGCTGCTCTGTACGTAATAGATACAATATACTTTACCAGTATAAAAAATACTTATCTTTAAAAAACACATCCATAGAAAAAAGTAAATGCTCTCATGTTTCGTTTTTTCTGACACTGCTATTCTCAGGTGGAACAGATACCGCTTTTGTAAACAATTTTAAATCACACTAGTTGCTTATCTCATGTACTGTCAGTAGAAGAAGTATCTCATCTATCGATAAAAAACAATCATGGAAACAAAACAGAATTATTCTATGGTTACATAATATAGTCTAAACAAAGTTCGCCGGTGGGAGTCTACTAAAAATAGATACAGCATAAAGGATATAATACTAACGATTGTAAAATGGATTTCAAAGAAACACAAATAATAAAACATGTTCACAAAATTTAAATAGGCTATTAGTAGAGGAGATTAGATGAATGATTGTGGGAGATAATAGAATTCATAGACAAAACTAGGCTGATAAGATCAATAGCTCATTAGTGCAGCTAAATTCAATAGGACCTGTTCGAATTAAAATCTAAACCGAGACGCTAAAATTCTCTGAACGAATAAATTGATGGAGCCAGCTGCTAACTTCCGTCATCTTTATTTCTGCAATGGAGCATATCTATAAAATTTCTTTTCTTCTTTTTAAAGAAGACCTGGAATAAAGATTATTCCTCATTGCAGTCAGTTTATTCCTGGTGCTGTCAAGATTCATCTTAAAACACTCTGTTTAATGAAATGGGATGAAATCAGAAACGCATGAGAAAAGTAGTTGGAAGTTCAGGCTTATGTTTGAAAAAACACCGGCAGGAAAAGAGAATACATATAGAGGGTTGAAAATGAAATCAGCCAGAGAGATCTTGTAACGTGCGTGAACTGTACTTTGAGCTTGGCCATGATAACATTGCGTTAGGTGGGGTCTCTGTTCTCTCTTATTTCTTATTTAGTGGTTTACATACATTCGACAGAGTTTGACCCAACTTGTGGGCATACACATGCTACACACTTGCATACTGTATACTTTATGCCACCCCATATTTCATTCCTACCAGTTTTTTTGTATTTTCTACACATTTTCTTCCTCTTTTACCACTCCTTTTCTCTCCTTCTTTTTTCCACTTCAATTCTCTTTTCTACACTTCTGACTCCTATTTTGCCATTGCAATTCATGGGCCTATAGGTTTGATTCCTCCATTTCTCATTCTCCTCTCTTGTTAGTTCATTTTGCTTCTCATTTTTCTCTCTCTTTTTTACTTCATCAAATTTCCCCTCTCCCCCTGTTATCAACTTTCTCATATCTTCTCCATCCTCTTTTCTTCTTTTATTTTGTTTATCCTGTCCTTCTGCCCCACTTCATTTTTATTGGGTTTGCTTTCCCACTTTTTCCTCTTTGCACGTATTTGTTGCAATCTTCTCTTTTTCAATCTTTTATAATAAATTTGCATTTTTTCATGTTCAAGTTTGGCTCTCCTGAAAGTTTTCAATGTGCCAAAATCTCATTGATAGTTTCTCAATGAATTAAATCTATTTATTAAATACATTTATTTATTCGTGCTGTAAGGGTAAAGATAAAATTACTTTACTTACGTGAATTTACAAATTTTCATTGTGACTTAAAAAGCTTATTATTAACAGCACAGTGGATTATATATGAGAAAAAATTTGGATATTAACAATAAGATTTTATGTGAAGCATTTATGTAACAAGGGCGAAGTCTGGACAAAATTTCGTCCATTCAAACTTAACCTTGAAAACTTAGAACTGAGAGACTATAATAATTAGTAATAGTTTTAATACAAATTGAAAAATTCTGAAGCGATTGAACATAATTGAAATGGTATTTTTTTTCATATTTGCTGAAAAATACAGATGGGATATTTAAAAAATGAAAGATGAAGGTTGTAATGCAGTTGCTCTATGGTGGAAAAAATGCAGTCATTCAATCCAAAAGATATCTCTTCAATGATGAGATGAAGCCCACTCGACTCTCAATGCACGTAATGGAATTTGGAATTGCGTTCCAAGCTCGACAAGCACTTACAACGAATGATGTAGTATAGAATGTAGTACGGTGTTCGATATCCAAAGGGTATTAACCCCGGTTCTAGTATGTGAAACATTATTCTGTCTGCCTTCAGACACAAATTTGAAAATCGTTTTCAAAGTAATTAGGTTTGCCGTATTTGAAGATTTCTTTGACAAGCTTGATTATTCTGAATAGTCTCTGATCTGGGAGTTTAGAGTTGAGCTTGCAATCTGGGATTTAGATAATGGGTACCGAATACGTACGTAGTTGTTCGAGAGTAGACATCAGTAGTTCTGACTGCGCTGCAGTCTATCATCCAGAATGACTGTCATGTCATTTATTACAGAATTACGGTACAGGAAATGCGGAGAGATGAGAGGTCATCAAGAGTCAGAGAATTCAAGAAAGAAAAATACATCTTTTAAATTAAATTGTTTGGTATGAGTCTTTGTCTGTTCTACACATAAAATTTTATTCAGATAAATGTACATAACTGGGCTATTCTCAAATTTCTCTCATTCCTTCTCAAGTGCTCGTTTTCCTTTCTCTCATTTTCTTTTCTATCTTCCTCCATCATTTCATTTCATAAGAAATTCCCTGTATCTTTTTTCTACACTTTCAAACATTCCTTCCTTTCCTGTATTGTTCCTATTCTTCTTTCTTTATCCTCTATTTTTCTTTTCAAAATTACTATTGTTTGTACAATTACTCTTATAATATTAGTTCTATAGATTATACTTTTTTATACTGAGAATAAATTCCATATTTGAGTGGCAGAGAGGACATTTGTTTCTAACTCCGACCTAAATTATGAGAGTTGATTAATCAGTCAATCAGTTCTATGTTTGATTTATTAAAAATTTTCCTGTTTCTTTTTCTTTACTCTTCTTACCTTGACATTTCATCAGACTTGTTGCTCTCACCCTCTATTCCCCTCTCACTCACACTTTCCGTCTTCATTTTTATCATCCATCTTCCCCTCTCTTCCACACCCACCGCAATTATATTATCTTGCTTTTCCTCATTCTTCTACCCTTTTCATCCACCTCTTTCATTATTTACTTCTCCACTCTTTCTTGTCATATCAGGGTTGCTCTTTCTGTTGCACTTGGTTGTGTAGATCAAACATTTCTGAGTTCCCTCCAAAAATCTGTCACCCTTTTCCTCCTCGTCACCCGATGTCGGGGTCACCCGGGTCACACATGACCCTTTATAGCGGCGCAGTGCTTAGCTCCGGTAGTCGGGGCACGTGCTCGCGTGCTCCTGTCGTCGCAGTCCGCATTTGGACGTGATGATAAGGGTTGGTGGAAAGGAAGGTTCTGGGGGGATCAGGGGACCCCAGATGGGCTCCTACCGGACCCCCAGGAGCAGAGACCTAAGCCTACCACTACTGAAGCACCACTAACACACTCGCATCACTCCGAACGCGCCTTTTCCCGGGGTAACCAAGGGTAACCAAGGCCAGAAAAGGTACACGTCAGGGTCTGTTGTACGTTTACTATAGTAGTATTGGTATTGGGTGGGGGTACGGAGGGAGGTATCGTAGTAATCTGCGTAGTATTGGGTAAACGTACGCGAAAATACTGGAAAGAGAGGTAGGGAAGAAGACAGAGATAGTGGAATAAACTTGGTAAAGTACCTGTTTAGGATGGTGTTGGGGAGGGGGTGAACTGGAGCGTATCACGCCGGTCTTTCTCATCATAGCCCTCCCCTTTATGTAAACCCCTCTCAAACCCCTCCAAATAGACACCATTTAGACACCTCGTGCCCTCTCACACATGCACACACCTACACACACCATAGCAGGAGCTTCCACAGGTGACCTTGACTCTATGCTAACGGGGACCCGGCTACGCTCGTTTTCCAAATACCCTCCAGTCGTCGTTGTCATCATACGTGAAACTCCTTTTTTCTTCTCTGTATGTGCTCAGCTCGGTTTTATCATACATTATCATCTAAATAATATTACCTGTTGAATGATGGTCATGGAACCATCCAACCATTTCGCACAAATGAAAACGGATTGTATAATTCATGTCTGTCTTATCATATATTATCAGTAATATATAATGTAATATGAATAATATTCTTGTCTGTATAATAATGACCACGGAATGGTGAATAGAACTAGGATGTATCTAAAAGTTTGTACAAAAAGGAGTGTATTCAAGGCAGTTGTCATTATAAATTATATTGCCATTGAATTCAGTCTGTTGTCATTATAAATTATTATTTCTCTGGCTTATAACCCAAGAGCAAAGGCATTTATTTAAACACAAAAAATAATCTACAATTAGTGAGAAATATATTCAATACTAAATTTTGATTATCAGCTTAAGCATCCCACTTTAGAAACTATGCATGTGTTGGGATGCGAATATCAGTTTAGCAGCCAAAATGAGAATTAATCCGACCTAAATGTAACATAAACATAGAATATAACGAGTATTATATAATAACAAAAATATAAATATGAAAAGCAGGTAAAAGGAAAATGTAAAAAAAGTAAAAAGCAGGAAAAGCAGGTAAAATCACAAAACGAATAACAATAATATTTTTCTATTGCTGATGATGCTTACATGAGTCTGAAGCTTGTGCGTGGATAATGAGGTGAATGAATACACAGAGATGCCTGGCGGGATTCGAACTCACTATCGCTGAAACGACAGCAAGCTGAATTTGCGACGCCCCAACCAACTGCGCTAAGCGGCGCAGTATATATGTATTATATTATATAATATATTCATAATATTACATAATATGAATAATATATTATTAAATACATAATAATTCCCCACTTCTAGTAATGTCAATGTTAATTAAGAAACATTTGATACTTTTTTTTAATTCAAGATGTTCTTATCTCTTACGTTGGCAGTATATTAAAAAAAAAACTATATTAAAAATTGTACCCGACTAAGTATTATTATTCGGTTGATATAATAATGATAACGAAGTGAAGCAGGTTAATAAATTTTTAGAATGTGTCCAACCAGTCAGTTGACTGCACAAGAACGAGTGTATATCATAGTGCACAAATCGACAGCTTTGGTTTTGTACTGCTAGATATTAGACACTAGAACCTATTATAAATGCCACTGAATGTGTTATTTTTGTTGCTGAAGACGCCTAAATGAGTTTGAGATTTGTGCGTCGGAAATGAGGTAAATGATGAGACAAAATATGTCTGGCTGGATGGGAGTTGAACCTGTGAACCCTGGAGTAGAAATCTTGATAGCAACACAACGGATTACAACTGTCGTTTGGGATACATCTTCTCTATATATAAAAATGAATGTCTGTCTGTATGTATGTATGTATGTATGTGTGTTCCCTATAGACTCCAAAACTACTTGACAGATTGGCATGAAACTTTGGGAATATGTTGTGTGAATATTGGGGATGGTTTCTGACCATAAATTTCAATAGGGGAGCTAATAATTATTATTAATTAAACCATTTTATAGACCTAACCTACTGAACTTGCCAGCCAAACAGCTTAAAGGAACAGCTGATATAAGTCAACAGTTTTTAATCATATGGCAGGCCCCTTAGTGGCGTTATTTACGCTGTCTTTGAACAGCAAAAGACTTTGCACTTTGCATGTAGGCTACCGTACAGTTGGAGCCTTGTAATATGTAGGAAACATACGACTGGGTATGATGAAATGTAATTATGCCAGGTTGATGACATCTGTTAACCAATGCAACTAGAAATTTGAAATGCAGCCTCAGCGGGAGGTGGCGAATAATAAAATAAAACAAAACCTAGCTTCTACCCTTATAGTCATAGGAGGTTTAAATTTGAAATGTTTCTTCATTCTGAGGTGGTGATTAAGAAAACAACGAAGCCTCTATGATCAGCTGGAAGAGCCCTAGGACTAACTTCTTTCCTAATTTGAAATGTAACCTCAGCGGGAGGTGGCGAATAATAAAATCAAGGAGAATTTTTATGAGAATGCAGCAACGCGCGTTGGGCCAGCTAGTTATTATATATTTTCTTCATGAAAATCAGCCGCCTTAGCGAAGAAGTTTAGCTCATATTATTTCAACTTGAACTATGGTTTCAACCGAGTATCCATGTCTCTGAAACCTATTCGTGGAATATTTAAATTAATATTCCTCAATTGAAAAGAATGGGTAAATGTACTTTGAAGTGAATTTTCTAGCGAAACTTAGACATAACCTTAAATTAGAAATTAATTTGTGGAGAAAATAGTGGTAGGCAACAGCCTGTTGAATATTTGCATTGATTGTGCTTTTGTCACGAATAACTATATCTTTCCATCTATCTCCCTGGTTGTGTTGAAATGGCCTCAATGGCCAAGACTTCGCCTTTTTGTGTAATTCATCTCTCAGATCAAGCTCTCATTCTTTTTTACCAATCACATCAATAATTGCTGCTGTATACAATACCTTAATAGTTATTTATGTATTAAGAGCGTAATGATATTGTTGTATTGATAATCTTTCCTATTCAATCTATTCAACCAGTATATTAATTTTTTTCCGAAATCTGTACATCACTTCAACTAGGGGTGCTGCTAATATTAATAATACTGTTATCATCAATTTACATTGTAAATTTGCACAAATAATGTCATCTGAATCCCTGAAGACAGGAAGTCACTAATTTCTCACATTCTGTCACTAATTTCTTCTTATTACATTCATGGTTTAGGCTCTTGCCTGTTCCAACTCACAACAGCAGATTGATTTTCCAACAATTAGACTATTATAAAAATGCAATTGTCTATGAAAGTTATTGGCATCTTATCCGAGGCCTACCGACCATATTTTCTTCCTATTGGGTAGTAGTTCAGAACCTGAAATGGGGCTCTTTTTTCTGGCATTCTCTTAACATGTTCCCTTCATTGGTTGCGATATTGCACCACTCTCTCATTCAAATTAATGGCATCCAGCTCTCTTCAATTATCCTCATTTCTTATGTGGTCTCAACGGTCACAACCCTTTATCCAGCATAGAAACCTCTTCTCTGCTGCCTGCATTCTACTCTCTAGTGGTTTTGCAGTAACCCACGATTCACTTCCATAGAGGAGGGCTGGTAGCCATTACTTTATAAAACTACATTATACTTTCTTTCCTCACTTCTTTACCAGGGTTCTGCTCATACTACCGTACACCTTTTTTTAGGATGAAGCCCACATAGGTCTGAGACCTGTGCGTGGGTAATGAGTAGGATGATAATGATTGATGAGTTGGACCTACAGTTTTAGGTGGGTTCCGAACCACTGGGAAGTGATTTTACAGCAGAGAACAGTGTCTTTTTTGCGGGCCAATCTAATCGGTCACCGTTATAAACAGGACCTACGAGAACGCAGCTTATCTCTATCTGATTGAACAGATACCTGCTACGGCTCGCGGCTATCTCTTCCCAATCACACTGATTGGAACTTTCCTGTTATTTATCAATGTCTAAATCATCTCTGAAACTGATATTGCAACTGAGATAGCAGTATTGGAGTATTTGCTCCAAAATTTGTTATCAATACTAATTTTTGATCTGATAGATAAGTTACTTGCCCCTGTATGCCATAATTTTATCTTCTCTTTAGAGATTCTAAAATTATAATCTTTACTAATTTCATTTAGAACATAATTATTCATATGAATGTTAGGTCTATCAAGAAAAATTTTGATGAATTCATATATTACTTGAATAATTGTAAAACTAAATTTGAAATTATAATATTATCCGAAACATGGATTGGTGAAGACTCTGAATTTGTTTTTAATATAGAGGGTTACTCTGTTATAAATAGAAATAATAGATTCACAAGAAGTGATGGATTATGTGTGTTTGTGAGCAAAGATATTGATTTTCAGAATATTGATGTGGAAATAGACAACGTAAACTCAATTATAATCAAGTTTAAATTCAATAATTCATATTATCAGTTGATTGCACTCTATAGATCTCCTTCCTTAGAAATAAATGCCTTCTTGCTAAGTTTAGATTCGTATTTGCAGAATATTAGCAAGGATTTATCTGTCATTGTCATGGGAGATATAAATATTAATATAATGGATGAAAACAATCTAAATTATCTGACTAATGAGTACCTGAGTGTATTGCAATTAAATGGCTTAAAATCATACGTAAATAAATATACGAGATCTTTTAATAGTGTCAAGGGGCAAGTTAACAGCTGTATAGATCACATATTTTTTAAAAGTGGATCAAAAAAGAAAGTGGATGTGCTAGGTGCAATTTTGCAATCAAATATCACTGATCATTACAGTATTGTTTTCCATATTAGACTAAAAGACCATGATGCCAACTCTAAAACTACTCCAAGTAAATCAGTAACTAGAATTAATTTTGATAAACTGAAACTAGAACTTGAAGCTCAGGGTTGGGAGGACGTTTGTTACAATTTTACCGATGATATTGACACCTTAGTAGATAAATTTACCATCAAGATAATTGAAAATATTAATAAATGCACAGAAACTATTAATTATTCACATAAAAACAGACCCTTGAAAAAATGGTTTACTCCTAGTTTGATTTCAGCAATTCGTAAAAGGGATAAATTGCATATAAAATTAAATAAGCAACCTTTTAATATTGAACTTAAACAGGAGTACATAAAGTATAGGAATATTTTGAACTCATTAATAAGGAAAGCAAAGAGTGATTATTACAACAACAAATTTACGGAGTATAAAAACAATTCCAAGAAGAGATGGGAGTGTATTTCTGAATTGTTGGGAAAAGAGAGAGTTTATCAAGAACCTAAAATTGATCCAAAAATTTTAAATAGTTA
Source organism: Conomelus anceps (assembly GCA_948455865.1). Taxonomy (NCBI): domain Eukaryota; kingdom Metazoa; phylum Arthropoda; class Insecta; order Hemiptera; family Delphacidae; genus Conomelus; species Conomelus anceps. The sequence continues at coordinate 30,408,891 of OX418225.1, read as the reverse complement.
TTTTGTGAATGTAGGAGTTGAGCTTGCAAAAGAATTATTGGACTCGGTGGATTATATTGAAGTACCACAATCATTAAATTCACCTCCAGTAGATAGCATGTTTCTGAATCCAACTTGTGTAAATGAAATATTAGAAGTAATTGGTGAACTAAAAAATAGTGCTTCTCCAGGGGTAGATGGTATCAGTACTCATTGTGTCAAATTAATAAATGAACATATTGTTCTGCCATTAGAACATATCATAAATAGATGTTTTTCAGTGGGTTATTTTCCGAGGGCATTTAAGTCTGCAAAAATTATTGCATTGCACAAGAGTGGTGATAGGACAAATCCAGAAAATTATCGACCCATTAGTATTTTGAATAGTTTCTCTAAAATTATGGAAAAGATTATAAAAAGAAGAATTTTAAATTACCTAGACATCAATAATTTCCTGGAGAAAAATCAATTTGGTTTTCAGCATGGAAAGTCTACAACTGAAGCAATTATCCTCCTAACTAAATTGATAGATGATAAGTTCAACTCTAAACAAAAAACATTGGCTGTATTCTTAGATCTGGCAAAAGCGTTCGATACAGTCCCTCATGGTATTTTATTGAATAAATTAGATAAATGTGGGATAAGAGGCTTATGTAATGAACTTCTGAAAAGCTATCTTCAGGACAGAAAACAAACATTAAGCTTGAATGGTACATCAGTTACAGATCATTCATCTAGTTATGGCCTACCACAGGGTACAGTACTGTCCCCGGTATTATTTTTGATCTACTTAAACGATGCTCTAAAATTAACAATACCTCATTGTACCCAAATTTCATTTGCTGATGATACAGCACTAGTTTTTTCGGGTGAATCCTGGCGCCAAGTCTACCAGTTTGCTAATGAGGGTTTAAAAATTATGAAGAATTGGATGGATAATCATATTCTAACTGTTAACTTGAAAAAAACAAAGTATATCACCTTTTCTCCGACACTGGCAGGTCAACCAGATGATTCGTTGCAATTGAGAATGCACACTGATCCTCACTGCTTGATTACTGGGTTGAACTGTTTGTGCCAACAAATTGAAAAAGTTAATTCTATAAAATATTTGGGAGTGATGGTGGATGGATGTTTAAGATGGGATTCCCATATGAATTACCTGTCTTCTAAACTTAAATATCTTATTTATAGCTTCTACAAAATAAATCAACTGAAAGACCTTGATGTGAAAAGATCAATTTATTTTGCCTATGCCCATTCGCTGTTTCAATATGCGATTGAGGCTTGGGGTGGTGCATATGATTGTCACTTAAATAAAATCTTCACATTACAGAAGCATCTTATAAGGGCAGCACTGGGTAAACCAAGACGATACCCAAGCAAGAAACTTTTTGAAGAATTAAAAGTACCCACACTTAGACAGATGTATGTAACGAGGATTGTGTTGCACTTGAATAAGGATAGAAAAAATCTAGAGGTTAGGGATATTCCGTATCAGACTCGTTCACTAGCATTAAATAATTTCAATATCAACCTAATAAAATTGGTAGTTTGTCGACACCAATTCACCTATCTTTGCAATATATTTTCTAACAAAATTCCGATAAAATTCATTAATTCAAAAATTACTAAAGCACTAATCAGAGAAATAAATTTATGGGTTGAGCAAAATATATATTCTACATTACCTAAATGTTAGTAAGTCTGTTCGTGATTCATTTGAGTTTTGAATGTCTTTCTGTCTTCTATATTATATATATTTTTTAATATGATTAAGCACTGGGATGTGCTCATGACTGAGAATTTCATTTTTTGTATTTTCTTCATTAATTTTCATTAGATGAATAAATTGGGGCTATATGATTTGTTTTGGTTGTCACCTGTTTTTTTGATTTTTCGAAAAATTATTCAAATTTTACCATTGTATTTTTTTTAAGAAGCATTATTATTGCAATTATCTTCACTTATTTTTGTCTTGTTTCGTTTCGTTTTGTCGCATTTGTATTGCTTTGCTCTTTACTGTTTGCTTTATGAACTCACAGCTAGCGCACAAGTTTAACTTTGCTGGCTGTGCCAAATCATTTGGATCTATTTTAATTGACATTTTTATTATGAAATTTGTATGAAATTTGTATGTATTTAATTTTATATGTAATGTAAATGTAAAGTGTATTAGGTTATCATGCATATTTTGTAATTAACTACAGTATCTAATTTTTTTTGGCGAATAAATAAATAAATATTATATATTATAAACCGTTCTCTGTGATGTTTTCCATGACGAAATGCTCGATGAGCAATCTCAATGAAGCTTCTCTTTAGAAGTGAAATGCATCCCTTCGGTATCTCCAGTAAAAGTGAGTAAACCAATTCACAAAAGTGAAATACAGTGTCAGTTTTAGTATTAGATTACCCATAATAATTCTGACAGGACCTTGTAGGTTGTAAGCAAACTATAACATTTATAGAGAGGAGTCCTGTAACACTAATTTTTTCCGGGGTCCTATTCCGGCAAAAAATAAGGAAAATAATCCTCTTAAACCCGCATTCTAAACGATTATGGACACAAATGCATGCATTTCATCATTTGAATAAGCTACTATTGTGACTCACCGAGTGATAATCTCCTCGGCCTCTTGTATTATAATCGTGTACGTCATGATTTTGGTTAATATCATTCGTTGTTACATATAAAGTAGCTTCATACACATATAAGCAGGGTACAGTTATGATGGGTACAGGGTACAGTATGCTGCAAGTGTTATTTCACTTGAATTTGGCAATCTTGGCAATAAGCTTCAATCTTGGGGCCACAGAAAACACAGCTGGATCTTATTGTTATAAATCAAGCGCCGCTGAGATGAGTGGAGGGTTTTTAGGAAAATGAATTTGCAAGACGAAAGTCTTCACAGCTATTTGTTATGATGGTGCAATGAAAAGATTGTAGCGAGCGGGCAGGGCGTACTTGACTGATGACATTGACGATGGATGGTGAGTGGGCTATACAACTGTGGGACATTGGTGGTGTGACGCGAGGGGTTGGGTGGAATTTGTACCCGGCTGTAGCCTAGCAACGGCCATGTGATCCATAGTACACTGCTTGGCCCAGCTGGGGTTTACTACAACACAAACCCTGGCCTTCCTTTTGCTGCCGGGCCCCCTGAACCCCCCCTCCGCATGCCGCTCCCCTTTTGTGCCCCCCTTAGGTTGCCACAATCACGTGCTACGTCTCACCTGGCGCGACACCTCAGGCAAAACCCACCCCCTTCCCAAGGCCACCCTCCTATCTATCCTCACCACTCATCAACCTCAAACCACCACTGCGACCGCCTCAGGGAGCACCAAGTACCCTGTAGTTTCAGAGGTGCCCCCTTATCTTACACATATCGATCGTACCAGATCCACGTAAAAACTTTCTTCGGTACCTGCGTTTTGCTCGTCTTGTTTGTCGCTCTGATCCTTCTCGACTCCTTCCCCCTCTCCACACTCTTTTTCTTCCACTGCACAAGCAATGTTGTGGCCTCTTTGTCCTTGCCTGTGTTTCCTTCAGCTTCGTTGCTACCTCTTCTTCAACAACATTCTTCCCCTTTTTCTCATCATTCTCTCAAACACCACTGTGGTGTTTGCGAGAACGATGAGAAAAAGGGGAAGACTGTTGAATACTGTATTCACCATTATTCTAATTCAGTATTCTTCTTTGTCTCCATTTTTTTTTTCTACTATAGTATTCACCTGTATGTTCTACTGTAGTATCCATCTTGTCAAATACACACTCACATACAAACTTATCGTCTCCTCCTACTTTGGCGCTGTCGTCCTCTTGCTGTTTTCCTCTCTCTCCTATCATCCTTGTGTCAACTCTCTCCATTTTTTCTCTTCAACTTTGACTTTACTTCTTGTTCGCCGTTAATTCATTTTCTCTCATCATTACTCATTACTGTATCCAACCACCAACATCATTTTTCGATTCTCTCTTCAGTCTCACACCATCTTTTTGCCAATTCTATTCTACTTCTTCTTAACTACTGAGAATAAAGAACGGTTGTCCCGAGCTTGAGTGCCACCTAACAGTGTTTTGACCAAAATATTGAACATCAGTATGTTCGGTATTGAATATACAGTGGAATTCCGATAACTCGAGTCTTGATAGTTCAAGGTTTTGTTAAATCCGAGCCACCAACTGAGAAAAAATCAATACTTTGTTTTTGAGGATGAAGCCCACATAGGTCTTTGACCTGTGCGTGTGTAATGAGTTGGATGATGGTGATTGATGAGTTGGACTTACAGTTTTAGGTGGGTTCTGAAATCAAGAAATCAATACTGAAATCAAGTTTTCAAGTAAAAATTAAATCTTTTGTTCTTAGTAAAAGTAATATTCTAATGCTCTTTTTAATTTATAAGTGATGTAATAGAATCGTATTTCTTTAGTTAGACTAGTAACACTGAAGTTTCTATTGAAATTCTATTTTACTTGAGGGATTCTGTGTAATTCAAGTTTTCCGTAATTCAAAATATGTCTGTTCTCATTCAACTTGAATTGCCGGGACTCTACTGCGTTGAGTATTGACCAGGAAGTGATACTGTCAATCAAATGTCTTCACCGAAAAGATCAAAATAATGGCAGAAACTAAAAGTGGAATTCCTAAATTGAAAAACAATACAAATATATTTTTCTTAAATTCAATTTATCATAATACTACTAGAAGAATTATAAAATTGTCCAATAACAACTATTAATACAATAATTTGTGATTGTGATTCAACTACCACTTTTCATCAATAACATCAAATTGGCTAGAACTAGCGAATATAACGCTTAGAATGATATTTTTGATTCATTTTATTTCTAAAACTTGGTAATTTTAAATGTTCCAGTCTGGAGTGCTAAAGAAGCAATGTTAAAGTCTGACAGAAATCGGAGAATCACACAACATATTTTCTTGTCTATCCTGCCCAATTATTTCTGATAAAAGAGCCGTTCCAATCACGCCGAGTAGTTGGACAACCTCGGTTGGCCCAGCGTGCTCCTGAGGGTCCTAGTGACCAATTCCAGGATCTCTCTGTCCTTACAGATTCAGCTCCCTGGGATACTAAGAAATCAAATTTCAATTTCATTTGGGATAGCAGCACACTATCAATAAACGAATTGCGGTATGATATTATATAGATGGTGTAGAGGCAGCATTTCTCAAAAAGTGTCAAGCATGGGGACACACACAGAGATATTGGAACAAAGAGCCGAGATAAGATAAGTGTGCGAGATGTGTTAAGTGTGCGGGTAAACACTTGATAAAGGACTGCTCTAATGACGCTTTAGGCCTAATGACCTAAAGAAGCACACCCAACACGTCATCAGGGTTGTACCATTGCAATTCAATTACAAAAATCAGAAATAACTAACTATAAAAATAGTACAAAAACAGCTAAAATTTACATAAATTCCAAAAATACACCTCTCACATCAGAACTGAAACCAAAAGCGCATCCTCAAACTTTTACTTCAAATGAAAATGTCATGAGAAGAAAAATATTTCTCAGATTGCTTCTAATGATGATGGACCTAATTTAAGCCCAGCTGCAGAAAGGTGATGAAGAAGGAATTAGTCAAACATTGTAATTAATATCATTACAACTCAATAACCAAGAAAAAAGTATTACCTCTCTTCAGGTACGTTTGTGAAACAGTAGACAATTCAAATTGAAATGGTCAATTCACTTGAAATAATTGAATGGAGTCCTATCATGCTGTTACAACTACAACAGGAGCTGGAAGCAGTTCTAGCTATAGAAAACATAGATATCTGTCTTAAATCTCAGACCTATCTCACCAAACAGTCCAATTTAAAAATCAAAGGGTATAAGACTCATCATGCTGTACATCCTAGTAATGTAGCATAAGGTGGAAGTGCTTTTATTATATAAGATAGCATTCAAAATTATTTGCTTCCAGTTATATTCCATTATAGCTTCCAGTTTTTGCAGATTGAACAATGTTTGGATCTTGATTCTGATCACACTTCTATTCTTCTACAACTAAGTGAAACCATCTTACAAAAAAAAAAAAAAAAAAAAATGGAACTGTCCAATGCTGATGTACCATTGAGAAGTGGGAAAAATTGATGAAGATCTAGAGAAATTCGTCATTTATTTGCAGCAAGCAGCTTGGTGGAATACCCCACAATTAAGGAGAAGGACAATAGGGAATAATTATCCAGCAGAAATATGGGAAATGATAACTGAGAAAAGAAGAGCTAGGAAAAAATTACAAAGAACATGATCTCTACAAGATGATGCAGTTAAATAACTTGACAGACCAGCTTAGAAGAGAAATTTAGCTAATCAAAAACGAATCAGTCAGTCATTATCTAAGAAATTTAACAAGTGATGAAAGCACTGATTATTTATTTTGGAAGGCAGCTAAGAAATTGAAAAGACCTACTCAACATGCTCCTCTTTTAAAAAAACAGAATGGCTCATGGGCTAGAAATAATGAAGGAAAAGCACATACATTTGCTGATCATCTAGTGAACGTTTTTCAATCACACAATATAAATAAAGAAGAAGGAAAAGAAAATGAAGAATAGGATTTTATTCAGGTTCAATAACTCATGATCACACTGAAATGTGACATGTTCATGTTACACTGAAAGTAGTCAGAGAAAAAATGAGAAAAAATATTAAAAGAAAAGCTACAGGGTTTGATCTTCTAACAGGGTTAGTATTGAAAAATCTACCAAGGAAAGCAATAGCCAAGCTAACTAATATCACAAATGCCTCACTCAGACTCAGATATTTTCCTATCATGTGGAAAGTAGCAGAGGTGATAATGATACATACCTAAGCCTGGAAAAGAACCACATGAAGTCTATACTGGTAATAATGATACAGGCCATTATGAAGATATTTCTAAGCCATTTGAAAGAACTGAACAGGCTCAAACCAATAATTGATGGAAATCAGTTTATACCAAATCATCAATTTGGCTTTAGGGAGAAACATTTCAATATCGATCCGGTACACTGGATAGTGAATATAATAGAGAAGAGCTTGGAAGAGGAAAATGTTTGTTCTGCAGCTTCACTAGATGTGTGGCAGGCCTTTGATAAAGTTTGGCATGAAGGGCTTAATATAAAACTCAAAATATTACTTCCTAAACAGTTCTTGGATATTTTATAGTCATATCTGTCAGGAAGATATGTTAAAGTTAAGCATGAAGATGCATGTTCTGATTTGAAGGAAATTAAAGCAGAAGTACACCAAGGCAGCGTTTTGGGCCCAATTCTCTACCTTTTATTCACCATTGATTTCCATGTCTAGAAAAAAACACCATAGCAATATTAGTTGATGATACAGCAATACTAGCAGTAGACTCAAGGATTGATAATGCTACAGAAAAACTTGAGGAATCCATCAGAAAGATATGAGAGTGGACAAAAAATTGAGAATTGAACTCAATGAAACAAAATCGGTTCACTTAAATCTCTCACCAACATGAATTGTGAGCCCATCCCAATAATCATAAATAACAGCGTTGTTCCATATTTTAATAAAATCAAGTACCTTGAATGCAAAGCTTTGCTGGAAGGCCCATGTCGAAAAGAAAAGAGAAGAGCTTGGTATAAAGAAACTTTAATGGCTGATTGGAAGAAACTCCACACTTTGAAACCCCAACAAAGTGCTTATCTACAATCAAGTCTTGAAACCAGTCTGGAAGTATGGTATACAATTTCGGGGGTGTACCAAACAAAGCAATGTTAACATAATACAACGCTTCCAGAACAAGGTGATGGGGGCATTGTTGATGCACCTTGGTATGTGAGGAACGGCGATCTACATAGAGACATGGGAGTCTATTTCGTATCCAGCGGAATCCAGAGGTATGCTGCAAAAGATGAAGCACATCTCCACCATGACAACATCAAAGCAATCCAGCTGCTGGACAAAGGAGGATTGGTGCAGAGGCTCAAAAGGAGAAAGCCATTTAATGCGTGTTTATGCTTGATTCAAGTGCAGTGTCCAGTGAAAAATCAGATCAGTGATTGAGTGAAACCCAGCAAAGTAGTGCAAATATAAATGTACATAGATATAGTTAGATGTATCTAAGAGTCCCTAAGAAGGATTTCTTTGATTTAAGTTAAGTTTAGTAATATAGGCCAGAAAAAAGTTGCTCATTAGTTTTGAGACTAACTTAGATAGTATAAAAAATTTAGACTATTAGTGGATATGGAATTTCTGAAAAATGAAATTGGTAACTGAAATATATTTTAACTTCAATATTTATTCTGAACGAATATTCAAAAAACATTGAAACTTCACTCAAATGGAGTTGAATTAGATCTTTTTGAATTGGAAAATTTTAAATTAAATTTTGTTGTTTTACTCTGATTAATTTTTGACCTCTTATTGAGAAGTCTTGAAGATGATGGTTTCTCTGAAATCATTTGATCAGATAATATTTTAAAATACCCTTTGATTTCAACTATCAGCTTATGCAGTTCATCTTTTAGATTGAGTGAAGATCCTCTCTAGGTCTGAGCAAGAATACAAAAGTCTTGACCTAAAAATAATAATAATAATAATAATGTCATGTGACCTGGCTGGCTCAGGTCTGGTGTCAGAGTTATCAGGTCGCACCTGAATAAGTTCTGGGCCTCTGGCGTGACTTAACGACTGTTTTTAGGCAGCCGGGACCCACAGATTAACGCGTCCTCCGAAACACGGGAGTGATCCTGAGTAAAATCTTTCGGTCAGAACTAAAATCGAACCCGGGACCTGTGGGTTAGCAGACCAGCACTTAACCCACTCGGCTACGGCCTAGTCTTGGGCTAATGCTGTTTAATACTTAGGTAAGATGTAGGACTCAATCGAGTATAATTCATTTAAAAGTATCTCAAGTTTTACAAAATATTTTTTCAAACGAATTGCTTTGGTTGAAAAACGTGCTCCAGTTAAAACTTTCGGAAAATTTCCTTTGTTGAATGTGAAAAAAAATCCGAAGAGCTTGCTTTTCCTGTTATGATAGGTATTTTAATTTCTAGACAATAGAGTCTGTTTGTGTAGTTACAGTTTTGTTTCTTAATGATTGAGCAATATCATTTCCAAGACCAAATAAGTAATAAATAATCTATTTATTCCAATGTCAACTCTCAACTTACATTGTTTCATCATCATCCATTCAGCATTCATTTGTGCCTCATCATTGGTGGGGGAAAAGCGTCAGAATGACCGACAGTCAAGAAGATGGCGAACAGAAGAATCTGTGACAGCAGCAAACTTAGCTTCAGACTATAGAGTTTGACTTCGACTATTGAGACTATTTGAGTTTGGGTTCCCTATGGAACCAATTCATAAGACCTATTTTCCGAAGAAAACCAAAACTTTCTCATAGGGAACCTGAAAATAGGAACTGATAGTAGTAATGCAAAAAAAGTGGTTTGGTGGAAATTTCTGTCTTAGTGACTTGAGAAAAGGAAACCACAGACTAATCAACAGACTTACGACCAATTTTGGAATAATTTTAATATAACTCTAGAGTTCTTTTTTCATTCAATTCTTTTTATAGGCTGATGAATTAAAAAAATATATTTTATTGAAATGTAATTATTTGACTCTATTTCGATTTATATTCTTTGTTTGATAATTTTATTTCACTTAATCTTCTTACACGAGGGTGGAGCAAAAACAAACCCAACATATAAACAATCAACCAATCTGATTGAAATAAAAATGAAATAATCTTTTGTCTAATCCGAGTGCTCTCTTGTATAGGCTGGAAAACTTTGATAAATAATATCATTGATCAGGGATAGTAAGATGGTTCGTCTATGATAATATTAAAGTATCATAAGTCTTACACTATAAATTTATAGCTGGAAAATTGAATTAAAAATAATAATAATTCGAGAGTTTCTATTTGATAAGTAAGGCTAATAGATATTATAAGTAGGCCGTTTACAAGAGTCTTAGAGCACTTATTCGCCTATACTACTAAAAGTTACTGAAATAATCTATGAAAAAAAATAATAGAAAAATGAATTATTATTTTGAAGGTTGAATTGAAAGAGAAGTAAATTGGGAGAAAGATCTTATATGTTCTATACTATTTTAATATCTCACTTATGAAGATTGAAAAGGCCCAGCAACCTATAAGAAAACAAGACTTACAAATTGAATTATTTGAGTTAAAGTCAATTAAGTTACGATTTAAAAACTGTTTTTTTTTTGTTTTGGAACCGGCTTTCAGAAAAAAGTGTCCTGTTAGTGTGTGTTGAGGTACCTGTTTTAAGTCCTGAGCGTGAGTGGAGTTTGACATCTCACGATTCTCTCGCTTGTGCCCGGTTCATGAAAGTCACATCCTAAAACATATTTGATAGTGGATTTCAAAAATCCTGTAGCTTTTGGAACTTACCCAAAACTGTAGGCTCACTATTCATAACATTATTAAATAAATAAATAGTTTATTGCTGGAGACAACAGGTAGAAACCCTTCTTGCCTCCTTTACAAAATAAAATTCAATACGATTCACACTTCAAAGAAGTTATATAAAACTAAAAAAATAAAATAAAATTATATAGAATTGAAAGAATGGAATGATAATGAAGGAAGGTAGAAAGGAGAATATTCATATTATTGAAGCTAATTACAACACACAGGAAAAATAAACCATGAGTCACTCAACCACTATCTAACTCACACAAAAATATACATCCTTGCTATAAACTAAAGCAAATCATACAGCACTTTACGATACCATTTATTGTGTCATTTGATACACTTGATATTGAATCATTTATCAAGCACTTTATTTTATCATTATTTAACTTCTCACACAAGTAGCAGACTCATGTGGACTAGAGATGTGACCAGATTGAGTGAGTCGTTCAAAGTAACTGACTCTTTAAAATGAACTACGAACTAGTAGTTCAAATTCAGAAAGTAGGTAGTTCATTTTTGAACTGCGTTTGTGTTTTACGGAATACAGTCAACACACCATCTAGTGAGCGCTTCTTGAATTAGCAGAGCAGTGCAGCGGCCTGCTATAGGCACAGCTAGACAAGAGCACTCACCTCCCCACTCAACGAGCATTTTGAACTGTGAAGTGAACTAACTAAAACAACAGCTTGCTTACTTTCTCACCTCTCTCAGCTCCACGAGCTTTTTGAAATGTGAGCTGAACGAACTACAACTAAAGCTGGCTGAGAAAGCTCATTGACTAAGCTCTGTGCTCTGGAATATTAAACTGATGACTCAGATTCGGAGAATTATTCATATTGAGGCGCCAGACATACAAGGCGGTTTATTGTTGTGTGAGTGTGTTTGAGTGCTCAGTCAGCGAGAGAGCGCTTAGCTGCTGAACAAGCAATGGTAGTGGATGAGCACGAGCATTGCTGATGACTCATTTTTGAACTAGTTCGAATGAATGACTCACTTATAAGAGTGAGGACGATTGAACGACTCATTGAAAAGAGTCATTATAGCCAAGCCTAATGTGGACATCATTAGCATGGAAAACTACCCTTTTGATCTTGGATTTCCAAGTTTTTAGAATTAGTTGAGAGGACCAATTATAATAATTCCAATGTTACAAGTGGTGGTAAGTAGTAAAAGTCACCTGGTACAAACAGTGTAGGTGAGTGGGAGAGAGCAAGTGCAGTGACCGAGCTGTAAGCATGGTTGAGTTGAGGCAGAGGTCTTTCCGACCTTCACCTACATTCGATGATCCAACTCACCCTTCAAAATTTCTCGTCACCGCCCCTCCTTCTGGATCAACCCCACCAGGGACATCCCCACCACTTGCACAGTTTCCCAATATTCTTTGCATGGTGGCTGAAGGGGAAACTCCACCTTCCCCCACCTATACCACAAGCAGTTCCTTTAACGATCTTTTCTTCCACAGCCAAACTACATTTTTCGTTCCACCACTTCTTTCCTTCACTTCCTGCACCTCTTCTCTTGCATTCTACCTTGATCTATCCTAACCACTTCACTCTACTACCTCGTGAAATTTTGCACTGCTCGATGATGTAATGGAAATGAAAAATACTTTTTCAACACTTTTTTCTGAAATGGATGTTCCAAATTCCAAACGGCTCTCATTATATTTTGTTGAGAATGATTGATCTTCAATATTTGAAATAAAGTGAATATTGGATTAGATTGAATGTGAAGCGATAGCCGCGAGCCGTAGCAGGTATCTGTTCAATCAGATAGAGATAAGCTGCGTTCTCCTGGGTCCTGTTTGTAACGGTGACCGATTAGATTGGCCAGCAAAATAGACACTGCTGTACCATCACTTCCCGATGGTTCGGAACCCACCTAAAATTGTGGGTGTAACTCATCAATCACCATCATCCATTCATTACCCACGCACATGTCTCAGACCTATGTGGGCTTCATCCTCCAGAAAAAGAAAAAATACTACACATTCGCCAAATCATTAAACACAATGCACTTTACTTAATCTTCCCCATTAATCGGCCAAAAATTATTCTCAAACACATGCTTGAAATTTCAAACTTTCTCCTCATAATCTATTGGGAAAGATTGATGCTTGAAGCCCGTTCTATACGGGACCGAAAAAGCGCGGCAGAAACGCGAGAACTACATTCCTTATCTTAACTGATCGGCCTAACTATATGGACCGATATTTTCCGACAGATGCTTTGTAAAGCGTAGAGTCAGAATTTATGCTTTTGCAATTGGGAAGTGATAGCCATGAGCTGTAGCAAGTGTCTGTTCAATCAGATAAAGTTAAGCTGCGTTCTCCTGGATCCTCTTTGTAACGGTGACCGATTAGATTGGCCAGCAAAAAAGACTGTTCTTTGCTGTAAAATCACTTCCCGGTTGTTCAGAACCCACCTAAAACTGTAGGTCCAACTCATCAATTACCATCATCCAACTCATTACCCACGCACAGTTCTCAGACGTATGTTATCCTCAAAAAACCATTTTACATGAATGAAAAAGTATGTGAGAACATCTTAAAGCATAAAAAATCGGCGATACAAAAATCTGCCAGTATTTTATGGTGAAATCGGCTAAGCAGCACCAAATTTTACGGTTGTCCTTTGACTGTCCGTATAGAATGGGCATTTAGATTTAAAGCGATTCACAACAATTTCGATTTCATATTCTACCTCATTGAACTCGCGTAATTTAAAACTCGTTTCGAAAAAAATGGATTTAAAAATTTCCCAATTGGAAAACGTTCTTATAATAATTTTTATTGAACTGCCACTGTAGAGCCAGATTTTAGGGGGACGCGGGAAACGAGGATTGAGAAACATGGTTTCTAAAAATAAATTTTCACGTTATACAGTCATGTCATATTGGAGTAGTCATACTGATTGTCTTGAATTTTCAGTCTAAGTCAGTCTCTCGGTCGAAATTGGCATTCCTTTTCAATTACAGTTGTAGTTTATTGTTATTATTATTATTATTATCCTACTATTTAGGTTTTCTGTATGGGGCTGTGTGTTGTTTTAGGTGAGTCAAATTAGACTAGAGCATCATTTGAGCTGATTCTAGGCAACCGAAATATTCCATGTTTTCAAGTCCAGACTCTATTTTTCTAGATTAGAATTGTGTTTCACATCTGGTTAATTAGTTTAATAGATATATTGGAAAATATGAATCTAACTCTAAACTAGGTCAATTATTATTGTCCTCGCACATCTCCATATCAGCTTCAATATGCAGCAGTATAAAACGTTTTTTCCTGCTAATGTTACTCACATGAGTCCTAAACTTATGCGTGGGCAGTGAGTGGATGATTATGATGTTATGAAGTTTTGCGATGGTTTGTGTGATCTAAGCCACCAGGTTAGGGATAATAAAGCAAATAAAGCCATGTTTTACCAGGTTACCCTTCCAATTCTCGTGAACGAACATCACGCACGATCGCCCTGACACCAACGTCAGAAAGCGGCCAATCACTGTTATTCATCAGTACCTAGATGTTTTGTGTAGAGTTTCCTAATATCATGACAAGTGTCACCATTGGTTTTAACATTGAAGTTTGTGAGGTATAAGTTTATTTCTCAAATCTGGTTCAAGGATTGTTTTCAGTAAAATGTTTTATTTTAAAGCGCATTGTGAAATTGAGGAGGCAATAGATGTTGATTTAGGTCAGAGGTATTTCGATGACATACATGAATTCAATTGTGTTTGACATTGAGATGCTCATAACATTTTTGTTGCTAATATATTTAAGGCATTGTCAAATTACTGGGAAGGCCAGTAGATGAGTTAGTAGTTGAGTAGTGAGCAGTGAGATGGTGTCTTGTGCATGATGGAACAGGAGATTCCATCTTGCATGGCGTCCTATCACAAAAGGTAAGACCTTAGTTGATTTTACAATTTCATTCATGAACTAAATAATAGGCCAGCCCCATAACTAATCAACATCTATCTTGCTCAATCTTGCTCTAACATATTAAATATTTAGATATGCTAAGCGAGTTGCCAATCCCCTTATTCATAACTTGTATTGAAGTCAAATTAATAAAATAATATTATATTTTGTTGTGAGATAAAAATTCATTTCATTTTACCTGAGCTACGCAGCCCTTTACATACATGGCACAGATGATTACATATTCAAGTGGTTACATAATGTGGTCGCCGTTGTTACACAAGTTTCTATTAGACTACGACTCTTCAGGTGTACTTCTTGCAAATTCTTCTTGAAACTAATTTCTTTGGTGAATAATTATTATTGATTCCATTGTATAGAAGCGCCACTGTATTTTTATTGTGTTGTTGGATGATTGCAATATTACTGGTTGAATTTGAATTTATTTCATCAACATATTAGATTTCCAAAATACATAAACCATTTCCAGGATAGTTATAGTAAATCAAAAATAAATTAAAAAATCTACCATTATTATATAATTAATATATAAACAACTTTATCAATAAATTTGAAGCTATCGATCAATCTATATAATAGAATTTCAATTCAATTTATTATCCTCAAAATAATACAAATTCTCATTTAACAAAATCTCAATTACAAATTCAATAGAAATATTTATATAAGGAAACAAGAAAAAAGTACTTCGGAGGAAAATTATAATACCTGCAAAGGTTTCCCTGAGCTTGAGTATGAGTCAGTAAGAATAACATCGATTTAATTGAATTAAACAAAGATGAAAATACGATTTTTTATGATTTGAAGAAACAGAATGAAAAGTAAGGAAGAGATAATAAATTATAGAAGTGACACAGAAAAAAAAGAAATTTTTTTAAAAATTAGAAGATTTTTAAATTATATTTTCAGAAATGATCCATTCATCAACCATTTTACCAAATGATTATTTTTCTTATTGTTAGTTAAGAAATGAACTACATGAATATTCCTACAGATGAAACCATTGAAAATTGATTAGATGGAGTAGGAAGTGCGATTGTAGAGGAGGGTAAAGAGAGGAGGGATGAGAATTATTTGTGTAGGGCTATTGGAAGAGCTGAAGAATATTGTGGAGAAGCAGGAAGAAAGTGGTGGATGATGGGATAGTGTCATGCAATGAGGGGATTTTGGAAAGAGGAAACGAATTCTTGGCGGTAAAGGGAGAGGATAAATCCAGGGATGGTGGAAAGACGACGTAGAGGGTGGGAGAAGGCTTGATGATGTGTATGAGTGAGGAAGGGTATGAGAGATTTTTCTCGCTGTTGGAAAGTAGAGGAAAAGAAAAAATGTGTGAGAGAGATAGCTTGATGCTTACCTGCCTTGCAAAAGGAGAGGTGCTCCATTCCTTCAAATGAATTGTTCTCGAGTACTGAGAGAAAATAAGTGCAAATTGTGAGCATGAATACGTTCTTGAAAACAGAGCGCCCTTCTTTTCAACTGTTGCCTGCTTGCTTCGGGCTGAATAGAAACTTCATTCTCCAAGCCCGTCCATTTTTTCTCATTTTCTCATTACTTGACACGAAACTTTCTTAATAATATGAATTATTCGCTGAAGAAAAATAATTCAATAGAATATTATCCAGTGATGACATATTTTATTCATTGATTACTCTTTTCAGATTACTCATTACTTTGAAGCTTTACCGAACTTACAAAATTGACCCAAAAGCTCTTTAATTTATTTTTGGTTCTCATTTATAAAACTACTCATCTATCCATGAATATAAATTTTGGTTTTATCAATTTGCACTTTCATAATATTATAATATGAACAAAACAAGTCACATTTTTCAACAACTCACAAGTCCTTGTCTAAACATAATATAAACTCATTAAATTCATTACATTGAATATTTTATCAAACAATAAGTCGAATAAATCCATCCAACAGCTCATTGAATATAGAGAAATACTTTCAAGAAACCCGGAAATGAAATTATATGGGCTATTTTTGAATTAGAAATGAAAATTTGTATATTTCAGTCACTCAATTGAAATCAGCAATTCACAAGTTCTTGTTATCTTGACTTCATTCTGTTAAAGTTTCAAAGTTGAAATGTAAATAAGTTCAATGAAATAGAGCATATTTTGAAAAGATACTCATATTACAGTTGATCAATAATTATTGGAGTTACTAATTCAAAAGAGTCCTTATTATCTCAACTCCATCCTCTTTAAGTTTTAAATATTCTCATTAATGTTTCATTTTTTCGAACATCACCATTGCTGTTTTCATGAACACCTTCCTAAGTTAAAATTATATTCTCTTCAAAATTGCTAAGAGTTTATCTGGGTTTTGGAATAGCTTCGTTCTTCTCTAGGCCAGTTAGATCGTATTAAGGGTCACGTTTAAATATGGGAGGTTCCAGTGAGTAAAGCGTTTAGAAAATGAAGATGGATATTGTTAAGTTGGGAATTTTTAAAACATAATAATAATAAAATTGTGTGATCTGGCTGGCTCAGGTCTGGTGTCAGAGTTATCAGGTCGCACCTGAATAAGTTCAGGGCCTCTGACGTGACTTAACGACTGTTTTTTAGGCAGCCAGGACCGACAGCTTAACGTGTCCTCCAAAAGACGGGAGTGGCCCGAGGTAAAATCTTTCGGTCAGAACTGGGATCGAACCCGGGACCTTTGGGCTAGCAAACCAGCACTTAACCCACTCGGCTTAAAACATGATGAATAATCATAGATATTTGAAAGATACCTAGTGTACATATACTTGAGTCTAAAATTATTCTACTGTATTATTGATAATACTGAATGCCTGTTTTAAAATTGAATTGAAAGTCTCATGAATCTGAAAAATGTTACCAAAATAATTAAAAGTTTTCTGTGTAACTTTTCAGTTGATAATCTTGGATTTGGTATCTTAATTGTCTACGATTTGAGAGAATGACATTACGCTTTTTAATAACAAGTTCAATGTGTATCCAATCAAATCTCATGAAAAATGGAGGCGATGACACACATTTCTGCAGCTGTCTGTTGCATAATTCATTGAATATGTCAGGTAAACTCAATTACTGTAATCGTTCCAATTCAAAGGAATATAAAAACCTTCATATGTTAAATGATAAAAGAATATGATTAAGAAATGCCACATTTTCTCAATAGGTTGTTAATGCTTCACATTTTTCTCAATAGATTAATAATGCTACTATGACTGATTGACTGGCAGTAATGATTATCAATAGTGACAATACCTGTCCGGCGCTACATTGTTTGTTAGCGTTCTGACATAATTTGCTCAAGTTATACAGAGTGAGCATAAAGTACAGGGTGAGCATAAAGTCTTGCCCTGATTTTAAAAATTTATTACAGAATAACCGTTTGACATAATAATTTAAATCTGGCGCTGTTACATAGGTTAGTGTTAGTAGTTTTTTTGACCAATAGATGGCGCTAGTGGTCCTAAACAATGACGCTGTCTGCTAGTTCACGTTAGTTGCGGTCAAAATGGCGTCGAAGCAGGAAAAAGCGCAATGTGTGCTTTGGTTTCACGAAACGAAATCGCCCATCAGTGTTCAGCGTAATTTTCGGGCTTCTTATGGACGCAGCCCTCCTGATGTTAAATCAATAAAGCGATGGTATGACAGGTTCAAAGAAACAGGCAGCGTTGAAGATCTTCCTAGAAGTGGCAGGCCTAGTGTGAGTGAAGCAACTGTTGATCGTGTTCGGCAATCATTTCAACGGAGTCCGTCTAAGTCAACTCGTCAAGCATCACGTCAACTTCAAATACCGCAATCAAGTGTTGTGAAAATTCTTCATAAAAGGCTTAGGTTGCATGCTTATAAAGTGCAAATCGTGCAGGCCTTGCAACCGAATGATTTGCTGAGACGTGCAGAATTCGCAACTGAGATTCTCAACAGGATTGATGGCGCTAACGATTACTTAAATCGCATATGTTTTACAGGTGAATCCACCTTTCATGTCAGTGGAATGGTAAATAGGCATAATGTCCGTATATGGGGATCAGAGAATCCACACGCTACTGTACAGTTACAGCGAGACAGTGAAAAAGTTAATGTTTGGTGCGGCCTAATGCACAACAAGGTTTTTGGGCCGTTTTTCTTCACGGAAAAAACCATTAGCGCTAACATTTACTTAGACGTGTTGCAACAGTTCATTGCACCACAGTTAGAAGATTATCAACCATGGATAATTTTCCAGCAAGATGGAGCACCCCCCCACTGGGCTTTGATAGTGCGTAATTTCCTAGATGAAACATTTCCGGATCGGTGGATTGGAAGGGATGGTCCAACACCCTGGCCACCCCGCTCTCCAGACATTACTCCCCTTGACTTTTTTTTATGGGGATATATCAAGGACAGAGTCTTCGCCACACCAGTTGCTGACATCGACGAATTGAAGGCTAGGATACAAGCTGCTGTGGGTACTGTGACAGAACACATGTTACAAAACACCTGGCGAGAACTGGAATACCGCCTCGACATTCTCCGGGCTACCAAGGGGGCACACGTTGAAGTTTACTAACGTGAGTGATATTTAAAAAAAACTACTAACACTAACCTATGTAACAGCGCCAGATATAAATTGATATGTCAAACGGTTATTCTGTAATAAATTTTTAAAATCAGGGCAAGACTTTATGCTCATCCTGTACAATAGAATACGGAAAATCTATTGTTTTAATCTATCAATAAATCATGTAATTGTCTTATAGAATTCTCTAGACAATGCCAGAACACATAGGCTGTAAAAACCCTGTTGATAATATTATTGTTTCACTTTTACTTCAGAATTCAGTCAAGATTATAATGTTGTATGATAGTATAAAGTGTTGTAGATGATGGAGACCAGCCTATAAATAGCCCAAAACATAAGATCTTTTCATAAGTAGAATCATTCCTGTTGAATTGTTTAACAAATTTAATTTCTCAGATTATTAAATTAACATTTTTCAACATTCTTTATCTATATATATAAAAATGAATGTCTGTCTGTATGTATGTATGTATGTATGTATGTATGTATGTTCCTTATAGACGTCAAAACTACTTGACAGATCGGCATGAAACTTTGGGAATATGTTGTGTGGATATTGGGGATGGTTTCTGACCGTAAATTTTAATAGGGGAGCTAATAATTATTATGAATTAATCCATTTTATAGACCTAACCTACTGGACTTGCCGGCCAAACAGCTTAAAGGAACAGCTGATAGAAGTCAACAGTTTTTAATCATATGGCAGGCCCCTTAGCGGCGTTATTTACGCTGTCTTTGTACAGCAAAAGACTTTGCACTTTGCATGTAGGCTACCGTACAGTCGGAGCCTTGTAATATGTAGGAAACATACGACTGGGTATGATGAAATGTAATTATGCCAGGTTGATGACATCTGTTTAACCAATGCAACTAGAAATTTGAAATGCAGTCTCAGCGGGAGGTGGCGAATAATAATAAAATAAAAAACCTAGCTTCTACCCTTTTAGTCGTAGGAGGTTTAAATTTGAAATGTTTCTTCATTCAGAGGTGGTGATTAATAAAACAACGAAGTCTCTATGATCAGCTGGAAGAGCCCTAGGACTAACTTCTTTCCTAATTTGAAATGTAACCTCAGCGGGAGGTGCGAATAATAAAATCAAGGAGAATTTTTATGAGAACGCAGCAATGCGCGTTGGGCCAGCTAGTAAATATATACAAAAACTATCGGACATCATTCTAATTATTAGTGTTGTAATGTCCTATTTTGGTCAATCAGGTGAGTTAAACAAAATAATAACTCATCTGATTAGACGTACCAGATAGCCTATATCTGATCGGAAAGCTGAACCAAATTTAATTTACAATATTATGATGATTATTTAATTTAAGAAGAAGAAATTAATATTTCTGGTTTGTCGAGCTTTCTTATAAACAGTTTAGTTCTTTATCTAGGTTTGAGGAGAAACGTTAATGAGCTCGAGAATTAAAGTAAATCTTATGTTTGAAAATTGTTTTAATAAAATTGAATAATTATTCAATTAGTAACTCTGCGACGCTACAGTGTTCAACCGAAGCCAATTATATGGATATAATAAAATGAAGATGACAATAATATTAATTACAAATGGAAAATTCCGTATGAGAATGGATATGCTACTTAGGGTGTTAGCGTTATTACTGAAGTGACAGCTGGCGTTATGTTTTACTGGAAGGGGTTCATGGCGGCTGTTGTACTGTTTACTGTTCTGTGTACTGTATTCTAGAAACCCTTTTGGATTTCTATTCTAGGACACGATTCATTCGAGTTTAAAATCAATTGAGCTTTTCAACTTCAGTAGTTTCAATTATTTCTGTACATTGCTGTAAGGATCACAATACAGGAGGAATTTTATTTCAGATTCTTGTTACTCCGAACTATTTAGTAAACTTACTCCTTTTTTGCTGTAGACAGTTTTATAAGATAGTTGAGAGAGACCACCACAAGCCTTGCTTACATCCCCATAGTTTTTAAAGCTTTTCTTAGTTTGCTGAGGTTTATGTTTCAGGTAATGTCTGACCTGACATTAAATTTCGCTTGAACTATAATTTGAATTCGCATATTCAAGTTCACGATAACTCTGATGACAATGAAGAGTTTTAGAAGAACATACGCTTTTCTGCTTGCTAATTGCTTGATCAGTTCAGCTCAGATCTCCCAAGCAAGCAAACGTCATCATTAATAGAAAATAACAGTAAAAAATAGTGGAACTCTATGATAATGATCTCTACAATATTCCCAGATGCACTAATGTTCTAATTTTATGAAATAATCAACTTTTGTTACTCCATTTTTTATATTGAATTATTGCAATCAGTTTATTTCTACATGAATGATGTAACATTGGCTCTGGTGATGTTCCAAAGCTTTTTTCTTCTCTTGTTTTTTATTTTTTTTGTGTTCTTTCCAAAGTAAATTTATTTGAATTTATTTATTAGTATTCGAGACTGTGTTAATTTCTCAGTCAATGTGTCTCCAATTTCAATTTTAGTTTCGAGTAATTCCAATTTTAGTTTTTAAACAAAATATTATGTAACTTAATCAATATTTGTAGTTTTAGTTTTTTATTATTTTTGTAGTTGAAAACTGTACAGGAAACAGTTTTGGGCTTGTAAGCCTGTTGTTTCCACTCTGTTTCTTAAATAAATAAATAAATATATTTGAAATTATTAAAGTTCTATTTGTTCATGATTGTCTCCTAAACTAAATTGAATAATGGCAAAATGAGCTGAATAGCATAAGTCTTATTTTAGTGCTGCAAGGATGGTCAGAAAGGGGGTAAATTCTCTCCCTTCTGAAATAGTTCACCGTAAAAAGGAGTATTTGATAGTCTGAAGTATAAGGTGTAAAATTTCAGAGGAAAATGCCGATTCTCATTTATTGAGAGAGATTTGATTCGGAACCTCAATTTCATGGTTATATTTCATTTGCTATAAATGTCATAGATTTTTCTTAATGGAATTATGCTACTACTGGAGACAGCAAGGGTTGGCTGTTTTCAAATGGTCTCAGGAATAACGATCCAGAGCAAAAGTCTGCTCTCAAATTCAGAGAAAATTGATCAAAAAATTTACTTCTGAATTTTTTTTGAAACTCCTTTGGTGCTCATATTTACACATTATTTTTATAAAATTCAGAAGTGAATCTGAGAACGATTGGTACTAGAACTATAATTACTCTGGGAAAAATAATCTTTAATATCGCAAGTGAAGAATGAATTAAGTGCGCTTAGCATTGCCAACCTAAAAGCTCCGCAGACAAGCACCGTATCATTATAGAAATAGTATGTAATAGATACAAGTGTAATTTAATACCACACCACCTTTAGGAGGATTCTAAAAACGCTTCTGTCGCTTCGTCAGCAGTGAATGAGTCTCGATCATAAGCGGAAAAGTAGAATCTCTCAGGTTTTTTTAATGTTTGTAAAGTTTTGTATAACTACTACTCAAAAACTACTGTCGATTAAAAAACTTAGTTGGCCTTAAATATTTCAGCTATAATACAGTGCGTTCATTAAGTCGCGCATATCCAAATAAACGAGTATGTAAATAGTGGGCTTTCATATTAGTTCTAGTGGCTACCGAAGATAGCAACACTGGTAATATAAAAAAACAGGTGTAAATTCCATTATTGTGTGTACAGGTTACAACAGGTCTGTAGTATTGTTTACATTACAATAAGGTAAACATGTTGTTTTCCCTAGAGCAACTAGATTCCATCTTGAACCGTATTTAATGCCACCAGATTTTCTCCTGTGGGGTTATCTTAAAGGAAGGCTTTATAAAAATAGGCCTCAAACACTGAATGAACTGAAAATGAACATTACAGCGGAGATTAACAATATTAGCGCAGGCATTCTCCACAAAGTGTCAACAAACATTGTAAAACGAATTCGTGGTGTATTAATGAACAAGACAGCCATCTTGAACATATGTCATAAGACACAAAATGTTTGAAATAAGTTCATTTGTTATTATATAAGTATATATGTTTAAAAGAGTTATAACAATAATAAATAACATACAAATAACAAATACATTACTTCACAGCCTTTTTGATGTGCTTGACTTAATGAACGTACTGTATAAGCTATATTTCAGCTAAATGTAACAGCTCAAAAAAATAAAATTCAAA
Source organism: Conomelus anceps (assembly GCA_948455865.1). Taxonomy (NCBI): domain Eukaryota; kingdom Metazoa; phylum Arthropoda; class Insecta; order Hemiptera; family Delphacidae; genus Conomelus; species Conomelus anceps. The sequence continues at coordinate 30,385,877 of OX418225.1, read as the reverse complement.
CTATTCTCTTTATTTTTGCTTTTGCATGAGGTATGCTTTTAGAAAATTGTGGTTATGCCGGGAGACAGATAATTTCCAGCAATAGGATTAGGTCTCAGTTGCAGCCAGTTGAATAGCAACTCAACGAGCCAGTGGAAGCTCGTTGTTGATTAGCTCGATATCGGTTAGCACTGTACGGATAGCAAATCGATATCCTTCACAAAGCTTGGTACACTAGGCCGATCCCTTCTACCCCTCCTCCTCTTGTCTTATTCAACAACCCCCAGGGGGGCCAACTTGCATCCCAGGACCACCCCCCACTCTCACTGACCCCCCCTAACGTCCTTACTACACTGTTGGAACACCCCCTCGAACTTCCTCACCACCCTTAAAATACTGTCACACCACGCTCTCGAACATCGATGTTCAATGCACTATAATCTCATACTCTCTCTTTTTCTCTATCATCTCTCTCTCTCACACACTTTCTCTCACTCTTTTGTTCTCTCACTTGTTCTTCTCTTATAGTTCTTCACTTGTTCTTCTCGCCATCATCTCTTGAAAAGTTTTCTGAAATAATGTAACTGAGCTGCTGTAACTGTAGCATATGGAACAGGCGTTTCCTTCATTTTAATGTAGATTGTACTCGTATTGGACAGGACTATCATATATTTCACCTTGACTTACTAAATATATGATACTAATATAATAATAGTGATACTAACAAAAATCTCTACAACAAGCTACCGCAGTTTTTTAAGAGTCTTGAAAATATAGAAATATTTAAAAAACAATTGAACAAATATGTAGTTGATAAAGCTTTTTATAGTGTTTCTTTTTTAAGAGTTCCTTTCATATCAAAATTAAGCCTCCTTTACAAATTGATATAGTAACTATATAATTGATTATGGTAACTAGTGTATAAGATAGTATAATTATTGTTGGTCTTATACTTCTTAACTGGAGTCTCCAAGACATAATCTACAAATTATAAAGTATAAATAGCCTATCTTTCCAAAATGTGATCTTCAGTAGCGAGTGCTTGGAACTGCTCTTGGATAGGTGATTGGCAATTAACATGACGTTATCTGCTTTATTATATCAGTTTCCTGGTGGTTTGAAGCCCACTTAAAACTGTAGGTCTATAATCCATAATATTATCATCCACGCACAAGTCACGGACTCAAGTGGGCATCATCAGTGGTGATGGTTCTGGAAATTAGCCAGATTGGGGAGTGAAAAAACTGTTCTTATGGTCTGTCATGCTTATTTTTTGTCTGTTATGGGGTCATATTTTGGGGGAAAACTAGTGAAAATAATGGAATTTTTATAATAGGCTACAGAAGAAAGCTGGAAGACTCATTTATAAAATCAGTGGAAGGTGTTCATGCAGGCCTTTATTTTGGGAAAATAAATTGTTGACTGCTCCAGCTATTTAAATTTATGAAATAGCAATTTTTGTTTTTAAAAATAGGAGGATGTATGAGGAAAATCAGTTAAATCATCCTCATAATACAAGGTTCAGGGGTTATGTAAACCCAATGCATAGACTTATGCCCGGTTTCTCAGTCGTTCATTAACTTAATCGACCATTAACTCAATGCTGGAGCAATGATCCATTAAACTTAATGAACTACTGATAAACCGGGCATTAGTCTACTGGAAAGTGGACCATATTATATGGGGTTGAAAATATTCAATGCACTCCCCAACCAAACAAAAGAAGTTGATAATATCAATACATTTAAAAGAAGACTTCGTGAATTTCTGATTGATTTATGTCCTTACAGACTAACTGACTTCCTGGAGCGATGATTTTTGTGTGATGTCTGTTTCTTAGTGTTAACCAGTATAAAACTTTGACGTGTCACATGCTGCTGGAGCGTTGCTCCCTAGTTGCAGTTTTGTGTGACGAACAATCAAAATAAAAAGAATATAAATAAATGAATGCTCCTTTATCGGACACTCTTTATATGGAGGGCCCTCTCAACAAATACCGCCCTGGGCCCATAACTGCCTCAGTACGCCATTGGTATAAACATAAAATGTATCCATGTAATCCATGTCAAATATTTAATTGTTTCTATAAGCATAAAGTGTTAATCCTATAGTATTAGTATATGGTCAGAAAATGAATGTAATTGAATTGATCAAATTGTGTTGAAAGATTTGTCAGCATAGAGTCAAACTGAAGAGGCTATCACAGAAATTTATTGAGGTCGATAAACCTCTGTGGAAGTTAGCATAACGCACGGAACTGCAGTGTTCCAGTTCATGGCACTTGTTGATATCTGGTTTGAAACACACCACTTGTTGAGCGCAAATAGCTTCTGGCTTCTGCCTAAAACTGGAATAAATAATAGCTGAATAAATTTGCCCAGCCAACAAAGAAGCAGACTGAACAAACTCGGAGTTGCTGAAATAAAATAATGTTCTTTCTGGCCGACCTCAAATTTCGTGCTCTGTTGCCGTCTGCCCGTAAAATAACCAACTCACATTTCATTGTCGGGTAATATTTTATTATCTTTGTGTACGAAATTCTCCCAAAATGATACAATGAAGTGCTTCTCAACTCTTTTCCACTCGAGACCTACAACCTCCTAACTTTCCATTTCGGAATACCGCCACGGTGGAAACCTTTTTATAACTCTTGAATATGGCATAAGATTGCAGATATCCCTAACACTTTACAAATTCGTTGTCTTAATTTAGTTTGTAAATTGGTTCAGTTTTTTGTAGATTGAGCTGAAAATCGACTGAAATATGGAATATTTTTTATAGATTACCCTACATCTTGAAGACACCAGGCATGGAGTGTAAGACGAGTCAATTCAATAGCTACATAAATAGTTTTTGTTGTTCCCAATGTATAGCTCATGGCTCATTTCTTTTAAAAATGATCATGTAGCCTGGAGCTAATGTATGACACATGTGTTGACTCTCACTTTTGAAAGTAACCATATATAGTATTACCAGTACTATATACAGTAGGACCTCAATTAACCAAGTTAATGTGGACCAAGGGTAGCTAGAATTAACACTCAAATAACACGGACTCTACCGTGGTAAAATGGGAAATGGATAAAATAAAACCAAAATTTATTCAGATTTTTTTTTGACGTATAAAAACAAAATATTTTTTTTTAAGAAACACTATAGCTGCAAGGAACAATTCCGTGAGCAGGTATTAGTTGCTGAAAAAAATAGACAATGATACAAAAGATGAATATAGAAATAAAGCAGTGGACAGAGAGAAAATAGAAGAAGGTGAAGGAAGAGAGAGAAGAAAAGGTGATGGAAGTTTGCAAACATGCTGTGAAAAATGAATTTCATGTAATATTAGAATATTTTTTCTTCAATCCTGCTTGTTAATATCCATTTCAGTCGTAAGCCGTTTATTTTTGTTCCTGTTGATATTTCCAAGAAAGATCAAGGGAATGCAATTTATTAGTTTGGTGGACGTGAAATAAATTTTTTTTTCTACACACATTCAAGTCCATTCTAAAATGATCAATTTTCCCAAGGGATGTAGATTATATGGAGATTCGCGTAGTTCAAAAAGGTTTATATTTTTCCTAATGTACAAATAAAATGTTTAATTTAAATTTGTCTACCTGTTAGTCTAATACCTGAAACTCGTTAAATAAATCTTCATTCGGATAGAGTCTGGGTCTGCCTGAAATAGTATTAATAATATGTTTTTGGATAACAAAAACATGATCAATGGTCTAAAAAAAGGCCTTCAGTCATCACTGATAGCGATGTCTCTTTGTGCTGTAAGACAATCTCAAATATGTTTTAATTTCACTGAAGGACAACCTTGACTATGTGTTTATTGAAATTATTCAGATACTGAAAAACACTGAAATTAGTGCTCTGTTTAATAATCACACAACATGCATCCTCGGTTCGTGCTAGTTGCTCGGTTAATCGGGGCTCGGAAAACTGGATCTTTACTGAACTTTTATCCCGTCTAGTGACAAGTAGAAACGTGTCTTTTAGCACAGATAAACCAATTCCTTTGACTTTCCTATAGATAGCGAATAGAGATGCTTTTTCCTGGCCATTCACTGCCCACTGAATGCAAGAAGAATTGTCGGGATTGAAGGGCAGACCCCTGGACATTAGACCCAAGTGAAGCGATTAGTGCATGCATCTTAAATTAATTAATGTTGCTACACCACAGAATACAGATTATTGGCTGTCGTTTTTATTAACGTTTTTCATGATGATAAAGCTCACATCATGAGTTTGAGACTTTTGCATTGGTGGTAAAGTGGATGATTAAACAAAATATTCCAGACTGAACGAGATTCGAACTCAAGACCCCAGGAAAAGCAGTCAGTAAGAGTCTTTTGAGAGAAAATCCCTCTAACCGACCTTATTACCTCGGCTTCCAATTACTCCTGGTATCGGAACTCACCTTATTCTAAAAGTCTAAATTTGATGGGGAAAGGTAACCAAAATGCAAGTGCAGAACCTGGGAAAATAACCTTGGATTTAACTCTATCGTTGCTATAGATTTGTGTGTAAGATTTCAAACGCCGCTATATACGAAAGTCTGGCTGGATAACTTACTACTACGTGTAAAGCCTAATTAGATAGGTCACGCAAGAATGTATAGTAGAGTACTACAACTATACTCTAGGCCGTGCAAAACCAGAACATTTCTACCAACCTGAATTTCAAGAATATAAATTTACCCTTGTGATGCAAGTGGAAATATTAGTTGCAGCCGCCCTTATTGGTTCACTGTGTCACCAAGTTTATGAAAGTAAACTAGATGGGAACAATACCCTTATGAAATATAAATCATTAGACTTAAATAGTAAATCGTTTTAACTTATATAGAAGAAGATACGAATGCCGAAATCGAGTCTTGATAAAAGACTACGCCCAGTCCTCTTTCACAAAGATGTGTTTAGATGTCAGACAGTTTCAAATTTAAATTGAAATTCCCTTCTCGCTCTCGTGAATTTATTAAAACTCACTTGTCAATGTAAATAAGTGGATTACATGTCATAGTTATCATTCTCATGCAGGGTAGGCGCTGGAATTTATTTCAAGATCAAGAGAGTACCCAAAAAGTTCGAAACCCCCTGATCTAGTTCATTATCATAATTATTTGAAAGTTTATAGGCCCATTCTATACGGACAGAAAAAGCGTGACTGAAACGCAATAGGAAAAAATGATTCTGCTTAGCCGATTTTATCTATTTTATACAATCATATGTTTTTGCGCCAAATTTCTATGCAGTGATATGTTCTCACATACAGTGTCGTGTCATATTTATACAGTACTAGCTGGCTCGACGCGCGTTGCTGCGTTCTCATAAAAATTCTCCTTGATTTTATTATTCGCAACCTCCCGCTGAGGTTACATTTCAAATTAGGAAAGAAGTTAGTCCTAGCGCTCTTCCAGCTGATCATAGAGGCTTCGTTGATTTGAAACATTTCAAATTTAAAACTCCTACGACTATTATAAGGGTAGAAGCTAGTTTTTTATTTTATTATTCGCCACCTCCCGCTGAGGCTGCATTTCAAATTTCTAGCTAGCACTTCATTGGTTAGCAGATGTCATCAACCTGGCATAATTACATTTCATCATACCCAGTCGTATGTTTCCTACATATTGCAAGGCTCCGACTGCATGGTAGCCTACATGCAAAGTGCAAAGTCTTTTGCTGTTCAAAGACAGCGTAAATAACGCCACTAAGGGGTCTGCCATATGATTAAAAACTGTTGACTTATATCAGCTGTTCCTTTAAGCTGTTTTGCTGGCAAGTTCAGTAGGTTAGGTCTATAAAATGGTTTAATTAATAATAATTATTAGCTCCCCTATTGAAATTTATGGTCAGAAACCATCCCCAATATTCACACAACATATTCCCAAAGTTTCATGCCGATCTGTCAAGTAGTTTTGGAGTCTATAGGGAACACACATACATACATACATACATACATACATACATTACATACATTACATACATACATACATACATACATACAGACAGACATTCATTTTTATATATAGAGATAGAATAACTAATTCTCAGTACAGCCGCTTGGATCACATCTCTAGGCGTAAATTTTGCCTCTCGCTTCACAATAATACGTGTCAGTGCCGAATTTCGGTCCATATAGTTTCGCCAATAATGCAACGTGGAATGTAATTCATAAAATTATTATTATTATTATTAGAGCTGTCAGCAGAAAATGGGTTTAAACTGGTGAATCTATTATTGAATTGTAGGGGGGGGGGGGGGGGGGTAACGTTGACAACTCTCTTAGTCGATCTTTCTCACTGAATAAATGTCACTCACGCACACTCTTTTTTTGCTATCCTCTCTCTCTCTTCTCGATCTCTTTTCGTGTGTTGCGTGTACTAGCGATAAACATTTCTCAAAAGGGGCGTATAATATGGGTTGTTAAACAGCTACTTACAAGATCTGATAAAGCAGCACTCACAGTGTTACTTCCATTGTGTGATTTCCATTCTGTCATGCAGACATGTGTTTCATGATTTTAAAACATGTTCTCACCCTTGCTGGATGATAGCTCGCCTGATATGCCATTTAATACATCAAATTAATGTCATTTCGTTATACATTAGATGGATAATGTGTAAATCCAGTCATAAAAGTTCAGAAAAAAATTTGGGCACAGTCATCATATTCTTGCAATACTTGAACGAGTACAAAAGAATAGAAAAACCTTTAATCCTTCAAGTACGCAATATACAATTTGGTACGTCAGGTAATTATAAAGAAATGCATAAATTAACTTATTCAAGATAACACTAATAATTCAAATCTAGAACTATTTAAAAATCACATACAAAATAAAGAAATACAAATATTTAATAAGATGTTAAATGAATGAATATTCAACAAAGTTGTAATTGTCACATGACATACCTATAAATTTACGAAAATGAATAATAAAAAATAATGTTTAATTATTTCTTCATTTACATGAGAATATTCAGAGAGTGTGTCTGCCAAAAATTAATTAATGTGATTTTGAACCGAGACAAATGCATGTCCTAACTGGAAAGAGAGGTTTATTAACCTTTGAATTGGTCTATACTCTCCTCAGCCTAGCATAGGGGACATCAATACAGTGTCTGTTCCTAGTATTGTAGTAGTGAATGTCTTCTCTACATAAAAAACATGTCAAAATTTTTTCTCACATTTAACAATAGCAAGAAAACAAGCAAGCTAGAGAATTATAATTTTCTGACCAATGAACAACGGCTTACAGTGGTTCAAGAAGTCAGCATCAGAGATGATTCTTAATGCCCTCTTGGTAGCAGTATTTTATGTGTGTCTGGGGACCATCCCCATAAGGACAAGTCATATGTAAATGTACTTTGAAAGAACGCAAAGTAGGACATTTTCAAATAATGTTTAGGAACATACACAGTGGCGCATCCAAGGGGGTGCTTTGGTTGCTCAAGCCCCCTGAAGCAAATTTTTATACAAAGATTCAAATAAAATACTTGAAAACTCCATGTTTTAAAGAAAATATAAAGTTGATTGATTCTCAACTCTAATTAAAACTTGAAAATATATTCTTCAATCTGAACTATTAAGTTGTACTTTGAACTTTGTTAGGAAGGAACATTGTTAGCAACATACTCCCCTTGTCTGGGGGGTAAACATACTGACAACTCGAATAGTTATCACTTCCAGCATCCCCCTTTTGGTAATTTCTGGGTACGCCAGATAGCCGTAGCAGGTATCTGCTCAATCAGATAGAGATAAGCTGCGTTCTCCTGGGCACTCTTTTTTGGGTGACCGATCAGATTGGCCAGCAAAAAAGACACTGTTCTCTGCTGTAAAATCTCTTCCCGGTGGTTCGGAACCCACATAAAACTGTCGGTCCAGCTCATCAATCACCATCATCAAATTCATTACCCACGCACAGGTCTCAGACCTATGTGGGCTTCATCCTCCAAAAAAAAGTGTTTTCCTAAACACACACTCCTTCAGCCTACGTATAATGTATATAACCCTGTTAAGCCTTCTAGAACTGAAAACAGATAACTCTTATCTAAAATAATTGAATATGGAACTTGATTGCATGATGTTTTCAACTTTATTATTACTTATCCGGTGGTTCGAAAACCACCTAGAACTGTAGGTCCACCACTCATATCACGTTTTATCATCATTCACCATACGTGAACAAGCTTCTGAACCATATGGGCTTCACTTTGGTAAATTGAATGTTCTCTTTGGTGAAGTAGGTTAAAAAAATTTAAACTGTTCATTAGTGAGTTTCATCAGCAAAAAAAAAATATATTTTCAGCTGGCAGCAGAACATTATTATTTACCCTGATTAACCTTTAGATTTATATTGGTCTTACCCTTACACTTTTTATACCTTATTTAGTCTAATATTTGTACGTCATGTCCTGATGATCGATCGATGACAATCTATGCAGTTTAGAACATATCAACGGGATGACATTGACATGATGTATGCATGAGTAAGTGTGAAAGCATGTTTTAGCTGTTGAGTGAGTTAGTGTCAAGAATCATTCTACACCTAACTAGACGCCATCATTAACACAATAAATTAAATCTGCTGGTGTGATGTGATGGACCTGCGTTGATCACTATAGTGCACTTAAACTGCTTTTTGGAATACTCACCAATTTATCTGAAGAGATTTCTACATGAATCTAACATTTTTCCATATCCTTCAACGTCCATCTATGGCAATTCAAGTTTTTATTTTCATTAATACTATTGCGATATGTAGACATAACTGAGAAAATAGGTTTTTGGGGTGACAAGTGAATCACAAACATTAGTTATATTCAAGGTGACCAGATTTTTGAAACCCAAAAACGGGACAACTGGACGTAGACCGCTCACAATAACGAGGGATTTTGGAGTTGAGGTTCAATATTGTAATTAGAACTTAAGTTTAGCTTTTAGGTCATTTAGAGCAATAATAATTATCAATAAATGGAAAAAACCTATTCATGAAGTAGACTATTAGTAACTAATATTGCCAAAACGAACGGAACAAATGGGTGTCCGACAAGGATGGTGGGGACAACGGGACATTCCTCTCAAAAAACGGGACGTCTGGTCACCTTGGTTATACTGCGCAAATAGAAGCGAAGCTGAGGCTTATTTATTTCCAAGCTTCACATAAAGTGCTTATTAACTATCTCACATTATCAAGCCAACATAAGACATAATATACGATCGTTGATCGTTCCTGTTTTCACTTATTATTGTTCCCAAACATAGAATCAGAATTTTCTTCTCTTATTCAACACTAATCTTCACAATGTGTTCTCATCTCCAACGTGAGCTCATTATTGTGAGTTTTAAAAACTGAATCTGAAAATTACTATTAAGTCCATTTTTAACATTTCCAACAGCCTTTTAAACTACAGTATCACAAAGCTGAGTTTCTCCAAGAAATAATTGCTAATTTTGTATGACATAGTTGGCAAATAAAAATACAATAATACTAAGCGTAGGCCTACTATGGCGTGTATTGGTGAGGACACCCTACGGGAAGTTCCACTTCGCTGTTCGGACCATGCTAGAATGCTAGAACTACAGTCTCAAGTTTTAGGTGAGTGTGGAATCAGCAGATTTCACTATTTTTAATAAATGTGGTTGTGGTAACCTCGTCTTATTATTTATTATGGGATATCTTCCACAATATCCCCTCCACCACTACAAAGAAAATTATTTAATTCAAAGCCCTTGATAATGCTGTAGCATGTAGCATCAAGGATCGTAGTTCTCAAGTATTCCAGTCATTTTGTTCCTCTATAAATTCATGCCAACTTATTTTCAAGTACTGGGAAAGATTAAATATTCATTTTTTTTATAAAAAATGATTGGTGAAAAAGATATTCAATTAAACTTAATCAAATAATTGACTTTCAACTAATTTTTAAGTTATATGCTTACTGGTATTGCATGTATAATTCTTCAATAAATTTTCTGAGCAGAGATGCACATGAACATTACCTTGTCTTCTAATTACCTTGGCATGAACCTCATGATATCCTATTGTATTGAAGCTATGTTAACAGGAGCGCAAAGCAGAGGCGGCTGGCAAGGGGAAGGGCATGAAGTTGTTTTCACCTGTGAAGTTATTATTTTTTGTTACTACGCCTAATTATTTTATTGTAATATTTTTTTTAAATTGAACTTTTTGCTTGTTACTTAAATTTATTTCAAAATGAGTTTGAAAATTACATTACTTCAATAATCAGAACTGCAATAGAACAGCAATGGAGCATTCTACAATTAACCGCTGGCTATTGGCAAGCTGGAGGTCTTTCAACTGGAAATTGAAGGGATTTTGTTCAGTCTGAACAGACTTGATTAGGAAGCGGTTGCATTTGTGTTGACTGGTTTTCATGACAACGCAATGTTGCTGTTGACAATGTTGATGACGTAGTGAAGGAATACACAATTCCCTGCACCTGCACTTATCACAAACACTCGCTAGTAGCGCTCTGGTCAGCGGCAGTTTGACTGTATGACAGTTACGTAGCGAAGCAGTAGGTTGCAGTAACAACATAACCTGAATTATTACTAATCGTTTCGCATATTATTATTAATTATGAGAGTTCAATTATAATATTGGAGTATTGAGTAAGCTATTGAAAAACATTCATTGCATCTTCATAGTAATAAGGTATTATGCTAAATTTTGATACTAATTAAAATTTTTGGCTGCAGTTCCATTCGTAGTTCAGTAAAATAATCGATAGTTGATAAGTTATAAATCGAGTTTGGAATGGTTCATCAAGGCATGTATAGGATTTGCACAGTTAATTAGTTTCTATTTTGATTAGTGCGGTATCAAACAATGGAGGTCCTCAATGACTTAATTTGTTCCTTGTTGGAAAATCCGTTTTCCTGGTGGAGGAAGGAAGACAAGAAAAAATATCTTCTAAGCTCAGACGATTTTCAGCCAACCCCACTTCTTTTCTGTAATAAACGGGTAGCTCGTCCATCAGGAAAACCGTACAACATTCATTTCAAAAGTTCGTGGAACCATGGTTGTGTGGCACTAATAATATAAACTTTATTACTGGTCCTGCTTACTTGTTGGTCTGAAGAAAAATGTGTGGAACAGTACAGGTTTTGATTATTTTGTGAGTTCTACTCGCACATTTCGCAAACATTACTCAGCTGAACTTTTAAAGTGCACTAACACAGTTCCTGAGTTTTCTAATTACAAATATTCCCTTACTCAGTTTACCTGCAGTGACCTCTATATGTTTGGACCAATTCATACAACTGTCCAGAGTGAATCCCAAAAACTTTGCCTCTCTCTCCTCTTCCATGGTCACCACTCTCCTATTATAAGTAACTATCAAGTCCTGGACCTTGTTGGAGTTAACACACAACAACTTTGAATTGCACCAGCTCTCAACCAGCTCAGCCATATCTTGTGATGCCATATACATATATTTATCAACATGTTCTGATATACTGCCCAACAAGTCCAATGAAAATTCTCGGGATATTGAATGGACAACACTATTAAATGCTTTTATACTATTATTTATATGTGACCCAGCCGCAAGGTCATATCTGTATGGAGTTGTTGATAAAATTAATCTTACCTTTCCATTCAAGCTAACAATTACTTTTCAGAGTTTCATTGTGTAATTATAGATATCAATCTCTGTGAAATTATCATGAAAACTATTTGTCCCTCCAATGAGAACAATGGCATCTCCAGATTTCAGACTGCCAAGACCAGTTGAAAAGATAATACCATCCAATATATATGTACTCAAAAGGTGCACCAGAAGCTTTCCATGGACACAATGAAACAATTTCTTCCTTGAATCATGGCTATTTGAAACAACTCTTCTTCATAGAAATAAGCTCAGAAGAAATAAGCGCACACATGAAAAAATCAGACCCATTCTTTACAGGTGAATCTAGAACTATACATAACGAAGTTATTGAGTGTATTTCAAATAATATCAGATGCTTGTTGAAACTGAAATCCGGGACAGTTCATTTTTTTTACAGAGGCTAATGATATCACTAAAATCACTCAAAAAACGTAGTGGTCAATTATTGTTAGGTATGTGACAACAAAATGTAAATTAGTTAAAGCATTTTTAGGTTTCTATGATGTTAGCAATGACAGAATTTGTCATCTTCAACTCATTACCGACACACTGGTCTCAGATCCATGTTGGCTTCAACACATTTGAAAAAAATATTTATTTGATGTAGACCCCAAGAAGTCTTATAATTCTGATATGTCAATTATTCAAATAGCTTCTTAGGGTATATAGAAATTATTATTATTAGCAATTTCAATTGAATATAAATTTTGATGTGTAGAATCATAAAGTGTGGATGATTTACAACCGTTCTGATTCAATGAAACTGTTGTGGCATGGAATTCTTGTCATAAATTGATAGAAATGTCAATATTGAGATTGTACTTTCACTTTTAATAAGGCTGTTTTGAAAAAGATACCGAATGCTCTATATTTATAATACTTTATGACATTTTCTGCCCAAAGATTACAGATATTTGCCGTCCTATGCTCCTCTTAAGCGACTGGTCAGTTTTTTGATAGCCACTAGCTGTGCGAGGTATCTGTTCAATCAGATAAGATAAGTCACGAGTGCTTGAGCTTTATTTTATTTTGTCCTTCACCATAATTTTGGAGTGCGAGCCGCCACTGGCGCAAAGGTTGCACTGTCTAGTCGGAGTCATGTAGAAAACATAGGTTTATAATATTTATCTGATATCTAGCCTTTCTTGATATACAAGCAAGTATAAATTGGAGACAATATTATGGCGGTTGTGGACAATGGCCACACTCTCTATATAAAGTCACTGTAGTTGCGGCTTCATTCAGCTGCTCTCTAGCAATGAATTTTGTAAGCTCTTTCACCTTCCATTCATTCAGGATATTGCTGGTAGATGGCAGAAGCAGTAGCGGGTTACTTTTTGGGGTGGTCATCCAGGGGTCCTTCTCCGGAAAAATGTTGACAATCAATTCCCTTAAATCGTATTCCAAGTGATTCTAGACTCATGTGCAGAAAATCTTTGATTCATTTATTTCTAGCACTAATTAAAGAGGCTTGGACGCTTTAGTGCAATTGTTGATTAGCATTGACTTGGTGATCATAGCAAACTATAATAAAATACTTTTCTATTTAAAATTTAAAAGAAAGGAGTCCTGGTTCCTTTGTAGGCTTTTTTTTTAGAAATAACTCCTCTGAAATCGCATTTTAAAAGATATTCAAGGCATGTCACATCATTTCCGTTGCATTTTAGACAGCATACTGAAACAAAGTGATTTGTTTCTGGTGCATGATGCGTTATGAGGTTTGTTGAACAACAAGAAGAAAAAGAACAACTCTTTTTGTGTTTTGCATTTTTTGTGATTCATGTTCAATGTGATTCATGCTCATGTGACTTAATAACAGGATGAAGAGAAAAATTATTATGAATATGCACTTGGCTTCCGATTATCTGTGGTAACGATGAGGGTATAATTCAAAACCTTGATTATTCCAAAATGTGACACCTCACATATAAAACGGTTATTTAGGATACAGTTTTCTCATAAAAGAAAGAAATAAATTTATACTGTAATTAATTTCTTCAACAAAGTGCAATATACAAAATAATATATTTTGTGGTGAAAAAGTAAAGTATAGTGATGTTGAAGATCTATCTTGTTTCCAAAATTATGTAATATAAATTTAAAAAACACTATTAAGTGTAAATTAACTCACGTTATGGCGTGACGGCCGTTTCACTCTGTTGCTAGAGCATCGTCAGACAACTCACTGAGTTAATTTCCACTTAAAAGTGTTTTTTAAGTTTATCGTAAAGTATAGTTTCAGAAATCTCCTGTAAAAATATAATATTTGATAGTTTCCTTCATGTTAGACACTAGTCAATCCAAAAACCAGTCATTGGAAGACTAGTCTTCTAGGGTATAGTTTGAGTATCACTAAAATTTGCAAGGAAGGGTTGTCATACATTAAAAACACTCTGGTTGAGATCTTTGTTATTGAATGGGCCTCATTTTGAAACTCCAAAATCATTATATTTTAATAAAATGCGTATTCTATACTAGGAGAAGAAATCAAATAGTTAAGTATTCAGGAGAAAAACAGAATACCATAGATTTTTTAAAAATTCAAATATTTCAAATTCCATGTTTTATAGAACACATAAATACATTTGTTCACAAGTCACTGATGTCGAGGTCATGATGATGATCAACGTCAACCAAGAAAAAGCTTTCAGATTGGTATAGAATCAGGCAGGCTTGGTGGGGATACAGCATTATAAAATTTACTTTCAAGGTTTTTCATTACATAGTTCCTAAACATATAAAGAAATAGTTCTTTTACTATTTTCATAAGGTTCCGGTACCATGATTCGTTTTTAGTTCCATCTGATCTTATATGTCTCACTAACTCTGTATCTGGAAAAACTGAAAAATGCAAAAAATATGTTAGTTTTTTATTTCCATCTATTTTTCTACCAATAGCATGATTGAACTAGGATGAAGTAGCTCGGCCTCTATAATATGTGCTGCGCTGTGCGATAACAGCTTTTAAAACCCAAATCAATGGCTTTTAATGAACGCCCGCCACCGAAAGTTGTGCTGTGTTATCTTGTGCCGGTTGCTGAGCGTTCATCGAATTCACTGGGCGTTCACTGGGCTCAGTTTGAAAAAGCTGTCGTCGCACAGTGCAGGACAGCACATCTTTAGTGGCCAGGCGCCCCAGCAATGACTCTCAAAAGTTGGAATTAACACCCTCTTTAATGCACAAGCATCTTCAGAGATTGATAATAGTTCACTGCTATTGCTACTTAAGAGTTTGAAATGAAAAATTGCAGTCTAAGTAACTGTGATTTTATGTTAGCAAATACTTTTCCCTCCTCCCAGTAGAGAAGGCAATTTGTGAAGTTATCATATCTCATAATTTTATATAATATTATTTGCGTCCTTCTCGATTTATTTGTGTTCTATTTTATGGTCTAACTATGGGTTTATAAACTGATTTCTCCAATATGATGAAATATTTACTAGATGATGATCCGTTGCATCAAAAACTGCTCTGTACAGAACTCACAAGAAACTTCCACTTCACATCTTGCTATAAGTTGAACACATTCATAGATATGTAGGGTAAACATTCATAGATATGTCATTTCAGTAAACATCCAAACATGTGATCATGTTATTACATATGAGTAACCATTGGAAACTGAAATAATAAACAGTCAGTTTGATAGAATAAGCTCCACATGTAAGTTGAAAAATTTCTACTGTGAAAGAAAATAAACGAATGAATTACGAAAAGTTAATTTGATTTTAATTCAAGAGTTATCCTACAATTTTGGGGGCTCGTCCGGGATGGACTTCATAAAGTGAGAAAACATTGATAAAATATTGAAGAATATTGATAGAAAATTCTCCAAAAACAGTTGTAAGTATCCTAGTTTCTAGGTAGGATAACAACTTTAAGAAAACTAATTTTGAAAATGGCATACCTAGCTGATTCATGGGAAAAGTACAGATGCTATCTTGGACACTGGGAGTACGGTTACCCTTATTAACAAGAAATTCTACGAGTATCTTGGTTCACCTGCTTTGAATTCAGACTACATCATTACTGGGTCTTGGAGATGAGGAACAGTCGCCTATTGGCTATTTTATCACCGAAATATTATTCGAGGGGATGCTAACACAATTCCTGTTAAAGTGTTTGTTCTTGAAAACTCCAGAGAAGAGATAATAGTTGGTTCAGATGTTATTGGACAATTGGACATTAAGTTGTCTAAGCAGAGGCAATATTCTGAAAACGAGAACATTCACCAAGTGAGATATACAAGTCACATAAATACAAATTCAGCAAAATTCAATTATAAAATCAAACATCGCCCAGGAATTCAGATGCGTCATGTTGATGCATTGAGCAGATATCCAGTGATGACTATAGCCGAAAAGAACACCATCCTGAAGATTCAAGAAGCTCAAGAGAAAGATGGAGAAATAAAAGCGATAAAAGAGGTTCTCAAACATCAACCCTACAAAGACTACTTTATTGTTAAAGGAATTCTCTACAAATCAGAGAATGGAAGAAACCTGCTAGTCTTACCAGAACGGATGCAATGTGAAATTATCGAAAAAGCACATAAACAGGGCCACTATGCAACAAGAAAGACCATAGAATCGATTAGACAAGAATACTACATTCCAGATCTTGAAGCTAAAGTTCAAAACTACATAAGTCACTGTATACCATGTATTTTGGTGAATAGGAAAGCTGGGAAGCAAGAAGGTTTTCTACATCCAATACCAAAGGATGATTTGCCATTCATGACTTATCATATTGATCATTTGGGTCCTTTAGAATCCACAAACAAGAACTATAAATACATATTTGCAGTAATTGATGGATTCACCAAATTTGCTTGGCTATGTCCCACTAAATCCACAACCGCAAAAGAAGTCATTGAAAAATTGAAAATACAAAAGAAAACTTTTGGTAGTCCATTACGGATTATTTCTGATAAAGGTCCAGCATTCACTTCCGGTGAATTCCAATTATATTGTGAAACAGAGAAAATTCAACATTGTACAATTACCACAGGTCTGACAAGAGCAAATGGACAAATCGAACGCTTAAATAGAACTATTATACCAGTTTTAGGTAAACTTGCAGTAGAAGATCCAACAAAATGGTATCAACATGTTGATAAGCTACAAACAGTTTTGAACTCAACTCATCAGCGAAGCATTGGCACCACACCCTTTGAATTGCTTTGTGGAGTTAAAATGCAAAACCCTGAATTAGACAATATTTGTGAGCTGATAGACGGTGAACTTCAAGCACAATTTGAAAAGGAAAGATATGATTTGAGGAAATCCGCAAAGGAGCAGATTTTGAAGACACAAGCGGAAAATAAGAAAAATTATGATAGACGACATCGTAAGCCATTAAAATATAAAGTTGGAAACTACGTTGCAATAAAGAAGACACAAATTAGCCCTGGAAGAAAATTAAAAGGAATATTTTTAGGTCCATACAAGATCACTAAAGCCAAAACAAATGACACCTATGATGTAGAGCGAGTTGGTGACCATGAAGGACCATTGAAATCCACCACTTGTGCTGAATTTATGAAGCCCTGGGCACCTATTTAATTTGTATTTGTTTCTTAATTTCTGTTTCTTTTGTGTTTTGTTATTCTGTTTATTGCGCTCTTCTATATTTCACATGATTCTTGTTTTGTATGTTTTTATTTTTCTTTTTCTTGTTATGTTCACGGCTTGAGGACAAGCCACTTGTCAGAATGGCCGAATGTAGGGTAGGTCATTTCAGTAAACATCCAAACATGTGATCATGTTATTACATATGAGTAACCATTGGAAACTGAAATAATAAACAGTCA
This sequence comes from Conomelus anceps, assembly GCA_948455865.1. Lineage (NCBI taxonomy): Eukaryota > Metazoa > Arthropoda > Insecta > Hemiptera > Delphacidae > Conomelus > Conomelus anceps. The sequence continues at coordinate 30,368,444 of OX418225.1, read as the reverse complement.
GTTTGATAGAATAAGCTCCACATGTAAGTTGAAAAATTACTACTGTGAAAGAAAATAAACGAATGAATTACGAAAAGTTAATTTGATTTTAATTCAAGAGTTTTCCTACAGATATACAGTTTAAATATGCTTAGAAGTTAGCAAATTGAAAAAAATGGGAAGCATTTGTACCAGTTAAGATAGCTAGCTATAAATCTAACTCCATCAATGGAAATTTGAAGAGTTTTTCCAAACTGTATAATGGTCCACATAATCAAAAGCTTTTGATAAATCTACATGCATGAAATCCATACGACCACTATTAGATAAGACTGAATTCACCTCATGGCTGAATTGCAAGAGATTGAAGATGGTGGAACATCCAGGTGTAAAGTCATACTGAGCTCTAACAATTCTACACTTGTTGATCCAGAAGATGCGACCATACAATAAGTATTCAAAAATTTTTGCTATTGCATTTATAATAAATTGTGATTGAGCTATAATTCTCAACTTTTTTCCTATCTGCAAATTTGAAGATTGGAGTCACATGTGCCACCTCCGAATTATCTGGGAATGTATTGGCTTTGATAGTCATGTTGAAAATATCACTTATTGCCTAAGCTAAAACTTCCCAGCAACCTTTGATAATATAAGCTAGGATACCATCAGGTCCAGCCGACTTTTTAATGTTTAATCTCTTAATAGCTTCCACAACTTTGTTCAAAGAAAATTTGAATACTTCCCAACTTGCAGGACCACTCAAACCACAGCTTGAGTTAGCTGTATTTAATATATCCCCAACATTATATGATGAGACATTACCTTATGGGAAAACAGAAGAGGAGTAGGCACCAAATGCATCAGCCACTGCAACACCAGCAAAACTGATACCCTGCCATGAAACCGTCTGGCGAACACCCTCACAACCCATCCTTTTGCTTTTCACAAATGACCAGGAGAGTTATGGATTGTTTTCAATTGATTTTGGAAAATTTACATAATTCCTGTGTGTTGTACTAATGTTTAATTTTATTTTGTTACTCAATCTTAGAAATTCAGATTCATTAAAAATAGAGTTCTTCCTCTTTCTAGCTAATTTGTTGTTTTTCTTTATATCATCAATAATTTGTATGGTGAAACAGGGTGGGTAGGCCTACTTAGTTTTGTTTGTTGGTCTCATTCTAGGGATGCCTGGATCAAAACATTCATAATTTTCTCATAAAAAAAAGAAATAGCTTGATTAACATTCCTAAACTGAATTTATTAATTTCGAATTCCTTTTTTAATTGCTATTACTTTATACTGAAGACTTCCGCAATGGCGGATATAGACAACAGCATTGAAAAGCTGATGGGAATCGATGAATGCTACTGTACAAAAATAGAAACAGTCTGTAAATAACAATTTAAATCAAGAGTTTACCGCTCAGCATGATACTTTTTATTCACCTTTATCACCACACCACCCCCACCACGCCCATTTATAATTTTATATACTATGCTACCCTTTAATTGGGAAGCTAGGGATGTGCTTGTGGTTGATTCTACAAAAACTGCTAAAGATAATTCTGTGATTTTTTCCATGACGAAATACTTGATGAACAATCTAATATTAAAACTGTCACGGTATTTCACTTTCATATATTGTTTCACTCACTTATATTGGGGATGCTTGAGGGATGCATTTCACTTCTGAAAAGAAGCTTCGTCAGCCTGCCGCCAGGGGTCATGCTCTGTTGAGGTTAAGATGAGCGTCCAGTATGAAGTTAAAAATTGTGTTGAATTTGAATTGTGTTTGGTCGTTGAGTAAGTTGGTTCTATCTTGTTTATGGTGTTTGGATATTTCATAATGCTCCCGTGTATTCAGTTTGTGGCTTTTTTGGAATGTGTGTAGAATTTCTAAGTATGTTTGGATATTATTGTGTGAGTGTCCAGTGTTGATTAAGTGATCTGCAAATGTTGAGTCAGAGTTGGAATGTAGTGCTTTGATGTGTTCTTTGTATCTTGTGTTGAATGATCTGCCTGTTTGTCCTATGTAGTAAACATACTTAGAAATTCTACACACATTCCAAAAAAGCCACAGACTAAATACATGGGAGCATTATGAAATATCCAAACACCATAAACAAGATAGAACCAACTTACTCAACGACCAAATTCAATTCAAATCAAATGCAACTTTCAACAACATAATGGCCGCTCATCCTAACCTCAACAAAGCAAAGACCCCTGGTCAACAAAGACCCCTGGCGGCTGGCTGACAAAGCTTCTTTTCAGAAGTGAAATGCATCCATCAAGCATCTCCAATATAAGTGAGGAAAACAATAAAAAAAAATGAAATACAGTGTCAGTTTTAATATTAGATTAAAGATAATTGTTGTAAATAATATTTTTCAGATTCAACTTTGTTGGAAACAAAGAAATCTATTTCATTTATCGTTTCTCATTTATAAATAAAAAACTGAAAAATTGTACCTTATTTCCCTCCCAATTAAACCCAACGATTAGAGTGATGCAACTTTTTACCTAACTAAACTATGTGGACTATATAGAATATTTTGGTACTGGAGGAAAACTTTCACTTCAGAAGTACACTACAAATTGCACCATACTGATTCTTTCCCTATTATCATAATCGTCAATTATTATTCAGATATATTAATGAATGATTATTACCACATATATCATAGTTTTGAGTAACATTTATACTTGTGTAAAGAAAAAGTGTACCTTTCCCTGTAACGTTTTACCTAACTAAATTATGTGGACTATATAGAGCATTTTGGAACTGGAGGAAAACTTTCACTCTAGAAGTACACTTCGAATTGCACCATACTAATCCTTCCCTTATTATCATAATCGTCAATTATTATTCAGATATATTAATGAATAATTATTACCTCACATATCATAATTTTGGGTAACATTTAGACTTGAGTAATTAATATGTAATCAGTATTGCCAACTTACTTTTCTCTTCCTTTCCAGCCACCATTTCCGCCTCATGACCTGCCAGATAAAAGGCATTGGAAGAACTGATATCAAAGAGAAAGATGGAGGATAGAAGAAATGAGACAAACGTCAGGCACAGCTTCATGATGGTATGTGAAAGTCCAGTACCAAGGAATATCATTTTATTGATTTTACTTTTATCAAAATTGACCACAGTTATCTTATAAAGATTTTATGAAAGGAAATGGACTGATAGAGTTGAGCCAGACTTGAGGAAAAGGTACGGTATGAAAGGGAAAATTGAAAAAATATATATAATATAGTTGTCAGTGATTTTTAAAAAATACAAAAAAAAACAAATTTTGAAATCAGTTTTTAAGTTGACACATTGTGCCATAGAGAGAGAGTTTGTAAAGCTGTTATCACAATCCAGACAATCGCTGTCCTCTATTTTCACACTCTGTGGTAATAAATATTTGTTCTCTAAGATATAAATGTGCTATAATGAAAACCAGCCTAAGGATATTACACGTTGATGTAGACCGCAGCAAAGTCTCCCTGAAACCCTCAACCAAACATTTTAAACAGTTGATAGAGAACTACTTGGGTATTTGATTTTATAGTGAGTCAATATATCATGATACATGCAAATCATTATGTTCCTTTTGACCCATTCCCCGATATACGGTATCAATGTCTTTGAATATAGTCTGGATTATTCTTTCTCTTGAAACGTTTGCTGAAATTTTGTTAGTTGACACCGTGCACAATTGACAAATTGATGTTACAGAATGACAACATCGTGAAATTTATGTTATAACTTATCTGATTATGTTGTTCGAATGCTGTTCATGTATCGTATCATCAGTCTAGTATTACTATTACTTCATGGAAGGAAACATACTACTTATCAAACAGAATTGAAGGAAGAATAATTCATAGTATATTTTTCATGAATATCAGCCAAAACTCTTCTTCTATCATTTGCAGTATATGATTTATGTTGAGTTCAATAATAACAGCTTCGGTTATTCATCTAACGTCTTCTTCCTTGTCCCAATCTGATTCTTTCCATCCTCTTATCGGCCTCACCCCTGAACCAGTTTCCAACTTTCCACATTGCGCCCATCCATCTCGGTGATCTCGCATGACCTCTGTCAAAAGCAACTGTAACAATAAAAATATTAATCACACTTTCACATTGAATATATAGTATTAATATAAAATTGGATTATATATATATATTTTTATTTATTTGGTTATTCTTCTTTTTCTTGCTTCCAAGGATTAGGCAGTTGCCTTTTTCGACTCACAATAGCCTATATATTTTTTGAAACTGTGCTACAAGATAATACAAAATGAAACAAGGTTATTCATTTATGATATACATGGGAGCATTAGGTAAATACCCAAATACGCCTCATGACAAGTAATAATTGATAAACAAGAAACTGAGAAGATACTAGAAACTATAGTCAAAGTGAATCTAAATACCAGTAAAATGAAATACCTATTGAAGTGAAATTCAACAGTTGTAACAATAGTATTAGTGAAGTTGAATTAAATGTCAATTAGAGCAGTGCACTGAAGTAGTGATGAAGAAATTTGATAATAAATAATGAGAGAGAAATAGACAAGTATGATGTAAGGAGTTATAATCAAATATGATACAATTGAAACAATGTAAAAAAAGAGTTTTTGATGATGATTGTCATGGATAATGTCTGTCAATGATAGATTTATAGAGAAGGTAGGTGAATAATCAATAAAATATGAAGGAGAAAGAGAACTTGCTACAGGTTTAAAGGTTGTACACTCTGGTTTTGAGACAGCCACATTTATTCCATGACCTAGTTGCACTTACAGAAAGGTATTGATGCTAACATTTTAAGTGATATTAACAACAACTTGCAGTTAATATTAACAAAGCAGTTTGTCATGGAACAAGAAATCCAGGTATTGATGCTATTTTCATATAATATGAACTTATTGTTATCCTTCTCAACAGAGACTTTATATCCTCAAATTCTTCTTGAATTTGATTACTGTGACTAACACAGAATCCTTTATTCTTCTCCATTAACCAGGAGTTGTTTCTGCAAGGCAAGAGTGGTGGACGTTGTTAAAAGTAGACATGTATATAGTACCATAGCCGATTCGACTGTAGGTGACTCTTCAGACCTCAACGCTATGTTTTAGTCCAAAGAGCGTACTACACAAACGAGGAGTGAGGTAGTTTGTGATTGCTTTCCTCACTGAGCTAACAGAATTGTATCAGTATGCCAAACCCACCGAAACAAATTCTGAAGCTCTATGCTTGACAGTCCACTCCCACCTTTACACAGGGTCTGGCTGCACAGGTGCGTGTGTATACTATCTAGCACACCTCTGAGCTACTTCCTGCGTCCAAGCCATCATTCGACAGAGACGTTTGGAAAGCAACACAATTGATGTAGCCTTTTTTGTATCTGAGAAGACCAACATTTAATTCATCCCAAGCCACAATAAGGCATGAAAAGTAGACAACAACACATTAATTTTACCAATGCTAGTGGAGGACCAGCGCATGCATTCATGTAGTAGCCTAGAGTGCATGAGCAACTTGAAAATCAAATGCAGGGTTGCAATTACTAAGATTAGAAAAGGAATAAATAAACTTAATTCTAGGAAATATATAACGAAGTAGACCATGTGAAAATGCAATAATGGATTTATTAATGATGAAAAATTAATTAATAAGCAAATACAATTAGTACAAGGGCTACAAAAAGAGCCAACCAAGAAATAATAAAATTTGTAATGATTACAGTATAGTAGTAATGCAGTTTGCACGTATATTAGTAGTACAAATCAAGAATTAATAATGCTAATCATAGAATAATATTGTCATTAACTTGAAGCTTGGCACTGTGGCCAAAATAAGGTTAACTTACAGGCGCTATGGCCAATTATAAAATAATTTTTTTCCAGTAATATGCTGATATATGATAGAGGCGCTGTTGCCGAAATAAGGCTGTCACAAATTGAGAATATAAAATAATATTTATCAGTAAAATACTGATACCTGATAGAGGCGCTCTGGCCGAAATAAGGTTGAGTTACAGGTGCTATGGCCAGCCATAAAATAATATTTATCAGTAATATGCTGATACCATGAGAGGGGTGCTATGACCGGATTGAGGTTATACCAAATCAATAATATAAAAAATATTTATCATTAGAATGCTGATGGCATGAGAGGGGCGCTGTGGCCGATATAAGGCTGTCACAAATCAATAACATGAATAATATCTATCAGTAATGTGCTGATAGCATGAGAGGGGCACTGTGGCCGAAATAAGGTAAAGTTGCAGGCGCTATGGCCAACCATAAAATAATATTTATCAGTAATATGCTGATACCATGAGAGGGGCGCTGTGGCCGAAATAAGGTTGTCACAAAATAAGAACATAAATAATATTTAACAGTAAAATACTGATACCATGAGAGGGGCGCTGTGGTCAAAATAAGGTTGTCACAAATAGAGAATATAAATAATATTTATCAGTAAAATGCTGATACCATGAGAGGGGCGCTGTGGCCAAAATAAGGTTGTCACAAATCGAGAATATAAGTAATATTTATCGGTAATGAGTTGAAAATGACAGATTCTGTCACAGCTATAACATCATAGAAACCTAAAAATCTTTCAACTAATTTACCTTTTGTTGTCATGTACCTAACAGTTATTGAGCACTATGTGTTTTAAGATATATCAGTCATATCAGAAAAAATGAACTGTCTTAGATTTCAGTTTCAACAATCTCTCTCATATAATTTGAAATACATTCAATAAATTCGTTTTGTATAGTTTTAGAATCGCCTGTGAAAATAGGTCTGACTTTTCCATAATGTAGGCTATCCTAATTTCTTCTGAGCTTATTTCTATGAAGGAATTGATAAGCTCTTCAAAATTGCCACAATTCAAGGAATAAATTGCTTCATTCTATCCATGAAAGCTAGATCTTGATGCTGAGGAAATAGACAGCTTGAACTTCAAGTTTCATAATTATTTGGTTCAAACAATCATTTTATTGAAGGTAGCTATATGAAACCTTGAACAACAAGCCGGATTTTCCAACAAGGAACAAATTAAGTCATTGGGAATAGCCATTGATACTAATCAAAATAATAACTAACTGTTCAAATTCATGACTGGCATCGCATGACTAAAAGTACCCAACCCAAAACAAACCCAACTCAACCTACATGACAAACTCACAAAACTTGAACTAATTAATAACGAATTTAATGTGTCAAAATACTATCATAAATTATAATTCAAATGCCTTGATGAACCATCTAAATTCGATCTGTACCAAACCCCAAGCTAAACCAAACTTATAAACTATATAGATTATTTTGCTTGACAACAAACGGAACTGCAGCCAATTAGTATCAAAATGTAGCATAATACCTTATTACTTTGAAGACACACTGAATGTTTTTCAATAGCTTACTCCAATATTAGAATTGAACTGACACAACTAATAATAATATGTAAAACGAGTTGTAACTCAGGTTATGTTATTGTTGCAACACCAGTAGCTACAACTGCTTCCCTATGAACGCACATTCATAATGCCACAGGCCACAGCACTACTATTGGAGTTTGTGATAACTGCATAGGTGCAGGGAATTTTTAATTCCTTCACTCCAATACAAAAGCAACATTGCGTTGTCATGGCAACCAGTCAACATACGTGTAACCGCTTCCTAATTAAGTGAAGGACTCTCCTGAACAAGATCCCAACAGACCTCAACCGGCTTACCAATAGTCAGTGGTTTATTATTGTAGAGTGCTCCATTGCGGTTCCATTGCAGTTATGATAGAGTAATGAGATTCTCATAATTTCTATTTACTCTAATGTAATTTTCAAATAAATTAAGTGCAAAGGAAAAATTTTAATTTAAATGAAATATGGGGTAATTCATCAAAACAAAACTTTGATAGGGTGTTTAGGATCCAAAAGAAAGCTGTTAGGTTTATGGAAGGAATAAATAGATTAGACTCATGTCACTTGCCCAGGGAAGTGATAGCCATGAGCTGTAGCAGATATCTGTTCAATCAGATAGAGATAAGCTGCGCTCCACTGGGCACTCTTCGTAAGGGTGACCGATTAGATTCGTCAGAAAAAATACACTATTCTCTGCTGTAAAACCACTTCCCGGTGGTTCGGAACCCACCTAAAACTGTAGGTTCAGCTCATCAATCACCATCATCCAACTCATTACCCACGCACAGGTCTCAGACCTATGTGGGCTTCATCCTAAAAAAAAATGTAGGCCGGAGCTCAAGAGACTTGGTCTCCTAACACCCTGCTTATATGTGTATGAAGCTACTTTAATGTAAAAAAGAGTGATATTATCCAAAATCTTGACATACACGATTATAATACAAGAAGCCGAGGAGATTATCACTTGGTGAGTTACAATAGTAGCTTATTAAAAAAAATCCTAGTTATATCGGTAGGAAACTACAAGCTACCGAGGTTTTTAAAGTCTTGAAAATATAGGAATATTTAAAAACAGTTGAAAAAATATTTAATTGAAAATGCTTTTTCCAGTGTATAAGAGTTCCTTTCACATAAAAATCAAGCCTCACCTCAACTAGTGTATAAGATTGTATAATTGTTGATCTGACTTGTCTTATACTCCTTAACTAGAGTCTCCAAGACGTTATCTACAAAAAAAAAAAATATAATACTAACTCCATATATGTGGGCGCCGACTTGGGAAAAACATTGGTAGGGCCGGGGGGTGCCCCCAAGAAGGCGTGGGCTCGGGGGGTGCCCCCCGAGAAAATGTAAAAAAAGGTGTAAGACAATGAATTTTCAGGCTTTTTGGGGCCATTTAAAATACTCTCCATATTGTATAAATATTTGTTTTGCACCTAAATTAGTTAAACATATTCTCCTAAAAATGTGCAAACAGGTCCTAAGGATAATTTTAATTCAAACATTTATCTGGAATTTCTTGGTAGGTAATGATTTAATTTTTTGTAAATAAATAGACTATGCCATAGCATTCGTCACAGTCTTTCCATATTAGCTTAATATAAAGTAATCTCTCATCAAATTTGTATTTCATTTGGTACTATTTATCAATTCTATTTACAAAAGTTGTATGAAAAATACCAAATAAAATACAAATTTTATGAGTTATATTTTTATATTGAGCTAAAAACTAATAATACATTGAGGGCAATGATAAATTTATCATACTCTTACCACCTTAGTTCAATATAAAGTAATCTCTCATCAAATTTGTGTTTCATTTGGTACTATTTATCAATTGTATTTACAAGAATTGTAACAGAAAAAGTACCAAATGAAATACAAGTTTTATGAGTGATAACTTTATATTGAGCTAAAAAATGATAATAGATTGATAATAATGATACATTTTGTTAGAAGCAGGAATATTGATGATTCATTGTAATACATTGATGAATGTATTGAAATACATTGAAATGTGTAGCAAAATATACATTATCAAATCAAACAAAAGCTGTGTCCTGATGACTTGACGCCAAAATAAAGCAATACTTGCTTTTCTAATGTTATTTTTGCTAACAAACTCGTTAACGAGCAGCCTCATGTCCAAACTATGTAGCACTTCTTCATGACATTTCAGAATCGCTATGTAGTTTAGTCTCTCCTGTCTCATTGTTGACCGCAAGTAGCTCTTGAGTCGTCGAAGGCAGCTAAAAGTCCTCTCTGCCGTTGCGGTGGTTACTAGGACGGTTCTCAAGAGCTCAAGGCATTTGTCACCTCAGGTCTTTTACACTTTTTTCTTCTACAAGAAACTTCCTCAATTCGCGCATTGAAGAGCACTGAGCAGCCACCCTTCCCCGCGTAAACAAACCACAGAGGCAACTGGCCAACTATCGTGGTCTCATTGCCGTCTGCTCTGGGCATGTAGTACTGTAGTAGTTATACACCAATAATTTTAATATTTTAGAAAGTAAAATATTGGTGGGGCACAGCCCCATCACTCTAATTATTGGTGGGGCCCAGGCTCCAAAATCTCCCATCTCAAAATTAATAAGTTCTACTTGGAAACGTTTCCGTTTAAAAACCATGCTACCAAAGACATTGAAATTGTTTCTCATGAAACAAACATTGTTTTCAGTTATAATAACGCAATATAGTCATTTCAAAGTAGTCTGAACCAAAAATATTTTAAAACCATGTACTACATTATTATTTTTTTTTTGAAGATGAAGCCCACATGGGTCTGAGACCTGTGCGTGGGTAATGAGTTGGATGATGGTGATTGATGAGTTGGACCTACAGTTTTAGGTGGGTTCCGAACCACCGGGAAGTGATTTTCAGCAGAGAACATTGTCTTTTTTGCTGGCCAATCTAATCGGTCACCGTTACAAACAGGACCTACGAGAACGCAGCTTATTTATCTGTTTGAACAGATACCTGCTACGGCTCGCGGCTATCACTTCCGCTTCCCCAGTTTGTACTGTCGTGATTCAGTTACTGCAATTTTATGTTGCACTAATTTTTTTATTCAGCAAAAATATTTTAAAACCTTTTACTACATTTATTGTATCGTATTTTGTCATAAATAAATACATGAGGTTGCGATTGCTTTCCTCATTGAGCAAGCATAGTTATATCAGTATGCCAAGCCAAATGGAAAAAATTCTGAAATATGCGTAACACTTCACTTTTACCTGACTACAGTCTATCTAGCACACCTCTGAGTTACTTCCTGCATGTAAGCCATCTTTTGACTTGGACTTTTGGAAAGCACACAATAATTCCTGGATTTCTTGTTCCATGACAAACTGTGTTGTTAATATTAACTTTTTATGTGAATTTAACGACTTCAGAGGCCTCTCTGAAAACGGATCTCAAAGATTCGAAAGCGCTCGGCCTACAGAGTAAGTAAATTTTATTTATTCTAATGAATATTTGACTGCAAGTCGTTAAATTCACATAAAAATTTAACAATAATTATTTTAAAATATTTTCTCTCAATGAACTATGCCAATTAATTGGCTGAATTATTTGAACCATGTATCTCCCTCTTCCTTTCATTATGACTCCCTCCTTTCCAGGAGCATTGGTTCAATACGTAATTATTTTTAAGTTAACTTTGCTGGTGATGTTTCAGGATAATATACAATAAGCAACAGTACATTCTGTCATAAAACATCATGTATGTTCGATATCTTGTACATTTCAAGTTTGTTGTTTTTTATTCATTTTTTGGGCTAAACAAACAGCAGTTTTGCTGTTATCTAACCGCGGCGTCTCTTGATGTGGTCATGAACCATTTGACCAATGGTAAACGCTGGCAAAATCCAAGCTCTTGGAGATCTCACATGTTCATTGTCATTAGTAACTGTAAATATATAATAATAATAAAAATATTGGTGATAATACAATAATAATGATAACTTAGGCTAATTGAAGTGATCTATATTAGTAATCTTTTGGCAATAATAGACACTAATATAAACTTGAAAAAACACTTTCAAGTGGAAATTAACTCACGTACACTGTGTACTGTGGGTCGTCTGACGATGCTCTAGACAACAGAGTGAAACGGCCGTCACGCCATAATGTGAGTTAATTTCCACTTGAAAGTGTTTTTTAAAGTTTATATTACATATTAGTGGAAACAAGATGGATCTTCAACATCATAATAATAGACACGTTTTCTGCTGTAAAATCACTTCCCGGTGGTTTGGAACCCACCTAAAACTGTAGGTCCAACTCATCAATCACCATCATCCAACTCATCACCCACGCACAGGTCTCAGACCAATGTGGGATTCATCCTCAAAAAAAGAAAGAAAAAAAATAGTTTAGTATCATAAGCGTAACTCTTCAGCAATGATAACAACTTACGCTTGGGATATTTATGATAAGAGTATGTTAGGCCTATCGCTACAGAAACTTGAAAAAAACTTTTTTATGATAGCAAAAATAGAACTTAAATTGAGAGACCTGTATGATTCAACCACAGATACGCTGTTTTCAATACATTTTTGTTGCTTCTTACGTGTACCTCAGGATGCTAAGTATAGAGACGTGTATACATTTTTAATCATTCATTTTCAAAGAGGAGTAAATCACACTTGTTGATTAAATTCTAACTTTCTTTGTAGTGACGAATAAAAGTCTTTGTTGAAATCAATGATATCTCCCTTTTGAAATCAATGTTGATTTCAGGAATTTCACTCCTCACTCGTTCCAACGACATGATTAATCAGGTCATGAAACCGAAAGAAGATAGTCAGTAGCTATAAGTTGCTTTCTTAAACCAATATAAGTTGCTTTCTTATTCAACCAATTGAGTTGGTATTTTTTCAAAGTGAAGATTTTCAATGACGTAAGCTAAAAAGATAGATCTATGATTAAATGATCTCTATGATTAAATCTAATCTCTATGATGAAATTCTACAACTACAGTCTCTGCAAGCCAGATGGTTGTGCAGTAATTGCAGTATTTTTTTTATTGTGTACGAATTGCATAGTAGCAAAGCAAACCTAGTCAAGCGGTCAAGTATCCAAACAACAGCATGTGAGTGACAAAATTTAAACGAAAAATTGGCAACAACGTGCTCATATTTCCTATATTAAATAGCATTGCAATGAGACTCCATACCGCATTTTAAAGTTTGCAAGGACTATAAATAGATCCCTATATCACCGGGTCTTTTAAGTTTTATGCAAACGTTATTTTTTCCTGGTTTATATAAAAATAGAATTCTTTTTGGGCGGATTGTTAAGCTAATAAAAGTCATCATGATGATATGTGACAGAAGTGAATAGAAACGCTTTTTCACTTATTTAAACATGCATTGTATAGTTGATTAGCTAGAAACCCCTTCTACTCAGTCAATGATTTTTCTAAATTCCAAAATGAATTTTATAACTGTTTTATAAGTGTAATTTAATCATGATGATGTGATTATACGGTCCAGTTTAATAGTACAGTGGAACCCAGTGTATCTAAACTTATTGGGGCTGACCCCTGTTCGGATTTCAGGAGATTCGGATTATGCGGGAAAATGATAAAATTCATTTTATACACTTTTAGGAGTCGAGTCAGCTGGACGCTGAGCGCCAAATTTACTATGGGAGAAAAAACTTCTCAACTGATTACATGCTTCATTGAAGAACTTTTAAAAATAATTTTAGTTGAAGCACGTTGTTTTTCGCAAGCTTTGATTTGAGAAACATTCCAATACTACCACCGATTCTTTTTCAATTTGTTTAAGACGATTGTTGAATTTCCATAAGAAATCCAAGTAAGTTTTAAATAAATGAAAAGTTACTGGTAATTATTGTATCTTACATCAAATCAGAGCTTGTGAAAAACTATGTACTTCGGCTGAGATAGTTTTTCAAAAGTCATTCTTATAAAAACCTTTTGTTAAGCCTATAATCAGTAAAGAAGTATTTTCTTCAATGGTAAATTTGGCGCTCAACGTTTGGCTGGCAGACTACTCCTGCCGGCTATTAAAGAAAGGAGAAAGTGCATAAAAATTAGCTGATGCATCCGATGTACGAAAAGCAACTATCACTGAAATCTGTGTTGAAATGAAACTTTACTGAGCTACGAGTGGAAACTTCTTTCTAGAGTAGAAATTTTCCAGGTTATTGCAAGATCTGTGTACAGATTATCTGGGATTTCGGATTATCAGGGTTTAGATTTCCAATGTTTCACTGTATCTAGCTCATATTTTTACTATATCCAGCTTAGAACTGTGACGTTGTCTATAACTGTAAAATTGAGTGACAATAGAATCATATTTATTTTCCTGGATCTCTTGCTCCATGACAAACTGTGTTGTTAATATTAACTTTTTAAGTCAATTCAACAACTTGCAGTCAAATTTTTATTAAGAATAAGACTTATTCTTAATAAGTCTAAATACTACTTAGTAGTATTTCACTTACTCTGTAGGCCAGTGTTTTCGAGTTGTTGAAACCCATCTTCAAGGCATCCTAGATATCAATGTTGGTTTGTTGGTTAGAAGAACTGTGGTTTTTGTATAATGTAGTCAAAAAGATTGTGTGATTTAAATTTAACTGTTCATTGAGGATGTTTTGTTTATTGGGTGTGGTGTGTTTGAAAATTTCAAATTGTTCCAAGGTGTTGAGTTCATGTCCTTTAGATTTTATATATAGAATGTGTAGGTTGGTAGTGATGTCAGTAAAAGTGTGTCCAATTTGAATGATATGGTCTGCAAAAGTCGATTCTGTTTTTGTTTGGGAGGCTCAACCATAAAATAACAACCAAAAAACAAAACACCAACACCACTAACAAAAAATACATCACAATGACATATATTAATCTGCAATCAAACAGACTAGCCAAAATCTTCAAATAAGCCGGCCACACCATCGCATTCAGAACAAAAAACAAAATAAAAAATAGAACACAAACAAATACGATCTCCCAGCCAGGGATCTACAAACTGAACTGCTCTGACTCTGTAACAAATTTTTCATAGGACAAACAGGCCGCGCATTCAAACAACGCTACAAAGAACATTTACTAGCCTTACATACAAATTCAGAATCGATTTTTGCAGACCATATCATTCTAACTGGACACACTTTTACTGACATCACTACCAACCTACACATTCTATATATAAAATCTAAAGGACACGAACTCAACACCTTGGAACAAATTAGAAATTTACAAACAATAAACAAAATATCATCAATGAACAGTTAAATTTTTAATCACATCAACTTTTCGACCACATTATACAAAAACCACAGCTCTTCTAACCAACAAACCAACACCGATACCTAGGATGCCTTGAAAATGGGTTTTAACAACTTGAAAACGCTCGGCCTACAGAGTAAGTGAAAAGCTACTTATTATTAATAAAAATTTGACTGCAAGTCGTTGAATTCACTTAAAAAGTTCATATTCGTTTATTTGTTAGAAGCAAGAGACTTTTTCAAACTGATTGGGATATCAAGCTCAAAGTAGCCCGAAGCTCCATTGATGATAACCTTCCACATATTAATCATGATTAATTTTTAAAAGTTAATCTTCTTTACTATGATTATCAAGGGATTTTTAATGAGTTACAAAAGATTTTGTCATGGAATGTATGTGTTATTCAATATCATTTTTTTCTTGTACATTCCAGGTTCAAGTCTTTTCCATTTAGACTTTATGTTGTATTCAACATTCTTGGTTGAAATTAATTCTATCCACGCCCACGCCATTTATTCCATCTATCTTTCATCCCATTAAATCCACCATTTTGTTTCCACTTTCCATGCGCGTATTGGCCAAGTTGATATGCTGGCTGTATCCAACCTCTTGGAGACCTCACATGACCATTGTCCGCGGCAACTGCAACAATCATTATCGGGATATTAAAGACAGAATTTATTTAACACTACTTTAGTTGCAGCTATTTAAATTTGTTAATCTTCAATCGTGCTGCATATCTTCTTTCACCATTAATCAAGAAAAGTGAGGAATCGGAAATACCAAACAATGGGAATTATCAATTGAAACTATTTTGGAATGAGTAGCCTACTAGGTACTAAGGCTCTATTAACACCATGTACACGCATCTGGCATTTTGTTCCAATGGTTCTAATGCAATGCTGAATCATCATAATCGAGCTGATAAAATTTTAAATAGGACATAACCCTGCAGACTTATCAATTTGAATTGGCCTCCAACACTTCAGAACCAAAATGCTTGATGCATGTACCTGATGTTCATGGAGCCTCGTATACTACCAATAGGTTATTACTTATCTGATAACATTAAAAATGATAATTGAAACTTTTAGATTGATCATTTTTCTCTGTAAATGATTATTTCAGTGATTTACTAGCCAACATGAAATTAATTTCAGTTCTTTATGTTTTTTTAAGTTTATGAAACTGATAATGATTGCAAAGTGCCAGACTTCCAAGGTCATGCTGATGATCTCAAGAGACAGCAAGGAAGCATAGATAATGGAATAAAATCTTATAAATATATCCATGCAAGTAACAGAAGATCACAAGATATTCGATCACAGAAGTGTCCATATAAGGGGGGATATGGCAATCAGGATTATATGATTGCTTAGCAATAATCTAGGTACTAAGATCAGTGCAGTAATGGTGTGTGTTCATATTGACAGAACATGCTCTGAGGATTTTGAAGAATTGAATATTAATTTGAATGGAAAAGTAGTATTTTGTTTTATATTATTAGTATTTATAATAATTATCTTAATAATCTTCAGTATTAATTTGTCTAGTATAATTTAGAGTATCTTAATAAAAAGCAAAATTCTGTTTATGAGGTTGTACTGGTATTGATAAATTTTCTTGAAATTGATTAGTCTCAAGTTGACAATTATAATAAATTGAGTAATATTGAATTAAAAATTTTACTAAATCAATTTAAAACAACTTTAGTCAAGAAAATGAGTCCAAACAAATCATCTAAATCGAATTGTTTTACTAAAAATCAGGTACCGGTAACAAGGCGATCCCAATTGATAAGAAAATCACCATCAGCTCTTAAAGCTACTGTAAATGTAGTAGAAAAAGTTGCTTAACTATTGATCAATCACACCAAATCAAAAACAAAATTAGAATCATCACTAGAAAATTCTGAGGAAGAACGGATAGGATTGGTGAATCACATAAAATCTCTGGAGGGTATTGTAAAAATCCAGCAAGAAGACCATTAAATCTAAATTCTAAATTTCGCAAGTCAATGTAGGTCAATGTCAGAGGAAACTGAACTATTAAAATAAAAATAATCAAAGCTAATGTAAGATGTGAACCACCGATCAATACACAAAATTAGAACCTAAAACAAATGGGGTAACATGGAAAATGGTGAAACTAAAAGTATAGTCAGGTTTTGCAAACAGCAACCGAAACTAAAGTGAGGGAAATACCGATGGAAAAGTAGAGTACTACTGCTCTTGACATCCAGTCATGGATGAGACTTCAGTTATATACTGGATAAAAGATTGAAAAATAAATATGAAGTACAGAGTTTTGCCAAGCCGAGTGTCCCTATAAACGAAATCGTAGAGTCAGCTAAGGAGCAAACAAAAGATTTTGGTAAAAGCTACTTTCTAATAGTATTGAGTGGGTCAAACAATATAAATGAATCCAGTCTAAAGCATATCTTCCTGAAATAAATAAAAAAAGAGATTGTGCCACTCATCCAAAAAACAAATGTAATAATAAGTACAATTCCATATAGGTTTGATAGGCCAGGGCTAAATGAAACCATTAAGTCAACAAATAAATCAATTCATAATACAATCAACAGCCTAAAAATTAGAATTCTGAGCAATTGGGGATTTTTTTCTAAATGAAAGGCTGAAAAACAAAACTTCACTAAATTGAGTAATATTTTGTAATAGGCTGGCAGAGCTGATAGAAAGTCGTTTGCAATCTCTACTGTCAATAATTCTCCTAAAGCTAAAAAATCATCCAACGAACCTTTTTTTAGTAGAGTGGCTTAAAACCGGGAAGCAAAACTAGTTTCAAACAATCAATTTATAACTTTATAATAATTGTATTAAAAGACGTTAATCGATCAAAAGATCAGGATAACATTAGTGAAAGAAACTCTTGCAACAATCTGATAGGCTCCCAGCAAGATTGCAAGAGATCAAGTAGATCTAGTTCTATATGCAAAAGCAACGATAAAGTAATAAGGAATGGTAGGGAATTATCCACTGTGATCCATCAGAATATATTCAATATATTCGTAACGAAATAGGTAGATTCGAAGAACTGTATTCTTGAAACAAAGAGGCCTGATATAGTTATTTTCACAGCGCTTGGCTTCAAGGAAGATGAATTGTTACAACTTAATATTCCAAACTATTCATTGAAAGCATCGTATTGCAGGGCGGTGTCGCGAAAAAAGGGACCAGCGAAATAAGCGGCTAGCGAAATAAGCGGCTATCACAAAATAGTATGTGCACCTGTGAGGTAACTACTTGAGTGAAGTTAGTGACCTGCGAAAAAAGCGACCATCATTGATTTTTACCTGTGTCCTAAGAGGTTGACACTTACTCTGGCATACTGATTTCCATCACACTTTATCCAGGTTAGGTTAGGTTAGGTTAGGTTTGGTTAGGTTAGGTTAGGTTAATTTATTATATTATAAACATTTAATAAAAGTGAAAAACTGCGCATAGCTGGTTGTGCTGTGACTCATGGGGCAGGTAGCAAGTAGCCAGTATTCATTGTTACGGCGAACTATAGAGTGGGACGGATTTTCACAAATTCCTTGGATATACCCTCCGACGGATTTACCCTCAATTATTTTGGCCGCTTATTTCGCGCATAAGATCGGTTGAATGACCTCGAAGGGGGGGGGGGGGGTGGGCGAGACTCAGGTAGTTTAGCCGCTTATTTCACGCATTCCATAATGGTCCCTTTTAGAATTAAAATTCTATCCACTATCCCAAGACGAGTTGTCTTTAATAAAAAAAAAAAACTGTAGGAATGGATATCCAGTAAAATTCTAAAAGGATGTAAAGATCAGTTGTTAGACCCAATTCATCTGATCAATCATTCATTAGAACAAGGTGTTTTCCCAGATAATTTGAAGGAGGGGCAGATCTTGCCAATCTTCAAAAGAAACGATAGAGAAAAGGTGGAAAACTATAGTTCCATTAGTATTTTAAATGTAATTAGTATAATTTTTGAAAGAATAGTTGTTCTAAATACGTTACTTCTGCACCTTCAGAAAGCTAAATAACTTCATTTGTGATTCTGCCTCCCAGAAAGTGGAGATCAACAAAGGCAGCCATAGTTTCTCTAGTTGAAAAACTAATAGATATAATAGATTCAAATGATAAAGCTACTGCAATCTTTTTAGATCTATCAAAGGCATTTGATTGTGTTAATCATAGAACTTTATTGGAAATACTACAAAATGAAGGTGTAAATTGGGTTGAGCTGAAATGGTTTGAATCATATCTTATTGGGAGAAAACAATGTGTAGAACTAACTACAGTAGTTGGGAGTAGTATAGTAAAGAATAAATCTAATAAATTAGAGGTCCAAGCTGGAGTGCCTCGGGGCTCAATACCAGGTCCATTGCTTTTTTATTATATTTATGTCAACCATTTACCTAAATAATTAATTAGTGGTAGAGCCCTCTTATTTGCCGACAATACATCACTCATTTTCAGCAATTCCATTCAAGATAATTTAGCAATAAGTGCCCATATAGGTGTGCAGTCCATTGTCAAATTTTTAAATCAGTTGAAATTAGCAATAAATAGAAAAAATGGCAGTACCTTCAGTTACGGTAACATAATTCAAATATAGGGCTTAATCGTGTTTGTAAACGATAATCAACTAGACCAGGAAGAAAACGTTTCATTTCTCCTAGAAATGCTGGATAGACGATTCACCTGGTACATTGAGACGATACATTGAGAAAATATGTTGTAAAATTTCATCTGGAGTATTTTTGTCCTGCGACAGCTTGCTAGATTAATGACAGAAAGTTTCGTTCTACAGCTTACCATGGGGTCTTACCACATATTAGGTATGCTATCTTAGTATGGGGTAATGCATCAAAAACCCCTTAAAAGTGTGTTTAAGAAAAAAAGTTGTGTATGGAATCAGTAGATAGATTAGATTCATGTAGGCCGTTGTTCAAGAGACTTGGTCTCCAAACTTTACCCTGCTTATATGTGTATAAATTCACTTTGTATGTAAAAGAGAGTTTACTTTGTATGATATTAACCAAAATCTTGACGTGCACAATTGTAATACAAGAAGACGAGGAGATTATCACTTGACAAGCTACAATAATAGCTTATTCAAATAAAAACCTAGCTATATTGGTAGGAAACTCTACAACAAGCTACCGGAGTTTTCAAAATATACTAATATTTAAAAACCAATCGAAAAAAATATCAAGTTGGTAAAGCTTTATAGTGTACAAGACTTCTTTTTACATCCTCAACTAATTGATTTAGTAATTATGGTAAGTAGTTTATAAGATTGTATAATTGTTGATCTGTTGGTAAGTTGGTAAAGCTTTATAGTGTACAAGACTTCTTTTTACATCCTCAACTAATTGATTTAGTAATTATGGTAAGTAGTTTATAAGATTGTATAATTGTTGATCTGACTTGACCATGTCACAGGAACGTGAATGCATGGCTTCATAGACCAAGAGGGAAAAGGAGCGTAGGAAGACCAAGGAAAAGGTGGACACCGGAACAGGCTTACTTAGCTAAATTAGCCTAATCCATGAAGACGACGACGACTTGTCTTATACTCCTTAACTGGAGTCTCCAAGACGTAATCTACAAACAAAAAAAAAAAAAAAAAAAAAAAAAAAAAAACAAAAAAACCACCATAACTTAGCCTACTATTGTATATTGCTAAGCAATCGTAGATGAGACAGCTGTGACATTTCATTTATCATTGCTTGAACTAGTCAACAAAATTTTAGAAGGAATAGACTTTTTAGTATTTCAGTGTTAGGCTATCAATCCTTCTATTAAAACATAGAAAGTGAACTTATCTTCGTACTGCTGAAAAATTTCCCTTCAAAACTAAAAAGAAAACTTCAAGCAAAGAGAATTAAGTTTGAAAATATGTAAAGAGGATTACAGCATAGGCTACAAGTGGAAGAAATTCATTATTTTTTCTCGAATGCGCAAAAGAATTTGATAAATTTAATGTTGGACTTATCTGAATCATAGCTAGTGAAGTTTTATTGAACATAATAAGATAATAGTTATAGTTAATGGTTGATTAGTATAAAATGAAACAACGCCAAAATATATATAATTTTTCATTAATCCAATGTTCCTAGAGAATATTCCATTCGATTCAAGCAAGTTATTTATTTTAATTTTTTTTGTAGATTTCGTCTTGGAGACTCCAGTTGAGGAGTATAAGACAAGTCAGATTAACATTATACAATCGTATACACTATAGTTACCATAATTACTATATCAATTAGTTGAGGTGAGGTTTTACTTTGATGTAAAAGAAAATCTTGTACACTATGAAAAGCTTTATCAACTAAATAAAAACTCCGGTAACTTGTTGTAGAGTTTCCTACCAATATAACTAGGTTTTTGTTTGAATAAGCTACTATTGAGACTCATTAAGTGATAAATTGTCTCCTTGTATTATAATCGCATATGTTAAGATTTTGAATAATATCACTCTTTTTTACATATAAAGTAGCTTCATATACATATAAGCAGGGTACAGGTAGGAGACCAAGTCTATTGAACAACGGCATACATGAATCCAATCTATTTACTCTTCCCATACTAAGAAGGCATACCTAATAATATTATGTGACAGTTAGAGCCAATGGTAAGCTGTAAAAAGTAACATTTAATCAGGACAAATACCCCAGATGAAATTTTACATCTCAATGTAGCCCAGGCCAATCGGTCTATCCAACAAAACTCCTAGAAATGCAATGTATAAGTTATATATATTTATATAAGTTATATATTATGTTATATGTATATAATATATGTTGTAAGTGATTTTTGTATGTTATAAGTTACTAAGATAACTCTGACGACAATGACATGCATGATAAGACAATCTGATGATTCAGGCTACTTGATAGGCTACAAACTACAATTTAGCCTAATTTTAATAGCATATTCATAATAATTTCTTGAAAATTCAAAGGCAATACTGTTTAGAAACTTATAGCCATTGTTATTATTATAAATATAAACATTTAATATATTAGTATATAGCCCAGGCAAATTAAATTAAAGAAAGACCGTGGTGGACAAAACTTTTACAAAGCTGAAACTTATTTTAATCCACTCTGGGTATCATATGAAAGAATCCCTGAGTTTGCGAAAGTTTCTGGGCTGTGCATAACTTTTGGGGAGCCAGAATTTGACACTTTTTTCAGTTTTTCGCCTAAAACTCGAAAACTACTAACCGCGTTGAAAACATGCTTCCATTCCAAATTGAAGAATATAAAATTCTACGTCGGTTGATGTTTAACAATAACAAATTTATTCAGTTTTTCTTTCCCAATCGGTCATCAAAAATCAGTTATTTTCAGTTATTTTATTTGCGCTATGCGCAATGAGGCATTTGCCCTGCTCTACTTTAAAAAATCAAAGTTTTGTACCTTCTCTCTTCATGTTCATTTCGTGGCTGTTGTCTATGTGTGTATTTTAACTCTATCATTTTATATTTACAAACTATTAATTTCCACCCACAATTATATCTCAGAACAGGCCACAAACGCCGACTGTCACAACCATGATACTAGAGGTAAAAATAAACTAGCTTTGAGACCACATTGGTTGCAACTGTATGAGAAAAAGCCTTTTAACATTGGAGCAAAGCTTCACAATAGCTTACCTACTGAGCTGCAGTCCCTGTCAAATACGAACATATTTGAAAATAGATTATACAAATTTCTTGCCGCGAAAGCGTATTATAGTGTAAAAGATTTCTGTAGTTTTAGAGTGATATTTATTGAGTCATAAGATTTCAGTCCCCTCTGCACTTCGCTACTTTTACAAACAAATTTTTTACCTGCTCTCTTCATGTTCAGTTTGTGTCTGTTCTCTGTGTGTGTATTTTCAATTATTTAGAAAAACCTCTGACGATATTCAACTGTTTATTGTATTATATGCTGTGATGAATAAATAAATTATCTTATCTTATGATCTAGTTGAATGGATTAAAAAAACTGAATGAAGCACAACGCGGTTCCAAAGCGCATTTGCAATCGTATTGCCAATGGTCCTCTTGAGTAGAGAATATAACCATGTTTCGTTACCACCTTCTCCTAGGATAAGCTAGAAATATGTTGCCCTTTCCAAAATTAGTTGTTGCGAGCAAGTTCTCTAGCCCGTGGGTCTCACTATAGTTTTAACGTCCCGGTATGTTTCAATTTATCACAAACTATGAGTGGATGAGTATAAGAAAGAGCTCTAATTAGAGTGAATCATTGATAGTAACAGAAACTTTTCTATTCTACTCGATCTTAAGAAGAGATAGACTATTGAAGCGTTTTGTGGTTGAAATCAAATTTCTATTTGAATTTACTTCATCATTTGAACATATCTCAACGCAAACTACGAATTATTGATGAATTGAAAAGAGCTCATATCATTGATAATATGAGAAAGTTGTTAATTTACTTGATTATGTAGCATATTATATCGCTAACGATGAACAGAAAATGATTATGATTGATAATATGAGAAAGCTTGTGAATTTAAAAACGTTTTATAGTTAGCAGATATATATGCCGGATACAGATACTGTATGCCCGATTGAAAAAAATCAGTGAAGGAGAATTAATAATGAAGTTACCTTCGTTCATCATCTCGGCCATAAATCTGGCTTCGTCCTCGGAGATGGGAGACGCCTCAGAGGGTGGAAGATTAACGAAGAATAGGAGAAAAACGACGCAGAGACCCAAAGCCAGGTGCAGCTTCATGGTGAACTGATCTATACAGTATTCCGATGCTGTTCCGTCTTTTTAAAGTGTTTTCGTCTAGAGGAAACTGGAAGAGAATTTCCTGAGAGCACAGGATGTGGAAAAATAATTGATAATCAGGAGCTGGAAAAATATGAAAAAGCTAGGAAATTGTGGTACATTGCTATTGATGTATCTGGGAGTTTAATTTACAATAGAGGATGTTCCTTGTATCTGTATTCAGTTATAGGAAACTGTGGTAATCCGCAATGATGCCAAAGTAAACTTGGATCTCAAGGAAATCTACTTCTTAATCCAAGATACAGGAAACTGTGGTGAACATATATCTCCCCAATGATGATGAATCAAACAATTATTCTTCTCAAGTGAGAAAATCTACTTTTTCCTCTGCTTGATTTCCCCTGTTAACAAGAATAGAATGATATAGGTAATATTAGGTGAATTATCACTCTTAATTCAGTTCTCACAAATCTCACTGACTTTACCAAACACAATATTTTAATAATTTATTTCATCAATCAATCAATCATTTATCCACAAAAATACATACATTTAAAGTTCCCGCTAAACTTTATAAAGCTTTGCAACAATCTAATTTCTATAACAATATATATGAACAATATCTTATTAGATTGTTCATGAAGTATTTTATCATGGAAAACATCACAGCTTTGCAACAGTTGCCTGTTTTATGCCCGGTTTCTGAGTTGTTCATTAAGTTTAATGGATCATTAACCCATTGCTCTAGTATTGAGTTAATGGTCCATGAAGTTAATGAACAACTCAGAAACCGGGCATTAGACTTTTATGATTCCTAAAATACAGCATTTCAAAATTAAGCGAAAAACTATTTATAATAATTAAAAAAGGAAAATATCTTGAATGGAATGGAATAAAACCTTTATTTGATTTTTTTTAATAGTAAAGAGTATGATAATGCCTTTTTAAAAGAATAGAGTTTTCCGTCTTCAATTGAGTTGACAAATAGATTACGAATACTCTATATTCCATCATCATAAGAAACAGAACATGAAATCTTTTTGAGAAAAAACATTGTTAAGCCCTTAGTCAACATACTGGGAGATTTCATAGAACAGGAATGGTTGAAATGAATGGATAACATATTTTAATTACTGTCGAAAGATCAGCAGTGGCGGATCCAGAAAGAAAACTTGGGGGTGGCTGGCAGCTACTGATTTGATGGGGGGACATTATACAGTATTAAAACGTTAACGGATTTCATACAATTAAAGACTTCATAGTGGAATTAGGTAATTCTTGCTAATGAATGTTTTACGAGCTTCAAACTGATTACATTTGTAAAAAATTTACACTCTTCCAAAAAAAATTTGGAGGCTTTGGGGGGGCTTCAGCCCAGAAGCTCCCCCATAAATCTGCCACTGAAAATCAGAATGGATCGCATCCACAATATATTGACAGGAACGTGAGCTATTTGTTCAATAAAGAAAAACTTTTATTGAAATACCAGTTTGTTGCAAACTAAAATAGAACTTTATTTTTCACAATTAAAATATTATTCTCTTAGAGAAGCATTTTATATGTATTTTTTATTGATTTTTATTTCTAGTGTAATAAACCTCTATTCTACTCGCCTTGAGTATTCTCGGCTATTGGGGTACTAGACAAAATTATTGTTAATTTTTTTTCTCAAGTTACGCTGGAAAACTGTAGTGGTTTATACATAAATAACAAACTTGATTCTGTGATGTTTTCCATGCAGTGGCGTAGCAACGGGGGGGCGGGGGGCGGAGAAGGCGGACTGCCCCGGGTGACAGCCCAAGGGGGGTGACAAAAAAAAGATTCAATCAGGCTTTAAAAGGACTGGTATTGAATGTTTTTTAAAAATGTTTAATTGATAATTTTTCATAATAAATAACAGAGAAAAATTATTCTGGTTAGGGGTGACATGACAGACGACTGAGTTGCGTGCGATTGAGTTGAGAGAGTTTTAGTCATACGTTTGATGGTGCAGGAGCATTGAGTGTCGAAATGTGTGACACAGAGGTTACTTATTAGCTAAATTTATTTTCATTATTTCAAGAAATCTGTTCTGTTCTACTACACCTGCCACTGCCATTCACCCCTAGAGAATCTGTGGATTTGTTGATGAAGGTGTCAGGAGAGTAGCCAAGGAGCGTCCTCGGGTACGGACACCCTTCATTAGCGATGACTCAAGCATCTAATAGAATTTAATTTATAATGTGGGATGAAATATTGAAATACAGCGTTTACATAAATGGTATATGGTTTTTTGGGTGAGAGCTAATACTTTTTTGGGTCGGCTAATACAGAGAGTATGTATGTGTTAAAATAATGTGGGAGGATTTTTGTATAGAAACGCTCAAAATGCAATTTTAGAGGGGTTATTTTCAATTTTACTTTACCCCCTCCCCACCATCCAAACAAGAGAGTCATATATTTTGTCAATATCATGAAAAGACATCTTAATTTATTCTGAGTTATTGGCTTACTGTGAAGGTAGATGATAGAGTTTAGTAGGGAAAGTTATAAAAATTATTAGTTTGATTCGTGAAAAGCAAGTCATAAAGTAATGTAATTGAATTCCAAGACATGATATTATTTCAGTAGAAAAAATATTAAGTAACAATTTTTTTAGAATAAATTTCAGTGGTAGGTCTTGCAGGTGCTTTTTACTAATTGGACTATACCGTTTACGGTGAGTCTTTAGACAAGAAAGTGAGGTGCTCCCAGAGGTTGAACCCAAACATTTGTCATGCCTCAAATTGAGTCAATCAATTCTGAAACACAAAAAATCAATTGAATTTTTTCCCAAAGATTATGGTGTAAGATGAATGAGTTCTAGGGAAGTGATAGCCGCGAGCCGTAGCAGGTATCTGTTCAATCAGATAGATAAGCTGCGTTCTCGTAGGACCTGTTTGTAACGGTGACCGATTAGATTGGCCAGCAAAAAAGACACTGTTCTCTGCTGTAAAATCACTTCCCGGTGGTTCGGAACCCACCTAAAACTGTAGGTCCAACTCATCAATCACCATCATCCAACTCATTACCCACACACAGGTCTAAGACCTATGTGGTCTTCATGCTCAAAAAAAGTTTGTGCCTAAAAGCGCTTGAGAGGATTATTTTCTATTTCCGGGGGGGGGGGGGGGCACCCCCGCACCACCCTTCTACCATCTATAGAAGAGGTATTTGTTTTATTTGAAGTTTTACAGGGCTCCTACAAGCTAATTTATAATTCACATTTTTTCTCTAAATTCCAATAATAGAGTCCTAAGTACTATTCCCAGAGTGAACCAACTAATGATCAAATACTCAACTGAATCACTTGCTGTTCAAGTAAGCTATTTCAATATTTTCAATTAGACTGCCCACATTCTGAAAAGTTGCGATATGCAGGTCTAAGCTAATCAATTTTGCGGAGCCCAATATCAAGACAAAAATCATCAAAATAGCTTAGCTTAGGCCTGCATATCGGAACTTTTCAGAATTACTTTCAAAAGATCTAAAATCAAAATTTTTCTGACCCCCGCCTGCGGAGTCCCAAATTTTGAATACCTACATAAAAATGAATATGGTGTCGTTTGTTAACTAAGTTTAATGGGTGAGGGGGGGTTGCCGAGTTCATTCTTCTTTTCAGAAGTGAAATGCTTTCCTCAAGCATCTCCAATATATGTGAGTAAAACATTATTTAAAAGTGAAATACAGTGTCAGTTTTAATATTAGAAACTTGATTCACTTCAAACTTGAAAATCCCCCTGCTTTTGTAGCTGTTTTTGAGTATTATGTGAAATATCGCAATAATTACAATAGTTTTAGACTATTGGAGGTCTAGGTTTTACATGAAACCTATTTAATTTTCCACCTAAATAAAGCCCCTAGGGGTTTTGATTGAGTAAATTGATAGGTATATCTGCCAAGTTAACCTTTTCTATTTCAGTAACAAAGCGTTTCCGGACCTTTGTTTATATATGCACTTTTTTCTTATGATGAGAGGAGTAAGTAAGAAAATTTTGGTAGATTTCTCCCTAAAAACTTACCATCAGACTGATTCACATGGGTCCCTAGCATTTAGTTTTTCAAATAACGGAAATAAATTTAGCTGCGATACACATTCGGCTTCTAAATAATCACCTGTCGCCTAACCCCCCCATACAATCATAATTTTCCTTATTATATATATATATATATATATATATATATATATATATATACATAAAAATAACCATATAGCCATTGCATACATTTAGCCATATTAGATTATCTATTATTAGGCATTGAATCCTAAACTCAGTCTCCTCCCCCGAAGCAAAATCCTGGATTCCTTAAGAATTTGCTTTCTACAATATTCTAGAAATAAGGTAGACAAATGACAGATATAAATTAACAGACATATGGATAGAAAATGAACAAATGTAATGCATATAATACTTCTTGCATGTCATTCAATTTTTTAACAAGGAAGATTAACTTTTAAATGGAAAGAATCTGATAAAATCTATTGTTGAATTTAGTAATTTTATTGCTCTTTCGAGGTCCATAACTATTGTATACTTATAGGATAGCTGTACTGTACTCAAGAGGATTTTTTTTAATATTCTAGAAATAATGTGGTTTAATTATTTTTTAAAATGAACTGAATCACTTTTCAGGAGTTTTGAAAAAAATGCTGATGAAGACTTGTGTTGAATATAATAATTTTTTTTGGTTTATTGTTCCATGACGAACTGCGTTGTTAATATTAACTTTTTAGGTTACATCAACTACTTGCAGTTAATTTTAATTAAGAATAAGTGAGAAGAGAGTAAGTAAAATATTACTTATTCTTAATAAAAATTGACTACAAGTCTTTGAATTCACCTAAAAAGCTAATAATAATTTTATTGTTCTTCAGAGATTCATGAAGTCATTACCTAAGTCATTTTTTACTGTATTCCTTAAGAATCTCATTAAAATTCACTTTTTCAATATTCCAGAAGTAAGGTGGTAGTTCTAATCTCCAATTTTAACATATTAATGCTGAAACTGAATCAGGAGTTTTTTAAAAGGAATAGAGGTTACGGATTTTCAAATGAAAAAAAAAAGCTGATAGAATTCTTTGAATTTATTATTTTATTACTCTCCATGAAGTCAATGTTTACCAATGAAAAATCGTATTATGGTGATATTCAAACTGTAATGCAGCTCCATGAAGCAATATTTATTTGTAGTGGCATTCTATTCTTATTCATTTATTCTTCCTCTTCACTCTCGTCTTATCCTCTAATCTTTGGGTAGCTAGTAGAAGCTCCATTGTTGTACTTCCATTTGTCTGTCAGATGGTTAGTGAAGAAATTGAAGGGTTTCCAGAATCTTCGGTATCTTGCTGAAACTCGGTCACTGACTGAAAAAAAGTTATGTAGCTTTTTATATAGTCTTTTGGTAGAGAAAGGTTCACTATTTTCCATCCCTAATTTGGTGACCCTTCAATAACTTCTTAAGCCTCTCTATATTTGTGGCTTTCTCAATAGAAATAATTCCATAGATAAAAATATCATCTGCTCAATTTTGTCTTATTTGAGATTAATTTCTTTCATAATATTTTAACAAAACAGACACTGTGCGTACAATAATTTATTTTAAATGTTGCTGAACAGTAGATGTCTACTGTATTTCTTTTAGAATATAGACATAGACGAAACCCCGGAAATTTGAAGCAACTGGTAAGTGCAAACTTCCAAGGATAAAATCATCTGCACAGTTTTGTCTACTTTGAAATTGATTAATTTTATCAAATCTGAACAAGACAGGCATTGTATTAAAATCATGAAAACACCAAAAATGTGAATCCACATCACATTTACATGAACTTTTTATCCGGAATCGGGGATTTTCAAATTACATCAAATAGGTAGGCTAAGTTGCCTCTCATTCACTACGAATTGAGCAAATAATAAATTGTTAGTAGTGCTTAAAGCGGTTGAAAGTTAGGTGCGATGACTAAGATGCATATGCGTTAACAAGGGGGGGGGGGGGGTTATTGGGAACACAGCCCTCCCCCATTGCTTAGAAGAAATTAAAAAAATTGCAAGAAACAATTTAAAAAAAATTGAAAGATTTCCCCTTCCCAAACTATTCCAGTAGCTATTCCAAACTATTCCCAAGCTATTCCAAACTTACCAGTAGCTTACCAATTAATATTCGTGATTATACCAAGGAAGATTTCTTTCATTACATCATTACACATACTATATACAAACTTAGTAAACCTATATTTCTAACTATTATTGCTAAATCGTATTGAATTCTAGATTTGATTACATCCTTAAAGCTTTGTTTATATTTTGATTCTATTTTATTTATTCTAGCACACGGACGGTTGCTACTTTTTCTTTATGTTTTGTTTTCCATTGATTGTAAAATCTTAGTTCACAAATGATATTTTGTGTTACACCGCCGCCGCATTAGAGCGACCAATTATTTTTATAGTAATTTATTTATTACGCTTTTTTCTTACTTGTTTAGTTTCATTTCTTTTTCTTTACATACATTAGACTTATATTCAATTTCCACCATAACCTTCATTTTACCTATTCTTCTTTCTTGTAATTTGTATTATTATAATTACATAATTAATTTCCATTTTATTATTTATATTATGTTGGCACCTAACTGCTGAAAAACCTACAAGGTTCAGCGGGACCTTTATTTGAAACTAAATAAATAAATGATTGATTATTTATTTAATTTGAAGCTACATGAATATTGTACAATATATATTATGTTATATCTATACTCTGAGAATTTTTTGAAGGGAGTAATATGTAAGACTGGTTGGCGGGGGGGGGGGAGGGGGGGATAAACACCCCTATAAGTCAACTCTAGTTACTACTGCTAAGGTGTACAGATGATAGAGCTAGGTGTTTTTGATAGACTTAAATTTTATTCATCTACGCATTATTCATGTTTATGAATGTGTAATTGTACCTGGATGGTCTTATATATATTAATATACTCTTATATTGTAAGCCCAAAGTATAAATAGAATGTAATACAGGGTAGCTGTAGGCTACATTGAACATAGTGTTTTGTGAGGAAATATATTTGTTGTCTCCTATTGATTGCTTCCATTGTAAATTGTAATGTACGCTTAAATACAAATACAATTTGTAGTACCTTTATTTTACTTGGAATGTGATCAGGTTCTATGTACAATATACTCAAAAATCGAATAAAACAAGTTTGAAATTGGTAACTACAGGAACCCTATACGTCTATCTTACATGATGTATGCACTGACATTAGATAATATTTAAATGAAAAATGTAGGCCAAGTATATGCATATTTCAACACAATTATTTCAAGGTACCGTACTGGAGTAACACCTTGGAAACTCTATTTCCATGTTTGCTCAAATAGATTTTTGTCAAATAGATCTATGGTAACTCGAAACTCGTAATGAATGAGTCTAGGCATAAATTATAAGATTCTCACAAGCTGAGAAAAGACCTACCTCCATCCATAAGATATTCCATTAAAGCTTGGTCTTCGTTCAATGGTGAGGCGCAAGTGCTGGTGCCCATTGAAAATATAATTATTGTGGTGAAAAGTATTGGAACAGATAATCTCATGATGTGCCTATTCAATATTCAACTGAAATGAAATAGCCTACTGGTTCTCTGTCGACTATCGTTGTCCATTTCAAGATTTTAAAGATGATATTGCATTTTGTGTATGGTATTGGAATTATGACCGCAATAATATTTCCTGTGTGACAAACCTCGAACAAATTTTGGCATTATTTTCCGCTTGTATCATTTTCGGTTCTTCCATTTATCTTTCTGTTCTTCTTCTGAATTGAAACTATAAATAAATCAAATTCAATATATTGTTGTGAACTGTTTGAACTTCCAAGCTACTTGAATTTAAAACTGTAGTCTATATATACCATCTCTTTCAATCGCAATAATTACTTAGTCAATTTTGTTCTCAGCTTTTACTTATTTATGTTTTTATCTTTGTCACTCCAAAATTGATAATTATTCAGTCATTCGTTTTATGAAATTGTAATCACTTTTCGTGTGTTTTGTTCATTTCCGACTAAAACATAACCTATCATGATGAATATGACATTATTGAAATTAAAAAAAATAATAATAACAAATAACAATCGTAGTAATCAATTTATTATTATTACATAGGCTATAATCAATCAATTTATATCGATATTCTTAGTTCTTGGCAGAACATGTGCTCCGTTATCTTAAATGGTCTCGGAGCTATGAGCGAAAACATTAAAACCAACTGTTTTTGTGAACATTTTCATCCCCCACCATTGAAAAACTCAATGGTGTTCACTCCTTCCACGAGATTTAAAAATGAGGATAGTGATATTGAATTGCTGCCTTTTTCAGGACGCTAATGCAGCGACCGGCACCATAAAATCGTTTGTCTTAATCTCCTATCCGGCGATTCAGAACCCAACTAAAACTGTAGGCCCTACTCATCAATCATTATCATCCAAATCATTGCCCACTAACAGATCTCAGACCTTTGAGAGCTTCCGATAAATTTTCCTTTAGAAAAACTTTTTCCACTGGCCTATAATAGGATTAACAAACGCGATTGATTAAGTCTTTCTTGAAAGTTTTTTTTATTCATTGCCTGCGTTCAATCAAAAACGTCAGAGCCGTTTTTTATAGAATCGTGACATCGATAATCGAAAAAATCGATTTCTGACATCAGTCAATTACTCACATTTCGGATTGCATATTATTGAAAAGTTCCAGACGCATCCTCAACGTGTAAGAACATTTACAATTTAATTAAATTTGCATTTAAAATTTCAGTTATTTCATTCATTGGGACTTGAGATATCGTGGTCACAGATATAGCCTAAGCCCTAGGCTACATACGTAGCCTATACACAGACCAATACCCACAACCACTTTTTTCGACGCAAAGGACCTCGAAACTTATATTAAAATTGTGGTGCTTAACTTAAACGTCTCTGGAAAACAATAACTTTTCACCTACATCTGTAGGGCTAGGAGGGTAAAAACCTTCAATTATAATTTAATTTTTGCATGTATTTGAGTAGCTACCCCGCCACGGCATGTGTTTGACTGTGAGTAATCGATGCTTCATCATGCAAGCACCTCAAAATGGTTTGTTCTAAAGAGAAAATAATTATTCATAGTTCAGGGTGATTGGGCAGTGAGCAAGTAATACTCGACGATAATCAGCATCGAAAAATCAAACACATGCTGTTGAATGGTGGTATTCACGTTGTTCCAGTCTGTCGTTCAACATTCCACTGCATATGTTAGACTCTGCGGTAATGATTATCGTCGCTTATTGGATGCTCCACTGAGAAATCACCCTTCCTCTATAGAACGATTTTACATGGATTTCACTCTACAGTAGTCCTATCATATTCAAAATTTTATCACCAACTTTTAGAAAAAAAGAAGGTCTAAGAGATTATTTTTAGAGGACTCAGAAGCTCAGAACATACAATGAAAATAATCTGATAATAAGATAATTTGAAGTTTATTCCGAATAAAATATGAATCAAACCTAAAAAAAAATCCATCATTTTCAAACAAAATAAATGAATTAACAGAATTTTACAGTAGCATTAATTGATTTCCATCAGCTATTCAATGCTGTTGTCAATAGAAATTGAAGAAGTCTTCCGTATGAATTAATAGCACTTTGAGAAAATTC
Source organism: Conomelus anceps (assembly GCA_948455865.1). Lineage (NCBI taxonomy): Eukaryota > Metazoa > Arthropoda > Insecta > Hemiptera > Delphacidae > Conomelus > Conomelus anceps. The sequence continues at coordinate 30,335,305 of OX418225.1, read as the reverse complement.
GGGATTATAAAATTCTGTTTCTGTAGATTTGTCAGTTATTTCAAACTAACTTGAAAAATAAATTGTTGAAATTCAGAGTCTCCAATGAAAACAATTTGAAAATAGAGAAGTAAGGAGTTCCAGTTAGAAAGTACTGTATAAGTAAACAGCTAATATACGGAAATTCGACCAACCTTTCAATTATGGAACCATCATATTGTTGCTGAATAAATTGGTGAAAAAGTATATAAAATTCAAGAACATTTTTAAAACTTTGAAATTGGTGTTCAAAATTTGAAAATATATCTTGTAAAATATATACCTTTTAGATTATATAATTAAATATTTTATCCCTGTAAACTAATTAATCAGACTCATGAATACACTACTGCGTCTGTGCACTTGATAGCTGAGAAAAATATGTTGAAAAGGTTTATTTTGTTTTTGCTTGTTGAATTTGAATAGAGGAAAAATTAACAAGTGCACTTTTAAGGGAGAGATAAATAGTAACTTCAAAGTGAGCCGATAAATCCTTATATTTGTGATGCCAAAAATTATTTCCTTCTGGTGAAAGAAAATGTAGATGGTTCATTTGTTTTTCCTAGTTTTTATTCATTGACTGCGGTACACCATCCACTGTTTTCGATTTTAGGACATCGTTCTCGTACACTAGGACCGTCTCCTTGCCGTTCTCGTTGATTCTGTGAAATGAGAAGACAAAAAAGAATCAATTTTATTTCATCAAGAAGCTAGTTATTCCATAACTAAAGAGATGAACTGAACTGGAGAAAGATGTTCAGTATAAGAAAACAAATCTCTACTTTTCAACATAATTCTTGATCCATAATCTGAACGAAGTACTAGCTTTATTATACCGGCTGCGAAGAACTCTTTTGCCTTGGTGTCAGAGACAATCTTCCCCCAAATTTCTTGACATTCTTGTTATCCTGAAATTTATTCTCGCGTTATGCCACTCTTAGTGAACTAAACAAATTGAAATCGAAGGGTCCTTAAACAGAGATTCTGTATTAACTCAAATTCAACTAAGATGGAATCTTATTAATAAAGGTCTTGAAGAGGCCTCTGTAACGAATCCTTTGGTGCTGGAATAGAAGAAGAATAAGAAGTTGAAGAAGAAGTGGGAGAGGGATGAAGAAGGAGGAGGAGGAGAAGACGATGATGAAGAAAATGAAGTAGATGATGAAAAAAAATAAGAAGAAAATAAGTAAAAGGTGAGAAAGAGGAAGAACAAAAATGAAGTAAAAGATGAAGAACAGAAAGAAAAAAATCAAGAAAGGAAGAAGTATAAAAAAAGAGACTATTAAATTAAATTTGTAAATAGTTTATGTCAGATTCAGATAGCCTATCGCAAATTTATTGGAATGTACAACCAACTGGTAACGATATCTCTACTTACTTCTGAGTGGTAATCTTCTTATTGCCATTGAACCTAGTCGATGATGACATTTGCCTAAAATTTCCACCGCTTCCAAACGATGAGAACTGTCCACCCCCGCTGCCGCCTCCTCCACCTGGCTGCATGCCGCCTCCAAACATATCACCAAAGGGGGCAAAGTTCGACCCGAACGGCTGCATGCCACCAAACGGACCCCATCCGCCCCCGGAGGACCACGGATTGAAGCCACCCACTGTTTAAAGTATAAAAAAGTTGAAATGCACGACTGTACCATGAATTATGAAATACTTTCTTAGTAATGGCGAAGGTGATATTGTGGAAGGTATCCATAATGAATAATAAGACGAAATTGTCACAACCACATTTATTAAAAGTTCGAGAAACTAGTTTCGGTTGTTACACCATTATCAATCTCAATCAAACTCAACCAAAGTTTGATTGAGATTGATAATGATAACTCAAAGAGTTTGATTGAGATTGATAATGGTGTAACAACCGAAACTAGTTTCTCGAACTTTTAATAAATGTGGTTGTGACAATTTCTTCTTATTATTCATAATTACGAAATAGTTAAATAGCGATAAAGCGTAAATAAAATTGCTCAAAATTAGGAAAAACAAAGGGAAAGGTCTCACTAGTGCATTTCAATTTTGAGGGAATTAACCATCAAAAGTAGTGATAGATTCATAACATGTGTGAGAGGCTTCAGGATCACTTCAACTGCCGCCTTCACCACACAGCATGGAATCTCATATCACATCCCTTCGTCGTTTGTAGTCTTTAATAATCTCACTACTTCTCCAACTTCAAACTATTTAGCCACTCGAAAAAAATAATAAAGAATTATATCTCCGATTCACTTGCTGCAGAAATTGATTGCTTTCCTTTTTTGACGCTAAACTACTTTGCTCTGAACTAAATTCTATAAAATTGTTATTAAACATGGACGCTATTTGTGTAGGGTCAGAGATCAATCTATCTCCGTGGCGCAGCTCCATTGGTGGGTCGATCTTACCATTTAATTTCAATTCCTTCTCATCTACAGTCCATGCACATTTATTAATATTTTTATTGTAAAATTAACGACGCAGTCAGTTTTAAATTGTGAATATATAATAATTGTGCTCACACTTGGCCGAACGTTTCGGAGTTATGTCTTGAAGGCGAGTTTCCATAATTCGAAAACGTTCGACCAAGTGTGAGTAGAATTATATATGCACAATTTAAAACTGACCGCATGTCGTTAAATTTACAATTAAAAACGCAGATCGTTATGGAACAAGATATCCAAGAATTTAATATTTGTAGTTTCGAGTATAATGTCACCGTTAGGTTTTTCTTTGCTCTGTCATTATACCTTTTTATAGTTGGAGAAATATTCTAGAAATATCGCATCATTGAAAGTTTTGGATTGTTCAATAACTCCCTCATTTTTACTGCAACCTAACTTTATACTTTTGGTTATCAACAAACCACTCCTGGTTTATTATTTTTTACTTCGAAAGTTGAAACTGAAAAAGTCATTGCAAAAAGCTGATCTGAAAACTGAATGAAACGAATTGAATGCATTATCGGAAGATGATGATTTCATGCTAGTACTCCAATCGGATTGCTCTAGAATTTCAATGAAATAATCTTAGATGATCTTAGGCCGAGTACATACCAAAAGCAACCGTTGATATCAACGCAACAGCAACTCAACTCAGTCAACTGGAGTTTCTTTTAGGTTTACACCGCGTGTACATACAAAAGAAACCCAAGTTGACAAGTTGTCCAGTCACTTGTGCTGATGTCTTCGTCCAAGGAGGAGGCAGTTCTTCTATATGTGCTTAGAAAAAAGAAAAAACGTTACATAGACGGTTTAGTGTGCATCCATTATAATGGCAGCAATGTACACAGAAGCCAGTGATGCCTTACTAGAACTGGAAGAATATCCCGAAAAGTTTTTCAACTATTACAGGTTTAAACTCATCTGCCACAGCTTGCCAAGCTTTGTCTGTCACCACCCTGTTACTGTATGACTTGTTTTTATGGTCATATAAACAATTAGGCCGCGCTCACATTGCATGCGTTTTCATACGAAAATTAATCGTACTAATACGTACGAGAACGCACGAATGATCCTAATCCTTTGAAATAGATCGTGAGTGCTCACACTGCATACGAGTTGGTCGTACGTATACGCACGTACAAAAAAAAACAGTACAGTAGGAACAGACTGTTCAATGAACTGTGCAAATTTAATATTTTCTGTGCAAATTTAATGTTGTTCAGCAGCCATATTTACGTACGGTCTGCACTTCACAAGAGCAACTGAGCAACTGGCGACTCGAGTTTACAGCATGTCGTGACTTGAGTTGCCTGCGTTGCTCAGTCAAGTGACCGTTGAATCGCAGTCGCTTTGGTATACACAGGCCCATTAAACTGCTTGTGTTATTCATAGGCAACTCAAGTTGCCGTTGCGTTGTCGTTGCGTTGCTATCACCGGTTGCTTTTGGTATGTACTCGGCCTGGAAATATTGTATGAAACATATGTAAACGCCTGGAAATATTAAGCTGACTGCTTGGGATAAGCATATTCCTATGTTCTGCAGACAAAGATATATTAAAAGATATCAGTGGCGTACCGATAATGGAGCGAGTGGAGCAGTCGCTCCAGGGCGCAAGGCTCTGAGGGGCGCACCGTTCTTGAGAGAAAATTACCTTTTACTTACAAAAAAATGTATTACTATAATGAAGGCCAAAAGGGTGAAATGCAACACAATTTTAAAAAACCGTATGTAAACATCGCTGCGCATGACTAAAAGGAAAATCCATGTCAAATTTAAAATAAATCTGTTCATGCGTTCAGCCGTAAATGCGTTACAACCAGACAGAATGCAAAACGGTCGAGTCAAAAGTAGCAAATAGTCAAAAGTAGCAAAGCCAAAACAATTTAAATTGGGTGGCAAAAGGTATAACAAATTCAAGTAATTGAATGAATACTTTGAATTTATTCTGAAAAAATAAATCCACAAGAAGTTCAATGGTTTTTATATTAAGAACAGGACTGAAATACTTTACTTTTGAATCCTATTTCCAAAATATAAAAAAAATTTCATAAGGATGACTTGCAAAATGCGAAAAAATAACTGCAAATAAATTTATAGAAAAGTGAAAAAATCCAAAACAAGCTGTTTGGAAATTGATAAAAGCAGAATCTGGCCTGGCGAAAAATCATTCCTTGGAGTTTCGCATCTCTAACAAATACGGCATAGTTAGAGGCGGAAAAAAAAGCCGCTGGTTCATTAAATGACCACTATATTAATATCAGCCCAATCGGGTGGTTGAGTGTAAGACTGATTTTGGGGGGGGGGGGGCATCGTTAGACACTTCCGCTCCAGGGCGCTTAAAACCTCGGTACGCCACTGAAAGATATACATATAAAAATGCTTCTTTTGCTGAGTTTGCGAGTTATCATTTCGAGAAGCCTTTCTAATTTATCGAAAACTGTTTCAATTTGCTGCTATAAAGAAATATTTTTTGCAGCTACCGTCCAATCGTTATTTCTATGGCTACGCATTCGTTTACGCTTTCAGATGATTACTTACTGATATCACTCCTAATTGAAAATCTATATCCTTTATTAATTAATATACAAGCGTACACGCATCCCCTCTCTTCTTGAGCTCTCTACAACAAATAGCTGATGTACTGCAGTTGGCCCCCCCCCCCCCACTTAACCACAAAATAGATAATCCCCCCAGACCTCACACACCACAGAGCTGGCATCTCTGATTTCCCCAAAAAAACCACTCTGAAAGATTTAAAAAAAAGTTGATCAGCATATTTCACAAAAAAGTCAATAGTATTTATTTAATAGTGTGTCTCATAAGAAATGTCCTATTATACTATTTATAACATATTTTACAGTGTAATACTGCCCTTCACCGCCAACACAGTCCACTAATCACAGGTAGGTGTATGCAAAAAGGTCAGTCAGTCAGTCGCTCTTATACACATAATATAAAGAAGAGCCTCTATAGAGAGGTTGATCAACACTCTCTTCACCACTACCATGATTGATTAATCAATCAATCAATTATGTTACCCCTTCTCCATGCGGAGTGCTTGTATTTGATTAATGTTCATAATTATCATGAATATTTGTCTATTCTATATTCATGCAAAGTAAATTATCTATATCTACAATTAAAAGATTTTGGCTTCTGAACTCTTATAATTAAGAGTTAAAACGGCCCAAAAATGTTTAATCTCACATTTAAATTTTGCAAATTTTCCGGGGGGCATACCTTACTTTTGGGTGTGGAATACCCCTGGACATCCCGTGCATTGACCCTCTCTCCCGAATTTTTTTCCTGGTTATGACTTAAAATATGGGGGAATAATTAGTTCATTCCAGGGGGGGGGGGGGGTATCGTCAAAGGCGTTGGTGAGATTGTCACTTCTGGCTGGACGACTGCTCCGAGAGCAGTCAAATGCAGAACGCGCAGTGCAACACTGACACACAAACACTCTATTGTTGTGCTTTTGAAGTTGGTTGTTTCTAGGTTATATATCTAGGCATTAATTTTTACAATACATTTTAAACCTTTATTACACTGTTTAAGATAATTTTTATTGAAAAACATTAGCCAAGTTGATATTAAAACTGATTGAAAAACAGCTATTAATGACCAAAACTAGTGAATAAACTTGTAATAGTTATAAACATTTTGGTGGAGCGTAACTACAGAGCTTTATAGGAAAACACTTCCCTGCAGCATGGTATGCAATATGCGGTGGCGTCTGCACGAAGCGTGCAGAGCTAGGGAAACCACATCGAATAAATAATGATGATTATTGATGTCAAAAAGCTTGAAAATTTAAAGCAGTTATACATTCAGCAGAGATCCAGATATGTATTAGAATAATCAGAAAATAATGAAATCACCTCCGTTCATCATTTCTCCTTCATCCTCGGAGATGGGAAACGCCTCAGAGAAGGAGAGATTATGGAAGAATAAGAGAAAACCGACGCTGAGAACCAAAGCCAGATGGAGCTTCATGGTGAACGGATCTATACAGTATTCTGATGTTGTTTCGTCTTTTTAAATGTTTTTGTATGAAGGAAAATGAGAGAGAGAAAAAAGAGAATATCCTGAGAATACAGGATGTGGAAAAATAACTTATAATCAGAAGATTAAAAAAAAATATGAAAATCCTAGGAAGTTGTGGCACAATGATATTGAGGTATCATGGAGTTCTATTTCCAGTAGAGGATGTTCCTTGTTCCAATCAAGAGGTGATCCCCAATCAAAACTGATCTTCGGTCAGTTTTAGGCCAGAGATTTTGAGTGGTCAATTTTGGAGAATTGAATTTCAAATATATTATCAGACCTGCTTGATGATTTTCCAATTTGAGCTCTGGAATCTGTTCCAAATTCCTCTTGAAAGGTCAGACGTGATTTAACATTCATTCTGATTTTCCATAACATTCTCAAAAATACTGATTCACTTTACCTTATTTCTAAAATATTTTTCTCCAGTATTAAAGCGTAGGTACATTCAAATATTTTTTATCTCCGGGTCTAAAACAGCTAACAGGTACTTCTCTTCTCGCAATAGAATACCCAGATTGATAAAAAATAATAGTCTTGGCAGTGACATATTTATTGTGTTTGTAGATGAACAATGCTCTCTCAGAGTGAAAGCACTCAACTTCCTCGGTTGGAAATTATGTGATATTATTTCGTGTTTATCGTTCCTTCTCTCAAACTACTCTTTCTCTACCTCTCCTCTTCATTTTCATTTAAAAATGACTTTTCGTTTTATTAATCTACTTTTTATTATATTAATTTTCAGTATTTCCTATTTGTTACCTTCAGCATTTATTTGTAATTTATACCATAGGACGTACTCATATCTCCTCATAAACCGTTTCCCTCTCTTTTCATTAATCTAAACTTTTTGTAAGACACGATATTTTCCCATATTCTATCTTAAAAATAATTTTATCTTTGATCAAACAGTACAGTAAGATGATTTTATGTGAACTGTGTTAAGGAAGCAACTTTGGGCGTAAGCGTGTAGACCTCCATTTATATTTTGTAAAATAAATAAATTATTCCCATAAAATATGTTCAGTATTTTATTCTCAACTGAATTTTATTTGGTTTTAAAAGTTTCAACCAGATATTTTCCGTTATTGGATGCAAATAAAAGTGTTCTCTTGAAAGAATGTTCAAATGGTGCTTGAGTTGAATTGATAATCTTTCACATTCTGATTGAGTAGTCTCTTATGTAGTATTGGTTCATTTCTTTAAAAAAATTATGGATATAAATTAAACAAATAACAACTCTCACATATTTACATTTCCTACATTTTTTTTATTTCTATGTCTGGAGATATAGATGAATCATCCAATAATGATAACAACTATCATAATCAATAAAACTATGTCTATTGAACGCCAATATTAACTATGAGAATCGAGAAATATAATGTGGCTTCATTCCACATGTTGTAATTTATGTGAGCCAGGTAGGTTACGTTGCATCTCAGCATTGCATATTCCTCTGATCCATATACAGTAGTATTTTTAGTTGAGGATAGGTAGACTAAGCTTACAAAAATAATTTCATCATAATCAAAAATCTTTGGGATTATAATATAATATGATTTTGTAATGTTGGGTACAATGATTATATGAGAAAGGTATTGACAGGTAATCTCCACCATCTTTTCCCAATTGCTTTCATATATCGGTCCATTCTGAAAAAAACAAACATTAAAAATAATTAAAAGATCTTAGATTTCTTAAATCGTCTCAAATTGTTACTTCAATCAAAATACTATTACTATTATTACTACACAAATAATGGAAGTACATTGTCAGTGTTGATGTAAAAAGTTTATAGAAAAATAATAAAAAATTGAAAAATTATCATGTGATTGAAACAATATTTTTATTACAGTAGTGTGGGGAAATCTATTTATGATTTTCATTGCAAGTAGAGTTGATTTCAAATTTAAAATTGTTGAAATTTTATATGCATGTTTGTACACTAGTATGGGCCCTAGATTGGAACTATTCGAAGAGTTATTCCAATTTTTTGGAATTTTCCGAGACTTTTGGGAAAATACATCACTGGTAATAAGTAGTCTAGCACCTAAGAGAGTTTTAGCTTTTCACTTATTACTTGTGACATAAGGCGTTTTTAGACCTTCATTTACTGGGCTGAATATAAAAAAAGGTAACTTATATTGTTTGGGATGAGATGAATAAATAGAAAGTTACATTATTTTGTTCAAAATGATAAACTAACGAAATTAGACGAGGAACTAATCAGCAATAAATTATGTTAAAACTATTGAAACTGGAGTGAGAAGATTCAGAAGTAGTCACATTTTCATAAATGTGTATCGCGGCAAAATTCAAATTACTACTATAGTGGTAGACTTCACTTCCCGAAAAAACCAAGTCTTATCTCAACAAACTTCATCTTCCTGATTTTGCAGACAGGCAGCAGAGAGAGGTATTGAACTATTTACGGTTGAATAAAAGACTGAAGGGTCTGTTGGTTTATAATTTGGAATGGATTATAATAATATACCATATGGTACTCAAAGTGACAAGTTATCTTGGTAGTGTAGGCTGTATTGTTGCTCAGGAATTTTGCAATCTATATCTATATAATCGAAATACCACTGACTGACTCACTCACTCATTCATCACAGTTTCTCAGGAACCAAAAAACGATAAAATTTGGTACACGTATTCAGTAGGGGGACTAGACGCGTACTAAGAAAGGGTTTCAAAATTTACCCCAAAATGGGCCCAAAATTGAAGATTTTTGAAAATTTAGGTGACAACAATTTCTAGAGAACCATAAGGTCAAATCAGATAAAATTTGGTATTCATGTTAAGTAGATGTACCTTGGAAAAAAGTTTCAAAATTAGCCCCAAAATGGGCCCAAAATCGACGATTTTTGAAAAGTTTGGTGATAAACAGCCAAATATTTTGAAATTTGCACTTAACAGATGTCATCAACCTGGCATAATAACATTTAATCATACTCAGTCATATGTTTCCCACATATTGCAAGGCTCTGACTGTATGGTAGCCTACATGCAAAGTGCAAAGTCTTTTGCTGTTCAAAGACAGTGTAAATAACGCTGCTAAGGGGTCTGCCATATGATTAAAAACGGTTGACTTCTATCAGCTGTTCCTTTAAGTTGTTTGGCTGGCAAGTTCAGTAGGTTAGGTCTATTAATGAATAATAATTTGTTTCAAACAAAGCAAACTTATCCCGAGCTACCAAAATAATTTCAATAGCTAAAAGCCAACGTTTATGAAAAGTAAAAAAGTAGCCGAGCTGCCTGTTAGGTCAAGTACAATAATTTTTAATATTAGCAAAATATTGCTCGGTACATCTTTGCAGAGTGTATAGTCGTATTCTCGACGTTGCTGTCTCTTTCTAGAAGAATGCTGTCTCTTTCTTCTATGAAGAATGCTCATTGTAGTTGCATATTCCGTTCCGAACCTGACTGTACTGCCGGTAGGCTGACCCCTTCCCACTTCAATTGCGTAGCCTACTACCTCAAACGATCACTCACTTTCACGATCAGATCAGTTTGCAGTTGCACATCAGACTGCTAACATCGTTCTCCGAGTATTTGTGAATATCAACCAATGCTCAAATAGAATAAATATCAGTTCTTATAAGAACTCTTACCTATCAATAGTTAGGTTTACAAAGAAGTATTAAGGAATTAATGAAATACTATTTGTAACAGTACATGAGCCTGAGAATTTTTGTGAAAATAGGTATTGATCAGAAAATCAACAAAAGAATTAGTTGTGAAATTAATTTACCATAGATTAACGATTTTGAAAATTTAGGTGATTATAATTTCTCAAGAACCACAAGGCCAAAAAAGTTCTAATTTTCAGCTGGGGTGCTAAACACGTGAAAAAAAGGGTTACATTATTCATCTCAAAATTTAGGATTTTTGGAATTTAGTTGATCACAATTTCTCAAGAACCTCAAGGCCACATGGAGTGAAATCTATATCTATATAATCGAAATACCACTGTTTGATTAAGACCCTAGATGCATACTAAGTAATGGTATCAAAATTCTCCCCAAAATCACCTATTTCTGTAAATTTATCTAATCACAACGGAAATTAGTTGGACCCCCCGGGGGTCCAGGGGGCGGAGCCCCCTGGCTAGACGGTTAAGGCGAGCGAAGCGAGTCTGCCGGCTAGTTTCCTATAAAATTTGATTTAACTGTAGTTTTATTATGAGCTTAAAGTACATTTTATATTATGAAAAATGAATGCAATATATTAATCTGGAAAACATCACAGACAATATATTAGATTAGACAGTAAATTAATTTTATTTTTCTAGTTGATTTTCCAGTAAGAAGCAGATTTGGGTGGAGGTCATGTCCCCCATGACCCCTCTCTCTGGAACCGCCCTTGTTGTAAGGTATTATTTTTCCTTTATTGCTATATTGTACTTGAAAAATTCCTATCAATATAAGAATTATAAATTTATGCTAGAAAAATCTATAAACTATTTTACAAGTAGGTTGACAATCATTTTTTAAAGAAAGATTATAAATAATTATTCTGGTTATGTTCCATTGTTAAGAATTTCCCAAACTGAAGCAGAAGTGACAATAATCGCTCAAATCGAGAGCTTGAATCAGTAAGTCATAAACCTAAACATAACCTAACCTAACCTAAATTAACCTAAACTGACCATGTATACCAGTTCCTGAAATTGACTCTAAACCCTGATCCATTAAATTAGCGTCACTCTAACTTCCGCCTGAATGGGCCTCTGTAAGATTGAAGCTCTGAACATCTTGTTCAGAAATATTTTATAAATGGAATAGCAGTAGTTTTGAAAATTTTAATCTTGGTATTGATGAGGGATATGGTAGTAGATATCTATATTGAGCAATACAAATAGTGTTGTCACAACAACGTAAATTATTATATGACTGGCCTTCAACTTTGAGTTCTACCTATGAAAGGGAATCTTTTCATCCTCAAACTAATGATATTTCAGCTACTCAGTATTATAGTTTCAGTTTTATTGAGATTGGTAATGATGTGACAGTCGAAACTATAGTGTCATGTGCCCCAATAATTCAAGTGGTTTTGACAACATCAGTATTATTCATTATTTTATTATAGTAGAATTAAAAGTAGAAGCGTACTGGAAAATTGGCATGGAGGTATAGCCCAGTCTTCAGGGATGGTTGGTGAGTCTCAGTAAAGTTTGGCAACAGTGTTGCCACATCATGCAGAATGCAGAACAAATGGCAGTGTAGTAGCACACCAAAGTGTAGTAATAACAGGCATGGTTTGGGAGTAGGAGATATGGCAACACTGTAAGAATCAGTTGGTGTGGAAACTGCCCAATTGTTATTGGCTAAGCGCAGAGCATCTCCTCCATCACTCCAACTACCGTTTCTGCAATAAGCTTCTGGTTTTAATTCTACTTTAGTAGTGTTTTTAGAGTAATAAGTGGTGCATAATGTTTCATTAATGTTGATGACAGACTTAAAACATAATTAAATGATTTTATTATATTCTGACTAACCTCACAGTCCACAGACTAGTGAGGCCCTGCTCATATCCTCCATGATGTCTGCTTGAGCCACAGCCACTGTCACTGAATTATCGAACTCACCGCTTGATACCATTCGGACTGTTGTTACACCACAAAGAATAGTTTCCACTTGCCTATCTACAATAAAGCAAACAAAAAGTCATTTTTAATATTAATATTGCTCAAGTACTGTAGCCATTATCAATTTTTATCAATTTAATCAATCAATTAACCAATTAATAATTATTTATTTGCAGAATCAAAAAAAAGGTTCCTACCAAACCCGTACATTTTTTAGAAGGTGTCATACAACATAGTGACAGGTATAACCAAAAATAAAATTACACCAGAAATACATCAGAAGAAATTAATTGAATCGTCAATAAAATCATTAATGAGAACATATTGATAGTAAGAGATAAAAAGTGAAAAAGCTAGGACAGAAAAAAATTATCAATAGAAGTTGATGGAAGGAAAAAACATACCAGGGAAGAAAAATAAATAATAATGAAATACAAAAAAAGAAAAAATTATTTACACAATAAATTCAACAATATAATGGTCGCTCTGGCTGACTGCATGTCAGAATCAGGAAAATCTTTATCATCTCTCTACAGCTTATAGAAAAAGATTTTATATTTTTCTAAAAGTATTCCTATAACGAATTTTTTTAGTATGGTAGAAGTACTGAATTTTTCATTTTTATTGGAATGCTCGAATCAATATAATTTTTTTAAATCTATTGAAAGTTGTAGCATAGGAATAATTATTAATCTTACTATTCTGGGAACTGCTCCCCTTTGGAACATGAGTTACTACTTGGTGCAGTTTTTGTCTTTCTTTTGCATTCTCAAAGCACTCGAATCTTAAAATTGTTCGAATGCAAAGTATAGTATCATATATGTTTCTAGTTTCACCCTCTCAGAACCAACGAACGCACTCAGTATTGTTATGGACAAGGCAAGAAAGAAGGAACAGTGATTTTCAGCGTAATTACTGACAGGTCAATATCGTCTTCCGGTTAACAGCGATAAGCTATCATTGGCATGAATTTTTAATTAGAACTTCATGAAATGGACTCGAAAATGGGAGAATCCTTATATGTTTACTTTAGAATTTGATAGAAAAATGAAGAGCCATCTAGTCCTTTCTGGAATGTTAGAAATGTACCTATTTAAAGCGAACGCTCAGGAAAACATCAGTTTCATTCATTGTTCAAATTTCGTTGACATATACATTTTATACAAGTGAACTCATACTCTTAGCTATTATTGTAATACAGACTGTGCTATACGTGAGTTTTAATTGTTCTTTTTAGACGTTTCATCTTGAATTATTGGATAGTTTATTGAACAGTTATTATTTAATATTTGATCGGCCTTTCAACAGTTAGTGATTGATTTTTGAACAGTAATATAGACAAATTTTCATTAGTTAAACATTATAGCTTTATCTGTTTCTTATTGGTCAATTTTGTATGACTTTACTGATCAGTGCGTGTTGTGGATAATTTGTGTGAATAAAGTGCAAGTGTTAATTTTAAGTGTTGTCAGCATTATTTTAGAGATAGAACCTGTAACAGTATGGTAATCAATTTCAGGTGGGTTCAGTTGAGGGAGATGCTTTTAATCAGAAGTTCGTATGACACGAGAGCACTGGCACTGTGTTTGAACCGCAAAAGGAAATAAATAAATAAGAAACTTTGCCCTCTCCTGTAAAAATATCTCCATCACCAATTACATTTCTATTCCTGTGAATTCTGTATATATTTTCTTTAGTAATCACTCTGGAATTTTTATTTTCGCATATCTTGTCATATCAAGAAATCAAATATTTTATTTAATACATTTTTGTGTGTTATCATGTGATTTGATAATAATCACATTATCATTTGTATACCATCCGCCCATTCCGTAAAACTGATATTTTGTTTGATATATTATTATCATGTGATAACTATTATTAATTTACATTAATAAAGTTGATCTAATTTCAACCTCTTTCTGTTGAACTAACCGATCTTCCAACCATCACCCATCACATAATCACTTCCACCAAATAATTATCATGCCTTGCTCTTACTTGCTGTTTCAGGTTTTCTGCGATTCTTCAAACGGAATGGGTCAGAGTCGGAAATACCCTCCAAACGTAGTCAGTTTGTTGGATATCAGTAGAAATATTAGAAGGACATCATATAATATTGGTAAGCATTTCTCACATTTTGCGTTGTGATATGTAGACCTACATTGATTTATGGCTTGCAGAACTGCATCTTATCCCATGTTGCCATTCAGAACCGATCAAATTGATTCTGAATAATGAGAAGTCATCTCCATCTCACAAAAGCTTCACAAAAGCACTTGAAATAAAAATTTAAAATTGTATCAAAACCGGAAATGGTACAGCTGAAATCCTTTAGTTTTGTAGTCTCCTCTGTTACTTATGCACTGCTTACAAGTTGTTACCTCTCAAATTATATACTTTCATTATATTGTTTCAAACTCTTTCTCTTTTGATTTCTTTAATACTTCAGAAAAAGTTAATCATTGAAATATTCTATTATTATTATATTAATTTTATTATAATTATCACTAAACAAGAGTTCAATAAGTATTTTTAATCATATATAGTTACTTACTACATTCACTATGTACAAAGCTCTTATTTATATATATTCAAATGGTCTTTCTTCTTTCTTAAAATATCAAATAATTCTTTATTTGCTATGGTATTATTTGACTCTTTTACATTATCATTGCGTCTTTTTTCTAGCATACTCTTCTGAATCATTCTCTCTATTTTTCAATACCTTTACAATATCTTCTTATTTTTTCTTTTCTTTTGACTTCTTACATTTCTCTCATTAATTGTTTTTCTTATTTTCATATATTACTGATTACTCGTTGCCAGCCCAGCGCTCAAACATTTGTTTTGCAACGCCAATATTAAGATTAATTAATTATCTAGATGTGAAAGGGTTTTCATTATGATGTAAATATTCACTGTATGAACCTGTCATTTTTTCATTATTTTGTTTTGATTGGCAATAAATCTTTCTTTCTTTCATCTAATTTAAGTGGTTTTTTAATTCAGGCTGTGAGTTTAATGAGGATGTTTATTGATGTTTATCGTATGGCGACAAGTAGCATTCAAATTAAATAGTATTTTGTGAGGTCAGGAGAGCCATTGCCGGTTTGACCGCCGTGTTTGTCAGCTCATTTAGTACTGTATGTAAAAGAATTGAGGTGAATTAAGCTTTGTTCAACTTAGATACAAAAAACACTACAACTATTTTGCTGCTTTCTAGACGTCTCTGTCGAATGATGGAATGGACGCAAAAGAATAGTGTGCTAAACAGTATATTCACTCACCTGTGCAGCCAGACCCTGTGTTGAGGTGCAAGTGGACTGATAAGCATAGAGCTTCAGAATTTGTTTTTTAGGCTTGGCATGGATACAACTCTGTTAGCTCATGGAAAGTAACTGCAACTAACCTCACTCCCCGTTTGCGTAGTACACTCTTTAGATCAAAACAAAATGTTGAGGCCTGAAGGATCACCGATGGTCGAAATCGGTTATTCAATTTTACTCGCATATTATGCATCACAAATATTATGCATTGCCTCTGCACTAATAAGGCACGATAAGTTTTTGAAAACCTAATTTGTTAGAGAAAAATAATAATCTACTGTCAAAATTGATAGTAATAATCTCAAATTAATCATAAAAATCAAGGCTAATATCACATTAAATTTTATTTAAAAAACGGGGAAAAATTAGACCGCTGATAGGGGGTGCTGGTACAGTGTTATTGGATCATGATATCTCTAGAAACTCTCTAGTTGAGTAAATATGCCCTGTCCAGGCATATGTATAGCTTGCATATGTTGAGTAAATATGCCCTGTCCAGGCATATGTATAGCTTGCATATGTTGAGTAAATATGCCCTGTCCAGGCATATGTATAGCGTTTTCATATGGTACTATACACATGCACAAACTGGCATACATATGTGAAATGAATGTAATGAGACCTTATTGGAATGAGCTCAGAAAGTTTCAAATCTACCAAGAAATGAGCTGTACCATATTATCTTATAAATACCATGTAACCTTGACTCGCTAAATAGCAGCCTCTGATACCGCTTATTTTAGCAGCTCATTTGCTGTACCTCGACGTAGTGAAAACTCTTTTACTGAAAGAACCTCCCCGTAATCTTTGATAATGCCACATACTTCGGCTTTTCAGCTTGAATTTATCTTCAGAAATTCCATGCCACACAAAACGTTCCACACATGCTTGAATTTGTTTGAAGATCAAATTCCTTTGACACTTTTTTGCAAGTTATTCACGTACCGTTTCAAAGAACATGCTATATAATATTTCACTGTCAATAAACAAGGTATGCTATCTCGTTTCTATATAGAAAACTCATGCTTTGTATCATCATACTAAATTTTAGGGCTGATTTGTTCGCATATCTTTATATCTGGAATAATTTCCAGTTCATCTTTTTCAAATTGATGAACAGAAAGGGATAGGAGGGTCTGAGAGAGGAATGTGCGCGCTGAAGGTGAAGGGGAGAGAGAGGAAAGAGGAGAACCTGTGGCTTGAATAGGTTCTATTAGGGCACGGATCAGGTTCTGAAAGGGGGGATTAGAAATACAGCCATGCAGGAAATTCGTTATACTGCGAGGGAAGCATACAAAGAAGTTATTTCAATATACTGCTCACACATACATACACACACACACACACATGGTATCTTTCTCTCCTTACTTTCTCTTAGTCACTCTTGCTCACTACTGCCTCTCTCAAACTCCATCTCTCTTGCCCTAAATAAACAATTTTCTTCTGTCCTCTCTTCCAAGTCTCTCATCTCTCCTCCTCTATCCCTTCGACCTTCTCATTCAAGCCTACTCCTTCTATCTCGCTAGTCTCCTTCTCTTAGCTGTATTCTTTGACTGAATTTCCACTCCACCATCTTTCCCAGCCTGTAAAAGGCATAGAAAAAAGCGTAAGGATATTGAAGGATCAAGAATAGAGAAAGAATAGGGTTCAGGAAAGCAGATGCTTCCAAATTGCCCTTTTCCGTGAGATGTCTTCCTCTATAAACCTCAAGTTTTATGTTGGAATTTTCAAAGGTGTGGGGAAGGTTTTTGGTTTGGTGCAGGAATTTTTAGAATTATTATTATCATTATTATTTCATTTTGTCGCAGGTTCTATCTCTAAAATAATGCTGGCAAAACTTAAAACTAATACTCGCACTTTATTTACACAAATTATACACAACACGCACTAATCACTTGTATCACACAAAATAAATCAATTAGAAACGAATAAATCAATAAAGTTTAGCTAATAATGAATTTGCTATAAAGTATAACTATTCCAAAATCAATCACTAACTGTTGAAAGGCCGATCAAATGTTAAATAATAACTGCTCAATAAACTGTTCAATAATTCAGAAAGTAATGTCTAAAACATGACAGTTGAAACACTACAAAGCACTTACGAGTCACTGTATAAACGGTTAAAGAAGCCTGAATAATAGTTTGTCACAATATACTGCGTTTAACACATTAACACATTAAACGTTCGTATAACAGTTTGTATTAGCGCTCACTGGTAATACGGTTTGTATGAGCGGAAACAGGAACTGTCACTCTGACACTTTATCACATTAACATTCGAATCACAACTGAATTAATGTTTACAAGAGCTTCCGCTTTATATACATTTTTAACATTCCAGAAAGAGCAAGAGGGTTCTCTATTTTTCTATAAAATTCCAATTTAAACTGATAAGAACATTCAAGAGCTCTCTAGATGGATCACAAGGCGAGGGTTGAACAGGGGAAGTAAACAAAACATGCCAATTATTGCTTCCAGAAGTTATTATTGACACATGCAGATAATGCTGAAAATTCCTGTCCTATCTTCCAAGATTTCATAACACTATCGTTCCTGTATTATCTCGCTCCTACACAATTTGATCTTGAAAATGTGGTTTGATTCTTGTAGAATAATTTTTATGATTTTTGAGTTGTTTCACATTCCGTGTTCATGAGAGAATTGAAAAGAAGATTTACGCCGGAGTCTCTCTAATTTAGATAGGAGATAAATTCTATATATATAGTGCTCTATAATATATATATATATATATATATATATAGTATTCTATAATAATATCAGTGCTCTCAGGTATTGAATTTTGACAATAAAATACCTTGAAATGATCGTTCCTCCATGGATAAAATCTAGTTCTTACATACTTCAATCAGAACATTGTCAAGTCATTGAGCTCAAGTGGTCAGTGTACAGTCGTTTATTACTGGATACAATTCACACTTGATTCAGAAATGTTGTGGAACTTCTCCATATTAAGGTGAAAGAATAAAACAAATGTTGTCAATTCCACATTAATGATTTTTATTATTTAAAAAACCAAACTCGAGTTTCAATACTCATGGCATCATCATCAGTGGTTGAGCCTAACTAGATGATGATGATGTCATGAGCATTGAAACTCGAGTTTGGTTTTTTAAATAATAAAAATCATTAATGTGGAATTGACAACATTTGTTTTATTCATTCACCTTAATATTACTAGATATATTAATTGATGAGGATAGATTTGCTTTTAATTGATAAGGTGGATTAATGCATCGAGGACACTCTATATTTTCTAAAATTAAATAAGGAAGAGAGTTTCCATTGGTTTCAGGGTTCATAGTAACTAGTACAAGAAGTAAACTGCTAACATATTTTAGCTGTAGATGGGCTCCAGCTGAATTTTAACTTAATGGAATGAGGAACAGCACTGTCAATAATTCCACTTTGGATATCATTGGGCAGCTCTAGGGAAAAGGTAATATGATTGAATAATAACACAGATATTGTCAATTTCTACTAGTTTTTATGCAACATGCAACTGATGATGATGCCATAAGCATTGAAAACTGGTTTTGCTTAATAAAAACTTGTAGAAATTGACAATATCTGTGTTATTATTCAATCATGGAACAGTTCTACAATATCTATGAAAACAGTGTTAAATTTATTAAAAGGTAATATCTTGGTTTCGTAACTTATATATTACTGCTCATATTCATCCAAATTCTTATGCAATATTGTTGTTTGATCAGTTGAGGAATCAGCATTAAAGATTTATTAAAAGTTATTAATATATATCATTTAAATTAGAGTAAATTAACAATTATATATCTTAATTATTGAAGCATATTTGAATTAAACATTTTACCGAACGTAAATGTGAAATATTTCCAATATTCTTCTGTGTAGAAAACATAATAAATTGGTAATTGTTACCATGAATGATTTATTGAAAGTTATTAATATATCTCATTCAAATTAGAGAAAACTCACAATTATATATAACTCAATTATTGAAGCATATTTGAATTATAAATTTACTGAACGTAATTGTGAAATATTTCCAATATTCTTCTGTGTAGAAAACATAATAAATTGGTAATTGTTACCATGAATCAATTACAACTCACCTGGACTAGAATTCATCCCACAGATGGAATCCAGAATTGACAGTTGCGAGAGATCCAGTCCATCCCCACCACCCAATTGAACAAAATCTTCAAGTCCTCGCTTGTCACACTGGATTCAAAAAATATAAATCGAAATTAATTATTATACAAAAGTTAGGCTATCTAATCATATTTTATAATTCTAGTGAATGTTGTACAGTATAGTAGTTTATGAATATTCATGTGTTTAGCCTACTGAAATGGTGTATGCTGTATGGTAAGCATACGCTCTGCTGCAGGATATTACAAATCGCCGATTACAAATGGCAATCTATTTACAAAATTCAATTGTCAAGTATTTTCTTCAGAAAAACTAATAAATTATTTTTTCCCCCTTTCTTTCAATTAATAAAATAAACATTTATTTATTCATGCAGAAGAAGCCACTACTTTTCATATACCTTAGAATTGAATTTAGATTGGATTTAGAATTCAAACTAGCTTTGGAATGTCAAATTTTTTAAATACAGTACAATACTTAAATATTAGTGGAATTAATGTATTATCCAACTTGGAAATCACAGATCTCCATACTCGACCTTATGCAATGTTCCAGTTTCCACCTCCATGCCTACTGTTCTCTTGGAAAATGAAAGACCCACTCCTAGTGAAAGAACTTTGACATGAGCTGGATACAAAGTTGTCAAACTGCAATTCACATGTTTGCCATAGTTTCTCAGCGTGTAGACATCAGCCGTGCCTTCAATGAGAATGTTGCATGCTGAAAATAATACCAGTTGTTCATGTAAGTAAGTGACAGATAGTTGAAGACTTATTTATAAGAAATCTATTTATAAATACTGTACTTCATGACATCATAATCTAGACAAAATCATCATATTTTATTATCTTTCTTCACTCCATTACTTTACAAAAATTTTTGTAATGGATAGGTGGTGAGGTGTGTGGAGACGACATCCACACAAATGTTTTAATTGCATTGAGAAAGGAACATAGTGATTATTTAGTCATGTGAGTGATAGTGTAGGAGCAGTGATTGTCCGAATGTGTAATTCAGGGGTAACTTATCGCAGCTGAATTTATTTCCATTATTTTAAAATAAATTTCTACTACAACTGCTTTATGCCAGAAGGGCCATTTTTCAACAGTAAATTTTATGATATAGGTGTTTATTGTTTATGAATTTGTTTGCTACAAAGATGAATCTATCACTGTAGTGGGGTGGAGTGTTTCCCGAATTTGGACACACGCATTCGCGATGACTCAAGCAATAGAATTAATCCTTTTTTGACCAGTAATATGGGATGTAATTAATGGACTCGTGTCTAAAAACGCTTAAAAAGGGTGTAAAGGGATTATTTTCCTATTTTTCCCCAAGGGAAATCCACTTGACAGCCCTTCCATTATAAAATAAAGTTATGTCGTCCTTCTAAAGCGTATATAGGACTTCTTTTCCAAACTGTGTTAGAATATCTATAGTTTCCTTATCACTTACTAGGGTACCATCTGAATTAGTTTTATGAAGAGTGTTTAATTAGGAATCAGGCTTAAATATTCCTCTTACTCTTATTAGAAGAAAAAGTTCATATAAACATAGGTCCAAAACGCTTCGTTACAGGGATAAAGTAGACTGAAGTTGGCAGCTGTCCCTTTCAATTCACTCAATCAAAGGGTCTACGGTCTTCATTTAGCTGGAAAATTGGTTTTATGTAATATAAGCTCAAAGTCGAGTAAAAGCAGTTGCAAGTATAAAACGATCCTAATTATTGTGATATTTTACAAAATACGCAAAAATAGCTAAAAAAACCCTGGGGTTTTTCAGGTATGAAGTGATTCAGCTTGGTTATTTGTGTATGAGCCACTACACTTTTAGAACGTAACCTGGAGAGAATTTAATTTTAAAAATAAAATGTGTTGTCTTTCAATAGCCGCCCAAAAGACACCCAAAATTCATGAATTCTGTATTTATTGGTCGAAAAACACTGATTCTGCTTGATTGATCTCAATTTGTTATTCTTGTGCTATAATACAATATGATCTAAGAACTTTGCATACATTTTTGGCTATTGAATTATTCTATATTTTATTTTTTAAATTTAAATATCTACAATTTGCCATGTTCTTGAATATTTAAAAGTAGAAAATGACTGCTTAGCAATACAATAGCAGTACGGTAAAGCAGTGCTTAGCAGTACAATAGTTGTAATGCAGTTGAATACTTATTTTATTTTTATCTCTTCTATCAATTGGCTCGAACTTCATCGTTTCTACAAATAAATTGAAGATTAATAGAAATACATTTTATAGCCTCCTGAAACCAATCAACAGTTGTTAATAAAATGCCTAAGAATCCTCCTGCTGGTAGAGGGGGGGGGGTCCCGTTTGTCCTCCCCCCCCCCCCCCCACAAGTCGGTGCGCCCCTAGTAAGGTATTCGTCAAAAGCTATCAAAACATTTCCGAAGCTATAAATAACAGGATAGAAATTCAAAATAGATTGAGCATCACTCTCTTGAATATTACTCCGGAAATGTATCAAATAATCTAGGTTCCTGTTCCATAAATAAATATTACAGATTTTAATAATATTTTGACCACAAAGCCTACACTACACGATTTTTCCTGCTTTACCAGTATGTTTTGAAAGCGGATGTTTACTACACTATCTTCTGTAGTAAATCACTTTATCAAAAAATGCGGCATACGATATACTTGCTCAATATGTGTAAGCTATCTCTTGCTACAAATATTCTTGAAACACATTGATTTTCTATTTCCTTTCTTGAGAGCCTTCTTTTCCTACTCTACTTTCTCACTCCAAACCGCAGCACTAAATCAAATCCAATATTAGATTTTCCAGCAAATATTATTATTGGTTGCTAGACAGATACTGTTTGCTGAAAGAAATTTTATTGATGCATCATATATTTCTGCGGTCTATGCTATATGCTTGCTATAAAAATTCAACTGTTTATGATAGTAGATATGTTATGGGAATGAATGTATTTGGTTCATGAGATTCTATGATTGAAAAGCAATATGCTCTATTGAGAAGGTCAAATCTTGATTATTGATAGAAAAAGTAGAACTTAAGAAATTATTAGAAATATTTTTAAGCAAACACTGTTCTTATATTTCCATTTTAGGAAAAGTGATATTGTTTTTCCATTATGAAATGAATAGTTATTGGAAGATAAATGATTATTAGATTATATTGATAAGTACTAAGAGATTCAGTAGTTGTTGGAAAATAATATTATTGAATAATAATATGATTTGTGTTGTTATTGATGGCACTTACGTTCATACTATTTTGCCAGGTTTTATATGCAAATTTTCACTGGCCGTTTGAGATGGGGCTGGCCTATTATTTATGGTCTTCGTAAATAATATATCCTACCTTTCCAATTCAAAATAAATATTTTCATCGAAGAATTAATTTCAACAATTACAATTATGATTTCATTTTCAATTTCCTACCATGAGTTGATCTATGTTATTTCAATATTATGAAGCAAATACTTGAATTTGTTGAATAAGCCCACTTTGTTCTTATAGGTGTTCACAATCTGGTGAACGATTTAAACTCGTCGAAATCTAACCTTGATTCTGAAAGACATGTTTGTTTTGACATTCTGAAATCCGAAATCAAATGAAATCGTACAATTCGAACATTCGTAAACACTGAGGAATCTTCATAGAAAGCCTGCTTCATCCTAAAAAAAACCCATAAATTCTCCCTTCACTCATCTTCAATCAAGTTTGAACAAATTCATCAACTTCACTAACTCATGAACTTGAAGAAAATTAATATAGTTAGCTTTCCTATAATTTTCATGACAAGTCACATTGAAATTCTAATAGGGCCTTGTGAGGACACGGGAGGCATTGGAATTTTGCTGACCTCCGTTTTTGGCAGCTCATTATCGTTTAATTACTCGAAGCGCAAACTAGCTTTACACGTTTACACCTAAACATATTTTGTTATGTTCGCACTATAAATTTGGCATTTCAAATATAAACACTTCTCAATTCAGATTTAAAGAAATTACATATAATAAAAATTCCATATCCTAATTATTATTTTTATTTTTAAGCAGGAACTGAACAAATGAAATTTGGACGAAACCAACAAAAAATTTTTTTTTCCAAGAAGGATACTCACGTTTAGGATTTTTCTTGAATCGTACTATGAAAGAGAAGCCTCTTCCTCTCTGTGGCACTCTATATTGCACCAATGCAGCGTTTTGCGATGAGACGAATATTTGTTTGTTTTTGCGTATGCCACAAAACTCGGAAAATCTCTGTGATAGTGGCTTAGGGTGGTCCTCGTTGCTCGGGAAAAACTGTCCATTCAGCTCCCAACCGTCGAAAAACTGTGACAACAATACTGGTCAAATTCATTTGGAAAAATAGTATGCAGTAGAAATACGAAAAATGTGGGAAGGGTTGAGAGCTTTTCATGGTATTTTTAAAGATTGTGTTGGTTTTCAATCGGCTATTTCAAAAATATAGAGAAATTGATCTTCTAAACTGAGTTGATTTCGGAAAAATTAATTACTAAGTTAATAGCAAATTCATTGTCTGGCTGATTCTGCATTGACAAAATTGATGATTTCGTCAACGACCTAATGATAATTTCACTAACACAAAGTAATATCATAATGATATCACAGAGTATTTTTCAGGAAAATGTGCCACACTGCTCAAGCTTATACCTCTCATCGTAATGAAACAAAAAGTTCATATGAGCTTATTAAACTTCAGTAAGCAATCTAGAGCAAGCGCTCATCAAACTCAATAGCGTTCATAGTTCAGGAATGCTTCGTTACAGAAATAAACATGCTAAAGTCTCTATTAATTAACGAAATCAAAAATATATTCATGTTGTAAATTGAATAGCTTTCTTGTTAAAAGAATTGAAAAAATCGAATAATGTTACAAATCTGTAAGTACCGTAATAATAATAGATACACTTGAAAAAAAAATGAACCAAGATAAACTTGGTTCATTTTTTTTTCTTTGTAGTGGCGAAGGTGATATTGTGGAAGGTATCCATAATGAATAATTAGACGAAATTGTCACAACCACATTTATTAAAACTTTGAGAAACTAGTTTCGGTTGTTATACCATTATCAATCTCAATTCAAACTCAAATTTTAATTGAGATTGATAATGGCATAACAACCGAAACTAGTTTCTCAAAGTTTCAATAAATGTGATTGTGACAATTTTGTCTTATTATTCATTTGGTTCATTGTTGACAAACCAATATATTTTAACAATGAAGCTTGTGAAAAGTTCAATTTTTAAAATGAAACTGAACATTTAGGCACCAGCAGGAAAAAAAGCATCTTTGGCCGCTGATGGAAGTTTCACAAGATCGACAAATTGTAAAGGAAAGCCCTATTCGTGTAGGCTAGAAAGGAGAATGGATTGCAAGAGCACGATAAATGGATGTGTGAATGAGAAGAAAAGAAGATAAACTTACCGAAATTAATCCGCCCCCTTCACACGGCAAATCGATGTAGTCGAAATATATCTCGATGAGTTTATCAGCGTCGGTCAGAAGAAATATACCACACGTTGTGGGCTCCTCTAGACTTGCAGTTTTGTAGTAGTAGTGACCCTCCTCTGAGGCCACCATCACGCAGTCTGCAATTAATCAATTTATCCATCAATCGCAATCATTGTTGATAGTGAGACAAACGTAGAAAATAAAATACAAGAACAATACTAACGTTTATTTAAGGCGGCATTAATCAAACGGGTTTATATGTGGCTTAAGCGATTCTATTTCGTAAATTAAACCAAGCTAATTAACAATAATTATAACATTAAATACATTAGCAATAATAATAATAATAATAATAATAATAATAAATTTATTTCTCTCAAAAAGAACATTACAATTTTTAAATAAAACAGAAATAGTTACATATTTAATAATACTATTCATTAAACATTTTTGTTTGAGAAATTAGGTACTCCCGAGAATTCCTTTATGGGAGTTACCAGCTGTGAAATCTTAATATATAATTCCGTAAGTCAAATTTTTGTAAAGAAATTGTGAGTGACTGGATGGCCGTAGAAGGATGGGAGTCTTAATATATAATTCCGTAAGTCAAATTTTTGTAAAGAAATTGTGAGTGACTGGATGGCCGTAGAAGGATGGGAGGGGTCTTATTTTAAAGGTCTTGACGTGAATTTTGAGGGAAAACTATTCATTTTTCTTATTTTTACACCATAAATTCGCAACAGAATAAAACTTTTCCCATTAAAACAACATGGGGTTTAATTTGTTTACATCTTTTGAAATTAAAACAGCTGTGCCACAGAGTTGTCTTAGTTGTATATCTGTGTACTCATAGCCAGCTGTACTTTTTATGAATTCAGTTTGTTTACTTTTAAACTACAGCAATGTATAATTTGGTGATGTATAATATATGGTGATCTATAGTTATCTTATCACGTTAAGCTGTCGGTCCCGGCTGCCTAAAAACAGTCGTTAAGTCACGTCAGAGGCCCTGAACTTATTCAGGTGCGACCTGATAACTCTGACACCAGACCTGAGCCAGCCAGGTCACACGATATTAATTAATTAATATAGTTATCTTATCGTATTTCTTCTTTATTTATTTAGTAATGAACAACGGAGGAAGGCCGCGTCGCCGAGGTGTTGGCTTTCGAAATCAGCATGACAATAGCAATCAGCTATTGTCCCTAAAAACCACCATTTAAATGTAAATGTATCTACTGTATATAATATATTGTATACAGTTTGTGTTGTAAACTATATTATAATGCTAGAAAATCATTGCTTATTTATAAATGACCAATGAAGGTTGATAAAAAATTTATGTATTTTGGTTTTTTAGGGGCTTTTGCCCCTACAAGCCCCTAGTTTAAATACATTTTGCAAACATGAAAACAAAATTAATAAGCTACATCCTAAACTCGTAGCATTAATAAATACATTCATATTTTAAATTGAAACAAAACTTACAACTAGTTTTCCAATCAAGTTAAAAGGAAGCAACAAAATTAAGTTGAATGATACAACACTTATTATACTTTATGTACTACAGTTATATGTTTTCATTTATTAATTGAGAGATCATACTTTACTTTCATCTTAGATTCGCAAACCATACCTCCACATCCTGTCTTTCCAATAACCACTTCTTCAACATATGTTTGAATTTTCTTGGCTTTTCCTGTCCTTTAATATTATCTGGAATTATATTAAACACTTTGGGGGCTATATATAAATAAAAATGTTTATAGATCTCCTTGTTCGGTCTCGGTGTAACTAAATTGCCCGCAGATCGTAGATTAAATTCTCGGTCTACAGTGTTCATATGCCCACTTCTAAAAAAGAAAATTGTCAATACTTTAATTGTATACAATAATTGTCAATAGATTCATTAATGGAATAATTCTATCATAGATAGCTTATAGTTTACTTATGAATGCCTATAAAGGGCTATTACAAGTTCAATTACTGATTTTGATGGAAAATATTACTGGATTGATACTTTTCATCTTTAAACACTTTCAACTTTCCAACATTCTAAGACTAGGAGTTAAAAATGGCTAGAACTTCTCGTAATGATCTTTCCTCTAATAAAACCCATCTGCCTCATATTTTTATAAGAAGTGGTCAACAAAATAAATGTTCATTATTTAGCTGTAAGTAAAGAGTGTATAAAAAATTTGGCGCTCTTTTTTTTATTGCGGATGATGCTCACATAAGTCTTGAGCCTTATGCGTGGGTAATAAGGTGAATGATGTGAAACATCCATGGCTAAATTAGATTCGAACCCAAGGCTGCAGGAAACGAAGCCAGCCAGAGCTTTATCTTATCATAGACAAGCGATCCAACCAACTGCGCCTGTCTGGCTTGTTCTTGGCTTTAATCAAAAATCTTTATTCAACTATTGACTGCTTCAACTAGCAAGTTCTTACATAACACAAGAATCTGAAACACTTTTAAATAATGATTAAATATTGAAAGTTATTACTCAATGTAGGCCTGACTTTAAAAAAATTATGTCAATAACTTAATAAATTAATGATTAGCAATATACAAAATCGTTAGCCTAGCCTTCCTGTATGTATGAATGTTTACTAACGTAGCTTATTTCGACTATAGGTGACTGTTCAGGCCTCAACACTTGGTTCAAGGAGAGTATCACGCAATCTAGGAGTGAGGCTACTTTCCTCTCTGAGCTAACAGAGTTACATCGATGCCAAGTTCACCGAAACATATTTCTAAATTAATTACTATCATTCCGAAACTAACAGTCCACTCTCACCTTTACACATGATCTGCTTGCAAAGGTTAGTGTGTATACTGTCTAGCACCCTATGCAGCTAATTTCTGCATTCAAGCCATCATTTGACAGAGTTTGGAAAGCAATTTTTTTGTATATGAGATGAATAAAATTCAATTAGTCTTCCTAATCTATGTAGAAGGAAAAATCTCAATACAATTCCAAATCAATTTATTCTCCACACAAAATAAAACATTATGCTTTGAATAAAGCTTTATGAATGGGATCAATCAAACTCGATTCTCTTTATTTTCCTTTCTTTCCTATATAAAATTAATCACATTGAAGATTAAAAACCAACCGGGATACTTTTTTAGGTAGTTTAATTTATTTAAAGACCTCTGCTATACTAGCAGGTTTCTGATGACATAAGCCTGATGTGTCAATTGCAGAACTCTGGTTGAATTTGTGCCCGTTTTACCGATATACGATAGAAATTTCGTTCGAATTTCCAGGTCAAGCCAAACAGTTTTTAGCTGATCGAGCAGTTTTCTCCTTGCCTGGGCCGAGTGAGAAAACAAATAGATATTGTCAGACTGTCACAGAATATGCTGTTCACAGAGTTTATTTTTTACCAGTCACCGGAAAAAGGTATTTGATGGGTTTAGACGTTTAGTTGAGTATCCAATTCAAATTCAAGTTTCAATTCCCTCAAGTGGCCTTTTTCTGCGATATATTCACTAATGAGACCTGATGATAAAACATGTGAAAACCAGAAATTCTCGTCTTAAGATCAGTGAACTCTTGAATATTGTGATGAACCCTATGAATTTTATACTATTTATAATAATTGCTTTAAATTGTTAGGTTTGTTTTTATTGGTTGTCAGCCCCTAACAGCCTACTCTTGGTTTCAAACTCATTTGTGTGGGCTTTTTCTCATAGCTGTTCTATGATGCATAATTTTCTTTATATCTCTTATTATGAGTATGAGGGTCACAGATACTTGATTAATCATAAATAATGAGATGCTCAATATAGTTGATTTTATCCAATGGAGTAGATATTAAAATTATCAAACTGCGAAATATATTCAACTAACTGAATTAATTTTTCCAAACTAACATGATGCTAAAAATCTCACTTTAGACCTCTACCCGGCGTACATTGACAACAGTATTAAATTGCTACATGGAAATCGATGAATACCATTGGACAAAAATATTTCCTTTTCATATTAATTTACATTTAGCTTAGCTATTTTATACCATTGTGAATTTCCGTAGAACGGAGGTCCTCAGTATTGCATTAATACTGATTTCATGATTCGCATTGATCGGAATTTCGAAAATTCATTAGTTATAGATAGATTCTTTCTCCTACAGTTATAACTTATAAATTTACATATGAGAGATATATACTAAAAAATATTTCTCTTCCACTAATTCTGTAACATATAAAATTAATATAGTCTCATGAGCTATCTTTTCAAGTCTCTTGAATACCCAGTTCGTTTATCAACAGCTCCGGTGACCTTGAAGATGTAATCCTCTTGATAAAGTTGGATAAACTAATAAATACGAATAAGAGTGAAGGCTCATTATTTTCATCAAGCTACATCAAGAAGAACTTGGGTCAAAAGTTATGTCTACAAATTTTTCGTCTGTTACAAAGTGCTTATTCTCATCTCCTTATCAAGCTGCAGCTAATTACTGTTGTTCATCACATTTTTCATTGTGACTTGTTAGTCGAGAGGGTTGAATATTAATTGCCGGCACGCTTCAACGCTTCCAGAAAAATGCTTACAAAAGTGAAAAATCGTGGACCCAAGAGCATGCCTCAAAGAGTATTTCCTTCCAAGAATAAGGGAACAGGAAAAATTTAAGATGAAAGAAAACTCCAAACTTTGATAGGAGAAATTTTACAATGTTCCTGAGAATAACAGAACAGTGCCGTTTTAATTAGAGTATCACGCCAAGTTGGATTCAGCTCAAGATGGAGGGAGGGAACAGGAAATTTGAATCAAATCCACCTCATTTTTTATCTTTCCTCCCTTTTTCTAGTTGTAATGTGACTATTATCTAGTAATACGACTAATGAACAGTTAAGATTTAAATCCTCATTTCCAAAGATTCCATCCAAAATAGAAGCTCAAGAAGATTATTTAGATATTGAAATTTAATTCTATGAAACTAAGTAGCTGATACAAATTACATTGAGATTCTGAACTACATAATATAAGCAGTATTAAAACCGGGGTCCAAAAAATAGGGAATTGGACTGAGATCCATTTTGTCCTTATAAAACCATTATCTCCTCATAAACCATACAGATCCATAAACTGAAAGAAAAATACTATTTTCAAATAATACTGTACTAAAATTTGAATGTTCAAATCAATATGGTTCTAATATAATAATTTTCAATTTAATAAATTGATCAAGTATATTTTTTTCAAATGTAGGGTCTAGGACTAGGCCTATATTGTTTAACAGGTTACACCACGGACAACATGAGTCTAAATCTATTTCTCCATAATCTTGATTTACACCCGTAATAGTTGAGTTCTAATGTACAGAGTGTTGTTGAAAATTACTCTATTGGAAGTGAAATCTGAGTTTCTTTTATAACGATTTATCGCGTGTCTGCATAATTGACTGAAATTTATTATGATACATGGTAAACATAACGGTATAATAACAAGTCAAAACAAAACACAAAATTGGAAGGAATGAAACATAAAATAACATACTTTTTTCAATGAAGAGGTTGATACCAAAGCAAACGTTAAACGGAATATGTCTACCAAAATTGAGTCCCTAATTTATAGAGTGGACAGCACTATTCAAGCACTACATATGGCTTTCCTATTAATTTGGTAAATTCGAAATGAACCTAAAATATCACAAAAGATTGAAGAACACTCAATTGTTTTCAGAAATACTCATACAAAACAAATTATTTGACCAATGGAGAGATTAAAACCAAAAACGTTGAAATGAATATGTCGTCTAACATGCAAACGATTTTGAAAATATCTAATAAAACCGAACTTCCAGATTATTTCCTCCTTCAGTAGCGAAAATATAAAGAAAATACGTATTTTCTGATGTGAGTGGAGAGCTTTGAAAGGTCATCTTTTGCTTCACAAGAGAGTTATGTAAAAGCTCGCCAGTCTCCGAAGAATGGGGTTAACAGAGAGGAAGTAAAGCACTCTGGAGAAACGTTTATTCGAACGAGGCCCAAATTCATTTTTCAACTCCAACGTTATCATGGGAATACACATATTGAATGAATAATAACATTTGCTCCTTTTCAGCATACAGGGAAACAACAGTTATCAGACTGAACATACTCCAGATGAATTACATGGAAGACTCATAATATAACCTTCGTTCAAATTATTAATATCAACATGTGATTTAAAAGATAGATTGATGCGAAATGGAGTGACAAATGGATCACTCATTCTCTCTCTCTCCTATTTTCCAGTTATTCTGTTTGTTTTGTTTTTCTATTTTGAAAATTATGTTCACTTAATATGTTTATCTTAATTAGAATTGTAGGGGAGGGTTAAGTGGAAGAGAGGGCCGGCTGCGCTCTAACTTCGCCCTCCCAGGTAATAAATAAAGGCAGCCATTCTATTCTATTCTCTCTCACGCGTATCTCACTTCTAAGAGACACCTTTCCCGCGCATAGTCACCTTTCCGGCGCAAAATAACAGAAAGGATACGCCTTTCAAATTCACAGCACTGCAGTGCTACAGTTATGTAAATAATATAGTAAGTAGTGCCAGTGTATTAGAATTTTATTAGCTTTGGGTTTAAGAAACTTTAAATGTCAGTTATAGTGTAGAATTGTATTTGCTTAGGGTTTAAGAAACTTGAAATATTACAGAATTATTTCGATGTATGTGTTTAATAATTCAATAAGTAACTATGGTTTTAGGATGCAGTAGCCTATGTAGAGTGTTGAGTATTAGCGGTACTTGTATAAGATGAGGAAAATTAATATTTCAGTTACTAAGGAATTTTGTTGAATTTATAGGTTCAATAATTCAATAAGATAAATTGTGTAATTCAACCGTTCAAAATACTAAACTGTTTTTAATGCTGTTTAGAATTGATGAAACAAATAATATAGAAACCATTAATAATGCTATGACACTAGATATTTTGTAGTAGTACAATAACAATTTTAACCTGGTCTCTAGTTGGTTTGTTTTGTTGATACTGTGATGAAAACATTAAATAATCCAATAACCAATACCTAAAACTGATGGTGCACCATGCGTCCCATAAAATGGATAGAATGAGGATACTCATAACGCTTTGTGTTATACAAATGCTTCACAAAATGTTATATGTTCAATACTATAGTCGTGTAACATTTTACAGCTTTACAGGCGCTGATATCTGCCAGGGAAACGAGTGAGTGCTTCCTAGAAATCGATGTGAAATGCAATTTTTCTCCCTAAGAGGCTACTCTTCATTAACTTTGCTATCGGGCTACAGAAGTGATCGAGAGTGCATTATAATGAAAAAGTAACACCATTTGGGTACTTTCCAAGGTTACTACGTATAGTAGTAACCTTGGGTGCTTTAACGCAGACGGTATTTCTGTATTCACATGATAAGAGTCATCAAACATCAGCTAGAACTAAACCTGAACCTGAGTAGTTTTCGGTGTAGAGTGAGTTCTGACTAATTCACTTTAGATAACAGAATTTTTATCAATTTTTGCAGTGGGAATAGTAGTATCATATTCAGCGTAGCCTACTCCACTATTTTTCTAGCAAAATTTATTCATCACTTATGGTCCCTGCCAATCTCCTCTGTTACTCTGTTTCTATGTAAAATTGTTGAATCTTCTGTTATCAGGAGATTTAACAGTTTCTGTTAAAAACTGTTAATCTGTGAGAATACTGTTCCCATGTAAACTGTATAATACTGCTATGTAGGTTATTCAATTCAATTCAATTTATCATCCTAAAAAAGATACAAATTCACATTTAACAAAATCACAATTACAAATTAAATAGTTTATAGTTCATTATAAACGAAATTAGATTTCACATTGATTTCCAGGAAGCACTAACCTCGTTTTTCTGGTAGATAAATTACCATAAATTTTCGAAATGTACATGGAGCCTTAGTTGTAGCACCATGTACATAACTTATATACTAAAAATCAATAAAGTAGTTTTTATGTTTTTACCTTTGACTATATGATCCAGTGATCTCTTGGCTCTTCTGTTGCTGTGAACCATTTCTTGCCTGACCTGAAAGAAAGCATAAATTGTTGTTAATTATTATTATTGAAGTAGAAATATTAGTTGTTGATCATTATTAAAGTAGGAATATTAGTTGTTGATTATCATTAAAGTGGAAATATTAGTTGTTAATTATTATTGAAGTAGAAATATTAATTGGAGATGATGAATAATTGAGAACTGATTACATTCTTGTATGGCAACATGGGTTTGCAGATATTTTTTTGTCAGTCATGAATTCAGTCAGATCGTACTAAAAACTTGATTCAAGTCTTTAGATAGTCTGATTTAAGATTTGAATAAAAGCTTATAAAGAGGGGTAAGTTCTAATGCTTTAAGCTATTTGGAGAAATTTTAGTGATTTTCTTATTTATTTATCTCTGTAGATGAAATTCAATATAATAAAATGTATAGAAATGACTGGCTTTCAGCTCAATACTTTATGTAAGATACTATTATTTTCCAATATTTACAAGAAAATTTTTGACCAGAGGTCTTTGTTTCAAGTAGACCGTTTTACATTTGTATGCCTATTTATTTGTAACGCATTTACTGCTAAACGCATGAACCAAATTCAATGAAATTTTGTATAGATCTTCCTTCAAGGATTTCCCAGCGGTTTATGTATTTAAGGATTTCACAAATTTGCTTGCATTTATTTAAAATGAAAAAGAGAGGCACTCAGGCCTTCTTCTATGGGAAACATATGATTTTAAAAATGTATTACTCCATCATAAGCAATAATATTGGAAACAGATTTAAAGATAGCCTCAGGCCCCCCTCTTATTCATCTTGTTGAGCCTTTAAATGAATTAAGTTATCATTTATAAGAATATGATACTTATTAGAGAAATACAAATCATATGCAATATTTCAATCAAGTATTTTCATTTACTGATTAAATGAAAATTACACAAATTAGTATTCTTATAAAATATAAAGTCTATCATCAGACATATGAAATCTCATCTGATTTGGAAAACAGAAACACCGCCTTGTCAATGTAAAACCGAGTGAATTTATCGAAAACATTCGATAGCCGAGTGCCGTAGCAGGTATCTGTGCAATCCGAGATAAGCAACGAAACTAACTGAGCGCTCTTTGTAAAAGTGACCGATTGAATTGGCCAGCAAAAAAGACTCTGTTCTCTGCTGTAAAATCACTTCCCGGTGGTTCGGAACCCACCTAAAACTGTAAGTCCAACTAATCAATCACCATCATCCAATTCATTACCCGTATACAGGTCTCAGACCTATGAGGGCTTCATCCTCCGAAAAAAAATATATAGGCAATACAGGCATTCATGTTGTGTTACTTCATATCCCTGTCGTCCATGTTGTCACAGCTAAGAGATGGCTCCCACACATTTGCGAATTTGCATCATGTCATATGCACGACTCATCGTACACCTGATGTTTCCGGGGTCTTAATCACCCACTCCACGGAGTTGTCTAGTTTACAATGCTAATGCTATAAGCCGATCCAACAGTGTTTACAGGAGTATGGTCTCTAGTTGCTTGGCTGAACAGACAAGATCAGGCCTCTAATATGGCCACTATAACATCGTGGCCAAAACGTGTTTAAATATCTCAAGTTTGGCACTGTCCAGCCGTAACCCACGGGACAGAAGGCCTTAGGACTGATCAATGACGTAATCTCATTTGGTGCTAATGCTCAAAATCATATGGTAGACTTGATTAGCCAAGCAATACCTTTTTCCCAATTTCCATAAATTATTGAACAGGAGTTCACAAAAAATCGATTAATCTAAATTTATATCATGATGACTGCATTTGTTCTTTTAAATACAAAATTTGAAACAATATCATTCTGTAAGAATTTCACAAAGTAACAAAAAATAATCATTGATCAAACTCAGGTATACTTACCACTTGCAAAAATTACAATTCAAGCTATTTTCAGACAATTAATTCTGTAGTATTGATAGATAATAAGGCACTGACACAGGTCCTTAATAGAGTTACTGAGAACAAACATTAGGGAACGTTGGGGCTAAGACAGGAAAACCCAACTACTTACCAGATAAATGGTTTAATTTATTCATCAATCCTAAGCTAAATCATTATTACCATAATAATGATTCCACACTAATATTAATGATTTTAGTCATATGAAGAATATTATAGATGAATTTAACCAATTGAGCACCCTTCACCTTTCAATAATTAGAACAGTCATTCATCCCTTCTTACTATTTTTCCATCCAAATCTACTTAATAAAACGAACCTCTGTATTACTTCCAATTGCATCACTAAGAATTTCGAGCAACTACCATAAAAACGTCAATAAAATCTCATATATGAGCCAAGAAAATAAAAAACTTGATTATTGAATGGATTTGAATGTAGATGCTTCCATTAATTTCTTTGTCATCGATCATTACTCCTATATAGGTTGGTCAGTTAATCCATGCTCTATCACATAGCATCCTAACAAATAAAATAATTTTATAAAAAATTTAGGTGAAGAACATTGAGATTCGATTTCAATTCAATTGGTAATTATTGAGTATCCGAACTTTTCGATTTTTCCAACAATTTTTTTTTTGTGACATCTACACACCCCATGAAGCAATAATCCGTTGAAATTTTTTGGGGGTCGCGTCTTTTTCACACAAAAATTTAAATTTTCGAAAAAATTTTTTTTGATGAAAATTTTATTTTTCATTGAAAAAATTCATAATTTGCAAACATATTATTAACTCCAAACCATAAAACGATATAAATCAAATTAATAACCACATATCTGAAGAAAACTAAGCTTACTAACCTTTCAATACTTCGGGGGATACAACTCCGCAGTCGCTTTAAAAAAATAATGTACACGCTCCTCCCGCTGTTATCGGCGCTTAAACTGAAACTCAGCAAGGTAGCCGGCGAAATGCGCTTTTTTGACTCCAAACCTTGGAATCGTACAGCGCACTTCGCGCCAACTCCTCTCAACCGTATTCGTGTGAGCTTGGGTTTCTGGGTCCACAAAGAAAAATAAATACCAGTCAACCACTGTTGTTGTCGAAATTTGAGAGCGAAAATTATGATTTCACTTACTGACAACTAATTCAGCACCACACTTCAAACACACTGTAATCTCTTTAAAAATACCATGCCTGAATAAAAATTCGATCACCTCCTTTTCACTATGGAGTACAGATTCTAAAAATTTGAGGCTGCACTCTGTATCACACATTTCACGTAATGAATAAATTAAAACAATCAGCTATTCCCGAAAATATTTTTCATTTGATCTAACAATAATTGTCGATCTGACCAAACACAAAATTATAGTATTTCAAAGAAAACATATGTTTTCAAACTATTATATTTTTAGATTGATTGGTTACTTGACCGACCTACAGCTCTAGACGATTCCACTTGACCAAACCTAACCTAACCTTGCCTAGTCTGGCAGTGTTACAGTGTGATGGGAGTATTCATACACGGAAGAAAAATAGTTCCATCAGAAAACTCTAATTTAATATCAGTGTATTATTACTTACTAGTGTGTTTTGAGTGTGTGGGGAAAAAATTGTTGGAAAAATCGAAAAGTTCGGATACTCAATAAATACCATTCAATTTTCAATGTTGATTAATTTTATTATGCTGGACACTGTACAATTTAATCTATTATAATACATTCCTGCTGTATGAGGAAGACTAGAATAGCAATAATGCCTAATATCATGAACTTACCTGCTTCACATTAATAAAGACATTATGCAAAGCATTATAAATAATGCATTTAAAACACACACGTTAGTTGGATCCACATCATTTATTAATCTATTCTTTCATCTAATCATTACATTCAAATAGGATTTACGTACAAAACTTATTCTCACCAACTCTCAACTGAAAAGTTGACAAAAATCTTTGAAGGTTACGTTGCCTACACACATGTCTCTCACTAATGGTTTTCACTGAGAAGTTCACAGGAGTATTATCGATTTAAAGATAATCAACAAAATAAATCGATTGATAATATGCACTTAACAAAGAGTTCCAGGAAAGAGGATATTGAATTTTACTTCAGAACCGAAACAATACTATGTTCACCATACGTTCTCCTAATCTTACAATGGAATACTTCTACAGCTGATTGAAAAATTGAATATCTTGATTCCAAACTAAAATTCCAAACAAACCAAATGAGGTGACGTCATATCAATTGGGAAATATAGTCCCGAGGCCTTTGTCCCGTGGGTTACGGTCCAGCACCTCCATAGGTCATGGTCCATAGCATTATTGTAGTTTGAAAATCGCTTGTCGTGATGCAAAAAAAGTTGATTTGAAAATGTGGAAATGTTTAAATTACTGATAATGAATGAACCGATGGTAGAGTAACAATTGAAGCTTCAATTTGAAAATGCAAAAATTACTTATACTGAATTATATAAATAATAATGTTGGCTATAGAAATACATCACAAAGAGAATAATTTTAAATATTTTTCCCAGGAGTTGATAATCTATAAAAAAAAGTAACAAATAATAAATAAATAAATGTTTTATTTCTCTTATAAAAATAAAGTACAATTCAAATACTAAACTTAATTCTTCTAAGACAAGAGAAATTAGGTACTCCCGAGATAATTCTTTTTGGGAATTACCAGCAAGAAAAGTTTTAATTTTATTTCCAAAGCAAAAACACAATTACAAATTCAAATCATTAAGAAAACATACACATAATTCATTCAAGGTACAGTCAAATAAAGAAAAACAAACATACAAATAAAAGATGATTTGAAATAAGTTGAAAATTATTTCTAAGTTGATCGATGAAAATTGTACTAACTATTTACTGAGATCCAAAATGAAAATCACTATATACTATTTAGTAAGATCCAATCACTATATTATCAAGATCCAAGATAGGAAAATCAGATGAAAATAAAACAGCATAGATTTACTGAGATATAAACTCTAAAATAAAAGAATTGGAAGATCATTGTGGCAACGAAGAGTTTCAGAAAAGATTTTGAGATGCAGTAGGGTAACTCATTTTTCTAGGCACCCCGCAAACTTTTTTTTTGGTCTCCTCATGCCATTTTTCCTTCATCATGCAGGCTGCCGAACAACCTCACTTACGACACTGATCTGATGAAAAAGTGAGTTTTAGAAACATTATTATTATCAATATTGAATGAGTGATTTCAATAACAATAGTACAATATAAATTCTGTTTGTGCTTTTCATTCTCATTAAAATCACATTTTTCAATATTAAATCGAATTTTTTAAAGAAACTGATCAGAATAGTAAATGATGAAGAAAATCTTTTTAGAATAAAAATTAGATTTCACCAACTGAGAAGTGATGAGTGCCTCATCGATCTATATTGCATTTATTACAAGAAATTTCGGATTTTCTTTATTTTTCAGAAGGAAGCTATAGTAGGCCTAGCTATCATAAATATGCAAGTAATCTTCAAAAACAGTTAATCTATATGTCTTTATCTCCTACTGTATATGTATGACTTTGGACCTTGAGTATGGCAAATTATTTGAAATGATTGTTAACAGGAACATCACACCTAGAAGCCTTTTATAAGCGGGTTTCAGTCATTATGAGTACATTACGTAGCCTACTTAGCAAATTTGGAGGTCATTATTTTATTATACAGTAAATTATGTGTAGTACCTACAGTGTAAGTAAACTTTATTATGAGAGTGATTGGTCTCAAGCTGATCGTGATTTTAAGACACGGGTGCTCAATACTGCTCAGTACTTTACCCGGCTCAGTACCTGGTGGCTCGGAACTCACCTAAAACAGTAGGTCCACCATTCATAACATCATCGTACGGTATCATCACTTGGCGCGCGCAAGTCTTAGCAGACTCATCAGCAAGAAATAATTAAGTGCTATATTTAAATTCAATACTGTAATTCCCGTACTTAAATTCAATAAGAATAGAGATGAAATGCTGAGCGCTCACTATTTCCAGTCTAATGCAATGTTAAAGTAGAACTGATTGAATTTCACTCTTGTGAATGTAAGGGAAATCTTTATATTTTTATTTCATTATACTGTTTTATTATTGAGGATGTATCAGATGATATAACCAACTTTAGGTAGAATCTAAACCAGAATGATGTAATTGGTTGTTTCAAAATGATATTAAAGCTCTACCTCAATGTCGGTTACCTATGGTTAGGTAC
Source organism: Conomelus anceps (assembly GCA_948455865.1). NCBI lineage: Eukaryota > Metazoa > Arthropoda > Insecta > Hemiptera > Delphacidae > Conomelus > Conomelus anceps. The sequence goes on along the minus strand of OX418225.1, from coordinate 30,296,050 downwards.
AGTTCCGTGTTGAAAGCAGGCTGAACACGACTTGAACATTTCTAATTAGCGCTGACTGGCTGCTGAGAGTTGAGTTTAGTTCTTGTAACTGGATAGAAAGACTCAAGACAAGCAGTGAAGATAGCTTCGGGCACTCCAGGCTTCTACTTGTAAGTGCCGTACTCGTCTTTAGCTTTAGCGGCAAAAGCTTTCAGGTTTTCATAAGGCGTGTGAATAAACCCTATTTAGAGAAAGAAAGGTCAGGAGTTCCGTAAATCATTGTTTTACTTTTCTTTGGAAATCTTATAAACCTTTGTTTAGGAAAGCTTGTTTTTGAACTTTGAATCTATGAATGGTGCCAAGGTTGATTTAAACTAGTATGATTTTAGAATTATCCTATTTGGAGCTCTTTTATAACAGAATCAGTACTAAAAATATCAAAATCTGGGTTCATGAGCTTAGACTATGTAGGTAGCATATCTTCCTTTTATTATAAATCAACATGTAAGTTGCTTCAAGTTAAGTTAAGTTAAATTGAGTTACGATTGATTGATTTTTACTTTTTATCGGATTTTCTTTATTGTTGCATACAAATTAACATAATTTTTCCTCTTTAGAAATAATAATCTCAAGGTGAGAACATGTATAGAAAAATAATCGATTTAAACAGAATTTATTAATTTCGAATTCCTTTAATTGCTACCAGTTTATACTGAAGACTTCCGCAATGGCGGATATTGACAACAGTATTTAATAGCTGATGGAAATCGATTTAAATACTATTAAATACTGTTGTCAATATCCGCCATTGCGGAAGTCTTCAGTATAAACTGGTAGCAATTAAAGGAATTCGAAATTAATAAATTCTGTTTAAGTAAATTTGTCAGTTTGTTCAATTGTCAGTAACTTCGAACTAACTTGTGATAATCGATTTCTCTTCAATAATTGATAGCAATCAATAAAAAATTACTATAAATAATTATATGAGTGATATTGATCATTTGTATACATTGGAAAACCTAAGGTTTGATAGGGTGTGGCGTTGATAGGAAATTCTCACTTGATCCTCACTGATCATTTGAATTGAACATCTACTATAACATAGACAACAGAATAATAATATGATTTTAAATTTTGCAACTGTGATGATTGGGACGTCTTTGGTGGTTTGACCAACTTTCAACTTTGTTAGTTTCCAGAGAGTTCAAGTAATGTTGAGGATAAACTTTTGTTTATTTGACACTTCCAGAATGAATTTTAACAGACTCTGATTGGAAACTCCAGTCTTCCGTGATCAAACTTCAGGCAAATATTTGAAAGCGTGGGAGGACTGTCAGTATTTCATGAATGGAGCCGAATTTTCATCCTCAACCCTTCATTGGAAATTTATAATTCAGTATTCTGAAAAGATATCGCCTGTTTCTTAGAGGAAGTTTTAACTGCCAGGCTACCAATCCCAAATAGTCATGAATGGGAAACTATTGGAAATATGTTTTGATTTCTAGTTTATTTGACTTTGCTAACTGCATAACTGGATTGGAGGTCCGATGCACATTGGAACAGAAAATTAAACTGGTGTTTTTTTTCTCTTGAAAGTCTTCTGGAAAGTGAAGAGAGAGATTGTATAATATGTTTCAGAGTTTCTTTGCTTGATAAGAATGCAAGACGAGCAATTGTCTACAAACTCGTTTTGAAAGCATCGCTTCCATTCATCGATGAACCAGCTTTAAAGAGATTGTAAATTGACACTTGTTTGCATCTCCCTCCCAATATGTCTCTCTCACTCCTGTAGTTCAGGCTGGTTCTAGTGTTTTCGACGGCTTTCGAGAGTCTTATTAAAATGTGTGCATGTATGTGAGCTTAGCGTTAATAATCGTTTTTTTCTTATCGTCATCTTCCCATACCTCAAATATGATATCACGGTCTGGGGAGGATCCAGATTTGCAGAAAAAGTTTTTAAAGTGCAGAAGAAAGCGGTGAGAATAATTTTTGGGAAACCACCAAGATTTCCATGACGTGAACTCTTCCGCAGAGGTCAAATACTCATGCTGCCATCAATGTACATTATGGAACTCTGTACCTACATCCACAAAAACTTAGGTAAATTAAAGCGTTATAATGTGTTCCATAATTATAATACTCGGCACTCGGCGTTACTATCGGTGGCGGTTCACAGGACTAGCTTGTTCGAAAAATCCCCTCAGTACATTGGGCCAAAAATTTATCACTTGCTCCTACAAAATATTAAAAATTCAGATAACATTAAGCACTTCAGAGGATGATTATTGAGGAAGCTGTCGATGGATAGGGCATATTACTCAATTTTAGAGTTTCTTGAAGAATAATTTTACAAACTATTACTATAATATATGTGTTTTTTTTTAATGTGTTGACTCATCCTCTGTTTGGTTTATACCGAATGTTTTTTTAGGATGTAAATTATATCTCATCTTATCATTCTCATTTGCTTTTCTTCTCTTGGCAATTAGTGCGTGTTGTAAGAGTAATTTGTGAAAATGAAGTACGAGTGTTAACTTCAAGTGTTGCCAGAAATAATTTCAGTTATAGAACCCATAACAATACCAAATTAAAGTATGGGATCTGACTTATTGATTTCAAATTCTCGATCAGATCACATTTTTTTCAATCTGGCCTGATTCAAAGATTTTTTCCATAATACAAATTACTACTACAAGAATAAAATCAACAATATCATAAATTTTACATTTTAAAATTACATATAGGAAATTAAACTCTCCAGCATGACATGGTATAGAGCAGGGGTATTCCAATTTGGAGCATTTTTTAGGCTAATTCCACAAATTTTAACATAATTTATTCACAGCACTGATAAAAGTGGTGTACTAGATAACTTTGAAAATTATTATAGAGATGAATATTCGGGATCAAGACTTGATCATGCCACTCTTTTTTTCAACCATTGTTGTGAGGGTTGAAAACATAAACTCCTCAACTTTACGGAGATAATATCTCATCTTGATTTTATTGTTTTGAAAAGCTCTTTTTTTATGAAGTAATTTGCCTTGTTAGAATCTTCTATCTTACTCACACTCTCCACAGAGCTATCAGCTTATAAATCTACCTATATAAGCTAGTCATTTCCAAGTCAAGTTGATACATGTTATCCTGGGATTTAGTTCTATCAACTTATGCAGCCAGTCACAAACTTTGATCAGTATTTGATAGCCGATCTCTGGTTAGAATTCTAATCAAACTCTGTCATGTGATCATACTCTGATCAACATTTGTGCAGCCGGCTAATAGTAGTTGAATGCTATCTAATCAGCTCTCTCGTAAGAGAATTATGGGTGTTCAACAATAAAAGTGATTACCTATTCAATAAGCACAATATAGACAAATTTTTATCAATCAATATCCTTCATGAATGAAGCATGTTCCTCCCTGCTTCATCAAAGTTAACTCAGTTGTGATATTGCTTACAGAAATCTTTGGATGCGACATTTCGGAAATTGAAAAAGTTTTTTTTTCATTTCCTGGCTATCAAAAGCGGGAAACTATCAACCAGCGATCAAAGAAAATAATTTGCATGCTGTGATTCCTGCTTTCAACAAATAGTCGGAAATTTCAATAGAAATCAGATGTTTTTTCTTAATTGAGAGTTTGTAAAGCATTCTAAAGAAATAAGCAGTATATATTTGCTAGAATACTTCATTATTTCATACTTACTAGTATATTTACTAGAATACTTCATACTAGATTTCAAACCATTATTAATTTGGACGTTTTGAGCATCTTCTCTATAGGATTTATCAATGAAATCACATTCAATTAACAAACAATATTCAGTTCATACGTTGATTTTCTATCATCTATGAAAATGGAAAGTCAAATTTCTTTGACTCCAGAAAATTTATTATTCCTTTAAAAAAGTAATATTTGTACATTGCATTTCATTTCCCAACTTTTATCTCTCTTTTACATTCTTTTACATCCTTCCTCTCTAGACCTGGCAACGTAAGATGTATTAAATAAATATCAAATATCTCTCTCTTCTTTTTTTCCCCCATTTTCTCACTATTTTAATCATTCCTACCTCTTTTCATCACTTACTTCTCTATCCTCACATACCGTTTCCTCTTGATTCCTCTTCATTCCCCAATTTCACATCGCTCTATTCCGTGAATTAAAACAACTCTCATTCTCAAGATTCAGTCAAATAGAGATTTTTAACATGGTGATCCATCCAGCTCACTGCACGTATAAAACAAAGCTAGATTGTTTTCTTGTAATGAAACTGTAGGATGAATCGAGGATCAATCTATCCTTGGAGGGAGAAGCAAACATTGCTTTCGATTCAGCTTAATGTTATTTGATTAGAAGGACTATCGACTATCCCAATACTTCTCCTGGCGCCAAAGACTCGGTATCCACAGTGATCAAGTAACTTTTTTCTTGGGATCTAAACAAACTCATTTTGTGTTTCTACCTAGTTTATTAGATATTAAATCTCAACAAACATCGATCTTTCAATCACTGGCAAGATACTACATAATCGGAAATGACAATAATAAATTATTCTAATTCTCAAATAATAAGGATCAAATTTCTGATGTATTGTTCTGAATTTCTGAAAAATATTACTTCCTTTGCTCACATTTTCCTTCTTGTATACCCCTCTATCATCGGAAAATGGTTCAGTACATTACATACTTTTAATTCAAAAATAAATATTTCTACTCACCTTTATGTGTTTTCTTTATTTTTCTATATTAATTTATAAAAAACGATTTACTTTGTGAAAAATATGTAAAATATATGAAAAGTATATTTCTATTTTGAAGAAATATGGTAATCCAGGTATATAAAAGCTAAGTACCACTGAATGACTCATTCATCACCGTTTCTCGAAAACCACTTGGCCAAAGACGTTAAAACTTGAATCAGATGTTTATCCGAGACGCGTTCTGAGAACAGGTTTCAAACTTTCCTAAAAATCGGCGCACACTTAACGTTTTTGGTCGTTTTCTAGAACTACTCGTGCACAAATGTTTAAATTCGGTATATTTATGTTGACTTTTGGATTAATTTAGAAGCGCACTAAGAGAGGTTTTTGAAATTTCCGCAAAAATATTTCTGAGTTTAAAGTTTCCCCAGGGTTTTTTCAGCCTTCTCAAGAACTACGTGGCCGAAAAAGTTGAAATTTGAGAGGCCTATATATGATTAGTTTCACCGGATGATAAATAAATAAAATGAAATATGGAAATATTGTAGAATATTCCATTTTTTGAGATATCACTTCAATAGGATACATTATGCCTTGATATTGAAACATTCTTCACTTATGTAGCAATTACCGACTTTGGAGCATGGCGTGTCATAGTTGAGTAGGATGACTGATTTCCAATGAAATTATGTCTCAAGAAGTTTCAATTTCTCTGTTAAGTCTTCTTTTTTTCGTGTGGTCTTTATATTTATTTTGACTACTTTTCTTTCGCAGTTTTACATGTAAATTATGTTTTAGACTTTAGGAAATGAAATATGTATTGGCCATTTTTGATTATTCACAATAATTGTAGTATTATTATTCCTATTATATATCCTAAGCTATTTCTCCTTGGTTCCAAGTACGATATTTTCAAATCCATTCTCGTGAATAGTCTCCTTTGTCTATAATTTGAATAGTTAAGTACAGAACAAAATTGTGAATCTATTTTAAACTATTGGTCCCAAGCATCAGAGTTGTTCTGTTCCCAAATAGAAACTAACGGCATATTTATGTTACAAAATAGAACATTTCCTTGACATTGATCAGATTTATCTGCTTTGTTTGTACTTTCATGTTTGTCTTTTTATACTGTTTTCGCAATTTATAATACGCGAGTTTTCTAGCTATAAGGTAAATGTAGAAAAATGTTTGTCTCTTGTTTAGTACGGTTCTCAGCACTATTACATTGAACTTTTCTGATGCATACTACATTAATCATCTATGGAAGATGTATGAACATTTTTATATTAATATTTGGAGATTTTAATAAATCTCTAATGAGAACTCAACAGAATAACTGATATGAAATTTGAATTTAATAATTTTTTTCAATTAATACTTATAATTGCCATAATTTTTCCTGGCAGGATTATTCATGGAACAAGAAAATTAAGCTTCTCTCCAGACATAATAATTGGGAAGCACCCACGAAGTGAATCGGTGTTTAATTATCGGTGAGACAAGCTGAGAATCGAATTGCTGTCTGACAATTACGTCATGACGTCATGGAACAAGCATCATGTCTGTGACAAATTGAGATAATCATGTTCAGGTAATTCCCATGTAATGTGTAATATGTAGCAGTGTATGTGCATTTAGCTACTTTCCACTGATCGTTTCTCAACGTTTTGTATGATATTCTTCTCGTAATTGACAATTAACTTTTTGTATTCTAGAATTTTTTAGTTGTGGTGAGAGAAGAATATTTGGGTTGTGTAAAGCAGCGTCTCTATTATATAAACAAACAACTTAATGCTGTCCTCTTTCAATGGAATCTGGCACTGGTGAATAAGGAAGGAGAGGAAGAAATATGGGGATAAAGAAAAAGATGAATAAGAAAAAGGAGAGAAGAGGAAAATAAAGGAGAAGAAAAAGGGGAAGAGAAAAAAGAATTCCAGATTCAATGGAATCCGAAATAATAATGAAAATGCAATCAACTCGATCAGCAGAACATACATAACCAAAATATTTACTAAATAAACATACGTTAACGAATTTCAGAATGAGTTATATGACAATAAAAGTAGTTTATTCGATGTACACGTGCCTATTGTTTAATATGGAAACCTCTAAAGGGGTGGGACACCGTCCAAAATCTACAACATTTTAACCGAATGAAAGGAAAAAGACAAAGGAAATAAGAAATGTGACAAAGTTTGTAATAACTTGAAAATACATCATGTTAAGAAAAAATACGGCACTTGTTCAGGTTAAATTAAAAAGGAAAATAAAAAATAGCAAGATATATGTAAATAAACACTATCACTTCGTGTTATTATTAGCACTCCCTATATTATATTAGCCCATGAATCACAAGTTCTCTGCTTTAAATTCTTCTCATACTGCTCTCAAAAGATTCATGATTCGTGAAAAAGTGAATATCATTTCCATGAAAATCACTTGGATTACCATTTCCAGAGATTACTTGATCATCAAGATACTATTAGGCATCCATGATACTACGAACCCCTTTTAGCGAGTATGAAAAGTTTCCCAAATGTTATTAAAATTCCACAATTTTCACTGCTGTATCACCATGGCTGTTATGTGGCCCGTTTAACCAACCCTGCATCTTACTAGAAAATATCATGAATATGGATGAGGATGACTGCTAACGTTCCATGAAACTCCCCTCGTCAATTTAGAGAGCAATTTCGTATTTATTAAAAGGGCCTCTAATGTCGTTTGTGTAAGCTACTCGTACTCATTCATGCCGATTGCATTTTGGTGATGGATAGAGGAAATTTGTGGTAATATTCATTGCAATGTGAACTGGCGCTTCCTCATCAGTTCGAATTTTTTTCTACAAATTTTTTCAATATTATTAAGTGGAAAAAGCTTTTTTCCTGAGCCGATATGAAAATTATACTGGCTTGTTTATGCTCGATGATTGTTTTCTAAGTAACAGTCCCAATTAATTTTGTAAAAAAATAGCTTATTCAGAGAAATCTAACATTTTGTTAAGTAAATCAAAATATTGACATTTTTTCTTCAAACACTTACTCTCTTGCCTTACATTCTATTCTTCAAAGTTTTGATATTTGAGGCTATTGGGACGAAAAAGAGTATCCTCCATTTTAGTAATTTTTTCACTACAAACAGGTTTCCTGTTCTCCTATTTGTAATAGAGAATAAAAAGTAAGTTTTTTCTATTGCTATGTTGTAATATGTTATTAACGATTATGACAACATTTCATTTTCATTAGACTGTAGTTTTTCATATTTTTAGTGAATAAAATTGGAGATTACTCTTTTTGGTACCAAATATTTCATTATGGTGGATATTTTCCATTTTGGTCCCAACATACTTGGAGATTGTCCTTTTTGCTCAGATCTACTGTTTTTGACAAAAACCTCCAAAATTGAACATCAATGCAATTTTCAGAGTTTAAAGCTAGGAATTAAGGATTTCAAATATTATCATCAAGTTTGAGCAAGTTGATAATGTCTCTTACAAAAGGAAATTAACAGAGCCTATTTTCTCTAAATTATTAATGAATAATTATTATATTTTTATGAATTAATAATGCTTTTGATGGTGATTCAGGGATCACTGGTTGTGCTGCAGAAACCATAGCTCAAAACTTAGCTCACACAACGAAGTACTAATTCCTTATCTTCAATAATAATTCAACACAATCAAGAAACTAATATAATAACTTATTATTATTATTATTATTATTATTATTATTATTATTATTATTTATTATTATTATTATTATTATTATTATTATTATTATATATTTAATAATAATAATAATAATAATAATTATTATTATTAAGTAATGTGATAAACAGTTCCAGGCGGTCTCTAGGTTTGGAGGTGGTTTTAGCCAATAGTTCATGCTCATGTACATGTCAAAATGGCAAAACGCCTTAATAAAAGAAATTAAAAAAATTATTATTATTATTATTATTATTATTATTATTACTATTATTATTATTATTATTATTATTATTATTATTATTATTATTATTATTATTATTATTATTATTATTATTATTATTATTATTATTATTATCATTATTATTATTATTATTATTATTACTATTATTATTATTATTATTATTATTATTATTATTATTATTACTATTATTGAAAATATTATGCTACGATGTAGATTAAATCAGCGAGCATTGGCCATAGAAAGGACCTATAACCTCAAACTTGACCAGCAAAAACAGTGGTCACATGACAGAATCGTATCATCTGGTTGGTTGATTGTCTCTTATGATGCCAACAGACGGTGGAGATTGCCCTTTTTGATCCCAATAGCCTCATTTTTTCATATCATGATATCAATATCTATTATAGTGCTTTCATCTCAACAAACCACCGAAGTTTTCTGTGTCGAATATTAATTTTTTTCACCAACTATTCATTTTTTTCCTTTGTTCTGCTGCAGATTCCTTCGTTATGTTCTGTGCCAACTATTCATTTTTTTCCTTTGTTCTACTGCAGGGTCCTTTATTATTTTTCTTTAGATATTCTGTTCTCCAGTCTTATTCTCTCCAATTGTTCATATATCTTTTTTCTACCACGTACTTGTAGATATAAATAATCTAATACCCTGAAATATGTGATGACAAGTTGTCAATGAACAGTTTACTATTGTTCATCCGACGTTTCCATTCTAGTGAATGACAGTTAATTTGAAATTTAGATTCACTTTTCGATCTCGTCTCCTCCCCCCCCCCTTCATTCTAGCTGCTTAAAACACAACCCCGGGAATGCACAGCTTCTACAAACATGTTTTGACCACTGAACGCTCAATGTAGTCCATCGGAAGATTGAATTTCAAATCAGTGCTGGTATTTTTGTCTAGGGGTTGATGGTGGGAGAATATTAATGGGGTAGTTTTTGCATCAGTAGCAACGCACATTTCTTTGCTACTGCATCTCTGTTTCTTGCATATTAGTTTTTCTTGCACCCGGAAAAGTGTGTGAGGAACACAGAGCAGCGTCAAAAATGAATAATTTATTAAATTCATGGAGGATTTTAATATTTCACCATTTATAACCCTATCTTTAAAAATGAATAATTCATCAGATTCATAGGAAGTATTAATTTTCTATCACTTTTTGCACAAACTTCGAAAATGAATAAATTATTAGACAGGGGCGAAGCCACCGAAATGCTGTATTCATCTTTCGCAATACTGATAACTTACAGATTAAATTAAAACAGTTAATACAAAAATAAACCTGAGTTTCATTAGTTTTCTAGTTTATTAGTTTTCTATAGCTTGTCAGGGCGCATTCTCTGAACCACATAATAATAAAAGAAATAGTATGAGAAATTAATTCAGTATAATTTATTGTTGGAAACGTGGAATACAAACGAAGAGCAAAGGCAGTAGTATGTTCAACAGAACCACTCAATGTTTACATTTATTGAAACTAGGTTATAGTACTATGTATGGCTGTCAGCTGTGACTGACATTTTTCGCGCCAAATTCAGCCTAGCCTAGAGCCAGCTAATAAATAAAAAATTATAATTTGCCATTAAATAAAATTACTATTTGTAATAAGGACCGCTCACAGCACCTAGCCCTTCCACAAATTGGTGGATTTAAGCATTCCTATTTATTTTCTTAATTTAACCCATGACATAGGGGTGTGTTGTCCTGAATCACCGAGTTGGGGCAGTATATCTCTATGGCCTGGGAAGCTGCATAGAAAAAGGAAATTGAACAGCACTTGCTGAAAAAATCCTGCCCGAGGACATCGAACTCCTGTCGAGTCCCAAATAAGCTTAATTCTTCTAGTCAATTTTAATGTTCTAAATTTCTTTCAAGTTACCAGTTTTTATGTTTAAATGTCCCTGTAAGATGGAATCTACTTTTTAGAAAAAATTTAATGTGATACGCCGATATTACGAGAACTTCGCCAAATAACGACCACGAGAGGCAGCCTAATCCAATTCAAGTTACCAAAGGACTGAATCAAGTAGAAAAAACCACTCATCGCCTGGAACACGTGAGTCTAACATTATTAAATATAAATTGGCCAATTTAAAGTGGAAAAGTGCTTCGAAAAAATGTATTAGACACAACGATTTCCACGACCGCATGGTGAAATAAATTTTATATCAGGGTGTAAAGATTTCATCTTACCTTCACTGCACTAATTAGCCCTTGGATCGGCTCAACAAAACTATCATTTATCAATTCATAAACTTTCAAAAAAATACCTTCAGAAAAATAATCCTGAAAAAAAGGACTTTAACTTTGTTTTTCTATTCGAATCTCTTGCATGGGATATTGTTCTTAAATTTAATAAATTTCACAATATCGTCATTTAAATCTGTGCCTGATTGCATTGTCCTGCTCGACCATTGGTATTTGTTAGTGATTGGTTTTATCATTTTCTCACTGAGGGTGATCTTTGTCGAGGGTCATACTACACCATATATTCTATATGGTATTGGGTCGCTGGTGTCGTCGGTGAGACATACAGCTGCTTGAGAATATATTGGTGAATTTTTTGAGAGACCAAATTCGACAGAGATCAACTCCCTCAGTGAAATTTACAGCAATACCAAGCATAGCAGCGGTCATCAACATAGTATAGGTATAGGGATTCGACAACTTACAACGGTTGATTCCTGGATATCCTACCTGAAATAAATATTTCAGGGAAGATTGAAAGGACTTTTCCGTTTTTCGTTGTGGGATTGCCCCATCACCCTCACAATCATCCCGGAGCTGAATGAGAGCCTAATACCTGAGTGATTCCGGCAGCAAGGACAATAATTAATTATATTTCAGGTAATTGTAGAGGGAGGTGGAAGTAGTCCCCACATGAATGGCGCCCGAACTTCAGACAGTGCAGAGAGAAGGGCCAGGGAACATTGCACTCTAATAATATTTTATTTCAGAAAAATTCAGCAAAAATATTAATAAGATTTTATTACAGTTTTCATCCTAAAGAGCAAGTGAGATCGCCGCAGACTTCAGCTTGCAGTGTACTAGCCTAGCTTATAAGTGACCGGTGGTCGAGCGGTGCAATAGCATACTGAAGTTGAGTCTATCTAAGGGGCCTAATTATAGTAATTTCCCAACTGTGAGCGATCCTTACTGATTTTTTAGGAATGATATTTCAGGAAACTGTGTAGAAACAAACTCAGGACTTGATAAAAAGTATATGCATAATATCAGCCTACAATTTAGAATTTTAAAACAAATGAATAAGGAAGACTAGGGGCAGGGTTTACTAACACCCTATATGCTAAATTATTGCAAGTTTATATGTCATATAGTTTTATTTTTTTAATTGATTGTAATTTCATGTCGTTTTGTGTAACCTTTCGTGTGTGTGTGGGGCTCAACTGTCAACATCACTAGTCATCAAAGATAATCAATCTAATTAGAGACTGACCTGGTTTGGTTATCCATTACCACAACACTGCACTGCACAATTTACTACAAATTTTTACTTCACTTTTTCACTGGCTATTCACAAACATGGCTAGCGATGGCTCTTCAACTCATTTCAACGTAGAGGACGACCAACCCTCGCCCACAGACGAACGCCGACCGATTGGCAGTGTCTCATCTATCCAATTCAACCAAGGAATTCGGGAGAGATTGTCATCCACACATGCCGATGAAGCCAGCAATCTCGCAGATATTGGGATTTCTACTCCAGTAACCGACGTTCAAACCCCAGCAGCCAAGGCTAGTGCACCCACATTTCTCGACCAGGGCGCTCTAGACATAATCATGAACGCCTTTGTTCAACAATCTAGAGCAACAGAGCAGTTAAATGCAAGCTTGAGAACTGAAATAAACCAAATATCAGAGCAAGTGAGCCAAAAGATAGACCAACAAAAAGCGGACATGAATGAACGGTTTGACCAAGTTACTGAGAGGCTAGAAAAGAGGATAGAAGAAACTAAAGTAGGGTTACAAAATCAACTCAAACACAATATAGATTGTCTGACCTCAGAAATGAATAAGAAGCAGAGTGAAGCTAAACAATACACCGATTCACAGGTTCAGCTTGTGCGCGCAGAGGTGTGTGAACAAATAGCCATACAAACAGGAAAACTTACCTCAGATAACACCGAATTGGAAGACAGGTTGGGCAAAAAAGTTACAGAAAAATTTGAGCAAGCTGAACAAGGAATTAAGCAACTAACATCACAGCAACAAACGACCTCAGTTCACATCACTCAATTGGAGAAAGAATTAACTAGTGTCAAAAAGAGTGACATCAATTTAGCCTCAAATGAGGAAATAAAATCACAATTAGCCCGCACACAAGCTGATTTCATGAAGCTGAAAAGTGAAATGGCGAATATAACTGTAGGTAGAGATCAAAACGTCAGCCATCTGTTTGCATCAATACCAAAGTTTGACAATACGCCCAACACAATACAACCTATGGCGTTTGTCAAACACATTCAAACAGTAGATTCCATGGCTAACATAAGTTTTACTCAGTGGAAAATGCAGTTGCTATGTAACTTACAAGGCGAGCCATTGATATTTTTGAGAAGCCGCCTAGCAGAATTCAATAACTTACCAGAATTTCTTAACAAATTCATAGCAACATTTTGGTCACCTGCTCGGCAACAATCACTATTATCTCACCTCATTACCTGCCGATATACTCGTAAGCTAAAAATGTCTTTTTCAGCTTTTGCTGCTGATATCAAATATCAGAATGAATTGTTGGCCCATCCCATAGAATCAACAAATCTTATACAGATAATAATACAGAAATTACCTCAAAATGCACAGTTAGCTTTGAGCTCTAATCAATTTGATAATTTTGAAGCATTCGAAAACTGTCTACACAGAATTCAGGCTGTACAGGATTATTTTGATGGGATACACAGTCAAAATAACGAACAACGCTACAAGCAGGAGGAAAGGCAAGGTACAGGAAACTTTAATGAGTTAAGAAGAATTAATTACAACAATATGAACAGAAATTACCATAACAGATCATACCCACCTAATCAAAATAGTAATAGATCATTTCAAGTAGATAACAATAATACGTCAGAAAATAGATACGAATCTAACCAAACACCGAGCAATTCACCACAGCCTTCCAGTTCTAGTCGACGCAACGACACTGTGACCAAGGCCGTGGAAACGTCAGCTAAAGAGTCGTCAACGCCAAATAAAAATGCTCCTTTTCAGAGAAGGGGAAAAAATAATTGACAATCATCAACGACTGCCATTAGTAAAATGAAAATTGATAGTCAAAACATGGCAGTCATTGGATTAGCAAATATAGATCAAGATGGCAACTCCATCACCAAGAACAGAACGGATAGGAAGCAAACGACTCGTTTCCCTCTAGTGAACTACGAGTCTCATAGTTCACCGAGAAGAACCAATTGTGGACGGAGCTTTGGATACAAGCGCTGCACTCGATTCAAGAATAACCTAAATGAACAGCCAACTGCACAATTGTTAGAGGACAAAAATAAAGACTTGATAGGGGGCTGCTATAAGCCAATTACACCACAGCCTATACCTCTCAACGAATCCGTTACCGATTCAGAACCGGGTCAGCCACACCTTGAGGAGGAACTAGTTCACCGTTCCACTGACGACAATTTTGACAGCCAAGACCCATCCCACAAAGCTGCCTACACCGCGCCAAGACCAACACACGTTAGACTGGACCCTTGTATAACTAAAACGAACTTCACTATTTTCCGTGATGATGTAATTGATGCCTTGTTAGAAGATAATACCTCAATTCAACAAGTTGACCATCACTGTCAATTTCAGACTTACATGGAAGTCAGTCTATATGGAGTTACCTGTCGAGCTATGATTGATACTGGCTCACAATGCAGCATAATACAAGGCGATTTCTTCTCTCGACTTCGAGACCAGCATAAGTTAGCCACTCTACCGCTTACCACCACCTTTGTACAGGGCTTGAACCATGGTAAACGAATACGAGTATCCATTCAATGCTTGCTAGAAATAGAGCTAAATAAGGTGCTTTTTGCACACACTTTTCTAGTCTTACCAGTTAATTGCCCAGTATTGATCATTGGTGCTGACTTTCTGAGATATTTTCAGGGAACCATAGATTTGAAAAATCTCAAATTAACACTTTGGACTGCTGAAGAACAAGGAGTAGCAATTGAGACACCAATATTATTGGAAAATCACAGTGGAGAGATAAGAAACATATGTTGGACTCAGACAAATAGTGAATTTGTACCACGCAATGCCAGCCAGCACGAACTGGAAGAGAGAATGCAAGACTTTAGCACCTTTGTTGGTCCAAATACCAGAAATGTCTTAGATGAAACTGACAGATATTTCAAGCAGATTGTTCAGGATATTCAACAACAGGAGGGATGGGAGGCAGAAGAAAGGAAAGAGATCATAGAAATGTTGATAAGGAATAAGGAAGTCTTTTCTGAACTCCCAGGCAGAGCTACTCACTTTTCATGCAAACTAGATGTGAAATCACATAACACTTACTTCCACAAATCTTACCCCATACCTTTTGCCAAACGATATGCTGCTGATAAGGAAATACAGAGAATGGAGGACATGGGAATAATTGAGCCATCATCATCTCAATACAGTCTCCCACTTGTCTGTGTTACGAAGAAGGATGGTTCAGTCCGTCTGTGCTTGGACGCACGCCCACTCAACCACATCCTAGATAATGATCGGGAGAGCCCAGCACAGATCGATCAGGTTCTCCAAACTTTTCATGAAAAGAAGATATACTCCACCATAGACCTTAGTAGTGGCTACTGGCAACTGGAGATTGAGGCAGAGTCAAGAGACTACCTATCATTTGTGTACAATGGGCGAAATTTACGATTCACCAGGTTGGCATTTGGCATCAGGAATGCCATGGCATTATTCATAAAGTGTCTTAGAAAAGCTGTAGGGGAAGATGTTGCCAATTTTTGTACACTTTATGTTGATGATGGCATAATATCATCTCACAACCGAAGAGAGCACTGTCAACATCTTGACATCATTTTCCAGAGGCTAATAAAGTGTGGAATGAAGTTGAGACCCTCCAAATGTGAGTTGTTTAAGGGGCAAGTCAAATACCTAGGCCATATCGTAACACCTGAAGGCATCACTCAGGACAAGGAAAAACTGAGAGCACTTGAAGACTTCCCATCACCCAATAACCGGAAACAACTCCAAAAATTTGTTGGTTTTCTGCAGTTTTACAGACGATTCAGCCAACAACTATCACATTATACGGCACAATTAAGCCATGTGTTGTCTGCATCAAAGCCTTGGAAATGGGGTGATCAGGAAGAAAATGTCTTTAGAGAGATTAAGGAGCGCTTTCTGGAAACTGTCATGTTGAAACACCCTAATTTTTCAGAGCCATTCCATATGAATGTGGACGCCTCTCACTATGCCATTGGGGCTGAGATCTTCCAAGTGGATCAGGATGGAGATAAGGGAGTGATAGCATTCTTTAGCAAGACCTTAAATGCTGCTCAGCGCAGGTATTCAGTGACTGAAAAAGAACTTCTTAGCATTGTACAAGTATGCTTAAAATATCGCACCCTTCTGCTGGGTCACAAGATACTAGTTAACACAGATCATCGAGCTCTAACATTCTTCAAGACTGCCAAGATGACTAATAACCGCATCTCTCGTTGGTTCCTTGCTCTGCAAGAATTTAACATCGAAATGACCCACCTGCCAGGGCGGTCCAATCAGACAGCAGACTTCCTCTCCAGGGAGGTGGATGCCACCCATCACAGTGAGCAGACATACACATGCTACCCAGTCGAATTGCCACAGAGCATACCGTTTCCTAAAGATGTTCAACCAATTGAACTACCACAACTGATGACCCTGCAACAGCTAAAGGAGGCCCAGTCCCAAGATGAGAAGACAGCTAGGATACAACAACAGCTTCTTGAGAATCCAGATGCCAACCAAGAACATCTTGCTCTGTTCAAGATACATCAGGACATTCTTTTTCACCGTTCCAAGCATGATTCTTTCTGCTGGAAAGTAGTAATTCCAGAAACACTTGTGGTACCAGTCATCAAGGAAATGCATGAGCGTTTGGGTCACTTTGGGGCCAGGAAAGTATTGAGAGCCCTAAAAGAAGTTTGCATTTTTAAAGGCATGCACCGCCGCATCAATAAGGTGACCACTTCCTGTGATGTATGTCAGAGGACAAAACATGAACACTTTCTTATACGAGGGGAAATGATTCCAATACTGCCAGACCAACCACTCAACCTATTGGCCACCGATATCTATGGGCCACTACCTCAAGGCATGGGTCGGAAGAAATTCATTTTTGCTGTTAAATGTGTCTTTTCCAAATACACAAAGCTTTTTGCCATTGGAAAGATCACAGGAGAGAAGCTAGCTTCATGCATCACAGAACAATGGATCACTCAAGTAGGCAGACCCAAGAGAGTTCTCTCAGACAATGCCACATATTTCCGGAGCAACCGATGGAAAGAAATCCTGCAGGGGGAAGGCATAGAACTGTCTTATACCTCAAGCTACAGCCCTAGTGCCAACCCCGTTGAGAGGAAAATGTCAGAAATATCCAGATTCATGCGTGTCTACTGTAAAGAAGCACATCAGCAGTGGGTCCGATACCTTCCATTCTTAGAAAAGTGTCTGAATCATTCTCATAGCGAGGTCACTGGATGTACACCTCATGAAGCCATCTTTGGCACCAAAAGTGAGAATTTCTTGAGAGAATTAATAGAATTCCCATCTGATACCAACCACATGCCCATTCCCACCTTACAACTCATAAGGCAAAACCTGTGCAAAGCAGCTGCCAGTCGTAAAAAACATCATGACAAAGGCATAAAAATCTACAAGTACAGAGTTGACCAGGAGGTATTGTTAAAGGCACATCGGTCATCAGATGCACTTGGCAAACTGACCAAGAAATTTTTTCATTTATATATTGGACCATATGTTGTAGAGAAAGTATCTACAAGAAACACAGTACTACTGAAGAATCCAGAGAATAATGAAATCATTGGCTGGACAAATGTCCTCAATATCAAGCCTTATAGGCGATTATAAAGTCAGGTCAGATGTTTTCTGCTATGGTTAACGTGTAAACCTTACTACCTGTAACATAGGACCCATCCAGAAAGGACAAGTGGTCTGCAGCAAAGTCAAATTTTCTGACTTTGACTATTGCTGTTCTTAGTTTGTCTGGCCGAGAATTTCGCCATCCCAATCAGCGTAATGGATGCTGCCAGTTTCCGCCTTGAAATATTTGGGATGTAACCTTTTGATTCCATTTAACTTCAACACCCAAATATCAAACTTCACGACCTAACATCACTGTGGTCTTCAACCTTCGAGACAACTACCAGATGTTGAGAAGAAAATGTCAAGGTTTGTTGGATTCCCAGGAATCAACTTACCGCACCAGCACCATCACCAAGCTAATGCCGGCAGGCAGAAAACCCTGACCAGCAACAACTTCACCTCAAGACCAGCTGCAACACCCCACACACACAAGAAGGCGCATATCATAAATGTATTTAGCGATAAGTGTTAAATGTAATTATGCACTAGTCAATACAGGAACTGGCATGAAACTATATTGTAAAAAAGGTGAAAGGAAGTCATAAATATTGTAAGATATATTACTCAAATATTGTATTTTTAATTTCAAAGTATCTCAAATGTATTTATTTTTGGTGGAAGAAATTCAGTAGTAGACATCACAAAAAAAAAAAAAAAAAATCAATAAAAAAAAAAAAAATCATAAAGGATATTAAAATTACACAGTAATATAAAAAAAGAGAAAAAAAAATAACAATCAAAAACCCGTCTGTGATGCTAGAATTATATAATTATCTTAGAGTAAGCTTAATGTCAAACTATAACTCACCTTATGTATAACTTAGTCAAGAGAAATTATTATTGTATAAATCATGTTCATGCACGAAATAAATGTTAATGTACTCTGCACACTAGTGCATTTTGTGTTAAATGTAAGAAGAAAAAAAAACAGGGATAAAAGAAAAGAACCAAAGAATCACTTTATTGAATTGTATAGAAGCAGGTAGAAATATGAAATGAAACAATGTTAATATGAGATAAAAAGCTTTATTGCATGAAATCAAAAGAAAGAAATAAGATAACAAAACTTGAAACAAAGTACAAATAAGACAGATATGAAGTTAAGACTAGAAAGTAAAAGACCAGAATTGTAATGGAAAGAGTATAAGGAAGAAATCAACTATGTTAGAAAGAAAAATGGTCACAAGCTCAAGATAAGGACTGCCACAGATATCAGCCAAACCACCTCACATTAATTGTTCACACCACCTCAGGTACTTGTTAGGTTTATAAAGGGAAATCCTGAATCATTAGCACATTGTGCATTATTATTTGTTGTAGTATCCAAATAGGAACTATGTCAGTCACTAACTATTGTTATTCTGAATTGGTTGTATTGTGTATACCCCAATTAGCTAATTTTGTATTAGGTCAGTAAGGGCAAAGACCCAATGATCTGGTGGAGACCGTAAACTCTTAGGGCAGAGACCCAATTATCTGGTGGAGACCATAAACTCTTAGGGCAGAGACCCAATTATCTGGTGGAGACCATAAACTCTTAGGGAAAGAATAGTTATTGTGATATTAATAAATCCTGAGTGTGACTGTGTTAAGGCTGTGATATCTATGTTATTAATGTTTTGCAATGTTATGTAAGGCAAAGGTCCAAACTGTGATATAAATGTTAATTAAGAGCGACCTGACTTAGTATGATATAAACCCTTCCATGTTTGTAAGTCTTTCTATCAGGGGGCTTTATGTCAGGGCGCATTCTCTGAACCACATAATAATAAAAGAAATAGTATGAGAAATTAATTCAGTATAATTTATTGTTGGAAACGTGGAATACAAACGAAGAGCAAAGGCAGTAGTATGTTCAACAGAACCACTCAATGTTTACATTTATTGAAACTAGGTTATAGTACTATGTATGGCTGTCAGCTGTGACTGACATTTTTCGCGCCAAATTCAGCCTAGCCTAGAGCCAGCTAATAAATAAAAAATTATAATTTGCCATTAAATAAAATTACTATTTGTAATAAGGACCGCTCACAGCACCTAGCCCTTCCACAAATTGGTGGATTTAAGCATTCCTATTTATTTTCTTAATTTAACCCATGACATAGGGGTGTGTTGTCCTGAATCACCGAGTTGGGGCAGTATATCTCTATGGCCTGGGAAGCTGCATAGAAAAAGGAAATTGAACAGCACTTGCTGAAAAAATCCTGCCCGAGGACATCGAACTCCTGTCGAGTCCCAAATAAGCTTAATTCTTCTAGTCAATTTTAATGTTCTAAATTTCTTTCAAGTTACCAGTTTTTATGTTTAAATGTCCCTGTAAGATGGAATCTACTTTTTAGAAAAAATTTAATGTGATACGCCGATATTACGAGAACTTCGCCAAATAACGACCACGAGAGGCAGCCTAATCCAATTCAAGTTACCAAAGGACTGAATCAAGTAGAAAAAACCACTCATCGCCTGGAACACGTGAGTCTAACATTATTAAATATAAATTGGCCAATTTAAAGTGGAAAAGTGCTTCGAAAAAATGTATTAGACACAACGATTTCCACGACCGCATGGTGAAATAAATTTTATATCAGGGTGTAAAGATTTCATCTTACCTTCACTGCACTAATTAGCCCTTGGATCGGCTCAACAAAACTATCATTTATCAATTCATAAACTTTCAAAAAAATACCTTCAGAAAAATAATCCTGAAAAAAAGGACTTTAACTTTGTTTTTCTATTCGAATCTCTTGCATGGGATATTGTTCTTAAATTTAATAAATTTCACAATATCGTCATTTAAATCTGTGCCTGATTGCATTGTCCTGCTCGACCATTGGTATTTGTTAGTGATTGGTTTTATCATTTTCTCACTGAGGGTGATCTTTGTCGAGGGTCATACTACACCATATATTCTATATGGTATTGGGTCGCTGGTGTCGTCGGTGAGACATACAGCTGCTTGAGAATATATTGGTGAATTTTTTGAGAGACCAAATTCGACAGAGATCAACTCCCTCAGTGAAATTTACAGCAATACCAATCATAGCAGCGGTCATCAACATAGTATAGGTATAGGGATTCGACAACTTACAACGGTTGATTCCTGGATATCCTACCTGAAATAAATATTTCAGGGAAGATTGAAAGGACTTTTCCGTTTTTCGTTGTGGGATTGCCCCATCACCCTCACAATCATCCCGGAGCTGAATGAGAGCCTAATACCTGAGTGATTCCGGCAGCAAGGACAATAATTAATTATATTTCAGGTAATTGTAGAGGGAGGTGGAAGTAGTCCCCACAAGCTTTATAGCAAAAATTATACAATGCTGTTATGGTACTCTGCCGCGGCATGTACAGTTTAGTGAGCAATGTGGCAATGCAGTGCTTTCGAGTGATGTCTGTCAATGACTCTTCCGGATCGAAAGAGTTCCGGAATTCCGGATCCGGAATTTATATTTTATTTAGATTAACAATTGCTTTGATTGAAATAGCCAAGTAAAAATTGCTTTAAAATACTAAAAAAATCATTTCCTTTTTTTTTAAATCCAAGTACACATCTGCAACAATAATTTCATTCGGAATAAATATATTTTCAGAAGTTTTATCACTTCATATTCTCTAGTAACAAACATGATAAATATATAAAATATTCCGGGGAAGGGTCCCCGGACCCCCTATCGACGTGGGGATTCCATAAAGCCCCTGAAGTATAGTCCTGACTACGCCTCTGTTATTAGTTGCAACACCTCAGCCATCTTTGTAACGGTGACCGATTGGATTGGCCAGTAAAAAAGACTCTGTTCTCTGCCGTAAAATCACTTCCCGAAGGTTTGAGAAACTTTAGATCCAACTCATCAATCACCATCATCCAATTCATTACCCACGTACAGGTCTCAAGTTATATAGATATGGAACAATAGATTAGTACAATAGCATAGTAAGCATTCCTTAGATTATAAAACATCTTGTAAAATTAGTTCAGTCGTCATTCTTGTTCACGTACTGTTACTATGCTGGTCAGTAGACCGATTTTGTTCTAATAAATGCTTTTTAAAAACACATTGGCGTGTTCCGTTATCTTAATTGGCGCCCGGCACAGGAACTGTGGACGTTTTCATTAAGTTCTTTTAACTTATTATTTCGCGACCAATAGTCTCGAGTAGTGAAAACGCGAGTGTTAACTCCTCATCCACATCAACAACCCTAAACGGAAGCAGCCAAGTGGTCATCCTGGCAGACAAATATAACGTCAACCGGCCGTTAATAAGCAGCCCAGCATCAACGGACAACGAAGAAGACCCGGAAGCTCATCACCACGCCACCCCAGGTGCGAGTTATTCCGTCATCCAGTCATCAAGGTTAGAAACAAATTTTTCAAATTCTAGAATGGCGGAGATAAATAAGCCTCTTCCTCATGAACTTTTAAAGTACATCCCTCGATATGATGGAACTTCATACAAACTTCCACAATTTATCTCCACTTGTGAAGATTTATTTGGAACATATTGTGCTGAAAATATAGTAGAAAGAGATGGAAATCATTGGATTCTTTTCAAGGCGGCCATGAACCACCTTGATGGACCAGCTGAAGCAGTAGCCTATAATAATTCTTGCTCTAATATCGCTGAATTAGTTAATGCCTTGAAACAAAATTTTGCTGATAATAGATCTGTACCAGAATTGATAGCAGAATTAGCTGTAATGAAATCATACTATAAAGAACATCCAATTGAATTTTTGAATAGATTAGATGAAAAACGCATGCATGTATTAACCAGATATAAGTTGGATGGTGTATCCGGAACTTTATTAGAAAATTTAACTCAACAGCTTAACGCAACTCTAGTTAATACTTTTGTTCATGGTGTACACCCAACTCTAGGATCTCATCTACAAGTATTGCAAGTACAAAACTTGGATGATGCTAGAAGTAAATTGATTAATGACTGTAGTATTATATTACAACAATTGCGCTTCAACACCACTATTGATACAATGAACAGACACGATAGTGGATTTACACAGGCAACCAATTCTTTTAGAATTCCAAATTTCGAACGAAACAATCAGAAACAATGGACCCAAGGAAAACCTTTCCAGAATTTTTCAAGAAATTTTCATGGTAGACAACAATTTTCACAACCTAGATCTCAACAAAATCAACAATTCTATCAACCAAACTTTCAACGTCAAAATTTTCAACAAAGCTTTCCGCAACAGAATTTTCAACAACAAAATTTTCCACAACAGAATTTTTCACAACAAAATTTTTCACGACAAAATTTTCCACAACAAAACTTTCAACAACAACCACTAAATAATAACAAAGCACAATGGAACTCATCGAATACTGTATCAATGCGTACACAAAGGACAGACCCTGTACAGAAAATGAGGAATTACAGATCACCATATGAAGTAAATTATCTGGAAGAAACACAACAAAATGATTCCACACAAGAGCAAATACTTAATATGCAATCTCAAATCAACTCTCTGACTGACTCAATCAATAAGCTAACCGATCATTTTTTAGAGTCAGGCCCCAGCTATGCGGAGGACCCCCCAAACAATTCGATTTGAAAATTCTAAACAAATCTCTCCCGTATTTTTGTGATAAGAAAAATCGCAAATGGCTAGTAGACACAGGCTCACTCAAAAACTACGTTAATCCGTCCTTAGTCTCACCAGATTTTACTAGGTACAGAGAAGATTTTATTGTCAAAACTCCAAATGGAGAAAGCAAAGGACAAGAGTATATTTTTTTCGAATCAGAAGACATCTTTTCGAAGCCATACAAAATAAAAATGTATCTATTTGAATTCTCACCAAAATATGACATACTTCTCGGCCATGAAACACTAAGTGCAATAAAAGCAAATGTAGATTTTAGTGAAAACGTTTTAAAATACGAGAATGGATTTAAAGAATTGCTATTCTCCTTAGATAATAAGAGCATTACTCTTCAACCAGGCTTCAATGTGATCTCGGTCCCAGTGAAGTCGTCTTCAAAATTGAAGGAAGGATTAGTCAAAGCAGTAAATAACGATAAATATAGAATTGAAGAAGGACTAGTAACTATTGAAAAAAACGAATGTTTATGCTTAGTTTTCGCCGAGGAACTCATGACCATTAGTCCTGAACCTATGGAAATAGAACAAGTGGATACCATTAGTGATTGTAAAAATATTAATAAAACCTGTCAGTCAAAACGTTCAAAGCTTTTAGATGAAATTCCAAGTCTTATACGCACTGATCATATGAATGAAGAAGAACGGTCGAATATCATAAATTTAGTGAAACAGTTTCCAGAACTCATAAAACAAGAAAATGATACATCCTGTAGCACTAACCTGCTGAAGCATAGAATAGTCACAAAAGATGACACTCCAGTATATACTAAGAACTATAGATATCCTCAAGCATTTCGGGAAGATATTCAATTAGAAATAGAAAAATTATTGAAGAACAAAATTATTCAAAATTCGAATTCTCCTTACAACTCCCCAATCTGGGTAGTGCCAAAAAAACCAGATGCCTCAGGCCAGCGAAAGATACGAATGGTACTGGATTACAGGAAATTAAATTCGAAGACGATTGATGAAAAATATCCCTTACCAAACATTGAAGACTTATTTGGAAAGATAGGACGTGCAACTTATTTCTCAGCAATAGACTTAGAATCCGGATTTCACCAGATTGAACTACACCCAGACTCTGTTCCAAAAACAGCATTCTCCACTGAAAATGGTCATTATGAATTTCTTCGTTTACCTTTTGGATTGAAAAACAGCCCAAATCATTTTCAAAAATGTATGGATATGATTTTTGCTAAGATGCCAAATGTTTTAGTGTATATGGATGACATAATTGTATTTTCGGATAACCTGACAGAGCACCTCAAGCATCTAAAATCTGTTTTTGAAAAATTGAGAGAACATAACTTAAAAATCCAACTTAATAAAACAGAATTTTTCAAACGAGAACTACTATACTTAGGACACATTATTTCAGAAAAAGGCATACAACCAAACCCTGCAAAAATAGAAGCAGTCAAAAATTTTCCACTACCACAAACAGTAAAAGAAGTTAAACAATTTTTAGGACTCACTGGATACTACAGAAAAATGATTCGAGATTATGCTAAAATCGCAAAACCTCTTACAGTAGCCCTCAGCAAAGATAAAACATTCAACCCAAATAATCGTGAATTTAAAGAAGCTTTTGAAAAACTTAAACTTATGTTGCAAAACGGACCAATCTTACAATTACCAGATTTCTCACGCCAGTTTATACTAACATCTGATGCCAGTAATTTTGCGATGGGAGCAGTACTCTCACAAGTGTTTGATGGAAAGGATTTACCCATAGCGTATGCCTCCCGAACACTTAACAAACATGAAGTCAACTTATCAACTATTGAGAAAGAATTACTAGCAATAGTTTGGTCATGTAAACATTTCCGCCCGTACCTTTATGGAAGAAAATTCTTAATACAGACTGATCACAAACCCTTACAGTGGCTACATAATATTAAAGAACCGAATTCAAAGCTAATACGTTGGAAACTCTACTTAGAAGAATTTGATTTTGAAATAAAATATGTGCAAGGAAAAACAAACTATGTAGCAGATGCGCTTTCCAGGATTCCACAGCAGCCAATCAACATGGTAGACTCACCACCAGATTTTGCTCAAGACGTTCTAGACGAATTTCTTCAAGAATATGGAACAGGAAATAATGAGAATAATGAAAATCATGAAAATAATGATGAAGTAGCTAGTATCAATGTAACAATTCATTCACAAGATAGTTCAAACAGCCAAGTTGCAATAATGGAAGAAGATAAAATCATGAATATAGAACACAATCAATTAATTTTAGAACGTGGTAACCAACCGCCCAAAATACAGAAATTTTTCGGAAAAACCAGATTGACCTTTTATATATTGGATCCGTTCGATATAGAAGAAATAAACAATAAATGTCTCGAATATCTAATTCCAAATACGACCTATGGAATATTTTGTTCTAAGAGAGGATCATTAGAATTAGATTATGAAATGATACTCCATAGCCTTTTGAATGTAATCAAGGATTCCTTCAAATCAATAAAACTAAAGTGCTATAAGAAAATCAACCTTGACGTTACAGACCAAGATGAACAGAAAGAAATTGTTGCTAACTACCATTGTGGTAAAACTTGTCACCGAGGAATAAATGAAAGTTATAATCACATTCGGAAAACCTACTATTGGCCATCAATGCTTCGAGATATTACAGACTACATCAATAAATGTCAGATATGTTTGAAAGTGAAATATGATAGGAACCCAATTCAAGTGGAATATAGGATCGCCCCTACGCCACAAAAACCTTTCGAAAAACTACAAATTGATACTTTTCAATTCAATAAAATAAAATTTTTAACAGTTATTGATTGCTTCTCGAAAAGACTGTTGGCTTATCCACTAGGAAGTTTAAATCAATTGGAAATTCAGAATCACATTTTTGACTATCTCTCATCTTTTCCTACGCCACAAATAATTCAAATGGACAATGGCAGAGAATTTGACAATGTTAGTTTGCGAGAATTTTTCAAACTATATGGAATCGAACCTTACTATGTAACACCTGGTCACCCTGACTCACAAGGCTTACTCGAACGAGCGCACTCCACACTCATAGAAATCCTTAACGCCCTTCAACTGGAGAACAAAAACCGAAAAACAGAAGAAAACATGAAATTAGCTTTAATCGCCTTCAACAACACACTCAACTCTAATCTTAAATTAACTCCAATGGAAATCACATATGGTGTATCGAAAAATCCATACATGAACGATTTGACAAATACATTAGTAACTGAAGAAAGAGCGAACGAGTACTTAGATCGACTCAAAACAGTCCACAAATTTATAAAAAGTAAATTAGAAGCTGAAAAAGAGAGCAGAACTGAACGACTAAATAAAAATCGCGAAAAAGATATTGAAATCCCTGAAAACGCCTACATAAAGACGACATTTAACAAGAAAAATAAACCGAAATTCTTCAAAGTAAACTACAATCAAGATACAAATCGAGCAATGAATCTGAAAGCAATTCAAAAACGCCCCTTTAAAGTTCATCCAAATCGCGTCAAAAGACCACGAAAAGTAGTTAAAAATAAGGAATCTGTTTCAGGACAAGATGCTACTCATCATTCTAACGATAATCCACAACCTAGCACCAGCAAAGGCCTTCAGAACGACCGACTTGAGTAAAACACCAGGAATAATCCCGATTAGGATTCAAGATGCCTTCATTATCAATGGAACCTACACGTATGTACACCACATCAACACAACATCCTTACATAGTGAGTTGATGAAACTTGAACACTCAGTGAATCTACTGAATACGAAAGAAAAGGACAAAAACAAAACTAGGTTACTTAAATTGCATTTAGAACATGTAAAGCTGAAATTTGATCATATTTTACTTAATAAGTATAGAATAAAACGAGGTCTTATTAATGGGTTAGGCTCTGCTATCTCTTGGTTGACTGGTAATATGGATGCTGACGATAAAGCAAGATATGATGAAATTTTGCAAAAAGTTCACTCAAATGAATTCAATTTAGAACATGATATCAAGAATCAATTGTCAATTAATAAAAATTTGATCAGTCGATTTAACAAAGGCATTGATGTAATCCATTCAAACAATGAGAAACTCAATAACTATTTCAACTCAGTAAGCAATAAATTTGATTCAGTTGAGCTAAATGAACAGCACCATATTTTATTCAACACAATTACGCTCATTCATAATAAGATAGATGATATTGAAACAAGTTTGGAATTTTGTAAATTAAACATAATTCACTCTAGCATACTAACTTTTGAAGAATTGTCTCGTGTAATGAAATCTATTAGAGTTAGCTTAATTTCTGATGAGCCAGAAATACTATGGGAATTAGGAAATGTACATTGTTCTATTCATAATGAATTCATCTCTTATTTCATACAATTGCCTATTGAATCTCCTATGTATGAAACAATTTTTATGCTGTCGTACCCAGTTAATACAAATGACGAAATTGTAACTATTCACGTGCATCCTTCTCTCGTAATTCGAGGAAAAGAATTATTAACAGGCGATTGCACACTATTAAATAATAAATATTATTGTAAGAATGCGACAAAAATTTTAGATAAATGTATAAGAGAAGTTATAGCTGATAAGAAACTGAGTAGTTGTAGAACTTTAGTTATAAATGATTATAAGCCTTTTGTTAAATATATTCCAATTATTAATCAATATTTAATGTTTAATGTAAGTGAAATCATTGTAGTTAAAGAAATCAGGAATATTACCATTTATCCAAAATCAACACAATTGATTACTCTTGACAAAACTGAAAAAATTTTCAATTATAGCAAACCATATTCATTTTGGGAAAGTAATGTTATATTTCCAACAGAAATACCAACACATGTTAATAAAATTATTACTAATCTAACTTTTGATGAGATTCATAGAGCAAACACTGAATTAGAACCGTTAAGATTAATTGAAGACTATCCAATTAGTAGATCATTTTCAGATTATATTATGTTTGTATTAGTCATAAGTTTGATAATTATTATTTGTATTATTGTATTTCATTATATAAAAACAAAACTTAATTTTTACTTAGAGCAAAAAGAAAATAATAAACATGTTTTGGATAAATTACAAGTAAGATGGGATACAGCAGGAATTCATCTCACCCCTCAACTACCTATACCTACATGAAGGTGAGGACACCTTCATCTTGAGGAGGGAGGAGTTATATAGATATGGAACAATAGATTAGTACAATAGCATAGTAAGCATTCCTTAGATTATAAAACATCTTGTAAAATTAGTTCAGTCGTCATTCTTGTTCACGTACTGTTACTATGCTGGTCAGTAGACCGATTTTGTTCTAATAAATGCTTTTTAAAAACACATTGGCGTGTTCCGTTATCTTAATTTCAGACCTATGTGGGCTTCATCCTCCAAAAAAAATCATAGGAAAAGTAGATTTCAAGAACATTATTGCAATTTCACAGAGAAAATGTGAGATTATGAATAACGCGCTATTCTCTGATAACGTTCCTAACAGGTACTTGATACACTGATATTACAATCATCAAATGACTGTCTGACCTTACTATAAAGGTGGAACACTACAAAAGAGATTGGAAGGGCATTGGTTGTACAGTATGAGGTTTTCTCTCTTACCTACATTTGCACATGGTTTGTTCGTGTTCACTTGTGAATATGGAGTGATGAACTTCTGGAACTACATTTATTCAGAATGAAATTATTGTTGCAGAGGAGTACTTGAATTTTAATTATTAAGAAAATGCAATCTTCAAACGCTTTTTACTACTGTATATGTAGGACCTATTGCATAAAAAAATAATTCACAGACTAGTACTATTAGAACTTTGATTTGTAATTACTGCAAAATATCATGAATAAATCATTTTTAGATTGTAATTGTTGTTTGTAGATTGTTATATAACTTTCATTATAAATCATTTCCTGGTGAATTAATCAATATCCAATATAGAGCACGAAAAAATAAATAGAAGATAAACTTTGTGTAATGAACGGTATTCTTGAACAGTATTTTAAGAGAAGGGTGACATTGCTAGGCGTGTAAGCTGTCTCATCAGTACTCCAGGATCTGCTTTCGGTGGTGAAAATATAGGAAAAAACAAACTTTCCCGCCATTTTGCATACATTGCCGCCAACATCAATATTATTTAGTTCCGCGCATACTGTCAGGCCGTGCATGGCATCACTCTACGTCTACCCTGTTCAATTTGAGTCGGATTTATGTCTTCTGCTCAAGTGCTCTGCCAATATCTCATTCAATTCTCGCGCTTCCTCGTTGGCATAAGAAATTCCGAACGGCGGCGATAATCTATTTACCGACCAAAGACACTTTCGGCCTTTCCACTGATCATCTCTTACCACATCAAATCTCTCTCTTCTCACTCCCTGACTCTTATTCTAACTCACTCTCTCACTCTCTCTCATTCCCTCTCTCTCTCTCTCACACACACACTCTCTCTCGCTCTTTCTTCTCTCTGTGTGTGTGTGTGTGTGTCTGTAATTGTATCGAATTTCTAGCACTATAAAAAATACCATCATCTAAGTTTACCATAGTATCTATGTGATGTTGGTAATTTTGTTTTAAACTACTCATATGCAAAATTTGTAAATTTACATGAATAAAGAAAGATAATCTAATCTAATCTCTTTTATTTTTTCTCTTCCTCTTAATCACATTCTTCCAAACTCTCATTATCCTTCTCAAATGTCTTATAAACATTCTTCTACACCTCTTCCTAGTCATTCTAGGCCACCTTCTTCTCCACTTTACTTCTCCGACTCATCCTTTTCTTACTCTTCCTGCTTCTCCTCCCACTACTACTTCTCCTCCTCCTGACTCCTTCCGCTTCTCTTTTTTTCTTCTCAGTTCTATCACTCCCTCCTTACCGTACCCCTTATTCTCTTCCTTCTCGTCCTCCTACTCCTCCTCATCCTCTTTTTCCTCCTCCTCCTCCTCCTCCTCCTCCTTCTCCTCCTCCTCCTCCTCCTCCTCCTCCTCCTCCTCCTCCTCCTCCTCCTCCTCCTCCTCCTGCTCATCCTCATCCTCATCCTCCTCCTTTTCCTCCTCTCTTTTCTCTTTTCTCTTATCAGTCCCATCAATTCCTCCTCTTCCTTCACCCCTTTCTGTTCCTCCTCCTTCTCCACCACCTTTTCCTCCTTCTTCTCCGCACTACCACCCTATCCCTTTCTCTTCGGAGAAAATAATCTCCTATAGTGTAACTGGCACCAAAATAATTTTTAATTTTTTGAAAATAATGAGATTTTTTAAATTCATTTTGGGAACAAATTCAATTTGTAATTTGGAATGAATTGAGAATATTCATTATGTTTCAAAAAATATTCCTGAAGATTCTTAAGTATAGATTAATTAATGAATTTATGAGTTTCATCAGGGTAAAAACAAAGTGGAAAGAACAATAAAAACAAAGTGTAAGGAATAGCCTGAATGAAATGAGAGATTCGGATGTGAGGCTCCGAATCATGAGGATTGACAATTAAATGCTTTTCAGCCTTTATTGAAATATATAATGCTTTTGACTGGAGTCTTATCCAAGACGATTAATACATCGAGAATAAAAAATGAAAATGAGTCCATACTGGAGACTAATATTATAGCCTAAAATGAATGATCGTCACAAAAAAATGTTTGTATTTATTTTCACTTGGAAGTCAATCTTATTTCAGTTGAATGATATAAGTGTAGAACGTATTATCAGAATAATTATCATCATTGTCATTTTAGCTCTATTATTGATGATAATTCATATGTTTTTGTAGTTTTGGCTTGAGATTTGGCTGGCGGCCGAAGTTGTAGTAAAATTTTAAGTTTCAGATCTTTATTTTAGAATATTTTGTGAATTCCAGATTCACTATCTGTTTCATCAATTAAATATTATTGTCTCACATAAAACATTTAAAAGCTATGAAAAAACATTAAAAAATTGTGGTGAATGTCTCAATAGGAAGGTTTTCAAAAGAAAGTTTCAACCACTTTTATCTAAGTTGATACAAGCAACTCTTGAGACGAATGACCCAAATATTGACTTCAAGATGAGTTTTAAGCACTTGAAGTCATAGAGATTGATTTCCCAAAGCTTTCAATAAGTTGCATCCCTTTTCAAAAAGACCAGTTGAATTTCTACGGTACCGTATTCAATCAGATTCTCATTTTCTTCAAAACTTCTTTCGAAACAGAGCGTTCAAAGCTTCGGATTGTCGTAAAAAAAGATCCATTCCCTAAGTAGCTTGAGAGTCTCGAGTACTTCTAATAAAAAATTCATTATAGCGGAAATGAACCGTTTTGTTTCAAGGTTCATTCCTTTTTTGTTTTCAAATCCCTGCATCATTGAAGAGAAATTCACTTCAAATTGAATATCGAATAGAAATGATGAATATGATTACTGAAAATCATCGGACAATTTTCAACCGTGGGAAATCAAATCAAATTCATTTATTTACCATATGCACAAAAAACATTAACAATGAAACAAAACAAAGAACATACATATACTTAAAGTTAATATCAAATCCAAATAAAACTATCTATACGGTACATTAAATATGCCCATACTGGCAGAAGTAGGACTTGATCGCCAGCAGTGAGTGCAAGATTTAGGTAAGTTCAGAAAAGCAAGAAAGTGAACAAATAAGAAGGAAAATTGTGGGAAATTAAAATAAGAAAGAAAACTGCGGGAAATGAAAAGAAGTATATTAACTAGGGTCGAAACAATGGCAAAACATGTAAAATTGAATACATATTTGATAATACTCATCTCAAACAACTCAAAGAGAATAATAACTATTATTCTTGATTTCCCAAGCAAATATCATGATAATTTTTGTTTTTTTTTTCATTCATTCATAGATTTGATTTTCAGAAATGTTCAGTTGATTGATTTTTTACTAGTTTTCAATAATTCAAAAATAATCGGCTGCTAGCTGGCTCCTCGTGAAAAGTGAAAAATTTCAATAATTCATTTGAATACAAAAAATTTAAGATGGCCGGAGAAAAAAAATCGAGAATTCAAACTATATGACCAAACCCACTTAATTGCACACTCTATTTTTTTTTTTTTTTTTTAATTTTTGAACATTTAATTTGTTGTGAATACTTTTCATTCATATGTTTACATTCTCAATTCAAAACAAGGCAAAAAACATTTCTATACCTATTATCCTCCAATTAATTGTAGGCGTTAAAAATTTGATTTCAACAAACTTATATTGATGTTTAGCAAGTTTAAAACAAATTAAGAGTAGCATAACTAAAATAATGCATACGTATAATTCATTTAATGCATCCAATTTAATCTACACAAAAAACACAATCCCTTGGTCTCGTGTGATAAAGTCTTTTGTTTATATAAATCAAGAAAAATAACTCAAATCGATTTCTTTGTATCAATGAAAATTGAAGCTTACAAAATCCTCTACATAAATAGTTTTTTTTTTGTGCCAACAGCAACCATTTTACGAGCTTGCCAAGTTAAGGAGTTGCATAGTATATCACATTATGGAACAGGAAAAATATTACTTCAAAGCCATTTTATGATGAATGTGATTCCTTATATTGCAGTTCGAAGTTAGGAAGGGTGAACAATCATATCATACCGTTATAATAAATCACATTCATGGTAAAATGGCTTTGAATTGGAATTTTTCTTATGCCATAATGTGATACACAATGCAACTTCTTAACTTACAACCCCTTAGCAAGATCAAAACGTGGTTGGTTCTGCAAAAAAATGTAAAAGTGTAGAGGATTTTGTCAGGTTCAAATTTAATAGGAACAAAGAAATCGATTTGAGTTACCATTCTTGAATTATAAACAAAAACTGAAAAATTGTACCTCAACAGGCCCCTATCGAGCTCACCCCCTCACTATTGGTGACTTCTGGTATCTTATTACCTAAAGAGGAAACAATGGGCGAAAAACCCATTTCTCTATAAATTGCTTCTCCCTGACACAGCTTGAATACCCATGTTCATAATTGCAGCACGGCACGTTATTTGTCAATACTGGGAAATGATTATTATCATTATTATATATGTGTTATACATATATTGTGTTAAAATTACATTCTATTATTATTTTCACTTAGCTCGGGTAATGAAGAAAAATAAATATTCTTTCACAATAATTATTATTAAAATAAATATCAAATTACTAAATATGAGATAATTTTTCATTTAATTTTTTATTATGATTTATAATAATTTTTTCAATAAAAATAAATATCAAATTACTAAATATGAGATAATTTTTCATCTATTTCTAATAAATGAAAAATCGATTTATCACTCACAATAACATCATTGTAGCATCAAAATAATCCTGAACAACATGACAAGAATGATTCCCTTTGATTCTCAATTGCTTCATAAGTTTTGCTAATTCACTTTTGACTGATCATTAAATGTTTCATGGTTCGTTAATGTTTTATTCCAATTTCGAATGCTAGGGAGCCAGAAAGTATGCCGTTATTCCACACCAATCTCCACAATCAGCAAAGTCAATCTTTGAAAAGTTTAATGAGAATTTCACACTCAATTTACTTTTCCTTTTTCTCAATCACAAATCTCTAGAACACTATCCAACAATCGGACCTTTGAAGGCTGGTTAGCTTTTTAAATAGCGATATTGGAAAAAATCAACCAACGGTATCTAAAAGCAAGCTGTTCGATATGAGTGGGTGAAACTCCTTGGATATTCTCACTCTTCTGATAATGACAAAGACCAGTCTAATAGCTTGAAGCTTGAGCTCCTGTGAAATTCTCTTTTTTCCCCAACTTTCCTTATTAAAAGCGAAGCGCTCTTTTCATTCATCTTTTTGTAAATTATTAATCCGAGCGGTTTCGACTAATTAAGTTTAGCCTAACCCGCTGGAAGCATTGGTTGATGGCGTGTAAGACTTGTTGAATTTGACTTTTGACGCGATGTTCTCTCGATTGGTGTGATAATAGGGATTCTTCAATCCTCAATGAGAAAAGATTCACCATTTCATAATTACATTTCTCTTCATCTCGTTTCCAATACACATTATCATTATCTTACCAAGAATTAAGAAAAACAGATCAATAAATAAATAAATTTTTTTTTCAACCATTAAAAATGAACAATACATTTTCATAAAAGACACACTGACATTCCAAGATGCAAAATATATAAGTATACAATAAAATAAATAAACTTTTCTTTTTAAAATAAGCAAATAAAACATCCTATAAATAAACAAGTAGAAAAAATAAATAAATAAAATGAAATTATAGAATATTCAAGACAAAATAAATATAGGATATTAAACTAATAATGATTTTAGAATGAAAAAAAAGATGGTTCACCCCTCTCTAAGCCAAGCTTGTGCTGAGGGGTGAGTCGCTTAACCAAATAACTTTACCCTTGACTGAAAATA
Organism: Conomelus anceps; assembly: GCA_948455865.1. Taxonomy (NCBI): domain Eukaryota; kingdom Metazoa; phylum Arthropoda; class Insecta; order Hemiptera; family Delphacidae; genus Conomelus; species Conomelus anceps. Next base: position 30,261,236 of record OX418225.1, on the reverse strand, counting down.
TCTTTCAACAAACTAAAATATAACTCTCAATAAACTAAAAAAACAAATATCTCCTTATTCACATTTGTTACCGTATATTTAATGTTTTTCAATATTAAAACAAAAAAAATTCACTTCACTGTGCATTAATAAAATTTAAAAAAACTATCATCCATCTCGATTGAAACAAAATCTCGCAATAGCTATAATGACATAAAAAACGATAAAATCTCACAATAACTATAATGAAAAAAAAACTATAATATCATTACAAATTTTCAGAACGTGAACCAAGAACTGTTTGCTAACTCACTGCAAATCAACTGTCTAACAAAGCCTGTGCACCCGAAACAATATAAAAAATAATAACAATAAAAGAAAGAAAAAAACAAAAGGCTCTCATGCTAAATCTTCAATTTTGTTTCATTTAAAGGAGATATCGGAGACTATTCTTGAACATAAAAAAGTTTGGTAATGTGGTCGTTGATAAAGGAAGTTGATTGAATAAACGGGGCCCCCTGGAAAAAGCATGATCTGCAGCTGCAGAAGTCCTGAGACGAGGCTCCTCCAGGGGCTCTCTACTTTTTCTTCGAGTAGCATGGTTGTGAATAGAACTGTGATAAATTATGATTTTTAAGTACTCCAGTTTTCAGTACCTGCCAGATGCTGATGAGAAAGCACTCAGAGTCTCTGAAAGGTGATTGCTCCGAAGAATCTTTGGTCCAACATGTGAAAATGGTGTCTGGAGAATAAAGCATAATGCTGAGTTGGATGCACTCATACAGGGTCAGGACATAGTGAAGTTTGTGAAGTCTCAGAGGCTAATATGGCTGGTACACGTTCGCCGAATGGAAGAGGGCCAACTGCCAATAAGAATATTGAGGAGCAAGCTGGACAGCCGGAGGAGAAAGGGAAGGCCACAAAATCGTTGGATGGATGGTGTTGGGAAGGACTTGGCAGGAATGGGTGTAAGAGGATGGCAGTCCAAGATCGCTGATGGAGATGAGTGGAGAAGAGTGGTAGAGAAGGCCAAAGCCCACCCCGGGCTGTAGAGTCAAAAGAGAGAGAGAGTGAGAGAGAGAAGTACATCAGTTTTATAAGTGAATAATTAGTTCACCAGTGTGCAGGCCATCAAATTAGGCGGCTGGAAGAAATTGTGGTGTTGCAAAAACCAACTGATTGCGATGATAAACCAGTTGAGTGTTAGCGTCAAACTGTTGAAACAAGGCAACACGGCACGCAAGTACTGCCAATTCGCGGTTGAGGTTGGCGGTACTTTTTTTTTTTTTTGTAGATTACGTCTTGGAGACTCCAGTTAAGGAGTATAAGACAAGTCAGATCAACAATATTATACACTAGATACCATAATTACTTCAATTAGTTGAGGTGAGGCTTAATTTTGATGTGAAAGGAACTCTTGTACACTATAAAAAGCTTTATCAACTAAATATTTCTTCAATTGTTTTTTAAATATTTCTATATTTTCAAGACTCTTCAAAAACTCTACTATCAGCTGCTGGTAACTTATAGTCCCATATTTGGTAACACTACAACATGTTAAAGCCACTCTATTTGATGGCGTGATGTATTAATAGAAATTATGGTATAATAACTAACATTAAAATAAAATTCAATTCCATATTTTTATATTCGCACAGCTAAGATATAAGCTGTAGTTAATTTTTTCATATAACTTGGCAGCAGTTGGGTTCAGATCTAGAAAGTCCTCCCATCTTCTACACGCTGCCAAGTTTATATGAATACTGCAGTAATTTTTCATCATTGAACAGTACTTAGAATTAGCCACAAATTGACGCCAATAGAATATTAGTACGATTAGCTCACAACATAATCGATCCAGCCAACATTACTACCATAATGTGGACGTTGAATATATAGAATATTTCATTTCAGTTTTTGATAGTCATTGAAAGCTGAACAAAAAATTGAAAAGAATTCAATCGAGAGGATTTTCCAAATCCTACGGTTATGATCTATTCAAAGCTTTAAATGCCTAATAATAGTAAACTATGGTTGGATATCAGTTTTCATCTCTTTACTTATTATAGGATATCACATTATGTACAATTGAAATGCGTAGACAGAAATTTCAAGAAAATTTGGAAAAAATACTGGCTAGTCGAATAATTTGTAATTTTCTGGATTAAACCCCCTTGTTACTTTTGCATGAATGGGAATGGAATAACTCAACTTTATAGAGATCTTGAGCCTGGAAATAAGTGAAACAAACACTGAGTATGAAATTACAATCTTTCACATTTGCACAGTCTTTCATATCCACACATAGTCTTTCATGTCCACACGTACATTGTAGGAATTCCCAGTGGATATTACAAGTGCAGTCAGATGTACAGTCGTTTATTTCTGTCTTCTGAGAGCATTAATTCCCCCTCTCATTCCAAAGAACCGTTTTCCAGTGACATTGTTTGACCTTGGGAACACACTGGCTCCTGCTTGTTGAAGGTTTATAGTCTTATAATTACACAGCGGGTGTCCTGAGTTCGATCTAAGGCAGGGCTGCTTTTCGTTTGAGCTCTCTTTCTCGTTCCCTCTCACTCTCTCACACACTCTCTCACACACTCTCTATTCCTCTTTAGTCCTTCAAAGTGCACAGTTTTGTAGAAGGACGTAATCGAAAATCCATACTATTTTCCTTGTGGGAGCTTGGCGAGTTTCATAGAATCACCGCAAAACATCTTTCGAGGTTACTTACTGGATGCTTTTTAATATTGAAGAATTTTTTCTTCTATATATATATATATATATATATATATATATATATATATATATATATATATAATTCATCATTTTATAAATAATTATTTGATTAATCCCCAGCGGTTCAATGTGGAAAAATACGATAATCAATCATATTAGCAGCCGCAGTGGAGTTCGGTAAGATCTCTTATACCCTATAAAAATATAAAAAGTTCTCTTATTAGTTTTAGATATCTCATTGATATTGATTGGATTTCTCACGTATTATATGAAAAAAGTTCTTCCCTGTCAAACTATGAAGTAGCCTGCAGTACCTAGCAATTAATTATCATAAAATTATCTTCTGAAAAAGCCTCCGTGAAAAAATTACGTATTAGCTACTCGTAGATCAACGTCAGAAATGCTGATAACACATTACAGGATACTATTCTGTGTAGGCTACTGTATTATGATAATTGTAATTGAAATCACAGAGCAGAAGACGAGTGAAACATATTTGTCTCATTGGCTCACTGTCTAATTGTCACTACTACCCTGAACCCTACAAAGCTACATTGTCGGATTACAATAGGTTCCATTCCTATCTAGTTTCCGCCCCATTATCTGCCAGTACAGTTCAACCCTGATTGAGAGAGAAGCAGTCAGTCCTTAGATCTAACAAAGGCTTTCTGGAGGATTCATGTTTCAACCAATTGAGCTTTCCGTGGATAATTTTGGAATATCATTGAGCAGATCCTATCTACTTTGCAATTACAGACGTATTATTCCCATCTTGTAAATTCAACTATGGTCGATGATTTTTCTATGATTTCATTTTCAAACCACCATAAAATGGCAGAAATATCCGCAACGCAATGAAAATTGATTCTAAAAATGAGTCAGTAATTCGAACTAACGCATGTGAGGGATTAATTTCCCAAGAACACAGAAAAAATCAGCTATAAGATCCCATATTTTACTGTATAATTGCGGCAATAGTTGGGATACCTTAGTAACTACGCATTCGTAGGCTACTTAGCCTACGCATTCAACTTCAAAAAATATATTATCAAAAGCCTAAGTGCACAGCATCAAACATTAAACATTGGAATTTTAGATTTTATACTCGTAATTTGTCGTTCATTCAATGTGATGAGTCCTTCATTTCTAGAATGTGAGCAAAAATAATATGATTTTGTCAAACATATGAAACATCCTCATAAGATTTTTCTTTATAGAAATTTTTTTAAATATTTTTTCTTTATATTTTTTTGTATTAAAAGTGATTTTTTTTTCGGAGGATGAAACCCACATGGGTCTGAGACTTGTACATGGATAATGAATTGGATGATGGTGATTCATGAGTTGGACCTACAATTTCAGGTGGGTTCCGAACCATCAGAAAGTGATTTTACAGCAGAGAACAGAAAGTGATTTTACAGCAGAGAACAGAGTATTTTTTGCTGGCCAATCCAATCGGTCACCCTCACAAAGTTGGCCCAGGAGTTTCGTAGCTTATCTCTGATTGACCTGCTGCGGCACTCGGCTATCACTTCCCCAAAATAAATGTCGATGACATCACAATTATCACATAATATTGGTTGTTTTCTATTAAATTCTTCTGATATTCTAAATTATTATAGAGTCCCCCCTCAAGTCCTTTAGTACAGCAGGCTTTATCGAAATCAAATCCGAATACTAGCCTTGATGAACTGCTACATTCTACTTGATTACTCAATTTGCTTCAATATTCGATGATTATATAAAATACCTTCTTTATTAAAATCAATGACTTCTCTGACCTTTTTCGTAACCCATCCCATACATCCTTTTTGATTACAAGTTTTATAAGTTATGCGTATTCTACACCCTCTCAGATTCGCAAAATCGTACTTAACAACGTTTCAAGCGCTCTCCAGATGCTCTTTCCCCAAAATCGATCAGTTCCCCTTTTTCTTTTTTGTGGGAATGACTGAATGCGAGCCGGAGATAGAAATATTCCAGGGCGGCCCGAAAACAATTATATTTCCATCTAGGCCCCCATTCAGCTGGGAGGAGTGAGTGCTTTAACCACGGCCAAACAGTTTTATTCTCTCACCAATTTGTTTGAATTCCAGCATTTATATCTCTCGATTATAGGCCTTCTCGTTTTTGTTATTTTTTATTCAAAAAGTGATATAGCCTCCGTTTAGCCTCCTCCACAAACGACAAAGTGTATTTATTTGTTATTCATATACGTTCCATGATAATAAATTGTTTTATAGCACCAACGTTTTAATTTCCCACACTTGTAAATTAAATTCTTTATGAACAGAATTATTACTTTTAATAATAATAATAATAATAATAATAATTTTAATTTTGATTAAGAACTTCAATTTTTATAATCAATTGATAATAATATATTTGGTTATCATTGTTTTATCTCTAGAAATTAATATCGAATTGAAATTTTCATTGAAAACACACAATCCCTATGAAATTGAATCTTTAAATCGATACTCTTGGCTTCTTTTCTCTTGGAACTATTGAGCTAAAATTAACATTCAGATAATAAAGAGTATAGGAACAGGCAATTGAATAAGACAAAGAAAGAGTGAACTTGAAGGACACGAAGAATTTTTTGTTATTGTTATTGGTCAGTTAAATTACTCTTCAATTAATGAAAAGATTTAGTAGTGTAAATTCACATGCAATGAGTTAATAAGGAATTTTTTAATATAGAGTTCAAGCAGAACTACATTAACGATTACACTGTAATGCTACACTCTATACAGTCTATCCTGCTCCAAGAGTCCAAGAGCAAGATCCCACAGAGCAGGCAGGTTCACAGAGTGTTCAGGTTAGCATTTTATTAGCTTAAACTTAATGTAGTTTTGCCCAAACTCCGATAATTTGCAAAAAGATCCAAGCAATTTACGTCTGAATGATTCTTAATATCCAGTATGAGTTTTAAGTTATGAGGTCAGACGTGATGAAGCATATCTATCATAATCGTTTTTTCAAGAAAATATTGTTGAAATAAATAGATACTGGGCAGTAAATTTTGGGTCTAAGTGATGACTTACACGAATAACGAAGTTGGGGACGTTAAGCTCTTTATATCACTTGACCTATTGATTATCCATGGGGATAACTCAGTGGTTTTATCGCTTGATATAATAATCACAATTATTATATTGTAACAAAAGACACGAACCATATTCATCGAAAGGTTATTTGCTTATCAAATAGCTATTGATTGCTTCTACTTTTCTGGCTTCATTCCTCTTCCATTTTCTTTTAATTCGAGACATCGGATTTCTCCATTATTCTCCTGGAGTTGTCAATCATAGGCATTCAACTATTTCATTTTAACTCATTCTCCAACCCATCTACTCTGAAAAATAAAGATGAAATAAAAAACGTTTTCAAGCGTAATTAAGATTGCAAAGTCTTTTCTACCATTCAACATCTCAACCATAAATATATTTCGCATGCGATATCGCATATTTCAAATTCTTTCTCCCCAATATTCGAAAGAATAATGAATATTTTAACACAAGTAGAATGGATGGAAAAAGAATTACGTGGAAACTTTATCTTGTTCCAGATTTATCTTTATCTTGTTCTAGATTTCATGTACCGTAATGGATTCCTTGGATCAAATTTCTCTCTAGAGGCATTTTATTATCTATGCTCTACTACATATTATTCATTCCATATTTGAAGTGTCTTTCGATTCAAAATCGCATTTGGAAACAATTTTAAACTGATAACTTGATTAGTCATTAATCTGCAAGAGAATATTAAATTGTTCTACATCACTGTTGGAAAAATTAGCTCCATGAAACATTCATTCCTAGCAGAATAAAATATCTAACACCAAAAACAGGAAACGTTTTCATCACTGAGCATCATTCTTTGTAGGTAAAGTAATACTTCCATTCAAGAAAACCCATTTTTCAACAACTCAATATTAACTCTGACGCTTCGTGCAATCTGATACTTTCTTTGTACGTACGTCTCCAATCTTCTCCCGGCTATATATATATATTATATATTTTTGTCAATTGCCAGTAGCAGGAAGAAATGGAAGGAGAGAAAGGAGGTGAAAGAAGAGAAGAAGGAAAAAGAGGCATTTTGAAATTAGTTCTCACAGAACGTATTTGCAGCCTGGCAGATTGAATGGAAAAGTACTAAATGGTTTTGTTTGGCGCGAGCTTCAAGCTTATCAAATACGTTTCCAGAAAGCTCGAGTCCAAATAAAAAAAGGCTCGTATATAAATCGTGCAGCTGAATAAAAAAGCTCGTATATAAATCTTGAAGAAAAAAATCATGCTTATGTTTTACTAGAATTAATCAAGGAGATATTTTCTAGAAGAAATGTAAATAAAAAATCTAGAATATAAATGCTGGGGAAAAATTCAGCTGATATTCAACTAGATTATTTATTTTTAAATAATTATAGATTAGATTATTAGTATATTTAATATTCTATATTTAATGGATGTGTATTGTTGAATAAATAGAAATCAACTTTGTATATATTTGAATTGTATGAAATTTTGTGGAATTGTGAAGTGATTGTGGTAATTTCAATAAAGATAAAGAAGACAGATAGATTTTCAGAAGACATCTAGAAGAGGTGAAGCAATGTCCGATGGAATAGGAGATATATCTATGAAAATATAAATTTCCCTATCCATTAATGATTCTAGCTCATGTAAATAATCTCTCTAAAACACGATCACCCTCTAAAAGATAGAGTCATCTCCTCCATTCTCCCACTTTTTCGCAGTGAAAAGTAATTTTTTCTTCCAAGTTCCCTGTTTTTGATTTACTCTTTATCTCCCTGTGGAGGCGTTCGGTTACAACCATGAAACCAGTATGTATGAGAAGTTGCTTCATTACCGTGAAACAAGTTTTCTCTGAAATTCAAGTGAAGCCAGGAAGTTGCTGAGAGTTTTCTCTTTTCTCTCCCCCGTGGGAATAGATTGGTTTTGATCTTTTCATTATCCGCTTTCAGTTTGTGGTTAAGAGATGAACAAGCACTTCAATGTGAAAGAGAATGGTGGAAGTTGGGAGGAGAGATGTCGTGATAGAATATCAAATATTTTTAAAAACTAAATGCCTCTTTTAAACTTTGACGTTACAGTTTTCTCGATGAGATGGATTTTCAACCGACTTCCAAACAATTCTCAATTTGACCTGTTTTTTCTTCATACTTGGACATCAATAATAAATTACAGTAGAACCCCGATTATCCGCGAGTGCCACAAAAAATATTTAATTCAATTTCAATTTTTCAAAGCAATAAGCAAAAATGAGTGATTGATTTTGTTTAGAAAGTCGTAACTGAACACTTTTTGTTAACAGTACAGTATATTGTTTTTGTTGACTGTTCTTTATTTTGGTGATTTAGATGTAGAACGAATGCTTCTTTTGTACTGTACATATTTTAAACCTTTTACATATGTTTTTTGTACAGTAAAACATGGTTATTATACTGAAATATTTTTTTCACCTCATTTTTGCCCTTTTTTGGGTTATCCGCGTATTTTGCTATCCGCGGTGCTCTTGCCACCCAATTCTGCGGATAATCGGGGCTTTACTGTATTTGAACAATATTGAACCGATTTCCTTGACTATTTTTTAAGAAAGAGAATCATTCAGTGGTGGTATCATCCAAGTTTTGCAAAGATCGGCCCAATGAAAACGAGCATTCATCAATGCCTTCATATCAATTTTGTTCTAATAGGATAGTTTCACGCATATCACTTAGTAGGCCTACCCTGGAAAACAGAATTTCAAGTTATGAGCCAAATTCGACATAATTATGATATAGTATATGAATGTGGACTGCCTTGTTGTGCTGAGACGAATGAGCCGACAGCTGATCGGATAAAATGAACCGTTCAATAGTTATAGGAACCTGAATTCAGCAACCCCCCCCCCCTCCCCACCCTAAAAGGTTCTATCACATTTTTGAGCGAGCACATGGAGTTTCTGATGACTTGTACGCTCGAAACCCGTTTTTTAAAGATAACTACCGATCCACACTTTGTGGGAGATTTTTTTGAGTTCTCAAATGAAATTTTAGGGTTTTTTGGGGGTTTCATGCAATTTTATGAATAACTATAGCTCAAAAACTACTAAGGATAAAAGGAAAGAGTGGCTTCAAATTGTACAAAACTCAATTTCCTCGAGAGGGACTTTGAGTTTACATACTTAGGTCTCACCATTAGTGAGGTATAGATGTTTCAATTATTCAAAATAGAAATTTTTCAATATTTCGAAAAACTACCATTAATTTAAAAAATTGAAGCTGAAAACCTGATATAGATACAGAGTTATGTGTTGTGAAATTATTGAAACTTTTTCTGTTTAAAAAAATACACGAGTAACGTTTTTCATCTAAAGCATAGTTTGGCCTCAACTTTGAAAAAAAAGAGAAATTACGTCGGAAAATTTCACAGTATTTCCAAGATGATAAAGGCCGAAGCACAGCTAGGATTTTTGGGGACTTTTAGTATGTTATTCATCATGTTTTTCTGAACATGTAGAACAAATAACTTGATTTTCAGCCGTATTGGAATTTTCCCTTTTCCCTTTTGCTAATTTGACTGCTATTGGCCCTCTTGATATGTGGGAGAATTAAACATATTTATGTTAGAATTAAACATTTATGAGATATCTGTGTGTCGTATTCTGATATCTGTGGGTATTCATGTTTGAATACCACAATGTAAACCATATACATATTTCTCTTAATTATATACACTCTGATAACAGATATTAAATCAATTGCACAATATCCGATCCAGAAACTCAATTTCAGTGATCTGAATTCATGCAATTATGTCATGTACCCCTGAAAACTCTCGAAATATCACGCGGACAATCTAAAGTGCTAATCTGATAATCTTCTTACTGATTGACACCCATTTAGCTATACAAATAATCCTGGCACACTTGAATGAAGCATCTTATTGTCTTCTAACCACGGAACAGAATCAATTCTCTTTGTTCATGTATAACTAAAAATGAGTTTTTGGATCATTATGATGACCTGATTCATATTGCTATCATTTAAATTATCCATCGGACTGTTACTCCTCCTAGAATATTGTATTGTCTAACAACAACAACAAGAATAGAAAACCAAGAAAACTCGATTAAAAACTTTAATGGTTCAAATCAAAACTTATAATTTGAACATAAATGATAAGCGAAATGCCTTTTCTTTCTATCAAATAGAAGCCGCTAGAGTCAGAATAAAGAAGTACTGGGAATAATAGTGAGAAAGATGCGGAAAACCAATATAAGATTGTTTTATGTTGTACATAGATGACCTATAAGCAAACGAGAAAACGAAGGAAAAGAAAACATGTAAAAGTTCACAAAGACAAATTAAACTTCACAAATAAATGGACACAAATAAATTACGAGGTACCCCAGACTTGTTCGCTCATGGGAGTCGTGCTTCTAGAGTTTGTTAATTTTTTGACTTTTCTACAGACAAAAAATTAACAAAATCTAAAATCATGGGATACTATATGGTTTATATTATAATGAAGGCATGAGCTATAATTATTATGAACTGATAACACAATAAAATGTAAAAATGCATGATTTAAGATCCCCCCAGAAACTTGTACAAATACCTATGTAAAACAATATGACTAAATAAAAAAAATGTTTGCTTGTTTTCAATTTCTTCCCAATTCCTGACTTGAAACTAGAGAAACTTTGAAATATTTTATTTCACACCAATTCAAAGCAATCCAAGCAATACTGCACATGTACACAAAGTTGATTGGATTTCAAGTTGAAACGTGATTTCCACATTAATGGAAGCCAAATTATTATTGCTGGATAATGATGTGATAATGAATATTGTATATCAGAGATTGGAGCATTTTTAAGAGGGTTTCATCGAAATGTTTAATCACGATCATCTGAAATCATCTTTCTGGTTTATCTTATTACTACAACCCGTTAATGAGCGTTCATTCCATCAATGGCTGTGTGGGTGGTATTAAAGGAATTAGTCATTCATAATCATGCAAGTATCATTTTGATATTGAACTAATAATAAAGCTTTTAAATAATTTATTCGTCTTTTTTATATTTTCTTCTAGAATAAATAGTAGTAAGCTTCAGTTCAAAACAGAAATTTATATTTCAAAATTCTATTACTAACCAGTTGATTGCCAATTATCACAGAGCAAAGAATTGGCGTAGATAATAGAATTTTACTCTGTGTCTCACATTTACTGAATTAGCAAACAATTGAACATTAAAGGGTAATAAGTGATTAATCAAAAACCCATCAATTCCATTGTTTGAAGTTCATGCTTGAAGCAGCAGTTTGATCCTTAATTTGAGCTCCAATTTTGGAAATCTATCATGTATGATTTGACAACATCCAGTACAAAACTTGTTTAATCTTCATGTCAAGGTCCTCCTCAACCTCTCAAGTTTTTCAACATCAGAAAGTTACTTTGTCATGGCGAACGAACACATGTGCTTTATAGATTTTCTCAGTGTTTGGTATCAAGCTGAAACACTCCATGCCTGTTTTGTCGATAACTATTAGAAAGTTTATTAATTTCTACTCACAGCTCATGTAGGCTACATGAGCACGAAATTCCAAATTCAATCATAACGAGTTTAATGCTTCTCTTTGATAAATAAATAAATTAAATTCGTATGGCTTTTAGTGGTGGGGAGACCCTTACGGGTAGTTCCACCTCGCCGCTTTTTTAACGACTGCTTTTTTTTTTTTATATGCAACCGGGACCGACGGCTTAACGTGTCCTCCGAAACACGGGAGTGGCTCGAGAAAAATATCTTGTACTCAACTGGGATCGAACCCAGGACCTTTGGCTTATCAGACCAGCGATAAGCCAACTCGGCTACGCCGACTTGATATTGTGCCATGAAGGGAAGTTTCCACCAAAGTAACAGAAACATTTCTATCAACCTTCTGTCTTTTATTAATTTCAAGTTTACACAACAAATAATTCTACCTACTCACACGCGAAATTTTGCAATTGCATGTATGAGAATAGTATTATTATGTTATCAGGTCCTCGAATGTATTGTAGAGAAGCAGAACTACATTCAGAAAGTTTCATAAAACTCTCTATTTGCCTCATTACTAATCTTTTATTAAACACTATTCCACCAAAAAAATCAAACTCTACAATCCATTATCATTAATCTTAATTGGGTAACTGCATCAAATGAATTATTTAACTTGGAAAAATTAGGTATCATATGGGTTAGAAAACCTGATAAAAATTGTTCAGATATATTCATATGATTTATGGGATAACTGGAATGGAATGCTGGTGATACGCTACTAAAAAGTGAATATCAAATATCAAAGCTATTGACGCCTTTCAAGCATGTCAAAACATGGACTTATATAATCGCATTCACTTGAGTGTCCCCTTCAGAAAATTCAGTTAGGTTTTCTCAAGCTGTTTAGCTGAACCTTCGCGTTTGACAAACAAAGCTTCTCTCAAAGAAGATGTTTGGTAAGAAGATAGTCAATACTAAATGCAAATTGTGATCCTCCAAGAATCTCATACTCTCTGTTGTTCGTAGAGTTCAAACTCTCCCTTATTCATTGTGTTAAACCTCTCTTGTTGAAGCTCTCCCTTTCTCAAAGCGACCAAAGAAAATTGAATTTCTGTCTGTTATTTGACAACCTTGTTTTTTGAAGCTAGTAGTTTACTGAAATATAATCGGATAACTTTTGCTTTCTTGCTCTTTTCCCTCACTATGTATACTTTTCCCTTAGATCTTTATTTTTATTATTTTGTTTTTGTTGCGGATGATGCCCACATGAGTCTGGAGACTTGTGCGTGGGTAATGACGAGAATGAGTGAATGATAAGAGACATCCATGTCTGAATGAGATTCGAACCCATGGCTGCAAGAAACGAAGCCAGCCAGAGCATTATCTTATCACAGACAAGTGCTCCAACCAACTGTGCCACCAGAGCCGCCAAAATGACATAACAATCTTGAAAACGATAGAACACATTTGTCGATGACCAAGTAGCTGATAATAATAATTAGCCAGTTTTTTAGAAAGTTCAATAATTTAGTCTATCGTTTATTTCTCTGCTCAAATTCCAATCAGATATTTATGTTCCGGATAGCCTATAATTTATAGAGTGATATATAGGATGTATAGGCCTAATAAATTCCTTCAGGTCAGGGATTTTGACAACATGAATTCATTTCAGGGGGGTACAGAAGTTTATCAACTTGCTCTACACAAAGCTGAGTAAATCAGGAGCCATTAGCTACTTTAACTTTAGACTTTTCAATAAATTGCAAGACCCCTCTTCAAAGAGTTTCATGAAGTGCACTTAAAAATTTCTGATAAGTCATCTCCGTACAGATTAGTGATTTTTTTATATTCCTCATAACACGGTGAGAGAGTTTCACGAGAATAAGTATTTACATATTCATTGAACATCATGAAAATTTTGCTTAGAGTAACTTCATAATGCATTTGTATTTTATTTATTTATTTATAATGTATACTTAAAAATTACAAATGATAGAGGCTTACAGCAAACGCCAAAACAAACCTCATTGAATACATTAGATTGACTAAAAACAAACAAGGAAATCACAAAAAAATTTAAACGCTAAGCTAACAAAGAAATAAGTGAAAATACATGCAATAATAGAACGGCATGAAATAAAAGCATAAAGAAAAATAATCCTAAATATTAATTAACTTTAAACAATGAAATACCAAAATAGTTAGAAAATTACATGAAAACAGTATAAAGAAAAATAACTTTAAACATTTGTTAACTCTAAACAAAGAAATAATAGAACAGCTAGAAACAAAATAGAAGGAAAGAAGAAAACATATCATTTATGGTCTGCATCTAAAATTCCAGAGCTTGAAAACATTTTCTTCTAAAACTGCAAAAACTATCTGAGAAGGGGTCTAGAACTGGATTAAATCTATTGTACAATCGCACAGTTCTTTAAAAGAAGCAATTCGCATGGTGAACTGTGTTTATTTTGACTGAGTTAGGTCTATATTACTGTACTGTATTAAATTTGCTATTCGAAGAACCAATCGCCTTTTGTGTTTAGAGGTAATTAACATCGTTTATCATGAAATTTTTCCCTTTTACTTCGAGTTTTCAAAATATTGAAATTCTATTTTAAATAATAGTGCTACAAACATTCACTCCCACAGTCACATTGATTATAGAGTATAATTTTCATATTTAAATATTAATACTTGATTGATTTATTTCCAATTAAAGTAGGAAGCTGTAGTCTCATAGCAAACACGTTACAGAATACGATTTGCATAACGTATTTCATGCGAAGATTAGCTCCAGGTACAAACATTAGTCTGCTACTACAAACCAAATCAAGCGGAATATTCAAGATGAATGCACCAGTTGGAAACAATTTTCGCGGAAAATCTTTGTTAGAGCCTAAATTTTCCAGGCCATTCAGCCGCGTATTAGTAGATTCAACAAACAACTGCTGATACATGGTAATAAATCAACCGTCATGATGGCTGACATGCTATAAACGAGGCGGATCAGCAAAATAAAAAAATATCCCTATGATTACCAGTTTCCTGTCGCTTTTTCGTATTTCACGCGTGAATGATAGCCACTCTAGTGATTTTGAATGCGGGGAATTTACATATTCATCGGATTCATTTGGAGAGTGTGCAAACATTTCCTTTCTTTTTCTGATCGAACTGGAAAAGAAAGGGTTATTTATAAACCTTAGCTGAGTTTTTCTTGTTCTCTAATGTAATCAAAACTGAAAATTCGAATTGAAACCCGATTGAAAAATGAAGGAGTCATTACTTTTATGATTATAGGCTTCCTGCTGTTCTGCTGCACTGACAAAGGACAAAGTCACTTGACAAAAGTTGTATTGCGTTTTATAATTTACGTTTTGTTGTGGGATTTGTTGAAATGAATTAATATAAATTATAAATTAGTGTAGTTAGTGAAGAAATATCCAACAAATTACTGTTTCAGCAAGGTGAATTCTTATGCAGCGATAGTGTGAAAAATTACCAATTTCAAAAAATGAGTACGAAAAAAGGATATTCGAATTTAATAATTTACATCAAGATCTTAGCTTTTCAATCAGCTATTCCGTCGCCGATATTTCCGTCGATTCAAGTTTCAAAGAAGCTGAACCTGAGAGAGCCTTATTGAAATCCGTCCATCCGTCGGTCGGTCCGTCTGTGCCCGAGCGCCTGAAAGGATTCTATACTCTTGAAACGCTTCTTCAGAGTGCTATTGATTTTGGAGTTTGGAGGTCGAATATTAAAATTATTATGATGTAAAACAATTTTACACTATAGAGTCTAAGTTAGTTTTGGCTAGTGTCCTAGTGAGAATAAAAACATTGGACAGCCGGCCGCTTTACGTATTTACTCTTCAAGCTCAGAATCATGACTGATGTATTGAAATTCTGTACCTCCAAAAAACGCCCTTTACAGCATGGGTTCAACTATACCCATAGGGTTTTCATTCTCAGTAGATGCCTTTTCTATCAATGTAAATTCCAAAGAGAGACAATTTCTTTAGAAAATACATGATTGTACATAGAATAATAACCTCTTGGAGGCTTGGAGTGTATCAAAATACGCCTAATAAAGAGGAGATAGACAACCAGCCATACTATCTCCATTCTCCAACAGCAAAAATGCGTGTATTGATAGGATATTATTATATTAAACAACGTTTTCTTATTGGAACAACATATTAACTTGATAACATAGTAATGAACATAATTTATTAAGCCAAAATTCGAACCATTTAGATACACTTTTCAACAAATCTGACCGATTTTTACCGTTTTCTTCCCCCTCCACACTCATGGTTAAACTGAAATTGCGCTCCTAGCGTTGAGCTACGTCGAAATGTTAGAAAAATTGTTTGGAACATATATTACTGTATCCTAAAGTAATAATTATTATGAATGTTTAAACAATTATATTTCAAGTACATTATGACTTATAGCTTCTTAATGTGTAAGAGTATACATATTATGCTACTTATTATGGATCGTAGTTACTGTGCTATGATTGATGACGAATTGAGATGTTTTATCTAATTAACAACTGAGGGATGTGTGCTTACTGGTTTATATACATTTTCAGAATCCAACTCTGTACAAGTGCAACAAAGCTTCTTAGAAATTGATTAGGTAATCCAGAAGATAGTCACTCACAGAAGTTGATGTCTAAGTATTTGAAAATGTGTCATGTTATTCGATGAGACGTACAACTCATCAATATTGGATTAATAGCGGTAAAGAAACAGGGATATTGGAAACAATAATTGTTTTTACAGGACAACAGAGAAACATGACAGCTTGGCTCCCCTTCACTGCAGTGAATGTTTTTTCCGGAATCTGTGTTCTATATGTTTGCGATTGTCACGAGATGCGCGGGCTGGAATTACTGGATTAGAAATAAAAAAATGTACAGGCCAATAGATTCCCGTTTAGAATGAATTGACATGGGAAAAGCTACTTTTCCCATGATAGAAGTATTTCCATCAATGAATTTTCCTAGCTTTATAGTTTTCAATAATATATCCTATAGCACTGAATATTCTGGTTTTTCGAATTCTAACTAATACACGCCAATAGATTAACACTTAGCATGAATTGAGTTAGGAAGAACTGTAATAGTATAGGCTATCTGAGAATTTTCCCAACTTTATAGTTTTCAATGAGCTGCAGCTCTGAATATTTCGTTTTTTTTAATTTTGGACTAACTTATTCAGCTTGTAATTCTGGGGAATCTTTTTTCGCATCTCTCTTCTCTTGATGAAAATTTTCTACTCATGAAGGCCAAGAATTGTGCGCGAGTTTTTCATATTTCTCAGGCTTATTTAATGATATACTTTCCAACTGTCAAGTTTCATTATCGTTCTTATTATTTTGGGGCAGGCTTCAAAAAAGCTTGAACTCTTTTTTCTTATATTATTTTTTGGATAAAATTCTAAATATTTATGTTTTTCAAAATCCAAACTACCTAGCTGATGTACCACATTGATGTAACACTGATGTTCACCACCTACAAGCAACTAGACAGAATTTTAAATTCGGTAGTTACAACTTGTTTTCACGCTCCCTACTCCAACATATGAGTATGATTGCCTCAGCAAAAAAAAAAACAATTTGACCCATTATCTCTTGGATCCTGAAGTTTGGAATACCGTCTAAACATGGCACATTAGGAAATAAATTAGCAAATTTGCTTTATTTTGTTATATTTCCTTTGAAGAAACTACATTCTAGCTTTCAACATAGATGAAAAGTATTATCAGATCTGAATCATCTGATTGAGTAATTAAATAACTTAGGTTCATAAAACTCCAAATACTCGGGCCCAGAAAGTAGCAAACTGGAGTGGTCTGAGCTCCTTTTGCTCGTATATCTTTATGGGCTCACAACGTTGCCGTAATCCTTCCTATCTATTTATTGATTAAAGATGATGTAAAAGTATTAGAGGGACAATCACAACATTTATACTCGATTGAACTTGAATGGTGAAGTATTGTGGAAGAACCACAATGTGTAAGTGTTCAAACATGCAGGGAATAAAAACAACATTGTAACGCTCGGTCTGCCAAAAGCTTCATTGTACAGCAGCAGATTGGGGGAATATTCTTACACCCCTCCTGCCAGAATTTAACTGTATATCCCGAATATTATACAAGTTGTCAATGTTTGGAAAAAGGTATTAAGCGCTTGAAAGCTACATGGTTTCAAGGTTATTGCTGCTGTTCTCCACCGTTTCAAGAGAACCCCATGATTGCTGTCTCGCTGCCTCCATTAGAAGGGATAACAGACACCGAGCGAAACAGATTCAACGCTTACTAATTTCGACATAAGCCCTGGAATGGCGGCTTTACCTACCTGTTCTTGGGAATGCTTTCAAGGGCTTTATGGGTAGTCGGCAGCTTGTGAGAGATCACTCTGTGCTACCTGGATAGTATGCATTTTGAATGATTGGTTATTGTTCATGTAGTCAATAATAAGAGAAAGTAGGGGTATATGTTTGTTTGTGAGTGTGTGTTTTTGTCATGAATTTCATGAAAACGGCAACGATTTGGAACACTAAATTTGTGCACAAAGCTTCTCTCAACTCAATTCAGTGCACCTCGAAACCCGATTTTTGATTTTCCTTTCCAGGATTTTGCTCTCCGGGGGGGGGTGGGGGGGGAGAGGGGGGTACAGAAACGAAAAGTCGAAATTTCCTTCACCCTGGATTCTCAGAAAGGCCGGGTAAAATGCTTGTTGGAAATATTCCTTGAGAATTTATTTTCAGAGGGTGCTAGTTGTCCATATTAATCAATTTCTTCAAGAAGTGATATTTGGATATTCCAAATTCGTTTATAGGTTGTATTATTGAAGGTTGTGTAATTAAATGGGTATAATACCTGTATTAAGGACTTATGATTGAAAGTTACCAGAAGATTTGTTTTCGAGAAGAATCTAGCTGCTTAATTGGTGTTGATCATCCTATCAAGGTTTATGGTCTATTAATGGTCTTTTAGTGACCATGATAATGCAGTGTTGAAGGAGGTCTTATCAAGTCTTCTAGGTCATCGAGGAGGTCTTAGCAATAATGAAGATTCGAACACTTGAATGTTATTGGGGATTATATTGAAATTGAAGTACTAGTTGAAATTATTTTATAATAATTGGCCGAACAATGAGATGTCTCAGTTTCAATTTGACCGTTTTCCATAATGTCCGTCTGTAACGCATTTATGGCTAGAAGCGTGGACCAATTTCTATGCGATTTTTAATCGATATTTCTTTAAGGAATTCTCATCGATCTATGTGTAAGGATTTTCAAAATTTGCTTTAATTTAAAGGATATTGTAAGGAAAAGAGGGAAGGCACTTGGGCCTTCTTCTATATAGGAAACATATGATTTTATCATAATCATATGATGAAATTTCATATGATTTCATGCAATTGAAATCAGATTTCAAGATAGCCCCCGGGCCCTCTTATTCATCTGGTTGAGCCTTCATATGAAATGAGGCACTACTCATACGGGGATAATCAAATCGCGAAACGACTGGGATACGCAGCGACTCGGAGACCCAGCACATGTTTTTAGACGTGCATGCTCAGATGGGGTGATTCCAGTATCGGATACTTGGCAACGTCGCGATGCGGAGACTCGGAAACTTGATATGTCAGTCTCCCAGTCCCTCAGTTGCCATCAGGCATGGGATCCGCGATGAACGAGGAAGCGATAAGCTGCAATGAACGAGGAATAAGCTGCATTAGTTTTTGATAAGTCTCCTTTCTCATTCTGTAGAATGGGAGGAACTTGGGATCTGATTCCTGAAATGCTTTTGCAGCAACGAATAATAATCGGCAATATTTACGTTCTTCTCTATGTAGGGGTGTAACTACATCTTACTCACTTTCCTTTTTCTGTATCAGTAGTAATAATAATAATCGTCATCCAATAATAATAATAATATTAATTAAATAATAATAATAATAATCATCATCATCATCATTCATAATGATTATCATTATGAATGATGAACAATATTGGTTGATAATGTCCTTATCACTACTAGAATCACTAGATATACTATATTATATAAAATGAACAACGCCACAACAACAACAACAACAGACCTCTTCTACAGCTTGATGGAAACTGAATACTATCAACCCGAGTAGAAACCGTGTGATGATGGACAGGCAAACTGAAGTCTCTCAGTATCAGAGTATCCAAGTCTCTGAGTATCCAAATTTCGAGTATTGCAAGATTTCGGAATCCCATTGTGAGTAGGGTCTAAGTTATAACTCATGACAAAAACATTTTTTTGTTTAAGAGAAACAAATCATTTCTAATATTTCAATCAAGTATAACAGGTGATTGTTTATAACTAAGTGAATGATAATTTATTATACCAATTTAATTTTTCTATAGATCCAGTCATGTGACAAGTGGAATCTGATAAAAAAACACGTAAAATCTTATTTGGGTGATCAGCTGTCTAGAACAACATAAGTAGAAGGGTTAGTTCTGATAATAATGTTTTATTTTGCAATGGTGATCATCTTTGGTTGAGTTCCTGGGAGCTTTACCGGTAAGTCAAATGGTAATTGGTAAATGTTACCGGTGGCGTCTTATTGGTCTTCAGATTTTTCAACGTCCATGAATTTCAGTAACTAATCAGAGGCCACTGGTAAAGCTCCCAGGAAGTCGCCCACTGAGTACATAAAGTATGTTCATTTGTTCTACACCCTGTTTCTTGAACGTGAAGTCTACTGTTCACAGAAATACTAGTTACTGATAGTTATTTATGGTTTTATTATGTCTATTTGATTTGACTTTTCAAGTGAATTCAACGATTTGCAGTCAAATTTGCCTGAAAGACGTTGAATTCATTTAAAAAGTTAATATTAACAACGCAGTTCGTCACGGAACTAGAAATCCAGGAGTCTATCAGATTGCTTGAATGATTGCGCTTGCTGGAATCCAGGATTATTATAATCAGTAATCAATCAAAACCATTGCAGTAGGGTAACTGATGCCGAAATGA
The DNA here is from genome assembly GCA_948455865.1 of Conomelus anceps. Classification (NCBI taxonomy): domain Eukaryota; kingdom Metazoa; phylum Arthropoda; class Insecta; order Hemiptera; family Delphacidae; genus Conomelus; species Conomelus anceps. The sequence goes on along the minus strand of OX418225.1, from coordinate 30,240,937 downwards.
GCTTTCCAAGAGAATAAGTGGGCAAGAAAGGATGAGGTAGATGGCGGAAATAGATGGTAAGATGGAAAGTGGGGAGGGAAGCACTGCGTAAGAAACAGTTCAACAGCAGGATGCTGGTCAGTAGAGTTGTCAAAGTTGTGGAAGCCCGAAGAGAAGGAACACGAAGAAAAAGTTGACCAAGAATGAATTATTGTTGCTTGGATTGAGAAAAAGGTTGTACCATGAGGGAGATGAAGTAGAGAATGGATGAGAATAGAGATAGAGCATCTTGGAGAAGATGAACCGAGTCGGAGGCTGGGACCCTTACGCTGTGATGAAAGAAGGGAAAAAGAATAAGAGTTATCTGTCAATCGACCAACTAATTGAAATTTTTAATTATTTAGAGCTTTGCAGTTATTAAAATGCATTGTGTTGTCATATCAATTAAGAGATAAACAAACAGTTATTCTCGATACTGTATTTGAGAACGGTTTCATTGGATTAATATTCAGCTACTGAGTAATCAATTTTATAATACTGCAAATTTCAAGTGAAGTTCCATCAATAACCAAATTAAATTTCAACTTGAAAATCACTATCGAGATTCTTTGAGGGACTTTCAAAGACTTGAATCATCTGGCTCTGTTGCAATTAATTCAACATTTTCACAGTGATTCCTCGATTCAATCAATCCTCTCTGAATTTATTGTCAAGCTTTGTGTGTCCCATTGAAGAGTACGAGTACTAAAAAGAGCGCTCCAAAATACACATCAAACCCACAAGCGGAATAATGTGATTACAAGTTTCACAATTTAATTGCAGGCTTTACTTATTATACGTTTTCCTGTCGGTTGTTGGTCCCGTAGCTCGATTAAAAAATAAACCGGTTCGTTTTAATGCAATGGAGTAAATTTGATTGTTTGAAAATGATTTCATTTGAATAATTATCAAAAAAGGCAGTACGGTTCGAATTACTGGATAATGCTGTGTCTTTATCAGAATATCAGTGGCATTCCATCGATTACTGAATCACTCGATAATTAAACCGACTTGAATTTATCTGATCTATGAGGTTCATGAATCTCATACGCTTCAATCCATTTTTACATAGACAAACCAATATCAAGCAATTATTGATTTATTCATGGTTTTACGGTTAATTTTCCCAAGCAGTAAACATCAATGCTTTTATTCAATCTCTCTTATCTGATTTATTCAATATTATCGTTCAATGAACTAGAGAAAATCTTTTCAAATAGCTGATTATAAAATCAATTATTTATTTGTAGCCCACTGAATTTCAATATTCATTCTATCACTTATTTACTGTATATAAAATCTATTTTAATAACTCCATACTTCATCATCTATCATCATTTACATATTTACTAGGCTATATATCATCATTTACAGTGACATTCCTTCATCTTATGCTTATCTATTCCATGAAATACTTTGATATATATATATCAAATATCATGATAAAATCGGGATCTTTAGAGAGTTCAGTTAAACTTTTCAGTTCCACTTCATATTAAAGTATATTGTATGTGACCTACATGATATTCATATGTAATAATTTATTTTTCAGTGTATTGAATCCAGTATTCAATGATGAGTTTGAAATGAAAAATGTAAACCCAAAATAAGGACTGAACTTGGGCTTCATAACAAAAACTATTGAATTTAAATTGAGATTAAAGTTGAATTTATATTCTACAACTATTTGTTCAATATATCAGAACCAATAATATTGTGAGTGAACACCTTTTTAACTCTCGTCAGATCATTTCAGAGAATGGTGTACTATAAGTAACAAATCACTCAAGAATTTTTATTTTTTCCAGGCATGCTCGGCTACGAAGTTGTAGACTTGTACTTGCGAAAAAAACGCAAAGAAGAGTATGAATGGTTTATGGGCCGAAACCCCCCCCCCCCCCCAAGGGATGGTGAATCTACAATAAAAACAGCTCTCAAGAGGCTTTTCATGTTTCAAGATAAAGAGTATTGATGGGAAAATGAACTATTCAGCTGATAGCCTTCATCACTGGAATCCAATAATTTCTGTTAATGGATAAATATTGCAAGGTGAGCTAAATAAAATATCTAGTTTATAACTTATTTTTTTTTTTTTTTTTTTTGTAGATTACGTCTTGGAGACTCCAGTTAAGGAGTATAAGACAAGTCAGATCAACAATATTATACACTAGATACCATAATTACTCCAATTAGTTGAGGTGAGGCTTAATTTTGATGTGAAAGGAACTCTTGTACACTATAAAAAGCTTTATCAACTAAATATTTCTTCAATTGCTTTTTAAATATTTCTATATTTTCAATACTCTTCAAAAACTGCGGTAGCTTGTTGTAGAATTTCCTACCAATATAACTAGGTTTTTGTTTGAATAAGCTACTATTGTGACTCACCAAGTGATAATCTCCTCGGCTTCTTGTATTATAATCATGTACATCAAGATTTTGGTTAATATCATTCGTTTTTACATATAGAGTAGCTTCATACACATATAAGCAGGGTACAGTTAGGAGACCAAGTCTCTTGAACAACGGCCTACATGAATCTAATCTATTTACTCTTTCTATACACCTAACCGCTTTCTTTTGGATCTTAAACACCCTATCAAGATTTTGTTTTGATGAATTACCCCATACTAAGATAGCATACCTAATATGTGACAGTAAGAGCCCATGGTAAGCTGTAAAAAGTAACTTTTTGTCATTCAATCTAGCGAGCTGTCGCAGGACAAATACCCCAGATGAAATTTTACTACATATTTTCTCAATGTATGAAGTCCAGGTCAATCGTCTATCCAACATAACTCCTAGAAATGCAATTTTTTCTTCCTGGTCTAATTGATTATCGTTTACAAACACGTTTATAGCCCTATTTTCATTTATATTATGTTTGTTTTTGAATTGAAGGTATTGGCATTTTTTACTATTTATAGTTAATTTCAAATGATTTAAAAATTGGACAATGGACTGCACACCTATATGGGCACTTATTTCTAAATGATCTAGAATGGAATTGCTGAAAATGAGTGATGTATCGTCAGCAAATAAGAGGGCTCTACCACTAATTAATTCTTTAGGTAAATGGTTGACATATAACAAAAAAAGCAATGGACCTAGTATTGGCCCCTGAGGCACTCCAGCTTGCACCTCTAATTTATTAGATTTATTCTTTACTATACTATTACCAACTACTGTAGTTAGTTCTACACATTGTTTTCTCCCAATAAGATATGATTCAAACCATTTCAGTTCAACCCCATTTACACCTACATTTTGCAGTATTTCCAATAAAGTTCTATGATTAACACAATCAAATGCCTTTGACAGATCTAAGAAGATTGCAGTAGCTTTATCACCTGAATCTAATATATCGATTAGTTTTTCAGCTAGAGAAACTATGGCTGTCTTTGTTGATCTCCCTTTCTGGAAGCCATGCTGTTCATCACAGATAAAGTTAGCTTCTTGATGGTGCAGAAGTAACCTATTTAGAACTACTCTTTCAAAAATTTTACTTATTACATTTAAAATACTAATGGGCCTATAGTTTTCTACCTTTTCTCTATCACCACTTTTGAAGATTGGCAAGATCTTCCCCTCTTTTAAATTATCTGGAAAAACACCTTGTTCTAATGAATGATTGATCAGATGAATCAAAGGGTCCAACAATTGATCTTTACATTATTTCAGAATTTTACTGGATACCCCATCCATTCCTACAGTTTTTTTTATTATTTAAACTATCAATGATATTTGACAACTCGTCTTGGGATACTGGGTGGAATTTTAATTCGTTCTGAATCCCCTCAGTATTCCTCATGTCACTAATACCTGTATTAAGAGATTTTTGAAGATTCTTAGCAACCTGTTGATAATATCTGTTAAAGAAATTACAAATGTCTACACTATCATCAATATAATTGTCATTTTTGTTAATTATTCTGGGAACACTAGTATAAGCATCTACATGAGCTACTTGCCTATTTTTGTTTATTACATCCCACACTGCTGTGTTAAAGTACACACTATTATTCAAAATTTCAGCTGTTTTCTTACATTTTGCTATTTTCACTTCTTTCATATAGTTTTTCTTTAGAGCTTTGTAATTTATCTTCACTTAACATATTTCTAGATAGTTTGAATTCATCATATGCATCTTTAACCCTATTTCTTTCTGCAAGGATATCATCAGTTATCCACTCTTCAATTTTGTCTAATTTGTTTTTTACAGGGACTTATAACTGGACAACTCATAGTAATATGAAACCTTAAAATATTAATGAAACTATCATATTTGTTATTCAAACTATTGCTATTGTAAACCCTACTCCAGTTTTCTTGTAGCAGATTCTGCTTCAAACAATCGATATTCCCCTGTTCACATTGTTGAATTTCTTTCATTACTCTACTCTTTTTAATTGATTTATGACCTTGCAACCCCACCTCTAAGATTTGATAGTCATGATCAGATAGTTCCGAGCCGCCTAATCTTGTTTTAGATTTAGAGTAATCTATATTAGCAAGGATGTTATCAATTATTGTTTGTGATGTTCTTGTGACTCTGGTATATTCATGAACTTTTATTTCCAAGTTATTCATGTATATAATATCCCTTAATCCCTTAAATCTTCTGTCATTTTATTCTGTGTTGCAAAGTCTGTATTGAAATCACCCGCTACAATAACGTTTGTAAAACGAGTAGTAGTAATCTCTAAAATCCTATTGAATAGTTCACAAAAATTGTTCCATTCCCCATTTGGTGACCTATAAATACCTAACACCGCTACTTCGAAATTATCGTCGATTTTTACTCTTAACCCAGAAACTTCTAAATCCATTTCCACAGCAAATTTCTCTACATATTCTATATTGAATGTTTGCATATTCTTAGCATTTTTAATATATTCTTAGCATTTCTTAGTATTGTTTCTTACTGCTACGACTTATAACACTACCAGTAGTAGTGGTAGTAGTACTTTATGTGCTTCTTCTACTTGTGCTTTTTTCAATATGTTTAGCACTATTATATTTCAGTAATTAATTATTTATTAAGAATGTTTTCCTCATAAAATCCAAATACATTTCCTCATTACTTCAAGTATATAATACTATTAGTCTGCACGGATCTTGCAGATTTTTTCTAAACTTTAAAGACTGTAAATAATTTTTTATTATATAGCTCAAAATTATTTTTGAATTAAATAAACTGTATAGATACCGTATATAAGACGTTTCTTATTATACATAGTGGTCCTTAAACTCATATTTTCAATTAGGCTATGACAAAATGTTAAAACTTGAAATTTTCTATGGAAACTTGATCTGATTTTGATTTTTTTCACAACAATCTTCATCCTTTGTATTTTTATCCCATCTCATTTCCCCTTCATATTTGATCGAGTCTCTTACTACATCATCTCTTGCTACTCTTTTATCTCCTCTAATATAAATTTATCACAATATTTTGTGTCCTCTCTTACAACATGAGGTGCTCTATCTCACTTATTTTGTAAATTTATATTGTTCAATGAGTTTTCAAATAACTTTTGTTTTCTTGTCTAAAAATTAGTTTTCTCAGCTCGAGCTCATAACAGGTATCTGACTCAATTTCATTTTCGACTAATAAAAGTCAAGTTACTTGTAAGTTATTTCGAGGATGAGTGGTAGCCGACTAACTTCGCCTAATAGAGTTTTTTAATTTCAAGTTACTTCCATTCTAAAGACAATGTCCAAAATACTCAAAGGGCAAATCATAAGGTAATATTATTAACGTATACACATTTTAACAGGATTACACATAGCTTCTATATGCGCCAGTATATTCAAGTGAAACCAGTGGAACACAAGGTGACACTTAGAATTTTGTACGAGTTTATTATTTCATTAAAATGCTATGGCCGCCGTACGTTCCTCTAAATTAGTGTTTTCGTTCAGAGTGTGAAATTGTTTTCTTAATTCTCACATGAGTAAGGCTACAGCATCCCTGTTGAAACCATTTCTTCTTGCATTTTATTCTCAAATTGTGGCGAGAAACTCCATAAGTTCTTCTTTTTGGAAATTTTTTCTATAGATTTGACAAATGTCTACACTTTGAAAAGAAGCTTTCCCGCAAATTTAATCTATATAATAAGATAGAGTAGGGGTGTATAATATGTGTGTGCTTGTGTATGTATGTCAGTCTTACGGATTTCAGAAGAACCGCATCGATTTGGAACACTGAATTTGGCACAAAGCTTCCTCTCAATTCAATTCAGTGAAGCTCGAAATCTGATTTTTTATTTTATTTCCACATTCTTCAAAATTAATGTTAAAATTTCTCTTATGAACACTGTTTGCAATGTGTTAAGGTGCAGGAAGCTCATAGAACAGCTGATGCATGATATGATCATGATGCTTTTTTTGGGATTGTATTGGCATCGGTGGTTGAAATCCAAAAATTGCATGCTCAATTTTTTAAATGTATCTTAAATCCCATTGCAAAGCACGGGAAGACCACTAGTTAATAATGCAAATAGTTTCATTTCTTGAGCCCGTGTCACTTTCACCTACGCTTAACATTTTGCTCAAAGATGTATTCCAATGCTCGTGCTAATAATGTACACTAAAAATGCATCTCGTCACTTTGAAAAATCCAAGATGGATGAACTTGATGAACATTCTTGATGAATTGATGAACCCTCTCATCTATCTTAATCAACATGACTATGAACTGGCAACAGTGTCGAGCCAGTGTGACATTGTGAAATAGATGTTCACTTCTCCATCTCAGAAGATAAAAAATTAACACATCAAAGTAGTTGGTCAATTTGGGACTGACTCCAGATTTACAAACGTGTACAGTCATTTCTAATGATTTTTCATGGATAAAAAAATGTGATAACATAATAAAATATTTCAATGTCTCACAAGTAGAGGATGAACTCAATTATTATAGAGTTGTCAAGTTTCTTACAATGCACAATTATATCTTTTACAATATTATATTATAAAATATGGCGAAGCCTAATTAAAAGGTACTGTATGATTAATTATTTCAAAGTTCAACTAATCTGTAGTTGAAGCTGAACTAAACTGATTTGTAGTGAGAAGTGTCAGGATGTACTGATGTAGGTACCGTACATGATGTATATGCTAGGGTAGACTGCTGGATATACTCTTGATTATCCAAGTATGTATCTGCCACATTGATGGATGGTTTTCGTCGTACCTTCCTAGCTACCTAACATGCCTTCCTAGCTGTAACGTTAAGATAAATTGGTTAACCGGCTACTGGACATTTAATAAATCATGCCCGGAGAACATCACCACTAACAATCAACCCCGAAAGAGATGGTTTTGGCTAATACGCTTTTCCGCACCTCCTTCCGAATGCCGTTTTCCAAAAAATCAGCGAGATTCTATTAATTACAAACCCATGAATAAATCTACTTCTATGTCTTCTTTCTCTCAGTAAGACATTAATGTTTTATTGAATTCGATGTTTTAACAAATCTATCAGGATTTCAATCAAAATCGTTTAATGATTTATTCGTATGTAATTGAACTGTTTTTTGAAAAGATGAAATTATTTCAATAACTTATAGAAATAGTTGATGAAAATTATTCATTCCAATAAACCTTATAACAGTCGGTATGGTCTATTTGTATTATTCAAGACATGGAGATCATCTTTACAAAAGATCATGAAATTCTTGCAGTCACTCTCGTCTCGTCATCACAAGTTTTAAATCATCTGCATTGTAATGTCGTTTAGATGTTGTTCAACTGTTCTTGAGCTCTCCTTATTCTAATTTTAATCCATGACTGAAATTCTTAATACAAGAAATTCATAAATAAATACATAAATGACTGAAATTCTTTATACAATATATCAAATTCTCATAAACTTTTTTCTAATTATTCATTGGGATTGAGTGACTAGCGCAGCTTAATCGTTCTGAAAAATCCGTATAGCTATTGCTACCGCATATATTATCAAAAATAATTTTGATATATATATATATCTATATCAAAATTTAAATTATAGCAAGATATTTTGAAATTTAAATGCTTTCCTAAAATTCAACTGAGAAGCCTATATCATCAAATTTTGATTATTTATCAAAATTACTTTACATTTATCAAGTTTCTTTTTGATGGAATTCTCTTGAACAAAATTGAGCGCACTACAATGTGTCAAACTTTTTCCACTTATTACAATAACTACTACTAACTCTGTAGTCTTGATACGATACCTTTGAAGTATTGAAAAAGATTGAATTATAAAATGAAAGTTACATTCAAGCAAAAATTTTATACAACGATCAATTCTCATACTACAACAATTCAAGGTTTCTTATGAACTCTGAAGTACAAGTTAAATAATATAGCATTCTGAAAACCCAAAATTTTAATGTTTTTTGTGGGTATTAGTAAATAGGCTGATGATGAGTCTTGAAAGTCAAGGGAGATGGGCCTCAACTTCGCCCTCCGAAAAAAATAAAGCTAGCTAATCATATTCAATATATTAAAAGATATTAAATATTTGTTTAATTTCATGTGATTGAAATGACGACTTGTACATTTTCGGCTCTGAAATCTGGAACCAAATTCAAAATAATATCCACTTTCTTTGGACTATTGGACGGTTTCAGTGCTTCGTTTTTAAAGTGAACTTTTAAATTAATATTCTTGTTTTGGAAAGAATTAGTAATTGTACGTCACAGTGAAATTTCTAGTTCAACTTGGATATAACCTAAAATTTGTATTTTTCAGTTGAAAATGTTTAAAGGATGCAGCAGTGGGCTGTTGCCTGTTGTATCTTAACTTGATGGTTTTCCTTGTAATAAATTAATCAATAAATAAATATTTAGACTCATATTCTGTTTTATTTCATTTTTCGCTTATTATAATAGAAACTGTGATCATTATTGTAGACTTCTTTCGTTGTTTTTTTGCCACAATGAATCTTATCCGAACCAATGAAAATAATTGTAGAATTTCAAATAAAAACATTTATGCTGTTATGATGAATATTAATGATATTTCAAATTATAATTTTAGTTATGTCACATAAAATAAGCTGATTAAGCTCTATTATCAAATGAAAATTTTGACGCTTTGAACAATAGTTGTATAACTTCCTACATTTACAAGCTTAATAGATTCATCGTTTGCGTATTTTTTCATTTATCATTATTATTTTTTAATAGATGTAAGTTTTGTTTATGATTAGATTGGAGTCAGACATGTATAGAGGCTACACGATAATAAACCTAATATTAAAGACACGGATCTGCATCTCTATCTTATCTCAATTTTTTTTAAATTAGTTTATCAAAAACTCTATTTTTGAAAGTATAGTTCTGAAGAATCCTTGAAAATTTAAAATAATATTCATTAATCAATAGCAATATGAAATTGCATTTTTCACAGTTTAAGAACAACACTCCGAATATACAATAATTGCCATAACTTAATAAAATATATTAATTATTATTTACTTGATGAAATGATCATACAGTCGTAAATAACGATTCTTATTATTATTTTTAGATTTAGTGAGCACATTACCGTTGAAGCAGCGAGCGGATTGAAGGCGTCCGCAATGACGCCGACAGCCGATGATGTGGCAAGCAGCAGAGCGAACAGTGCTGGTGTCATATCGCAGCGTTATTTGGCCGAGAGCTGGCGATGGCTGGCCTTATATGCGCCACCTGTTGCCTTTCAAACAGCCCCACCACCGCGATAGCAACCCCTAAACCCTTAACCCGCCCCCAACCACCTTCACAAAGGTCCGCCCCCCAAATCTGCCCTCAGCACCAACCCTTACTCAACTCCACTGCTGGTGAGAAGGTCCGACTGCGGTCGTTCAATAGATGCCAATCGACTGCTACTGCATATACAGGTATTAGTTGTATATCTACACATCTTTTACATATATACTTAGTATACTATATAGTTAAGTATCTCAACTATTTGTATCTATATTCATTAATGTACAGTTATGAATTGTATATCTATATGCATCGGTTATAGAGCATAGGGCTTGGAAAACGGGACATTTTTCAAATAATCAGAACTCCGGTAATTTCGTTTGTAAAATCAATTGAAAAATAATAACAGAGATACCTACAACATGAGGTCATGTATGAAAAATAACTTTATTCAAATGACAACCATTTTCATTCATGTAAAGCTGTTGGTTACGAACATTCCTCTGTACCTTCTCCAACATTGATCTGTCAATTGCAGAAATCTCATAACGATTTTAATTTTTAAACTCATCTGGTGTCCGAGGATTTGATTCATCGAATTTCATTAATCTATATTCCAGATGGACTGGGATGAAAAGTGGAATTTTTTAGATCGCCGCAATCGACAGGTTAGAATTGAATATATATTATATGAATGAATTGAGGTGTGTATTTGATGCTTGCATCATGTGAGTGTGGGTTTGCTAATTGAACTGGACAGCCCAATAGGGCACATGCGTGTTTGGGTATGGGCACCTAACGGGCTAACGAGATGGCATCCAATTAAGCTGCGGATTCGGATTTCATTGGCGGTCGAAGCTTGTGGACATAAAAGTTTGTAGATTAGGAGGATAGGAGAAATATTTGCCTGAATGGATATTGTTTAGGTAGAGAGCTCGTCGGATGAAGTTATTTCACATCGTTTTGGAGAGGTAATTTTCCAAAAAAAATTCTCGAAGAGTACCCCGAACCCCTAAAATAGAAAGCCATGTATATGGCCTTAATTTATCGTTAAAGGACTTCTCCTTGAAGGAGGCTCCTCCACCCCTGCTTTGTGGACCTACTATTCCAAATTACTATTGTAATAAATAATTGTAATTATTGTATAGAGGGTCTAACCCTCCCTGCAACATCTTTGATCCATCCCCATAGACTGACCATGTAAATGCGCCACTGCTTTGTATTATGTAAAGATAAATTTTAGTGCCCATTCCTACCGAAACAACGAACAATTTGAAAGGTTAATAAAATTTGTGCCTCGTTTTTTCTATGCCTTCTAGAAACAAACACCTCATAATGTAATTAGTTCCAGACAGTCAAACACTAAGGATCTAGGGTGGTCATATCTGGGTGAATGTAGGGCTAAAATAGAACAAAAATTGTTTAATTCAATAAATTGTCCCTGGAAACAAAAACTCCGCCTGAAGATTCGTTTAAAAAGATGTTTTTTTTTTAAATAATTCTGCTTGAGTATGAAACCTAGTCAGCTCTCAGGATTCATATATTCTTGTCATGAGCATGATCTTTCATATTGTATTGATAACTACTGTCTTCAATTAATGGTCTGCGCCTATTAATGTTACCTATTTCTTGTATTATCTGAGATCTCTGTAATAATTGTATTATAAATATTTCAATGTGATATTCCTACTCAATGTTTTTGTGATATACATGCATTAAAATATGGGTTCAACTTGAAATTTTTGTTAGATTACTTATTTTATTTACAGTAAGGTTGTTTATTCATTAGATTAAGTTTATTTTTGGCAGTATAGTACGTTTATCACGAATCAGGTCCCATTAACAGTATAATATTATATTATTACTGGTAATAGGCGAGCAATTAAATTTGCTCATCTAAAACTAATTTGATTTTAAGCGTTCTACAAAAAGGAAGATTTTCAAAAAACCAAAAGTTGGTTTTGTTTTAATTGAAAATACCCTCAAATTCATCAGATTCACAATTTTAAACCCCATTTTCAAACACACTTAAAAAGGCACCCCAAGGTGGTTCCCCTAATCAGGCGCTTCCCCCCCCCAAAAAAAAATCTGCTGCTGGATCCGCCCTTGTTTGGAATAATCCTTCATTAGCATGTTTGATGCTAGAAGCCAGCATTCTCAAATAATAATAATAATATTAACAATAACATTAACCAAAAAAAAAACAAAAAAACAATAACAATGGAGGGTCACAGTGGATAGAGTGACTGACGACCGAGCCTATTATGGTTGAGACTTGAAAAAGACACTTGATAAGCTGGCTATTCATTTCCGTGACTTTGGGCTTCAGTTGGTGTTCCAGTCGATTTATCTGCTATAGAAGATGGATGCTAGGAGTTAGTCGAAGGAAAAGTGGCGGGAAGGAAGATTAGAAATTTGGCCTAAGAAGCAAAACTCCTAAAATACTGTTCCTTCTCTTCCTTTTCTTTTTCCCCTTATTTTCTCTCTTCTTTTCAGTGGCGGATCCATGGGGAGGGGGGGAAAGGCGAAATTCCCCCCCCCCCCCAAATGGAGAAGAAGAAGGAAAAGAAAAAAGAGGAAGGAGGAGAAAAGAAGAAGAAGAAAAATAAGAAAAGAGGAACAAATGGAAATGGTAAAAAGCAGTGAAGAAGTGGAAAAGAGATGACAAGCGAAATTGGTAGGAGAGATGAAAATTAAAAAAGACGAAAAAGGGTGAAAAATAATGATAAAATTAAAAGAAGAATAAATGAAGGAGATTTTTTCAAAGTCATTGACAAGCGAGGAAAATGAGACAGCAATGCCTAACCAACAATTAATTTCCTATTGCAAATATTGTGTACTTCAGTACTTGGTCTGAAAATAATGCCAAATCTGAAAGGGTTTCCTGGATTCTGCAGCTTATCAATACATGGCTGAGGACTACTATGGCAGAAAAAGCAGACTTGTATTAGCACTACTTTACATTCACTCAGATAATCACTCTAGATACTAGATCCTCAAAAAATTGTTGGGAGATTTTGGCTGATTACAGAATAATTTTTAATTGCGAATAATGTATGTAATTTTTCTTGTTAATTACATTCTTCATTAACAGCTTGTGTCATTAGCATAACTAAGGGTGGAGGGGTTGGAATCATGGTGATATTCCCCCCCCCCCTTCGGGACAAAGAAAATTTGGAATTTTAGCAGGCCATTGTGAGACAATTTTTTACAAGAGTCAAAGATGTCTGGAATCACTAAAAAATATGGTTTTGTAGGAATTTTATTTTAAATAGTTTTCAAGGAGTACCCCTTAATTATTTTGATAGAAATTTTCAAGTACTGGTCCTGTATTTTTCCCAAATCAGGAGCAGTGAGGGATCAATAATATAGAAAAGTGGAAGTTTCAAGAATTAGTAAGGTCCCAGATCTCCCATTGACAGTAACACAAGAACTAGACAAAATATACCTTGACACATAACGTGGGTTGAAGTGTTAAGTTAGAGGAATTAATGGCTAGAATCACTTGAATCACTAGAATCACCTGATTCACTAGAATCACTTGACATGTAGTTTTAGAGAGGTAATTTTCAAAAATTTTCTCGGGGAGTTCCCTGAACCCCCGTCCTGAAATAAATGGCCATGTATTTTGCTTCAATTTATCGTTGGAGGTCTACTACGCCAATTATTACTATTGCAATTATTGTACCGAGAGTCTAACCCTCCCAGCAACATCCCCCCCTAGACTGACCCTGTAGTTATGCCACTGCTTTGTGTGATGTAATGATACACAATTTGTATTTAAAATATAATATCATAGGTGAACACTTAAATTTGGATACTTGGTTTAATTTTTGAAAATACCTTTAAATTCACGATTTTATGCCTCATTTTCAAACACCCCGGACCCCCCCCCCCTGCTGGTAACCATACCCCACTCAGGTATTTCCCCCCCAAAATCTGCCGCTGGATCCGCCCCTGCTTCTTTTTCCCCTTATTTTCTCTCTTCTTCTTTTCTCTTCATTACGGAGTGATAGCCGAGTGCCGTAGCAGGTATCTGTTCAATCAGAGATAAACTACAAAACTCCTGGGCGATCTTTGTAAGGGTGACCGAATAGATTGGCCAGCAAAAAAGACTCTGTTCTCTGATTTAAAATCACTTTCCGGTGGTTCGGAACCCACCTAAAACTGTAGGTCCACCTCATCAATCACCATCATCCAATTCATTGCCCACACACAGGTCTCAGACCTATGTGGGCTTCATCCTCTCCGGAAAAAAATTTTCCTCTTTTTCTTCTTCTTATTCTTCTCTTTTTATCTTCTTCATATTTTTTCCCTTATTTTTCTCCTTTATTCTCCTTTTTCTTCTCCTCGATTTCCTTTTAGATTGCATTTTCATCTTACAAGCTGTGCAAGCTGCAAGTGTGATGTGATTTTGAACGCGAATGATTGAGGGAGAAGAAATAACGACGAAGAAAAGGAAGGGATGATAAGGGAAGAGGAAAATGAAAAGAGAAAGATGATGACAACGAACATTTCGATAAAGCCTGTATAGTAGAGCAGTAGACCAATATGTACCAACGCAATTTTTCTCAGTTTCTACTGACAGCATTCTATTTTTCCCTGTTGTAACCAATTTCTAGCTGTCACTGTTTGTAACAAATTTTCATGCACCATTCTTTTGAGACACAACACAAATACCAGAACTTGTCACATTTTCTCATTGCAAATGAACTTAGATCGATCTTCCCTTTATTAAAGCAGTATTCTGGCTTTGGAGCAAAATGGATTGTTGATGGATTTTTCCATTCAGCAAATACATCTGAAGAATAGGCTACCGTTATGTATTTCCACTCCATTTGCTGTATATTGCTTGTAATAAAAGATTTCCTCTACTCTCAAAATTATTATCACAACTTTATTCAAACTATAAGGGTAATCATGTAAATATGACTAAATATTATCAATCATAATATATCCCAGTCATGCAGTAAATCATTTATTCATTCATTCATTCATTCAGAAGCTATTGATTCAATAGCGGTCCTAAGACTTATTCAATTGAAGCAGAGTAGAGAATACTTCATGATAAATAATAAGACGAAATTGTCACAACCACATTTATTAAAAATTATTGAGAAACTAGTTTCGGTTTTTATACCATTATCAATCTCAATCAAACTCTAAAATAGTTTGATTGAGATTGATAATAGTATAAAAACCGAAACTAGTTTCTCAATATTTTTTAATAGATGTGGTTGTGACAATTTCGTTTCATTATTCATTATGGATACCTTCCACAATATCACCTTCGCCACTACAAAGAAAGTTGAAGAATACTTTATCCTCACAATGGTGAATAGGGTAATGGTAGGAATTTAGGACCAAACTATTTAAGAAACAGACCAACTATCTTTTCATCTGTACATTCAAGAAACAGAAGTTTTCATATTTTTAGTCTTCAAATACCTCAGAACAGGGCAGTTTTGTTCAATAAGTCGTTCGGTTGTGGCTTCACAGCTCTGAAACGCATTACACCCCTATACATCACTCCTTTAAATCCCAATTATAAGATAGTGGTCTTGCTGGGGAATGACATTTAATGCAGTTTAGACTTTTCTGATGATGCATTTATTTTTGAGCTAAGTGTTGTGTTGTTTCTCTTGAATTTTCACTTGTTCACTCTATTTTATTATCTTTACACCCTTTTATACCTTTCATTATCTTCATTTCACTATATTTCCTCTCATATTTATATATGAGTTATCATATAACCCATTTATCATGAAACAGATGCTATTATGTACCGTATAACTTTTTACATTTACAACAAAAAGTTAATCGCAAGTTAGTTCGAAGTTACTGACAATTGAACAAACTGACAAATTTACTTAAACAGAATTTATTAATTTCGAATTCCTTTAATTGCTATTAGTTTATACTGAAGTCTTCCGCAATGGCGGATATTGACGACAGTATTTAATAGCTGATGGAAATCGATGAATGCTACTGTACAAAAATATTAGTCACCACCGGGAATCGAACCACGGACCTCCCAATTGCCGGTCGGGCGCCTTAACCACTAGACTAGTGGTTCCGTGGTTCGATTCCCGTTGGTGAACAATATTTTTGTACAGTAGCATTCATCGATTTCCATCAGCTATTAAATACTGTTGTCAATATCCGCCATTGCGGAAGTCTTCAGTATAAACTAATAGCAATTAAAGGAATTCGAAATTAATAAATTCTGAAAAAGTTAATATTAACAACGCAGATTGTTATGGAACAAGGAATCCTAAAGTTTAATTCAGCAAGACAAGCTACTATCCATGCCTACAGATCAACAGTGTTTAAGGTTAGAAAAAACATTTACACATTCAATTCAACAAAAACTGTCTCAAACTCAAAATTACACCAATCTATGCTAAATTCAAATCTAACAACAAATCAAAACCAGCTCAAATAGCCATAACTATAGCAGAAACCACTTTCATCAAAAAGAGCATCAAACTTTTACATAAACAGAAAGACACACACAATTTGAAACTCCTCAGACTACATCTATCACACAAAATTGAAAATTAAAAACTGACTGTTGTTAAATTTACAACAAAAAGTTATTAATAACAACGCAGATCGTTATGGAACATGAAATTCAAGAACTTTTTAAATAATTCTGTTGTAATATAAACTTAAAAAAACACTTTTAATGGAAATTAACTCACGTTATGGCGTGACGTCCGTTTCGCTCTGTTGTCTAGAGCATCGTCAGACGACCCACAGTACACTGACTTAAGGTATGAGTTTGTCACTAATTTCCATTTAAAAGTGTTTTTTAAGTTTATATTACATATTAGTGGAAACAAGATGGATCTTCAACATCATAATTCTGTTGTACTAACTTTTTGTTATTGCAATAGGTATCAACCTGGCAACAATTGTCAATAAGCAATCTATCTGTCTATCAATCGTTTACACATCATAATAGTAAAAAAGCTACCTCGCAGACACCTTTATAGCCTCTGTGACTTTAAGGTGTTTCTACTATTGTTTAGTTTGGGAAGAAATCAGATATCTTTATTTAAGAAAAACAAAAACCTATTTATTATTACTTGGAAATTAGGTCCTACTTGGGCTGAAAAACCTTTCTGTGACAAAATCTCTCTCCCAGAAAATTGTATTGATTTCCAATGTATTGCTGCGGAAACTAACAATGATTTACGAAAACTATAATTGAATGAATTTTCCAAGAGCTATGGCTATGATTTGTTATATTCTTTGTACTGTACCCTTATTGTTGCTCCGTTGTTATTTTGTTGTGCTCTTATATGTTCAAATTTTTTGTTCTCCTGTTGAAGTTGTTTTCTTCCAAGTAGTTTCTCCTCGATCAACAAGGATCCAAGTGATGAATTATTTTAAATTGAGTGCAATATTTGATTATAGTTTGGCAACAGTCAACGTTTTTAGTTAATGACATGCAAAAAAACTTAACTGGAGCTAAACGATTGAATTGACAATCATTTTATACCCAATGAATCGTAAATTAACTAAAAACAAGAACAAATACCTAAAACTGTAGGTCCAACTCATAAATCACCATCATCCAACTCATTACTCACGCACAGGTCTCAGACCTATGTGGGCTTCATCCTCAAAAAAAATCCGTATTTAATTTGCTAACTAGATGACAAGAGCAATTGTTAAAATACGTATTCATCAAATAAATAATGGAACAAGTTGAAATAGTAATATTGGTCATAGACGTTAGACTTTGTATGCATTGTTACTTTCTCTCCATAAATCGATAAATAAATAAATAATAGATCTGATAAATCGTTTGTGATTGAATTCAATTATTTTCTTTCAGTGAGTATAATATAATATAAATATTAAGGTGTGCAAGTAAAATAAACTACTTGTGGCAAAAATAGATTAAATAAAAACAATACAATAGCTTCATTTCAATAAAATTGAAGTAGAATAAATCTAGTTAGGAGCTTTATAGTTCTACACTCAACTTCAAAATAGCTTGAACGTGTTCTTAAAGCAACCACCGCTGCTACTGATGGTTGGTTTCACTACTCAACTCGATTGTCTCCCTAAAGCTGTTGTTCTAGGACAAGAAGGATCAAAGTGAGGAAAGTTAAAGTTGTAAAACTGAAGAGGCAATGAGAGAGACGAGGTAATAAATTCAATTGGAACGTCTCTATTAGCGTCACCAGGGAATTATTGGGCGAAGCGCTTTGAAATCGACCTGTTTGTCGTCTATCGCTTGCGAAAGTGAACTTGCACAGACCTTTCTTCAGTAGCCTGAAAAGCACCCTGCCAAACATGAACATTTCCCACCCCTGAAACATTTATCTTCGTTGTAAAAGCTTAGTGAAGTTTGTTTCCTCAGCTAGGAATTCAAATTGTTTTCTCACGCACACTTTGCAAGCTTTGACTAGCTTTTGCGCACTTAGCGGATTCAGCTTAATGCTTTCTATGAGCACAGGAAAAGAATTACTAGTAGGCTTCTTATATAAATGAAGTTTTCATACTTCTATAATCTGAGCTAAAAGCATTTATGGTTCGGTTATGTTTCTTGACTTACCAATAATAAATAAATAAATCTTCTGTGATGTTTTCCATGACGAAATACTTGATGAACAATCTAATATTAAAACTGACACTGTATTTTACTTTTATATATTGTTTTACTCACTTACATGCTAGAGGGATGCATTTCACTTCTGAAAAGAAAAGAAGCTTCATCAGCCTGCCGCCAGGGATCATGCTTTGTTGAGGTTAGGATGAGCGGCCATTATGTAGTTAAAAATTGAGTTTGATTTGAATTGTGTTTGGTCATTGAGTAAGTTGGTTCTATCTTGTTTATGGTGTTTGAATATTTCATATTGCTCCAGTGTATTTAGTTCGTGGCTTTTTTGGAATGTGTGTAGAATTTCTAAGTCAGTTTGGATGTTATTGTGTGAGCGTCAAGTGTTAATTAAGTGATCCACAAATGTTGAGCCAGAGTTGGAATGTAGTGCTTTGATGTGTTCTTTGTATCTTGAGTTGAATGATCTGCCTGTTTGTTCTATGTAGTACTTGGGGCATGTGTTGCATTCGAGCTTATATATTCCTGGTATCTACATAATGGCCGCTCATCCTAAGCTCAACAAAGCATTTGAGCTTATATATTCCTGTCAACTACATAATGGCCGCTCATCCAAACTTCAACAAAGCATGGCAGGCTGACAAAGCTTCTTTTCAGATGTGAAATGCATCCTTCCAGCATCTCCAATATAAGTTAGTAAAACAATATATAAAAGTGAAATACATTGTAAGTTTTAATATTAGATTGTGAATAAATCTTATCTGTTACGCCACTACCAAAATCATTATTGTATTTTATTATGATATAACTATTACTACCAAAATCATTATTGTATTTTATTATGATATAACTATTACTACCAAAATCATTATTGTATTTTATTATGATATAACTATTTATCTTGTATTCATCAAGCAACATTAATTTCTAATCACCTGTGAAAAAGTCAAATTGAAAGTCAATTGAAACCTTTCGGATATCTTTATTTAGGTGACACAGAATAAGCACAGATTCATAGAAGCCTCCTCTAGATTATTTATCTACTCATAAATAGTCTTGAAAAGGTGAAAATTATGTGTGGTCAAGAAGATGAATGTAAGATAAATACTACATAAATCATTGAAAATTTGAACAACTAATAGAATTTCTCAAAGAAAAATCACTTATATATTTTATATTAAGTATATATTATCTGTAATCTATGTATTCTCCATATCTGCTTATTCCTTATCTACTTATTACAATTCAGACACTTCTCACTATTGTGCGTATCAGCTGAAGAATATGAAGAAAATAATAAAAGAACAAGTAGAAGTGGAACTAAAACAAGGAGAAGGATTAGGAGGAGGAGGAGGAGGAGGAGGAGGAGGAGGAGGAGGAGGAGGAGGAGGAGGAGAAGGAGAAGAGTGTACTTTAGTTACTATCGCCGACGAAAAATTGTTTTCTTGGAGCTTTTCCAACTTTCCAATATTGCAAGCAGATGCCAGCAGAAGTAGGCAGGATCTTCTTTTTCATTTCGTTCCGTACTTCATTCCTATTCAACAACGCAGACGCAGTTTTACGATCTGTTTCATGTGCGTTCCTTAAAGCCATTCAAATGACGGATTCGAAAGTCGGTGAATCCTACTACGGAGAAGAGTATCGATGGCTTTTCTCACAATATAAAGTTACTTGTTGATCATAACATGGAGTCTGTCGGCAGTAAATGAGAGGATTGTATGGGGGGGGGGGCTTTCGTTGAAGGAAATATATCAGTCAGGTATCAAGAATTCTACGTATCGATGACATATTAAATAAGCTGGGAAAGAACAGTGAATCGGAGTTAAAATTAATTTGAAATCGATTTCTAAGCTTGACAGGTGCTGACACATTTTCCAAGTTGAATTGGTTTTTATCTGATCCTGGTTTAGAGCTGGTGGGCTCCTTCGACCTAAAATTATGTAACATCGTTCTAAACCGGGGGTCTCCAAATTTTGCAGCCTTTAAGCCAAAATAATTTTTTTTATTGCTGATGATGCCCACATGAGTCCAAGACTTGTGCGTGTGGTGAATGATTATTATTAGGTGATTTTTCATTATTAGGTGATTCAAATAGGGAAACAGGGAAGTGATAGCCGTGAGGAGCCGTAGCAGGTATCTGATCAATCAGATAGAGATAAGCTGCGTTCTCGTTGGTCCTGTTTGTAACGGTGACCGCTTAGATTGGCCAGCAAAAAAGACACGTTCTCTGCTGTAAAATCACTTCCCAGTGGTTCGGAACCCACCTAAAACTGTAGTTTCAACTCATCGATCATCATCATCCAACTCATTACCCACGTACAGGTCTCAGACCTGTGGGCTTCATCCTCCAAAAAAAAACAAAAACAAATGCACCTGCTAAATCTGTTAGTAAAATGACGTATCGATAAAGTAACTTAGTAGAATTATTAGTAGAAAATAATATTAAGTGGCAAACCCCTATGACGAGCTATCGCGGGCCGTATCTTGGAGACCCCTGTTCTAAACCATTCAGCAAATCATATCATTAAAAAAATCTTTAAATACCAATAATAGTACTTCAGCCTGAAAAAATTGACTTCTATTAAAAAAAATCAGTTGTTTACACTTTAATTTTGCATAATAGTCTCTCAATTTTTCGAAAAAATGTCAATTATTTTTGGCATATTTTCGGGGAGGAAAATAAAATCCTTCTTCAGCGCAAGATGCGAAAATAAAATCCTTCTTCACTGAACAAGATGCTGAAAACCAAGATTTTTGGTCGCATAGTTCTTGAGAAACGGTAATGAATGAGTGATTAAGCAGTGGCGTACTGACATAGTTGGGGCCTGTGGCGGCTATAGATGAGGGGGCCCAATATATATATATAGTAGCGTAGCGAAAATCTTTTCATGGGAGGGGGGGTTATCGGAGACTTGGGCCCCCCAGGACAAGAGGGGTCTGGGGGCCTCCCCCGGGGAAATTTTGATAAATAGTCCCTCTAAAATCGTATTCCAAGAGATTCTAGACTCATGTCTAGAAAAGCTTAAATCCATTTATTTTAGTGCACATCATGGGAAAATTTTGGAATTTTTTATGTTGAGAGCTTGATTTGAGGCTTAAAAACAGTAATTTTATACGAGTATTTATTAAAATGAATTTTATAAATTGGGCAAAGTGAAAGCTTAAATTCAATAAATCATTGCTTTTATGAACCGTTTGCCTTAGAACTTGAATCCACTTTTCGTACATTGTTAGTTCATTAATTAGCTCTGAACAAATTTTAAAGTATAAAATTTAAAAGAAATACTACTCTTATAAAGCCAATTTAACAAGAAATAGTGGTTTAATATTTTTATTACAGTCAGGGCCACCCAGAGACATTTTAGTGGCCCGGGGCAGAGTTGTGACTGGAGGTCACCTCTTACACCTTCACCCTAAACACCAAATGACTCGATTTCCCAACTAGCAGCGGTTAAGTCTCCCAGCTTTGCCTAGTTACCTACTGTACTAAAAAGAATCTGTGTAACTAATTTGAATATTTTTTTTTAAATTTAAAGATGACATTTGAGTGTAGGCGAAATGAAAACAATTCCATGAAAAAGCTCTGGAAGCTAGGGAAAAGGGCGATGAGTGGCACCAGAGATAGCAATAAACTTCTCTTCTATTTTTGAGTAATCTCTTAAATTTGCATCGAACTATTCACTAATACTGGAATTTATAAATGTGCAAAAACATAAAAATTATTATGACTTTCAATGGAACTTGATTCAACTAATTAATAACACATCCAATTCCAAACATATGGATGGTGATGGAACCCCAAAACATTGGGGATTCTGAGGGTTCTCCACAGGAGAAAAAACTGTTTCCCAGGTCTTGAAAGTGCAACTCTAAGCTTTTCTGTTGGTTATCAACCTCTTTCCTCATATTATTTTTTGTTAATTGATTCATGGCGTGAAGCATTTCACGATCACAATAAACTCTATGGTGTATCAGAACTGAACAGTAACAGAGATGAGGATTTGAAGCCCGTCTCCAAAAATATTAGGAGACCTTTTCTCTATTCAAGCCTACTGTGTCAATTTTATTCAAGTGATCTGGGGCACCTTCAAACCCTTGTTTGGGGCTCCGAAAATACTAGGACACACCAGCATCATGGGACCTTTGATGGCCCAAAGCCGAGGCAATTAGGGGACCCTTGTTTATAAACGTTGAAATTTGAAATATTCTAGTTGAATCTATTACTGCATGCAATCATGCACTGTCATATGACTATGCTGGCAATAAAAACGGGCCCGAAGGGCCCACGGCGCAGGGGGCCTCTAGGGTCTGTTAGACTTCTAAGAGGCCTCTAGAGGCCTAAACTAGAGAAAAAAGGGACCCTGGAGGCCCCCACTTGGACAATTTGGGGCCCCTTATTTCAATTTTGTTTCGTCACTTGCTTACATTTGTAAAATAATTAAGCCCCTTGACGTTGAGGCCCAAGAAAAATTGCCTTGCTCACCCCATCTCCTCTGTATCCTTAATTAATTTTTTTTAGTTAATCAAAGTATTAAAATTATAGTATTCTTCTTGCTGATAAGCTATTGTCATTTTATTTTTTAAATACTTTTGTATTTTTTGGGGGCCTATGCTGGTGCGGGGCCTGGGGCGGACCCCCCCCCCCCCCCCCCCGTCGGTACACCACTGTGAGTAAGTTGTATTTTGATTTTGCATAAACTAATAGACAAATAATCAATAGATTGACCAAGAACAATAAAAAAATAGATTGATGTTATACTTATGATGAATAAACTTTGTTTCAAATCAGAAATGAAGTAATCGAAAATCAACATTCATGAAATCCGATTAACTAGGACAAAAAACTGCTGAAACTATAAAATCATAAGCTTTAATCATTAATTAAAGGTGCGCCCAGACAACGAAGGAAACCCAGGCGTGTGACTTATCATTGAGCTTAAGGTGAAGGTACTTGTACTTGTACGATTTGCTGATTCTGTGTTACACAGGGTTTTGTTACAGAGTTACGATGCTTCTTAAGGGCTGCAACAATATTATATTGCATTTGTTTATTAATAATTATGAACTACATTATTCCATGAGCTAAATTCCCTTTTTCATGTTTCTCTCGCCTTTTGAGCCAAGTATTTGTTGCCATTGTGCTTAGTAACAAGACAAACTGTTTACAGAGATGAATTGCTATGGTTATTGATAGGTATGCTGTAGATGTGCCGTGGAAAAGCGGTAGAGTGCTCGAGACAAGTAAGAACAGAACAGACTCATTTTCTACGTGCCTCAAGCTTTGCCGAGCGGATTCTGATAGATGTCTTAATTAAATTTCGTCCTTAGAACACAGCATGGTCCCGAATTCCATGCTACAAAGCACCTTCGCCCTTCGCCTCTTTTACGCAGACTGGCCAAATCACACAGCCAATGCTATCTTCAAGTAGGGATGTTCTTTGAAGTTGTGTATCCACACGACATGGTTAGTTTGATACAACTCTAGTACAACTGTATCATCTACCTTCTATCCTGCTGCACTATTGCCTATTCTATACATTTATTTCGTACACGAATATTATTTGCTGATACTTTATCGTTTCATGAAATTTTATTTATTTATTCCTTATTACAATACATAATTCAATAAAATATAAAAAAGTTGCACTGTAAAAAGCATTTGGAAAATACAATACAGAAAATAATTGGGAACTGCCTCCCCAAAAGAGCAAGCTCGAACTTCAGGAAGGAGCCCGCGACAATTCGGCGAGCTGCAGAAAACTATACAGAAAATAATAATATAAACTTAATAAAACAACTTTTGAATGGAAATTAACTCACGTTATGGCGTGACGGCCGTTTCGCTCTGTTGTCTAGAGCATCGTCAGACGACCCACAGTACACACTGTGTACTGACACTGTGGTCGTCTGACGATGCTCTAGACAACAGAGCGAAACGGCCGTCACGCCATAACGTGAGTTAATTTCCATTCAAAAGTTGTTTTATTAAGTTTATATTACATATTAGTGGAAACAAGATGGATCTTCAACATCAGAAAATAATAACTATAACATTTTAATAAACATACTCTGACGACCATGTTGTTCTTTATTGTGGCACAGGGATTTTTGTATAGACCGTGTGTACCACATATAGGTTCACAGCAAATAGCAATGCTTCTAGTGCTGTGGTCCTATCTCATGCACTGCAATTAATGGATAGTGCATTTTTATGGATCTACTGTACGAACTGGTCCCTGAGTAAAGCAGTATAGCCCTGCGTTAAATTTTTTTCCGAAAATATTTTATTCTGAAAATTATTATAAGATGAACAAGCTAAAGCCGCGTCTCCACCAACCGAACATGTCTGCCGAACATTGTTGGCGAATACAAAAAACGGGCAAACATTAAACATATGGGTCACCGAACATGTTCGTGAGTTCAATTGAAATGTTCGGTCTGTGAGCGAACAGTGACGACCAACAACAGGTTCCCGCCACTATTCCCACCACACCGATCATAATGTTCGAGAAGGCGTCCTCACCAAACGAACTCCAAAACATGTTCGCCGAGCATGTTCGGTTGGTGGAGACGCGGCTTTAGAAAGAACATTCATTTATTCCTTACAATGTGGCATATAATTTATGGTTTTTTCTCCATTCTCATGGAGTAAGTTTTTGAATTTTTGATACACTGTTTATAACAATAGTACATGAATATGTATTTTTGGTTGTGCTCCAATATGGTATTTTTTCTACACAGACCATGTGAACCAACTTTATGCATACGTTTTATTTGTATAAAACATTCCAACCAATCTTATCTATAGACTACATTTCTCCCAGAGCTCTTTCCTGGAGAGAAACATGAAAAAAATACTGTGGTCCACTGTTGAAGTACCACCACAATTTATAGCTGGTTGTTAACGTGTTGAATAGAAGATTTTACTATGTGTATATCCAAATACTATCCAATATCCAAAAGTTTAATATCATTCCAAAATCATTAGAGAAAAAATATCATTTCAGTATCATTGGACAAAAATTATTTTATAAAATTAAATAAAGTACATTCAAATAAAATACTATCCAATCGCACGGCCATAACCTCACTGTACCAGAAAAATCAATTTATTAATGGTATTAGCCTACATCTCAAGTAAATAAAAATAACGAATAAAACTTGATGTTGATGTAATAAAGAGTTAATAAAATAAAATAAAATAGAGTTCATGGAAAGGCGATGGATTTTCAATTCGATTCATTAGTTTGAAAAATACAAAAATGCATGGTTCAAAACAATATAGTATTATGTACAAAACACAACACACGCTGGTTATAAAAACTTAATGTTTCTTCTTTTAACTATTTATAGTATTTTTTAAGTATTTGGATGTCTTATCTTCGTAATTAATTTATCCACAAAATACAAACATGTAAAGTATCTGCTAGGCCTTTTACAGCAGGTGTGTGATCATAACACAATACAAATTTGAAAGCAAAGTAATAGCTTTATAAGAATTAATTGAATATTGAAAAAAAAACTTTTTAGGAGTACAAAATGTACGACTCATGTACCTAGTAAGGAAGATGGCAAGACATATTTTGTGGTAATATCAATTATTTCCAATTTCCTTTTAAGAAGTGTTCAACAGAAAACAAAATTTGAAACTCTCAAAAGTGCATACTCCTAATAAAACATATTATAGGATCTTCCTCAACATTTGTATAAGCTAGCTCATATTAATAGTGATCCTAATATTGCATTTATTTAGATTATATTACTTATAAGATTTTAAGGTGCAGTGTTCAATGAAACTCATGTCCCTAACTTCGCATCACATATTGTGTGAATTCTATACTAGTTTGGCTTGTTTTGGAAGCTGTTTGAATTCATTGTGGAATAATGATAATAGCATAAAAAAATTTAATTGTATGATATAAAACTAGTCTTATACAGAACTAAAATATCATTCCGCTTTATTTATAAAAAACCAAAGCTCATACTTGTTTTTCTAGTCGGATGATGCCCACATTACTCTTGAGACTTGTGCGTGGGTAATGAGGTCAATGGGTGAATGATGAGAAGCAACCATGACTGAATGAGACTCCAACTCAAGACTGCAGTAATACAAAGTCAACCAGAGTCTTATCTAATCACAGATAGCACTCCAACCAGATGCGCCCCCGAGCCGCTTTCAATACTGAGTCAAACAGCACTATATTTAATCTATGTGATGTTTAATAACATTGTTTTTGATAGAATGCAAGAAAAATTGTAAATCTACATGAGTTAACTTCAGTAATATAATCTAATTTATTGCAGCAATATAATAATTTGGCAGCTATTGGTGGGGGAGCCCTTACGGGTAGTACCGCATCGCCGTTCAAGCCATATGATGTTGGTTTACGACTTAACTTTATAAAAATTTCTCAATAACTTCATCGTGAATTGCGGTTATATTCTGGATTATGCGGCTGGTTTCTTGCCAGCTACAAAATGATTGGATAATAAACTGACAGAGACGCTCATAGCTGCCATGCCACAAAAGCTAATAGAGCTTTATTGTCTGTCAGGTCGTAAACAATCAATCTAATAGGTGAAAAACATTGCTTCAGTCGCATTTAGGATACTTTTGAAGCTTTCTGAAAATACACTCCACCTTCGCATTGTCATACATTCATATTACATAAGGCATTTGAGTTGTAGCTTAAAATCAAATGCATGGCGAATTCGATGACAATAAATTCTTACTATGTTGCTTGAAATTATATATATTGTTGCATTTCATTTTTATTACCTATATAAACAATTTTTCATAACTTTTTTTAGTATCGTAATTTTACTGAGAGTAGCGTAAGCTTATTATATTAATTTATTATTTTGCTCTATGCAATATTATTGCTTTTATTATTTTGTTAAGTACCTATATTTTATCACTTGCTTACTCTTATTTTTATACTTACAATCATTCTTATAATCATGTCTTATTTTCATTTATCCATGTGTCATGGAAGCAAAATGGATCGATGCATCTGTTGTTCCCACATGAATTTAACTTTAAATAAATAATGTGCTAGAAATTAAAAATTACCGTACTAACTTTCTGCACCAGTAGTTCATCAATAATTGAAACTAAAATTTTTGGAGTATTCTAAACCACCGGCTAAGTGATAATAAAATATAAATATATAGGATATAGAACAGTTATTGTTCTATATCCTATCATATAGAACAATTATTGTTCTATATATCCTACATATTTCTGTTTTATTATCACTTACCCGGTGGTTTAGAATACACCAAAAGTTATAGTTCAGTCATGATTTCCATAAAATTGGTCAAAACGGTGAGGTGGAACTAAGGAGCTCCTTACCAATAAAAATTAAAAGCTTGTCATTTGTGGGTGCTAAAGGACAATGTCCCCTCCCCAGCATTTAAAGGCAAGAGAGTCGTTGTTCGATTACTATGTTTTTAAGCTAATTAATAGTTTACGTCATTTATAAATTGTCTTTTTTGTCTCCTATTACTTAGTCAATTCATTTCCCTCTTTAATTCAGCATTCTCATTTATTACACAAACTTTAGTAGTAAACAGCCTAATAACTATAGTAATATCAGCTTTACAAATATTATTTTTCATGTATTTCCTATTTCAGAAAAATATTATTAATTTTAGTCTCTCGTTTCAGTAATGTGCAGGTGAATTGAACTAACAATGAAAATCAATAGGCCAACTTGGTTCTATTATTCAACTTTAGTTCATTATAGAAAATGTTAACTTTTTAAGTGAATTCAACGACTTGCAGTCGAATTTTTATTAAGGAATAAGTAGTATTTTACTTGCTCTGTAGGCCGAACGTTTTCGAGTTGTTAAAACACTCATCTTCAAGGTGGGTGCCTTGAAGATGGGTTTCAACAACTCGAAAACGTTCGGCCTACAGAGTAAGTAAAATACTACTTATTCTTAATAAAAATTTGACTGCAAGTTGTTGAATTCACTTAAAGAGTTATTATTAGGCAGTTCGTCATGGAACAAGAAATCCAGGAATAGAAAATGTACTTTTTATAACCTGATACTCGCTGAACAATAGATTGTGGCTGTAATAACCCAAACCTCTAATTTTTCTTCTTTTGATGCATACTGTTTTAATTGTGTTTAATATCAGCCGTAGCGTACAAATACGAAGCCTTCGGCTAATACGCTGATGTGGGCATTATTAGCACAAAAAAATTGATTTAAAAATGTGATTGATAATGTAAACAATAATATGTGATTGCTAAAACTTCTCGAAAATGAGTGTTTAGTTTCCAACAAAATATTGCAAGCTCTCCGTCGAACGACTTCATAGCTGATTGTGCGTGCTCTCTCACTTTACAATCTCGATACGAAGTCAAGCGCAAGAAATAATTCATTTTGAAAGTTAGTGCCACCAGTGTTCCCTTAAAGTTTAATTAGGTTCAGACTGCTATTCGTAAGCGTGAGCCTCTCAATTTCGGAAGGGAATGGGGAATGCTATCATTCCCGGATTCACGATCATCCCAACTAAAACGAACCAGGAGCTGAGAAGTTAGTTGGTGAGCGGGAGCCTACAATCACCCATCTACACCCAACTATCACCCAATGGACGCCCGATGGGACGCCTTCAAACAGCTTGGTTTGAAGGAGTGAGGATTCAAACCAGGAAGACTTTGATAAAGATATGGATTAAGATTGTCACTGGGAAGGGGATTTGTTGAGAACAGAATTAGTAAAGAAATATTCGGCAAACGCAACTTCGGCGCTTTGAAGCTCTGTGATAAGTTAATAATTCAAAGAAGCCAACTAACTCTATCAATATTTTAGAGATGGAACTCGATCTGAATAATATTATCTTTGAAAACTGGATTCGACAGGACCCCTAAAGTTCTTTCAAAGGGAATGTTTTCAATTTGTTTGAAAAATTTCTTCTGTATTCTTTGTTCATGATAATGTGGTTATTTTTTTCAAAACGGTATCTCTTTCCTTTCAAATATACGAAACAATAATTGAGAATTTTCAGATTTATGACTGAAATTGGTAACAGTATTATGATATCAGATTTGAGCTAGAGAATAAAATAGGATTCAATATCATTGACTAATGGTAAGGATAATGTCAAACTATATAGGCACCATAGTTCTCAATAAGTAGTCCTAAAAATGATGAACATCGTCGTCTTCTATATCATTTTCGTACTAATTTCCCTTTTTTAAAAGAGATAGGGAAAGAGATTTCCCTTTTTTCAATTCTGGTAGGTTTATGAATAACTAATGAAATTTGCATGGAGCTATGATTAATAATCATGCTACTTTACACAGTAGTATGCAAAAATGTATTCTTATATTTTCAATATAGGCTACTGAGTTCATACACGTATTGATGAAGACACAGAAAAATTATAGAAGCTACATCACCAGGAAAAATGAATGTGTGCTCAGCAAAATTCCAAATAATAAAAATACCTACCTTCAAACTCTAGCCTACGTATTTGAAGAGGTGCCGTTGTTTATGCCAGATTTTTTGTATGTTTGTAAACAAAAATCTTTTTTGAAAAAACTTCCATCGACTGTCAAACATGGCGTACCGCTGAGCGAACTGTTGCTTTTAAATAAACAATGCATTACTTGTTTCGCAATTTCAGAAAGTAGTATAGTTGTGTGTTACATACAGTTTATTTTGGATCTCAAACACAAAAAATCCATTTTTGTTTTAAAATAATGTCAACCTTTTGGCTACTTTACTTTTTTTCTAAAACACTGTGACTGATATTTTTTTAAATTATACAATTACTGTATATTTTTTGTCAATTACTTCTTAACTTGATTTCCAATCAATCTGTAATAACATGCTAATTGAAACCATAGCATTTTCAGAATATATTATTATTATTATTATTAAGGAATACAATAAAGTTTTTCACATGATACTCGTAATTTCTTAATTCTTCTAATAACTATTAGAACAAGGTAGTTATTTTTATATAAATTGATTACCGTAATATGACAGGCCTACTCAAGAAGTTTTTTTGGAAATCAACAAATTATACTAGGCCTACTTTAGATTAGAATTTCTAGGTAGGAAGTACGCTTAATTTTTCGTTATTTAAAAAAAATACCGGATTCAATTTTGAGTTATTTGAAAAAATTTGCCGTATTCAATTTTCAGCAAAAACAATTTCTTTATAGTCACTTGAAACACTCATATACACAACAGAAATTTCCATTGATCTAAAACGGTTGAGAAAATCGTCAAGACATTTTGGTGTCACGTGTGAAATACAAATATGCACGTGTAAAATATTCACGTGAAAAGTCTTTCT
This sequence comes from Conomelus anceps, assembly GCA_948455865.1. Classification (NCBI taxonomy): domain Eukaryota; kingdom Metazoa; phylum Arthropoda; class Insecta; order Hemiptera; family Delphacidae; genus Conomelus; species Conomelus anceps. The sequence continues at coordinate 30,210,339 of OX418225.1, read as the reverse complement.
AATCTAGCTAGTGTATGGCATTTAGACACGGATCAAAGAACTTATTTCATAATTCATAAATGATCAAAACAAAAAAAAACATAATAAAATAGCAGTAACTCCATAAAAAACACTTATGTTTGATGCATAAACACTACATGATGCATGTGGCAGTACAGTCAAGAAAATAACAAACATGGTGCATATGGAAAGAAGTTCCATATACCTACAGTCGACTCTCGATAATTCGAATTTGGAGGGACCAGAGAAAAACTTTGAATTATCGAGAGTTCGTATTATCGAACGTTTGGATGGAAGAGGAGAAAAACTCTATAGAAAGCGAAATTTCTTTGATAGATTTAATGTGGAAATATTGTAAAACAATTGAATGTTTGAAAATTAAAATTATCAAGAATATTGTCGAAAGTACAGTAAAACTAAAAAACAATAATTATTATTGTCATCAAAACAATTTGTCTTTTTAGTTTAAAAGTCTGTAATTTTTCTCTGTTTTACTGCATCATTAATATAGCTTGAATACTGAACCAAGACTGAAAAGTGAACTTAATTCAGTGTAAAATGCTGCAAGTTTATGCAGGTTTGAACATGTTTGTCAACACGATACTGCTGTACAGTAGCCTAATGCATTAATATCGTACAATATCCTACACTTACCATAAGAAATATACACATATGCACTGAAATGTAACTCGTAGAACTTCGTATTATAGAGAGATTTTATGACAAACTTCGAATTATCGCGTGTTGCAGCCAGGTCAGGCTCTGTAATTTACTTCGTATTATCGAGTGTACAAAAATGCATTACTTTTGTTCGAAATATCAAGAGTCAAGAGTTTTTCAGGGGACCGGGGATGTACTTTGCATTATCAAGAGTTTCGTATTATCGAATGTTTGCATTAACGAGAGTCGACTGTATATCTAAATCAGCCAGCCATTGGAGCATCACTGAAAAGTCCTCAAATGCATTTGATGGATATGACCTGATAGGGCAGTCCTCAACAATATTGTTGGTGGTTGATGCTTTGAAGCTCCACAGCCACACTGAGATGACGGAAAAACTCTACTTTCATGGAGACTGCTTCCACATATTCCATGCACTCTACGCACCCTGTTTGTATTTCTGAATATAAATTCTGACCAATATTTGAAAATATATAAATACGATACCGTATAAAAAATATTCTTATTTAATATTTAGTCCAATATTTGAAAAAATCCACAGTGAAAATCAAAAGTTCTGTCAAACCTTTCACAAAATTAAATTAAATTATTTTAATGAGAATAAAAAATGTACAAATTTGATAAAATAGAAAGTACAAAAATTGTTAAATAATAATAAGAAACTAAAGATTGTCACCTCACCAAAACTAAACTCCAAAATTCACTAGATAGCAAAATCCCAGGTCATGATTTTGAAATTAACTATCATATTAGGTCAATAATTTATCCTTAGTTCAAGTTTCAATTTTGCACAATGAGTCTGGATAAGTATGATCATTGTGCTATAAAGAATATATTCATGGAGTAAATATTAATGAATTGGAAAAAAAATATTTTGTCACAAAAATGAAAAACCTAGACATTGCAATTATCAAATTAGAATGTGAATAGAATATTAAGCACAATAACACACATAGATCATAGTTATGCATACAAAATATTGTATGATTATAATAATTATGCTAAATTCAATCTCAGACCATTACTTCCAATTTTAATTTGGAAGAATAACTCACTGTTCAGTCTTCATGTGAAGAATCATCTAGTTTTGAATGGTGATACAATTGGACCATCTACTGGCTCTATCACGGAATTAGAAGGAACTTGGTAACCTCCCACAATAGGAACAATTGATCTCTGTACACCCAAAATTGGCTCTCCTTCAATCGCCATATCTGATGCGGTTTTCTTGGAAGGAACCGTTTCAATCATGGAACCAATAATGTCTTGATTGCTGTTACCCATGTTGTCTACTGATGCTGTTGCTTCATTAGTTCCAACTGGTATGTTGTCAGGTGTTTGTACAACATCAAGATTTGTGCTTTGCACAGCTTCTAGTTTTGTGCTGTCTGGGATTTGTTGTCCTTTTACTAAACCAGGTGCGGATTGTCCAATAACGGCTGGTCCTCTGTAGTTTCCCTTCATGATGTCCCCTACAAGGACATTCACTTGATCAGGTGATATGCCGAGAATTGGAGCTAGCATGCCAACTCCATCTGAAATCATGTAAGATAAGATTATTTTATATACATAAGTATAGAATTAATTATAGACGATGTTGGATAAAAATCATGTATACTTCGGAGTTAAAATCATACGAAAGCAGTCTTATCCAATAACATATTAGGTATGCTATCTTAGTATGGGGTAATTCATCAAAACAAAATCTTGATAGGGTGTTTAAGATACAAAAGAAAGCGGTTAGGTGTATAGAAAGAGTAAATAGATTAGATTCATGTAGGCCGTTGTTCAAGAGACTTGGTCTCCTAACTGTACCCTGCTTATATGTGTATGAAGCTACTTTATATGTAAAAACGAATGATATTAACCAAAATCTTGATGTACATGATTATAATACAAGAAGCCGAGGAGATTATCACTTGGTGAGTCACAATAGTAGCTTATTCAAACAAAAACCTAGTTATATTGGTAGGAAATTCTACAACAAGCTACCGCAGTTTTTGAAGAGTCTTGAAAATATAGAAATATTTAAAAAACAATTGAAGAAATATTTAGTTGATAAAGCTTTTTATAGTGTACAAGAGTTCCTTTCACATCAAAATTAAGAGCCTCACCTCAACTAATTGAAGTAATTATGGTATCTAGTGTATAATATTGTTGATCTGACTTGTCTTATACTCCTTAACTGGAGTCTCCAAGACGTAATCTACAAAAAAAAAAAAAAAAATTTCATAACTCTTTTGTAAATTGGAGTTTTTAGAAGAAAAGAGCTTTTCCAGATTGACATTATTAAAATAACTAACTAAAAAGATGTTATTATGTTTAAGATCCATCTTGTTTCCACTAATATATAATAAAAGCTTAAAAAACACTTCCAAGTGGAAATTATAACTCACGTTATGGCGTGACGACCGTTTCACTCTGTTGTCAAGAGCATCGTCAGACGACCCACAGTACTGTAGTATTCATATAACTTGGCAGCGTGTAGCAGATGGGAAATGCTACACCTTAACCAAGCATACTGCTTCCAAGTTATATGAAAACTACAGTTCACTCATGTACTGTGTGTAAACAGAGTGTACTGTGGGTCGTCTGACGATGCTCTTGACAACAGAGTGAAACGGCCGTCACGCCATAACGTGAGTTATAATTTCCACGTAGAAGTGTTTTTTATGTTTTTGTTAAAAAGATGTTGTGCCAGAATCTATTCTTCAGATTATGTATTTTTATTATTCTACTTTTTTTTATCCAGTTTCCATGTACTGTGAACAGAACCGTAGCTAGGACCCCGGGTTACGAAGTAAATTAGATAGATCCTTTTATCAAGTGTGTGTGACCTTTTTCTTGCTAATTTTTTTAAGTGCCCTAGGGCAGGAAGTAATTTTGGTGCCTTCATTCGAGCCCTCTGGGAGCCTCTCTTGTTCCCAACTGCCCTAGCTACGGCCCTGATTGTGGATTCACAACTGAAGATTAGGTAGAATACTCCCTTAGCAGATTTATTCATATGTATTTTAAAATAATATTTTGGATCATTTTGCATTGCGACGTACACGTCGAGTAAATTAAAAAGAGTGGAATCATCATCATTTTTATATTGATTTATTTTATTAACTATGCTGTTATCTATGCTGTACACATTTTAGAGTCAAACATGAATGTAGACCATGCAAAAATCAAAATCCAATAACCACAGTTACGGTATCTCAATGTCATTAGTTGTAACGATCTAGACCTAGAGTATGAATTCATGAAACCAACTACTGTAATCCTTTTTATATTATGCTGAATGTTTTAGTGCCGGTAGGCTACTTAAACTGCTATTAAATTATTATTTTTTTTATCAGTTACGGTATAGTGAAAAATAGGATTATATTTTCATTAAATTGAGATGCCAAATTTTCTTTGTCTGAAGTCTATCAAATGTGTGCAATTTATTATCAATAAATGCTTCTTATTTTAGGTTTTGTTAATATTCTTGAAGAAGCAAATAGTTCTCCTAATATAAATGTTATCCATAGATATATCAATAATATGCTATTAATATAGCGTATCTATAATTCTATAACTTGCATCATTAGTAGTTGAAATCATATGTTCTTCTTTAGGTTAGAAGCTTCTAAAATGTTTGTGAACTTATAATTTTAAATGTTGAGCCATGGGGAAATCCTTGTTAAAGTTTTAAAATTGGAAGCATTTGAGATGTAATTTCTTTTAAATAAACTTTTGAAATAGCTAGTTTCCATCTAATTGAATGTAAGTACCGTACTCTGATTTTCTTTTGTCACTTACAAGCTCTGAGTCGTTGTTGCATCAAAGTTGGGTTTTTCATTGGCATGCCCAGAACTCCCAAGCATGGCGATCTCCTAAATCTAGTGAATATTTTTGGCACAAGATTCGAGCTTTCTCTTCCTGCTCTCTTCAGCACATAGCCGAATGATTCTACTGGATTCTCTGAAAATGTAACAAAATCGGATTCCAGCCTGTCATTTATTCATCAAATTATTTTTAAAAACTTGAAATGTTTATGCTTATTCGAATATAAGTGTATTGCATTGTAGCATTGAAATCTGAAGAGTAGCCTACCCGTATTTAAACTGTCGCCCAATCAAATTCTTTCACTACGTCTACCGTAATTAATTGGTTCAATGTCATCTAATTATTATTTTATTGTGATCAATGTTCGATGTCTCAATAACTTGCGGGCCATTTGTTTCTGAGTTATCAATTGAAACACTTTCCTTCATAAGCATTAGAAAAGTTTGTTCCTGTCATGGTTTTTATGATATTTTAGAATTTAAATTTTATTTCTATTGAATATTTACTCTAATGAAACTGAAACAGTAGCAAAAATAAAATTTGTGAAAAAAAGAAAGGAACTTTACAAAAATCATGCTAATATTAAAATAATTCTAAAAAAACTATTAGGCTTAGAGGCGATTGTATTAAAATTCATTATTGATACCAAAGTGATCAGAAAGCATTTTCCAGCTTCAGTGATTGATACCGTACTCTGGTCTGTTATGAACTTGAATTGAAAAAAATATATATTTTATCACTGTGCTATATGAAAAATTGAAGAATAATAGAGAATCATTTCAATAGAGAAATAGAACAATAATCTATATATATAAAAATGAATGTCTGTCTATGTATGTATGTATGTATGTATGTTCCCTATAGACTTCAAAACCACTTGACAGATTGGCATGAAACTTTGGGAATATGTTGTGTGAATATTGAGGATGGCTTCTGACCATAAATTTTAATAGAAGAGCTAATAATTACTATTAATTAATCCATTTTATAGACCTAACCTACTGAACTTGCCGGCCAAACAGCTTAAAGGAACAGCTGATAGAAGTCAACAGTTTTTAATCATATGGCAGGCCCCTTAGCGGTGTTATTTACACTGTCTTTGAACAGCAAAAGACTTTGCACTTTGCATGTAGGCTACCGTGCAGTCGGAGCCTTGTAATATGTAGGAAACATACGTCTGGGTATGATGAAATGTAATTATGCCAGGTTGATGACATCTGTTAACCAATGAAGTGCTAGCTAGAAATTTGAAATGCAGCCTCAGCGGGAGGTGGAGAATAATAAAATCAAAAACCTAGCTTCTACCCTTATAGTCGTAGGAGGTTTAAATTTGAAATGTTTCTTCATTCAGAGGTGTTGATTAAGAAAACAACGAAGCCTCTATGATCAGCTGGAAGAGCCCTAGGACTAACTTCTTTCCTAATTTGAAATGTAACCTCAGTGGGAGGTGGCGAATAATAAAATCAAGGAGAATTTTTATGAGAATGCAGCAACGCGCGTCGAGCCAGCTAGTATCTGTATAATTTTGAGTATTTAAACAGTAAAATAATTAGACAAACTCCACACTGTTTTCATAAATAAGTCAAAACTGCTTAGCTTTTATTTTATTTTATTTTTTTTTTTTTAATAAGAGACTATATATGCTATTATCATAAAAACATGGAAATATTTCTATTGATACACTGTTTCATCGCAGAATAATAATAGAAACTATGCTCAAATCTGAATAATAGATAAATATCGAATGTCAAAACCAATAAAAGTAATTAAATAAGCAATAATAAATTGAAGTTTTTGTTTTCGCACTTATTAATACCAAATTAGTGATGCAGGTAAAGTTGAGACGAACAAGTCTCCTCTAGCATTTGGCTTATTGCAATGTAGGCTAATAGTTGAAATAAGGACTAAATATTGTTTTTATGATAACTATTTTTCTCCTTTTAATATAAATGTGAAAGGATTTCAAGCATCTTCTGGGCTAATATCAATAGATGAGAATTCAGCATTCAGTTGGATTCAGGAGTAGAATAGCAGAATAGCCTAACTATGAAATTAACTTTTCATGGTAAATTCAACGACTTGCAATCAATTTTTTGAGTCAACGAATTTACAGTAAAAAGTTAATATTAACAACGCAGATCGTTATGGATCAAGAAATCCAAGAACTATTAAACGTTTTAGATCTGGAGTCCTATATAATCCTCTCATCGCTATCTACTCTGCTTATCATCTATTATTTGATATTTGATTGAGAACATAATTGAACAGCTGGCTAAGATAATGTAGTAGGTAAAATATAGTGTCAAGTAATGGTGTTATTCAAAGACAATATCATGATAATATAAGAAAATATAAAAACTTTTCAGCTATTCAAATATGTAGGCCTATTACCTACCTGTTTCAATACGGCATCGGCATTCATCCCCTTCAATTTGCACTATTCCGTTGTTAGCTCTGCATATTCTTTTACACTTGGTGGTTATTTCATCCAGGTCAGAATATCGACTCCCAATATCAAATAGAGGTGAGGGTTTTGAGATGACTTGACCTGGAAATGCAGAATGTCCAAGTTGAATACATCGAACTTGCACTTTTTATGTATTCTAAAATAAACACATAATTTATGCTTATGAATAATTATAATTTCAATTAGAATTAAAATGTTGAATTTTTAGCTCATTTTAATAATTTATTTCATTACTAATTAAAATTCCTGTAGACACAGTCAGTGGCGTAGCCAGGATTAGATTTCGGGGGGGGGGGGGGGCTCACCAAGGGGGGGTGTCTGGGGAGTAGGAAAGTCCGGATTTTTTTAAATTTAGTGGTGTAAAAAGCTAATCTAGACAACTTGTTGGGCTCTAAAGTTCAAAAGAAATTTTTGAAAAATTACTACCCAAGAACCTAGGTGGCCAGGTTTGATATACTAATATCTGTGACTATTTTGAGTCGAAACCCTTAAATTGGAACTAACCATATTTAACTTATGTACTGAATCTCAAAATTAATACAATGATAATAAATTGCATTTCAAGTTTATAATAATACAACTCAAATATACATGAATAAAGCATACCTTTTTATAAGTTTCATGTAATTTATGTATAAAGCATAAAGCGCACCCAACCCAAAGATCATGAAATCGGAATTTTTTTATCGTAGCACACTGATTGCGTAGAACTTGCGTTTATTTGTGTGTTTTCATTTATAAAATCCCGATTTCATGAACTTTGGGTGCGTTTAGGCTAGTGGGTTATACTGAATTTTAACTTCAAAACTAAATTTTCTACAAGATGAGATTATTCAAAAAGGTGATTTATCAATAATTAACAAAGTTAATTCACTTCAAACTTGAAAAATTGCGTTTTATTTAATGTAATATTTCAGTAATTATGGTAGTCACAATTTCTAACATGTTTTATTCGATTTAAATCAAAATTATCCATTTGAACACCTGAATAAAGAGTCTACAAGTTTCTATATGAGTAAATATTGAGAAAATATTTGAAAAATACATTAATCTGTCTATAACTGTAGCTATATATTCTAAGGCACTATAAAGACGGGGTATGCTCACCCTCCATCTTGGTTCGTGGCATTAGGAGCCAAATTCGAATTCATATGTAACTCTGCACTCAAACATTTGATGATTGCAAGGCAATTTACGTAAATCTATACATATATATGGTGAGAATATTCTGATACCTGAACTATTTTTTTAGACTAGGTACTGTACCATATACAATATTGGCGTACGTTGAAGATAAAGCTATTTGTGTTTGATCAATTTGCTTGTTGAAAATATGCTAGGCTACATCTTGAATCTGTCACGTATTATTGCAACCCATTTAATTATTGAAATAATTGGATCTCATGAAATTAATATCAGTAGGCCTATCATTAATAGCTGAATTTGGTCAATTAAGTTACATCAACAATGACCTATCCAACGAGTATATAAAAGACAATAATATAATATTATGATTACATAGCATAGTTTGTTAGTTTTTGTTCATGTGTAGACCAGCGGTTCCCAACCTTTTTTCTTCTGCATACCCCTACTTAAACCAATTTTACAGACATAGTACCCTCAAACTACTAACTCCTGAACGATATTTAAGGAGATAAAATAGTAACTTTTTAAGTGAATTCAACGACTTGCAGTCAAACTTTTTATTAAGAATAGAATCGGTAGAATTTACTTACTCTGTAGGCCAAACGTTTTCAAATCTTGGAGATCCATTTTCAGAGGCCAAAAATGGATTTTGAAAAAGACCAAAAATGCATTTTCAGAGGCAAAAAATTGCCTCTGAAAATGGATCTCCAAGATTCGAAAACGTTCGGCCTACAGAATAAGTAAATTCTACCTATTCTTAATGAAAATTTTGACTACAAGTCGTTGAATTCACTTAAAAAGTTAATAATAACAACGCAGTTTGTCATGGAACAAGAAATCCAGGAGATAAAATAGTATTTTAATTTAATAATTTTTTTTAATTCCTCAAAGTGCTCAAAGGTCGGGCGCCTTAAACACTAGACTACAGTGACCTGTGTCTGTATAGCATCACTCTTCAAATGTTTTAAAGAACTTTTAAGGAAATTGTTATCAAATCTTTGATAGTGTAATCTATGGACACTTATGCTCTGAAAAAGCTCCTAGTGTTAGGCCTATTCGCTAAATTTCAAAAAAATATATTTTTCTCATTTGAATTTGTTAATTTTTTATTTCATAACTCTGTCAACTTATATCAATGATTAAAATTGTGAAGGTAAATATGAGGATTCAGATATGAATGGAGTAAGCAGAAATCAATATTTTTTACCTACACTTATAGTAGCTCTGTAATACTTTATTCTGTGCATTTTAATACACACGCTTCTGTCATATCCCTGAGCATAATAGACATAGTAGATGACAAATGAAGTGAGGGACATGAGAATAAAAGCTAAGTGCTGAACAGTAAAACATTTTGCACTTTGAATTGATCTTAAAATTCAAACACCATCCACTCCGTCTATCTAACTCAAGCTTTTCGATCGAGTTCTACGAACCAAGATGGCGGCTGAGCATACCTCCTTTTTACAGAGCCCTACTATATTCTATTACACAATCAGGGTTTCTGTATTCTGTTTGTTATAATACTACAAAAGAGATAGAACCCTTCGGCTTTAATAAGACCTTATCTATTAGTTATTTGAAAAACTTTTATTTCTGAAATTTCGGGGGGGCCTGGGCCCCATGGCGTAGCATCCCTTTCCAAATTGTATCAGAACATTTTTCAACTGTATTTTCAACTCAAATCAATGATTTATTATCAATGATAATAATAATAAGTGTATGCCTTTTATTGGTGGGGAAATCCACCTCGCCGTTTGAGCCATGTCATGGGGAACATGGTGGACCTACTATTTTAGGTGGGCTCTGAACCACCGATCATTTTCACCAAAGAATACTACATGTGAATTACATGATGTGATGAAGAAATATAGTTCCTCTGTATACAGTAGAAATATTTTTCTGTTATGTTTTCCATGACGAAATACTTAATGAACAATCTAATATTAAAACTGACACTGTATTTCACTTTTAAATGCATTCCTCAAGCATCTCCAATATATGTGAGTAAAACATTATTTAAAAGTGAAATACAGTGTCAGTTTTAATATTAGAATATTTTTCTCTTGTTGTATCACATTTTACAAAATCCTCGTTTTAACAAAATACAGTAGGCTAACTATTTCAAAAACTCTCTTCGGTTATTAAAAAACAATTTAGTGGTGTGAAAAGCTAATCTAGACAACTTGTTAGGCTCTAAAGTTCAAAAGAAAGTTTTGAAAAATTACTACCCTAGAACCTAGGTGGCCAAGTTTGAAATGATTAAGTTTGATATACCGGTACCGATATCTGTGACTATTTTGAGTCAAAACCCTTGAATTGGAACTAATCATACTTTTATGTACTGAATCTCAAAATTAATACTAATTATTATAAGTTTCATATAATTTATGTCATTAGCCTAAAACGCACCCAACCCAAAGTTCATGAAATCGGATTTTTTTTATCATAGCACACTGATTTTACACGCTTGCATAGAACTTGCATTTATTTGTGTGTTTTCATTTATAAAATCCCGATTTTATGAACTTTGAATGCATTCAGGCTAGTGGGTTATACTGAATTTTAACTTCAAAACTAAATTTTCTACAAGATGAGTTTATTCAAAAATGTGATTTATCAATAATTAACAAAGTTAATCCACTTCAAAATTGAAAATTGCATTTTATTTAATGTAATAAATGAATAATTATGGTAGTCACAGTTTTCTAACATGTTTTATTCGATTTCGTAGCTCATTTTAAATCAAAATTATCCATTTGAGCACCTGACAAGTTTCTATATGAGTAACTATTAAGGAAAAATCTGAAAAATGCATTAATCTGACTATAACTGTAGCTATATTCCATTACACAAACAGTGTTTCTGTAATCTGTTTGTTATAATACAACAAAACAGATAGAGCCCTTCGGCTTTAATAAGTCCTTATCTATTAGTTATTTGAGAATTTTTTATTTCTGAAATTTCGGGGGGGGGGGGCCGAGCCCCATGGGCCCCCCCTGGCTACGCCACTGAATGTAGGCTAGAAGTCATGGTCAAAGTCATATTTCAATACTCACTAAAATCGATTAAAATTTTAGTAAATGATGAAAGGTATTTTGCTTTATATCATAATCTATTCCTAAGAGCTCATTCAGCTCAAAAATATTCTTAGTTTCAGCTCTGTAGCTCCCATACAATGATAAATGAATATTATCATTGTGAAAGTAACAAAATACAAACTTGTGAACTTATTATTTGATTTTCTGTGAATATTTTATTGCTTTACAGGACGATCATAATAGGAATGCAGAGATAATGGAGGATGCCTGACGAGAATTCTAAATACGAAAAAAGATTGAGTGAAATCCATCTAGTGAAAAATCATTAAATCACTTACCAACTGAGAGCGCCATCACGAAAATAAAAATTTTAAATTCAGTCATGTCTACTTCTTGCTGTATCAGAGGTATCTGCTGTATCTGCCAACTACCATAATATTCCAGCTCAACTAACAAAATGAACCTGATATTTTCAGACAATTGTTATTCATATTTTCTTGAAATATTGCATAACACCCCATAAACAAATATAGGTAGGTCACCTGAGTCAGCATTGTTTTTTTTGTACAAGGCTGGCTCGTATAATATCGAGCTAAATTTGAGAGTATTGTAAACTATTGTAATTTGAATACATGTTTACATTAATGGAAAAAAAGGAGATCCATTTGTGAACTGGCTACAATTGATGAAGTAGCATTCACAGAATAATTTTAAAAAGAAGGACTGAGTTTTTGGGCTACAGCGGTCTCTCTGTGCACAAATATTGTAGACCGACTTATAGAAAAATCATTGATGATGATAATAATAATAGAATGCCACATATACGTTTGGTCAAACTAGCCAAAACAAGCATAAAGAAGGAAACACCTTTATCCTCAAAAATTAGGTTATCTAATTCTTTCATGAAAACATTAAGAATGAAATCATTCTTTCAGATCTAAAACATTTAGTTGTCGGTACAAAACATTTTTATTTTTGTGAATATCCATTTTTCGTGAACTGCAGTATAACTATTCATAGGTAGAAACTTGCTGTGCAGAACTGATCTTTTTGAGTCGCGGCAGACGCGTTTCGAACTATGTGGTTCTTCTTCAAAGGTTTTCTAGTATGTAATGTTTGGTGATCGTAGGGAGGTAGTGGGAGGAGTGGATGTGGTGGGGTAATTAGTGTTTTGGAGGTGTTTTCAGGAGGGTTTGTGATGATGTTGAAGAGGGTATGAGATTTGAAATTAAGTTGGTCATTGAGTATGAGTTGAGGATGTAAAATTGAATGTTTGTAAATTTTAAATTGTTCAAGAGTATTGAGTTTATGACTTTCGGGAGCAATGTGAAGGATGTGGAGGTTTCGATGAATGTTGGTGAATGAATGATTTTTGTGGGTAGATGTTCGGCATAATTTGATTTTGTGTGTGGTTGGGTGAGGGCTTTTATGTGCTCTTTCAATCTGGCTGTGAAAGATCTGCTAGTTTGTCCAATATAGAAGCGCAGAAGAAGAACCACATGGATCGAAACGCGTCCTCCGTGACTCAAAAATGTCAGTTCTGAACAGCAAGTTTCTACCTATGAACAGTAAAACATTTTTTCCTACAACTGCTCGTAAAGTTGTTCTTTACGTACTGAAAACTAATTGTAAAATACCTCTTTACTGCTCCGCAAGCGGTAAAGTACTTTACGCTCGCCAGCTGTTTTCTTTACGCTTCTGTTTTGATTTTGATGTCTTCTCATTGGTGGATCACGGAATCCGTAAAATTCACATAACCTCAACTATGGCGAACGCTAACCATATCCGCGCACGGTCTGTGATGTTACAAACTACAAGCTTTTATTGCGTTGGAATCCAGAACTGAAATTGTAGGAAAAATATTGTATGTAATTCGCGCGTGAAGCTTCTTTATCGCTCTCGCAAAATTACTGCGCTCCGCTATGCGTCGCGCAGTAAATGTTTTGGCTCGAGCGATAAAGTCGCGCTTCACGCTCTTAATACATAAATAACTATTATCAAGGTATGGGCTGAACATTTCACACTTTACAGAAATAATAGGCTTAGTATCTTCTCATAAGTTTCGGATTTTCTTCTTACGTTAATGAGCCGACCAGAAATAATCATATTTCAGCCACTTGTATAGACCATCTTTTATTCCGTCATTTATCCACTAGGCACTGTTTCAATCCGTCAATAATTATAAAAAATTTAGGTATTACCGACCATTCCCTGATTGAATTTTACGTGAATAAAAATCCACGAACAAGAAAAAACAGAAAATTCCTTTCAACTAGCAACAAAAATCCCAAAGAAATGGATATTAAACTTTTTAACGATAATTTAGACAAAATTGATTGGACAAGTGTTCTTGTGCAGACTGATGTAAATATTGCTTTCAAAATTTTTTTTAAATTGCTTGGTGAGTGTCTTGAATTCTCTCGCAAAGAAAACTTAGATCAAGATTTAATAATCACAAACCTCTACATAAACCCTGGCTCTCTACTTGGCTGCTAGATCGCATTACAACTAAGAACGTATTATATAAAAAAAACTACTAGACAACCTTATAATGTAAATTTAATTAATTATTATAAACGCTATCGTGATAAATTGAAGAATGATATTCAGGCTTCAAAAAATAAATACTTCCAAGAGCATTGGATAATTTGAGAGGAGACGCCAAAGGAAGTTGGAAGGTAGTAAATACACTATTGGGAGAGGCAGGTAGGATGGAAGAGGTAAAGCAAATCAAGACAAATAGTGGTGAAATTCTTACAGATAAAACACAAATCGCAAACGAAATCAACAATCACTTCATACACATTTCTGGTGTCAAAAAAGATAATCAATGCCGACTCAATCACACAGAACATTTAAATTATCATAATATTTTTCATAAACCTAATCAGAATCCACACTCAATGTTTTTCAAGCCAGTAAACAGTGCCGAGGTCAAAAAATCGTAAACACCATGAAGTCTAGGAAGTCTCCTGGCTATGATAATATAAGAATTGACCTTATCAAGAAAGTGATTCCGAAATTATCCGGCACACTCGCCTTTCTCTACAATCTTAGTATAGCAACAGGTGTATACCCCGAGAATCTAAAATATGCTATTATTGTACCGATTTTTAAGGATGGTGACCGTGATAACCCCAATAACTATAGGCCAATAGCACTTCTTTCAGTATTCGCGAAAATCCTGGAAAAACTTGTCAGAATAAGATTAGTAAATTTTCTGTCAAAACATCAATTTTACAGTAAAAACCAATTTGGTTTTCAAGAAGGACGTAGTACAGAGCATGCAATGCTGAAACTAATTTCAGAGTTGTATAATGGTGTTAACAACAACAAGAAATGTGCAAGCCTCTATTTGGATATAGGCTACGAAAAGCGTATGACACTGTCCAACATGATATTCTTTTAGAGAAATTGCAGAGTGCTGGAATTAGGGGCAGTGGCGGATTTACGGGGGGGGCTTTCGGGCTGAAGCCCCCCCCAAAACCTCCAGAGTGTAAATTTTTTCCAATCAAACCTCCAGTTTGAAGCTCGTAAAATATTCATTATAGCAAGAATTACCTAATTCCACTACTAAGTCTTCAATTGTAACATTAGATCCCATATTTCTATAAGAGGAAGACTAATCGTCAGATAAAAACTTTAGAAAAACATCTCTTTTTACAGTGTGGAATTCACACAAAGTTCATTGAAAAATTTGCATCTTATTAAAGCTCCCACATTGATTTTCATTCTTAATTTTTTTTTAATCGAATAATATGACCGTAATACCGGAATAATACTGGGTCTATGTTCCTTGACAAACTGTTGAACACACCAGATCCAGCCATAATTTAATCAAAATTTTCCAATATACTTTAAGTTAATTTTATCGCCGATATGGTTCAAAGCACTAGTAAAGCTATTTTTTATTTCCCAATCATATGAATAGTTTCGGGTATGATTGATTATGAAAAATTCAAAAGCTTTCACAATACTTGTTTTCAATTCACCTCTATCCCCCCCCCCCCCACTATCATCAGTAGCAAACCAGCCACCCTCAAAAACATTTTCTGGATCCGCCACTGATTAGGGGTGTATGTAATAATTGGTTCAGAAGCTTTCTTTCGGATAGGACTCAACAGGTAAGAATTGGTGATGCTCTGAGTGAACATAAAAAAATTAATTCAAGAGTCCCCCAGGGATCCGGACTCTCAGCTGAATTGTTCCTGGTTTACGTGAACGATCTCTGCAATGGTAATTTTAATGGTTCAGTCACAGCCTTCGCTGATGACATGGCATTGAGTTACTGCGCTGATGATAGAGACCAGCTAATGCGAATGATAGCTGATGACCTTAGAAGTTTGAACCTTTGGTTAGAGGTTAATTCACTAGAGCTCAATGCGAATAAATCTAATATTGTCATTCACAAACTCAGGACTGACGAGCACGATATGGTAGAGATGCCGGTTCATTCTAGAAACTGTAATATTCCTAACACATGCGGATGTGGTAAAATTCTACAGACAACTCATGTCAAATACTTAGGAGTTATGATAGACAGTAAACTTAGTTGGTCTCACCAAGTACTCAAGCTAAAGAAGGAACTTACCTCTTCTTGTAGAAAACTTTATTTTATCCGTGACATGTGTCCCCAATATGTACTGCGTTCACTTTATTATGCTCTGGTTGAAAGCAGATTACAATATGGTGTTTCAGTTTGGGGAGGAGCTTACTTTTCAAACATAAAATAACTTATCATAGCACAAAAATATGTTGTAAGAACCATTGCAAGGAAGCAAAGATTGACAAGCTCTCTGCCAATATTTAGGGAATTTGGATTTCTTCCACTACGATACCTGTTCTTTTTCAAGGTCTTATCAATATTCTTTATTAGAAGCGGGAATCCCTTTAGCCGTAGTAATAATTATAGTCTACGCTCCACAGGTAATAATATGCTTCCACCAAAACCCAACAAAGAAATATACCGTAGATTTTATTCCTTTATAGCACCTAATGTTTTTAACAAAATCCCAGTAGAAATTAAACAACAGAAAAATATTAATAAACAGAATTTATTAATTTCGAATTCCTTTAATTGCTATTACTTTATACTGAAGACTTCCGCAATGGCGGATATTGACAACAGCATTGAACAGCTGATGGGAATCGATGAATGCTACTGTACAAAAATATCAGTCACCACCGGGAATCGAACCACGGACCTCTCAATTACCGGTTTAGCTCCCTTAACCACTAGACCATGGAGACCTTTCTGTACAGTAGCATTCATTTTCAACTTGGCCATATCGGCTCGTATCTCACAAGTTAGTTTGAAGTGACTGACAATTGAATAAACTGACAAATATACATAAACAGAATTTATTAATTTCGAATTCCTTTAATTGCTATTACTTCATACTGAAGACTTCCGCAATGGCGGATATTGACAACAGCATTGAACAGCTGATGGGAATCGATGAATGCTACTGTACAAAAATATCAGTCACCACCGGGAATCGAACCACGGACCTCTCAATTACCGGTAGAGCGCCCTTAACCACTAGACCATGGAGACCTTTCTGTAGAGTAGCATTCATTTTCAACTTGGCCATATCGGAAAGGTCTCCACGGTCTAGTGGTTAAGGGCGCTCAACCGGTAATTGAGAGGTCCGTGGTTCGATTCCCGGTGGTGACTGATATTTTTGTACAGTAGCATTCATCGATTCCCATCAGCTGTTCAATGCTGTTGTCAATATCCGCCATTGCGGAAGTCTTCAGTATAAAGTAATAGCAATTAAAGGAATTCGAAATTAATAAATTCTGTTTATGTATATTTGTCAGTTTATTCAATTGTCAGTCACTTCAAACTAAAATATTAATAAATATAAAACTATGTTGAAAAAATGGTTGTTGGAGCAGGATGATGTAGAAATACTGTTTAAAAATATAAGATATAATATTAATCATTATTAGTCAGGATATTAATTAGCAGCTGGACTGTACATGAGCATAATTCAACTATGTTCTAATAAATAGTTTAGTAATACAGTATGGCTCTCACACAGGCGATTGCAGGATTAACGCGGTACTAACGTACGAAACGTTTCTAGTATTTGAGTATTTTTTTGAAATCATGTTGAAATGATAATAAGATAGGAATGTTATAATAATAGTTTGTGCCTAATTTTAGTAAAAAAAAAATTTCTATGACTCATCAAGTTTATTAATTGTCTAGTTTGATTGAATGTTTAGTTTTTGTTCAGGATTGTTACATTTTTTTCCAACGTAAAGTACTGTATTGTAAACGTTGAGTATGAATTTATTTTAGCTGGTAACTCCCATAAAGAAATCTCTCGGGAGTACCTGATTTCTTGTAAATGAAATTCTGAGAAATAAATTATTATTTATTTATTTATAAGATGCGAAATATTATCCATCCAAGAATGAAAATTTTTACAAAATAAAAAGGCCACATGCGCAAAAAATCATGAACATGAGAGTTGCAGACCAGTGAATGAAGAAAAGTTTTGTTTGATCTTAATAATGCATTGTCCAATTTCCAATATTAAAGTAATTTAATTCCCAAATTCAAATGCCTATCCAGGATAGGGGAACTAAGGGTTTAAACCATCTCACATTGGCGATTATTCAAGTAAAGCACTAGATATAATTCACTATGGTCCAAAGTGTGCGTTCAAATGGATGGTTTCGTGTCCAGAATGACTTGAAATTCTGTCTTAGAGGGATTTTTTTCAAAAATTTTATGTGGGAGTACCCCCGGCTCCGAATTTTATTCTATAACGAAAAATGAACTAACATTAAAATTGACAATATATCTCTTAGTAGATTTTTTGTTCTATATTCACTTTAGTTTTTGAGAATGGAATTTCTCATGTGCTGACAAGTGAGAAGCTCATCATCAGGGCTGCTTATAAAATAAGATAGTGTCAATTTTCATGTAAGATTGTTCAATAGGTGTAGTAGTATACTGTATTTCGTTATGGAAAACATCAGAGGACAAAAAGTTATAAATTTCACCTCCAGAAAATCCTGTGGAGGACCCATGCCTCCCTTTTTATGAGAAAGATTCTTATATTCCATCTTATCTGTCAGAGAGCCTCTCCTTCATAGCCTATGATACACTGCAGAATATGTCTATCACAACCAAGCCAAGTATTTTTAAAATGGTTTAATGCAAATAATATCACTTTAGTATCAGAGAGTACAGGCCTCCATATGGCTGGCCCCTAATGTGTGTAGGAATTAATGGATTTAAGCTTTTCCATGTATAAGTCTAGAGTCACTTGAAATATGATTTTAGATGGATTGTTTTTCTCAAACATTTCAAAAGAGGTAGGGTTTCCGGATTCCCTCTCATTGAGATGTACACTCCATACTCTCCATACCCTCCCACCGGATATGGTAATTCCCTCCCATTCGACTAGCCAAGATAGGACTATGACTATGCACTGGATCTATTCCATATTCAATGTCATCATTTGATGAAATCATGTAAGATACAAGGTTTATCGTTAATGTCTTAATAACTATAATGATTTATTTTCAATAATTGTATTATTCAAAAAGTAAATTTTGATAATATCAATGCTTATTTTGTGGAATAAAATGATTTTTACACTACTTCATTATTAATTTTTGAGTAGTCTGATGACAGGTAAATTATTGGAAGCCACAATTTAGTTTAAGAAAAATAATAATTGAAACGTATCTTTATTTGCTTCTATCATAAAGAAGACCTACTTTTATTCCAAGCTTCTGTATAGCATATTATTATATGCGCTATGTAAGTTAATAATGCCATTTAAAAAACATAAATGTAAAAATTATTATTACTCGAATTATTATAAAACAGTTGGAATAGGAATTCGATTATATTCTCCCTTTCAAGCTTTAAATTCATAACAAATTACAATTTTAATTGGCTTTTCCATGATTCCGTTACCAATTAGCAGAAATCATGACATATGAGCAGAGGCGCACCCAGACTTTTGGTTTGGGGGGGGGGGCTTACCCGTCCTAGGTGAATTTCGATAGGGGGGGGGGGGGGTGAAATTGGGATTTTGCAGACCTTTTTTTATAAAAATTATTGCCCGATAAAGTTCCTGGTTGTGGTCATTATTTGACTATTTAAGTAGGTCTGGAAACGCTTTGTTTCATAAATAAAGGGGCGGAAGATTACAGCTAACCTCATCATTCATTCAGATATATCTAAGGCCTTTATGTAGGTGGTGCGAATTCGATTATTGAAATTAGCTGAAACGTGCTGAAGATTTACTACCATAAATTTTTATGATGCTCACATCATTCTGAGAATGGTACTTGGGTAATGAAGTGAACGAAAAATGTCAGTCTGAACAGTAATCTAGATTACCTAATCTTTGAATTAGAGGGAAATTTTACAAAAAATCATAAAATTATTTTGAAAACTCGTTTGTTTCATTGTAGTCCTAGTAGATTGATCAAATTTTAATTTCTAATGAATAAAAAAAAATCAACTTTTCCTTCAAAGCTTGTGAACCCATTTTTTTAAATTAAATATGAATGTACTCAATAGTCAAAAAAGCTCCCAAGAAGTTTATAAAGTCGAGTTTTATTGAATCAAAGCAGACTAATTTACACGAATGCTTTTTACATACTATTTTGTTTCACTCTTTGTAAGGGAGACCGATTGGATCGGCCACCAAAATAGAATCTGTTCTCTGCTAAAAAATCACTTCCCGGAGATAAGGCCCTCACCTACAACTGTAGGTCCAACTCGTCAATCACCATCATCTAACTCATTACCCACGCTTAGGTCTCAGACCTATCTGAGCTTCATCCTCCAAAAAATAACGTTACATTATTTCTGTAAAGTCAAATGTATTACAGGTCCAGAAGTTTATAGAAGCTAGAGATCCTGTATTCAGTGGCGTAACGTTTTCCAATTGGGCCCCCCCGCAACAGATTTTCCGGGCCCCTCAAAATCATATAAATATCCCCCCTCACCTGAAAAACTTGCATAATTATTTTGTGGGCAGTTATAATTATGTAAGAACACCTTTTTATAAATTAAATTTTAAAATTCAATCATGTTTCAAGGGGGGCAAGTCTAATGATTTGGGCTGTAGCGTGCGGGCTTCTGAAAGATGGAAAAAGTTGAGAGTTGATTATATTATAAATAATGAATCTTGAAACCTTGAAATTGATGTCTTCCATAGGATCCACATTCACATCCTCCTTGTTAGCACCTTCTCTCCTTTTCCCAGCAAATGTGTTCTCTCAGAATTCGCCTTATTTGCAGACACGGACACAGGTTCAATTTTTAATAAAAAGGCATTTTATCTAAATTACCGCGAAATTACTAAGTCAGAAAAAGAGAAAAAATTAAGAAATTTATTCTTAAGAGACAGAAGATAGAAAACGTAAACTACTTATACAGTCCTTGATCCTATTAGAAAAAAATTCAACTGCGTTGGGAGAACTGACAATTGTTTCAAAACTATTATTTATATACTTATACAATAATCACGTAATTTATCCGATATATCAAGCATATAATATTCCTTCTGAGCATATTGCTTAAAAATGTACTAGTCGATAAAAAATAGAAATAACTAAAGCATGACCGTTCAACATCACAATACCATAAACGCAGCATGTTGAAAAAAAAATTAAAAAAAAAAATGGCACTCCTAATAATAAAATTCACGATCACGAACTCAATAACTAATTTACATACGGTTTACTCTAGGCCAATTTACCGGACACGTGTATCCAACAGGACGATTCAAAAGATACTGAATTCAAATTACTGTTTGAAGAAAAATATTGACTTTTATTTCTACACAACCCCCCACTTTCCATTACTTCGTATAATATGCTAATATACATTGAGGAATTCGATGGGAAAATAATATTAATTTCCTTTAATATTTGCACTGTGGGGACATAGCCGTCATGATTAATAACATTCTAGATAAGTTTGTTTGAAGAGTGTTTTTTCCTCGGTATGTCTCCATTCCTGAAGTCACAACATCCTGCTCCTGAATTCCTTCACTATCTGCGAATTATCTGCTATATGCGAATTAATTGATAAAGTAAACAATAAACATTGGCCTGACAATATTCAGCCAATTCATTCTTTCTTTCTTCCATCAGTGTTTTAGTTTTCTTTCTTTTGTAAAAATATATATATTTCAGTCTGGGCACGGGCCATTTCTTGAAAAAATATATTTTCATTCCGGGCCCCCTTATAGCCCGGGCCCCCCCGCGCCGCGTGGTCTGCGGGGGTTTACATTACGCCACTGCCTGTATTATATTACGGTACATGATTATCAGATCGATATGAGTGAAACGAATTATTTCCATTATCAAATTAAATTCGGCCAGGCTACAAACTCTTTCCACCTATGGTACTCGAAATACACGTCTTCATGGTGAAAAAATATTGTTATAAACGCTATCCTATTCAAGCAAGTGTGAAATGTACGGTTCAGAGTTCTGAAGTCAATATTACATAGTAATAAATACACGTCTTCATGGTGAAAAAATATTGTTATAAACGCTATCCTATTCAAGCAAGTGTGAAATGTACGGTTCAGAGTTCTGAAGTCAATATTACATAGTCGATTCTCTTGAAAATTTTCAACATTTTGATAAGGATTTCAGGACGTGAGGCTTAAGCCCCAGAGCCCAGAGGTTAAGCCACTGGTTATGATCATTATTCTATTTGAAAAGTGTGAAAACATGAAATGTACCAACACTAATCAGCCTGGAGCAAATATTTCCTACAGTAAATTTTCTTGGAAATTATCAAAATTTTTTTAAGGACCTCAAGTTCTTGGGGGGGGGCTTAAGCTCCCTAAGCCCCCCCCCTGGGTGCGCCACTGCATATGAGTTCGTCATTTGATGAAAGAATTATTAATAAAAGAAGATTTGTTCAATTAATAAATAATAATAATAAGCGTATTGCTGTTAATGGTGGGAGACCCTTACGACATAGAATAGGGACAAATGAACTTGATGGTTCGTCTTTGCTTACGGGTAGTTTCACCTCTCCGATTGAGCCATCTCACGAAGAACTCGGTGGATCTATAATTTTAGGTGGGTTCCGAACCAACGATCAAGTGATAATAATACTTATGACATCAAGTAATGAAAACAGGGTCACCCATCCAAGCACAGTCTATCAAATAATGAATAATATCGATGACAGACAAGCCTTGTATGTATTTGAAGCAGGCATTGTGGGGATTTCTTCATCTAGAATAATGCTACACGGTATCTCATATTGATAACAACAAACAGTTTCAAGCACAAGATATAGGAATTTTTCTAGAATTTTCACTATTTTCTTCTGCTTCTATTATCAAATGTAATTTATTCTTCTCGTTTTAGAAATTGAAAAGGATTTTGGATACAGAAATGGCGTTTTGGTTGGGAACTGGATAAATATGCAAGATAACTTCAAAAAAGAGAAAATTGATATTCCTCCAACACCATTGTCAGTTTACAAAGAAGACTTTATACCAAATTTTCAAATGCCTGATAGAGTTTCGAGGTACAAACATTTTAATTTCAATTGGGTAAGTCATATTTACTGTATTTCTATTTGAATTTCTTGATCATTGATTAAATTTACATAATTCTAAGGTTTGTGCGTCTGTGTAATAAGATAAATCGGTGATAGCGAACCGTGGATCAAACACGGAGTAACAGATTGATAAGCGTGGACAATGAGCTTTATGAATAAGAAAATAAGACCTTTTATGAAGCAAATCCATTGATTAAAAAACTGCAACTAAACAGTTTTACTTCATTTTATCCATAAGGCTCATTACATCTATTATACAAGGGATTCTGAGCTCTCTATTCTAGGGAATATAGCTGCTTACATGATAATTAATTGAAAGATAATAATACAAATGAATGAATAAACCTCTAATAAGTTATACTTTTTTGAACATCTCACCATTCATGCCAAGTGATGCGCTTCCGCAACTTCTGTTTCCAGTTGACATAATCGACTCGGCTGTAGAAAATTTCTCTTTGAAGCCAGAACATTCATTTCTTTAGGAGTGGCTGCATTTATTGTTTATGATAGTTTGATAACAATAACAAAAAAGTGGTAAGAAAGTCTTTCACCTTGTAAGAAGTTCTTTCTTTGACCTTGCATCTCTTATAACAGCTTACTCGAGGTCGTTGACTTTTTACCACTTTTTTAGAATTCTATAAGAAAGGTCTGTGCCAAACTTCAGGATATTAGCTTTTCATTCGCCTGAAATGTCTGGATCTACACAGATAAATCGATCTATGCAATATACGCTTTTTTACTAACTAAATCTCGCCTTTTAGACGGACTTTAACGTTTTGAAACGTTTAATACTTTTTCCAACTCAAAATCATTCTGTATTAAAAGCCTCTAATCTTGAATACAGTAATCTCACTTTATTTTGTCTTGGCTGACGGTCTAGTAAGTACCAAGCCGTAGAAGATTGTGTTTTTATTTAATTTTCTTTTTGTCCATGTAATGACGATTTTATTGTATAAAGCACGATTATAATAATATATATATATATTAATAATAATATATCTTATATAATAATATAATAAACCTTAATAATATATATACTGTACCGTAATAATAATATATCTTCACAGGGAGATCCATTATTAAAATTATGTGTACCCGACGAAGAAAAAGGAGAAGAAGAGAAAAAGAGAAAAACTTACTGCACTGGTTTTGTCACTTTAAATGACCTTGTTTACCATCATCACATCAGAGACAATTGTGGTGAATATGTGAGTTACCAAATAGCATTACACTTTTCCAATAGATACGTACCGTAAATAGGATTTTTATTGGAATTTAGCCGTGTAGACAAGGCGTTGAGCTGTCTGTATATGAGTCATTCTGCTTCTTCAGCTTTATCATATTATTTTTTTAATTACTTGGTCTAAAGTTTGGTAGTTTTGTTGCAAGTGCAAATCTCAACAAGTGACACACATATTAATTCTTTTTCAGAGGATGAAGCCCACATAGGTCTGAGACCTGTGGGTGGGTAATGAAAAGAATGACGATGATTGATGGCTTGGATCGATAAACTTAGGTGGGTTTCGAACCACCGGCGTCTATCTGCAAAAAATATTATAGGAGAGTGGCGAGAGTCATGTCATGTGATTTATAAATTTAGACCGCCTCAGTGAGCTGAAAAGAATAAGCTATCACTCGATGAGATTCAATCATTTGTTCCTAAATTAGGAACTTTATTAACTAAATAGGAACTTCAAAGGTTATTAACCATAAAGGGCCAATTTGTGTGCCCCCCCCCTTCCCCTGAAGAAATTGATCACATTTGTGGGCGGAAAAGTGGAATTTCTAAATAGTCTTGACTAGTCTTTAATTTGTTTAGTAAGATATACTCAGTTTGAATGTAAATAAGAAAAGATGAAAACAAAGTCGGAATTTTGGTGTTTTTTTACACACCAGGGATAGAAAATCAACTTTCTGGATCTAGGGCAGTGCCAGCTCAACATATTTTTTTTTGGGGGGGGGGCTAATTTTTCAGCATTTCTTGAGAACTATATCAATGTAAATGTACTAAAAAATAGTAGACATTTCGCGGTAATGAAATTTTGAAAAAGTTCTCAAAACACGCCCAAAATAGGCGTTATTTATTTGAATCTAAGCAATGATATTCCAGCTTTTCTCATTTAGGCTACTCCATACATGGAAATATTTAAATTGGGTATAAGTACTTACACATCTTCGGTTGAGAGACCCAGATACGAGCTATGAAATGATTTGAATTTATTTTTTTCAAAATACACAAACAATTAACGATTGTTTAAAATTATAACTGTAACAAGGGGGCAGAAAAGGCTGGGATTAAATAAACGTTTTCTAATGAGCCATAGATGCATGATGATGGAGGGTTCAAAATACTTTCTAAAATACGCTCAAAACTGTCATATGGGTCCAAAATTAACGATGAGTTTTTTGGTCTCAGCTTCTCAAGAAACCCAAGCAAAGACTATAGAAGTTAGGCATCCTGGTTCATCTAAAACAAGATGCTGAGTTCCAAGTAAATCGCAAAAATTTCCCTCTCCCGACACTGGGTCTAGTCGGACGGGTAAGGTGAGCGAAGCGAAATCCTGCCGGTTTTTTAATGATAAAAAAAATAAATTTCAAACAAGGACTGGACAAATAGAGATTGAGAGCTGCTGACCAAACAACGAATTGAGTAACTGATTAAAGTAATCTTCACGGGACCCTAGGCGAGAACAAGAATTATAAAAGTACCGTACAAAAAGGTGTGATTTTTTGGGATGAGGCGAATAAATTAAAATTAATTTTAAAGTTCTTATTATTTTGTTCAAACAAGAAAGTAGCAAAATTAGATGGATAACACTATTAACTAATCAACAATAAATTATGTTGAAAAACTTTCAAACTGGTGTGAGAAGACCCAAAAGTACTCACAACTTCATAAATTAATGTGAATCGCGACACAATACAAGAACTGTGATGAGCTTAACTTCCTAGAAAAACTGAGTCTATCTCAAAAAATTAATGGACTTCAACTTCTGTGATGTTTTCCATGACGAAATACTTAATGAACAATCTAATATTAAAACTGACACTGTATTTCACTTTTAAATAATGTTTTACTCACATATATTGGAGATGCTTGAGGAATGCATTTCACTTCTGAAAAGAAGCTTCGTCAGCCTGCCGCCAGGGGTCATGCTCTGTTTGGGTTAGGATGAGCGGCCATTATGTATTTGAAAATTGCGTTTGATTTGAATTGTGTTTGGTCGTTGAGTAAGTTTGTTCTATCTTGTTTATGGTGTTTGAATATTTCATATTGTTCCAGTGTATTTAGTTTGTGGCTTTTTTGGAATGTGTGTAGAATTTCCAAGTCAGTTTGGATGTTATTGTGTGAGTGCCCAGTGTTGATTAAGTGATCTGCAAATGTTGAGTCAGAGTTGGAATGTAGTGCTTTGATGTGCTCTTTATATCTTATGTTGAATGATCTGCCTGTTTGTCCTATGTAGTACTTGGGGCATGTGTTGCATTTAAGCTTATATATGCCTGGTTTGTTGAATTTGTGAATTGTGCTGTTTGTTAGGTGAGCTGGTTTTTGTTGGATCTGGTGTTTCAGGTTGTTTGTTGTTCTGAATGCTGTGTTAAATCCGGATTTTTGGAAGATGTAAGCTATTTTGTGTGATTTTTTGTTGAGATATGTGAGTGTGACAAATCTGTTTTGGTTTGCAGGTTTTGGATTTTTATTTTTCATTTTATTCATGATTTTTTCTACTAGATTGGTGTTGTATCCGTTTTGTTGTGCTAAATATTTGATTGTATTGATTTCTTCTTTGTGGTCAGCTTGTGATAGTGGAACATTAAGGAGTCTGTGGATCATGGAGTTGAAAGCAGCAAGTTTGTGTTGATTTGGGTGGTTGGATGAGTTGTGAATGAGTGTGTCTGTGAGAGTTGGTTTTCTGTAGATTTTGAATTTGTGCATGTTATTTAGTTTTTTGATAGTGAGATCTAAGAAGTTCAATGTGTAGTCTGTTTCATATTCTGCTGTGAATTGTAAGTTTTTATGGGTTTTGTTCAATTGTGTTAGTGAAATTACCTAACAAAGCTGCCAAAATTACACAGAAAAAAGTACAAACAATTTACATGAAAGAATCAGTAAGACAGTTACATAACAAAAAAGACAAAATCAATCAAGAACTCTACAAACTTCATCTCAGAATAGCTTACAACCATAACAATCAAGTCATCATGAACCTAATACAGAATACTAATTCCTGGGTGGAGCACAAATTGAGAAAAATTCATGAAAAACATAACCTCAAAATCCAAAACCTCCAACCAAAACAGAAACTGATATTAACTTCCCACAAATTCCACGAAAGGACAGTAAACCTTACACAGATACAATTCACTCCTACAGAAAATAATCTCCTCAACAAAGAACTAAAATATAACCTACCTTCCACACAAAAATTCAACACCATGGTGAGACAAGCTAAACCTCTGAAAGGCTCTAAGGCTCTGAAACCAATATTCAACAAACAATAGCAGAAGAACAAGATAACCTAAGACATGATGTTTTAAAAATGAGTCTCCATGACTCGAAAAAGTTTGACCTGAAGCGAGTAAAAATATCATTTATTCTCAATTAAAATTGACTGCAGGTCGTTGAATTTACCAAAAAAAGGTAATATTAACATTAACTTTTCATGTGAAATTTAACGACTTGCAGTCAAATATTCATTAAGAATAAGTATAACTCACTTAATCTGTAGGCCGAGCGCTTTCGAATCTATGAGATCCATCTTCAGATTGATCTCACAGATTCGAAAGCGCTCGGCCTACAGATTAAGTGAGTTATACTTATTCTTAATGAATATTTGACTGCAATTCGTTAAATTTCACATGAAAAGTTAATATTAACAACGCAGTTCGTCATGGAACAAGAAATCCAGGAATCTAATATTAACAACGCAGATCGTTATGGAACAAGAAATCCAGAAATTTAATTCATAAAGCTATAATATTTCCATAAAGTTTTATTGAGCAGCTCCAGAGAAATCAAATAATTTCAATATAAATAGATTATTCAGTCTTCCGGTAATAATAATAGACAAATAATGTATGACAAACATGCATAGCGGATTGTAGTATACGTATTATAATAGATAAATAATGTATGACAAATATTTATAACGTATTGTAGTAAGTTAAATATAATACTACGTGATCAATTTTATATAAATTTACAGGGCAACTTGACAAAAATTGGCCTGACTGATGAGAAAAATAAGAAATGGACAGAACAGAAGCGACTGAACACATATGAAACAACTTATCAATTCTATTACCACGAGTATCCACGAAATTGTTTACAAACTGAGCATACAAGACAACACAGGTATGATAGATCATTCAAATAAGATCACAGAGATTATAAATTATTCAGCAATCTGACATTGGAACATCACAGAACATCAAATCTGACACTGTATTTTGTTATTGGGTTTTATTTTAAGTCACTAGAGGAATGTATTTTGCAGCTAAGAAGAATCTTCATCAGCCAATTTTAAGTCATTAGCCTATAAACAAAAACAATAAGAAATACAGTGTCAGTTCAAATGTGAGATTGTTCATCAAGTAGCCTATTATGCCATGGAAACATAACAAATTAATTATTAACAATTATTTTGTCATGAAAACATATCAAACGTAAACGTTACATAAACACAACATCACTTTTAAAACTGGAGAGATACATTTCGCAGTTGAGAAGAATCTTCATCAGCCAATTTTATGTAAGTATAAATAAAAACAATAAGAAATACAGTGGCAGTTTCAATGTCAGATTGTTTACCAAATATTTTGTCATGAGAACATAACAAATTACCGTAACAAATTATCACCAATTTCCATCATCATTCAATTAGTAATTGAGTAGATACATCAAGTTATTCAAAATAGCTCCTTACAAATTGGGATTATTCGAATACTTTCAATCGGCTCCTTTCATTATTGTGAGTCATACCTAATTCTTAGTCTTGTAATGATGCAATACAGCTTTTAAAAAACGGTATCGGAATTATTTGGGAAATATTAGGAACAGCAGACTAATATTTTCAGGTTAGATCTCTAATAATTGAAAAACTGATCTTTGTTTAAAAAAATTTCTTGAAAGAGCTGTAACATGTAGTAGCCACTTAGGTACTCATACCAGTCCAGTCTTTTTCCAACAAATTTCAATCCTTACAGGAGAATAATGTGTCTTTTAAGAGAAAAAAAATTATAATGAGCACCAGAAAGAAGAAGGATATATGGTAATATATTATCCTGATGTTCAATAATTCATTATGAAATCACAAATTTGAATGGAGAATAGCTTAATAATATTTATAAGCATCTTGTCAGCTAAATAATGAGGAACAAATGAGTTGTGTTATTTTTAATGGTAACAATGCTTAACTGCATTATTGCATACTGCAATTATAATATAGTTCGATTCAAGCCTGATGCACACTTAATGTGGGTGCGAATGGCGAATGGCGATTGTGGGTAGGTACTGATATTGTAGACAATGCATTTTCAATATCCCCATTCCCGCAGGACGCGGGTCAAACGTGACAGAGCCGCCGCAGGTCTTTTTTGAGTTGTAGAAATTTACATACTCAAGATCAGCTGCCGTGGATGAGTTTGTGAAACGAGCGCTGACTTATCTCAGACAATAATTCCTTTGAAAAACATAAAATTTCGGATATTTTAATTTTTTTAATGCCATCATTTTCTGCTCGCTCCCCTGAGTTCATAGCAGCATAAATTTTATTGATTTTGTAGAATATTTTTATTATACCTACAAAATCATTCACTGTGTCGTTGCATTTTTTTGTAATGCTCTTATATTTGTTGTGCCACAAAAGCCATTGTAGAGTAGTGTTTGCAGCGCACTATGACGGTTTTGGGCTTCATTCTAGATCTATCCTGGCATTTTTATTATCATTACCATACACTCTTATTTGAATAGCCTACTTATTAGAAATATAAAATATACTTTTTGAAATGACTAGCATTAATACATTATTTGCTATAAAAATATTCCATTTTTCCAGTCAACAATTTCTCATTTTTTTAAAACTACAGCTAAAGTTCTAGCTCATTTAGAAGGGAAGTGATAGCCGAGTACCTTAGCAGGTATCTGTTCAATTAGAGATAAGCTACGAAACTCCTGGGCGCTCTTTGTAAGAGTGACCGATTGGATTGGCCAGCAAAAAAGACTCTGTTCTCGGCTGTAAAATCACTTCCCGGTGGTTCGGAACCCACCTAAAACTGTAGGTCCAACTCATTCATCACCATCATCCAATTCATTACTCACGCACAGGTCTCAGACCTATGTGGGCTTCATCCTCCGAAAAGAAATAGAACTCTGCTTTCACAGTAATAAGAGATAATAAGCTGCATTAGTTAGTAGCTCTTATACTAAAATAATTTATTATTATAAATATTTGGACTTCAGTAAAAATTTAGTAATAGACACAGTTTTGGGCTAAAAGCCACTTGTTTCTTTACAATAAGTTGTATTGTGACTGTATCAGTAGATAATTATTGACTTGATCGTCAATGTAATATTTTAACAAGACTCAATAAAAAGAATTTCATGATTCAATTTCATGATTTTTTACAAAATTAGTTGAATCTTTTAATCTACCAAAAATGGTTCTACGTGGTGTACTGAACCCTAAATGTTCCCAAGAACCCATGTTACGAATTCCAAATTGGACCAAATTTAATGCAATTCAATTTTGACTACTCATTTAAAAAAACAATTGGTAGCTACTTAATATTTTTAAATATAAAGTATCATCTATTTTTAATAATGATATAAATATATATTTTTTATAATTTACTTATTATAGGGTACTGTTAAAATGTTTTTATTCATTTATAGTATGCTATATGATAGGCTACTTGAGTGTAATTTTCCAGACCATATAAAAACCAAATTTCCCAATTATGAATATTTAAAAAATTTGTTGACATTCTCAATCTCTAGGCAAAACTTAATGTCCCTGGAAACGAATCTGCAATCAAAATTCTCTATCTACGTTAAAATAAAATGTCAAAGATTTTAACCACACCCGCGTTTAGTGTGCATCTGAAAAAACACAAGAGTGAGTCGCCACCCGCCAACCAACCGCACCCGCGTTCTGTGTGCATCAGGCTTTATGGTTTCATTTACATTGTCACATAATTTCTGTATGCAGTATGCAAGTAAATTTCCAAATACAGAATTTGAATGTTAACTTTTCATGTGAAATTTAACGACTTGCAGTCAAATATTTGTTAAGAATAAGTATAATAACTCACTTAATCTGGCCGAGTACTTTCGAATCTATGAGATCCATCTTCAGAGGCTCCTAGATCATCATGTCAGTTTTTTGGTTAGAAGTGTTGTGGTTTTTGTAAAATGTGGTCAAAAAGTTTGTGAGATTTAAAATTTAGTTGTTCATTGAGAATGTTTTGTTTATTGTGTGTGGTGTGTTTGTATATTTCAAATTGTTCCAAGGTGTTGAGTTCGTGTCCTTTAGATTTTATGTGTAGAATGTGTAGGTTGGTACTGATGTCAGTAAAAGTGTGTCCAGTTTGAATGATATGGTCGGCAAAAGTCGATTCAGCTTTGGATGTCAGGGCTTGAAAGTGTTCCTTGTAACGTTGTTTGAATGTGCGGCCTGTTTGTCCTATGTAGAATTTGTTACAATCAGAGCAGTTTAGTTTGTAGATCCCTGGGAGATCGTATTTGTTTGTGTTCAGTGTGATTTTGAGTGTAAGTGCATTTTTTATTTTGTTTTTTGTTCTGAATGAGATGGTGTGGCCGGCTTTTTTGAAGATTTTTGCTAGTCTGTGTGATTAATGTATGTCATTGTGATGTATTTTTTGTCAGTGGTGTTGGTGTTCTGTTTTTTGTTTCTTATTTTATGATTGAGTTTGTCAATTAGGTCGTGTTTGTAGCCGTTTTCTTGTGCTAGGTATTTTATTGTATTTAGTTCAGTGTGGTAATTGTCGGTGGATAGCGGTGTGTTGTTGAGTCTGTGTAGCATTGACCTGAATGCTGAGTGTTTGTGTTGTGTTGGATGATTGGAGGTGCTGTGTATTAGGGTATCTGTCATTGTTAGTTTTCTGTAGATGTTGAAGCTGTGTTGTTGGTTTGTGTTCTTTGTAATTGAGAGGTCTAGGAAGTTTATTGAATTGTTTTGCTCATATTCAGCTGTGTATTGAATGTTCTTATGTATTTTGTTTATGTATGATCGAAGTTGTTCACATTGTCTTTTGTTTCCTCTGTATAGCTGTAAACGAAGATATTTACCAGGTGGTCAGTGTTATCGGGGAGGCTCTGGGAAAGAAAGTAACGAGGGATTCTTTCGACATTGTGCACAGACTTCAGCCAAACATCAAAGGTGAGCGAGGCATTATTCTCAAATTCCTTAGAAGAACTGATAAAAATGAGTTTTTCGACTTGTACTTTAAACGTAACGGTTTGACGACTAAAGATCTCGGCTTCCCCGGAAAAGAATCAAAAATTTATGTGAATGAAAGTCTTACACAATCTAATAGGGAGATTATCAAACTAGCAAGAAGCAAAAAAAATAAAGGTGAATTAAGTAGTGTCTTCTGCAGAAACGGCAAAATTTATATTTGGAAAGTCAAAGACGGTCCTAAAATTCTTGTCAAGGACCAGGGAGACTTATCAAAATAGTCGGTTAAATATGAGTAGAGAAATGAAACACACATTATAGCAGGTATAAGGTCGATGCACTTCTGTTGTTGCTGTCGCCCTTGGAAATAATCAAGTTTATACTAGTTGCTAGTCTCCACTATTCAGCAACATTGACCTACTTATTGTCTCGCAACCATTATAAATTAATGTTATCATTCCATAGATATATATTTACTATGTCCGCCATGATTATAAGCTTACTTTAATAGAACGATTCATTGTATGAGAATTGATTCATTGTTAGAGTGTTGAATCGATCATATGGTATCTACTGATACAATACTACAATTACTATCAAATTAGGAAAAAGTTTAATGATTTAAGATTTCAGCACCACAATTATTAGGCCGACGTGAAATCAGTAAAAATATTTACTTTTCTATGATTAAAAATAAATCAAATTTCCTTATTGTAATTTTTTGCTATTTAGACTTATACTAATGATACCTATTATACTTATTATCTTATCAATAATAGTCTATTATGCTAATTAGGCTGTTAGTATTATACCGGTACAGTACTACGATATTAATAAATCTATGTCACTTCTAGGGTAGAAGTTATTAAGCGTGATAAAAAAGTAGAACTGGAACCTCCATGCTCTGTCTCAATAATAGATAATATCATTTTTCTACTAGGAAAATGAAATCTGTTTGTAATTAGTGATAATAATTTTCGAATGGTTAACTTAGTGCTATGTTAGATAACAATACGGAACCAATATTTTTCAATCTAAGTGACAAATGTATATACACTGGTAGAAATGAAGATAGGTCTCCTGCAGAGACTCTCCGAGTTGTGTTTGGGGATGCTAAACGCTTCCTTAAAGTTGTTCACATCAATGCAGAAAACTTAACTGTCCATTTTGATGTGGTTAATGAGCTGTTTAAAGATGGATCGGTTGACATAGTGGCAGTGAGTGAGACTTGGCTTAAACCGGATTTACCTACGTCACTGGTGGATATAGCGGGTTTCAATTTCTTTAGAAATGATAGAATATTTAAAGGTGGTGGTGGAGTGGGTATTTATGTGAAAAATTGCATGACTGCCAGAATATTGCTTACTTCAGATGGTAAAACTGCTGGTAGGCCGGAATTTATTATTTTGGAAGTCGGCTCCGGGACCCGTAAGTTGCTGGTGAGTTGCGTTTACAGACCTCCAAAGATAGGGTTTATGACCGATGTTGAAACCGCTATTTCTTCGTTCACTTATAATTATCCTACTTTTATAATTATGGGTGATTTTAATACAGCACTGGAATATAACAATTATGATAAATTTTCTTTATTTGGTATTGTCAGAACCTTGGGCGGAGGAGTTCTTCCCTTGGGTCCCACATATCATACGGCAACCTCAGATAATACGCTTGATTTAATTATCACAAATAATCATAATTTAATCATTAACTTTGGTCAAGTCCCAACTCCAGATATTTGTCAACATGATCTTATATTTGCCACATTCAACTTGAACACCCCTAAAAACATTAAGAGAACTGTAACATACCGAGATTTCAAAAATGTAAATTGGGCTGCCCTGAA
Source organism: Conomelus anceps (assembly GCA_948455865.1). Taxonomy (NCBI): domain Eukaryota; kingdom Metazoa; phylum Arthropoda; class Insecta; order Hemiptera; family Delphacidae; genus Conomelus; species Conomelus anceps. The sequence goes on along the minus strand of OX418225.1, from coordinate 30,176,354 downwards.
GGAGAGTGCTTTCAGTATAAATTGGAATCCTTTGTATGATGCAAATGAAATTGATCACAAAATTGAGTATTTAAACGGTAAACTGATTGAAATATATGATCAATTTGCCCCTATAAAGACCATTACAGTTAAACATCCCCCTGCTCCATGGCTAACTCCTGAAATTAAAGATATGATGAAGAAACGAGATAAGATGAAACGGTATCATCGTCAATATAGGAGATTGGAGGATTGGCATACTTATAAAACACTCAGGAATAAAACAAGGCAAGAAGTCCGAAATGCTAAGCTGCGATATTATCACTCTTCACTGAATAATCCAACAAATAAAAATGAGATTTGGTCCAATTGTAGGAAATTTAGGTTCATAGCCCCTAAAAAAGAAATTACTGCAAGAATACCAAATGATTTAAATGCTCTCAATGACTTTTTCCTCTCATCGCCATCTTTGAATGCAGTTAATAGAGACTTGAATATTCAGTCGGTATTAAGTTTCTATAATTCTAACCAAGATAAGGAAAATCCTCAATTTCACTTTACTCCAATAACAAGTGATGATATTTTAAAAGGTCTTAAACATGTTTCTCAATCATCTAATAAAGGGACTGACAGCTTGTCAGCAAAAATGATTCTGAATATATTTGAGTCAATCAGCCTGGTACTAGTACATATATTCAATTTTTCGTTAAGAAATGGGTAATTTCCCTCCAAATGGAAGGAAGCAATAATTAGGCCTATTCCCAAGGTCACTCACCCAACAGAACTCAAACATTTCCGACCAATTAGCTTGCTCTGTACTTTAGCAAAAGTTTTGGAATATATAGTTCAACACCAAATATCTTCTTTCTTGCATGTGAATGATTTATTTGATGGTTTTCAATCTGGATTCCGACCGGGCCATGGTACATGCACAGCATTGATAAAGGTGTCTGATGATATCCGTAAAGCGATGGATGAACGAAAAGTGACTGTATTATGCCTGGTGGACTTCTCAAAGGCTTTTGACTCAATCATTCACCAAGTATTTCTGGCTAAATTGAAGTATTTAAATTTTTCAGAAAATTCAGTTAGGTGGTTCTCCTCTTATCTGAGTCATAGGAGACAGAGGATAATTACTGCACAAAATGAGATGTCTAACTGGGCAACATTGGTCGATGGGACTCCTCAAGGATCTAGTTTATCACCATTAATTTTTACAATATATCTTCTCAAAGTTTCTAAAAGTTTTATCTTCTCCTCTTATCATATTTTTGCAGACGACCTGCAAATCTATATTCACTCAGATGTTGATAATATAGAAGAGTCAATTGGGAAACTAAATCAGGATTTGCGAAGACTAGAGGTGTGGTGTGCTGAACATGGACTTGTTATAAATCCAAAAAAGACCCAGAGCATGCTGATTGGATATCATAAGCTTCTTAAACGAGTGGATAAAAATTCACTTCCCAAGGTTAAAGTTATGGGTGAAAATATTGATTACATAGATACTGCCAGGAATTTGGGAGTTTACTTCAATTCGACCCTAACGTGGTCTGACCATGTCCTTCAGGTTTCAAGGAAAGTAAATGGTATCCTTTATCAGTTGAGTAGACGGAAACACTTGATTCCCACAGGTGTTCGTATCACACTTTTTAAATCCCTCATTCTCCCCATTATTGATTACTGTGGTCCAGTATACTTGGACATCACAGTAACTATGGCTCAAAAATTGCAAGTGATTTTCAATAACTGCATTCGCTTTATATTCGATCTGAGATATGATGATCATGTAACTCAGTATATGAAAGCAATTAATCTGATGAAATTGAATGACCGCAGAGAATTTATGATCACATGCATGGTTTTCAAAATTTTGAAAGAAGGATCACCAGGGTATTTGGCAGCGGGGTTTAACTTTTTGGCTGATGTTCATGGTCGAGCAACAAGGGGAGGTCAAAATCTACTACAAGTTCCTAGAAACAGAACAAACATGTTCAATAAATCCTTTCTAGTTTCAGCAATTCGAATTTGGAACCGCCTCCCTAATAATATCAAAGCTAAAACATCAGTAGGAACATTTAAGGAGGCGTTGTGGACATTCCTTTTTAATAGATATGGATAATTTTTGGTAATGTTAAATGATTTTGAATGTGATATAATTGATGATTTGTTTTTGTTAGTTGATTTTTAGTTTACACAAGATACTACATTAAGTTATATTTGCAATCTTCTAATGTACCACTCCTTTTTGTAATCATTAATAAGTAACGAACTTCCAAAACTAGATCTAGAATTAGAATGTACATGTAGAAATCATAATTTATATTTATAATTGGTTTGCGTTTGTTAATAGATTTTTGATTTTTGTGGGCAGGCATGACAATTTTATTTTATGTACTTGTAACTTATTCTCTTGTATAATTTTTTTGTAATTTTCTCATTGCTCTAGCTTGAAAAATGTAATATAGTGCTAAGGTTTAGGTGTAAGAAAAAACTCCTGTAGTTTTAACCTAAATCAAATAAAATTGATTCATTCATTCATTCATTCATTCATTCATATAGCAATAGAACATCATCTACATATCTGTGCCAGTATATTATGTTCTGTGAAAATTTGTTATTTAATAATTCACAAAAAAGAAAACTGAAACAAATACACCCTTCTGCACCATCACTTCAAACACTTCTCAAAATTCACAAACCCGACATACCTATTAGACCAATTGTAAACTACCAAGAAGCACCTGCCTATAAACTAGCAAAACACATAGATCAAACACTGAGAAAACTAATTAATATCAACAACAACACATACATAAAAAACAGTAGCGATCTTATCGCAAAAATAAAAGACACACAAATTCCTCACAACTCCACTCTTGCATCCTTTGATATAACAAACCTATACACCAACATACCTGTCAATGAAACAATAGAAATAATACAGAACATCCTTATTCACAACAACACAACTACAGAACATATAAATGAAATAATAGACATCCTAAAAATCATCACTCAACAAAATTACTTTACCTTCAACAACAAATTCTACTCACAACCTGATGGACTGCCAATGGGCTCACCAATCTCAAGCATATTTGCTGAAATCTATCTCCAACACTGCGAAAACACTCATATACTCTTTAATAACAAATTTACACAGACCATAATATACTGGCACAGATACGTAGATGATGTTCTATTGCTATACAGAGGAAACAAAAGACAATGCGAACAACTTCGATCATACATAAACAAAATACATAAGAACATTCAATACACAGCTGAATATGAGCAAAACAATTCAATAAACTTCCTAGACCTCTCAATTACAAAGAACACAAACCAACAACACAGCTTCAACATCTACAGAAAACCAACAATGACAGAGATACCCTAATACACAGCACCTCCAATCATCCAACACAACACAAACACTCAGCATTCAGGTCAATGCTACACAGACTCAACAACACACCGCTATCCACCGACAATTACCACACTGAACTAAATACAATAAAATACCTAGCACAAGAAAACGGCTACAAACACGACCTAATTGACAAACTCAATCATAAAATAAGAAACAAAAAACAGAACACCAACACCACTGACAAAAAATACATCACAATGACATACATTAATCACACAGACTAGCAAAAATCTTCAAAAAAGCCGGCCACACCATCTCATTCAGAACAAAAAACAAAATAAAAAATGCACTTACACTCAAAACCACACTGAACACAAACAAATACGATCTCCCAGGGATCTACAAACTAAACTGCTCTGATTGTAACAAATTCTACATAGGACAAACAGGCCGCGCATTCAAACAACGTTACAAGGAACACTTTCAAGCCCTGACATCCAAAGCTGAATCGAATTTTGCCGACCATATCATTCAAACTGGACACACTTTTACTGACATCAGTACCAACCTACACATTCTACACATAAAATCTAAAGGACACGAACTCAACACCTTGGAACAATTTGAAATATACAAACACACCACACACAATAAACAAAACATTCTCAATGAACAACTAAATTTTAAATCTCACAAACTTTTTGACCACATTTTACAAAAACCACAACACTTCTAACCAAAAAACTGACATGATGATCTAGGAGCCTCTGAAGATGGATCTCATAGATTCGAAAGTACTCGGCCAGATTAAGTGAGTTATTATACTTATTCTTAACAAATATTTGACTGCAAGTCGTTAAATTTCACATGAAAAGTTAATATTAACAACGCAGTTCGTCATGGAAAAAGAAATCCAGGAACAGAATTCGAATTTAAAGGAAATCATAAATCCAATTTACTTCTTGTTCTGCGTACTCAGTAGTTTTTGTGAACATTCGTAGTGATTCAAATATAAAAATCTACTCTTTAATCATATTGGCTGACGACTGAGGTTGTGGAAGAAAATCATTTAGTGAATATCATAAGTAAAATAAGCCAGGTGAAAATGTCAAATAATTGCAAAAGGATTCAGAGAATCATAATTCCCGTATAGCATAGCATTCAACTATTTCTTTGATTCTAAAACATTATTCGCATATTCGTGTACATAACTAGATTGTTATATCATGCTAGATTTGTTGTGTGTTTTCAGGTGTTTGAGACAGGGCCATAATCATGACACACAGAGGAAGTGTTGCTTCATTCCTCATACCCCAAAAAACATTCTGCCATCTCTCTAAATTTTGATAGCAATATGTGGTTATAGAATCGATAATAAATTCACCATAATCAAATTTATTCTTGAAATTTCTCGGCTATTGAGGAAAATAATAAGAATAGATCCAATACATTCTAGATCCAATTACTTTTATATGGGTTTTGAATAAATGAGATGAGAACAAATTTAATTCATTCATCTTTTTTCCAATTCATTTTCAACTCTCTGATTTGAACTTAGGCCTATTATTATTCAATTCTCATCGTATTTACTCATAAAATCTATTTTTTATAAGCTAAATTTTGAAAGCCACTCAACTCTTCATCATGTTTGAGTCAGTATTTTTTATAAATCATGATTTGAAACTGTTGTTGAGCTCTTTGCAGTAATGTGTAGCAGCTTGCCTGTCGTGACAAAACCATTCCAAGATCAGGTTTAAATGTGAAAACTTGACTTTGTATGATTTTTTATTCCATTTTATTCAGCTCTTTATTTTAAAATGCAAATATACATGCATTTAAAATAACATCTTTACGCTATTGCTGTACAGAAAAAATATTTTTATTGTGCATACAATAAATCTCATCCAATATCCCTTCTTTATGGTAGAGAGATTTCTTGATTTCCATATAGATGCATGTGATATTTAAATAATAATGGCGTGGAAAAATATGATTTGGTGAATCAAACATTGATTTTAATGTTTATTTAATTAATGAAATTATTAAGTACAGGTACTAATAAAAAAGAGTGGTTCCCTGTTACTCCTCATTACCAAAATCAGTTTCTTGTCTTTAATATAAATTTTTTGACAATAGTTAATTATACAAAAGCTCACACAATGAAAGGGCCCGACCCTTCAGACCGGGCTCAACCTATGGCGGTAGCGCCATCATTTCCTCTCAGCCCAGTCTTCGATGATTGGCTTCAAAGCGATTACATAAAAGACGCAGATCAACTCAATCAAGATGAGGAGCAGAATTTTGAGAACTGGAGTCTCGAAAGTCATTGGGCTGAAGTAAAGATGCTAAGAGGGAAAATGAATAGTTATTAAATTCACTTATATACAAAGTTATGATTATTCGCAGTAATTTGTCAAACATAGAACTATTCTATGCTTGACAAATTAGATTTCGTTATTGCTAAGCAACAGCTTATTACTGCTTGCAACCAATAATATTCATCTCATTGAAAAAATGCAATTTTATTGTTTAATGCTTTTCTAATCGGTTAATTATTATTTTCTATTTTGATTTTTCCAATATTAGTCTAGAGACTTATGCGTGGGTAATGAGGGGAATGATGAGAAATATCCATTGCTGAATGAGATTCAAACTCAAGACTGCAGGAATCTTCTTTAATCACAGACAAGGTTTCTAACAATTGAACAATAGTTCCTAGTGTATTAACATATATTGTTATATTATGTCAACTGGTGAAACCCGGTTTTAACTAATCATTAATTATTTATTCATTTATTACAAGAAACACTATAAAGCAAATATATATATAACAGGCTCAGGCTCAGCCAACTACTGCTTTCTTTACAATTTTTTTTTTTTTTTACGCAAGTTTTGCGACCTCAGAGTCGCTTCTCGCATCCCTTTCGCCATCGCTCTCTATCTCTCCAGTCATCATCTCGCAACTGTCTCCTTTCCATTTCCTGCTGTACATTAGCCATCCATATTTTTCTTGGTCTACCTCTCTTCTTATGCTGGCGTGGGGTCCATTCCCAGACTTTTAATGGAATTCGCTCTGCATCCATGCGGCGAAGATGACCATACCATTTTACTTGACTCCTCCCGATGCTACTAAGTATTGTCTCCTTCACATTCATTTTCTCTCTTATCCTTTCATTTCTCACCTTATCTAACAGAGTCAAACCTGAACATCTTCTCCAATACATCATCTCTGCCGCCAGAAGTTTTGAGGCATGTCTTTGGTCTATGACCCACACTTCTGATCCGTACGTCAGTATAGGCTCAATCACTGCCTGGTAAATGTTTATTTTTGTATTTTTTGTCAATCTTCTATTTCACAGTATCGGATGTAGTGCTCTTATGATATTCTTCCCTTTCCCTATTTTTTTCAAAATATCTAAATTGTCTCTACCATCTTCACTGATTGTGACCCCAAGGTACTGATACTGACTGACACATTTTATCATTCCATAATCTGTCTGCATGTCCTGACCCATGCCTCCTATATTCAAATAATTTGTCTTTTCAGTGTTGACCTCAAATTTTACAAATTTTCAACTAAAAATACAGATTTCAGGTTATACCCAAGTGCAACTAGTGTAGCCACTGTATTTTGTCTTGTAACTCTTTCACTTTTGTGACATACTCCTCTCATAATAAGGGGTCATACTTTGAAAACAGCTCAATTTTTCCTGCTATGTTCCCATTATGTGCATCGAAAATTTTTGAGCAATCACTTCTGAAGGGAAGGCAGCTTTCATCTAAGAACATAAATAACCAAAAGCAGTCATCCTAGTAAATCATGCCAATACTTCTTTCTATCCACCATAATTGATCATCAAGCTGGTTCTGAATGCAAGTGCCTCGATCCTTTCATGTGATGTTCTCTAGCGCCCACAACTTAATACAACATTTTGAGCACTAGCTTCATGGATTAGGAGCTTATTATCATATAGCTTCCGCTATGACATCTCCTTCTTTCACCCATCTTGGCTCATTAGTCATTAGAATAACCGATTTGTTACCGTACTATCAGTAAGTTCACAAGGTAAACTTTAATAGCTGACAAGGAAAACTTTAATAGCTGACAAGGAAAACAGTACAGAGATTGTCATTTTGTACTCCAAGTTAACCAGTCTAAAGTTAAGCCAAAGTTCGCCGGTTTTCGGTTTTGTGTGTAAAACGACTTTAGGTTAAACTCTTTTTCTGTCATTTGGAATGTTTTCATTCAGGGTTGATTTTTGTAGGGCCCTTTTAACAACAGAAAGCTCTACTACACGTTTAGTTGGAAATTCTGGTACATCACCAAAATCTAAAATGTCACATTGTTCTTCAACAACTTCAATTACAGGAAGGATTTCAAGTCCTGCCACCTCTGTATCACTTTCAAGGTTTACATTTAGGCTTATAATATTTTCAGATTCTGAGATTGGCACAATTTTCTATTTGAGAAGTATTGGAACCATATATAATATGTGTCCCTACAGATGGTAAACAATAGTGACCTGATGTCAAAGTCAAAAAAGTAGCCTAGGTTCAGCATCATCCCGCTCTTTATTTTGGGTCAAAACAACTTCTGGGGGAGATTCAGGTTTTTTTAATTCAACCCCAACAAGAAATAATAATGTCATAACACCTTTTTTTTCTTGTTCTCTAACTTTTGTTGCCTCAACGAAAGTTATTAGAGAACAAGAAAAAAGGTCTTACACCATTATGTTGTCTATTGTGTTGAAAATTGAGACTATCACTTTCACCATATTATGTACGGTAGCTCATAGATATCAATAACTTCATAAAAAACCTATCTTTTTCCTCCTCTACAATGCAATGAACATTTACAAAACAAAACTAAAACAACTCACTCTTCTTTTGCACCACTCCTTACCTAATCGTATAAACAAATAAACTAGACTAATGAAGAATATGAAGGTTACCCAGACATGAAACATCTCTGCTTTGGCCAATCAGGTTGACTTTACAAATTGAAAGTTATCATCATTCTGATATAAGGCATATAAGCCATGACTGATCAGAGAAGAATATTAACACATGGCATTTGAATTGAGAATAAGGAAATATTATATTACACTAGCTGGCTCGATGCGTGTTGCTGCGTTCTCATAAAAATTCTTCTTGATTTTATTATTCGCCACCTCCCGCTGAGGTTACATTTCAAATTAGGAAAGAAGTTAGTCCTAGGGCTCTTCCATCTGATCATAGAGGCTTCGTTGTTTTCTTAATCACCACCTCTGAATGAAGAAACATTTCAAATTTAAACCTCCTACGACTATAAGGGTAGAAGCTAGTTTTTTATTTTATTATTTGCCACCTCCCGCTGAGGCTGCATTTCAAATTTCTAGCTAGCACTTCATTGGTTAACAGATTTCATCAACCTGGCATAATTACATTTCATCATACCCAGTCATATGTTTCCTACATATTGCAAGGTTCCGACTGAATGGTAGCCTACATGCAAAGTGCAAAGTCTTTTGCTATTCAAAGATAAGTTAGTGTAAATAACACCGCTAAGGGGCCTGCCATATGATTAAAAACTGTTGACTTCTATCAGCTGTTCCTTTAAGCTGATTGGCCGGCACGTTCAGTAGGTTAGGTCTAAAAAATGGAATTATTAATAGTAATTATTAGCTCTTCTATTAAAATTTATGGCCAGAAACCATCCTCAATATTCATACAACATATTCCCAAAGTTTCATGCTGATCTGTCAAGTGGTTTTGAAGTCTATAGGGAACATACATACATACATACATACATACAGACAGACATTCATTTTTATATGTATAGATTACTAGGCTGAAAAGAAACATTTTGCTGGTCAAACATATGATTCCGTAGTTCATGCACAAAGTGATAGCCAAGTGCAGAAATGTGAATATGCAAGAACCAGCAAAAGTTTACAGCTGTGTAATGTACAATATTTTTTGTTACACTTGATAGAAAGAAATGATGCAATCAACTGGAAAATATGTGAGACATTCAAAAGTATGCAAGACAATTGAATCAACTGCTTTATTTAGATTCAGAATTTGATGGACAAATTCCCATAAACCAAATTAATGATAGCCTAGTGCAATCAGCTGGATAATATTTGAGACAGGTATTGAGTAATTCAATGAGTTGACTATATCATCTATACATATAATATATATACAGGGTGGGGGAAATGTTTGGAAACGGCTTAATATTTCATATACAAAGGTGATTTTGCGGTAGGTATGATTGAGGATCCTACTCAAATTGAAAATACTATTTTACTGTGACTTTAAAAATCTGGTCCGCCATCTTGGAACCGCCATTTTGAATGTAACTTTTTTTTTTAAATAGGAAGGGGGTCATGCGATACATGATTTCAATACGGAATTTTAAGACAAAATGAATGCCGAAAACCGCACATCGATATGTCAACCCGTTTCGGAGATATTTACATTATTAATCGATACCATGAAAAGCAGAAATGAAATAAATAAGTACATTAAAATCTTACCTATCAAATTTTTTGTTAATAGTGTTTGCTAATAAACATTAAAACCCAATTATTTTAATAAATGTTCAAACTGTTTTCCTTCAGCTGTTTGACAATGTGCTAATCTTAAATAATAGCCATCAAGCACATTTTGAATCATTTCGCGTGGAATTCTGTTAGCCACTTCAGTTATACATTCTCTCAGTCAAGGGCGGATCCAGCAGGGGGGCGCGGGGGGCGCGCGCCCCCCCCTTGAGGTGGTGTGAAAATATATTTTATGGTTAATACTAGTGAAAAATGATACATCTTTACATACTTTATACATCTACTAAGTAATCCAACTGATTCTAAACTGTTATTTTCCTTTAACATCCTTTTAAAATAATCTAATTTGTATTGGTGATAGTGATGTTATGGTAGATATCTAGAATTAATAAGACTACTGTAAAATAACATTGTCATTAGTCATATTTATTTAAAAAAGTAGACATGATTATTTCGGCTGTTTCTCCATTTGGTATCCCCTCACCAGGGCTGGATTTAAAAATATGCCCCGGACAAGAGGTATAAATGCTGGGGGGGGGGGGCGCAAAATTATCCGCAATTTTTTATGATTTATTAGAAGAAAATTTAAGTCTTGTATATTAACATCACTTTAATTTGAATGATTTACTATGCATAGTTGTAGGTTGTATGATGTAGTGCCTATGTATAACTAACTGTAAGTGCATAATGAGTACCAATGATTTTTTTTTGTAATGTTACACACGTTTTAAAAATCGATTAATTTCTATGTATTCATTGTTCATGTAACATCACAGTGGCGTAGCTATAAGGGAATCAGGTGGATAGATCCTCCAGACAAAATAAATTTTCAAATTTTAAGAAGTCTTTAGAGACAACATTTGAAGTAAGAAGATGTCTGAAATCGGTAAAAATGTGGTATTAGATGGATTATTTTTTTAATAAAAAAAAACCGACTTCAATAAAATGCTCCTTAAAAAATTAAATATTTAAAAAATTAATAATATAGAGCAACCCCAAACTCTCCCTTTTAGAAGAAATTTTCAAGTATCAGGAAAATACAGTACCAGAATCAGAAAAGGCGAGGGATCAAAAAGGGCAGAGTATAAATACCTGCATTTAATTGTTTTACTAAAACAATGAGGGCCCGCATCACACTTTGACAATAATGCAAGAGCTTCATGAAATTTACTTTGACACATAACGTGGGTTGAATTTTCAAAATAGATTAATTCATATCTAGAATCGCTTAAATGTGGTTTCAGGGAGATTGTTTCATTCTCAAAAAGTTACAGCGGGTATCCCAAAACCCGTTTCAAGTGAAATTTTTAAGCACGGTGCCATATTTTTACGGAATCCCAACTCAGGAAAGATAAATGATCAAACCTAAGGGATGGGAATAGTTTCAAGTAAGCCGGCACTTATTTTCTTACTGAAACAATAAAGGTCCGGATCACCCATTGACAATGATACAAGAGCTAGATGAAATTTATTTCAACGTGGCCTCCTGGTGTTTTGTGCTTATTATTTTAAAACATACTTAAACTTCATGCTTGACCACTATTAATTTCACATACATAGATAATATACCTAAAAGATAGCGATGTTAATTACGATTATAAACTTGCATTAAACGTACTTACATTTTTGTGAGTACTAGCGCACGCGTCTCAAGACCCGAGTACTATCTTCAGCAAACAGAGAATACATAGGCCTAATTCGTTTTGCTCTGTATACTCTAAGTAGTGTACTCTGTACAGCAGTCTCTATTCTCTATTCGCTGAGAATAGGACTCAGGTCATTAAACGCGTCTGATGCTACTTACAAAAATTGAGTGCTGGTGTAAAATGCAAGTTCGTATTGTCATTGACATCAATGGTACGGTACAAACAGTTCATGTACGAATGAAAACCACTGAGGAAATTAAAAAAAAATATATAAATATTATATCCCTTCTTACTGGCTCTATCCCCTTGAATAGGCCAATAAATGATTATTGTTTCTTACTTTCAATAAGATTGCAGGTCTGAACACGTGTCAGATCATGATAATTTTCAATTAATTTTGCTATAATTCAATAATCATTTTTGTACAAGACTAACAGCAATTTTTTTAGTGTTAGTGCTTCAAAAAAATAATCTCTAGGCATTTTCTACATTTTTTGCTGAGGATATCCCCTGGACACCCTCCCGTGGGGGGTTTTCCATAACCCCCTTACAAAGATACTTCTAGCATTAAAATATTTTAAAAATTTCTGGCGAGTACCCTGGACCTCCTTTTTGTGCAGGGTATTCCATACCGACCCCCCTTACAAAAATCTTAGGGTGCGCCCCCCCCTTACAAAAATCCTGGATCCGCCCTTGCTCTCAGTTCATTAATTGTTGCTGGTTTCTTTTTGTACACATTGTCTTTCATGTAGCCCCAAAAGAAATAATCAAGTGGAGAGAGGTCAGGTGACCTAGCGGGCCACTCTATTGCACCTCTACGACCTATCCAGCGTTGGGGAAATGTTTGGTTCAATATATCCCGCACTCCTAATGCATAATGAGGGGGCGCCCCATCTTGTTGAAACCACAAGTTATGTAACTCTTGTCCGTTGATGTTCTGGATGGCTGGAACGATCAAATTTATTAACATGTTCTCGTAAATGGCACCTGTTAAATTATTCTCGATAATAAATGGTCCTACAATGTGACCATTTACCATACCAGCCCATACGTTTAATTTTTCAGGATACTGTGTATGACCCTCCTTCATCCAGTATGGGTTGACATCGGTCCAGAAATGATAGTTTTGCTTATTTACATTGCCATTAAGCATGAACGTAGCTTCATCCGAAAATACTACATTATTAAAGAAGTTTGGATCATTGTCATACTTGTTCATCATTATGTCACAAAACTCTACCCGGCGGTCGAAATCATCCTCATTCAGTTCTTGTAATACATGAAGCTTAAACGGATGGAAATGAGATTCCTTAAGAACTTTTCTGACAGAACGAGTAGACATACCATGTTCCTTGGCAACGCTTCTAGTTGATGTATGCGGATCTTCAACAAATGATTGCATTACCTCTAAAGATTTTTCATTGTTGGTGGCAGTATTTGTTCTTCCAGTGCGAGCACGATCAGTCACTTTGCCCGTTTCTTGAAACCGCTTTACTGTCTTAAAAACAACACTTTTACTAATTGGATTTCTGTTGGGAAATGTTTCGTTAAATAAATCAGAAACTTCTTGGTAAGACCGTACTCTATCTCCATAGCCGCGCATCATTAACAAAGTTATTCTCTCGGTTTCATTTAAAAATGCCATTGCGAACGACTTTAAACACACTCACTACTTCATGATTGAAAAAGAATTCATTAAATCAGTTGGATTATTACAGATGATTTTAGGTTGATATCATGATTATTGTTGATATTATGATATCCAGAGTCAGATGTTCATCACGCGAAATGATTCAAAATGTGCGGTTTCATTTAAAAATGCCATTGCGAACGACTTTAAACACACTCACTACTTCATGATTGAAAAAGAATTCATTAAATCAGTTGGATTATTACAGATGATTTTAGGTTGATATCATGATTATTGTTGATATTATGATATCCAGAGTCAGATGTTCATCACGCGAAATGATTCAAAATGTGCTTGATGGCTATTATTTAAGATTAGCACATTGTCAAACAGCTGAAGGAAAACAGTTTGAACATTTATTAAAATAATTGGGTTTTAATGTTTATTAGCAAACACTATTAACAAAAAATTTGATAGGTAAGATTTTAATGTACTTATTTATTTCATTTCTGCTTTTCATGGTATCGATTAATAATGTAAATATCTCCGAAACGGGTTGACATATCGATGTGCGGTTTTCGGCATTCATTTTGTCTTAAAATTCCGTATTGAAATCATGTATCGCATGACCTCCTTCCTATTTAAAAAAAAAAAGTTACATTCAAAATGGCGGTTCCAAGATGGCGGACCAGATTTTTAAAGTCACAGTAAAATAGTATTTTCAATTTGAGTAGGATCCTCAATCATACCTACCGCAAAATCACCTTTGTATATGAAATATTAAGCCGTTTCCAAACATTTCCCCCACCCTGTATGTGAGTCAATGGGAAAAATTTGCCACACTCCAGCTGTTTTTTCTATCTTGTACTCTATTTGTCCAATCTAGTATGGAAGAGAGGCACTTTCCATAATTATGTGACAAATCTATGGAAAGTAGCTACTTTCTATCAAGTGTAACAGAAATATAATGATTCTGTTCATTTGAGTACTGTGAATAATTAGAAATTATTACACAAATATATAAGTGCTAAATTCACTACCAGTAGTGAAGAAGTTTTAGTAATTATTATCAATCTAATATCAAAACTGATACTGTATTTCACTTTTAAATAATGTTTTACTCACATATATTGGAGATGGTTGAGGAATGCATTTCACTTCTGAAAAGAAGTTTTGTCAGCCTCTTAATTATTATCATTTAAATATCAAGTGAAAATGTTCAATATGGAACTGCAGCACCAAAGAATGAATATATATTATGCCGTTTGGGTGAATAAATGTATATCATGCCGTTTGGATGAATAAATATATATTTAAGTGCTTCAAAATGCAGTAGGCTCCTATATAATTTCACATTGAAAAGCCTAATAATGCTCACCACTGCCACTGTAGTTCATTATGATGAAGCAAATTAAGCAAGATCGCTCAATATTATATGATTATTGTCATTTTTCATAAATATGGTATAATATTTTTAATAAAAAAATAAACCATAAAATTAAGGAAACATAAGACAATACTGTAAATATACACAATACACCTACACATAGACATGAAAGGATATAATTATTTATACTTGTTTAAAAAGAAATATTTCCTCCAGGCTTGCATTGATTAGTACAATGCATTGATTGTACATAACAAAAATGTTATAAAATGATTTCACATCACAAAACAAGTCATTTTAGCGCTGATCTTGATAGCGACACTAGCGGTGTGACTTCACAGCGGATTCCGGAGTTACTCATCTAGTAGGATATTACTGTACTTAAATGGTCTGCACAATGTGCACACCACATCCGACAGCTGAGAGCCTGAGAGAGTTTTGGTTTGGTGTTGCTGTTGCAGTTTCTCAAAGGTATGCAGGCTGCATCAATTTGCAGATCTTGAATTAATTAGAGAAAGACGTAATAATGGCTGTTATAAATGGATTAGTTGGTATTTGTTTGATGCTTTTTGTCCTCTACATTGTAGGATTCAAGAGTTACTTGAAGAATTATGAACAAAATAAGTGCGAAATGACTTATATGTTTGAGTATCCTCAGTATGTGGTGAGTTGAGAAATTATATTTTTTGTTGCCAGCTTCGCTCAATAAATTGTCTTCAATTTAGAATTCTTGTCATTAATTGCTGGATAATTTTGATTAGATTAATATGAATGCTCTAGCCAGCTTCTTTTCCTTGTAGATTGTGCCAAAACGATACCTTTGAGAAAGTACAGGCTAAGTTGTTCGTTGCCGGTTCATATCTATTTATTCTCCATTGTATTTAATCTATTTTCTTGAAAAAAATTTGATTCATTTGAAAATTTCTTCTTATTGTGAGATTTGTCTTGACTTGGTTGATGTTTCTAAGTTATAGCCTATACTTGAGTAAGTTACTGAACTTTGTTTTAGTAGGTAGTGTTAGGGAAGTTGGTTTCTTAGAAATTTAAGTTATAGATAATTAAATCAATTTTGTATCATTCTGTATAATTTTCCTCATTTGTTTCGAGAATAATATTGCAAGAAAATGTGTTCAACTTACTTATTAGTGTCACCAATACAGGTTAGCCCTAACCTAACTCATAGCACTAGTCCTAATTAATTTGTTATACTATTCGTCTAATCATTTGTTACTTGGTAAAAGTTATTAGTTGAAGGTTCGGATGCTTAATCTTGTCTAAAAGAAAACTTGAACATTTTTATGGCTAGCATCAAGCTGTAAACTGGTAAACATACCAATTATTGGCCCCTTTTCACTTCTAACTCAGAAATCACTGATTTATCACAGTTTTAAGAGTTGATATGTAACTTTAAAGTGAAACCAATGAATCATCTGGCGTAAATCAGCTGTTAAACCTTGAGCAGATACTCAATTTTGGTTAGAAGTGTATATTTGGTAGGGGGCCGATATTATATTGGTATATTTACCAGTTGTTAGCCAGCATTTGATTTTGGGGGAGGTGCTCAACCTAGGGGTCTCTTAAGAGGGGGTCGGGGGGTCCTTCCCTGTAAAAATTTTCGAATTTTAATTAGGCTACATGAAATGCTCATCAGTTCTTCGGGTCCAAATTAAAAATAAACTGAATAAAAAACAATTTTTTCTGAAAATGCCCTATATAAAAGAATCTAACGTTCTGTGTTCAAAATGATAGCAACGTTTCTCCAATGATGACTGCTGGATGACAATTCATTAACCAGGTTCCCAGGGGAGTGGGGTATAAAGTCGTTATGAAGAAACTTTGTTGCAAACCCAGAGTCATGATGGATGCCTCAGCAACTGGGAAGATTGTAGATGACCTTTTCGTAGTATTCCCAGAGTTACTGTTCCCAAGGCATGAAAAAAACTGGGAAGGAGTCCCCCTGTTTACTGGAGAATAAGAGCTCCTGAAAGCAGCCAGGCTAATGAAGAGTAAGAAAGCACAAGGGCTGATGGCCTTCCAGCTTAGGTGCTGAAGGTAGTTATGAAGCATTTCCCTGAAGTCATGTTTCATATGTTCAACTCCTGCCTCATAGCAGGGATGTTTTATAGGCAATGGAAGGTGGCAAAACTTGCACTTGTGCCCAAAGGCTCAATTTCCATTACAGCCTCAAACTCTTTAAGACCCCTGTATATGTTGAATACAAAGGGGAAGGCAATGTAGCTGCTTATAAGACTCAGATTGCAAGAAGCAGGCAACCTTTCAGACAAACAGCATGCTGGGCATTCCACAATTGGTACTATAGCAAGAGCTTCAGCTAGAGCCTCAAGTGTGATAACACAACCTATTGTGCTGCTGGTCACCCTAAATGTGAAAAATACATTCAATACAGCCAGATGGAAGGATATTTTGAATGCATTGGAACATACTTTCATAGTGCCTGAATATCTTATGGCAATACTAGAAGACTACTTAAGGGAACATAGACTGATCTATGACTGACATTGCCTGATATGACTATCATAGACTGAGAGGGGGCCAAGGAGAAGTCTCTGAGCTGTGAAGGGACACAAGGCTCCATATTGGTCCCAGACCTTTAAAATGCCTTCTATGACAGTTTCCTTTGCCTTGAGATGTCAGCTGATACTTTCCTTATGGGTTATGTTGATGTGTTGCTGCAGTCATATCAGCATGGAATACAGAGCTGCTGCAGTTGAAACTTAGTCAAGTCATGTGCTGTGATCATTAGTGATCATGGTCTGGAGTTGGCACAGACAAAAACTGATTGGTTATGATCACCAGAAAAAGTGTGCCTACTCTTATAGAATTCAAAGTAGGTATGTGGTGAGCAAGTCTAAGCCGGGAGTGCACATTGACACTTGGCTCTCCTTCAGAGACCAAATCCAGAGGGCATGTGACAAGGCAGCTGACTGCATCACAAAATATGGGAGGGCTTTCCCTATAAAGACTTATGCAAAATATGGGAGGGCTTTCCCTATAAAGTCTTGTGCAATACACTGTCATCCTTTTTCTGAGAAAAACATATATTCTGTATGAATATTGTAATTGTATCCTTGGAGTTTGAATCATTAGTAATTCCTACAATATCGTAGAAACTAGCAGTAAATTACATGTTGCTCAACCATTATTTATTATATTTCCAGAGAATATCTCTCCCACTTAATGTGACTGTACAATTTCGTCGTTACGGCTTGTTCGCATACAGCGAAGGACGATTTACAGAGCGTGCCAGGGAAATGAAGTTCAGTGGGATACCTGTGCTGTTTATCCCTGGGAATAGTGGCTCGCTCAAGCAAGGTTGGCACGCCTTTCCAAGTATTTTTTGCTCGTTTATTATCAATTTATTTTCATTTTTAAAACTATCGTTAACACCAAAAGCTCAGCTTTCTCCGTGTACTCTACAATTTACTCACATAGTTCTATGGAATAAAAAATAATATTGTTGTATCGAAAAACACTTACATTAATTAAAGATAGTGTTATAGTGGTTCTATACTGGGTTAGCTAGTGAAGACTTGTATAGCATAAGAAGCAGATATGTTTCATTAATAATCACAACTTGGTAAATTTTTCATGGGCCCAAATAATGCCAAAAATAATGGATTATTCAAGGAAAATAGCATCCTTCCAGTGATGTCTATTTTTTATTAATTGAATAAGAGGGTGTCTAGTAGCCCAATACATCTTATTAGTTGATAAAGCTTTTTATAGTGTACAAGAGTTCCTTTCACATCAAAATTAAGCCTCACCTCAACAAATTGAAGTAATTATGGTATCTAGTGTATAATATTGTTGATCTGACTTGTCTTATACTCCTTAGCTGGAGTCTCCAAGACGTAATCTACAAAAAAAAAAAAAATCCAGTTCAGTTGTCTAGCACTTACGAAAGGTAAATGTTGGAAAGAGTGGAGAAATCGTCTTGAACGCCTCTAGCTTTGCATTAATGAAAATGTTCCTTACTTGAAGGATATTATTTACATGACCCACTGTTTCAGTAAAATTGAAGCTTTCTGTTCGAAAATTCTACTCTGGAATTACCAGAGTTCTAGTTATTTGAAACATGTCTGTCTCTCACCCCACCTTATATAACGGCGGAGTACTTTGATTTTCTACTTTTTTTATTGATTCATTCAGCATTTACATTTCTTTTGAAAAATAGTATCCTATACTGAAAAATATGCAGCAGTTCTTTTATGTACAAATCTGCTGTAGGCCTATCTGGTACAGATTCTTTCCAAACAATGTTGTGGCAGTGGCGAATCCAAAATATTTTTTTTTTCGAGAATATCAGCTGTGAAATCAATCACCATCATCCAACTCATTACCCACGGACAGGTCTCAGACCTATGTGGGCTTCATCCTCAAAAAAAAGGAAAAAAAATATTGCGGGCGAGGGGACGAATAACACCTTTAAAAAGGTACAAATAGAGTTTTTATTTTAGTTTTGGTTGAGAATTTCGGGAGGATAACTTACATATTCCTCAACTCCCCCCTCCAGGATTCGCCCATGTGCATATCAATACTTTGATGCGAAATTATCATTCATGTTGCTTATCAAGAAGCAATAAAGTTTTTTTCCCAACCAGCTAGCTCTGGTCTAGCGACTTGAGTTTCATTTAATTTCCTTTCAATCGATTCAATCAAGTCTTTATTCTTGTTTAATAGTAGTAAAATAGTAAAATTAATGTTTTTTTTGCGGCAACCAATTACCAGAAGAAGTACAGTTAATAATTGCGTCATACAGGCTGGTGGAAAAATGACGGGAAATTGGCAACATGTCAACAGGGAACGAGTCACGGCTATTTTGATTTTGCTATTTTGTCTTCAACACCAACCTAACTCAATGAGAGAATCTAATTCCTATTACTATTTTTTACAACCCATAAAACACGTTCATAAATACTTGAAGATTTCGCATGATTTGTTTAGGTTCATTCAAAATATTCTATAACAAACTTTCATGTTAACAAAAAATCATGAAGGTATCTCAACATTTTTTAATAATTAAATTACTTTCATGTTTTTGTTGAAATTTATTTTTAATGTTTTGTTGTCTTCAACTTCCAATTTGTTTCTATAATCTCATGATGTTTCAAAATTAATTGTCAATGTTTTATCACCAAGGGACACTAACTATTAATTGGTATGTTTTACTTCAAAATCTTGATAGGGTAGTGAGATTTTTTCAATAATTACTTTTATGGTATTGTTGAAATCCATTCCATATTTTATTATCTTCAAATTTCAATTTGTTCAAGAACATAAACTCTGTGATACTTCCATATTATTTTATTAATTAATAATTATTCTCCTTTCATTTCCTGCTGACAAGTATTTTCTCCTTTCGTTCATGTTTAATAATTAAATTGATATAAAGTGATTACAGTGCAACTTGGTTATAACGTCATTCAAGGGACCACACAATTTTTGACGCTATATCAGAGTGACACTATAAAAGGGTCATAAAGCTCATTATTAAATAACGTAGGAGAAATAATATGTAATCTCTGTTTTTTTTTAAAAAAACATACTTTAATGGCATTATTGGTGTAAATACAACTGAATTTATAAATTACAGTAAAATGTTGGGCTGTTTAGATTTAACATAAAAAAGTTATAAATTGCCAAAAGAAAGTAGCTAACGTTATGGTTTTTTATCCAGAAATACTCTACAGTACAGTAGGCCTAGCCTACATAAAATAAAATGAATAATGAAGCATAATATGAAATGGTTAGTAAAAATACAAGCTTACAAATGAAATCCTACTGCTGGAAGAAATCTGTAATTTTCTTCTGCACACCCTTCTTCTAACTAATTCATAACTAATGAATACGTCTGCGATGCACTACATTGATGCACAACATCGCTCATTTCAGCCATTTACACAAGGTTACTTTATATTACGAGGTTGACGTTATATACGAGGTTTTAAAATATTTTGACGATAAATCCGAAGTTTTACCAATGCTTACACTTCAAGTTTGGCGGGACTTAGGCTTGAATGACGTTATATCCGTGTTGACGTTATGGCCAAGGCCGTAATAACCAAGTTGCACTGTATTTCAAAAGTAGATTCAGAAATAATTCCACTTGATATGTGCGTTAATAAGGGAAATAGCCTACTAAGAGATTGGTGCTTAAACTGTACATTGGGTTTTTAAAGGAAAATCTTTCTCATAGTGATTTTATCTAGGCCTAATTGCAATTTATGTTTCATAAATGTAACTAAAATTGCAATATTGTAGGACTTACTATTTTATCTGAATGCATGTTACATATTAAACATGTTTACCTGTTTGAGAAATAACTAAATAGGTATTATGATTGAGAAATTACAATCGCACTCAAGAGAAATTGAAATGGTTAGAAATAGCTTATTTCTTTGATTTTTAAGGCTACTAATTGTTGTACAGCACCTATTTATTCAACTTGAACTACATGGAGTCTGAACAAAAAGCAAAACGGTTGAATCTGTATTCAAATTTCTAAACTTCACATTCAAAAATATGTTTTTCAAATAAAATTCATAACAATCAAGTATCTTATTTCCATGCAGATTTGTAGAAGATACTAGAAAGTCTAGATTGAGTATTGAACTACATTATTGTAGATTGCTCTACTAGAACACTCTGTCACAGTAATCCCTCGTTTGAATGGGACTTTGGCCTTCCTCTTCTTTCAAATCATAATAGAAGAACTATCATGACCACTTTGGTATTGCTTCCAATTTTGTAACTTACTTTTTTCATGCAGATTCCAATATTTACTCATTTTCCTTATTTCTTTATTCATCAGTTATATGATTTTTTTTTCATGAATAACATTATCTTTAGCTTTTCGGTTTCGTTCCATGTGTTACAGATTTATTAAAGGATTCTCATTTTGAATTTGGTAAGATTTCTAGGAATTGAAGTTTTTTGTGTGATATTTTGGTTGCTTTTACTTTTTTGAGGGTTGCATTTGAGTTCAATAAACTGAAAGCTATGGATTTTCCTGTACATATATCTGCTGCTTTCTGTTGTGAATATTCACTTTTTGTATTTTGGGTTTGTTATGTTTGATTTACACTTTTTTTGAAAATGTTATGCATAATATGCTACTAGTTTGATTTTTTTAGGGAAACTAATTTTTAGAATCAATGTTGTTTTGTTTTATATGAAGTAACCCAACAATAGGACAATTCCCTTATATAATTGAAACAGGGAGCTGGTATAGTAATTGGTATTTTGTTTAAATACTGTTACTTGCCAATAACAGTGACATTTATTTGCTTATAGCATCATAAACCGGATGTAACATCTGAAAATTTATCATATATATTTGTTTCATATTAAATATATTACCTTCTCTATTGGTTCTTCATTTTATCCTATTAGAAACAAAGTTTTGCTGAATTTTCTTTTTCCGGTGCTGCAGGTATTACACTTGGAATGATACCTTTATTATACCCTAATAAACCATTTCAGACTTTTATTATTCATATGTTAAATCCTCTTTCTACACAAGAATTAAATGTTATTTTTTCAAATTCTACCTACAGTATATTTCTCGGTTATTTTTTTCATTTTCTACGGTGTGAATTATGCATTATGCATTATGGTGATATGTATTACATTCGGTGTTACGATGGTTATTCATTTCAATTTAAATTTGATGATGTTAAAATCAAATGTATTATGAAAAACAAGATACTATTGTTTCAGCAGTTACATTATTATCAATCAAACCGTTTTATTTGAGAATCGTTCAACTCCGAAAACATTAGAATCTTGTTTTCACAAAACTATGATTGTGTTTAATATTGAGTCTTAATTGTTAGTGTGTGAGATCTAAAATCACTAAAATCTCCTTTTCAACAATAAATGTTATAATGTAATAACTTTTTGATATGTGATGTATTGTGTTCAATATAAAATTTTATCTATTATATGTTCATAACTTTATTGTTGCTTTTATGGAGGAATACTTCATAAATTATGTTCTAGAACAACTCTGACCTTGTAGAAAATAGATTTTCTGTTCTGTAAAGTTTTAAATAACGAATAATGAATGACCTGTTACTTTGTTTTCAGTGAGATCGTTGGCATCAGTGAGTTTGAGAAAGGCGTTAAGCTCACATTCTCCTTTCCATTTTGACTTTTTCTCGGTCGATTTGAATGAAGAGTACATGGGTCTATTCGGCGGTTTTCTTAACGATCAAACCAGATTTGTCCATCACTGCATAGAGCGAATATTTTCCCTGTACAAGCGCAATAAGCCTGAGTCAATTGTTATCATTGGACATTCTATGGTGAGTGAGAAGTGTTTAGTAAAGTCTTTACTCAATAATGTTTAGATACTTTCAACTTTTTTAAACCCTCCTATTTTCCCTTTCAAGTCTCAAGTTTAGTCGATAATGTTTGTTGTTTGGATACTTTAAATTACTTGTCTTTCTTCTTTCTCTAGAGGCATTAATGTAGAGGATTAAATTGCCATATAACACGCTGTAAGAAAACTGCTGGTGCTCAAATCTTATATTTAAACGTATTCTGTGCCATAGTTTATATCAATAACGTTCATCATTTCTTTTAATACAGCATACAGTAAAACTCTGCTAAGTAGTACACTTATAGAAAATAATTTTCCAATAATATTTTTTATCTATCACTACGTTATAGAGTAATTATTAGAGTTTTATGAATGAAGTCATAACAGCTAACTTTATTCTTGCCTAATAGACACAATAGAATAGATTATAGGAGTGCTTTATTCATCAACAATAAATAATGTAAAACAAAATATCCAGAATAATGAATACACCGTGCTGCTTGATCTAAGACCGTCAGCTGGAAATTCCGAATAACCAAAAATACATTTTCTTGAATAAAACAATTTTTCAACAAAATGAAGTCGAATCAACTTTACAAAATAATTAATCATGAAAATGTATGTTTCCAAAAATACAATTGCAAAGTAAAAGATGATTCCGCTTACAGTACTATAGACATTACTGTATATTATCTCTTTTTATGAAGGTAAGATAATCAATCTTAAGTTGAATACAGTTGGACTCTACAGTTAGAAAACAAATCAGAATAGGCTCAATCCAGTGTAAGAACTATCCGAAAATAATGTAGCCAATGTGATAAACGATGTCAATTATGTTCCACATTGTAATTAAAGAGAAGTAATTTTTTTAAATTTATAAGCGATGAATATCCGTAGTGAGTAAGAATTTTGATGAATTCCTTTGCATTCTCGAAAACTATAAAACTAAAAACTATATATTACTATTACGGTAACTGAAACATGGTGTAATGTAAGCACGCCTTTTAATTTTAATGTACGAGGATATACCACACGTATGTTTACCACTTTGGAGGGAATTTCAATAAATCGATTTAGTGTTTCAACCATGTTACCATGATTTGTAGTTAACTTCGGAATTATCGTCCTAGAAGTTGGAGAACAAATTTTCATGGGCCATCAATTCTTTAAGTTTATTGGAGTTAATTTTTTCATAGTAATTTTAGAATTTTTGTTTTTGTTCAAATGACATATATTTAACACTGTAATGTAACACATTAATTTAATGTAACACTATAATTTTTTCAATTTAAACTTAGATGAGAGATAGCATAAACTTAGTTTTTATTGTTTTTGAGATAGTATAATTATACTTTGTTTTTATTTTTCATTTGTACAGAAATCCATTTTCATTTTTATTTTAAAATATAAATAGATAATATGTTAATAGGCAACTCCCTCCAGCGGTCAATGTTTCTTCTCTTTTTGCTGGTAGTGCCAAGTTTCACTTTATTTTTATTAATTGGAAGTACATTTTGTTTCTTAATTAATTTTAAGGTAATATTCATTTTATGCATATTTGTAAAGGCAAAATAAAGAATTGTAATTGAAAAATCTTAATTACTTTTATTATGTTGTCAGGGAGGCATAATAGCCAAAGGTCTGTACCTAGAACCAGATTTTGACACAAGCAAAGTACGCCTCATGATCAGTCTGGCAACACCGCATAGTCCTGCGCTGATTATGGACTCATATATGGCTGAATACTATCAACGGCTAGCTGATCTACCATCGCTGAACAAATCAATGACGATGATATCGGTTGGTGGAGGTGTAAGAGATTTGCTGATTCGGTCTGGACTCACTCACACCGCTGATGCTCATGTAGCTGTCACTGTAAGTTCACGTTTATTTCCTAAATAGTTGATAATTTATAAATAATAAATAATCAGGTTCACGATTGATTTGTTCAAATTGAATTGATAACTTCCGATCATAGAGGAAATGTTTACATGAGCCTTAAATCAGTGTACTGTGGGTCCTCTTGACAACAGAATGAAACGGTCCTCACGCCATAACGTGAGTTAATTTCCACTTAAAAGTGTTTTTTAAGTTTTTATTAAATGTTTACAGTTAATCAAAAACAAATCTTCAATTGATGTTAGATTCAACCAACACATTCAGCACACATTCAAACAACAAAGCTTATCATTATCATGTTGGACTTTTATTGGTAAATGTTTATTTTCTTCGTAATAAAATAATTTGTCCACAATACATTTACTGTTTTATGTTAGATTTATTTGATTCGAATTAGCTTGTACGATTTTTATCTTTATATAAAATAGGCGAACATGTTTTTTTGTGATGACAACTCCTCCGTGGTTTCTCGACCGATTTTGTTCGTTCACGTCTCATTTGAAAGATCTCATCGATTAGATGTTTGATAAGGTCTTACATTTTGAAAAAAGTCATCGTGGACATGAGGAATGAGCGATCAAAGTTTCAATTTTTGCCATTGCTTTAACATAGGGATCGGTGAGCTGAAAATGTTCACATTTCAACTTAAGATTTGATGATCAGCTGTTTTGAAACAAAAAGTTTATTTTTCATTGTTCATTCAGAGAGAGAGGGTGGGAGGATAGGATAAAGAGGAATAGAGAGAGAGGAAAGAGAGAGAAAAGAAGAAGAAGGGGAAGAAGAAAGAGAAGGATGAGGAGAAGATGAAGAAGACGAAGGAGAAGAAGAAAGAGGAGAAAAGGAAGAAGTAGAAGAGGAAGAAGAAGAAGAGGAAGAAGAAAAAGGAGAAAAAGAAGAAGAAGTAGAGGAAGAAGAAGAAGAAGAAGAAGAAGAGGAAGAAGAAGAAAAAAAAGAAGAGGAAGAGGAAGAAGAAAAAGGAGAAAAAAAAGAAGAGGAAGAAGAAAAAGAAGAAGAGGGAGAAAAAGAAGAAGAGGGAGAAAAAGAAGAAGAAGTAGAAAAAGAAGGAGAAAAAGAAGAAGTAAAAGAAGAAGAAGAAAAAGAAGAAGAGGGAGAAAAAGAATAAGAAGTAGAAAAAGAAGGAGAAAAAGAAGAAGTAAAAGAAGAAGAAGAAAAAGAAGAAGAGGGAGAAAAAGAATAAGAATAAAAAGAAGAGGAAGAAGGAGAAGATGAAAAAGGAGAAAAAGAAGAAGTGGAAGAAGAAGAAGAAAAAGAGCAACTCATACTGTGCTTAAAATTATCATCATAGGCCATGCTGTCGTTCAGTATGTAGAAAATCTACATTTGGAATGTATTTTACTAAGTTTAATAAAGTCGCACATTCGTGCGACCCGGGATAACCTAGTTTAATGAAAATGTTGTATCTTCATTTGCAGAGTACTCAAATACCAGACGTCTGGCTCTCTACTGATCATCTTTCTATTCTTTGGTGTAAGCAGTTGGTCTTGGTTCTAATTAGAGCTCTCTTCGACTCTGTGGATCTCAACACAAAACAGGTAGGCTATCAACCACTATTGGAGAACATTTACCGATTAAATTTACATCAGAATTCCTCAGTTATACTACTCATAACAACTTGAATTCCTTATGCTTTTTTCAAAATAGAATTCCTTAATGGGAAAACACTAGTGAACCTAACAACTTTGTCGAAATAAGCATTGCTGTTTACTTGTTTCGAAATTAACCGAGCTATCTACTGAAGAACTTGATGGCGGAGTCGAAGATGATTGATTTACTGTACATTCACTGTATTTGTAATTCAACTATTCCAAGAGTAAAGTAATAATCAGTGGATTAAGCTGACTAGCAGATCCTTCTATTCATGCCTTCGTAGTTCAAGATTTACGTGTAAGTGCTACTATTGACTCTTTGTTTTGCTTTGATCTTCCTTTCTCGCTTACATTTCTTGTTTCTTCTTTTTTAACCTGATTCTCTCTCCATTTATCATGTTCTAATTCAACATTTTCTCAGTGTGGCAAAAGCTCGTATTACCTATAAGAACTTTATTCTCATATATCTCACACCTATTCTCTTCATCTGTCTTAAATCCACTGGACTTCACTGTCTGTCCAATTCCGTTATATTCTATCCAAATTATTTCAACTCGAGTCTACGCACTGGCCGTAGTTGCCCATGTAAGCTCATTCCATTACGCTACTTTTAATAAGTTTAAAAGCTACTTGTTATTTTAAACTTTTCTATTTTTTCTGTGCTATTGTGTTTCTTTCTATGATTTGTGGAATAAAGCGATTTTTGTTTTGATTTGAAATCAAATTTACTTCCCTAGTGAAGTAATAAATATTCTGTATTAAACTTGCAGTGAATGTAACTTTTATAATTACTTTGAATATTAGTGTTCCACCAATAGAATTCATGAAAGTATATTCAGTAATAATACTCAGGAGATAACAGTATTAGATATTTTGTGATTATTCTTATTTGAAAGTGTATACTTTTTTAATTGGATTATTCCAATTTATGTTTAACTAGCGGTTCACCCGTGCGTTGCAACGGTATTTTAGTTATAATAGCGGTAAATGGTGAATTTCCAAGAGCCTAGCACAAACCGCATCTTCCTAGCTTTCCGAAAATGTTATTTTTTGTTTGGTTAAATTGCAATTAGAAATTTATTTTTACGCTGGGCATTCACGTTCCGATTTGCAGTACTACTTGTGGTTCAACCTCCAAAATTGGATCCGATATTGGAACGTTAATGGGCTTGTTGGATAGTTGGAAGCGTAGATGGACGACTAGAGGGACGACTGGAAGGTCCGACTTCCGACTGTCGACGGTGTTGGAGCGTGAGTGGGGGAGTCGGATCAAAGTCGTCCAACTTACCTCAGTCAGTGCTTGACCTTCGGGCAACATCGGGCAACTTCGGTTCCATTTTCTGGTTCGAAAGCGACGTTCACAGCTGACTAGGAATAAAGTTGGATTGCAAGTAGGAGCGTGAGTGGATGCCCAGCTTTACCAAAGAAAAATAATAGATTAAACATAAGCTGAGCTTTGATTCTCCAGTCATATGTTTCCTACATGACTGAAATGATCCGACTACACGGTACTCCCGTAAGTCTTCAGACAGCGTAAATAACGCTGCTTAGGGCCAATCATATGATTAAAAACTGTTGACTTTAATTTATCAGCTGTTCCTTTATGGATTTCTCCTTTTTGTGTCCTTCAGCGAGGACTTATGAACTCCTAAACTTCACAGGAACCATCTCACTATTCTACATTGTGCGTGAAAATTTCATAAAAATCGGTTCAACGGTTTCGGAATTTACTGGGAACCTACATACATGATACATACATCGCCTTTTATTATGTAACAGATTGAAGCATTATGTTTTTGTTTATTGTAGCGATTGTTTTGGAGATTATGATAATAATTAACAGAGGCTTTACAAATGTAGCATAATTCATTGCTTTTTCCAGATATCGGCAGATTCTAATCACCGTGAAAATGTTTTCACCTATCATATGCTTAATGTGAGTAAATTTGTCAAAATTCCACATTATTATTGCACGTTTCATGTATCTAAGCGATTGTGATAATCAGATGGGTTTGCAAATAATTCAAGCTGGAAGAAAATAAGCTGGAGAAGATTTTTTGAATGACTTGAAAATGAAATAATGTAATATCTGTTGAAAGTAATGTAACGAAATATGATGGCTGGAATTTAGTTTTTTTTTTTTGTGTGTGAAAGAGTACGAGTGTGTGTGTGTGAATGTGTGTGTATGAGGATTCAGTAAGCTATTATGATTTCGTATGTATTGAAGTGTTCCCACACAGGTTTTCCTATAGGGAAACACATATTTGAAGATAAGTTGATTTTGTTTTATTTTGTAATTGATCGATTGATTTTTTAATAAATTTGAATTTGAAAAAAAAAACAATGAACACGAGTTCTTTGTGTTTTCAAAGAAAACAATTATTTCAATATGAGACCTCCTCACACAAATAGAATACATGTATTTTTATTAACTGTCATATAACCAATGATTGTATGACCAACTTCTTATATAATCTGAAATAATAATTGCGGTATAATACTCGTATTACAGTGGGCTTTATTAAGGACTCTACCCTGAATATAAGAAGTTAGAACAAAGGTCTGCGTCCTTAATTATAGACTTTATAATAAATAATATAACCTAAATGAGGATACACGTCATTTTCCTATTGTTTTTTGCCCTAAATCTAACCTTGAGCTGTTCAAAAAGACAGTTGGCCTTTTTTTCAATTAAGCTGTTAATTGCTCCAGAAATTTTCTCTAAATCTATATTGCCATATATCATAGATTCCATTGTATCATATCTTGACATTTTTTCCTAATTATTTAAATGTATTTTATCCTTGTTTCCTGCAGCGCAGTGCCGGAAAAGACCTGGACACATCCCACCATGCCGATAAAGTGATGCTATGGGATGGAATAAGCAAGCCTGGGGCCTGGCCAAGAAACACAGACAACCAAATGACAGCCAACTACCCGACCGGTGTTGTAGAATCCACCAATCATATGATCTCGCTTGACGATTCATCTCAGCGCACTGTTTTGGACGTGCTGACAGTCAATCACCGAAATAAAGACTGGCTGTTCGCGTGCAAAGCGAACGTAGCCAACGAATTGCAATTGTGTACTTGGGGCGATAATTTGTCCGCTTTTGCGCGTATTGCTCCCACCAGGCAGTTTAAAAGGAAGATTGCTCGACTGGATCTAGTTGAGCTGAAGAAGGCCGGTCATACACATGTTTTAGCTCGAATTTTGCCTACTAATCAACCAGTAAGTTTTTTGAAAAATTGTTTTTATTACCTGTTTTAAATATTATAATTTTTATTGAAGTGGTAAAATCCGATAATGTGGAGGACAGATGTGTAAAAAATATTGTTCACATACCTAAGTATTTACTGAATGCCGTAGCAGGTATCTGTTCAATCAGAGATAAGCTACGATACTCCTGGGCCATCTTTGTAAAGGTGACCGATTGGATTGGCCTGCAAAAAAGACTGTTCTCTGCTGTGGTTCGGAACCCACCTAAAATTGAAGGTCCAACTCATTAATCTCTATCATCCAATTCATTACCCACGCACAGGTCTAAGACCTATGTGTGCTTCATCCTCCGGAAAAAAATATTGAAATAGTATTAGAAGTTTGACATTAAGAGTGAGATTCGCATTAGTGCTATCACCCCGAGATAGATTTAGGTAGGCCAAGATTAATACACCTAATCGTAGAAATAATCAATAATATTTGAATTTAGTTGAATGTATTACTTTTTCAAAAATGCATTTTTGTGAATTTTAGAAAATAATCGTAGGTATCATCTTCAGAATGAATAGTATTTGGAGTAGCAATATTTGACCAACTGAATAGTTCGGCAATTCCGTTAAAGTAATTAATTGCTTGAAGTAGCGGAAGAACTCAATTGCTAAAAAGTATTTCGAGATCAATTATTGAAAGCTTAATAAAGTGGCATTGAGGCAATACAAAAAGTATTTCGAGATCAATTATTGAAAGCTTAATACAGTGGCATTGAGGCCAAAACAGTTTGATAAAAGGAAATGAGAAAGAATGGAAGGAGAGTAGTAGACACAATTATTTTCTCCATCTAACGTAAAATTACTGGAAGTTTAGCAAACTAGCAGGTTTTGTTAAGGATTATGAATGGACATTAAGGTAGATTATCTGTTTTCTATAATAATTATATAGTAAACAATTTCTATAATTAATCTCTATTCGAGACTGTAAAATGTACATGAATGCATCAGTTGATTACAAACATTCTACAAGTAAATGTTTGCATTGTTAATATAATTTATATATACTATATTTAGCTTTTCTGGTCTAAAATTCACTTACTTTTCAGTACTTTGTAAAATTCATCAAAATTATATACCTACTCCACAATAATAAGTGTAGATTGTAATTATATAAAAATCATGTAACAATAAGACCAAGTTCATTTAGACCAAAATTTGAATTGGAACCATCATATTCTAAACTTACATAAAAGCGTTAAATCCTCAGTGAGAAACTTTTATTTCTTGAGTAATTTCTGTGATTTCAATCTCTTAAAGAGTACTTTATTTTGCACTAGTGGATTCCAGGCTACAATATGGGATTCATTGCTGGGGGGTTACTTGCAAGAGTTACCTTGAAAAATTAAGAGTTTCACAAAATCATATTATTCGAATAATCTGCAATAGTCCTAGAAGAAAAAGTACCTATCCATTGTTTTGCTATATAAGCGCTTTCCCTTTGCATAATACTTTCGTTTATAAAGTTAAAAGTTATTTTATGTCAGATCTGGCAACACTGGTACAGTGAACTTATTTTATCAAACAAGAGGAATATCACATAGAACATTTAGGTTGCTAAAAGTCAATAAATCCATTTTTTGACTGTCTTACCAATATGTTGCTCCTAAGTATTTCAATCAATTACCATGGGAAATGAAATCTAGTGGAAATGTAAGATGCTTCTTTAATCTTTTGAGAAGTTGGCTAGTGTCTTCTGAAGACTTGAGTTCTCTTGATGCCTCACTAACATAATGTATGTTGACTAAATTTTTCCAATCTATGTCCAGTTGAGGGTTATGTAAAAGGATAAAAAAATATTTTAAGTTGAATGGTTTTCTCTGTAATTCAGGGTTTTATAAATCAATGTATTTAGAGTTGTCTTTTTGTATAATACGTATATCTCTTGCCATAATTTTTATTGCGTTACTGTCTCAGCTGTCTGGAGCAAAGTGTTGTTGTTTGTAATGTTGTATTATGATTTATTTTTACTTGTGCAGGCGTCATAGAGTGCGAGTGTTTTTATAAGTGCTGGACTCAAATTTCATTTGTACTTTTATCTTGTAATTATTATTTTTTAAATTTCAAGTTGACCACGAATACTGGATAATGTGGTCAACTCTAGTTCCTGTATGTTATTTTGAAAAATATTTTGTTCTGCTTTGAAGGAATAGATTTCATTATTTCATAATAATGAAAGCTTTCCCGGTCAAAATTAGCTTGCTACTATAGAACAAATTCTATGTGCATGTTCTTTAATGCAATAATTTATATTGTTCTTACACTAATTAGTTATGTGATATTTTTCCTGTTTAGGTGAAAGTACACTTTGACGTTCATGGTATCAATGAAAGAACCATCACTACTTCATCGCTTCCTCGTTGGGTATCTATAATGCCAACAACCCTTATCAAGGAGACAGCTCCGAAAGCATTACGCTATACAATATCTTTACCGGGGCTGCAGTCTATCTGGCAAGCATACAGGTAATAATTAACACACCTTTTTACAATAACATCATAAA
This sequence comes from Conomelus anceps, assembly GCA_948455865.1. Lineage (NCBI taxonomy): Eukaryota > Metazoa > Arthropoda > Insecta > Hemiptera > Delphacidae > Conomelus > Conomelus anceps. Next base: position 30,144,172 of record OX418225.1, on the reverse strand, counting down.
ACACAAATATGTAGCATTCAACTATGTTTCAAAGCCATGTTTCAGTACATTTTAAACACATTAATGGTTTTGAAATAGAGTGATTCAGACTAAGTCAGAGTGATATGACTAATGTCATTCAGAAATAATCAATAGATGATCAATTATTAAATTAAATTGAAACAGTGTGCGGCAAGGTGATTTGATATTAGAAGATTTTTTTTTTTATTTTTTTTTATTTTTTTTATTGCTGATGATGCCCACATGAGTCCGTGACTTGTGCGTGGGTAATGAGGTGAATGATTACATATAAATGCCTGACGGTGGAGCGGGATTCGAACCCACGACCACTTGGACGACAGCAAGCTGAAGTTGCGACGCCCCAACCAACTGCGCCAAGTGACCCGCCAGATTGGAATGTCTTTATTTATGATTCTACCGTGAGTCGTCCTAAACTCAAAGATGCATCAAAGTAGCTTCATAGATAAAGGCCTTTATCTTTTCTTCATTTTAAAATATCAAACCACCGTGCTTCAAAAGTTTATCATAATTTATTATTTATTGTTGATTGATTATTAATATTTTTAAAGGTATTTTATTCCTCATGATTTTCAAAAATTCTCAAATACTATAACTATTTCAATCCATAGCAATTAATAGCTATTACTGTACCATTGTCATTTATGCGATTCTCATTATTTGTATTTATTGTCTTTTCTACTTATTCCTATTCTATCATCATGTATTTCTTTCCCAATTTATTCCTTTTCTGTTATACTTACCATTACTGTAATCAATATCGCATATGCGGAAGAGTGATGTGACTTAATTGAATTCTCCAATTAGTGTTTCTCTCAAAACATATAATATGATGTAATTCAAACTTGCCGCCACATCAAGGCAACTCTGATGACTGCTGAACAATATGGGCACGTTCAAGGATCCTTCCTTGTGGATTCATGACGAATGGCTTGGTTGCCTTTCTTCTAGAACTTGATGATATTTGAATATTGTTATAAATGTAATTTATTGTCGTGTTATTTTAAATAAATAAGTATTTATCACAGGGAAGTTATAGCCGTGAGCCGTAGCAGGTATCTGTTCAATCAGATAGAGCGTTCTCCTGGGCATTCTTTGTAAAGGTGACCGATTAGATTGGCCAGCAAAAACCCACCAACCCACCTAAAACTGTAGGTCCAGCACATCATCATCATCATCATCCAACTCATTACCCACGCACAGGTCTCAGACCTATGTGGGCTTCAACCTCCAAAAACAAAACAAAAAAGGAAATAAATTGGTGTATACTTGAAGTTACTTGGTTATTCAATTCAAACCTTCGTAATACTTATCAATTATTTTTGATTCTCATATAACGATAAATAAATAAGTTGGGGCGACTTTTGGCCATGCAGTGAGCGTGGTCTTCGTTTGTTAAGTCACGAGCACTCGGGTCTGTGTTTGGATGGTTGTTCGGGTAACTCAAACCATATTTTATTAGTTCAGAAATTCGGAATACACCGAAAATTCCTCTTAACGTGGCTCAAACGCCGAGATAGAACTGTCCGTAAAAAGAGGTTTGCACAGAATATTCGTGACATTGTGATAGATCGTATTTGAGGTATATGGTTTTTGATTTTTTTTTGGAGGATGAAGCCCACATAGGTCTGAGACCTGTGCGTGGGTAATGAATTGGATGATGGTGATTGATGAGTTGGACCAACAGTTTTAGGTGGGTTCCGAACCACCGGGAAGTGATTTTACAGCAGAGAGCAGAGTATTTATTTACAATACTGTTTATGTCTTCATTATTGAGGGTCACTCAACTTATCTTTCATAAAAGATTAACCCCATTATTCCACTGTGTAGTGCGAACCAAGGGTCTACTAATGAATACCACTCGCAACAAATGCATCATTTTAATGAAAATTAAATTTTTCAGATTGTTAGCTCAGACTATCAACTGTTCAGATGTGGACCACCAGGCAGTGGCTTCGTTGGTTATTCCGTGGAGTAATGATGGAAGCAGCAAAGTCATTCTGTAAGTTATCAATTCCTCTCTGCCTCTATTTCTAACCAAACCAAATTCTGGAACATGCAAGTTCGGGAATAATAAATTTGAAACTATTTAAACTTATGTCATCCAGAAAATGAGACAAAATACTAGCAGGCTTTTGTAATAATTTTTGTTCAATGAAGTTGAAATAGAAGCACTGCTGTACCTGTGTTTGTATTCAGTTGATGATGGTATTGCTAAATAAATAGTTTATTGCTGGAGACAATAGGTAGAAACCCTTTTTGCCTCCTTTACAGAATACAATACAATTCACACTTCAAAGAAGTTATATAAAACTAAAAGAATAAAATTAAGTTATATAGAATTTTTATTCTAACTGTCATGGAAGAATGGATTGATAAGGAAGGAAGTTAGGAAGAGAATATTCATATTATTGAAGCTTGTAATAACAACACACAGAAAAAATAAACCACGAATCACTCAACCACTAACTCACTCACACAAGAAAATACATCCTTGATATAAACTAATGCAAACCAATTATTAATCATTTTTCCAAGCTTATGACAATTTTTATTGGTTCATGAAGAGCAGCATTTTATGATAACCATAAGATCTCCACAAAATATGAAACATTACAAATGGTTGTCATGAAATTTTGATGATAATGCGTGAATTAGTCACAATACATACAATGCTGAAACGTAATCATGTGACTTGTCAACTGTGTTATGTAAAAAATGTAATTTATAATACAAATCGTATTCCATGCTAGAAACTCTAGTGTTTACACTTTATACCTCTTCTACTATAGTAGCGGTCAGGGCTGAAGATGAAAGGAATGATAGACTCGGCTTCAAATTTGCCTTACAGGGAGATGGCTCTCCGTAAGCCATCTGCGATTTCATCCGTCTTTGTCCTTGGCTGCTGCTATAGAAGGGTACAATTTATTAAGACAGAATTACAATTAAAATTACCGTAATGATCTCGGTGAAAGTAAACTGTGTGCATGCTTCTTTAATATTAGAAAACTATCTTTTTTATCATTCTCATGAAATTCTACTTTTTCTTTATATGTTTTGTTTTCCATTGCTAGTAAAAATCTTAGTTGATAAATAATAATTGTGTTACAGCGCCGCCGCATCAGAGCGACCAATTATTTTTATATTAATTTATTTATTACGATTTTTTTCTTATTTGTTTAGTTTCATTTATTTTTCTTTACATTCATTAGACTAATATTCAATTTCCACCATAACCTTCATTTTCCCTAATTTCTTCTTTTTTGTAATTTGTATTATATAATTCATTTCCATTTTGTAATTTATATTATGTTGGCACCTGCTGAAAAACAAGGTTTAGCGGGACCTTTATTTGGAACCTGTAAATAAATAAATGATTGATTGAAATTCTATTTGATTCACAGGTCTGAAACAGGCTCTCTACCAATATTTTTACACTCATCAAAACCCGTAAGGTTACCAGCCGTTAGGGATCCTTACATAGACCTCACTTTAGATCCAGTGTGTACGTATTCCGTCAAGTAAGTAGTCTGATATTCGATCAGCAAAGGTAATATATTGTATTGAATTTTTGCGATTTGAAATTGAATATATTCATCTCAACATAGGCTTGATATTTACTTTATTCAATAAACTATTAATTTATTTTTAACTAGTAGTTTTGCGAACTGTAGACCTCACGCATAAGAATAAGGGTGCTTGCTTATTGATATACTCATACTAGATATACTCAACGATAATCACCATCCCAAAATTAATCACAATCAGACTGTCATATGATTCAATTTTCGTCGTCTATTTCATGTCTATTCTCCACAAAAAAAAAAGCCACTCTGTATCACGTCACCAAGACTGCGTTTTATTCTCATCCAGCCTGTTGTTCTAGGCTTCTGATTGCTCAAATCAGAACAGTTTTCTCATGTCTGATGAATTACTTTTTAGAACAATATTAATTAAATTCGTATAGTTATCATTCACTTAGTAATCACTTGTTATTATACTTGATTTGAAGAGAAATGATTTGTTTCTCTCAAACAAATAATATGTTATTCCTATGAATGAAAGGTTAATTCACATGAAGGTTCAATCGGATGAATAAGAGGGCCCGAGGGCTATCTTCAAATATGATTCCAATTCCATGTGATGGAGAAGCTCATTTTACGAATTATATGTTTCCTGTAGAAGAAGGCCTGAGTGCATTTCCGTTTTTCTTTTAAATATCCTTCAAATTTTGAAAATGTTCCATTTTTGTAATTATTTTTTTTATCGTTGCAGGATAGAAAGCTCAATTATGCTAAGCTTAGGACAGTTGGCGAGGTTCTATTCGCCCTTGATTGTAACCAGTGTTGCCACAGTACTTCTTTTAACACTAAGATACCAACTTCACAGTCTTGGCACTAAACAAAAATGCCCTCTGTTCATGTCTGCAGTTGTAACTGGAGCCAAACCGTACTATGTCTTACCTGTGGCGAAAATTTTATCGTTTCTTGTGTAAGTTGGTTTTTATTAACTTATTGTACAATTACACAAACTATTGAAACAAAACTGATGTCATTCATTTATTTGTAGAGTATTTGACAGGAATATTATTCAGCCAAAGGTAGCCAATATTTAGTCATTGGTAGCCAATATCTAGTCAATGGTAGTAAAATGGTGTAAAATCATGTTAAAAATTAAGATATTCACTGCCAAAGAGTTAATTTTTTCAGTCCCTTTGTATTTGTTATTAATTTTATTTCCTTTGAAAGTAATGCCAATAAAATCATTTATAGACTACTTTTTTGTTTTTGTAAATTCATGGATCTGAAAGGTGCATGATTTCAAAAGTCTGATCTTTTTCTAATTTCAACTCACTTGAAAACTAATTGAAATATTTTTACCAGTGATTTTTGTATCACGGTACAAGCACCAATTAAATTGGTGATAATCTAATTGACACTAGATTCTTGGCGTCCCAACTACTAACTTCCTTAGTTTATAAACGCTCAGTAACTGCTTGGTATCTCTGGTTAACAAAACTATTCTTGCATGTGTCTAGTTAAATAATTATGTCTAGTTTATAATTATAGAGTTGTCTTTTTTGAACTATTTTGAAAAAAAATTGTCAAATATCATTGCTCTCATGTATAATGTCATTGTTTTTTGAGATAATTAATATTCGTTATGTAAGAGAAATTCTCAACTGATTCGTCTTTTTCTCATTTTACTTACCTTTCGTAGAATGATTGAATTTTATAATTACTGAAGTATAAATATAACTTATAAATCGAATGTAACTATAGATTCCTGTAGATCTACTGAACAAATATTAATTACAAAATTTTCTTTGATCTATGCTCTTGAAATAACTTCCATTTATTTTTTCCAGGAGAACTCGAGCTGTTAGTAGTTTTTCTTTGTACAATAGAACTCGAGCTTTTGGCTTTTTTTCACTGTACAATATAAGCTCGCTACAGGACCTTGGCATAGATTTTTTGTTCCTTCCTATTCTTGTATATGCAATGGGATTGGCCGTAACGTATATTATTGGAGTGTCAACGTATGTCGGCATTGTCGCTAGTGGCCAAGCTGTCAACAAATTGGTATTGAGGTAATTAATTATCTAGTTCTAAAATTATCATGAAATTTGACTGAAATTAGGGGATTTCTCTCAAATGGAATGTCAGCTATATAGTGCATTATGTTATTTACTTGTTAATAATTGATAAAACTGAAATTGGAAAGTACATATAATGTTGGTAGGCATATAAATATATTTTCGGGTCTGAAGTTCATAAAGAATTGTACATTCTCAACTTACAGTGCTTTAATCATTCCCTTCATTGCATCTTTCCAATTGGATAATTATAATAATGATTTTTTCCAATTAATAAGTAATTAATAAATCAACTTCATCAAGTAGTCTTTTTCAAGTTAACAAAGCTGACATTCAATGATTTATTCCCAAGTTAATATTTCGTGAAAAAGTAGTCTGTTTTTGGTTGAGAAGACTGTAGTTCCTTTATAATTTGTTTTTATTGCAGATAAATGATTTAATAAAATAGTGTTCGACACCATTTTTTTTTAAATAATTTTGACATTTTCTTGATTGAAGAACTATGTGATATCAAGCTACCTAGATATTGTGTAATAGTTTTACTGGTAGTGAAGGAAGATTTTGTCGAAATTTCACTGAGGTCCCAGGTTAGGTTAGGCTTATTGAAATCGTGCTAATGTTCATCCGTCCGTCCAGGCAATATCTTTCTAAAGGTAGATTTTACACTCTTAAAGTTTCATAAAGAGCCTCCTCTAAATACAAGTAAAAACCCTATTGATTTTGGACGTGAGGGTCAAATATAAAATAGTTATGATTAAAAATAGATCGATACTGTTAGCATGCAGGTTAGTATAAGCTAACACAATTCAATTGTGAAATAAATTAAAACGTGTTAAAACGCCTAGTTTCAAAGATAATTCACAAAATTCTTGTAAAGTTTCTTGTTAACTTCATACTATAGTTCTTCTTGAAATTGATTTGTAATTGTTGTTTTCCTCTAAGTTCTAGACGCAAAACCAAACTTTAGGTATCATTGATTCGTACTGCTCAGTACTACCGGGTGTTTATAAAAGAATATAGAATTTTCTTCGCTTTGCACTTTTTATTATATGCAACTTGCAATTTTATTTATCATGTCAAATAAAAGAGCAATTCAGTTTCGTTTTTGTTTGTCAACTCTGTGAGCACGCAATTTGTCTCTGCTCCCACTAAATTGAATGTTTTTTATGTCATATGTCGGCGATAAGTTTAAGGGTCTTTCTTTCTTGAAAAAATGACTGTAACTGGCTCTTCCTATCTCGATGCTGTAGAACTCTAGAACGTTGGCTATTTCCTTAATTGGCAGAAAATGAACTACAGAACTTCATTTGGCTACAAGATAGTGTTCCACCTCTCTGGCATAACATAGTAAGCGATGGTTGAACCCGACCGCTGAATTGGCCGCAAATAGCCCGATGACAAAACCTCTTTCACATAGTCTCCACGTTCTCCCGATCTGATCCGTGTGATCTTTCCCTTTGGGGTTCCATAAAGGATCGTGTGTATGTGTCTCCGGTACCAGCTAATCTAACTGGATTAAGGAACAGGGCTGACGTAGCTTTTTAAACAATCACTCAAGACACAAATATCAAAGTATGGGAAGATAGGCCAGGCCTATCGACTTGATATGTGCCGTGTGAATAATGGAACTCACATTCAACGCGTGTAGGCTTGTACGTAAAATTAATTGTTTGAGGTGCTCTTTCATTTAATGTATTAATTTTAAATGTAAGTTGTATACCATAAATTCTACAAAACGTTGAAACAGATATTCTTCAATATTGATATGTCTCGAAAATTGCTTACAATGATGTCTACTGTTCAAGATCATATTGAAGTGTAAGACCAAGTATAATTTTCAATATTATTAATTTTTCAGGTTTCTAGGCCATCTGGTGCCTGGCTGGTCCGATTGGCTGATGTCAGGACTAAGTAAAGTGCCTTTAGCAGTGGCTGTATTCATGTTAGCTTTATCCTATACGGCCAGTGCTGGTTTGGCACTGGGAGTGGGGGCCGTTTTCTACTTCTTGAAGGTAAAATACCTGAATCTTATCTCCATTTTGATCTAATTATAAACTTTATTCCTGTTGGACATGAAATTGGAATGTGTATTTTGAAAACAGTGACTACTTTGACTGTATGAACAATCAATTTTTAACAGTGCAATAAACAAAAGCCCTGAGTTGTAGCCTACTCTTGCATGTTAAAAGTCCTTTCTTTATAAAGTATTATAATTAGTATTTATTAGCTGCTTTTGCGCACATTAAATCATTTTTTTCATAAAGTATCATTATTATCATTTATTATTTTTCTAGTGAATTTCATCCCAGGAAAGCTCGTATTACTTATCAAACGAATTATCTCCATTCATATCTAAAGTTTAATTTTATGTCTTCTTATAGTATTTTGTGTTGTGTTGGAAAAATAGGTATTTGATTGTAATTTTCAATTTATGTTTTATACATAATATCGTAAGTTGCAATGAATTCTTCCTAAAACCGTTGCTGATTCTTATTTCTTTTTGCAACAAGTCTCTAGTACTCATGTTAAGCCTGCTGCGTTTAAACTTAGCTTGCTTCTAGTTTAAACTAAACGGCAGTTTACCACTAATTTGAACGTTTACACTCAACACAGTTCAATAGTTGAATCTTGAATAAGCATACAAATTTACAGTTCAATAGTTGAATCTTGAATAAGCATACAAATTTACAGTTCATACTATTTGTATGCTAAACGCAGTTTAAAAGTTTATTGTACGAGTGAGTTTTGGGACCCATCTTTCACAAATTTAGTGAAATTCAAGTCTGCTGTAGATGAGTTCGTGACCTATTTTCAGTCGATGTGCCACTACGACAATTGTCTAAGAGAACCATTCAATGTTTTCTTCATTTGCGGCGGTAAACGGCCGTCTGGCTCCTTCATCATGCGTACCCAACACTGTGTGACCATTTAAAAAAAATTCAAACCATTCGTCGACCATTTGTTGCAAAACACTGTTACCGTTTTGTATCAGAAGTCTTTGATTAATTTCGGCCCCTGAAAAAACGGATCACTGAACGTTGCTCTTCTTTGGTGCAAATAGAAATCGGAGCAACCATGTTTTACTGCACGACAGTGACAACTAAACTAACCTAGCAGCTTAAAACTTGCATAGTCATACCAAAATATAATAAAAGTATGCCATCAACGCAAAACGAAAGTTCTTCCAATATAAGCAAAAAATATAACCTAATTGCAACCTCGGACAATATAATATAACCAATATAACCTCGGACATATAACCTTGGATGTCCAATATAACCTTACAAGGTAGTGTAAGTTTCTGATGTATGATTTCTGCTGAATATTGATACCTTAGTTATGGATTATTTTTACACATCTATTCATATCTTGTCTGAAATATCCAACTTTTATTTTATTCTAATTTTGTTTTTCAAAAAATGAGTAAGTATATACAGAATCTTTTAGGAGGAACAGATCATACTGCACTATCTGATTTTTGTTTTCAATTGAAAATAAAAGTTCAGTATAAAGCATAGGTCCATGGCCACTTCATTACAGAAATAAAGATGGCTGAAGTGCTGAAGTCAATAGCTATTCCTATCAGTTAAATTGTTCAGAAATCTCTAGGGGCATTAAATCTTCATATAGGCGTCGAATTGAAAAGATTTAATTTCAAAGGAGCTGAAAAATGTTTAAAGCTTGTAACTACTGTAATTATTGAATTACTTTACCAAATACGTAAGAATGTCTATAAAAACTAACTAGTAATCGAAAGTACTATCAAGGTTACTAAAAGGTTATCTAAAGGTGATATAAAAATAAAACGTAGTATACAAACAATGATAATAAAAGGTGTAATTTATATTTTAAAAAAAAACAAGTTTTTTCAAGTTTGAAATGGATTAACTTGATTATTTGTCAATAAAACAATATTTCTTCCAACGAAACAAAAACACACCCTAAAGTCTATATGATAATCTGATAATTTCTATATTGAATCAAAACACTCAAGAATAGCAAAGGGCGACCGATCAAAAGCATTATGTTCAGACCAATGAAACCACATTTTTGACTCCAGAGTGTGATTTTACCTATTAAATTCTGCAGCATTTTATTTTCAGAATTGAACGCTACAAGTTTCTTAAAGAATAATATTGGTTTATTGACAAATAATCAACTTAATCTAATTCAAAGTCGAAAAACGTGTTTTGAAAGACGTGTTCTCATATTTTGTTAAATATTCAATAATTACGGTAGTTACAGATTCGTAACATTTTTTATTCAATTTTCCATATTTTTTCATAGAATCTGTTTAATTACCATCAACGTATCAGAGTATGGAGCTCTGTTCAATTTAACACCTGAATGAAGATTTGTGAATGAGTTGATTGATTGAACAGCTCAGCCATTTCTATTTTATGATGAAGCGTTTCCAGACATATGTTTATAACTTTTTTCTTTATTTTGATGAAAGGAATCAGTAGTGCAGTACTCCTCCTGAAACACTCTTATATTACGAGTCTAACGTAACTTCAATATACATTACTTGAAATACTGATGAAATCGGAATGACAGTAGGAATAAGGTTTTAGATTATAAAACCTGTATCAAGCCATTTACTTTTTTAGGTCTGTTCTTTATATGAGGATTATCTTGAGCAGTTGATGATGTGGCCTCTAAAGGTAGCAAAAAGAGAAATAATACAAAGAATAAGGCCGAAAAAAGACGACGAAAGGAGAGAACTGATGGACAAAGAAAAAACGACCACTTTCGAAGAGCTTCAAGAAATGTTCGATTTGACTGAAATAAATTATCACATTACTGTTATGCTTATTTGGAGCACAGCTACCTTGGTGCACATTCCGAGTATACTAGTATGGGCTCACAACTACAGGTAAAATATAGAATTTTGTGTTTCATTATCAATAATTATGCTCTATTCGAACACTGCTAATCAGAATAAACATTAGGTTGGACAGAAAAACATTTTTTTTTAGTATAGAACTCTAACAGGACTCATAAGGGTGCATCGCCTTTAAATTATTAAATTCTAATAGAACTCGACAGTTTCGTACTTATGTGTGGATTAACGAAAAATTGTTATAAAGTTTAAACTTTAAAATTCAGGTCACTTGGAAAGAAACTGTAAAATATTTGTAAAACCATGTGAAAATGTTTCTCTTAGTATAGAGTTCTAATAGCACTCAAAGTCTGTGCTGATTAACTGAGTCAGTTCATGTGCCGATTAACGAAAAAATAGTTAAGAAATGCATCTTTACGTCTTCAGTCTGTGCAAGAAGTTATATTTTTTTAAATGATGAAATACCGGTATCTTGATGTTCAAAATGTAATGGAAATATTTATTTAATTAAATAAACTTGTTAAATAAATATTTCATATTGTCAACAAACTAACATAAGAGAGCAGGATTATAATTATAATATTTGCTATATTCGATCAATGAAAATTTTATTCAAATATTTTACATTTTGACTATTTAGAGATTTTTTAGTTTTTCACAACTTCTTGCTCGAACTGAAAGCATGAAGTTGAATTTTCTCAAACATTTTTCTGTTAATCAGCACATGCATACAAAACGTTTGAGCCTTATTAAAATACTTGAAGATAAAAAAATTTCATGTATTTTTTCAAATCTGTAATTCTATAGTTTTTCAAAAGTTTGAGAACGTTGCGCGCGCAACCCAATGCTATGAAGTTGTATTTATAACCATTTTGCGCTAATCTACACATAGATACGAAACCTTTAAATACGGACTAGTAGTTGGATTTCATAACAAAAATATTTTGACTTCGTCCACACTTTTGACTGGACTGTATTTTACTGTGACAAAACCTTTTGTTCACTAATATTTTCCTTAATTGACATTAGATCTTACATTATGATCTGCGCTTTAATTTGATGAAAAACATATAGGGTAGCTCATCTGGTTCACTGCTATTTATCGATACATATTTCCTATTGAAAATGAAATATTATAATTTAGTTTCTATTTTATCAGGTATAATACCAAATTAGAGCCTGACCCAGCTCTATGGAATGGTGCCATTTTAAGTGCATGTGCTGGAGTTTTATGGCAAGGAAATCTTCCCAGAACTGATCTGTGAGTATTTTTGGCGGTATTTATTCAATTTTTGAAACTTTTCCTGACATTATTTGTCTGATTTATTCATGTATTTTTATCTATTTCTCTAGTTGTGAATTTAAATCACAACACACTGTACCAAAGAAATAAATGCTATGCTACTCAAAAAAATACATACACTCGTCATTGAATATCTATTTTAAATGTAAAAATATAATTTTGTACATGATATACGATTTCACATAATTAGTAAGTAAGTAAATTCGTATAGCTGGGCATTCACGTTCCAACTTGCAGTACTGATATAAATGGTCGATTACATTGGGATAGTTACTAGCTAAGCGAGTAGCGAGTAGGACGTTACTAACCGACCGTGCTACAGCAGCTCAGCATACCAAGCCAAATTATATTAAAAATTTAATTTCCAGAATCACCCTCATACTATGGAATTTCAAAGACAATAAACAATATTGCAACACAAAATTAAAATATGAAGTTTACCAACAATTATTCAATAGAATTTCAACGAAACAATCTACAATATATCTCATCTGAACTGTTATGCTGGCAGCCTGCATGATTAAATGGCGGCTTTGGCCGCAATAATATTTTTTACTCCCCTCTCATACAATGTTGTTCGATTTAAGTCGTCTCGTAAGTCTTATCTGTACTTGGTTCCATAACTGTGAAAGAATTCACTTGTTTTGAATTTATATTTATTTTTTCAATAAAGCAGATGGCTTCAAGAATATACAGGCTTGGAAGTGGGAAAATATGTTAATTTCTTAAAATGTGGTTTATAACTTGTGATAATGGATTCCCCTACCATTACTCGTAATGCCCACTTTAGTATTAGAAATATCTCAATTAACTGTGGCACAATACCATACGCAAGAAGAGAATGGAACAGCGAAAAGTAAACGTCCTTAAGAGTTTTCGAGTCTAATATAGTTTTCAAGGGCAAATACTACTGAATTACGTTTTTTTTTTCAATATTTTAGATGAGGTCTCAAGGAAAGTTCAGAATCCATCACCACCCCGAGCACCCTTATGTCATTTACAAATTCTATGGTTCCGTCTCTTATCTAATGTTTTTTTTTTATTTTTTTCGGATGATGAAGCCCACATAGGTTTGAGTCCTGTGCGTGGGTAATGAATTGGATGATGGTGATTGATGAGTTGGACCTACAGTTCTAAATGGTATTGGTTTAGTTTTGTCCTGATTTGATATGAACATGTTAGCAGTTAGCCATTTCTCCCATTTTTCAAGAGCAATTTTGCAATCTGACTCCATGTTTTGCAGACTGTTACTCTCCAATTTGATTTGTAATAAGAGTAGGACTGTGTTAATTTTGGACTTAATTTTCCAGTGTGTACTACAAAGAACTGGGAGATGCCATGTTCGTCTTGGCGTGTGCGGCTTTAGCCTTCACACAGTTCTCACTCTATCGGCTCGGACCCATTCTAACAACAGCCGTTGTGCTCGTAACGGTACACCATGTGGTAGCTCCATGGTTCACTCCTAAACCGGCGGCGACCGATGACCCAGCATTGGAAACAGGAAGAGGGCAAGAAGAGGAGGAGGAGGAGGAAGATGAAGGTGGTCATCCGACATTGTCAGATTCGCTGACTCCGGATGAGGAGGGTCCGGATTGTAGAGCGTTGGCGGAAACGCTGACTAATATCACAGAGCAAACGGAAGAGATCAGCGAGGATCCGACAAACGGATCCGAGTCTGAGGATAAGGTGTCCGATTTTGATAAGCTGACTCCGACGTCCGACTCCGATCCGGAACTGTGCTCGTCCAATGCGTCTGTTTCGTCGTTTGAAAATATTTCCGCTACCGAACTCACCAAGCCTGCGCATGCGCAGTAAACGTTGACAAAATCTGTGTTGCACAGTCTGCTTTTTAGCGGCCCCAGGCCTTGAGACTGCGCTAGGGTTTTAATCATATTTTTTTTATCGAAGTTTCTTGCATTTAAATGTTATTTATTGCCATGAGAATTATTTTTATTTACGACTACACTATAAAGTAGGTAGTTATTAGAAGTTATAAAGTCATAACGCTGATTCTATTCACGCCAACCAAAGGCGTTGCAGAATGAAGCTCCTATAACACTACTTACTTTTCAATATTGACTGGACTATCAGAACTGGATTTCTCCAATTCAGTTTTGAAATAAATAATATACAGTCGTCAAATCAGCTGATTTGAATATTTCTAATTCAAATTGAGTTTGAATTTGACATCAAACCCACAACCGACTGTCAACAATCTAAATGATTATATTAGTTCGAGTAAGTTATCCAGGTTGTTAATAATAAGTAAAAGTAAGTTATTTGTAGTAGTACATAAAGTAGTTTAAACAATGATTGCAGTGTTTAGTAATCTCACTTCGCTTGTGTCCTAACTCACATATTAATTGTGGCGGCTTGAAGCAGTTATAATACAATCGTTGCATAAATTACCATTTCATCAATTATTTTGTGAAAATTTCGGTTTATAGGTACAATTAGGGAATAGAAAGATTAATTAAAACATTTAGTTTTTATAAATCAATGTTGAGTTACTCGAATCGAAAAATTATTACAAAAATACCTAAATGTCATTTTTCTGTGACGTGTGCTCTATATATAAAAAAATTATACAAAGTCTAAAGTAACTAAACAACTTGTAGCTAAGATCAATTTCATCTTTGAACGCCCATATTCCACAGAGTAATTGATGGAGAAATGTTTCACGGCAACAAATAGCATTACAATAGGTTCCTTAATAATCTTAAATACAAGAAACTTCGTGAAAAGGTAACGACCAAAACCCTAGCACACAGCCACAAGCTGCACGGTACAGCATGCAAAGAGTAATGTTCATAACGCTTGGTATAAGTAGATTCGCCAGGTATGTGTGCAATTTATTTTAGGTTAGAAAAGCATTTTAAAATCGATTTTACTATAATCTAGTCAAGTAATTGAGCTTTTTATAGGCTAATGAAGCAGCTGTGATGTCACCGCATTCCAAGGTGAATAAATTAATAATTTTGTAGTATATTAACCTTGACTGTAATCGTTGTTATACAATTCAAGCTGCTGACTCAAGGCAACAGCTATTTATTTGTGTAACAATGCTAATGTAAGGGACATACTAAAAAGAGAGTTTTAGCATTACGCTCCGCTATTTATTCCGCTCGTAATATTTTTGGAAAGTTTTAGCAAAACTGAGATAACGATGCCACTTATTGCGCTATGTCTCAACTTGCTCTATAGAGCAGCCAAGGTATAAAGTGATAAGTTTGATTTATCTTTGTCGTATTTTTGTTGAAACCCTTCTAATGGCCACTCTATACTTTCGCTTGGTCTGCGCAGAATTATGGAAGTAACGAACGGAAAAAGTAGCGTGAGTTTTCTCTATTATCTCACAATTGACAGTAACTCGCATGATAGATATATATACACATGTGGGAGTAAGTCAGTAACTGTCCTGGCTAGCTAGGAACTACTCCTTACTAAATTTTACAAAACCGTCTGAATTAGGATTAGCTAAGAATCATTATCTAAATAAATATTAGAATTATGTTTTTAGATATTAGATATCTTTATTTGACCAAATTTACAAGTAGTAGTCTATTGAGTTTACTTTAATGTAAAATTTTATTAATCCAATTTAATTATTAGTAGTTTTGTTTTTCTATAGTATCTTGTACATGAAGATAATGGATCTTTTTTTTAAATAATTCAACTATTTGCTTTTGAACGTATTTCCATCCATAATTTGCTTTGTAGCTTCTATACTTTTCATTTTTATATTATGTTAAATATTATTATGAATGCTTCTCTTGTTTTTTTTTTTTTATTTCTAGTAAATCAATTTTATTTTTGTAGTTTTTTGTCTTTGGTACTGCATTTAGAAGTCGAGTTTTTGTATACTTTATTAATTTCAATAACTTCAGTTTTTTGTATTATTTTTATTTTAGGTGTGAAGATTCAACACCGAGCTTCTTTTCAAAGTGAATCTTTTAACACTTTGACAGCTAAAAATTATGATTATGCTTGAAAGTCGGTAGAGACTAGTTTGAAACAGTTATAGTGATAGATGTAGATCTCCCTTGAATAATCTGCTCATATAAGGTACATGCGAAAATAGGTCATATTCACACAGGTAATTACTTCAATAAAATAAATTTAATAATTTTCTCCAATAAAATAATACAATAATTATTGTATCAATTTCCTATTAGCATTATACTCCAACGAGTAAGGATTTGAACTGGAATTTTTAAGTGTAATTTTCAATATATTGCAATAAATTTTTATAAGCTTTATACCTTACTGAGTATAAATGTTAGTTTAAGTATACATTTGAAAAATGAAATTGAATCTCATTATATCAGCATAAACCATTGAATTTACCATAATAGTATTGTATTATGTCACTATTAAGAATGTATGCCTTAATAGAGTAGATCGTAGTTTTGTGTAGTTTCATTAGTAATGTAGTATTATTAATTCTCTCTAAAACTTGAGAATCTCAATAATGATCAATTTTTGTAAGAGTAGTAGCTTAGAAAAGTTTTTTTTTAGAAAAATGATAATTATATAGGGTTTCGAAATAACTGCGATCAATATAATAATGATAATTATTTTATATAAATTGTTAAAGATGAGTAATAATTGGTTGTTAGTTACTATGAAATGCTGCTTTCTATATTATGATGATGATGATGATAATGACAGGGTGACTAGCGACCGGGAAAACCGGGAAAAGTCAGGGAATTTTTAAATTCTGTAAAAGTCAGGGAATTTGAAAAAATATCGGGAAAACTTCGTAGTAATTATATACCTGATAATAATTATACTAGTGAGCCCTACGGGCGCTTCCAAACAACTAATTTTGGAAAGGGAAACTCATTTGCGAAGCTTATCGTAGGGGAAGGAGGTAACGAAAAACGGCTGTTTTGAAGATACTGATTTAGTTAAAATTCACAAGATATCTATCACTTAAAGTTCAAGTTTATCGTTGCTCTTATACACAGATTTCTTTTCCACAAAAAAGACCTACCGTACACGTATACTTGTACAGAGTGTCGCATGTAAGGTGTAAAAACCGGTTACCAAGGATGACAAAAATGTTCAGTGACGGTTTTGAAATGAGGCCTTTGTTTTCGAGATATCTTGATATTATGACTTTTTTGAGATACGCTCACTTCCCGCCATTAAATGCTCAATAACTCAAAAACTACTGATCAGATTGGAATTATGATGACATTTTTGGAAAGAGCACAACATTTCGCTGAAGATACACGTACTTACAATTTGTAACCCAATCATTTAGGGGGTGTTTTTTAGGGGTCAAAGTACAAAAAAGTGGATTTTTCTAAATCTCGCTGAAAATTCAAAGCGATTTTTCTCGATTTGTTTTTAGGGTGACATAATGAAAATTTTACAGAAAGACTTCCTCATTACTCAAGCTTTAAAATGAGACTAAAATTTGATAAATTGGTTATTTGCAAATGCTTGAAAATTGTAAAAAAACTGTCACAAACCCACAAGAATTGGTGTGTAAGGGACAAGAGCTGATAGAGTAGAAATTTGCTTTCAAAATCTTGTTGTAATCAGATGTTTTTCCAAAATGATTAATCTCTGTTGAATCACTGCTTCCCAATAAAGGTAGATCGGATGAGAGCACGTTCACAAGAAGTGGTGCTGTCAATTTTCATAATACACATACTTGGGTAACTGAAAATCCTCACGTAATGAGACCAAACCGGTTACAGCACAAATTTTTGGGTAATGTGTGGACTGGAATAATCGATAATCACATTCTTGGGTCATATTTATTTAACAAGCATTGGAATTGTGATGTTTTAAATTTTTTATTGGATCTCAAATAAAAAATTTAATTGAAATTTAGATAAATTTTTATTTATACTAGCCTGATTCACGTTATGATGAATAATATTTGGTATCTGTTTATTCTTTTGTCAATGCTCTAAAAATTGAAAATTCTATTTTCAATCTATTGTGAAATAGATAAATAAATAAACTATACAGTAGGCAATTTCGAATACACCATAGCACACCACAGTCATCAGAAATGAATATGTTACACTCATTTTTCTTCAGTTGATCCTGATTTTCAATCTTATCCAATGGAGCAATCTTAGAAATATTCAACTTAATTAAGGAATTACTTCTTTTTCAAACGATGACTTCAGATCTGTGATTCGGTAAGAAGTTTCTGATAAGAGTACTGTAATACAGTACTTACTGTAGATCAGTATTTTTACAGTTTGCCTTCAACGGCTTCCTGCGGTCACTCAAGGACCACAGTGATTGATAATTTATTTTGAAAAAACATCTGTTTACAAAAATATTTTGAAATCAAATTTCTACTCTTTCAGCTCTTGTCCCTTAGACACTAATTCTTGTGGGTTTGTGACAGTTTTTTACAATTTTCAAGCATTTGAAAATCACGGATTTATAAAATTTTAGTATAATTTTAAAGCTTAAGAAATGAGGAAGTTTTTTAATGAAATTTTTTTAGTATGTCAACCTTAAAACAAATCGAGAAAAATCGCTTTAAAATTTCAGCGAGATTTAGAAAAAACCACTTTTTTGTACTATGACCCCTAAAAAAACACCCTAAATGATGGAGTTACATATTGAAAATACGTGTATCTTCAGCAAAATGTTGTGCTCTTTCCAACAATGTCATCATAATTCCAATCTGATCAGTAGTTTTTGAGTTATTGAGCATTTAATGGTGGGAAGTGAGCGTATCTCGAAAAAGTCATAATATCGAGATATCTCGTAAACAAAGGCCTCATTTCAAAAACGTCACTGAACATTTTTTGTCAGAAATTTGGTGTAGAATCCTTGGTGACCGGTTTTTACACCGTACATGGGACACCCTGTATATCGGGGCAATGTAATTAGTGTATCTATAGAGGAGGTGAGAGTGTTGTACCTTGGAGCACATTTTATATTTTGGCTTCTAATAACAAAACTATGCATTTTTCAACGGAAACAATATTTTTCTTGACAAGTGCGTCATGTTTTCTATCAAATATGATATAAATTCAACCTTATCCTTTGATTACGAAAAAGAAAATTAATAAAATTTGTAATTCTTGCAAGTGCTCCAAAGTAGGCTACATCATGTTGATTGATGTACCTTGGAACCCTACCTTTTGTACCTTGGAACTCTCATGTTATTTGGAGAAATAATAATAGCCTACTGGTCAATGCTTAACTCATTTATTAAAATTTTTTATTATTACAAATGTCACAAATAAATTTTTTCCATCCGTTTTTCTCACATCCTGCACAAATCTCATGTGCCCATCTCTTGTAGACTGTGCTGTGCACCTGATCCAATTTTCTCCAGACTGATCCAGTGCATATTGTTCATTACAAAGTAGATATTATTCTATACGGCGCTGCCTTCATCATCTGTGTCAACTAATGGAGTCATATCATTGTCAGAAACATAAGATGAAGGAATAGGCGTACTATGCGTCCTTTTCACACGTTCCGAGGTGCACTATGGGGTTGTGTTCCCTGGTACAAGAGGTCGCCATTTTAAATAAATCCATTAAAGGTTTTGTTTAAGAGCATTATTAATAATGGAGTTTCACTCACCAATAGTTGTAGAATCAGTTGTCACATGAAGTTGAAAATATACAGCTCTCACAACATAAGAATAAGAATACCAAAAATATAAATTTGAAAAAATTTTCTTTTGACTAGTTGAAATTTTGTTTGCCTAGCATACCTTTAATAATCATCTGATGCTGCTGAACTTCGAACTATACGAACATCTAGTGTTGAAAAACATAAAATTAACCACTAAATAGCCCCACTGGTTGAAAAACTGAAGTTTTCCAAGGTACATCATTCTCAAGGTACAACACTCTCCCCTAGATATATTTACCACATAAAAAAGCTGTTTATATATTCATTTATCAGGGCAATTAAATTATAGTTTATCAGCTGATAGAGATTCTATAAAAAAACCTGATCGCATTTATTCACCCACAGCTGATGATAACTCAATAGATGAATTAATATATTTATAAATCTATTGCGAATTCCATATGGAGAAAACAACTATTTTCTATATACAGTGATATATAGATATATTAATGAAGGGCTGTGAACCTATCCTTCTGTTTCGCTTCAAAAAGGATGAAGGAGTAGGTCAATTTCATTGGCAAACGAACTTGATCTGTATTAAGGTTCCAAGAATGTGTGGTTAAAATTTGAAGTTGATTGGTCAAAGCGTTCGAAAGTTATTGTCGAACATACATAAACCCAAAAACATACAGAAAAAGCCGCGAGCCTCCAGTCACGAATCACAATTCAAAAGTAAGAACTCGCTACGCTCGTTCAATTATAGAAACCCTCACATGAAATGCTCCAATATCGAACTTGAAATGCGTTTTTAGATGGGCAACCAGATAAATAAGCTATATAGGTAGGTTAACAAACTGTTTTGGAAATTGTTTTGATTATTCGGTAAGGTCTTTTTGTTTTTCATCTACATAAAAGCCAAATACCCCTGATTCACTTTACTCATTCATCAGCGTTTCTCGAAAACCACATGGCTAATTAAGTTGAAATTTGGTACACATGTCCCGTTGGGGCTCTAGATGCATGCTAAGAAAAAATTCTGAAAAAATCCAGAAAATACGGTCAAAATTAAAAATGATTGAAAATTTGAAAATTATACATAAGAAGTATGGAGTTGTGAATTGAATAACTGTGCCCGTATCCATGACAACAGATGATCAACAAACAAAAGTGCTGGTTCGATTCACGATTTTGTACGATTTTTAAACCACCCCCTGGGGTCCAGGGGGGACTCTGCCCCCTGGCTAGACGGTTATGGCGAGCGAAGCGAGACTGCCGGCTACCACCTTATATTGGTCAGGGAAAATTGTAGAAAAGGTCAGGGAAAAGTCAGGGAATTTTTGTAGCTTACTTTGCTAGTCACCCTGTGATGATGATGATGATGATGATAATTTTCCTAGTTTTCTTCGATTTATTATTGTCTCACATTCTTTTTTGTTTCTTATTCTCGAAAACTGTTGCCGATTGTAATAGGAATTCAATAAAGTGCTGCACAATACAAACTCGATCCAATGTCTTGAAGTAGAGATTGAAATTATACTTAATACGCCAAACAAATAATTTTGTAAGCTGCAAGAAAGGTATGTTGATTCAATTTATGGTCTACAAATTATCATAGAACTTGGTAAAATCATAAGCAATCTACTCTAAAGCTCTAAATAGTTTATTTTTATCTATCACAGAAAGATTTCTCAAATAGTTTCTATTCATTTATGTTATAGGGGGATATTGATGTTATAGTTCTGTATCCGTCCGATTTAAAGTTAAAAGAACTACGTTTTTAATAACTTTCAAAAATTCTGCATTTTGTTTTTGTATTTTGGAAAAAATTGTTTCATTATTTTTATTTTTAAATTTATTATTATGTTGACGCCATAAAGTACTCTTCTTCTTTCACCTTATCTACGTTTAATTTTACTAGGAAATAGTTTAATTTTAAATAAATCATTAATTTATTTTAATTGAATAAATCATTAAATTAAATAAATATATTTTTAAATAATCACGCAAGTGTGGTCGGTGGGGAGTGAATCTCATGTGGCATTGATGTTTATGGCCGGGTGCCCTTCCTGACACCAACCCTTAGCCAACAGGCTATAGGAAGTTTAATGTCCTACCCAGGACCAAAATTCAAATCACATAATTGTTGAAAAACGATTACTGTATAACTGATGAAATTATTCAACTAGACACATACAATTACAGTTTTGTTAACCAAAATTTGGGTTCGCTATAATGTACTTTATTCCAAAAAGTAGAAAAGCCAATTATTTCCTTGTTTAAAAACTTCAAAAGATAGTATGTTACCGTACATAAATTTTCATTGATTATTTTCTAATATCACAATTTTCTGTGGCGTGTTCAAAAAATGAAATAATTTTGACCAAATGTATCGAATTAAAGATAGAATAATATATTCATTTCTTCACATTTCATTTATTAAATAATTATTTCCATCTATTTGTAGTTTTTTCATTTATTTGCTCTAATTCAGTTTTAACAGCAAGTGTTGATCTGTATCAATCGATAATATTTTTTGTGACACGTAATCTAATATTTTATTTTTCTCTTATCGAAAACCTACTCATATTGCTGATTGTTGCTTCTGTACAAATATTTTAAACACTAATTGTTTTAATCCTATTTTTAATTTACAGGTTTAAGTGTATGATTTACCAATCATTCTTCCTTTTTCATTATTATTTTGTATTTTCTGAGTTTTAGCAATATACATACTACAAATACAAAACTAATACAACTAACTAATTCATTTACTAGTACAAAACTGATTTTAACCGTGTATAAAAATTCTGAATAACTAATATCTTTCTAAATTTTCATTAAGTTCTTATTAACTGGATATTGCTTACAAATTGTATATATCAAAAGAATAAAACACTGTTAGATGTTGTCAATTCCACTTCTTTATTACTACTGCACTGGACCGCGGTTTCGTGGCTTCACCAGTCTCATTTTCAACAGTACTAATACATTGTTTATAAAATAATGTTAACTAATCTTCAAAAGTCGATAGTCACTCAAATCTATATTTATGGTATCGATATGGCATTAATATCAAATGTAAATAATTGAAGTATAAGGTATAATTAAAGGTAAATTAATAGGTATAATTGAAGTTACTAATCTTAAATTAAGCCTACATATAATGGGAATTGTTCTTAACTTGAATGAAAACATGAATTAAGAAATATATATTTAGTAATGGGTTAACCTCTACATTGTCTTAATTACACTTAAAATAAAATTCACTCTTTCCTGGGTAATTATATTTTAAACTAATGAAAGTAAACACAGAAGATATTGAAATGAAATATTTGATATTAATCTTAATTTGAGTAGTAAAGGATAATATAATGAGATAATGGATCTGTTATCAGTTCTAATTCATGAAATTACTACCTGAGTTATCTGAAACTGAACTAACTCAATTTAAATAATGATATTCAAAATACTGAAGATAATCATAATAAAAGATACTGATTATAATGAATTTATCTTACATTAGAATAAAGGGGGTTGACTCTTACTAATTGAGAAACAAAATTCAACTACATCTAGTAATGGATTACTTGAACTGAACTAACCTAATTTGAATATTGACAGTGAAAATGATACTGATAATGGAATAAATTAATTATTGAACTTAAGATGCATATAAAGGTAAAATACAATGGGATAACAAATGTTATTTAGTTGGAATGACAGATGGAAAATTGTTTCTGGATTCTGGAAATTGTTCCACTGAATTTACAATTAACAAATTCTACTTGTTCATTTAAACTGATTGTATTCTTATCTTTTGTCAAATTGTCTATCTCTACAGCTTCAAGAATATTTAGTAGTGTCCTGTTGCTATTAGATGCTCAGCAAATTTGGAGTTGTCTTTATTTTTCTTCCATGCAGTTATATGCTCTTCAAATCTCTTCTTGAATTTTCTACCTGTCTGTCCTATGTAGCTGGCATTGCAGTCTCCACAATTTAGTCTGTAGACTCCACTCTTGTCTTCTATATTGATCCTGTCTTTGGTTGAGTTAAGAAGGGTCTTCATTATTGGTTGGGTTTTGAAAGCTACTTTTATATGTTTCTTCTTTAATATTTGGCCTATTTTCTCTGACTTGTCTCCTATATATGGAATACTGACCCATGTAGATTGATCTGCTTTATTGTCTTGGGAGTAAACTGTTTTGATGGTGATATTTTCTTCTTTCTTCTTTTTTAATTTTAAAATAGTTTTTTCCTGATACCCATTTGTTTTTGCAATATGTAGTATCTGTTGTAACTCAGTATCAGTACTGTAGTACTTGATTTGAGTGACTATCGACTTTTGAAGATTAGTTAACATTATTCTATAAACAATGTATTAGTACTGTTGAAAATGTGACTGGTGAAGCCACGAAACCGCGGTCCAGTGCTGTAGTAATAAAGAAGTGGAATTGACAACATTTAACAGTGTTTTATTCTTTTATTATGGAGTTCCACAACATCAACCAAAATTCTACAAATAAGTTGTATATATCATTATATCAATGTAGTTTACATCATATATTTTTTAATCATCTGTGCTCGGACATGTTGGGGTAAGTTTATTTCTGGAATTTAATCTCAATTGAAATAGTTCAGTTAATTAATTGAACCAATACATTTTATTCAATTTTCTATTACATAAGTTAAATGCTCATTTATTGAAGTGGTGAATCTCCTGAGTTCATTTGGATAGATATTTCATCGAACAAAATATTTTGTATCAGTTCGTCTAGTCAGTAATCCTTGAAAATAAATAAGAACGCAGTATTTTCAAAAATTCAACTGCTTCAGCATTTAACATTAATGTGATAAGTAGATTATTATGCTCTCTAAGCAGTAGTTGGTTATGTTATTATACTCAAGTGTAATCTTGTTTCTAATTTTATCTCACTGTAGTAAATAGTATTTTTGTTTTCAATAATATTGTGTTTTAAAACTAAGTTTTTATATAACAGCATATCAGTGTCTTGCTGTTATAGATCATTGTATTTTTTTCCTGTAATATAGTAAAGACTGATGTTTTTTAAATTGTGTGTTGTCACTTTTTCTAATTTAATTCATTTTTTGCATAGGTTATATGGGAGTTTATTTGCAGCTAAAGCCATTCTAACCAATGGATGGAATTTTTATTCTTGAGACTAACAAATCTTACGCGTAAGGAATTAACTCTTTTATTTCTTTGTTTTATTCATAATTTTTGCTATTATTTCCATTATTAATCATTTCAATTTTGGTATTGCCTATAACAAGTGTAATGCCCTGCCACGCTGTTTAATTGCATCAAAAAATTATTGCATGATTTTTAACATTGTATTATATAAGTCTGTCCAAACGGAAACACTTATCACGATAGGGCACTCTTGTAGAGCAATCTACTCTTCTTACACTTGTGTAGAATGAGTCTGGACTCGTTCGTCTAGAACACTTGAGTGGTATTTTTTGAAATCATCTACTCCAGCATTCAATAGTTCATTAATTCACATTTATACACTCGTGTAGCTTAAGTCTAGGTAGATTGGTCTGTGAGAGCAGTCCATGCATTGTCGACTTTTGGATGAATGGGTATTACATTTGCCTTTCCAAGCACCATTCTTCGGTAACATTTTATCGGTATTTTATCGTTCGGTAACATTTTTTCATTATTTCTAGTGAATTCTATTTCCAATGTCTAATTTATCCAATTTTACGGCCGTACAGTAGGCAAAAGAAATTCATTTATCTCTTAATATAACGTTATACTGTAATTCAACGTTGTACTATAACGTCGTGCAAGCTATTACTCAGAATTTTCCTATCTGCTTTACCTAACATTCATTATAATTTTATTAATCAGTTTTATTACTCCAACACTACTCTATAAATCCTTCGCACTCCAACCGAACTTGAGTGAATTGATTTTTTGTCATATTTATTTAAAAAAGCATTGATTTGACAAAAAATTGTGTCAGAGTTGTGCTAGAGTGTAATGGGCGTATTGCTGGATTTGTATGTTCAATTTTACGCTTTAAATAATAATCGCATTTCCATTAAATATTTATTCAAATACTCCTGCCATCTATATCGGCTAATCTTGTAAAACTCTTACCAATAGCTGAAACAAAAATAGAATGAGTTCTTCATAAATTCAAATGAAACTCACAGCATGCAGTGTTTTAAAAGTGTGCACATCTTATCATCTTTGATTTATTTGGCAACTATTAAGTGAATACACAATATGATATCTATAACGATTCAGTTATACAATTCAGTGGTATCATGTGTAAGAAATAAAATATCTTATCTGCTAATGGTAATAGAGCAAATTAAGTTGGAAATGTATCTTAAATTACATTAATGTAGTAATAGCTAATCTAATATCAATTATACAGTTTGCTTAATACTAACAAAACAAAGGTTTAGTAACAAAATGTAATTTCGTTACTTTCACCCTGTTTTAGGAACATCAGGATAGTTGGTTGTTATAATTGTGAAAAGTTTTATAGCTGATGAATAAACAGTTGAAAGAATACGCGGTAATTGTCGATTCAACATTTTGTTATGTATTGAGTGCATATTTTGTAAGATTTATCTTACTGTATGTCTTTCAAGTCGAGAAAAATTCAATCTTATCGATTTCCATTAGTTTCGATTCTACGTAGTAGTTCAAATTAGTATTTTTCCAATTATTATGTTAGTTATCAAGTTTTCCAATTGATTCATCTTACTCTATGTAATTACTTTTCACTATTCATTTCTATTTATTTATTCATTTGATTTCAAGATTACAACACAAATACAATAGTAAAATTAAATTGAAACAAAACTCACTTGAATATATTGGTTTAACAGTGATTTGTGCTCGCATCCATCATACATAATAGTTTGAAACATTTTTATTAATTACTTTTTCACTATTCATTTCTATTTATTTATTAATTTGATTCCAAGATTACAACACAAATACAATAATAATAATTAAATTGACACAACTCTCACTTAAATATATTGGTTTAACAGTGATTTGTACTCGCATCCATCATACATAATAGTTTGAAACATTCTTATTTTAAATTCAAAAGTACGGTAGAAACGTGTCCCACACTATGCATTCGATAGAACTTGCAATCCGGACGAAACCATTAGTATAGGATACTAAAGATACTCTAGTACTATCCGTATCCACTACACTTCTGTAGAGTGCTATATGTCCCATAGTAGTCCTATTGTTGCATTTACTATTACTTTATCTAAGAACTATTGTAGCAAGGGGAAATAATGAAAATATTAATTTCTCCCAAATAGACCTCTCCTTATGATTACACTTCTAGAAAAGGTTCAAAGGTGGAGAAGAAATAAGAATGGAACGTGAAAGAAGATAGTAAAGTGAAGAGATAATAAAAGGATGTAACGTGTGATGAGGGGTAGAGAAGAGGGTGTTATAAGAAAATTATATTACTATTTACTATTACAATTCTATTGTAGTATGGTGAAAAAGATTCAAAATCATCGATTTCATTTCTAAAAATGGCTGGTCAAGGTGGAAAAGAAATAATAATGGGACGTGAAAGAAGATACAGTAAAATGAAGAGATAATAAAAGGATGTAGAGAGATCTGATGCAAGAGGCTACAAACTAGAGATGCTATGATCTCCAATTAGTGGCGGTAACGCAGTAGTGGATTACAACCGTTCTAGACAAGTTTTATAGTTTTATCTTGTGTGCTTTTTCAAGTACTATAGAGAGTTTGGTCATTTGAATTTTTATTTCAATCGCCTTCAGTACGTACGGTATTATATTACAACCTCAACTATCACCAACAATAAAGTTCGAAAATTGATTCCTTTCCATTTTAGAACAGATCCAATATCGTCATGGAATTTGCATTTGTAATCACCTTATGTTGTAGTGATGATAGCGTGGTAGAGTAGAAACAAAACGAACGTTATTTTCATGCTTGGTTGGACGGTACACGGTTTAATATATGCTAATTTATAAAAAAAATCGGTATTCAATTTGCGCTCAACATAATTTATTTCGTTAATATGCGATGAGCAGATTTGTAAAAGACTTTTAAAACGGCAACTGAATAGCTACACAGTGATAGTATTTTTCTCTTAGTAAACAAGAATTACGTAATTAGTTGTGACTGAATGTTTCCAAATAATCTAACAAAATCTTTTAATGGAAATGTTACATAAATTTCATCATTTGCAAGATTTCTTCCTTTGATCAATCATGTAAATTCTTAATACCTTTTTAATGGAACTGTGACAATGCTACATTAATTCCATCAGTTGCAAGAATTTTGTTTTCCAATATCAATCATATAAATTAAGCTTTATTTCAGGACAGCATTCCAGTAGTAATGGATATATCTTTGGGTGATCTAGTTCAACCGGTTTGGGTTGCACTGAATAAAATTTACAAATTTTAATAGCATTAAATTGTTTGACTTCACAAGTGGTTCTTGCATTGATTACATTAAAATGAGGAGAGGTTCAATGTTATCTATGTATTGCTTAGATTTATGTGAGCATTCAGAAGTGACTACTACCCGTATGTTATGTGGCTTTGGGATGAGACATCAAAGGAATCTTGTTCGTGTATTTACATCATCAGTCACGAACACCACCACTGAGCCCAATCATTGAAATTCGAAAGATGTGTTGACCTAAATTATGTTCCCAAACCGGATTGTGCATCATGAATCGATAAATTCACTTTGGCGAATCGGAGGTAAATTATTATTCATTGATTGCTTTTTGACAATAATGTGTTTTCGCCTAATAAGTCTCCATCTTTTTCACTTCAACATAGCTGTGTAAAGAATATCCATTATCTCTTTGTTGGTGTTTTTCAATTTGTTTCATTCTAAGTTATCTCTAAAATTTCTTACGTGATCTGAGACTGCCATTGATTTTCAAGTTCTAGTTTGTTCAAGAAGTCTTCAATTTTCAGCATATTTTTATTAGATATTTTGAAAGTATTTCTTGATAGAAATGGGTATTTCATTGTAATATCATCTAGTTAGGCATTCTAAAGACTACCACTCATTTTCTAGTAAATTCAGAGGATCTTTTAATCTACAGCATCTACTGCACCAATCAAAGGCCGATGAATAATCATTTTACGTTCTTTTCCATTACAATTACAGTATTTTATTATTATTAGTATTTTGTAATAAAATTCTTTCAAACTATGCAAAGTACACATGAGAACTTACTTGCCTGACCCAATCTCATTAATTTATTTGCAGAATCATTTTTTATTTACAGATTTCAATATCACCAAATTACACTGTCTCTCTTTTTTATTCTGTGATTTATGCTCATTTATCTTCTGATTAATTTAAAATTCATTAATCTTATTCCCTGAAAAGCATGAAGCACTGATATCTTGGAACACATGGACGCTTCACTTTCTGAATAATAATTATTCCATACTTTTTATAACTGCAATGAAGAGGCATGTAGTTGTAAAATCAGAAAATCATAAGTATACATTATTATTGATCTTATTGTGTATATTTTTCTATTCATCTCCAGGTTAGTTGATAATTTTGCATGTGAGGCATGTAGTTGTAAAATCAGAAAATCATAAGTATACATTATTATTGACCTTATTGTGTATATTTTTCTATTCATCTCCAGGTTAGTTGATAATTTTTCTGCGATGTTCTAGTGTCTATCTGACATTTTTTTTTTCAAATTGATTTTTTTGCATCACTTGTTTCCTCTCAGCCGATTTTAGATATTTTGAGATTTTATGAGCCGATTTCGATGATTTGTGCAAATACTTGTTGAGAAATTTAATTTCCTATGGGGAAACGTTGGTATTAAAATAAAGTAGCCTAATACACAACTTCTAATGTACAACGCAATCATTCAGAAGTCATTTGCCATTCATTTACCCTCTTTTACGACCGGACATCTCAATACTCAATAATATAATTGGAATATTGTTCAAACTTGAACAGTTGTTCAAGTTAATATTTGCACACAGTGCAATTAAATGCATAGATCCTTAGAACTTGTTAGGGAGATCCTGACGTTCAGTCATGGGTACTCGGGACTGCCCTTGGAAGGGTTACCGGTAGAAATAACATTACGTCATCTGCTTTATCATCATCACCAGGTGGTTCGGAGCCCACTCAAAACTAGGTCCACCATTTATAACATCATTGTATCATCATTCATCACATTACTCACGCACAAGTCCGAGACTGACATCAGTTGGAAAAAAATCGGTACATGCCGATAACCAACCAGTGCGATACCTCAAGGGTGTTTGAGGATAATTTCAAATAATAACTAAGAACTGTTGAACCGGTTGAATGGACTGATGCAAGCTGAGACTGAGAGTGACTTGCTTGTGGCAAATGAATGTCGATTGTAGAACTGGTTCGCCATTAGGCTACATTACACTACTTACTGCCCGCTATTTACGAAACTCTTGTCTCCTCTCTCAGGATCCGAAATGCCTTTTTGCAGGCAAAGTGTGAAAAAGATGACGTACTTTTGTAAAGTATGTGCCAAGACTGTCGGAATGATGTACTAGCTTGTAAAACCTGAACTACTGGATAATTTTCAAAGGTCGCTACTTGCATTAGTGGAGGAAGTGTAATTTTAAGCTTAAATAATTAAGAACTGGGATCTCCGCTTAGTCTAATATTCCGCCTTTTTAAATAATTTTCTCGTACCGGTACATCATTCTCTCTCATCCTCTGTCACATTCTTTCTCTCCTCACCCACTCTCTCTCACTCACTCTGTCTGTCTTTCTTCCATTCTCTTTCCCTTTGTCGAGTACACTTGTCCATTCGGTAACTTACGCTTTCAAATTTGCTCTACTATTATTTGTTACATACCGGTGTAGACAAATCTTTTACGACCACTAATAAATATTATGAGCATTAACCCGTTTTACTCAACTACCAAACTTGATTTCATGTTCGACATATAAAGTTAATGTTCCTATACATTTACATAAGTGTTATTTGAGTTTCAACTATAGCGGTATAAGTAATTTATACTGTAATAGTGATGGAAGTGTGTGCTATTAGTAAAAGATTTAATTTCAGGAGCTGATTGGTAATCGTAAAATAGTAGGCTGAAAATTGAAATGTTGTAATTAAATGACTCTGAGAGTCGTAGAATGCAATGAGAAGTTGACGTCATAATCTCTTAATGCTTTTCTAGCTTTGAATGAAGGGGAAAAGATTCTTACAGACGGCAATGTGGCAATGCAGTGTCTGTTACTGACTCTTCCGGATCAAAGATATATTTAATTTAAATTAACAATTGTTTTAATTGAAATATTCAAGTAAAAATTACATTAAAATTCTCAAAACATCATATAAAAATTATAAATATGAAAAAAATACTGGGGGTGGGCCCCCCGACCCCCACACCAGGGGGTTTTTCCAAAAATCGTGATTCACTTTGCTCTAGTCCTCAACACTCACATGTGTATCTTGTCTGATAATAACCTACAATCGAACTCCACAATTTTCACTCGTTTATTTTTCTGTTTATTCTTTTCGTTATTTCAGTAATTGATTATTTTTTTAATATGAATTGTTGTGTAATTGATGAATTATTCGATTGAAAAAGTTTATTAGGCTTATCAATAACGAATCATTAAGAAGTTAGTATTTAAAAAAGATAGTACAATAGTCGTTGTACTTTTTCAAATTTAAAGGAGAGTAGAAAACTGATGAAAAAATCTTTAAAAAATCGAGAAAGTCTATTATTGCTTTCAAGAAGCTTATTATTATATTAGTTGCGATAATGTGATTATAGTAATATCTTTTAGGTTTTTTCAATGCTAATTGACCCATATAACTAGTACCAGGTTATAACAAGTAGCCCAACGGAAGTTTTTACTGTTCTCAGCTACGGATCAGTTGATGGCTTTCCGCTTTTTGTTATTTCGTAATGAGTCCCCCGTAGTTTTGAAATTATTTCTTGAGAATAGGAAAGTAGCCTACCTATCCTAGTCAGTCCATTTGATTGGGGTCAAACATCAAGGCAATCTTGTCTGTGAAATGACGAAGAAAACTTTAACATCCTCTTTGCTGTGTTATTAACTTAGCTCATGAATTATTCCAGATTAACCATGAAATATAATTTTTTCTAAATAAGAATAAGAAACATCTTTTATAAAAATCACACAAATTCAAATAATTTCAGGCCATTTTAAAAGTTTGGCTCGGGAGTATAACTTGATTTTATAATTATTATGATTCATCTATTGAGTACCGTAGGATGAAAACTTGTAACCTCAACATGTAGACATTTTAAATATGAGTGAAAAATCGACTAGTTTCCTCTTTGACTGATTTATTAGTAGCTTCATTTGGTAACTGGTGCTATTAGGGACTTCATAAACACAGTCATGAAATCACCATTGACGGTAACATTCATATTTGTTTTTTTTTTTATTCCGCATTATTGTGTGCATTAACTTTTTCCAAACATTCTGTTCTTTGTCGATTGTTAATAAGCTATCAGGGTTAGGAAGAAAACTCTAAGGCTTAGATCTTGCCTATTTTATTCCCTAATTTTCTTTTTTCAACCCTCCCTTATACTTAGAAACCATATATGCCGTAAAAAGCTATTTTGTATTCACTTATTTGCTGGTTCGGCACAATTTTAGTATCCACTACGTTATACCGAAAATGTACCTCAATTTACTTGTCAAGAGTAAGTTTATTCTAACATTAGTTATTGAAAAATGTTAACATTAGTTACCGGTATTGGTAATGTCATTATCCAATCGTTGGTCGGGACACATAAATTTTGAAACTTAAGTTTTTCAAGTAGCTGAGCTGTAATATTAACTTCTTAAATGGAAAATGAAGTAATTTCCATTATTCCAATCGCCTTTACTTAAAATTGATCTTCTAGTTTCCCCACTCTAGTGAACAAAAATTAGACCTGATTGTTTCCAGATTGTTGATATTTACATTTCTTTGTAATTGCTTGCTCCTGAAGTTTTCCAGGCCGATATAACTTTCTAAAACTGTTATAAAAAAAAAGTTTTAAACTGTAAATATCAACTAGGTCAAGCCAGAAATAACAGGTCAATACTAAATCAACTGTCCAATAATTACAATTTCGAATGTAAAGGTCAAGTACTGTATATCCCATAGTTGATTGTTAGAATGGTGAATCTACTTCCATTTTCATTATACAATACAAGATCATTTGTACAATAATTACAATGTCACGTGACAAAATCAAACATAAAGTTGAATGGTAAAGCAAGGTCATACCTTGACCTACAATCATTATAAATGTATTACAGAGTAGAGTCCCAATAATATGAGCTTTGATAGTTGAGGTTCCATCAAATCGGAGCTAACGAATACTTAGTGAGAAATAAATACTAAATTAATTTCTTTTTAAATGAAATATTTTGATCTTTGTAAGTAATATTTTAAAGCTCTTTTCTATTTATAAGTAGTGTTGTAATAAAAGAACATTTCTCTAGTTAGACTAGTAACACTAAAGTTTTAATCGAAGCCCTTTTTTTCTTGAGGGTCTGTGTAATTCGAGTTTTTCATAGGTAATCCTGGTCCGATTCAACTCAAATTTCCGGGACTCTACTGTATAATATGGATAACGTGTCACACTCAAATATAAAGTTAATAGTAAACCATGGTCAAACTGTTCATCAAAGTCAAACGTTGGCCCACAATCACGGGTCAGCAAATATCGACAGAATGGTCTTCCTGAGATGTTTGACACCGTAGTCTGGGTCGGGTGTGGTGCTCCCCGTGGACCGTTGCTTGCTGCTGCCTGGGGACGTCGTCGAAGAGGAAGCGTGTGACGACAGCTTGTTGAGGAGACTCTTGGCGGCGCGGAGCTTGGCGGCTGGTGACGTCTCTCGCTTGGGAGCCACCTGATTGGTCGACTGCAGCAGCTCGGTGGCTGCCTGCGGCCCCAGCTCCCACTGCAGCTGCAGGTCCGCGTTCGGTCCTATTCGGAAGCCGATTCCGTAGCGCGAGTCGATTCCTGAGACAGAATTTGTGATTCCAAATATTAATGAGTAATCAACAAGTGTGATTCTCACTTTTATAAGATCTCTACATTACAAAAGCATTTGTTCAGAGCAGCATTAGGTTAACTGAGCTTTTACTCAAGTAGAACGCTTTTTGAATAATCAAGGTCTATTTTTATAACTGGTATTGAAGCTTCTTTATCTCAAGCGTCAATTTAGTGGATTCCTTGAGTTGAGGAAGTCTCAAGTTTGGTTCATGAGTACGAGTCTAAATGTGCCTACACTTGAGCAGATTTACACAACAAAAGAAATTTTCAATCTAATAATCAACTCATCTCTTCAAAGTATTACTGTTACTGTACAATACTATCAATATTTCTTTAGAAGTAGCTTAAGCCATGGAAACGATTTGGATTTTTATAACTAAAGATTTGAAAATCAATTATATATAAAGTAGCCTATAGGCTACTCAACTCCTACCACACAGAAGTGTGAACAACCTGCTAACATATATTTTTTTTAGGTTAGTTAATGCCATTTCAATCTATATTATAATCATTTTTCACTAAATAAAGGACTATACATACGGTAAGAACTGCATGTAGTTACACTTGGGCAGATTTGCATAACAAAACCAATTCCCTAACTGATGAACACATGCTCCTTTTGAAACCCATATTACCTTATATAGGCCCTATTATACAGAATAATCCCTAATGCGTTCATGACCATTTTAATCACTTTTATGTCAGCTTTATAAAGTTAACCATTGACATCAGACACTAGTTAAATAAATGAGTATTGTATTTGCTCGCAGAACTCTGATCGAAAAATTACTAGAGCTGAATTTCAAAATCTTTCTGGGTTTAAAAACATCTCATATTTACTTCATTCCAACCAAAAGCTGTCAAACTTATGAATGACTAAAATTTGTCGATTGTTCGTATCTTTATTTGGTTCAACTTCCAATTATTGATCAAATAGGCTGCATTCTCAAACTGTTATGAAATTCTAATACTCGACTAAGATGTACTAATGAAAAACCGGAACCATATTATGGTCTAATACGTGGAATTTGGGAGGATCTGTACAAGAGAATAACTGAATTAAGAAAAACATCATTCATTGGAAAGATAATACATTAATTCATAAGAAAATTTTTAATAATTATTTTGATTGATTGTGGACTCACCTGCCCTTACGGCCGGAATCCTGGAATAAGCTACATTTAGAGCAGTGGGTAGGTCTTCGGGAAAGAACAGACCGGCGCTGGCAGCTGAAAGAAGTACAAATTAATCTAGATTTTTGTGGAAGTAATGCACTTATCATTGTTTGGGCCGTTGGAAATTGAATTATATAGACACTTAGGCCTAAGCTGTGATCTCGTATACTTTTCGTATAGCTTACGTTCTTCTTTACTTGTACTTTACTGTACGGTTTTTAAATGTAAGGATCGTTCTATGCGGTTTTCATGTTTATTGGATATTGGATGACAAAAATAACGCCTGCAACATTAGACTAACAGGACAAAAGATGCAAACAGTAAAATAAAAAATTCTTGTTTTCATACTCACGCGCCCCTAAACTCTTACTGTAACTTATCAGTTTTTAGCCAAAGGCACAGCCTAAAGTTCGCATAATCATGAAAATCAATAATTCCTTGACCTGGACGACTCTAGTCTGTCAGATTTTTCGGCAGTTTTGCAGTATCAGGTCGCACCTGATTGATATCAGTTTTCAAGGTCTCGCTTACGTATTTATAATAGAAAGTAGGCCTATTTGAAAAAATAGAGGAATGTTATTGGAATTGAATATTAAGCTTCACTGAATAAGTAAATACTTATTGAGCCTTTATTATTTGAATAGCGAAGCTGTTGTTCGACTCCGACGGAATGTCGTGAACAGTTGAACTAAGTTACCTTCTTTTCAGCCTTCATGTCTCTCCAGTCAAACCCATTCTGTTTCCAATTGGGGAAGGTTTAATCATTAACGACACGATCCGCTACCTTATAAAACGCTACTATATAACTTAGTTATATTTAACGATTGCTACCTTATATGAACAGATCTAACCTCACATTAGAATGCTAAGAGTCTGTAACCATTTGAAGAATGTTTCTGATCTATATGAAAGCAATTCTTATTTCCTTCAACATTTACTAATTGATTTTTCCTCTTTTATTTGTTGTTCTTGAAGCGTTGTTGGTACTGTAAGGTAGTTGAATTATTAACTCGTAATGTAAGTTGGAGAAGGGAATCAACTGATGAATAATGTATTGTTATTGATGAATTGAAAAGTAGACTACTAGAGAAAAGAAAATGGTATGGTTATAGTAAGTGCTTAAAAGAAAACCAGTTATTGTAGTTATTTGTAAAGATAATAATTCTATTAAATTTTTATGTGAAATTTAGCGACTTGCAGTCAAATATTTGTTAAGAATAAGTATAATAACTCACTTAATCTGGCCGAGTACTTTCGAATCTATGAGATCCATCTTCAGAGAATTTGGTTCTCATAGATTCGAAAGTACTCGGCCAGATTAAGTGAGTTATATTATACTTATTCTTAACAAATATTTGACTGCAAGTCGTTAAATTTCACATAAAAAGTTAATATTAACAACGCAGTTCGTCATGGAACAAGAAATCCAGGAAGATAATAATTCCTCTAAATAGCGTCTGATATAATTTCTTTTTCAATTTTAAAGAATTCTGCAGATGTTCTGACAGGGCCAAAGACCAGCTGAAATCCAATTTCCTTAATCACAGGCATCTCTGGTGTTGTGAGGAAGCTTCTTCAATTTAATTTTTTATAATTTGTATTATTTTGTGAAGGAGGATGAATATTATTTAAATTTCATTTCAATGAGTAAAAACTATTAACTAGAACAAGCAAAACTGAAAACTTTCAGACTATACGGTAGTTTTTTTAAATATTTTTTGACCTTCTTGAGAAAAATGGTTTAATTCTTCAATGTGATATGGAAGATTGGCTGAGGTCATTGGGTTGAAGGCACTTCCTTAAAGATTTTATTTTTATCTGTTTCAAAATGTAATATTAATTTTTCTATGCTATGTGGAGTACCGGGCTTAACTCTCTTTTTTCATTATATGATTTGGTAACCCCAATACAATTTTTTACAGGGGTACCGTATATTTCTGCATCACTTATTAGTACACTGCCAATTGTTATTTAATTGTTTCTATAAAACAGACATTTTTTCAAATACATTTTTTATTTTTTTCATCATATGCAGTGTATAAATGTTCATATCTATGATTATATATTGATTCTTAAGTATTATCGAAAATATTATTGGAAATTTTATGTTACGAGTTATATATTCATGATATTATGTATTAATTAAAGTTGCCGTGTGTACTTTTATTGTATACTGTTGTGTTGCAGAAATAAATTATTATTCTATTCTATTCTATGTGTGTGTTATCGATAAAAGAGTAATGTAAATGAATAAGGAGAGAAATAGGTGTTGATAACAAAAATAATGTGATTGGATGATTGTGAAAATAGAAAAAACGAAGGTGCGCAGTGGTAATGTTTACCTTTTATTTATAATCAGTTGAGACTTCCATTATTAACACGAATTAATTTCTGGATTTCTTCTTCCATGACGAACTGCGTTGTTAATATTAACTTTTCATGTGAAATTTAACGACAGTCAAATATTTGTTAAGAATAAGTATAACTCACTTAATCTGTAGGCCGAGCGCTTACGAATCTATGAGATCCATCTTCAGAGGCGTGGGTTCCTAGATCATCATGTCAGTTTTTTGGTTAGAAGTGTTGTGGTTTTTGTAAAATGTGATCAAAATTAATTGCTTATAATTATGTCAAGGTGATCCATGATCCATACCTGCCCTATTTAAAGTAATCATATTATAAGACGGCTTTCTTGAAGAAAATATTGTGTTATTGGAATCCAGTGTAAGTGTAGGCATTACTTCTAAGTGTAAGCTTTACTTCTAAGTGTAAGCATTTGTAAGCTAATATTGCTTTTAAAACTTTCTTGGATACATTGAAAACAAACTTGATGATCCGCTGATATCGCAAACAAAGATAGGTACTTTAACTCAATCTTCTCTAAAATTGCTTGTAGGCTACCGGCACTTTAAAAATAATTTCGGCTCTATTCACCAATTAGTAGCCTATCTATGTTATAAATAATAGACTACAACTTATAACTTTTATAAAGGCCTACTTACTCGAGATGAAAACTGCTAACAAGTAGATACATCTCTTGCCGTATCCCATCACTGAAAAAAAATATATAAAATAAATTCTTGGATTTCTTGTTACATAACGATCTGCGTTGTTAATATTAACTGTTTTATTGTAAATTCAACGTCTTTTAGTCAATTCTAATTGTGAATAAATAATATTTCTACTCACGTAGGCCAAACGTTTTCGAGTCATGAAGGCCTTTGATGATGAGTCTCCATGACTCGAAAATGTTTGGCGTTTGGCCTACATGTGTAGAAATATTATTTCTTCACAATTAAAATTGACTGCAAGTCGTTGAATTTACAATAAAAAGTTGGCTTTTTGCTAATTAAACAAATTTTAAAATAAAAAAGAAGCCGACTTCAATGAAATGATAATCAAAACTTAAATACTCACATAGCCCTACTTTGAAGTATTTACTTTGAACAGAGAAAATTTTAAACTTGAAAAAAAAAAATTAAATACTCACATAGGCCTACAGTACTTTAAAGTAATTACTTTGAACAGAGCCTCTAGCCTTTTGAAAGCGGCGCCAAATAATTTCTAAAATATAACATAGAATATTTTATTAACTTCATAAAATATTTGGCGCCGACTTCAAGAGATTACTTGCGTTTAATTTAAAATTTTCTCAATTTAAGCTAATTAAATTCTATTTACTAGTAAATACTTCATTTTAAACTTTCTACCACATGAGTATTTAATTTTTGAGAATAATTTCATTAAAGTCAGTTTCTCTTTTGTTTTAAAATTTATTTTATTTTATGCTTTTTAGTTGAATTTTCAAACTTTGAAAACGTAAGAAATTTCTTATAGCCTACATTATGAAATATTTATCAAATTAGCAAATAGACTATGATCAATATAAAATAAACTAAATTAACTAAAATCTACTACATATAAGAAAAGTTGATAAACTAAGAAAAATTCTACAACATTTTTTTACATGTAGAATATTTTACTTAGAAAAATTATAATATCGAAAGGCTTTATAAAAGTGAAATGGCCTTTAATTTGTCATTTCAAAGCGGCTCCTCTCAGAATAGACCTACACTAAAAAGTTAATAACTTTGAAGAATATTTTTCAATTATTTTTCTGAAATTTATTAATGATCTGAAAAACATTTTTCACTCTTACTCATGATTTAAACTATGTAACCTTGTTCCTACTTTACTACGACTCCATCACATCAACTAAATTCTGTACAATGTTCGAATGGACAGAAATATTATATTCTTAATTCAAATTAAGTTCACCTAGTCGGTCGAAATGGGATATTATAAGCTTGTTTCACACTTATGCATCTAATGATCCTACTGTCCTAGATATGCGGTATAAAAATAAGAGACATACGAATTTAAACATTAGAAAACAGTATTATAAAAGACATAATAATCGTAATTTTAAATCAGTCATAATCTTTGAACTCATTTCTTCTCAAGAGTTATTGCAATCCTAGTTTATCTCATGTGCAAAGAATATTACAGAACACTCCTTCGTAATTTTCACCTAATGGTATATAGTACTATAGTACTATACTTAGTATAGTGGTGATCATGTCAACTGAGGACTAGGACAACCTGAACTACCAAAGCGTGTAGAAGACTAGAAATAAAAGCAAAAGCGTTGAAGTTTACGAAATTTCATGTAAAACCTGTGCAACTGCAGTTGAATAGCTTAAAGCTGAGTCAATACATTACGTATGTTTTAAACTTGATCAGTGGCCAATATTGAAGGATAATTATGCTCATCCGTCGCGAATTTTCCAAACTGGTCTGTTCTGTAAGCTAAGAGAAGTATTTGCAATGAAAATTGATCCTACATGAGTATAGAGTGATATGAAGACATGTACTTGCTTGGCTATTGAACATATTTTTCTAATATTGAACATTTTCGTTACGGTTCTTTAATGGTGATCCACTGTCATGTATCAAGAAACTCCATAGTTGATAAGATTCACTTGATAAATAATAATAATAGCATCACTTGTCAATGGAGGAGAATGGATACGAAATGATGAAATAGACCTAGTGCTGGCCAAAATAACCAATAAAGAAATTTATAATAGAAGAAACTTCAGAACAAAACTTTATATGGGAAATTATACCAGAGACAAAACCTCCAAGAGTTGGAACAAAGTGGAGTGAAGAAAGAAAAGCTGAATTCGCACAAAAAATGAAAAGCTGGTGGGCAAACAAGAAGAACAAGTCACAAAAATGAACCATCTTTGTTCAGCGTCCTCCACTTTGGGAGTTTTACGTCTAATAATAATAATAATAGTAATAATAATAATAAATAATAATAATAATAATAATAATAATAATAGTAATAATAATAATAATATCGAGGCTGGCTCAGGTCTGTTGTAAGAGTTCTCAGGTCGCATCTGAACCTATGTTCAAGACCTCTGACGTGACTTAATGACTGTTTTTGTAGGCAGCTGGGACCGACGGGTTTAACATATCCTCCGGAATACGAGAGGCCCCTTAGTGAAAATCTTTCGGTCAAACGGGAATCAGCTTTACTTGATTTTATGAAAACTGTAGTTTTCTTAGCTAGCATATGAAACGTATCAGTATAAAAAGGTCGTGAAACATTGATCTGCTGGGGCTATTTGACTTTATAAAAATACTTGAATGCAGTGATTTCGTGAGAAAACCATCCCTAAGTTAAATCAATTTCTTGAGATGCACCATGGCATCATGG
Organism: Conomelus anceps; assembly: GCA_948455865.1. Lineage (NCBI taxonomy): Eukaryota > Metazoa > Arthropoda > Insecta > Hemiptera > Delphacidae > Conomelus > Conomelus anceps. The sequence continues at coordinate 30,103,867 of OX418225.1, read as the reverse complement.
CAGGATATCCATAACTAGAACTTTTTATTTTATATAAATGAAGTTGTGATAGTTTTCATTTCCCAGACATATCCATTTCTTGGAGTTATGGTCTTTTTAAACCTTCACGATTGAACTCTATGCATGCACTACTTAAAAATACGCTTTAGTTGGATGGCATAAGCTCTGTACCCAATAGCACAGATTTGATTTCGTTCACTAACTTGATGTTCAAAATGTTCTCCATTTCTTTCAGCCTTTCAACTTATGAACTTAAAGTGTCCTTAAGGGGGTTGATGACACAAACTACTTCCACAAATTTCAGGGAGAGAATGTTGTGTTTGACCTTTCCAAGGGGGTTTAGTGCAATGAAAGTAATCAATTTTCATTTAAATTGACAGTTAACAATAAATAATAATAAGTGTATGGCTTTTCTTGGTGGGGAGACCCAGATCTAACCAGAGTTACCAGATCCAAATTTTTAAAAGGAGGACATTTATCAAAAAAGCAGGACAAGAAAATTAATACAGTTGAATAGAATTAATCAGTCAATAAATTACAATAATAATTGATATTTTTTGTACAAACATTTACGTGTTCAACATTATTTGAATATAGTACAAAATTGATAGTTTACTTGTAAACTTTATCAATACTATTATAATACCAATATTACTACTTTACCTTCTGTCATCACTTTAAACAAATCAACACAACACAAAGACTATGTCTATAATAATATTAAATTTAATGTTAATGGCTTGTTTCCGAAAAAGCTGGACATTTCTCATATTCCAGAAAATCTGGGAGGACAGGAGGTCAAAAAGGAAGACATGTCCTCCTAAAGCCGAACGTCTGGTAACCCTGCCCTTATGGGTAGTTCCACCTCACCGTTTTGAGGAACATGGTGGACCTGCTATTTTTAGATAACAATGAATATGGGCTACCAGTAATTAATAGTCAACTAGATAGCCAATTGTTAGTTCACTGATGTGTCATGTAGAATGTGGTAATTCGTGAGGAAGTGGTTGCTCTTGTTCTTGAGAAGGGAATTGTCTCAAGATGGCGTGGGCAGCACCTCTGTGTAAATGTATACCCTCCAAGGGAACATCTGCTACTTGTTGTTTCCCTGGCACCTCTCAAAATTATATAAATATTGTTACCGCTCTTCTCAATTTAAGGCACCAAGAGACAGGATTTATGTCGGCTAAAATTGATGTTGATAGTTATGTAAGCTAATTCCGATGGTAGCTATGTTGCTACTAATAAATGATTTATGTATCAGGTGTGTCAGAAGAGGCTGCTCCGGAAGGGATCATAATAATCATGGTAGTAACCAAATTTCCTCTTTCCGTAATCGTCTACCAGTTTCAAATATAATTTCAGTAGACATGGCTAATGCCTAGGGCCTTCAAGTAGGCTACCTACTTGAGACACAGTCACTTGTCTAACGAATCTTATACACTACAGCAGATATATAGATAGAATAATAGCAGGCATATATAGATGTATATTTCAAATGCTTTAGTGAATGAATATAGGTATATTTTTCGAATATAGCAAGTTATAGCTTAAACACGATTACAAGACTGACTAAACTGCCTCTAAATTGTCGAGACACAAGTGTGTAGCTTACGCCGAACCTATAATTTTCTCCAAAATCCATCTGTATGCCTTACGTTATGGAGTCCATCCCATTAGCAGTCATTTGTCGGACGGAAGCGGACAACATGGGTAAATGTTAACAGGCTTTGATAGTATTTTATAGGCCTGCATTGTAATCGAAAATGAACAGCCTTATTCGGTAGTCTGATCATCATGGTAGTGGTAGATTGGGCGTAGGCCACTGTAGATAGTCTATTGTAGACAACCTATTAACGTAGGATTGGATAATACAATATGCAACCTCCTCGAATGTAGGTAACTAAAGTTAATATAGCAGTAAAGACTGTAAGGCCGGTGGTACTATGTCATCAGTGACGTAGCAACGAAGGGGGGGGGCGGAGGGGGCGGACCGCCCCGGGTGACAGCCCAAGGGGGGTGACAAAAAACAGATCTAATCAGGCTTTAAAAGTACTGGTATTAAATGTTCTTTAATAGAACATTTTTTAGAGAAAAAATTATTCTGGTTAGGGGTGACATGACAGGAGACTGAGTTGCGTGTGATTGAATTAAGAGAAATTTAGTCATACGGTTGATGGTGCAGGAACAGTGAGTGTCGAAATGTGTTACACAGAGGTTACTTATCAGCTAAATTTATTTTCATTATTTGAAGAAATCTGTTCTGTTCTACTACACCTGCCACTGCCATTCACCCTTAGAGAATCAGTGGATTTGTTGATGCAGGTGTCAGGAGAGTAGCCAAGTAGCGTCCTCGGGTACGGACACCCTCCATTAGCGATGACTCAAGATGACTTAATAGAATTTGATTCATAATGTGGGTTGAAATATTAAAATACAGCGTTCAGATAAATGGTATATGGTTTTTTGAGTGAGAGCTAATACTTTTTTGGGTCGGCTAATACAGAGATATGTATGGGCTTAAATAATTTGGGAGAATTTATGTATAGAAACGCTCAAAATACAATTTTAGTGTGGTTATTTTCTTTTTTTTCCGCACCCTCTTCCCGCTATTCAAACAAGAGTCATATATTTTGTAAAATTCTACAATAAATGTTGAATAATAAGCTCAGAAAAGTAAATTGTAAATCACATGAGCAACAGTTAATTTTGTATATTTTAGAAAGACACCTCAATTTATTCTGAATTATCGGCATAGATGATAGAGTTCAGTAGTGAAAGTTATAAAAATTATTAGTTTGATTCATCAAAAGCAAGTCATTAAGTAATGTTATTGAATTTCATATTATTTCAGTAAAAAATTTTTTACAATAAATTCCCGCCCCAGAGTCCCAAATTTTGAATATCTACATAAAAAAATTATAATTCTTCCATGGTTGATACAAAATAAGAATCAGCTATGAATAAGGTGTCGTATGTTAACTGTGTGTAATTGGTTGGGGTGGTGGGGGGGGGGGTGTCAAGTTGAAATACCGCCCCGGGTGCCACAAGACCTCGCTACGCCACTGTATGTCATTGTTGATGAGGTATGAGGGAACCTACCAAGGAAATGTTTTGATTGCCGTAGAGCTTGAATTTGCTGGGTTATAGTACATTCAAATAGTACATTTTTTAAACTCAAATAGTAAATTCAAGTTCAAGCTTGAGCTTTGATTAAATTGATTGGGACATTTTAATCCCTTAAATTGATTGAAAAACCTTAAATTGATTGAGACATTTTAAGCCCTTGAATTGAACTATTCCAAGTCTGCAATTCTTTTGCGATCACTTTTGGTACTTGCTGAACCTTTCAGACTCTTTTTCTACATTTAATGAATATTACAAAGAATTGAATAGGTACCGCACCTACTAAATTATAATAGTTTATTACTTGAGGCTGTGTGCAAGGTTCTTGGTCATAATTTTTTTCGAAGTTTCTTGTATTGAGTATTATTAGGGCTTTGAAGTATTATCTATTGCTGTGAATAAAATTATTATTTTTCAATTATTTTGTGAAATATAGGGGTTCAAAGTTATAATTTTTCGGTTTTTAGAGGCAATTGATCTCATGTGAGTGATTTAAAATTTTCGATAAATTTTCTGTAACTAAGACATCTCGGTGTAAAATAACATATTTTTTACTCCAATCAAGCAATTATTTTTTTTAAATGCATTTTTTTAATCTGTAGAAAATGTAATTTTTAGAAAAATTATTTAGAAAAGCAATTTGTTAGATCGAAATAAAGATATTTTATTTTTTTCTCAAGGTGTCTTTTAGTTATGGAAAATTCATCAAAAGTTTGAAATCACTTGTAGGTGAGATCAATTGACCCCAAAAAAACCAAAAGATTACTACTTTGAACTTCCATATTTCACAAAATAATTGAAGAAGAAATCTTTTCCTCACAACAGTGAATAACATAATAATATTCAACTCAAGAAACTTCGAAAAAATATATAACCAATAACTCTGCTCTCTGCACACAGCCTTTATAACTAAAACCATTATTAAAAATACTTTTAAATAATCGTGGAAATTGAACAACTAAATAAAATTATTGAACAACATTATTAACTCATGTATCGTGCCAAAATTATTATTAGTTTGAAAGAGTAACTCTTCAGGATCACTTTTTGCACACAGCCTTTATAACTAAAACCATTATTAAAAATACTTTTAAATAATCGTGGAAATTGAACAACTAAAGCAAATTATTGAACAACATTATTAACTCATGTATCGTGCCAAAATTATTATTAGTTTGAAAGAGTAACTGTGCAGGATCACTTTTTGCAGTAGTTTACACGATGTTTTATTACTTTCACTCATGTTATTTTCCTTATTCATTTCAGTTGCTCCTCCCATATTATTGTTCACACTACCATCAGTCGGGTTGTTCATTCTGTAAGGCATTTTTGTCAATAATGGTTGTATTTTCGTCAGCCGATTCTGATTTTATCAGTCGAATCCGACAAGCTAGCATGCACACAAGCAGGGACTGGGTCAAGTTGAAAAGTCGACCTATCAAGAAAACCAGATTCATGCGTAACAACAACAAAACAACAAAATGTTGATCAACACTTCTCACAGCATTTATGTTGAAAATAGTGTGACATTCTGCGGCAGGTCATCTGTCACTTCAGTTGAATTATGGATTTTGGTGCAAAAAATTAATGTTTGTAAGAGAAACAGTGAGAAGGAGATATCTCCACCTACAGGATAGAAAGAGATGCTGTTTACTGCTGCTCCACCGAAACACCACCAGTTTTGTACTGCTGACCTTGGTTCTCACTCGCATTTATCTTTCAATTTTGTCAGTAGGTAAACGACTTAAATTTTCACATCAGAACTCAAAATATCTGGGTAACCTGCAAACTTGGAATTAAATTCTCCCCTTCACCTCATTCTCCGTTAGGGATTTTATCTCACTTCTCCTTCTTTGCTCATCACATGATGCTGTGAAGTGCTCCTGAAATCGCCCTTCACATTAAATTAGTTTTCTCTTTCGCCTCACACATAATGCCAGTTGATTACAAAAGAATGTCCCAATATTAAGAGCTTCAATCACAAAACACAGTTACTCAGAAGATTATTGATCATTCATATGAAAAAGTACATTTTAAATTATCATAAATGATTAGAAGTTTACATCAATATTCAACGTGCTCATAACCAGAAGCCTCAGAAATCATAGATTATTTTTTCTTTCCAAACTTGAATTTCATTTTATTCTTCATATTCTTTCTGTATTCCTTCTTCCTTTCTCTTTTCTCCTTTCTTCTATATCCATCATCTTCAATCCCATAGCAACTCCAATTATTCTTCCAACCAATATTCACTATCAGCCTGCATAACAAGAGAAGACTCTACAGCCGAATTAGTTCTTTGAAAGCTGCCTTCTATCAAATTTATACAAAACTTGTGAAGACGAGAGCAGTTTTCAACTAGTTTGTTGTATCTTTGCATTCGTTGTTATTTTGTCTATAATAGATAGATCTATCTATTGAATAAAATATTCAATTGAGTACAATCTTCTGTTGAAATAATCGTATTCCTCAATAATTCACATAGTTATTTTTAGGTTTTAATTTTCGTCTCATTCGAAATAATTTCCATACAATTTACCTATTACTCAACATTTTACTGTCAATGCGACTTCTTCCTCGCACCATAGCCTCCTAAAGACAGGAAGGTATGCCTGTCTAGGAAGCTATGCTTGCACACAGAAAACTCATCTGAGCTTTTCTGATCTTATCTGAGCACAGTGGAGTAGGTCTAGATTTTCATAAAATGTTCATTTTTGTGATATAATTTATTTGTTTTTCAAATAAAGCTGAAATCGAGTTTGAATTCTGTGTACGAATTCAAGGTTTGCATGCAAATTGATTTGAAAGTGTCCACGACTTCTTCAAGTCATCTAGTTCAAACTGCAGCCCTACAGAATTAAAAAACAACGTTGTTTTGCCCAAAAGCCACTGCGCAATCAAGAATGTTTGATTACTATAATTTTGTATTTTATCATAAGAACAATATATTATTCTTTTTACGAAACTCACAAAGCTTTAGCGTGGGTAAAAAAGAATGCAAAAGGTTCTTGCACTATTAACTAGATAACAAACCTTGGGTCGCGTCTCTCATTATATACCGTTAAGTGTAATGCAATATTTTTGGCAACAAGCTTGCCACAGAATCAATTTTAATAGCTTAATTAACTCGTTATCAAAATGTTTTTTTTTTCAATTGTTTTTCCATACCGTCCAGTCGATGGGAAAGTTAGCTTAACATGCTTTACAATGTACAATCATGCTACAAAGCACACTGAAAAATGATGCACAGAAAAGAGAAAGGATCATTGGGTTGTCCAATCCATTCCATCAGTGGGCAGTCAAACTTACAGACTTGAATCGCGTGCCTGTGATGTAAGTGTATTTCTGATTTCTTCGAGACAATTTAATTGTGCCCTGTTGCGTAAAGTACAGTAATCTCTCAATTAAAGTATCCTTCATTCTCGTGACTATTGGAACAATCGGATAATTATTCAAAAAGGCCAGCGTAATGCCGCCGTCAAGTGTGCCTACCTTGCCCAAGAGCGGGATTACGTCTGGATAAGAACCTGTAATTAGCGTCTTTAATTGTACTGGACAAACTCACATTGCTGGGGTGTTGATGAGTTTAATGGGCCGATATGTAATTTCCGCCAAAGGATGTTGAATATTTTAGTTGTGTAGGCTCATAATTGGCTTTTGAAAGAGAATTACCTACTGTGTGAGAGTAATTTCGTCAAGTATTAAATTCATTTTTTTGTAAAATTCTAATTTCTCAAATCAGTTTACAAGGATGGACCCAGCCACATCGTTGTTAAGTGTTCATGAACTTAATAGGTTGATATGTAATTTTCGACTAAGATGTTTAATATTTTAGTTGAGCACATAGTGTAGGTTAATCGTTCGTTTATGATGGAGTTTGAATTGTGGGTAGGAACTAATTGTGTCGAGTATTTAATTTTTGTATTATATTCATTTTTGGGGGGAAATTTCAGTTTACTAGATATCCAATTACAGGGATGAACCCAGCCATATAGTATTGCAGAGGAGAATATGTAAAATTACCTTTTTAGAAATGTTCACAGAATTTATTTCATCTCTTTATTCTTTTTGTAAACTGTTATGACTCTTTACTTTTCGTCTACTTTATCTATTGCACAACGTTTTTAAAGTGAGTTTTTAAATTATACAAATTGAGAATTGAAAATTTTGTGGAGGCCCATATGATCCAGTCCAAACGGCGAGAACTGAAGCAATACATGAATTCAGAGCTCATAGAGCAGTGTAGATTTGAGCTAGACTAGCTGCGAGAACGTTAGAGTTTAAACATTATTAAAATCTTAAAAGCTGATAAACATGATTTCAATTTCTAAGAATATAGTTACTACAGCTTTTTCAGGGGGGTTAAAGTCAAAAGTTGTGATCTTGTAATCAGACCTATATCCTCCTATTCAATCTCTCACAGCCCTTTTGCGAACCTGTTATTAATTTTTTTTAGATTGTGGTGAAACTAATGAAAGTAGCATATTAATTTCAAGTTTTCTTACATTTGTTAAATCTTAGATAAATTCGGACAAGCAAGCATTTTTCTTAGTATTTTTTCAAATAGTCATTGACTAGTTCAGAATTGTGTAGGAAAAATCAGTTGAGATGATCTTATCGTTTTTTTCAAGCTTTTGTGTAAAAAAGACTTTTTCTGTTCGTTGGGAGTAGTGAGCTGAAGCATATTCTTTTATCAAATCTTTTCTACTGAACGTCTTACCTCTTTCAAACGAAAAATGTGGAATTCAAAACATCCGTTATGTAAGAGATTATTAATGCACTAGGAAAAAATTCAGAATTTTCTAATCTACCTAGTCTATATAACGACAGTTCTGACTGCTAGTTCTAATAGACTGCTTAACAAGGCTGCATTCCATGCATTAATAAATCAGGAAAAGGTACCGAAAATTATTAGCGTGTGAGAAGAGCGTGTGGAGGATAAGAAACTGGAGAACGAAAAGACAAAGCAAAAGGAAAAGTGTTGAGGGAGAAGAAGAAAAAGAAAAGATAATTATTATCAAAAGATGATTATCAGAAGAAAAGAAAGAATTAGAGGAAGAAGGACAAGAAAAAGAAATGAAGATTGGTACAAGAGCAAGCAGAACTAATTACTTATGTTGTGGTATGTCACATTTATCAATTTTTTACCACTTATGAGTACTTAAGCACCTTCATAAGTATTTTTAGTAACATGTTTCGTAAGCCTATCGATTTAAGGCTGAGAGCCTTATAAGAAGAATGTGGAGAATCCTTCACATTGTGACCTTTTCATTGATTTCTTCAGGCTTCTCTAGTACATAATAATAAATTGTTGCTCCTACCGGTCATCAATGCACATTATTTGGTTTGGTTGACACACATCTTCACGGGTACATCATTCCAAGACAAATTGCGTGTGATAAATCAGAGAATTAAATCTTGTGAAGATGACAATTCGTCAGTTTTCAGGACAAGTATGTTTTCAGGTCACTCCATTTTGATTGAGATTGCGATATTTACCTAGAAGATCAATCATAAATTCATTCCTGTAACGGCAAATGCCGCCTATGACAAAAAAGCCTAATCCCTATAATATGATAGAATCCAAATCACTCCTTTTAACCTTTGCGCTGTTCTCATTAAGCCTCTTCGTTGAGAATCTTCACAACGTGTTCATAATGAACAATCATCCTGCCACAAGATATGATTTACACATTTTGAAGCTTACATCATACATGTACGAGCAATAGAAAGATTTCTCAATTTTGCAAGGAATCATTACCTGTCAATTAGTTTTAAGCATTTCGGAAATGTCAGTGTAATTTATTATATGGCATGAAATCAGATTGCTCAACCCACGATTGATCTTTCAAAACTTTTTAATTTCATTCAGAAACGTTGACCTTAACTGCTTTTTGAAAACGAATAATAAGACGAAATTGTCACAACCACATTTATTTGAATATAGAGATACTAGTTTCGGATGTTACTCCATTATCAATCTCAGACAAACTAAAACTAAAGTACAGAGTAGCTTAATATATACTATACACAGAATGATACTATTGGCTAAAGGATAGGCTGACCTTTATTGACGGTTTGTTATTGGCTGAAGGCCGTAACAGGTCACGCCCTCTGGTGGGAGGAGCAACAAGCAAAAATAAGAATCAAATCAAGAACTAAAAACTGTGAACATGTAGAAAGTAACAAAAAAGAACAATGCACAAGTAAAGTAGGATAGAATTGAATCATTTTAGCTTAGAAAATTGAAGCTCACTGAAATGCAGTCAAGGTCACGAAGATACCGTTATTGAAAGAATTATGATGGTCAGAATTATGATGAAACTAAGTTAGTTGTATTGAATCAAATGCAGAAATTCAGCATTTTCTTCAGCCTTGAGTTTTTGTCCATTATTAATGAGATGCTATTCAAAATTTGAGTCTCCTTTTTGGATAATAGAGTAACATCCGAAACTAGTCCCTCTATGTCTAAATTTTTGATAAATGTGATTGTGACAATTTCGTCTTATTATTCATTATGGATATCTTCCACAATATCACCTTCATCACTACAAATAATGCTTTTTGAGCATTTTAAAATGTTTGTTTTTCTGTTTTGATAGCAAATTCACACTGGTTCATAATTGATGCAACTTTTTGCCAAGCTCACACCAACAATAATTGTCTTAAATATTGTAGGCATAGTAAGACAGTGGAGCCCGATAATCCGAGGTAGCCTAATTGTGGACATTGGTGAGGGTTTACTTTGCGTTACACATTACACGTATATTAACGGAATTTTCAAGGTCATATTGACCATGTTTTCAACAAATTGTTGTTAGGTGCATATTGAATGTACTCAACTAATTAAGCTCGACTGTCTCAGTAACACCGTAGTTCTACTCGCCCACTTAATTTGGTGACCGCCATCAAGTAGGTAACAAAAAATAACCAACTCTAGTCAAACAGTAAATCAGTAATTAATCAAGGTTGCTAATACATTAAAATTTCTTATCTAATTTACAATTGGATTAACTTTGATTATTTTTATTTTATTTTATTGAATGACTTATTTCCAGTTTTCTGTGGTTTTGCACTTTGTATTTAACACGAATCCTCTAAAAATGAATCGATTTTAGAATAATCAGAACTCTTCATAGACGGGAACTATAATACCTATGTAATCTCTTTCACTACTTTGCTTGAAGTTCTACAGGTTCCTTGGAGGCCTCCTCAGGAATCTAGGACCAGGTATCCCCGTTTACCAGTTCGCTGTTAAAGTAGCCTAATTCCAAAAAGAAAGATCGGGTAAAAACGAATCAAATTGGAATTTATCGCCTTCAAAGTTATTCATATACTGTATATTGGGCTAATTTATTCTACAACATAGTTACCGTGAGTATTAAATAAATAATAGTACAGTACGGAAGGTATACGATGAGTTGTGAGTTGCGCGAGAGCAGAAGTAACTGCCTACGAAGAGACAGAGAAACAGAGAGACTGCTGGCGAGTGAGTGAGCCCGTAGCTTCCCCCTCCACTGTCACAAGCACTTTTGCCACTGAGCATCTCAAGGTCATAGCCCATCCTATTTCCTCGAGTACTGTACACTAGAAATCAAATCACCCCATCAGTATTTAAAAAGTGTTTGTAGGCTAATTCACCTTTTCCAAATAATTTTTATTTCTTCGGTAATTTTTTCGTTGCTAATTTTGATTTTCTTATTGTATTCTAATTGCATGTTCATGAACTTTGCCGTAGCATTCCATGGCTCAAAATATCCTTCCGGGGAATTTAGTTTAGCTTATGATGCAGTATGCTAGAAACCTAGCTCCTATAATTTCATATATTTTTCATTTTGGACAAACTAAAAACGGATCTAAACATAAACATAAATCAATGGGACCAGCTTTTACACTAATTATTATCATTAATAATACCTATTAGCTGGGAAAAGCCGTACAAAGATTTGCATTCTAATGCAAACAGGGATATTCTATTATTTTAAAATAACAAACTACAAACAAATATAATATTAAAAACTACAGTATAACAAACTACAACTTTAAACTTTCATAAAAATGTCCTGTAACTACAAGTACTACTAGCTAAAGAGTTCTTATTTGTCTCCAATCATAATTGTCTCCAATAACATTAAATCTCACCGGTTACAATTATCCTAGAAATCCATCAAAGATTGACAGGAGATAAATTTTCTCTGTTGATATACAGTTGACATTTATGGCAGCAATCCACCGGCGGCGGCAAACATAATCAAAAGACAACCTAGTTTAAATCATTTCCCACCATAATAAATAACTTTGGTCCATCTTGATAGTCCTGCTCTCATAACAGTTCTGTGCAAACCTAAATCGCGTCCTTTAATGTTTATCATTACAGCCGGAAAGTTCAAACAGTCTTCCAACCAATTATGTAATAGATTATTGACCACTTCCACTTAATTGCAGTGGGAAACTTCGAAAAAAAATCGGAACAAGTCCCAAAAGGTGGGGTAGGAGATGAACAAGTTCGAATAGGAGGGATAAGCGCGCATGAGTAGCACGTGTATTTTAATAGCGCGCAATTATGAATTCTGACAAGCATAATAACAGTGTTGATCCAGGTTGAACCTAAATTTTATCAATTTTCTTCCGCTGACATGAAATGCTGTTTGAATATCGCGCTTTCATCGCCGGAAGATGCGTTATTGCCAAAAGGCTATTAAAGATTCACTCGATAAATAAATTGTCTGAAACGTAACGCCTGTATAATTCAATAGTAAACTTTAAAAACTGTGAAAAACGCTAATGGCCTTTCAATATAAATATTCTGATATTGTTTTACTTATAAAGCCATTAAAGTAGCAATAGGCTATGAATAGAGTGACTTTTGCATTCTTTCTTTTGATTCTATCTTTAGGATGCGGTTAATTAATTTTATTGCTGAGTTTATAATTTTTGGATGAATGCAAGCGATTATGATTATGCATGCAGATGTTTTATATAAGTATTTTTAGTCTATCAATGGGCAGAATGGTTTAATAATGCTCAAGGGAACGAACACCCAAACATGTTTCAGTTGGGAAGAATGTTCAATTCTTGATGGAGCTATAATATTGAAATGAGCTTTATCTTAAAATGGCTATTACCAATTGAATCGATGAGATGAAATTACAGAAATTTATTTAGCGAATCCAACAAATTTTTCGACGAATGTCAAAGAAAATGTTTTGGGGGATATCACCTAAAAAAATTCATCACCCTTACGAAAGGCACATTTTTTTGTGGTGGTTGGGATTTTTTGTGGAGGGATACTTCCTCTTCCCCCACCCCCTAGATTTGTCCCTGTAGCAAATATCATACAAGATTGAAGAACAACTAGGCCTATCAAATAACTCACAAACAAAATTATATCATTTTTATAATTATCTTTTTTGTCTCATTGAATGATTTCGAATCCTGATGCAATTTCTGTGTACAGCTCACATCTTCATATATATAATTAATTATGTGCGTGTGAATGTCACTGAACTCCTAAACGGCTAGACCGATTTTGTTGAAATTTTTTGTGTGTTCAAGTGAATTCGAGAATGGTTTAGATTCGCAAATCAGGACACAGAAAGGACAAATGTATCCTTAAAATAAAAGCTGATAGAAGCTAACAGTTTTTAATCATATGGCAGGCCCCTTAGCGGAGTTATTTACGCTGTCTGGAATGCATCAAAGACTGCATGTACCGTGTCGTGTAGTCGGAGCCTTGCAGTCATGTAGGAAGATATGACTGGGTATGATGCAATGTAATATTGTTCCGGGTTGATGACATCTGTTACCCAATGCAGCTAGAAATTTGAAATGTAGCCTCAGTGGGAGGTGGCGAATAAAAAAGTAAAAAACCTAGCTTCTACCCTAATAGTCGTAGGAATTTGAAATGTTCCTTCATTCAGTGGTGGTGAGCAAGAAAACAACGATGGAGGCTTCTCTGATCAGCTGGAAGAGCCCTAGGACTAACTTTTTCCCTAATTTCCCAAAAGGTTGAAATTTAAAATGTAGCCTCAGTGGGAGGTGGCGAATAATAAAATCAAAGATAATTTTTAATGAGATCGCAGCAACGCACGTCGGGTGACCTAGTTTCATATATAAAGATACAGACCATTTAAAATTTCAGAAACTACTTGGAAAACTTATATAAGAATCGTATGCACTATTTGTGATGCCAATAATTATTGCTGTCACATGAGTTAATTATTGTAAGTCAACATCTCAATTATTGAAATCTTTGAGATTAATAACTAGATGACAAATAATAGCTTAATAACTCGGAACTCTTGAACAAGTGCGAGATTGCAGTTCTTCCGGTTTACGAAGCAACACCAAAAATAACTATAACCGTTTTAAAGCTTGAATGAAATCTTCACAACTGTTATAATTATTGGCTTGATACTCTAAACTGGATTCCAAGGTGTCATTTACAGAACACGTTCGACTGGAAAAATATACGAAAGCTTTCTTAAATGGTGCTTAAAACTTTTGATGAAGCTATAATTAAAATGAGCTTTAATCGTGTAATAATTATTGTGAGTAGACAGCTTCAGAAGTCGAATCAAGAGTTACAAAGTCGGTTTATGATTGTATAATATGGCAGCTTTTGAGGAGGATTGGAAGTTTTTGATGGACTAGAAAGATTACAAGATTCTTGTAACCGTTCAGATTTCCGTTATTCGAATATAAATTTGTAAAAACAATGCATAACAAAGTACTGTACAGCCTTCTTAGGGGTAGTAATCTCATCAGTAGGCTCTGGTTCTAGAAATGTGGATACAAGCTACAAATTGAATGATTAAATATGAAGCAGAAATGCGGAAATGGATGGGGAATGAGAACCACATGAAACGCGTGAATAGTGAAGAAAATGAGTGATTAGAGAAATTTAATATAATGGAATAAATACTTAATTACAGTGTTTTTTAACCTTTCTTGGCTTCCGACCCACCGATGAATTCGTTTCTTTTTATTGTTTTCCTGAATTTCAACTCTCGTTTACTGTGCTCAAGCTACATCATGATAGTGTTTGTTCTTTGATTTATTGTTCCATAACGTTGGAATGTACTCACATGTTCCATAACGTTCAATAGCGTTGTTAATATTAACTTTTTGTTGTAAATTTAACGACTTGCAGGCAGTTTTATATTGTGGATACATAATAAATGTACTCTCATTCGGCCGAATGTATTTTATTAGACCTATATATACATTTATTATACCTACACTATGTGTAGGTATATGTTAGGTAAATGTTAGGTATAGGTAAATGTTAGTATACATTTATTAGACCTATATATTCACAATATAAAACTGACTGCAAGTCGGTAAATTTACAACAAAAAGTTAGTGTTTGTCCTTATGCATGGGATTATCTGGAAACTCAGTCTGATATTACAGAAATTTATAAATACATATAATTAATTCTTTAAAAACTCAAATAATTAATTCTTTATAAATTCATATAGGCTATCCACCTCAATTTCTATTAATTAATAATTCTATTAAAACTCATTTCAGTAGTTTCTGCTTTTCACATTATTTTATCGCCTTTTTTCTCAGTATTCTCATATCATTATATCTTGAGAAAGCAAGAATGAATAAGGAATATCTATATAAACTGAATTAATGAAAATCTAAATAAACATGAAATAAATGAAACAATATCATTATGACTTACCGCTGCTTTATTCAGCGAGTGGTAACTCTTCAGCCTCAGCAAGTGAGGGTCTGTTCTCCTGGGTCAAGCCATCCACGCTCCCCTCAGACATCTAACCTGAAAATTAAATAATTTCAATGACAACTCAAATATTGATTTCTCAATCGAAAATAGCTTAATTTTTTCAACACACACTGCCAGTTGCACGAAAGAAAATTAAATTTAACCACCGTAAGATGACGTCATCTCACGAAGCTCAATAGGGCAGTCATTGCACTGGCTCCGCCAAATGACGTCATCTTAGGGTGGTAAAATTTAATTTTCTTTCACTGCAAATCTGAATTTTCAGCACTCAAGTCGCAAAGCTTGGAATATATTGCGTAAGTTGGGATCTGCACCTCAACCACCAGTCAAGAGCTCAAACCAAAACCCTGTAACAGCAAATAGTATTGCAGTTCATCTGGTCAAAACATCTAAAGCTGCAATTGATGGAACTCGGCGCAGGAGAATAAGACAAGAATGGAAAACTAGGAAATCACTGCTTAAAGAGGATGAAAACTATTCTAAGGATTTCACTCTGACTGAGCTGAACACTGCTCTGGGAGAGGTTAAAGTGGGAAAGGCAGCAGGAATGGACCAAGTGTACCCAGAATTCCTAAAAAAACTTGGCAAATGGCTCAAAGAAGTGGCTCCTAACCTTCTTCAACGATGTTATGAGGTCTGGGAAAATCCCAAAGTTGTGGAAACATGCCAAAGTCATTGCAATCCTCAAACCAGGGAAAAATGGAGCTGAGCCTAGCCACTATAGGCCAATATCTCTCCTTTGCCTCCCATACAAACTATTTGAGCGAATGTTGCTCAACAGGATTCAAGGCACTATCAACTCAGTTATACCCAAGGTACAAGCTGGCTTCAGAGAGGGACATGACTGCTGCGAACAAGTTCTAGCCCTAACATGCAGCATAGAAGCTGGATTTCAGAACAACAAGAAATCAGCTGCTGCTTTCATTGATCTTTCAGCCGCATATGATACAGTTTGGAAAGATGGGCTAATGCTTAAACTTGCTTCCATCATACCATGTCAGAGAATGATGAAAGTCCTAGAATCTATGCTATCAAATAGATACATCAAAGTCTTCCTTGGTGAGTCCATCAGCCGCAGTAAAGTTCTCAATAATGGGTTACCTCAGGGTTCAGTTTTGGCCCCAGCACTTTTCAACTTGTATGTCCATGACATACCCAACACAGAGGCTGCCATGTTTCAATATGCTGATGATATTGCTTTGCTTGCAACAAGCTCCAACTTGGAAGAGTGTGCTCAGATGTTGACTCGAGACCTGGAGAGACTTGACAAGTACTTCAAAGACTGGCGATTAAAACCAAACCCAGCTAAAACTGAAGTAGCCACATTCCATCTGAACAACAAAATGGCTCAAGCTGAAATCACTGTCTCTTTCCAAAATACAACACTGCATCAGACACAGCACCCAAAATATTTAGGGGTCACCCTTGACAGGACCCTCACATACAAGAGGAATTTGGAGATTCTGGCAGCAAAGTTAAAGTCAAGGTTGAACATAATCCAAAAACTGGCAGGCTCTGGTTGGGGATCCAAGGCGGACACGCTGAGAACAGCCACTCTCTCTCTTGTGTATTCGGCGGCTGAATATTGCTCACCTGTGTGGGCAGGAAGCCGACACTGTGGAAGGGTGGATGTTCACCTGAATTCTGCCATGAGACACATCACTGGGGTCCTGAAACCAACTGAACGGCACTGGCTCCCGGTGCTGAGCAACATTGCTCCACCTGAGCTTAGAAGGAATGAAGCTTCACAAAGAGTATGGAGAAGAACTCTTACCTATGACTCCTTGCTCAAAGATGTGCTGAGGAACCCACCAAGAAGCAGGCTGAAGTCTAGGCTTCCTTTCTGGTTGAGGATACAACAGCTGAACAATGGGAACTTCTCAATCAAAGAGAGTTGGATCAAGAAGTGGAGAGACCTAAGTGTCAAGAATAAGGATATCATAGCTGATCCAACTAAAAGGGTTGCCGGTTTTAGCCTGGAGAGAAGGGAGTGGGCCATCTTGAACCGACTAAGAAGTGACTGTGCCAGGACTGCAGCAAATAAGTGTAAGTGGGGATACATAGACACCCCATACTGTGACTGTGGCAATGATGTTCAAACCACCCAACACCTGATTAATGAATGTCCAGTACATAAATTCGATGGAGGGATTGAAGATTTGAATGTTTTGACAACTGAAGCCAGTGAATGGCTCAGGCAACTTAATGTAAATCTATGACCATTTATGCATGTAAAATTTGTGTTTGAATGTGTTTTATCATGCTGACGTGCCATACGCATATATATATTTTCTTTCGTTCAAATGGCCAACATTTATTTTTCAAGCTTACATTGTATACGTGATGTTCAATCTGTGGTGATATCGATAATTGAAAACTCTTGTGTTTTCAGAACAAAATTGATAACGAGAAGTGAAATTGATTATGGATGTAAAATTTCAGCAGTTGGTATGGAACCAATTTCAGCAGTTACACCACCCTCAGTCAAGCTGAAATCTCAATTTAACTAAAGATAAAATATTCAACAGCTTATTTTATAACCTGAAAGTAGTACTTCTACTATTGGTTAACGAATTGGTTACCAATGCTACGTTGAAATACTGTATTGTGATTGGCTGTGAGGTGAAACTGGCCACACCCACTTGTAACAATGGAAGGAGCTAACCAATAAAAGTAAAAGTGGTCAAAAATATCACAAAATTGGAAAACAGTCAGTTATTGAGAACTAATCGACTTGATAACAACAAAAGTAAACAAACTGAGAATAACGAAATAAAAACCAATGTCAGGTTCCATAAAAAACAGTGATTAAATTGATAAATCAATAATTAATAGAATGGATTATTCGAGTAAGAATGCAATTCCATGACAAAACTGACAGATCTCACTAACACTGGTTAGTGGTAAACAAATTGATTCAAAAGAACTTGATTCGCACTGATATATATTTCCGTATATGTGTGAAAATTTGGAATTTTCTTCTTCTGACAATGACAATCGACGAAATTTGGATCACCTTTCTGATTTTTGCAAAATCAGCATTGATATTTGTGATTATAATTTTTTTAGAATATTCATTGAAGAAATTATATCTCATATGTATAGTTGGTTGAGGTTGTGCAAATTAATTGATTGATGCATTAATCTAAAATTGATAGTGCTAAACTTTGTAGGTGAATAACAACACTGACGTGTAATGGCCATATCGCACTGTTGTGCTTCCTACAGCACTGGGAACTTTCTGGGAAATTTCTACTGCATCAACAGACCGTTGATGCAGTAGAAATTTGAAGTAGGAATTGAAAGTTTAGCATTATTAATTTATGATTTTAATCCATCAGTGAAAAATAAAAATAAAATCAGGACAACGAATAAATAAGCTCATTTAAAGCTTCCCTAGGTTCGACCCATGAAGCAAGCCACACATGATCGAAAATCAATTCCAGTATTTCGAAACTAAGAATGAAGTAATAAATTATTTACAACTCTCCATTAATTCTATACTAATTCTTCGATAGAGCTTAATTTTTGAACGTACATTTAGATACGTGTTTATGGGGTTAGTTCGAGCAACCTAATAATTCAAAATTAACTCTATAACTCATATCTCTGTAATAAAAGCCAAATGAGGATTTATGAGTACTTTTAAGCGTTCAGTACTGTAACTTAGAATATAATGTTTCGTATTTCGTTGGTAGGCCCCAACAAAGCGATTGCAACTCAGCTGGCTGGAGAATGGGAGTAGTTTCAAGGCGTATTGGGAATTGAAACGTGATAGTTCAGTGTTACACACAGAAACTAGTTACATAAATCACTTCTTTCAGTTCACCACACTCGATTACACCTGTGTTGAAACTCACGCTCACATTCACACTAGAACATAACTCTCAATTTTAATTTTATATTTAGAATAAAGCCCTTTTCACATCATAATAAAGGTGGTGATAACAAGAGTGACTGCTCGTTATCCACTAATAAGAAAATTTTGATCATTGCGGTTGAAACTTTATTAATGAAGTTGTAGACATGGTATACATGTAGTTACTTCTCTCTTTCTTCTCCCTCCTGTTTATTTTACTCTCCTCTTATAGGATGTTCTTCTCCAGGGCCGTCGCGTAGGTGGGGCGAGCAAGACGATTATTTTGGGCGCCGCCATGGCAACAGCAAAAATGACTAAATATGAACAAAGTCAATATTAATTTCAAAACAAAATGCTCTTTCCGGAGGATGAAGCCCACATAGGTCTGTGACCTGTGCGTGGGTAATAAATTGGATGATAGGATTGATGAGTTAGATCTACAGTTTTAGGTGGGTTCCGAACCATCGGGAAGTGATTTTACAGCAGAGAACAGAGTCTTTTTGCTGGCCAATCCAATCGTTCACAAAGAGCAACCAGGAGTTTCGTAGCTTATCCCTGATTGAACAGATACCTGCTACGACACTCGGCTATCACTTCCCTAAAGCATTACAGCAGTTTGATTTCCTTTTTGTTGTGATTAATAGCCTACCTCTTTAATTTGAAGAGTAAGTTGTATGAAAGAGTAAGTTAGATAAGCCGTACTATGAAAATTAGCACCTCGAATAAAGGCTATTGAACTCTTAATAAAAATAGGCTTGCTGATTAATTAACACCAATATTTTCAATATTGCATTGCCTATAATAGCTATTAGTGGCTGCGGTAAGAATATTGGGGCCTCCTCAAAAAAGCATTTATTTGGGGTGAACTAAGAGCCTCCTGGGCCCCTTAACCCCCTGGGGCCATACAGGCTTTCTATGGCCGCCACTGAGAGGCTCCCTCAACATCAGTCGCAGTTTTCGTCTTAACATTATATTGTCCAGCCTAAGAATAAAGGAAATGCACGCAAAATTTCAAGACAATATCGGTCAAGGCGTTTGGTGCGTAATAGACAGAATGCTGATCGGTCATGTTAAAACTGAGACCTCACTACGTTCGGTCAATAATCTTGCTATCATTGAACAAAAGTTCTATCATTACATCTCTTACACATTTCTACTTCTTATTTTTCATATTTTTCTTCTAATGAAATCACGTCTTGCCACAAGCATTCACAACGTAATGCAACTCTAATGACTAACACTATAGGCCTACTTAAATCACTGTAAATTTGATTGTGAAACAATTTGCTGCGATGTAAATTGCAAATGAAATGGAAGAAAATTACAAGTATAGGTGCTAGAACAACCTCTCCATATAATCAGAAATGTTAATCTAGCTTTTGATTACACACTACCTACAGTACTTCAGCTGTGAACTAGTATACAGCATATAACACACTGGTTTATTTACTGCAACCAAGGTCTAAAGTTTAAGGACTCAACAGCGCCTTATTGAAATCTTGCCGTTGTCCGTCCGTCTGTGCTCTAGCGCTTGAAAGGGCGATTCTAGACTCTTTAAACTTATAGTATCTAGCTTTTTCATAGTCCAAGGGAGATTGCTATTGATTTTGATGTAAAATAGATTAGGAGTTTGTTTGAGATTGATAATGGTGTAACAACCGAAACTAGTATCTCACTATTTTGAATAAATTTCGTTGTGACAACTTCATGTCTTATTATTCATTATGGTTATCTCCCACAATATCAACTTCGCCACTACAAAGAAAGGAAAATGGATTTCCACTGAAGGCTTCAGGTTAATTTTGGGTAGTAAAAATCAAAGCGTTGGGCAGTTGGTTAATTTCGAATACAAAAAAAAACTGATGAGTATTACGAAGGCTGATGCTTGGCCCAAATTATCCACTTTATTTTTAAAGCGCAAGCGTTGACGTTATCATTTTTGATTATGTTGGAATCTTTTCTTAGATTATTTTGAATCGTCGAATTTAAAAAAACAACAAAGAAAAAATTGAGGCATGATATTGATATTATGAGATCTATTGAACAAGAAGAAGAAGAAGAAGAAGAAACTAAACTATTTTTAAGAACCGCTGATGTGTATTTTTTGTGAATTAGGAAGCTATTATTTTATAGAAATCAAAACAGTTATATGGAGCATATGGCTATCAACAGAAGAACTGATAATAATAATAATTATTATTATTATTAAACGTGAAACTCCCAAAGTGGAAGACGCTGAGTAAAGATGGTTCATTTTTGGATTTGTTCTTCTTGTTTGCCCACCAGCTTTTTATTTTTTGTGTGAATTCAGCTTTTATCTCTTCGCTCCATTTTGTTCAAACTCTTGGATGTTTTGCCTCTGATAAAACTTCCCATATAAAGTTTTGTTCTGAAGTTTCTTCTATTATAAATTTCTTTATTGGTTATTTTGGCCAGTACTAGGTCTTTTTTAAAATGTTGTATCCATTCTCCTCCATTGAAAAGTGACGCTACATGAATTACAATTATTTTTGTTAGTCTATGGTCTGATAGCCTCATGATGTGGCCATAAAATTTAAGGCATCTTTTGTTCATATCTGTCTCTATATTGGTATATTCTTCAACTTTAGATGGTCTCTGTAATCCATATCCGTTTTCGGTACGCCTTGGTTCAAGGATTTTCCTAACTATTTTTCTTTCTTCCTTTTTTAGATTTTTCATATCCATTTTCCTGCTCAGGGACAGGGTCTCGCTGGCATATTGAATTTCTGGTTTGATATGGTATTGTAATTTCGAACTTTTGTTTGAAGAAATAAACATTTTTTATTATAGATATATTTTACCATCCCTAGGCATTTACGAGCTTTCTGTATTTTATCTTGTGATTTTTTTTGGAGATAACTTCTCCTAGATATTTAAGTATGGTAACCTGTTTATTTTTACATATTTGGTTTGTAATTTGGTAACTTTTAGATTTATTGTTGTAAACACTGTTTTTTTTTCAAAGGATATTTGTAAGCCAACCTTTTCTGCACATTCTTTTAGTCTCTATAGCCTATGTTTTATTGCAATTTCATAAGAATCCGCCATAATTGCTAGATCATCTGCAATATATTATAATTATAATTATTATTATTTTTATTATTTTATAGTAATAGAAGAGAACTTATCTACGAAATAGCCATTATTTGTTTCACTAAAATTAACTCCTGTTCGGCTAAGAATTTCGTTTGCCTTTTGTTAGTAGGCTACTTTGCTATTGAAGTTGATTTCCAATTTTATAAAATCGTGTGTGTTTTATGTTTGATGATTGTGATATGCATGAATTCATTTGTGTTGTATAGAAGACTTAAGTTAGAACTTTAATTTTAGTCCAGTGCCTAAATAACTATTCAAAGTAGGCTAGTGCTAGTGGATGATGAAGAAGTGTGGGATCCAGTGATGGTTAGGCCTGAAGCATCACATATTTGTGGAGACACTGATACGGTCATCATGTTTAGATTTAAATTAAATATTTGCCAATATAATCTTAGCCTATATCAGATAACACTATTTTACTCTTACATTTCTATTGAATCTCAAAACAAACTGAAATGATATATATAAATAATTAGTAATTTAATAGTAATTGGTAGTATTATGATACTGGCTATAACAGTGTGAATGAATCTGTAGGATATCCCCTAAACAGTAGCCTACTTCTATGTTATGTTATAATTTCAATAAGGATTGGGAAGTTCGGTCCCGAGGCTATTATTATCAATAAACTCTCCGAAACTAAGTACTGTAATAATAGTTATTGATTTATTTATCTATTTATTTAAGCTCAAAGCTGCTTCTTAGCACAATAATCAATATTGACGTGAACTCAACCTATAGAACACTGTGTACACAGAAACGTTACAATAATGTTACATTGTTTATTGTCGTAAACAGAAACGCTACATAATGGTCACATGGTTACAGGAAAAAATGGTTACCAATATGGTAATGGTAAAGCGTAGTGGTAACAAATGTAACAACTAACCATACTTAGCTATACTTAGTTAACTAATGTGAACCATCGTCTTTTCGACTCTAAACTCTAAAGTTAGATTGAGTTTACTGTCAGCAGTGTCTATCGGTCTAAAGCTGCTCGTGCAGTAGAACGATACAATCGTCATAAATGTGAGTTTACTCATGTCCACAAAATCAATCTCAGTACAGTTTTGATAACAGTTCATCAGGTAATACAAGCAGTTTTCAATTTCACGATAACATATTTATTTCCTTTTAAGTTAAAATAAGCTAAGCAATTTCTATTTTAATTAAATTTCCATTTCCAAGAAATTGTATAGGCTAAAGCTACCGGTAATACATAACAATATTTAGTGGGGAAAATAAGTGTATGTGGTCAATTTTGGCTGGTCTGTTGCGGTGAGGTAGTGACATAATGAGTCGGATGAATCAAAGATCCAACTTATTTCCTTCTAAGATAAATTTCAAGAACCGGCACATAACTAGGAACGGTAAGGGTCTCCCCAACATTAAAAGCCATACGCTTATTATTATTATTATTACTAGGAATTCATAAACCATTCCATCAATCTTTATTAAGTGGACAAAGCCATAAACTGGGAAGAAGTTGCCGGTACCATGTAACCTTTCTTGAACTGAGTACTGACACAGTAATCTTCCTTCTAGGGGTAAACTATTATCGAAAATGGAATATTAGTAATTTCTTCATTTCAATTATTACTGCTACATCTTCAGGAGTACAATTTATACTATACAAGAATTATTTTGAACTGTATGTGTTTCTACTTCTAGTATAGATCTAAATAAACATCTCGTAGCTCATACTATTTTATTTGTTATTTTCATTTATTGAAAAAAATTAAATAAAAAATATTTGACGAAAGCTTATAAACACCTAAAACACAAATTTCATATTATCAACAAGCTAAACAACTAAGAGGTATCTTAGATGGTATACTGTGTTTTCTCCAGTAAAGAATAAGGGTTTGGGGGTGGTACATGCAATAATCATTTGAATAAAGTTTTTGTTGTCCAAAAGAATCTAATAAGAGCCATACTCGGCAGGCCTAGACGTTACTGCAGTAGATCAATTTTTACAGAACTGAATGTTTTAACTGTAAGGCATTTATTCGTTAAGAATCTTCATTAACAAGCATAGATTTTTTTCAGACACCATAAATCACCTTATAATCTTCGACCTTCATCCATAATATTTGAAACGCCAGATACAAATTTAAATATTTGTAGAAGGCGGTATCTGTATATTTCATCCAAGCTTGCTAATATGAAACCCAATCATTTCATATCAAGTAGGCTAATTTTAAACAAAAAAAATCGTGATAGTACAGATCAATGGATTGTATCAAATTCTGCTCCAATAAGATCAATTTTTGATTAATGAGATGTGCATAAAATTTCACTGGGTTTTTCATTGCATCCTCTCAGACATTTCCACAATCTTTTCTTTTTTCTTGATAAATTAGAGTTTATGTATTTCTCTTATTTTCATTTAAATTATTAATAGACTTTGTAAATGATATTGATTTAGGTTTTCTATGTACTTAAAGCTTTTTGTAATCACGTTGAACTTTCATTATAGTTTGAATTTTTATTTTTATTTCTATTTTCACCGATATTTTTTATAGTATGAATTATTATTGTTCGGTAATATGAATTAGGCTAATACCTTCGCTCAGGCTCAGCCTTTGTGGGTATTTTATTTGTATTTATTGCAATACAATGTACAATACATAATTTGTATATTTACATAATTTGTTATACATATAGTTGCATTTGTTATATTTAGAACTACTTTTTTGTCGGACATTTGATGTTCAGTAGAATAATTCTTTGTATTTGTATACTTTTCATTAAATTTCAATAAAGATAAAGATATTTTTGTAATCAACATTAAGTACAATACTGAATAGAATATTATTGAACGAGCTCTAGCATAGACCTGATAGTCTATAATTGATAGTCTCATGTTTAATTGCGATGTAGCCTACATTCTATATTTTTCAAGAAACTTAATCTGCGCCATCCGTTAAAGACAATACAGCAAACACTTTGGAAGTAAATAGTAAATATTTTCAAATAGAAGTGTTTTTACACTTTTGGAAGACAGGCTACTCTACTCGAAATAACGTATTATTTTTTCTGATGTTACAATGATAGGTAGAAGATTGATTTTTTTTTTAATTTGTGCTTCAGGTGTTTTTATAAATTAAATGATAATTTGGATTAACTTTTTTTAAATCATCTTACATAGCCAAACAAAATTTATAAAATAATTGAAATAATATGATTATTGAAACATGTTTTCTATAAGCAATAAATATTAATATTGTGTGATTTTTTAAAGAAAAATTGTATTCTAGTTACATCATATTGTCTATCTTTTCAAATATTTTGAAAGAAGAACGATGCAAGTTTTTCATGAACTATCAATTCCATTAGTTCTATCAGATTTGTGTTTTTTAGCTCCAACCAGAGTATACAATAGTAAAATGAACATATCGAATGATCTGTACCGGTTCCGTACTGCAATAAACTATGGATTCCAATTTTTTTTTTGAGGATTAAGCCCACATAGATCTGAGACCTGTGCGTGGGTAATGAGTTGGATGATGGTGATTGATGAGTTGGACCTACAGTTTTAGGTGGGTTCCGAACCACCGGTATAATTAATACTCTTGAGTAAAAATAAGTTTTTTATATTATAATGGTAGGCAATTTAGTTGAATTAAAGAACAATGGACGTTATAATACAGTATAGTAGGCTATTATCTGCTTCCCTGCACGTTTTTATAAATTAATATGGAACCGGTCTTAAAAAACACGTCATTCCATTTTCGATTAATTGGTATCAATGAAGACAAGCAGAGTGTTTTATACAGATTCGTTTCCACTAATGATTCATTCGTTTTCATCGAATATTCTTTGCAAATTGGAACATACACTTTATAAATTATTGAAACTGTTGTTGCTTGGAAATTGTAGCAGACAAAAAACGCCCATGAACTGCTTGTTGCGAAAGTGGTTACATTTTGTGTTTGCCTTGTGCTCTGTGCCTTGTGGGCCCAGCCAGGCTTGAAACTGTCCAATCTGATCTAATCGGACACCTCTTTTAGCACCTACTCGATCACCGAAGTAGATTAGTAGGCTCATTATTATAATATATGGAGGAATAGGTTGTATCTTTTAGCTTGAGGGTTTCAACAAAGATAAAGTGTTACGGTATTTAATATCCAGTCTTTGATCTAGAGGCTGGAAGGTGCAAAAGGAGGCTTTCCCAAATCAGGGTGACGATTGGTCAATTTTTACAAGATGATCAAATAATAGGGCACTTCAATCAATAGACATAAACAATTGTTTTCTTAGTATTTGTTGGAAACCTTAAATTATTTGTGTAACTTCCAAATACTTATCTCTACATTGTTTTTGTGTATATTATTTTTTGGGGGGGGGGGGGGGGGGGTATCGTCATCTCTTTAATTCCCCAACGTCAGGAGATTTCTTTCTTACACAAAACAACAAATAATCTTTTCCTGGATTTCTTGTTCCGTGACGAACTGCGTTGTTAATATTAACTTTTTGAAGCGAATTCAACGACTTGCAGTCAAATTTGATTGCAAGTCGTTTAATTCACTTAAAAAGTTAAAATAATTTTTTGATTAGTACTTACGGAATTTACTTTTGGATCTTAGAACTGTGTTCAATTTTATTTCATGTATAAATATAGTGCATGATTATATTATGTAATGCATCTAAATTATATAGAACTGAAAGTCACTCACTAGTGGTAACTACATAACTTTTAGACCCTGGATTTCTTAGAAAACTTCCAAATATGTATCTCCATCATATTTTTTGTATATTCTTTAAAATCACTAACTCCAAGGTTAAAGGTTAGTACAGGGGTTCTCAATCTTTTTCAAGGAATGTACCCTTTAATGGAAAATTGAAATTTAGCGTACACCCTTGTTACCGCGGGGAGATGTTGGGGGGGGGGGGGGGTGGTGACGGTTAAATTAAAAAACCTTTATACATTTGAAACCCATTACAAAAAAAAAAATGGGAAGGATGAGCTTGCTTCTTAACATAGTTCCTCAATGCTAGGCTCAAGGTAAAACCTTAAATCGTCCACAACATTAGCATTGTCTCTGAACTTCTACGAAATAGTTATACAAACCTATTGCACGTGTTGGTTCCTAGTAACTCGACCACAAAGAATTCAATTTATTAGATTTCATTATTAAATAATAACCCTGCGTGATTGCGAAACGGGAAAAAATGGTTCAATTTTTCATTAACCTGCCCCGAGTACCCCCTGAAAATTTTCGAGTACCCCCAAGGGGTACGCGTACCACAGTTTGAGAACCCCTGGGTTAGTAGATAAAAGGTTAAACGGTCACAGATTATAATTCAAAATTATAGTGGTATAATGATGATGTGATGTCGTTGCGGGAAGTTGAAACTTTTCATGCCTTTTTACTGCACTTTATACAATCTATTTAAACATTTTTTGAGCTTATAATTTCCAGTCATCTTCTCTTGTAAACCAATTCATTGGCATTATGCACACCTTTTCCATCAAATTTGACCACTTAATTTCTCATTATCTTTACAGTTAATATATAATTGAATTCATTCTGAAATATTTTGGTTTCATTATTAATTTTTTTTCAAATTTCAATGGCAACGCAGCTCTGCAGTTCAACGGTTCCAAAGTTCAGCTATAGAAATTGACAATCAATTGAGTAATATTGCAAAATTTTGTAATGCCCTCTTGATGTCTAGATGTAAAATCGATGATTTATTTCAATTTTTGGGTGAAATTAAAGTTTTACTTTCAAGATAAACTAAAAACATAAGCCAGAATATGAGCTATATGATACACAAAAACTGGAAATACCTATTTGGGATATAATAGACTGTAATCAATAATAAATAAGAAGTTTTTAGATGAACTAATTAAAAATACATGTTAGACAAATTGAATGCAATAACATGAGACAATGAAGTGCGGCAGATTCTCCATAAATATTCTTCACTAGACTTTTTCATTCTCACCACCAATTTTTTTACTAGGTTTAAAAGGTGAGCTCAAGAATTGATTCTCCTTGCATGGCATGATAAACATCAATCATAATTGAAATTATTAGGAATCAAGTAGGTCAAATTTGAAGTTTTATTGCTTCTCAATCATATGCTAACCAATGAAGGACAGTTTGAATACGAAAAATTATTCTAAACATGAATTATTTTGAGTATCTAAATCCAATTGAAAATATTTGAAAGCTCCATGGACAACAATTCAGCTAAAAGTGTTTTTTCCACTCTTGCAAAAATATCATAAGATCCTGGTATAAGATAGCTGGTATGAGTAATATAGCTCTCACATTCCTCCAATAGCCTATGAAAAATAATGAAGTGTTTTGAATAAATTATGTTTTATACGTATTATTTGAATATTTCCAATTAAGAATGAAATCCAGGACCAATGCAGGTGCATAGAATTACAGCTAGAAATATTTTAGCTATTTAACAGTACTAAAAGTAATGTCCAGTAATACTTGTACTTAGATTCGCCTAAAAGTTTGCTATTAGACAAAAACTAACAAATAATAATTCTAACAAAAAAACTAACAAATAATAATTCTAACAAAAAAACTAACAAATAATAATTCTTAAAAATAAATATTTGGGAAAAGCTACAATTTTTTAATGACCTATTTTGGAAACTATCAATCATAGAAATTTCGTTAAGGGCTCAAATTATAGATAATTTGAGTGTGTTTAATAAATAACTAAATACATTTTTCTCTCCAATTGATATTCTGCAAGATATTTCGGAAAACTGTAAAATGTACCAACATTTTCCAAGATGGCGTCCAAAAAAACAAATTTCCAGCAATGATACGAATGTATGTTGAAGAAATGGGTATTAGCTACCATTTCCACTTGCAACCATTTGTCCTACCTCAAACCTTATTTCTGCTACCTACACTATTATAAATATGGGGAAAATAATTAATTTGAATTTTTCAATATGAACTTATGCAGCATGAGAGGAATGTTATAGTTTACTCTTTATAAATATAATTTTCCATAATTTGTTAGAATCAGTGTTCATTTTTGAGTCACCTACACAGTTTATTAAACGATCGAATTTTTATTCTCGGTGTTTTTTTCATAGATAATGTTCTATTCAAATTAAAAGTGAAACGGGAAAAGTGTCAGCGATTGACTGTTAGCCTAAGAGGTTTGATAGAAGTTGAGGCAAGATTAAAAATCAAATCGGATGTTTTTTCGTTTATTTACCGTGAAAGAGATGGGGCTCCTAATTTTATTGTTGCCACGGAGGTGTGGTGCAATTGAAGCATATAGGGACCAGTTAGAGCTTGAGCTTTCATAATAAAAGCACAACTACTATGATTTATACTGACACAACTACAGTACTAATTCTTGACACACCTTAAAAAAATTCTACTAGTCCAACTTGAAAAATTTAAAGTTGAATTATGCCCAAGTAGTGAGAACACTATTTTATCTGACGAAAAATGTGTGGATAATGGAAATCAATAGGCTTTTATCTAAATCTATGCCATTTAGATTCAATGAAAAGCTTCTATGTGCTACACAATATGCCTAACAAATGCTTTCGGGTTCCACGGGTCTCCTAAGAGTAGCTTTCTATCCTCCAATAGCATGGACAATGCAAATTGATTTCATAATCAATATTTTGTCTTCGGACTTAGTGGCACTACATCATCACTACAATATATATGTATATAATATGTAAACTGCAGTCAGCTATTTGATTACTATCTCTTCATCCTTTCAACATTGTAAGAGCATCTTCATTTTCAGTTATGTTTTGACTCTTGACTCTTACTGAGGATTCCTGACTTGCCTCTCCTTTCCTAACCTGCTAAGAATTCTGTTTCATGTTGGCAGACTAAGTTTGTAAGTTATCAAATAAGTAGATAGAAATTAAAGAACAGACTTATTACTGTCAAAATATCAAGTGCACACATCTTTTCAAAAGAAAACGAAAAATGATCATATTTCGCATTGGCAGATCGCAGATGAGGTTAATCGGGAACATTTACAAAAATAATATCTGCATCAATATATCAACCGTAGGCTACATTCTGCTAGCAGGTTGTCGAATCATAATTATTTTTTACTGAGCCAGAACGGGTGTATAAAAATTTATAATTTTTAGGATATAATAAAAATTAATATTTTCCATTCTTCTTAAACAAGTCCATTTTCAAGTGGAGAGCCAGTGGCAATTTTTTCAATTACCGGTATGTTAAGTTATCCATTCAAAATTTAAATCAATTCATTGTCAACTAATTCAGGCTTTGAGTACAACTTTAGGCTACTATTTACCAAGTACTATTAATATTACTACTGTACCGTACTATTTACCAAGTTAGTATGAGCAGTACTAGTAGAGTAACGATAAAATTAGAGTCTTCTTGATCTATGATTAGAAAATCAATAATATTTTATGAAATATTTATGATTTGACTCAAAATCAATTATCTTAGATCTTATTCGTTTTTAATGGCATCCGTCTGGCATCTATGTGCAATGATTCACCTCATTATACCCACGCACAAGTGCGTGATTTATGTGGGCAGCATCATCAGCAATAAAAAAATAGTTGTTTGTATTTTTTTACAAAAATTATAAAAGTGTAGCATATTTTTTTGTATACGACTGTTATCCATTTTTCTGCATAATGGCATACTTAGCTTATGTTTATAACACTTCTGACAATTCTGCTCATGTTTATACTCTTTGGCTTAATGTTTGATGAAATTATTTCAAACAAATTCTTCTCTGTTGAATTTATAATTATAATCCTTCGTGTCATATTGCAATATCATGTCGTATATTATAAGCTGTAGTATCACTCTAGAATAAATTGATTGCAATGAAAATTTAGAGACGTAAGTGACGAGTGGATGAATAAGAGCTTATCACTAATATTCAACCTTATAAATGAGTAAATTGATGAGAAATATCTTGGTGACGGGAATATTTTGTAATCTTCAGCTATCTTTATTTTGGTAACGAAGCGTTTTCGTGCCTATGCTCATAAGAACTGTTTTTCTTATTCACATCTATGCAATTAGTCCTTTCAATATGCCACTACACAACCTGAATGAATGAGTTTCTGAATGAGTTAATTGATAGGAAAATATCTGAATGACGGGAATTTCTGTTATCCTTATTTCGGTAACGAAACGTTTTCGTGCCTAAGCTCATATGAATGGTTTCATTATTATCATCTATATTCTATGCAATAGTACCTAAAATTTGTTTCCCTACTTTGTAAACATTAATATTTTTAAAAACTGCATTTCTTGGAAGTGGTTGATTTTACTAACTTCGATCAGCAATTCATTTTCACTCCTGAAGAGAAGCTGCATTATCACATGTCCTATTTTTGTAATAAATAACGTAACGTACCCATCAACAGGTCACGTGGCTGTGGTCAAAACACCACGGATTCTGCGGCCGCGTTGGGATCATGCAACGCAGGAAATCTTCCTTCCAAATTCCGGTGTTGGTGTATGTATCCTCTGCTAAAGAAACGCGCGTCCAACCGAGCGAAACAGAAAATCCTTCAAGAAACGCACTGGCAGATGTCGGTCACTGTTCGAAGTAATCAGAAATGCACGCGCGAAGGAGAATAATATTAAAACAGAAACTCAACCGTCCACTGGCACAAACAACAATCAACTGGTTATCAAATCTTCTGGACTGGCTTACTGTCTGTACGCTCTTGGAGGAAGGCTCCTGATTGGTGGAGAGTCTCAAACAGCTGATGCACAGGATTCAGCTGAGTCCAAATCCCTGTTCATCTACGTATAACAGGTTACTCACTGGTTGGAACCGGTTGCTATAAATGTGTGTCTTGGATGCACTGAAGTATGTCCACTATACAGTAATACTGTGCAATTCTTTTTCATTTTTCTTCTTATTTATATAGTAGAATAGCATATTATATTAAGAATAATCTTATACATTGTTTTCTACTTTAACATGTGTTATTATCTATTAAACAGTAATATCCTTTAATGTGTAGGCTACTTCAATTCATTTGATACACTATGTATGAAATATTCTAAAGTGATCACATTACTTCACTTGATATAATGTCTGATGAAGGCAAGGGCGGATCCAGAAGGGGGGCGCGGGGGGCGCGCGCCCCCCCCCTTGAGGTAGTGTAAAAACTTATTTTATGGTCAATGCTAGTGAAAAATGATACACCTTCACATAATTTATACTGTGATGTTTTCCATGACGAAATACTTAATGAACAATCTAATATTAAAACTGACACTGTATTTCACTTTTAAATAATGATTTACTCACATATATTGGAGATGCTTGAGGAATGCATTTCACTTCTGAAAAGAAGCTTCGTCAGCCTCGGGCTGACGAAGCTTCTTTTCAGAAGTGAAATGCATTCCTCAAGCATCTCCAATATATGTGAGTAAATCATTATTTAAAAGTGAAATACAGTGTCAGTTTTAATATTAGATAATTTATACATCTATTAAGTAATCCAACTGATTCGAAATCGTTATTTTTCTTTAACATTCTTTTATAATAATCTAATTTGTATTGGTGATATGGTAGATATCCAAAATTAATAAGACTATTGTAAAATAATATTGTCATTAGCCATATTTATTTTAAAAAATAGACATGATTGTTTCGGCTATTTCTTCATTTGGTGACCCCTCACTAGGGATGGATTAAATATGCCCGGACTAGGGGTATATAATGCGAGGGGGGGGGGGCGCGCAAAATTTATCCGCAATTTTTCATGGTTTATTAGAAGAAAATTTAAGTTTTGAATTTCAACATCACTTTAATTTGAATGATTCACTATGCATAGTTGTAGGTTGTATGATGTAGTGTCAATGTATAACTAACTGTAAGTGTATAATGAGTACTAATGGTTTGATTCTTTTTGCAATGTTAAGCACGTTTTAAAAATCGATTAATTTTTATGTATTCATTGTTCATGTAACATCACAGTGGCGTAGCTATTAGGGAATCAGGTGGATAGATCCTTTCCAGACAAAATAAATTTTCAAATTTTAAGAAGCCTTTAGAGACAACATTTTGTCAAAAGATGCATGAAATCGATAAAAGTGTGGTATTAGATGGATTATTTTTTTAACAAGAAAGAAACCGACTTCAATAAAATGATACTCAAGAAATTAAAAAAATTAATAATAGCATATAGAGCAACCCCAGACTCTCCTTTTAGAAGAATTTTCAAGTATAGTATGTACAGTACCAGAATCAGAAAAGGTGAGGGATCAAAAAGAGCAGAGTATAAATACCTGCATTTAATTGTTTTACTAAAACAATGAGGGCCCGGATCACACTTTGACAATAACGCAAGAGCTTGATGAAATTTGCTTTGACACATAACTTGGGTTGAATTTTCAAAATAGATGAATTCATATCTAGAATCGCTCAAAATGTGGTTTCAGGGGAATTGTTTCGTTTTTAAAAAAGTTACAGGGGTATCCCAAAACCCGTTGCAAGGGAAATTTTTAATTACGATGCCCTATTTGTACGATAGCCAAACTCAGGAAAGATAAATGATCAACATAAGGGAATGGGAATAGTTTCAAGTAAGCTGGCTCTAATTTTCTTACTAAAACAATAAAGGTCCGGATCACCCATTGACAATGATACGAGAGCTAGATGAAATTCACTTCATAAATTTATAGTGGGAACCACAAAATTCAGATCTGCAATACTTTAGATTTAAGACTTTAATTTATTTTCTGAAATGTTAATTTTGTAAAATTTATTGTGAATAAACTCCTCTGGTAGTGTTGTACTCACAACCAGAGAAATTATTATTATTATTATTATTATTATTATTATTACTACTTTAACGTGGCCTCCTGGTGTTTTGTGTTTATTATTTTAAAATATACTTAATTTTATGCTTAACTGCTATTAATTCCAAATACATAAATAATGTACCTAAAAGATATCGATGTTTTTTTACGATTCCTGCATTAAACGTACTTACATTTTTGTGAGTAGTAGCGCACGCGTTTCAAGACCCGAGTACCATCTTCAGCAAACAGAGAATACATAGGCCTAATCCGTTTCGCTCTGTATACTCCATGTACTGTACTCTTTACAGCAGTCTATATTCTCTATTCACTGAAAATAGGAATCAGGTCCTTAAACGCGTCTGATACTACATACTTACAAAAGTTAAGTGCTGGTGTAAAATGCAAGTTCGTTATCGTCATTGACATCAATAGTACCAACAATTCATATAAGGATGAAAATCACTGAGGAAATTAAAAATATGTATATTATTTTCCTTCTTACTGGCTCTACCCCCTTGAATAGAACAATTATTATTTTTTCTTACTTTCAATAAGATTTCAGGTCTGAACACGTGTCAGATCATGATAATTTTCAATTAATTTTGCTGTAATACAATAATCATTTTTGTACATAACTAACAGCAATTTTTTCAGTTTAATTGCTTCAAAAAAGTAATCTCTAGGCATTCTCTAAATGTTTTCCTAGGGAGATCCCCTAGACACCTTCCCGTGGGGTATCCATTACCCCCTTAAAAAGATACTTCTAGCATTTAAAATTTTAAAACATTTCCGAGCGAGTCCCCCGGACCGCCTTTTTGTGCAGGGTATTCCATACCCCCCCCCCCCTACAAAAAGTTTAGGGTGCGCCCCCCCTTACAAAAATCCTGGATCCGCCCCTGGATGAAGGTCACCTTTTTGTTTGGCTTCAGCTCTGCCAGCTATATATAACTTGCAGAAAATTTATGACTAGCCACAAGTTGAATGAGTTGGTGGTCTTTGAATTGAAGCTTCTACTACAATCACTGTAAATAGTTGCAAACAGTGATTGAACGTCATTGGGATGTGGGTCATGGAAGTTTAAAGCTCAATAGAATTAAACAGAATTTATTAATTTCGAATTCCTTTAATTGCTATTACTTTATACTGAAGACTTCCGCAATGTCGGATATTTTGTACAGTAGCATTCATCGATTCCCATCAGCTTTTCAATGTTGTTATCAATATCCGCCATTGCGGAAGTCTTCAGTATAAAGTAATAGCAATTAAAGGAATTCGAAATTAATAAATTCTGTTTATGTATATTTGTCAGTTTGTTCAATTGTCAGTCACTTCAAACTAACTTGTGAGATACGAGCCGATATGGCCAAGTTGAAAATGAATGCTCCTGTGCAGAAAGGTCTCCATGGTCTAGTGGTTAAGGCGCTCAACCGGCAATTGAGAGGTCCGTGGTTCGATTCCCGGTGGTGACTGATATTTTTGTACAGTAGCATTCATCGATTCCCATCAGCTTTTCAATGCTGTTGTCTATATCCGCCATTGCGGAAGTCTTCAGTATAAAGTAATAGCAATTAAAGGAATTCGAAATTAATAAATTCTATTCATGTATATTTGTCAGTTTGTTCAATTGTCAGTCACTTCAAACTAACTTGTGAGATACGAGCCGATATGGCCAAGTTGAAAATGAATGCTCCTGTGCAGAAAGGTCTCCATGGTCTAGTGGTTAAGGCGCTCAACCGGCAATTGAGAGGTCCGTGGTTCGATTCCCGGTGGTGACTGATATTTTTGTACAGTAGCATTCATCGATTCCCATCAGCTTTTCAATGCTGTTGTCTATATCCGCCATTGCGGAAGTCTTCAGTATAAAGTAATAGCAATTAAAGGAATTCGAAATTAATAAATTCTATTCATGTATATTTGTCAGTTTGTTCAATTGTCAGTCACTTCAAACTAACTTGTGAGATACGAGCCGATATGGCCATGTTGAAAATGAATGCTCCTGTGCAGAAAGGTCTCCATGGTCTAGTGGTTAAGGCGCTCAACCGGCAATTGAGAGGTCCGTGGTTCGATTCCCGGTGGTGACTGATATTTTTGTACAGTAGCATTCATCGATTCCCATCAGCTTTTCATTGCTGTTGTCAATATCCGCCATTGCGGAAGTCTTCAGTATAAAGTAATAGCAATTTAAGGAATTCGAAATTAATAAGTTCTGTTCATGTATATTATTTGTCAGTTTGTTCAATTGTCAGTCACTTCAAACTAACTCAATAGAATCATAAAATAGTTTTAATTTTTTTAGTTAGCAATAGGAGGTGTATGAAATAAGATGGATGTCAGAATTTGTAGAGAGTATTTACAAAGTGAAGGACTTCACATGGTGTGAAACACACACTCTTTCCAGATGATAAGCGTTTTAGATCTGTGTATATTTTTCTTGTAAAAAATGTATTTATCTTTTGCCCAACTCATTTGTAACTTTTACAAATCAATCCATGAATAAACAAATATTTCTCGTGTAGAATCGTAGAAACTCATTCAATAGCTGAAGATACTCATCAGTAGCTGAAAAAAACTAGATGTTACTTTTTTAAAGTTACCAAAACCTGCTTGTTCATGAAGTAGAAGACAGGAACAATGATGAGGCTTTCAAGACATTGAAAAAAAGGATTCATGAGAGAGTCCATGACAGTAAAATTGTAGAATTACTAAGCTTCCAAAAACACTACAAATATTTTTCTTGATAAGAATAAAAGTAAAACTAGTAGCCTTCTACTCAACCAACTTCTCTTTCAACTGTTTATATTTTCGTCTGTTACATTTTCCATTTTTAATTGGTACCGATATTTAAAGATTGATTGGAATGAATAGTTTTGTTTAGCTTCCCAACTAACAGGACCTCTTCTTTCTTGATATGATGGGTGGTTGCAAACTTCACAGTAACGTGGGTAATTTATTTGCAAAAATAAGTACCAGATGTAATTGTTAGTATTGTTTCGTTTTAAATTTTTTCAACTTGGTGCAAGAAAGAATATAGAGATAGAGAAGGAGAGAAGTAAATAAAACAGGACTTGATAATGTGTCATATGGTAAATCGAAGAAAAGCAAAGAGCAAGACAGAGAAAATGATTAAAGAGGTCATGGTGGAAGTTTTGTAAGAAGGTAAAGCAGAAGAATAAAAAGAGAGACAAATAAGGTCGAGTGGGTGAAAGAGGAAGAGAGAAATCATAATCGAAGAGTGACTGCAGCGCTGCAGAATGTGTAGAATAGAAATGACATAATTTTCCCAAGTTGTCAATAAAAACGCCAAGAACTTATCTGCCGTTAAGTTGTATAAAATTCTAATTGCAATGCTGCAACAGCTGACAAGCTGCCGGACGGACAAGCCAATTCATTAGATGGTACTGCTGTATTTTAAGTGTTGTAGATGTAGTTGTATTTATTTATTGTGGTCATCAACATCACAGACATCGTTCATCCAGTCTGTAGGTCTCTATACAGAGGGTTTTAGTAGTGAGTCATTAAGCCAGGTTCTGCTCATCGTACATGAAATATTCAAATAGAATGGAAGGATTCTTGAACTCAACTCCAGCAATTTATCAAACAAGAAGCTAGTATAGTTTAAGTCCAAGAAAACTTATTCCTTTGTGGAGGCTAAAAATGCATTAGGCTATTTTTGAACTACAGTGTCATTGTGAGTTCTGAAACAGTTCACCAATAAAAGGCTAATTCTGGTACATTTCTATTGACATGTGTCATTCTACTGTATCCTATTCTGTCATTAATTAAATGGGAAAGTTTGCAACAATTTCATCATTTCATCGATTTTGTAGCTATTGTTTCTAAAGACCCTTACAGTAGCTATTATTGTTCTCGTACATCTTTTATCTTGTAGCCTATTTGATGAACTAGAATGATTGAGCATTTTTCATATACTGTGCTCTAATTGGCATATTACCAACTCTGTTCTTTAATCATAATCATTCCTTATATTGTTTGGTCCACACACACAATGTTTTGTCATTACTGACAAGTTAATTGATGATGGAACTCAGTCCGATTGGGCAATGAAATACTGAACAGAAATATTGTGCAATAATTAGCCTATTATTAAAACAATGATTGGCATGTTTATGAGAAGTGATAGCCGAGTACTGTAGCAGGTATCTGTTCAATCAGTGATAAGCTACGAAACTCCTGGGCCATCTTTGTAATGGTGACCGCATGGATTGGCCAGCAAAAAAGACTCTGTTCTCTGCTGTAAAATCACTTCCCGGTGGTTCGGATCCCACCTAAAACTGGGGATCCAACTCATCAATCACCATCATCCAATTCATTACCCACGCACAGGTCTCAGACCTATGTGGACTTCATCCTCCGAAAAAAGTGGTTTACAAACAAATGAGATGATGATTTGACCTCTTCTTACTCATCATTTTAAGCCCAAATTTGGCCTCTGGGCTTCAAGTGTTCAAATTTGAAAATGTATAGGTGAAATTTGGATTAATTGATGTTTAATTTGGCAACATTCAATTTCGGCTTCATCATTTCATAGTTCATTTTTGTCTAAATATCTTTTTTCTTTATTCCATTTTCTTCTTTATCTTTACTACGCGTTTAAAAGGGGTAGTGAGAATGCTCTCCACACTTATCAGGTAAGCCTGATTTTCAAGCAAACTATTTTTGAACAAAACAGAAAGAAGTAAAGAAGTTTTGTGACCGAATATTTACCGTACTTTATAATACAAATATTCAAAATTATTTTTTCAATCTATTCTAAGCGTAAAATCAGATTTATCAAGAAAGAAAATTCAGTTAGAACTCCTCTGAGCATTTTAAATGAATCTAAAATTTGATCGGGATAGACATTATAACAGTCACCCCAAAAAAACTTGTTAATTAGCCTAAGTTAAATACTCAAACATTGAAATCACCCGCAGGAGATTATAAATCTAGTATCTGGTTCAATAATGAATCAAAACCAATCATTAAAGTATCAATAAAGTGAAAATACCTTGACAAGCCGAGAACGGTCCCCAATGATCACCATAAGAACGATATAACAGTACTACTATATTACTATACCATATAAATCGCGATTCGTTACACCAATTGAATTGATTAGCCATGAAAGTAACCGAAAATTTATCGTTGGAAGTTAGCACACGGTTGTTAACTGTTGAAATGATGATTTTAAATATTTTATTTCTTTCTTAAGATTAGTAATATGATGCAATTATTGTCACGAAATCCATGTTGTCATTGTATGGCAATAAATTATCACATTATTTCATGTGGTGTGTCATCGTCCTTTCATGTGTTAACTTTCTCTGGTCAAGTCGTGTGACAAGTTGGTCAAAAGTTGGCTAAAAGTTCGTTGCTATTGAGCAAGTTCCAAAAGACGTTTTGTTTTGAATAGTTAATCAGCTTAACGTTTATGCTCTCAACACCTTGTCATCATATCCAAATAGCCTAGTATTTCGTGAATTTCATTAATAATTACCAAAAAAATATTCCTTCGCTCACTAAATTTATTCTCTGGATAAAAAGTAATGAAAAATTAATTAGAGCTACTACACCCGTTGACCCATTATTATTACCCTTCTCCCTCAGATACACCGGGTGATTACGAAAGTGTGTCCCAAATCCAAACATCTTGAATTAAAAACCACAAATACCTAAAAGAACCTTCGACTATTCATAAAAAAGTTTTATAAATGATCAAAAATTGTCATAAATTTTAATGCGACCGCCACCAGAACCCCTAACGTTATTCATGCGGTAATCGAATATTTCCCACACTCATAGCATCATACCTGAAGCTACAGTTTCAATGGCTATTTTTTTGGTAGTTTTTGCTAATTGGAAATGCTCTTTTCTTCTTAAATTAAAAAGAAGAATAACATATCTTTCAGCTGGATGAAGCACCACTACATTCGCACCTACCTATTGGAGAATTCTTTTATGACAAATTAGGTACCGCTTTTTTTGTAGATTTGCGTCTTGGAGACTCCAGTTAAGGAGTATAAGACGAGTCAGATCAACAATTAATTATACTCTTATATACTAGTTACCATAATTACTATATCAATTAGTTGGGGTGAGGCTTAATTTTGATGTGAAAGGAACTCTTGTACACCATAAAAAGCTTCATCAACTAAATAATTTTTCAATTGTTTTTTAAATATTTATATATTTTCAAGACTCTTTAAAAACTGCAGTAGCTTGTTGTAGAGTTTCCTACCAATATAACTAGGTTTTTGTTTGAATAAGCTACTACGTATTGGGTACAAAAATATTATCTTCAGGAGTGGAATGCATTCCTCCAGTATCTCTAGTATAAGTGAGTGAAACTCATAATTTAAAAAATAATACGGTACAGAAATACAGTTTCATGCAGATAGTTCATCAAGTATTTCGTCATAGAAATCAATATAGAAAACATATTCCATTTATTTTATCTAGTGAAAGCCAGAAAGCTTTTTCGATGTGTATAACAATTTACAAAACAAAATTACAATACACAATTGAAATTATATAAGATTTTGTAGTAACTACGAAAAAGTATTGATAAAACCAGTTTGGCCAAGGGCAAACTTTTGTTTCAAATTAAACTTCACAGAAAATTCTACGAAATGAAGATTTTATCTTAGAATAATACAGTAGCCTAGACCCTCCACAGAAACAAAAAAATTATAGATTAATTATTTTAAGTATGCTATATTATTTTGAAAAATTATTATTATTGACCATCATGCGATTAAAGCACACATCTAAAACAAGTAGGCCTACTCGCATACAACCTTAAAAAACAAATTTCAACACTCCAATCCATAACCACATGGGAGATATTTTGAAACGTTAGAGAGACCTTGACAAGCTTGCAGTTTCAGCTTTATTGCTCGGCAACCTTTCTTGCTTAAAAAATATGATAACGACCTTCTCTACACATAGGCTAGGGCCTAGGCCATCTCAATGTACACAGATATTATATACTGCGGTACTACAAAATGAAATGCTATATTTCGGTTCTCACGTTTCTTGTTCAGCCACAGACTTTGAAATGTCATGTCACGTCAACTTCAACTCCAGCAATCAACGCTCAGTCAGTTGTTACAATGCACACGAATCGATTAATTAAGGATAATAAATTGTACTCAATTACACGTGTCATTTGAAACAAGGTCCAACCTGTTTGTAACACTAGCGAAGTAGGTCCCATCATTCTCATTCTTTTTCTCTCCCACATGCTTTCCTTCTCTCTCCCATTTCTCGCTTTCCTTCCTTCTCTCCTTTCTTCCATTTATTCTTTTTCATTTCGAAACTAGTCGAAGATTGAACTGTTTAAAATTTTAATCACAACCGAGTTGTCATTTGTTACAAGCAGCGGCCTAGAACCTTTTCAAACGAATTTAGGATTAATATGAGCATCAATGGTTGACTAATTTTTGTAATGCTTCTTGTTTGCTGATTATTTAAAATATCTTATAGCATGTAGACTACAGGGGGTCGTCTACCAAGCTTCTTCAGACCAAGACTAACAAGCTTCGTTCTGGCAAAACCATAATAATTCTGAACTTGTCTACTTATTTCGAACTTAATATGTAAATTAAATTCATATTGATAACGTACAATAAATTTGTCTTGATTAAATGCCAAATAAACAGTGCCAGATGCTCTACCCAAATTTTACGTGTCGTCCTCCTTAATTTTTTTCTTTTACAACGTGTTGTCCTCCACTGATATTCAAATATCATTTGGAAATTGAGAATGATTGCAAAAGCTACCGGAATTCCTCTCAGAAATTCTCATTTGGCTTTCTTGAAAAAAGAAACTATTGCGACATCGAACGAAAGGTGGTCTAACTTGTCCGATTGCTCCTCACGCATTTAAAAGCCACTCAAATTAATTCTTTAATACTTTAATAGCTTCGACTGTCAGATAATAAAATGGAGTATTTCGCAATAGGTGATATTCTGTGATGTTCAGATGTTGGACCAGATACAAGGACATGATAGACATCAGACATAATCAGGCTGTTTGTAAGTAAATAGATGGACAGGTACTACTACTTGGATAGACGATAGACCTATTGCGACAATATGAAAAAAAGTTGTGTGGTCTGGGTGGCGGACGTGGCATATTATAGTGGCATTGATATTCCATTCCATCGTCTTTCTAAATTTTTCAACTCATGTGGCACTTGGACTTAGAATGTACAACAAATTACCTAAATCCCTAACAAATGTTATAAGACTAATAGGGATGAATTCAAGAAAGAGGTTTATGGCTGGCTGGTAGGCCTACTAATGCCACTTCTTAGTGAGTTTTTAGAGTGTCATATCTAGATGTAGACTATAGGTGGTAATAATTATTGTACTTATGACATTGTCAATTATCATGGATTGCTATACAACAATAGAATTTATTTATTTAAAACGACTGTTTTCAAACAGCCAAAACCGACAGGCTTCATATTATGTGTCCTCTTAAACACGAGAGTAGCCCGAGGAATATAGACCTACATTAATCTGACAAGTTTTTCAAAAGTTATCACTCCCTCATTCAAAGGAGTGAATTATCTAATGTTTTGTAATAGAATGGAGACCATTCATATAAAAGATGGTTCGGTATTCGAGAATTCAAAATGTCAGACTCATATTTAAGAACCGACTTTGAAGCTTCCTTAAGTCTAGGAAGACTTGAAAAGACTTATCTTAAAAGGAGTTTAAGGTATCCTACTCTTGAGTAAAGGTGTCAAGGTGGATTCATAAATTCCGATTAAAGAATCGTATTTACAAATATATCATTTTTCAATAGGAATTAAGGAGATTTTTAATAGAAAAACAGGAATCGAAAATTCTATTTCTGTTTACTGGGTAGTTTATTGTTAATATTTTATCATCAAATTTCATTGTAAAAATCTGAACTATCATTGATTGAACTATTTAAAATAATATCTGCGATATTTCAAATGAATGAAAAAATTAAATTCTTGGATTTCTTGTTCCATAACGATCTGCGTTGTTAATATTAAATTTTTGTTGTAAATTTAACGACTTGAAGTCAGTTTTAAATTGTGAATAAACAATAAATTTATTTTATTTATATATATATATATATTTATAATAAATAAATATTATTTATAATTTTTTTTATACATTTATTATATATTCAAAATTTAAAATTGACTGCAAGCCGTTAAATTTACAATAAAAAGAAAACATTAATCAAACTTTTGACGGAATCGACAGTTAAGTTACATGTGAGCAAATATATGTGGGTTACATACTGCATGTGTAACTCTATTACTGATTGACCTCTATTCCGCAATTATCTGATCTACCGATTGATCTCTAGAAGATTGTAACTAGCAAACACTATAGCATATCATCATAATCATAACCACGCATCACGTATCAGATTTCTATTTGCAAATCTAATAAATACTACCTACTTTGAGCGAATTAGATTGGAACTAACATTTGATTTACAGGCGTGTACGATTTCAACAGTCAAATAGACTGTTGAAAACATAGAATCTTTGTATGCAACGTTCTGGCAGTTCACGAAATATTATTTCATTATCATGTTGACGGCCCATTTGTCTTTAACAGAACGAGTTTTATAGCATACATTAACTACCGTAGTTGAAAAATTCAGAGCCGCCCACAATCCCAATCAAAAACATTCTAATTCAGTTGCATAAGATGGAAATGTTTTGAAATCGAGGGAAATAATAATAATAATTTATTAGTAGCTGAAACTTTTGATAGATTCTTATTTCTAGTGATATTTGCTCAGAAGCTACATTTTCAATGAAAATAACTCTCATTGAGATTGCCTGATTGTTTCTTTTCATTTTTTCAAGATACTCACTACTACTTGCTTTAATGGGTTTTCACATGGCTACCTCTATTTTCGTAGGCGTAGTATACGTTAAAAAAATCTACTTCTATTTATATGTTCACTATATTATGCGTTTCATCTAGATGTAATTTCCTACTGTTTTGCTTGCATTGCTAGTTTTTATTAGGATCTTAAAAACACTCTTATTCAAATTGTCATCAAACAAATCGAACCTCCATGCCAATAAAGTACAGTGATAAAAATGAAAATAATTCTCATCCCTCCGGGATTAAAAAAAGAAATATAACATGAAATTATACAAAAACTTTGTTTCCAAAAAAACATAGAACATTTGAATGTAAAGGAAACGAAGAAAGAACACAATATATTTTAGGCGCAATTTATTTTACATTTTTATCTCGTTCAAGAAAGGTCTCCTCCTCTAATCCTTAACAGTTTCTTTAATCTCCGCACTTTCATACTCCTTTTCACACACAAACTCTGCAACTCAACAAGAAAACACAGAAAACTGATGACTAATCCACCTATTAGCACATAAAAAATCACTCTAAAATCGTCAATTTTCAAAGGTAGTTTCTGATATTGATCCTCTACTGGGTGGATGGGATCTAATCGTGCAATATGTTTAGCCATTTCAAACCATTTTTTATAGAACCCATACTCTTCCAAACTGTTGATAAATCGTCGCATGGGGTAGAAAATTATTGATTTTTTTCGCATAATATAACCGGTGAAGAAACTGCCAATGCATTCTGGGATCGTATAAAACACAAGGCCTTCTTTGTGTGATATGAGCTTGTAGAATTGTCTTGTACGAGAAGCAGTAGCAATGACACTGTCCCTGAATCTCAAAGCATTATAGTACTGTAGGAATAAATTTTTACCATGAGG
This sequence comes from Conomelus anceps, assembly GCA_948455865.1. Taxonomy (NCBI): domain Eukaryota; kingdom Metazoa; phylum Arthropoda; class Insecta; order Hemiptera; family Delphacidae; genus Conomelus; species Conomelus anceps. The sequence continues at coordinate 30,059,472 of OX418225.1, read as the reverse complement.
AATTGATTTTTCAACCACTTTTTGTAGTATTGGCGAGTTGTTGGTCCAAACTGAGTCCGAATAAGATTTCTGGAGTATAATTTTTTTCCCCGATCTAAGGACATCGTTCAATGTCATGAGTTTTTCGCCGAAAATTGGTATGGTCATCAGGGTGACGATAAAGCTTGAAAATGAGCAGGCTATGATGAACGAGAATAGCATCCAGCTCAACCAGAAAATGCGTTGATGCAGCATTGTAGCATCCACGTTGCTTGCTGACACCAATGATTGTATGATGTGAATTGTTCTTAAAGGTCCTTTAATTTTCAGATTTATAAACCTGCGCATGAAATATTTATATTACGGCTGTATATTGTGCATAGGAGTTATGTTTAGATTTTTTCTTCTACATACTTTTTTCTGCGCTGAGCAGTGGCGGTCCCAGGATTTCATTTCGGGGGGGATGACCACTGGGGGGTCTGGCCCCCCCCCCCCCGGAAAAAATGTGTAATTTGAAGCCTAAAAATGTATTTTTGAGCTCTAAAATATGCTCAAGCTTTTTGTATTTATGTTAGCTAATAAAATAGTTTTTCATTTAAAGTTTATTGTACCTGGGTGAAATAGGACCCAACCATAGTATGTGTTTCTCTTTTGATTTCCTTTAGCTACACAAAGAGAATTGATTAAAAGTCAATGTGATTATTTAATGAGCTAATGAGCATGATGACAAAGTTCAGTTAAATAAACGTATAATGAAATCAAAAATAAATCAAGTGTTCACTGCGAACTTTTTCTTTATGGTTAGGCCCTATTTTTAACATGTAATTACGAAGGAATAGCCAAAAATACTCAGATTGTTACACAACAATGTAATGGATGTAAGGATGTACACATCCTTCTTGTTTATTCTTCTAGCTAACAAGTAACAATGACACAGATTAAATTTATTTCTCGCAAAAACTATACATACATAGTTTTTATTAAATATTTCTTTTGGGGGATCCATCTTGAAATTTCGGGGGGGAGCTATATCCCTCCCATCCCCCCCTGGGACCGCCACTGGCGCTGAGTGGCTACTGGAGCTTTACAGAATTATTTTTCACTACAAGAAATGGTTTTCATTATTAAAAGGTAATAGTCAAATTTTTTAACTCTCAAAGTTGAAATTTTTCTTTCTTTGTAGTAGTGGCGAAAGTGATATTGTGGAAGGCCTCCATAATGAATAATTAGACGAAATTGTCATAATCACATTTATAAAAAAAAATATTGAGAAACTAGTTTTTTAATAATAGGCACAAGTTCAAGTCTGAAGAAAATGTTGAATTTCTTAATTTGATTGGCAAAGGCGGACATTGAACATTTTAGAACCTTTGGAGATAACTAGGTTGGTACATAACGATTCCAATACTAGTTTAAATTACCAAATTTCTTTTAACCAATTCAATACTATTAACATGGTTTCATCATAATTCCAGCCTACATTTGAAAAACAGTTCTTTCTTGTATTTCTCGGTTGACCTTGACTGCATTTAAGTGAGCTTCTAATTTTTAGTTTTAATTTGATTCAATTTTAGCTTTCATACGTATTGTTCTTCTTTGTTGCTTTCTAGATTTTCACAGTTTTTAGTTATTGATTTGACTCGCATTTTTGCTTATTACTCCTCCCACCAGGGGGCGTGACTTTTCAGCTAATCACAACCTTCGATGAAGGTCAGCCTCTTTCTCGCTTAGCCAATAGTATCATTCCATATTCAGTATATATTAAGCCTCTCTGTACTTTAGTTTTAATTTGATTGAGATTGATAATGGTATAACAACAAAAACTAGTTTATCAATATTTTTAATAAATGTGGTTGTGACAATTCCATCTAAATATTCATTAAACATTTTTCGTTTTTAATGACAAGTTTAAAAAAAATTAAACATTTTGGGACAAATTCAAAGTTATTGAACATTCATAAGTTTTTTTAATTGATTACAAATATACTAGGCTATAGAGATTTCAAGTAATTGAAATTTAAAATATGTAATTCTATTTCTTAATGTAGGCTTCAGTAGGCCATTTTCGTATAGTGTGTAGACACATTCTTAAATACGACCAGTATACTGATTTGTATTTTTATTTTGATCATTTTAGTTCTATATCATTCATTGTTCCTGGGTGGGAGGGTGCAGATACACCTCCTGGTTGAAAAAAGGTTGCTGTTTGCAATAAAGATTACCGTATGTATTGGCAAAAAGAAAATACAAATTAGCATCACTCTCGAGCAATAGATTAGATCCAGTCTACCTAATGTGCCTTTAAAATGAATGGATTAATGCCCAAAATCGCTTAAATCCTTGTTTCGGATAGATTATTCTTTAAAAGTTGTCTGGGACAATACCCTCAAATCTATTTTGTAGAAAAAGTTTCCTCCCATTTATCTGACTCTTTATGTCAGTAGATTTTCGTTTTTAACTCATTAAATTTTGAAGGAATACATTTTTTACTTCTGACCAGTAGAGAAAAGTTATGAAATACGGTGAAATAACTGCCATGAAATACGGTGTCGGTTTTCATGTTAGATTGTTTTAAAAATCATAAATTTTGAGTAGAATGTGAAAAATACTGCGTGGATAACGGTTTATAATTAATCAATGGGGGGTGATTCACGCATCAGATAGAATTTAATAGATATATTCGTGATCTAGGAGCCTCTGATGATGGATCTCATAGATTCGAAAGTACTCGGCCAGTTTAAGTGAGTTATTATACTTATTCTTAACAAATATTTGACTGCATGTCGTTAAATTTCACATGAAAAGTTAATATTAACAACGCAGTTCGTTATGGAACAAGAAATCCAGGGATATATTCGTATTATCTTAAAGTGCGGTTTCAGATGAGTTATTCCTTTGAAAAATTGAAAAATAAATAGGTTCAAGGTTTTTTTATCTATAAATCATTTATAGATAAAATAATGGCATAGCTGGGCCAATTCTTATCCATGATCCTAATAATCTAAGCGAGAAACTTCTCTTACAAGTGTAAATTCAATGGTAGAGTGTAATGATTCATTAAATTAAATTGTAGTATAGAGCATTAAAAATTAGTAGTTATTATGGTCATAGACTCTGATTAGAGATTTCCTTGAAAACTAAAAGTGGAAGAATTCTTAAGCTATGAAGATGGTTTCAAACAATTTTTATGTTTGAGTTTCAACTCTTCTTCTTCTTTACCCGTTTCCCTCCCACTTGTAATAGAAGGGAGTAACCTCCAGCGGGGTATAGAGAAGCCATCTAGTGTTTTTTCATATCCCTGTATCAAATTCTACTGGAGGTTATGATTTTTATTACATTTTGATCTCGTCCAAAGATTCAGCAATTTTAAAAAATCTGTCTTAGTCGAGTAACTATTAACATAATACTTATTTTAAGTTTAAAATATTGAAATATTATACTACCATAATATTACCATACTAATACTAATATCACCATATTACTTATACTTATTTTTTCGTAATCATTTTCAAGTTTTATGTCAGTAAATCATAATAACATTTTCAATTATTTCTGATGATATTCTAGCCTATCAAAATTAATTGTAATTTTTTCTATGATTACATAACTGATTTTTCTTTCTCTTAAATTATTGTTTTTTTGCATATTCATTATATTTTTATTGTAATGGAACAATTGATAAATCCAATTTATGTTAAGGAAGCAAATAATAGGAGGTCTCCCATTAGGTATGCTTGCATATGGTTTCATCTAGAATAAAAATCATATTGAGAAAGAATCCAAGTTAACTAGCTTTCTACTATTTTCCAACCGAATTGCACAACCTCAGCATGGAATTAAATGAATTTTCCTCTACTCCTATTAGAAAAATCCAATAAAAAAACTATTGAGTAGCAATACTACTGAATAATTAGAAATATTTACCTATTAAGCAGGATAACTGAAGATGTAGTAATAAATATCATGAACCATACAGAAGGTCTGAAAACTTTTCTCAGGTTATCCCCTTGAAACACTCTTGGTTCTTCGCTTGCCACAAAACACAACTCATCAAGGTCTAGTGGACTAACAATGGCAACTTCTTCATAGCTTCTTGTCATGTAATATCTGTTCAGCAATATGTCAATCATTTTTTTCTTCACCATCTCTGTTCCTCGATAAAAAGCATCAAACGGAACATCTCTAAACTCGAAATTGATTGTACAGTTCAGAGTAATCTTCAAAGTATCCAGGAACATCTGGTCAATGCCTCTCCATCGGAGGTGTACAGACAACACATCACGGTAGGACCGTACATTCAGTTTTAAACCGTGGAAATTCTTCATGAATTGGTCGTAATGATGAACGAGTCGGTTTGATTGTTCTCTTGCTGATGTTTCATCGTGAATTTGGTATGAATAAACAATTCCACGAGAGCCGTTGTTGGTTGGAAAAGGATTGAAGATGTTTAGGTCGAATGGAGTTGAGTCTGATAACATCTGAAACTGAATTACAATGCAGATGTATTTCTACAGTTGTTATCTAATTGAATTGAATCAATTTTTCTTTAAAATGTACAATAACATACAGTAATTGTAGTAAAATATTAGGGAAAAGATGAAAAAATTAAGATGAAATAAAATTAATACCGTACCTATTTCCTTCTAGAAATTAGAAATTACATTTGAAGACACTACAAGGCCACTACTACTGATTTTTCTTATAAACTTAAAAAACACTTTTAAATGGAAATTGACTCACGTTATGGCGTGACGGCCGTTTCGCTCTGTTGTCTAGAGCATCATCAGATGACCCTCACAGTACACTCAGTACTGTACTGTGTACTGTGGGAGTGTAGTGTGTGTACTAGGAGTGTACTGTGGGTCGTCTGATGATGCTCTAGACAACAGAGCGAAACGGCCGTCACGCCATAACGTGAGTCAATTTCCATTTAAAAGTGTTTTTTAAGTTTATAATACATATTAGTGGAAACAAGATGGATCTTCAACATCACACTGATTTTTCAATTGAAGGTATTGGTATTTTTACTATTTATTGTTAATTTTAACTGGTATAAGAATGGGACAATGGACTGCACACCTTTAAGGTGGATTTACACATAGCCTGCAAAGCCCCTGCCGTGCTTTTTTGTCTGAATCACTATTTCGGATTCTCCATTTACTATACATAGAACGGCTTGTTTGCGATTTACACATAGCCTGCCGTGTCCCTGCCATGCCTCTTCCGTTTTCATCTGATCGCTCTTAGGCACTTATTTCTAAATTATCTAGAACGAAATTGCTGAAAATGAGTGATGTGTCCTCTGCAAATAAGAGGGCTCTACCACCAATTAATTCTTTAAGTAAACGGTTGACATTTCCGAAAAAAAGCAATGGACCTAGGATTGGACTCTGAGGCACTCCAGCTTGGACCTCCAATTTATTAGATTTATTCTTTACTGTACTATTCCAGTTAGCTCTGGACATTGTTTTCTCCAAATAAGATATTATTCAAACCATTTCAGTTTAACCCCTTGTACGCATATATTTTGCAGTATTTCAAATAAAGTTCTATGATTAACACAATCGAATGCCTTCGATAGATCTAAGAATATTATTGCAGTAGCTTTATCAACTGAATCTATTAAATATCTTCTTGGATTTCTTGTTCCATTACGACGATCTACTTTATTGTTAATATTACCTTTTCATAGTAACTTCAACGACTTGCAGTCAATTTCAATAATTGACTCGAAAACGTTTGGCCAAAAGAGAGTAGAAATATTATTCATTCACAATAAAAATTTACTGCAAGTCGTTGAATATACTATACAAATTTACTTTTATACCTAGTTTTTCAACTAGAGAAACGATGGCTGTCTTTGTTGATCTACCTTTCTGGAAGCCATGCTGTTCATCACAGATGAAAAGTTAGCCTCTTGAAGGTGCAGAAGTAACCTATTTAGAAGTACTCTTTCAAAAATTTTACTACTTACATTAAAAATACTAATGGGACTATAGTTTTCCACTTTTCTCTATCACCACTTTAAAAGATTGGCAAGATTTTCCCCTCTTTCAAATTCTCTGAAAAAACACCTTATTGTTCTAATGAATGATTGATGTATATGTATCACAGGGTCTAACAGTTGATCTTTTCATTCTTTTAGAATTTTACTGGATATCCCATCCATTCCTGCAGTCTTTTTTATTATTCAAACTATCAATGGTATTTGACAACTCGTCTTGAGATACTTGATGGAATTTTTATTTCATTCTGAATTACCTCAGTATTACACATATTTGAATCACTTATACCTGTATTAAGAGATTTTTAAAGATTATTAGAAACCATTTGATAATATAATTATGCAAAAAAATTTTCAAATGTCTACACTATCATCAATATATTTGTTATTTTCGTTAATTATTCTGGGGACACTAGTATAAGCATCTACATGAGCTACTTGCCCATTTTTGTTTATACACCAATAAAATATGAAAGTTTTCTCTTGAATAAAGTAGGAGTGAGCTAATCTTTTTTGAAGGGACGTAGCTAGAAGATTAACACATATGACAAGCTCCTAGGCGCCAGTTTTTGAGGGGCGCTAATAACCAGCTTAGAACAGTTTTTAAAACTACTTTTTTATTGCGGGTGATGCCCACATGAGTCCGTATTTCACAATTCATTCGTATTATGTATTTTATTCTATAGTTAAATTAATTTTTGTTTCCATCATTTTTTCATTGCCATGAACTTAACTTCAAAACTTGAATGCTTCTGTTGAAGAAGCACCAAACACAGTAGCCTACCTCTTGAATCACGTCAAGTATGACAAGAAAAACTTGTTTTTGAATGGAAAATTTTAAATTGTTTACAAGCTTGTTTCAAAAACAATTTTATACCAAAATATTGAAAACATTTTTTTAAATTTCTCTCAGTCTTGAAATTAATTGTTTTCATTTTGTTCTCTGGATTGAAACTATTGTTTTCATCTAATGAAATTTATGTCACAAAAAAATTCCTACATCCCCACATTTTTGAATCGTTTCTGAGTAGACAATAATGCAATAGCAAATAATTATTATTGTAAAGCCCATTATAATAATGTTGAGACCATATTTTTATTTGCTGCTCCACTCTGTCATACACCATTCCACAGCATGTGTTTCATTTCGCAGTTATCCACTAAAGGCTAGGCTCTCAAATAAAGGTTCTACTGTGCTATCACCCACAATAATAATAGAAGTTTCGTTTTTGAGACTTTCTTTGGACAGTCAAAAGAACGTTATGGCACAGATTTCTAGTTCTTAACTATTTAAATGTTTGTTGATGGCTCGTTCAAAAGAAACCTTCAAAGAAGGACGCTCAACAACAGAGAGTAAAATAATTGTCATACATAGAAATATGAGTGTTTCTTTCTACATCAGTGTTTTTCTTAGTGAAATTATATATAATTTATCTGTCGTTTTGAGGTACAGTACTGGTCGAATAGGATATACCAGTACTGAAAAATAAGACGAAATTGTCACAACCACATTTATCAAAACTTCGAGAAATTAGTTTCGGCTGTTACACCATTATCAATCTCAATCAAACTGAAAAACTGAATTACAGAGAAGCCTTATATATACTATACATGAAATGATACTATTGGCTAAGAGGGAAAGAGGCTGACCTTAATCGGACGTTCTGATTGGTTGTCAAGTCACGCCCCCTGGTAGTTGTCAAGTCACGCTCCCACCAGGGGGCGTGACTTGACAACCAATCACAACGTCCGATTAAGGTCAGCCTCTTTCCCTCTTAGCCAATAGTATCATTTCATGTATAGTATATATAAGGCTTCTCTGTACTTCAGTTTTTCAGTTTGATTGAGATTGATAATGGTGTAACAACCGAAACTAGTTTCTCGAAGTTTTGATAAATGTGGTTGTGACAATTTCGTCTTATTTTTCATTATGGATACCTTCCACAATATCACGTTCGCCATTACTAAGAAAATATACCAGTACCTGAGATAAAATTTATTTTTCAAAACCCTACTAATTAAATAGTTACAACATGATTGAGATTTACCTCTTGTATTTCAACAAAAGCTGAGAAAAATATATCCAAATTTATGCATTCAGTGAAGAAATTCCACAAATCAATCGAAGTATTATTGTTCTGTTGATTGAAATAAATAGTGAACAGTCTTGGCCGTTCTGTGATATTTGAGATCTCAAATAATGACTGATAGAGAGTGGTCTCGTTATCCACTAACAGTAGAACTGCTTTTGTATCTTTGGTGAGTTTCAATTGAAAGGTGGTACCAACTGACAACAAATGCATGCTTGAAATAACACCATGGAAATTATGCAGTTCATTGAGCACTGAAATTATTGAAAACTCGTAGAAGAATGAGAATATGCACATTGATAAGGTGTTAGCATAACTATTGTATCCTTCAAAATCGATGCTGTTCATGATATTTTCATAACCAAGTAGTTGAAGACTCATTTTATCTGCCAGATTAGACTACTTGACTGTTCTAAATATTAATAATATTATTTTTGTTTCTAATATGGAATAAATATATAATCTGCCTTGAATTATTCAAGTATAATATGGGACAATTTTCACATTGAAGTAATTTTCAATTTGTATTGATATTTGTATTTCTATTTTTACACAATTCAAATAAAAATCTCAATGAGAAACAAATATATAATATGACTATTGTGAAATTGAAATATTTGACTATAATTTTTCCAGTTTCTTAGTTTGCTCAAACTAGAATTGTTTCATCATCAATATTAATTTATAAAAGTAATAGATGCGTGCTTGTCAAAGTTATTGTAGGTATATAATTACGTGTTCCTCTCTTCCTGGAATTCCTTTGGAAAGTGAATAACGCGTTATTGCACAGATTACTGGATGTGTATTGCATAATAAAATTATTATACTTAATATTTGGTTATGGGTTACTGGCCAATAAGCTTTATTGTTCCTCAATTTCGAGTACCTACCTCACTAAATGTCAATTCCAATTTAGGGAAAACCCAATCAGGAAAATGAAACTCCCAACATTATTAATCAATTGATCGAAATGATACATTGGTACTTGATCAATCTGATCATTTCTGATTGATTGATCAAGTACCAATGTAAATGATGATCTGCACAAATAGAAGAAAAGAATAAAAGCAGTAGGCTAACCCACAAAAAATATATTAATACAGTTGCATTACTCTCACTTGATCAATATTACCAATCAAGAAAATGGATTCGGTGTAATTTGGGCTGTGAAATAATCTATTATATGTGTTCCAGTCTACTGATATTGATGACATCACTTTGATTTCAATTTGAGAGTGGAAATGAACTGTGAGAAAGCATTTTCTCATCATTTCAAAAATATAGAATAGCCTATTCATTGAAGACTACATTCATTGAAGTATAGGAATTAGCAATTTTTTATATTGTTAAATGTTCACAAAATAAATACAGTAATTTAGAAATTTAAAGCATTAAAAAGAATTTCGGAATTAATGATCATAATTATAGTCTGTTATAAGTGTTCCACCTTTAGCCTTAGTGTTCCACTTTAATTAAACTTTTTAAATTAATAGCCTTTTAGTGAGAAAGATCCATTTTATTATTTTGAAGTAAAGTTTTTTAGTGAATATAAATTTTTGCCACGTCGTCAAAATGGCATGTAGTTATTAAAAGCAGGGCTTAATTTTAGCCGGAGCACACCGGGGCGGAGCACCGGTACCCTTTAGGACACCGGAGCAGAGCTCCGGCTATCTAAATCGATAATAAAATCATCTATTTTAAACCAGATCTGAACAAGCTTGTTATTTTGTATATTATGTAATATTATATGTGCATTAATAATCATGCTCAAATGGTTTTAAAATGAACCAATTAAAGTGTAATTTTCAAACCTTTTTTTGGGTGTCCTCCCCCGGAACGTCACAGCTATTCCATACCCCACAGACCCCCTGGTAAGACACTTCTCAATTTAGAAATTAAGCCATGAATAAAAGATACATAAATTGTGGACTTACGTACTTATTTTGCACTTATAAGTTATGTAAATTAAATTCATATCCATAATTAAAAATCTGTCTTGATTAAATGCCAAATAAACAGTGCCAGATGCTCTACCCAAATTTTGCGTATTCCTTATTTTTTCTTTTAAACGTGTTGTCCTCCACTCCACTGATATTCAAATACTATTTGGAAATTGAGAATGATTGCAAAAGCTACCAGAATTCTTGAAAAAAATAAACCAGTGCGACCTTTAACGAAACGGTTCTAGGACATTAATTTGATACAGCACCATATGAAACTAACTCGAAAAGAGGGTCATTTAGTACCAACTATCGGGTCTCTAGCTCGTCATCATTAACAAATAATTTTGTTTTATGTTGTTGGTGAGTGACATGATTTAATTAATATGAAATATGGGCAGGAGTTGTGTTGTTGTCAATTAGCATGATTTTGAGGAACTGAATTGTTTCATCATTCGCCACCACAAAGAAAGGGAAAAATAGGACCTTGTGAAATAAAAACGTTGGGTGTGATAATTGCACCCCACTTATTAAAAAAAACTTTTTCTCCATTCATTTGAGTGTTACCTCTGTAGCATATTTGCTTTAAAGCTCGAGCTTTTAGTTATTTTTAGGTTTCGGTATTTAGTTTTTCTTTGGAGAACACACTAATTGCAATAAATCAATAAACCTCCTCACTCCTAGGTGGCCTAGGCCTACATCACTGTAGTCCATATTCGATTGAGCTTTCTTAATAATTGTCCAGTCTTTCCAAGCAATGCAACTGCCGCATTATCTTGTCGTATTCCAGTTATATCTCAGTTCACCACTTATCAGTGATAAATAACTTATTCAAAGATAGTCATTATTATCTGTAAACCATTTATGTCAGCGTTGTACTTTTCCTTTAATGGTAACCCAGTCAGCACAACTATGTAAATTATACGTATTATTTATCTTCAGCCAAGGTCCATGGATGGTATATAATACATATTGCATTTGTATAATATACGTAAATAATACATCCAAATGTCCCACTTTTGATTGTATAATATACGTATATCTATACATTCATTTGCGTAAATAATATGTCAACAGTATATGTAAACAATACATACACCATAGACATATAAGATACATATTAAAAACATCCCTAGTGCAACAAATTTACATATAATTCATGTTAATACATATAATATATGTAAACTTGATGTCAGTATATATCCTTTTCAAAATAAATTTAATGTAAATCATAGAGCTTGTCATACAAATGGATATTAAATGAACAGCCAGCAATATAGATGAAATAGATTGGGTTTTATTAAAAATAAACAATTTTTGTTGGACTTAGGTACAGTACATTAAACATTATATTTTTTTGTCTTATTCCAAATTCTGGTTCCTGCCTGCCTAAACCATTCCCGCAGGCGATTTTCAAAAATCTTGCTGGTGAATATAGTGCAGTGTGTTGCACTAATAACCCCTGAAACAATAAGTTTTCTATATCAATGACAAATATATCTTAACTAATACTTTATTACTTTGAAAAAAAATAAAATAAAAAGAACACTGTAGTGGCAGGTGAGTCACAAGAAGTTTCTGAACTTCACTAGCAAACCTGTCAACATTTTTCAAAATTCAACATCTATATCAACGAAAAAGTTGTAATTCTGATGTCTTCAGACAACATTTTTCAAGAAAATGTTTGTGTTTCTTGAATAAAAGCTGTGATAAGAGAAATTTCCTGCATTGTTAAATTAATATGTAAAATACACAACAGTAAATATATTTATAAGCTGACACCCAGCAGGGATAGTAACACCACTGGCATCATGAGATTTTTTGGAAGAAATCATCTGTTTGCAAATAAAACACAAATTTAATTACCCCCAATTTTTGTTCATGCAGTACTGTATTCCAATTTAAATAGATCAAGTTCTGTAGTATTATTATTGTTTTTATTATTATTACTGTAGAACCCTTTAATATGACTTTGGGAAAAAAACTGCTCAAAATAAAGTGACCATGTCTGACAGTCCATCACACTTCCATCACCACGACCGGCACTGCATGGTGTCTTGCTCATCCCCAATTATTGAAAGTGTTCAAGGGTGGTCCCAGGAGTGGTGGTCAAGGGAGTTTTGATTAAATTTCCATTTATGACCAATAAGATGCAGCCAATTTGCCAGTTTTTGATTGATAATACGCAATTGAATCACCAATTTTACCTGATAAAACACTTTCCAGCCATTTTTTTTATTATTAAATGCAACAATCAATTGCCAAAAAAATGTGGCCCAATTGCCATTGTAAAATTAATTAATTTTTATGATTAATTCAAGTTCAATTTCCATTTTTGGCATATGTGGCTTTGGTCAAACAACCTTTTTGGCTAATAATAACATATGTATAATAATAAAATATGAGGCTGACGAAGCTTCTTTTCAGAAGTGAAATGCATTCCTCAAGCATCTCCAATATATGTGAGTAAAACATTATTTAAAAGTGAAATACAGTGTCAGTTTTAATATTAGATTAATAATAACACACATTGCAGTTGTCAAATCTGGACTATAAAATGTGGTGATTCATTGTTTTTTGCCATAAAATTATGTTAATCTGCCATTTTGCTTATTTTAGTCAATAACAACTTCTGGTTGGTGCATTTACCCTCCACAATGCAGTCCAGCATTGTTAAATCAATATGTAAAATACGCAACAGTAACAATAATTTTCGGCAGACAGTATGCATGCAGCTTGGCTGTTATAATTAAATCGAATTATTTTTCATAATAAGGCTTAAAAGAAATATTTAGGAAACTCGCTTTAACAAAATAATACATCCAAGAACATCTTACATTACACTGGTTTTGACTGGAAGTAAAATTGAGTTTAGGGTTTAAATTTTTTTAAATTTATTCTGGAAAATAATCTGTAATTTGATAGTAGAATATACTTACTTTCTAAAATAAGAATGATTGAAAGCTTGTTCAAGGCTCTCTTGCCTTTCTGCCCCTCCCAGCTTAAATTAACTGCAACTTCATTGGTGAGCAGTCTCACCAGGCTTCTTGTTACAGAATCCTCTACAGAATTCCCTCCAATTTTTGTGAGGAACTCAACCTGGAAAACAAAAAGTATATTGCAAAAATAAAAATTACACATAAATTACAGCAGTACAAGTTAAGCTGGTTTATTTTGAGAGGTTGGCAGTTCTTTAGAGTAATAAAAATACATTTAGGCATTAGGCCCAACTAAATTGTCTAAAATGGAAGACAGTCTCACAGACCATCTTTTGTTTTATATAATTTTCAGTGTTGTATCAAGTTTTTTATTCCAGAGGGGCTGTATTTTAGGGAAGTAAATCCTTAGGAGTTGTTTTAGTCAGCACTACATTTTTAGTATTTTCTACAAATCTTTCATTTGTTTACATATTATTTTAGTACACTTACATATTCTAGTGTATGTGTGTTAGATGTAAAAAAGAATTATACTGCAGAGTTATATGTAGGGAGATAAGATATACACTGTCACAATACCAGGAACCAATCTCAATTAGATATGCAACACAGTAGTCTAAGTAAAGGTAAAAACAGTTTTGGAATTATTAGTTCAAAAATATTTAATAATGTACACAATTTAGTCATTCAAGTTGAGATCCTATAATTGGTTAACCCTGAACCCTTTCTATAGCTTGAGTGAATACTTTGCCCTGAAGTCAGTACACTTTTGATGGACACTCAATACCAAATAGGTAGGCCCACTATCTCTAAGAAACTTTATTTCAACTAGACCAAGGCCTAATAAACCTAATACATAAAATGTAGACCTACTTAATGAAACTTTATTTTGTAATTGCACAAGAACACCTTATACACCAACACTGCACCCACCCACTTCAAAGTAATAAGTCATAGGTAATAGTCATAGGAACTCTCTGATTTATGTACCTCCTTAAACCTTGGCCTAATATGCCCCCATTGGTTTCTATTACTAAGAAGATGGACATTGAAATTTGCAGGCCTAATATTGGCTAGTGTGTAATATTTTCATTTGATTATATATTGTAGGATGTCAGCATAACTGTACCCCTTACATCGTTTATATAAGGTACATAATGTTGACATATAACAGTAAATATAAGCTATAAAATGAAATATAACTTATAACTTAGGCCGGCAATAGACGGACTGCTTCAAGCAGTCGTTAAGGGACTGCAAAAGTGCAGTCGATTTGCAGTCAGGCCGACTGCAAACAGACTGCTTGAAGCAGTCCAAAAGCAGTCGGTTTGCAGTAGGCCCGACTGCTTTTGGACTGCTTCAAGCAGTCGGTGACTGCCTTGTTGAATAGGCGGAGTAGAGTTGAGACTGTTTGAGCCTTCCATAGAGACAATAAATTATTAATAAAATTACTGAGAATAATTTTCTAGAAATGATTGGAGCACAAATTAATTGAAGAAAGACGCATTTAATGAAATTTATGAAAATGGTTTAAAACAAATTTAATAATAGTTTAAAAAATTGGTAAATGGATGGAATGAGAAATGGATCCTCAAAAAATAAATTATTTTCTCATTTAATATAAGAATAACTTACATTATTCTCATCATACAAAGATGGCCCCTTGACATGAAAAATTACAAGAAATAGTAACATTACAGTATACAAAATCACAGGGTTATTAATTAGACAGCGAATAATTAATAATAAGATAATATTTCTTGACTTGATCATTTCATAAAAGAAAAAATAGTAATAACCAGCCTAAGTAGTAGAATTGAATTCTTGGATTTCTTGTTCCATAACGATCTGCGTTGTTAATATTAACTTTTCATTGTAAATTTTATAGGTGAATAAATAATAATTGTGCTCACACTTGGCCAAACGCTTTCGAGTTATGGAAACTCATCTTCAAGGCATTCTAGATCGGCGATATTGGTTAGAAGAATTGTGGTTTTTGTATCATGTGGTCAAAAAGTATGTGTGATAAAATTTAATTCATTGAGCATCTAACCAACATCGCCGATCTAGGATGCCTTGAAGATGAGTTTCCATAACTCGAAAACGTTCGGCTAAGTGTGAGTACAATTATTATTTATCCACCAATAAAAATTGACTGAAAGTCGTTAAATTTACAATAAAAAGTTATTACTAGAAATATTGAATAACGATATTTTTATGGATAGAGCCGGAACCTTAAGTACGGTACTGCATCCTTTTTTAATAATGATTTCCGTGAAATCACTGGATGGACACAAAAATATTATTTTAGTCCTACACAGGATGATTCAATATCTAGAAGTATTTATTGTAAGTGACAGATTCACTTTAAATAACTCCTAGAGCTTAACATTAGTCAAAATTAGGGGGTAAACTAAATGTTAAATGAGCAAAGTTAGGAGAAAATTATGCAAAAATCAAAAATGAAAAAATATAATAAAACAGGATCTTTGTCTTTGAAGAAGACTCTAGTTGACAAAGTACAACTAGTTTTGAAACCAACGTGCCATGTTCATGTAGCCTACCAAATACACACAATAAGTGAAATATGAGCGGTGGTGCGAGCAGTCGAGTGGACTGCTTGAAGCGGTCCGTGTATTGCCGACCGACTGCACTTTTGCAGTCGGCAGCACGGCGGAACTCGACTGCAAATGGACTGCTTGTTTTGTTACCGACCACAACTCGACTGCTCAAGCAGTCCGTGTAGTGCAGTCTTGATTTTAACATTGAAAATGCGATCCGCCCAACTGCGACTGCTTCAAGCAGTCGTACCCGACTGCTTCAAGCAGTCCGTCTATTGCCGGCCTTAGGCTACTTTTACTATGCTCTGTGGAGTAAGGTTTTGGTTACTTATCATAATGTAAAGACATTGAAATTCATCATCAAAATAAATGATTTTACAATATTATACATCATACTCACCTAACCTATCTCCACAGTGCTGTAAAAATAGATAAGTGAAGCCAATTCCATTTTAAATTTAATTTAATGTTCAAACCACCAGAACAAATGATTCAATAGCTAACTTATATTATTAATTTCGATGTAAGCTATTGATATTGGTAAGCTCAATATTTCCAATCAGATAAGTTAAGTGTGGTACAAGTACAAAACTCCACCCACAGCAGAGACTGAAAACAGATTTTAGTGGAAACTGTCAGTTGGGATAAGTTACCTAGAAGTTTATATGTTGATCAACCAATAGGCCCTAACCCTATTTAGTTTTAGTTTTGATTATCTAACATCAATAACTTTATTCAACCCTGCAATTGATATGAAGCTTGAACTTAAGTGTTTGCATTTTTGTATTTGGGGCTAAACAGTAGGCCTAACATACAGAAACCTAACCTAAAAGACGTTTTAATAAGTTTCTCAGATTCTTGGATCCTTTCAAAGCCAATAGTGACATAAAATTCAGTTTCTTTTTATACATTATGAATAAATACAGAATAATACGTTTTCCACACTTACCTTGAACGAATAATTAATTGTCCTTAGTTTGAACTCTGAAGAACAGAACAATCTCATTTCTCACTTCATACTGCCAGAACAACAGTTCTTAAAAATTGACCTCAAAAATACACTACTAACAAACTCAAACTATAAATATATTGAAAAGATAATTAATATTATACATATAATGAAATTAATGTACAATAATTAAATGATTTATTACAACTAAAAGCGAGGGCAAGATCGAACAGAGCAGAAGTAGTAGAAGCGTGTCTGTCTGTGTGTGTGTGTGTGTGTGTGTGTGTGTGTGTGTGTGTACTGTCTGTGTGTCTCAAAGTCGAATGATCCCCAGTAATAATACTGGGTGGAATCGTGGAATGGTGGTAGCTTGGAAAGTCAGACACTAAATCAAAATGGACTACACCTTTATTCTGCACCAGCCAACTCACTACCTTTATTCAAGGAAAAAATTTCTCTGGGGCTGGGGAAGTTTAAGCTGTCTAAATTGTAAAGACAACTGAGATAAATATTAAGTATTGCCATGTAAATATTTAGTCAATCTCGAATATAAATAATATATATAGTATATGTATAGCCTATCTTAATACATACCATAAACATAACATTGACTTATTCTGTACTTATACCAGAATTTGTAATAGAAGCATAAAAGGTTATAAATGCATTCTCCAAGCAAGAAGGCTATTGCTTTTCACTTGTTTTAGTTTTCTCAAAATACTACATTAATTTCATGAATGTCAACCATGATTCGTCAAATTTATGTATACAATACGTTCCAGATTCACATGACCTAAAATTGACCTATTGACCTAAACTATACGTATACTATACGGTTTGTGCTGACTGGGAAAGCAACCAATAAAATGTAGGCCTGCTTACACAATATGCCATCAAATTGAAACTGACCTTAGAATAGCAGGCTACTCGAACTCTATAGGCCTATATATAGGCTATGATTTTGTATAAGGCTGCTTTTAGAGTGAAATGGATAGCAATATATTGTCAGCTCAATAAATATAGAGTGATCAGTCAAGATTTACTTCAACTGCTACACATCGGATAGCGAATACATGAGAAGACCTATATTAAGGCAATACTAGTTGATCGGTTGAGAAGCATGCTATAAGAAAACAGACAATAAATTTATCTGCAAAGGGATGAAGAGCGATAGAACAGAAAAGGAAAAGAAAGAAGTTGGAATACCATATAAACGGAGCTTGCACATGTTGAATTCGTATTTTTACCGCCGTATAATTCCTTTTGAAGTAACTTAAATACCAAGCGAACTTGGTACTGTAAGTTTTAAATGCGATAAAAACGCCTACACAAGATTTGTCTTCACTAAACAAACGAACATTTTTTTAACATCTTAATACAGTACGGTATTGAAAACAATAACCTACATATAGATAGTAAGAACATGTTGTGGTTTCTTGTAGAAGGTGTGGTCCATCACTTTGGATGCAGTCCCTGAAGGACAATAGAAACTCAAAAAAACCTTTAGCAGAAAAGGAATTCCTTCTATTTGAACCGCACGTTTCATTGAGGTTTTGTTGTTCTAGTTCTTTTCTAGTACAAGGAGAATGAGCTTCACAAAGGAGAAAAAAAAATGTTTTTTTCCTAGTAGTTGTTCTATTTGCTAACATTAAGTAAGCAATGTGATACATTTCTCATGTAGCTACAATGATAATTAGCTAACTCTATAGTATAGTCATATTTAAAGTCTGTTAGCCCAAGAGGCTTAAAAAGTGGAAAGACATTCTGAGTAGTTATGAATATTTATAAGAACATGTTATTGTAAATTATTTAACGATTAAAGTCAATTTTAATTGTGAATAAATAATATTTCTACACACTTTTGGCACAGATTAAATATTCTAATATTTTGGCCAAACGTGTTCGAGTCATGGCGACTCATCTTCATAGCAAGGGCGGATTGAAGGGGGGGCGGAGGGGGCGACCGCCCCCTCCGAGGGCTTGCACATTTAAAAAAATAAAAAGGGTAACACATGGTACACGCACACGGTAAAATTTTAATTGTCCCGCCACATCTATGACAGACGGAATATAACATGTCATCCTACTTGTCTTATTTTCTATATTACCTGTACTTTATCTTTAACTGTTGTTATCTATATAATTATAATTCAATGAAGAATTAACAAATGACAGAAAATGAAGGAAATCTTATATCAAGTGAAATACTTTTGAATAAGATTAATCTCTTATATAATAGGTAGGGGCATATACATCTCTGTTTGTATTTGACCTAGTACGTATTTATTGTAGTACTGGTATCATGAAGCATGAAAGAATGTTGAGAGTAATTTAAATATAATATATAGGTCTAAAAATCATCATGATCATGAATAAATTGCTTAGACTCTGTTCATTTCTTTGTAAATTTTGATAAAAAGTTAAGCTAGCAAAGCAATTTTTTTCAAGACATATACAACAATTTCTATTCATTTCAGATGAATATACAGAAATAAACAACCGTACTCTAGCTAGGGGAAATTTGATTCTTCTTAAACAGGAAAAAATATATTTCTTCTCCATTTTAAGTGCTAGAATGGTGTAAAATGCGGTTAAAGGCTACTAAATTTCCAAAATTGTTATTCCATACAACAACCACCAAGGCTACATTTCTATTTAATTTCATCCAGCCTATTGCTCCAGACGCTGACTGCTCAAATCAATCAGATTTCATATATCTGATTAATGAATTTATAGACCAATGTTAATTAAATTCTTATAATTTATTCACTTAATAATCACTGATTATTATACATAATTAAATAATTAAACGAATATGTAATTCTTACGAATTAATTTGTAACTTACATGGAGGCTCAATCAAATGAATATGAAGGCCCATATTATATAATAATATTTAAATTCTATGTGATGGAAAAGCTCATTTAAAAAATCATATGTTCCCTACAGAGCAAGGCCTCTTTTTCTTTTAAATATTTCCTTTAAACGCAAGCAAATTTTGAAAATCCTTAGATCCTTACACATACATCGTCGCTGGGCATTCCTTGAAAGGGAGATCCATGCAAAATTTCACAGTTTGGACAACGCGTTTAGCCGATGATGCGTTACAAACACAGACAAATGCAAAACGGTCGACTGGAAACAGAGAATTCCGATAGCACTGGAAACGCTTTATTTTTCAATACACTTTGGCCTCGCGCAAAATAAGCCG
This sequence comes from Conomelus anceps, assembly GCA_948455865.1. NCBI lineage: Eukaryota > Metazoa > Arthropoda > Insecta > Hemiptera > Delphacidae > Conomelus > Conomelus anceps. The sequence continues at coordinate 30,039,802 of OX418225.1, read as the reverse complement.
CAGCTTTCATCTGGCTCTAGGCATAGTTACCGTGTTGAGTTTTGTGAAGCACACAAGTGAATAATAATCCGCAAAAATAGAAGCGTAGCTAGGGTGTGTTGCAATCACGTTTGTTAATTTATTTAATGAATTGAATTTATTCAATGATTGAAAATGGACATAACTCGTACCACTTGAGCTGTACCGGTAGTTGTGGATTTTTATTTATCTCTGAGTGTCGCTAAATGAACGCAGTGACTCCATAGTATTTATATTCTATAGGTTCTTAGTAAAAAGCTGCTATCTGTTTGGGCCAAACCTTATTGATAACTCTGCAATACCAACTAAAATCAAGATGAAACTGACAATTATTTATTAATGATTCCACCCCTCCACTTCAACCTCTTATTCATCCGATTTGATAACAAATATATTCAAAAAATATAAATTTCGGCTTAAAAAATTCACAATTTAATATTAAAACTGACAATGTACTGTATTTCACTTTTATATATTGTTTTACTCACTTATACTGGAGATGCTTGAGGGATGCATTCCACTTTTGAAAAGAAGCTTCGTCAGCCTCATTATTGGAGGCTGACTAAGCTTCTTTTCAGAAGTGAAATGCATCCCTGACTTCTGAAAAGAAGCTTCGTCAGCCTCCCGCCAGGGGTCATGCTTTGTTGAGGTTAGGACGAGCGGCCATTATGTAGTTAAAAACTGCATTGGATTTGAATTTATTGTGTTTGGTCTTTGAGTAAGTTGGTTCTATCTTGTTTATGATGTATGAATATTTCATATTGCTCCAGAGTATTTAGTTTGTGGCGTTTTTGAAATGTGTGTAGAATTTCTAAGTCAGTTTGGATGTTATTGTCAGGGTGTCCAGTGTTGATTAAGTGATCTGCAAATGTTCCACTATCACAAGATGACCACCAAGAAGAAATCAATACAATCAAACAGATACAACACCAATATAGTAAACAAAATCCTGAATAAAATGGAAAATAAAAATCCAAAACCTGCAAACCAAAACAGATTTGTCACACTCACATATTTCAACAGAAATAGCAAAAATCTTCCAAAAATCCGGATTTAACTCAGCATTCAGAACAACAAACAACTTGAAACCCCAGATCCAACAAAAACCAGCTAACCTAACAAACAACACAATTCACAAATTCAACAAACCAGGAATATATAAGCTCAAATGTAACACACATGCCTCAAGTACTGCATAGGACAAACAGGCAGATCATTCAACACAAGATACAAATAACACATCAAAGCACTACATTCCAACTCTGACTCAACATTTTCAGATCACTTAATCAACACTGGACACTCACACAATAACATCCAAACTGACTTAGAAACTTTACACACATTCCAAAAAAGTCACAAACTAAATATACTGGAGCAATATGAATTATTGAAACACCATAAACAAGATAGAATCAATTTACTCAACAACCAAACACAATTCTAATCAAACGCAATTTTTAACCTAGTATTAAAACTGTAGCTGGGAGTGGATCGATTGTTGAGCATAAAACTTCAGAATTGGTTTCGATGGGCATGGCATAGATATAAATCTATTAGCTCAGGAAAGTAACTTAATCGCAACCTACCTCACTCCTCGTTTGCGTAGTACGCTTTCTTGAACGAATCATAGCGTTGGCGTCTGAATAAGAGTCACCTACAATCGAAATCGGCAATGGTGCTATATACATACATAAGTCTATGACTTAGCAAGAGAAATAGTCTATCATTAAAAGAGAAATTCCTTTCTACAAAAGGTTCTTCTCCAGAGAAGAGAGCCGGGCTAGCAAATGGAGAACTCAAAAACTTACATATGGGTACTACATAAAAATAGTCTACAATTAACAAAGATTGGATAGCCAAAAACGATCATTTTTCAAAAATGATAGAAAAATCTTTCTTCTTCCCAAATTTACGACTTTCACGGTGTATGCTAAAACCAAACCTATAGTGAACATTAAATAGATCTTCATTGTCACCCTAACTTTATAATTTTTTCTTATCTTCGGATGATATTTTGTGGCCCATGATTACTTTTTTTAACAGTGGCCTATTGCACTTTAATAAAGCCAGCTTCAATAATTAAGAGTGACTTTAAAGTGTAGTCGATTACTTTGTAATGATATGTAATTATGTACTTGATGTGTATCATGAGAAGAAAAATGGAGGAAGGGAAATGGTGCAACTCATGCTCAAGAAATATAATTAAAAGAGAAGTAGTTACTCCACTCACATTCTTTGATTCTAGCCTTTTCCAGTTTGTTATAATGCCACGGTTTGTAGCCTAATCAATATGGCGGCTCTGGTATCTCAATTCCTTTCAAAAGAACAAGTGATAGGGAAGTGATAGCCGCGAGCCGTAGCAGATTCAGATTCAGATTCAGATGACTTTATTTGTGTAAATTTACAATGTATATGAATGATAAAAGTATTATTAATATTAGCAGATCTCAGATCCTCTAGTTGAAGTTAAGTACAGTTGATTTTGAATCGTAAACATAATGGTTGAATAGTTTGAGTAGAAAAGTTTATAAATACAACAAATATATATTCTAAGGTATAGTACACCAGAAATTGTTTAAAAAAATAAAAAACATAATGAAAATAGAGCTTGGATCTGAGAGATGAATTACACAAAGAGGCATTGAGGCCATTCTTACACTTAACCTTTAAGCAGGTAGAGATAAGCTGCGTTCTTGTAGGTCCTGTTTGTAACGGTGACCGATTAGATTGGCCAGCAAAAAAGACACTGTTCTCTGCTGTAAAATCACTTCCCGGTGGTTCAGAACCCACCTAAAACTGTAGGTCCAACTCATCAATCACCATCATCCACGCACAGGTCTCAGACCTATGTGGGCTTCATCCTCAAAAAAAAAGAAAGAACTGTATATTTTTGTGCTGGGTTCCTTTCACTATTATAGCTAGTTTGTAATGTAAATCATTGCCGAATATTGGGGTATGTTATGAGGATTTTGAGGAACTAATGATAAAGATTTTTAGAAACATGATTAGTAGGCCTATATATTGAAGATATTAAGGACTGTATTGTGGATATTGAGTATCATGATGATCTCATGAAAACCCCAGGAAATTATATTGATTATTATTGATTGTTGGGAATAATGATGGGTGATGAGTATATTGCGTATATCCTCAGGATGAGTATATCCTCATGAGGACTATAATTAGATTCTTGAGAATCATAATGAGGATTATGATGAGGATCTTGAGGACTGATTAGGATAATTTGAAAGACTGTGATGAATAGCCTATGTTGAGAATCATATGGAGATCTTGTGAAGCTGTACCGTATGCAAATTTATATACCTACCTGGGACTCCATATTATGTTACTGCAATAGATTTAAGATACCGGTACTACTCACTGTGTTATTAACTTGAGAGTTTTTAATTTTCTATTAGTGTTCTGAAGTATTTTCAATCCTCTCCCTTATTTATAGTTGGAGAGAAGCACTGCTTGATTCCTCTCCTATAGCCCACAATTAACTAACTCATATGATCCACTTTGATCCTCCTATAGCCCCTCACTAATCAACTACATATAATGGGTAGCCTATACTTACTCAAAAGCACTCCATACATTTTCATTTTACTGATGAAAATGATATTCGAGATACAGTAGGCCTGCCTTTAAAATAATTGGGTCTGTTGACACACAAAATCAATAATTTGGAATCTGGTCTCAAACAACTCCTTCTATATATAAAACTACCACATAACTTCAATCAACCACTTTTTATATCAATCTATTTCATGAAACAGGAATTAATTTTAAAACAATTTATTTTGCTTTATTATCTTGTTCAAGAAAGGTCTCCTCCTCTAATCCTCAACAGTTTCTTTAATCTCCATACTTTCATACTCCTTTTCACACACAAACTCTGCAACTCAACAAGAAAACACAGAAAACTAATCACTAATCCACCTATTAGTATATAAAAGATCACTCTAAAATCGTCAACTTTCAGAGGTGGATTCTGATATTGATCCTCTTCTCGGTCGATGGGATCCAATCGTGCAATATGTTCAGCCATTTCAAACCATTTTTCATAGAACCCAAACTCTTTCAAATTGTTAATAAACTGTCGTATGGGGTAGAAAATTATTGACTTTTTTCTCATAATATAACCGGTGAAGAAACTGCCAATACATTCTGGGATTGTATAAAACACAAAGCCTTCTTTGTGTAATATGAATTTGTGGAATTGTCTTGTATGAGAGGCAGTAGCAATGACTCTGTCCCTGAATCTCAAAGCATTAGCATACTGTATGGCTAAATTTTCAGCATGTGGAATTGATTTTTCAACAATTTTTTGCAGTATTGGCGAGTTGTCGGTCCAAACTGAGTTCGAATAAGATTCATAGAGTATAATTTTTTTCCCTGATCTAAGAATATCGTTCAATGTCATGAGTCTTTCCCCATATATTGGTATGGTCATCAGGGTGACAATAAAGCTTGAAATGGAGCAGGCTATGATGAACGAGAATAGCATCCAGCTCAACCAGAAAATGCGTTGATGCAGCATTGTAACATCTACTTTGCTTGCTGACACCAATGATTGTATGATGTGTAATGTTTTCAGAGGTCCTTTGATTTTCAGACTTATCAACCTGTGGATGAAATATTGATATTAAGTTCGTTTATTGTGCTTAGGATTTATGTTTAGATTTTTTCTTTTCATTTTCTTAGCTGGCAGCTACTGATGTTTTAATTAATGTATTATTTATTACACCAAGAAAAAATTATCAATATCAATATGTAATGATCAATCAAATTGACACTCAAAGTTGAAATTTTATAGTTTTTAAGGGCAAGTTTCAAAATTTTTTTAGTCAATTTATTCTTATTTTATTTTTTCTTCTTTCATAAACAATACAGTGCAATCACATAGGATAAATTACATATAGTTACAGTCATATAATTATTACAACAAATTAATCATGTATAGAAACTCTGTAGCAATGAAATGACAATACTATAGCAATAAAAGAAGAGAAATATCTTAATTAAAAGACCCTGCTGGCAAGGCAGACAGACCTGTGAGCCGGCAGTGAGTTCTTGAAAAAATACATCATTAACAAACAAACTTAATTAGAATCCTCAACTTTCTCCCTCTGTAACGCCACCGAATAAATACATTTCAAGAAGAAAAATGTTATAAAAGTAAGATTCCAACTTGTAGATATATGAAGAAAAAGTATGACATCACCATAAAATTATGATGCAAATCTTAAGTAATATGAAACTAAGATCTTAAATGGTATGAAGGTAAGAGGATGATGAAGGAGACGATATGAAGTATGAAATGTACATAAATGATGAAGATTAGATACCGGTATTCTGGTTGTGATCCCGAAAGTGCATATGACTATAAACATTTTTACAAACAGTGAAAGTGTGGTCCATCTTTGCCCTAAAATAAGTCTTCCCAATTATTATTTTTTCTTAGCCATTAACAGCAATTCCTCAGCATTAGGAATCTTATAGTAAATATTTTTTGAGACCCAATCATGTATGTCCAGCAAAAGTTTCTTTGTTATTTTTTCATTCAATAAAGTACTTGGTATCATTTTAATAATGGATTTGCATATATAATGAAATTGCCAGCGACATACTGTAAGGTTGGGAGTGTCTGGTATGCATGTAAGCAAGGTTCTATGACGGATTTGGAATGGTGTCTGCATTAACTGAAATGAATTTGGGTTTTTATTATGAAAAGGATATCGTTTCTCACATATAATTGCCTTAATGTAGGAACATTGAGTTCTTTAAAAACTTCTCTGCTTGGATATACTTAGTCTTGGCCTGCCAAGAGCGGCTCTAATAATGTGTTTTTGCAAAATAAATAGTTTGTTCATGTGCGTGTTGTAGGCACCTCTCCATACTTCTATACAGTAATGGAACAGAGAATTGGCATATGCATAATATATTTTTTAAGTTGTATCTCAGTAAATCATGATAACATTTCCATTCTTTTAGTTAATATTCTAACCTATCGAAATTGATTGTATTGTCTCCAGGATTATAAAACTGATTTTTCTTTTTCTTCAACTATTGTGTAATTGTATATTCATTATATTTGTACAATAATGGAATAATTGATAAATCCTATTTATGTTGAGAAAGCAAATAATGATAAGCCTCTCATTAGGTATGCTTCCAAATGGTTTTATCTTGAATAAAAATAATTAAAAATGGAATAAATCTTGAAAAAAATTATTAGTTGAAATGAACTCATGCGTAGGGGACAAGAATTCCCCATGAAGCAGAAGAAATTGTACTTTAGGCGCCTATATTTTTTAAAATTATTGAGAAAGAATCCAAGTTGACCAGTTATTCAAGTATTCTCTAACCAAACTGCACAACCCCATCATGGAATTATAAGGAATTTGACTCTACTTTATATTACAAAAATCCAAATAGAAAATTATTAGGTAGCAATACTACTGGATGATCATAAATATTTACCTATTAAGCAGGATAACTGAAGATGTAGTAATAAATATCATGAACCATACAGAAGGTCTGAAAACTCTTCTAAGATTATCCCCTTGAAACACTCTTGGTTCTTGGCCTGCCACAAAACACAACTCATCAAAGTCTAGTGGACTAACAATGGCAACTTCTCCATAGTTTCCTGTCATGTAATATCTGTTCAGCAATATGTCGATCATTTTTTTTCTTCACCTTCCCCGTTCCTTGATAAAAAGCATCAAACGGAACATCTCTAAACTCGAAATCGATTGTACAGTTCAGAGTTATTTTCAAAGTATCCAGAAACATCTGCTCAATGCCTCTCCATCGGAGGTGTACAGACAACACATCATGGTAGGACCTGACATTCAGTTTTAAACCATGGAAATTCTTCATAAACTGGTCATAATGGTGGATGAGTCGGTTTGATTGTTCTCTTGCTGATGGTTCATTGTGAATTTGGTATGAATGAACAATTCCACGAGAGCCATTGTTGGTTGGAAAAGGATTGAAGATGTTTATGTCAAATGGAGTTGAGTCTGATAGCATCTGAAACTGAAATACAATAATGCAGATGTATTTCTAAAGTCATCTAACTACAAGGCCACTACTGGGCAGATGCTAAGGCAAGTATGACTGAGGGCGGGATGACTTCACGGTATTATATCTGCTATTATAATGCCTCACTTACCCCCCTACCACAGGATCATTCTTATTCTCAAGTAGACAACCTTACAAATAATGGGATTCTGAAAGAAGAATTCTATCATTTTTACCTGTTCATTTTTTAGATGTATTATTATCAATAGTCATTGAGAAAATTGAGATATATTTCTTATTTTATCCAAATGATCTGAGTGCTATGAAACTTTCCTGGAAATAATTATAAATCTAGAATCTAAGCCTAGCGAGTTAAGCTACTCCACTCTGTCATACACCATTCTATAGCAGCATTCATACACCATTAATTTTGCAGCTATAGCTACTCTAGTTTGAATGGAAGTTCTACTGTGATAGCATGCACTATAATGATAGAAGTTTTTTTTTATAGCATCCTTTAACTTTCTTTGGACAGACAATGAAACGTTTTTATGACACAGATTTCTATACCCTGACTATTCAAATGCTAACTTTTAGTAGTAAAATTAGCGACTTGCAATCAGTTTTATGTTGTGAATATTAATGTACTCACATTCGGCCAAAATTACAACAAAAAGTTAATATTAACAACGCAAATCGTTATGGAACAAGAAATCCAAGAATTTTAATGCTTGTTGATGGCTAGTTCAGAAGGTACCAGCAGAGTCTGCTGATGATGCCCAACATACAACAGAGTGAAATAATTGTCACATATAGATATATGAGTCTTTCTTTCTATATCAGCGTTTTTCTTAGTTGAATTATATATAATTTATCTGTGATTTTGAAGTACTAGTCGAATAGGATATACCTAAAAAAGAAGATATTTTTAAAAATCCTACAAAATTGAGAGTTTCAACATGATTGAGATTTACCTCTTGTATTTCAACAAACGCCGAGAAAAATATATCCAAATTTATGCACTCAGTAAAGAAGTTCCACAAATCAATCGAATTATTACTGTTCTGTTGATTGAAATAAATAGTGAACAGTCTTGGCCGTTCTGTGATATTTGAGATCTCAAATAATGACTGATAGAGAGTGGTCTCATTATCCACTAACAGTAGAACCGCTTTTGTGTCTTTGGTGAGTTTCAATTGGAAGGTGGTACCAACTGACAACAAATGCATGCTTGAAATAACACCATGGAAGTTATGCAGTTCATTGAGCACTGAAATTATTGAAAACTCGTAGAAGAATGAGAATATGCACATTGATAAGGTGTTAGCATAACTATTGTATCCTTCAAAATCGATGCTATTCTTGATATTTTCATAACCAAGTAATTGGAGACTCATTTTATCTGCCAGATTCCTTGTCTGTTCTAAATATTAATAATATTTTTTTTTGTTTCTAGTTTGAAATAAATATATAATCCTGTCTTGAACCATTCAAGTATAATACAGGACGATTTTCACATTGCAGTAATTTGTATTCGTTTTTATTTTAACAGGATTCAAAAAATCTCAATGAGAAATAAATATACAATGGGCATGTTTATAATATTTATTGTAACATTGAATTATCAATTTTACTATAATGTTTTCTCAGTTTGTTCAAACTAGATTTGTTTCATCATCAATATTAATTTATGAAAGTAAAATATACATGCTTGTGAAAGTTACTGTAGGTATATATCACATGTTCCTCTCTTTTTGGAATTCCTTTGAACAGTGAATAGAACGTTGTGGAATAGATTACTGGATATATATTTTGTGCCTATAAAATTCATATTTGATTACGGGTTAGTAGCCAATAAGCATTATTGTTCCTCAATTTCAAGTACCTCACTAAATATCAATTGCAATGTAGGGAAAAGCCAATCAGGAAAATGAAACTCCCAACATTTGATTGATTGCTCAAAATGATATATTGCTACTTGATCAATCAGTCTGTAAAAGATGATCTGCTCAAATGAGAACACAAATAGAAGAAAAGAATAAATCACAGTAGTATAACCTACTTGATCAACATTACCAATAAAGAAAATGGATTCAGTGTTATTTGGGCTGTGAAATAATCTATAATATGTGTTCCAGTAGCCTAATGAGTTTCTTATACAATAAGCTATTATGTAATTCTTATGAATGATAACTTAATTGACATGGATGCTCACATAATAATTTACATTTATTCACATGAACAAGAGGGCCTGACAAGCAGGCTACCTTGAAATATTTGAATTCTATGTGATGGAGAAGCTCATTTAAAAAATCATATATGTTTCCCATAGAAAAATACCTGAGTGGTTTTCTTTTTTTCTTACAAATATCCTTCAAATGCTAGCAAATTTGAAAAATCCTTACACAGACTGTACAGCGCTGGGCATTCCTTGAAGGAAGATTCATGCAAAATTTCAAAGTGTTTGGTCCATGCGTTTAGCCAATGATGCATTACAAACACAGACAAATGCAAAATGGTTGACTGAAAATGGAGACCTCTCTTCAATCGTTAAATGATAGTGAATTTCGATAGCACTAGAGAAGTTTACATTTTGACCTTGTGCAACACAGGCTGCAGCTTTCATCCAGCTCTAGACAGGACCCATTCTGATTTATGTGAAGCACACAAAAAATAATAAACTGCAAATAAAAGTGGATCTAGCGTTTGCAGTCACGTTTGTTAATTTATTCCACTTGAGCTGTATTTGTGGATTTTCATTTATCTCTGTGTGTCACTAAATGAATGCAGTGGCTGCCTAGTAAAAGCTTCTGTCTGTTTGCAACTAGCCTTATTGATTATTGCACCATACTGTAATAATACCAACTAAAATCCACCCCTTTACTTCAATCTCTCATTAAATACATTTTATTTGTTTTGTTTAAGAGACATAGTTACTTCACTCACATACTTCGATTCTTACCTTTTCTAGTTTGCTATAATGCCACGGTTCATAGCCAATATGGCGGCTCTGGTATCTCAAAACAAGAAACATAAATGTATATTTTTGTGTTGGGCTCCTTCCACTATTAGCTCGTTTGTAATGTAAATCATTCCCAAATATTGGAGTCTGTTATGAGGATCTTGAGAAACTAATAGCCTACTATAATGATGACGATTTTGAGGATCATGATTAGTATATATTGAGGAAATCAAAAGGACTGTGATGTGGATATTTTTTATCATGATGATGTCATGAAAACTCCAGGAAATTATATTGATGATTATAATGAGGATTTTGAGGGTCATGATGAATTATATTGTGTATGGTATTACATTTGCATATATAGTATATAGCCTGTTTGGAATAATTATGAGTATATATTGAAGACCATAATGAGAATCATTATGAGAGTTATTTTGAGTATTATGAGGACCTTGAAGACAGATTATGATCATTTGAGTACTATGATGAATAGCCTCTGTTGAGAATCATGTATGAAGATCTATTGAAGTTGTGTGCAAATTTACATACCTACCTGGACAGGAGCGCACCCAGACCCTTAGTGGAAGGAACTCTTGTAGCAATCTGATAGGCTCTCAAGATTCTAAGAGATCAAGTAAATCTACTTCAATATGCAAAAGCAACGATAAAGTAATAAGGGATGATAGGGAAGTACCGGTACTCACTGTGTTCCATCAGAATATTCAATACATTCGTAACAAAATAGATAGAATCGAAGTATTTTTTAAAGAAGAGGCTCCTGATATAGCTATTTTCACAGAGCATGGTTTAAAAGAAGATGAATTGTCACAACTTAATATTCCAAACTATTCATTGAAAACGTCGTATTGCAGGACATCGCATCGAAGTGGGGAAGTAGACGTCTGTGAAGTTGGCCCGCCTAAAATGGCCCCTCCAAATGAAATAGTTATAAATCGTTAGTTTAGCGTTAGTTTAGGTTTGTTTTGATAAATTTGACGTTTGTTTAGGTTTCTGAGTACTAGATCCGGCAGTTACTATTTGGGCGGGCCAGCTTCACACTAGCCCGCATGTTCGGCTGGAATTTGTTAAAAATGGTACAGATCGTTAGTTTAGCGTTAGTTTAGGTTTGTTTTGACAAATTTGACGTTTGTTTAGGTTTCTATATACTAGATCCGGCAGTTACTATATGGGCGGGCCAGCTTCACACTAGCCCGCATGTTCGGCTGGAATTCGTTGAAAATGGTATAGATCGTTAGTTTAGCGTTAGTTTAGGTTTGTTTTGACAAATTTGACGTTTGTTTAGGTTTCTATATACTAGATCCGGCAGTTACTATATGGGCGGGCCAGCTTCACACTAGCCCGCATGTTCGGCTGGAATTCGTTGAAAATGGTATAGATCGTTAGTTTAGCGTTAGTTTAGGTTTGTTTTGACAAATTTGACGTTTGTTTAGGTTTCTGAGTACTATAGATCCGGCAGTTACTTTTTGGGCGGGCCAGCTTCACACTAGCCTGCATGTTCGGCTGGAATTTGTTAAAAATGGTACAGACCGTTAGTTTAGCGTTAGTTTATTTTTGTTTTGACAAATTTGACGTTTGTTTAGGTTTCTATATACTAGATCCGGCAGTTACTATATGGGCGGGCCAGCTTCACACTAGCCCGCATGTTCGGCTGGAATTCGTTGAAAATGGTATAGATCGTTAGTTTAGCGTTAGTTTAGGTTTGTTTTGACAAATTTGACGTTTCTTTAGGTTTCTGAGTACTATAGATCCGGCAGTTACTTTTTGGGCAGGCCAGCTTCACACTAGCCCGCATGTTCGGCTGGAATTTGTTAAAAATGGTACAGATCGTTAGTTTAGCGTTAGTTTAGGTTTGTTTTGACAAATTTGACGTTTGTTTAGGTTTCTATATACTAGATCCGGCAGTTACTATTTGGGCGGGCCAGCTTCACACTGGCCCGCATGTTCGGCTGGAATTTGTTAAAAATGGTACAGGTCGTTAGTTTAGCATTAGTTTAGGTTTGTTTTGACAAATTTGACGTTTGTTTAGGTTTCTAAGTACTAGATCTAGCAGTCATAATTCGTTCAGGCCAGACTCAGTCTATTGAGCATGTTCGGCTGAAAATTACTGGTTGCGGGCGTCATTATATTGGAGCAGAACAGTTACAAAACCCTAGCTATAATATTAATGAATATATTTTTATTTAAAAAAACTTTGTCATTTGAATCTAAATTCATATTTATTCCAACATCATCATCATTATCATCATCTTGTTCATTCATAGTAATTTTTGTAGAACTGTTGTAAAATTCACAGTAGTATTTATTGAATGTTTTCATGTTCTGCAGTTTGCAAAAAAATTTTTTTTTTGTCTTACAAACACATAACAATTTCAACTTTAATTGTAAATTCAACGACATGTATCCAATTTTAATAGTGAATAAATAATATTTCTACTCCCTTTTGGCCAAACGTTTGACGTCGAGTCAAACACGAGCTCACTAGTCTATTTATAAGAATATTATTTTTTGCACTATAATTATTTGTCATTATTTGTACTAGTGATAATAATGGCAATTAATATAATAAGAATTTATTGTCTATCTACATTCTATTTATGACAATATTACTTTGTGTATAACTGTAATTATTAGTCATTACTTGTACTGGTAATAATAATGGCAATTGAAGTCCCATTGATTATTGCGCATGTGGAGGCATTTCTGGGTTCGGTATTGAACTTGCAATTTAACCGTTCTTCTAACACATTTCAAGGACTATTAGCAATTATAATGATAATATTATTATATGAGAATTCTTATTCCTAACTGTTTTGTTATTTTTAAATGTTTATTATTAAACAGTTATTATTAACTGTTTTATTATTAACTATTAACTGTTTTATTTGTTATTATTAACTATCATTATTAACTGTTTTTATTATTTTAACTGTTTTATTATTTATTATTATTATTAGCCTAAGTGTTTTGTCTTATTCCCACTTTTGAAAATACTGGCAAAAAGCAATTTATTCATTCAATTTTCGCAAAACACATAGAAACAACATTTTAGCTTTATTTTTCATTTGAATCATTTTCCACAATAAATTGATTTATTTCAAGTGAATTACGAATTAAAAAATAAAATAATTTTTGTACAATCTACCTATAAAATTCATCTCACGCTCATCTCTCTTAGGACGTTTACCTCCAATTTTTTCAAGTACTAACAATAACTACTCCAAAGAAAAAACTGGTGCATATTTTATGTTTTTTTTTCTTCAACTGTACTATTCCAATGAATTTTCCATTTAAAGTAACATTCATTTCACCTTGATCAGTCAAATCAAATTTCCAGACATATGAAGGGATAAGGGAGCAATTAACTTGATATGAAATCATAACTTAATACAATTATGATGTAAACATAAGCAGCTTACTTATTTTTTAATGTAAAACAATAGATGAGGTGCAATTTCATCATCTTCCTGGCATGATTGGACCTTATTGCAGAGATCATCAAAACCTTCCCAGGTGTAGTCAGAAGGTCTCTCAGCAGTATGTAGGCGATATAGGCTAAATGTCCTAGGAAATGAGCCACGATTCCCGAAAGGCTGTAGTTGAAGCATAAAAATCGAATCGTCTTTGGAAGTGAGCCAAGAAAATATAATTTGTTGGAATTGACATTGTCTCTGTGTAGTATTGTGGTAATAAGTTGAGTTTGTGAAAGGAACTCAACATCAAAAATGAGAATAACTTGCAAACGACATGTTATCTTTGCTGACATTTGACAGTGCTTGGAACATACTTTTTTGTATGGAACATACTTGAAACATAGTACCTTTTTGTTAAATATTTCATTTTGTTAAAGTGTACACATACTCATTGCTATTAAGTAAACGGTGACAGACCTGCTCCTTGATTTTTCAACTGTTATTTTTTAGACTATAATTTTTTAGATCTTTTCATATATCTTTCTGTTAAATTGTTTGCATTATCATTACAAAATTGTTTTATGTTGAACTCCCGCTCATATGTAAGGTAGACTTGCTTTCTCACCTTCTTTGAGTGTGTATATTCCTATCATTTTTTTCTTGGTTGGCTTCACTTGCATTTCTTTTTTCATCAATGGCAATACTTTGTAAATCTATATTTCTAATTTTGTGTTATTATTTTTCAAGCTATATATTATTCATGATTTATAAGTTATTCTTCTCTTGGTCATTTTTCATGTGACAAACTCTTGAAAATTGCACAATGAATTTAAATGTGATGTGTTTTTTATTAGGTCATTTTCGAGGAATAAAACATTTATTTATTTAGACTTTTCTTTTTGAATCATGGAACAGTTTAGTGAACAGTTTTTTTTTTATATTTGATCAGCCAATTAACAGTTAGTTAGTAATCAGTTTTTGTACAGTAAAATAGCAAATTCTTATTAGCTGAACGTTATTGATTTGTAATGATAAGCATCCACAATTTTTAATGATAGCAACATAGCATCACTATTTTTTGTAGTGATCCTCCACTATTTGTAATGATTGAATATAGTTGAAGGACGGCGCCTTTACCATTTGTAGCCTCCACCAGGTGAGGATTCTGTAATGGTTATGGTGTAATACTAATCACCACATCCAACCTTACCCTATGAATGTGGGAATCGTGAAAGACAGGGCGCGACAATAATTTTTCACTTATTCATATTTCAAGGGCTCCGGATAACTTTTGATTGGAGAACTTATATTATTAAATAATTGATTTTTATAAACTTATAAATTTTTTTTGTAGAACAAATGAAATACAGTAATTATATTAATTTTTCTTTTATTTGATCAATATAAAATACAGAATTCAATTTTGTTCTATTTGTGCGCAGAATTAATTTTCATTTAATCTCCCTCTTTTTTGAATCAACATAATTCATTAATTTTTTTTAATTATAGTATTGTTGTAGAAGAATGATTTTCGGTGTTATCTGCTTGTGTCAAGAAGTCTTCCGGTCTAAGACTGTACTCTCTTCACGTTGTAGTTTATTTTTGACACTTCTATGATATTTACTTAGAAATTTGTAGAATATTTAATGAGAACCTCATGGGAATTTGTCGAAGTTTAGAACGTCTTATATCTTTGTTTAGAATTCCATCGAACATTTTAGAAAAATCTCTGTCTTTCTAGATCAAATGAAACCTATTAAAAGCGAGCGCGTAGGTAAAAGTTAGTTTTATTCTTGTTTGGAATTTGTCGAAACAAAATAAGTGACAGTTCTGTTAGTTCTGTAGTGATAATCGCTCGAATTAGTGAGAATTATTTTACCGTTTTTAATTTATACCAGTGGACTCTACACTTATCTATTCTTGTATTATGGACTTGTGCTACGTAAGTTTAATTATTCCTTTAGATGATTCTTCTTGAATTATTGGACAGTTTATTGAACAGTTATTATTTAATATTAAAACTGACACTGTATTTCACTTTTAAATAATATTTTACTCACATATATTGGAGATGCTTGAGGAATGCATTTCACTTCTGAAAAGAAGCTTCGTCAGCCTCGAAGCTTCTTTTCAGAAGTGAAATGCATTCCTCAAGCATCTCCAATATATGTGAGTAAAATATTATTTAAAAGTGAAATACAGTGTCAGTTTTAATATTAGATTGTTCATTAAGTATTTCGTCATGGAAAACATCACAGAGTTATTATTTGATATTAGATCGGCCTTTCAACATTATTAAGTGATTGATTTTTGTACAGTAATATTGAAAACTCTTTATCAGTTGAACAATATCGATTTATCTGCTTCCTATTACATTATTTTGTGTTATTTTGGGTTTTGTTCTATTATTTTGTGTTATTTTAGGTTCTATCTCTTGATCCAGCCATTAGGAAATTGAAAATCAAATTTTTTAAAATGCTGACTATTCGATCTGATTGTTAGATTCACGGCTCTTTCTCCTTTATACAAGTTGAGGGAGAAATAGTGTGACTTCTCGATTCAAACGTCTTTTTATGTTTTGTAGACGTGACTATTAAAATTTCGTAATATCATTTTTGTAATTTATGACAGATTGATTTCGTTTGTGCGAGATAACTGATTAGTGCGTGTTGTAAGTAATTTGTAAGTGCAAGTGTTAATTTTAAGTGTGGCCAGCATTATCATCAAGATAGAACCTGTAAGAATATCTTCTTTGAAATTTCACTCCCTTACGTCAATGATTGAAATGGTCCTTCTCTGACAATGCCGGCTTTAGTTTGATGTCGGAGCGGCTTTAGTTTGATGTCCGACCTTTTTCGTTCCAGCTAATTATATTATTCCAAAGAGCCTGAAAGAATTATGCTCGCAAGTTTATTTGCCTGAATTTTGGGGTTTTACAAACATAATAGGTGTTTTGAAATAGATTGCATGGATCCAGAGTTAGTGAGTTACCTTCTATTATTTTCATTATGTTGTTTTTGAAAGTCCTTCAATATGTGTTATAATATGTAAACTTTTTTCAACATACGCTGAGGATGGGTTTATGATAGGGCTTTTGTGTAAAGGAGCTTTCAGCTACTCATAAAAATACTTCTTCAAAGTTCATGTTGACGCTACCCTCATCAATGATAAAATGTAACATTATAAATGCAACACGGAACTTAAGAAATATCTAATGAAAAGAAGTTTGCTTTTATACTCAATATTTTTCAACCTCTAGCTCTTTTATTTTTTTTAAAGATGAGTAATATTCAAACTATTCTAAAGTTGATTGTAAGGGTTATTTAATTCTCCATGTGTAGCAAGTGTGAAACTGGCCTGCTACGATATAGTGATGCCCGAAACTACTACTGATTGACCAGCGAAAGAATGCCCCCGGCGAAGTTGAGCAGTAAGCAGCCCGACAGGCTTTATCGTACAATCCCACAAACATCAGTCATAAAATAAAAAATGTTTCCAATTATTTCTGAAATACTGAATTATGGATAATAAGAAGGTTAGGAGTATCATTAGTCCAGTAACAACTATTCATAAATTAACGCATTTTAAAGATAAATAAGATTTTTGTTGAAATAATGCGCGCAAATTGTCATTGTAATTTCATATTATTATAAAATTTAATAACCTTAATCTTTATAGTTTTTCTATATTTGATGAATGTGTATTGTTGAATAATTATGAAATTTACTTTGTATATATAAGTATTTGAATTGTATTAGCTTTGGTGGAAATCATTTCAATAAAGTTACAGTCAATAATATGATTTTCACAGAAAACTCGTAATTTTTTGTTTACAGCTCATTTGTTCAATAACTATTCAACAGAATTCGATGATTTCCGCAATGAATGTTCTTTGATGCTTCTTCAAACAGATGTTATAGATATTTCCACAAAAAACTTGTTTTTTTTTTTAATAATGGGTCATTTCTTGCATCAAGTCTGTGAATTTTAATGGCATAACATGAAAAAGTCCGTAATCGACAAACTTTTTCATGGTAGGAGTAAACCACACACATGAATCGTATGAAAGAATAATAACATCCTGAATTTTTTTCTGTGAAAGAATCACTGAATTGGATAATGGGTTTTCGATTTATAAAATAAAATGTAAGTTCAATTTTACTGGAGCGCTTTATGCACAGATCACATTGCATGCTAGCCAGTGTGAAAAAAATATATGCGAGCTTTCGTTGAGTTTCTTGTATTGTAAGACAAAACATGACGCATGTGCTTGATGACTGATGTTTGTGGGAATCCACAATGAAGTCAGTCGAGCCTGATATTGCTCCAGTGCGCTAAAGGCATTCTTACGCTGGTCAAATAGTACTTTAAAACCTGGCAAGTGTGAAGCTGGCCTGCTCCGATATAGTGATGCACGAAACTACGACTTGACAACCTAAACAAACGCCGAATTTGCCAATACAAACCGAAACAAAAGCTAAACTAACGATCTATTCTAGAATTGTATAATGGGCTAATCAATTCTCAAAATGTAGAAGGTGTGAAGCTGGCCTGCTCTGATATGGTGATGCCCGAAACTACTACTAAAAAACCTAAACGAACGCGAAATTTGTCAAAACAAACCTAAAGTAACAATCTATACCATTTTCAAAAAGATTCCAGCCGATCTTGCAAGCAAATGTGAAATTGGCCTGCCCAAATAGTAACTGCCAGATCTATAGTACTCAGAAACCTAAACAAACGTCAAATTTGTCAAAACAAACCTAAACTAACGATCTATACCATTTTCAACAAATTCCAGTCGAACATGCGGGCTAGTGTGAAGCTGGCCCGCCCAAATAGTAACTGCCGGATCTAGTATATAGAAACCTAAACAAACGTCAAATTTGTCAAAACAAACCTAAACTAACGCTAAACTAACGATCTGTACCATTTTTAACAAATTCCAGCCGAACATGCGGGCTAGTGTGAAGCTGGCCCGCCCAAAACGTAACTGCCGGATCTATAGTACTCAGAAACCTAAACAAACGTCCAATTCGTCAAAACAAACCTAAACTAACGCTAAACTAACGATCTGTGCCATTTTTAACAAATTCCAGCCGAACATGCGGGCTAGTGTGAAGCTGGCCCGCCCAAATAGTAACTGCCGGATCTAGTATATAGAAACCTAAACAAACGTCAAATTTGTCAAAACAAACCTAAACTAACGCTAAACTAACGATCTATACCATTTTCAACGAATTCCAGCCGAACATGCGGGCTAGTGTGAAGCTGGCCCGCCCATATAGTAACTGCCGGATCTAGTATATAGAAACCTAAACAAACGTCAAATTTGTCAAAACAAACCTAAACTAACGCTAAACTAACGATCTGTACCATTTTTAACAAATTCCAGCCGAACATGCGGGCTAGTGTGAAGCTGGCCCGCCCAAAAAGTAACTGCCGGATCTATAGTACTCAGAAACCTAAACAAACGTCAAATTTGTCAAAACAAACCTAAACTAACGCTAAACTAACGATCTATACCATTTTCAACGAATTCCAGCCGAACATGCGGGCTAGTGTGAAGCTGGCCCGCCCATATAGTAACTGCCGGATCTAGTATATAGAAACCTAAACAAACGTCAAATTTGTCAAAACAAACCTAAACTAACGCTAAACTAACGATCTGTACCATTTTTAACAAATTCCAGCCGAACATGCGGGCTAGTGTGAAGCTGGCCCGCCCAAAAAGTAACTGCCGGATCTATAGTACTCAGAAACCTAAACAAACGTCAAATTTGTCAAAACAAACCTAAACTAACGCTAAACTAACGATCTATACCATTTTCAACGAATTCCAGCCGAACATGCGGGCTAGTGTGAAGCTGGCCCGCCCATATAGTAACTGCCGGATCTAGTATATAGAAACCTAAACAAACGTCAAATTTGTCAAAACAAACCTAAACTAACGCTAAACTAACGATCTGTACCATTTTTAACAAATTCCAGCCGAACATGCGGGCTAGTGTGAAGCTGGCCCGCCCAAAAAGTAACTGCCGGATCTATAGTACTCAGAAACCTAAACAAACGTCAAATTTGTCAAAACAAACCTAAACTAACGCTAAACTAATGATCTATACCATTTTCAACGAATTCCAGCCGAACATGCGGGCTAGTGTGAAGCTGGCCCGCCCATATAGTAACTGCCGGATCTAGTATATAGAAACCTAAACAAACGTCAAATTTGTCAAAAAAAACCTAAACTAACGCTAAACTAACGATCTGTACCATTTTTAACAAATTCCAGCCGAACATGCGGGCTAGTGTGAAGCTGGCCCGCCCAAATAGTAACTGCCGGATCTAGTACTCAGAAACCTAAACAAACGTCAAATTTATCAAAACAAACTTAAACTAACGCTAAACTAACGATTTATAACAATTTCATTTGGGGGGGCCATTTTAGGCGGGCCAACTTCACAGACGTGGGAAGTAGCTATCTTCACTAAAAATGCTAAGAATATGCAAACATTTAATTTAGAATATGTAGAGAAATTTGCTGTGGAAATGGATTTAGAAGTTACTGGTTTGAGAGTAAAAATCGACAATAATTTCGAAGTAGCGGTGTTAGGTATTTACAGGTCACCAAATGGGGATGAATGGAACAATTTTTGTGAACTATTCAATAGGCTTTTAGAGATTACTACTACTCGTTTTACAAACGTTATTGTAGCGGGAGATTTCAATACAGACTTTGCAACACAGAATAAAATGACAGAAGATTGAAAGGATATTATATACATGAATATAACTTGGAAATAAAAGTTCATGAATATACCAGAGTCACAAGAACATCACAAACAATAATTGATAACATCCTTACTAATATAGATTACTCTAAAACAAGATTAGGCGGCTCGGAACTATCTGATCATGACTATCAAATCTTAGAGGTGGGGTTGCAAGGTCATAAATCAATTAAAAAGAGTAGAGTAATGAAAGAAATTCAACAATGTGAACAGGGGAATATCGATTGTTTGAAGCAGAATCTGCTACAAGAAAACTGGAGTAGGGTTTACAATAGCAATAGTTTAAATGACAAATATGATAGTTTCATTAATATTTTAAGGTTTCATATTACTATGAGTTGTCCAGTTAAAAAGTCCCTGTAAAGAACAAATTAGACAAGATTGAAGAGTGGATAACTGATGATATCCTTGCAGAAAGAAATAGGGTTAAAGATGCATATGATGAATTCAAACTATCTAGAAATATGTTAAGTGAAGATAATTACAAAGCTCTAAAGAAAAATTATACAAGAGAAGTGAAAAGAGCGAAATGTAAGAAAACAGCTGAAATTTTGAATAATAGTGTGTACTTTAACACAGCAGTGTGGGATGTAATAAACAAAAATAGGCAAGTAGCTCATGTAGATGCTTATACTAGTGTCCCCAGAATAATTAACGAAAATAACAAATATATTGATGATAGTGTAGACATTTGTAATTTCTTTAACAGATATTATCAACTGGTTGCTAAGGATCTACGTTTGAAGAAACATCCATTAAACATGAGGAAAATCTCACTAATTTGAATAAAATTTCCAGCGATTTGAGTGATAGGAATGGAAAACTGGAAGATGAAATAAACTTTCTTCATCAACGCTCTAGATTGGATAATATTGAAATTACCGGCATTCCTCTGACGGATGAGGAAGATATCTACGAAGTTTTGGAGGCTGTAGCTCGAGTGATAAAGGTTCCTTATCGACAAGAAGACATCTCGATTGCGCATAGAGTTCCTAACGTCAAGGGCACAAGCAACATTGTAGTCAAATTTGTGACGAGAAAATCCAAGATAGCGTGGCTGGATGCAGCAAAAAGGAAACAGGGTTTGAAGTCTACTGAAATAAAGAGCACCCTCCCGGATTCCCAAGTTTTTATTAACGAACATTTGGCTCCTCACAATAAAAAACTCTTAGGTCTGGCTAGAAATCTCAAAAAGCAAGGTAAACTGACCTTCGTGTGGGTAAAAGATTGTAAAATACTCGTTAGAAAGGACCTTTCATCACCGGTTGAGCGTATTACAGGAGTAAATGAACTGGATAAATATTCAGCTACTGATTAAACCTATTAATAATACTTTCTTTCCATAAGGACATGTCCTACTTTTAATAATTTTGAATGAAGCATTTAAGTTTTTTATTTTGATATGAATTCAGTAAATTCAGTACCGGTATTCATATTTTATAATCATATTTCATTTTTCGATTTTTTCCCTTATTTCGAACCATGTTAAGGAGGATATGTCTGGTCATAGAGATTGTCAATGTTATTGCATTTCCCATTAATGAACAGTAAAATCTAGTGATAAGATAAAACTATTCAGAATATTTTATCAGTTATTCTTTCTTGATTGTAGTATTCCAACTATGATTCATTTTTGCTGATAAATCAACTTCAATGGATGAAGTTTTAATCGAGTATCGATATTTTGGTCTTACTATACTCGTACATGGATTTTATTTCAGTTTATTTTCAATTAAATGAATTGATTAGAGATGAGTAAATCGTCTCGATTTTTTACTCCAAAAGAATACGGAGTTTCGACATACTTTACTTTTTTCTTTTTTTTTACTTTTTCAGCTTTCTTGAAAAACAAGAAAACTACTCTTAGTTGGATAATTATTATTATTGTTCTTATAGTATTGATCAAAATCATACATTTTTATTGTTTTTTCTCATTTACACACGTTGGCATATTAGAACAATTCTTGTCAATAAATTGTTTTATTCATTAATAGTAACATAATTATAACAAAATTTATATTAATACTAGAAATTCTCATTTTTCAAATTTGTTAACTTTTCAATTTTTTTTTTTTTAATTATTATTTTATGGTTATCATTAATAATTTTGATGATGAACTTGGTAATGAATGCTATGAAACTCTAATAGATGATTTATTTACTTTTGATCCCTGCAATGGTGCGAACCGAACATGCATGAATGATATTAATATCTTCCAAATGAATATCCGCAGCATGAATAAGAACTTTGAGGAATTTGCATATATGATTCAGAACAGTAAAATTGATTTTCATATAATTATATTAACAGAGACATGGATCACTGAGGAACATTCTTTTGATTTCTCTCTGAATGGGTATTCATCTATTAATCAGCCAGGCAATTTAAATAAATGTAATGGAATCTGCATATTCCTAAAAGATTTCTTGAGGGTGAAAAGAATTGATTATGTACTCGATGAGTCGAATTCTATCATACTTGATATTCAATTGCCTAATCAGGCAGTTCAGTTGACTGTGTTTGCCATTTATAGGTCTCCATCAACGAATATTGACCTCTTCATTGATGGCTTAGATAAATGTTTACATAATTTTCGTGATCTTGGGAATAGTGTGCTTCTTGGTGATCTGAATATAGATTTAATTTCCAACAGTAGAACTACCAACGAATATTTCAACACTATGTCCACATATGGTTTTAAATCGTATATAAACAAGGCTACCAGAGTACAGCTCAATTCAGTATCCTGCTTGGATCATATATTCCTAAAAAATACTACATTCGATTCAAATGAAATTCGTGGTATTATTTTTGAAACTAATATAAGCGACCACTACTCTACATGCATTCAGCTACGCACGCCCAGTGCCGTGGTAAGAGAAGAAGTACTAAGTCATAGAGTGATAATTGATTTTGAATTACTTGCAGAGAGATTGAATTCCGAAAACTGGTCTGATGTCTACTGTGCTACTGCTGAAGAGTCCACAGTTGTTCTCATTAATAAAATAAATACATTTGTACAAAATGCCTCTACAAAAAAATCCATACCTCACAAACTCAGACCATTAAAAAATTGGATCACTAAGGGACTTATTAACTCAATTCGCACTAGAGATAGAATGCACAAGATGCTCGCTAAACAACCATTTAATACCAGGCTCAGAAGAGAATATACTAAATACAGAAACCTATTAAATAATTTGATTAAACAATGTAAACTAAATTATTACAAGAATAAAATCGTAGAATCAAGGGGTAATAGTAAAAAAACGTGGATCTGCATTAATGAGATGATAGGCAGTAAACCGAACACATCTAAACCTGTGATTGACCCAGTAGTCTTGAATAATCATTTTGCTAATGTAGGTAGAATCTATGCAGAGAAATTGAAAGCATCCAACAGCAACAATCGCACACACTATGCACACAGAATAATAAATTCACCGCATTCATTTTTTCTATTTCCTACCAACGAGGAAGAGATTTTACAATTCATTGCCTCGCTTAAAAACAGTTCAGCTTCCGGTGTAGATGGAATTACAAACGTGACTCTCAAAAAAATATCTAATTTTGTAGCTAAACCGTTAGCAGCTATTATAAATAAGTGTTTTGTGGAGGGTGTTTTCCCTAATAACTTCAAAGTAGCCTCTATAGTCTCCCTGTTCAAGTCTGGGGATCCTAAAAATCCATCAAGACCGATTAGTCTCCTAAGTGTTTTTTCCAAAATTATGGAAAAAGTTATTAAAAGCCGTCTGCTTACCTATATGGAGAAACATAATATTATTCATGGAAATCAATTTGGCTTTCAAGAAGGTAAATGTACAGAGGATGTTATTGTAAAACTTGTGGAAATCTTATATAATAATTTTAATAATAGAAAAAAGACATTAGGAGTCTTCCTGGACCTGAGCAAGGCATTTGACACTATCCCACATTCTATGCTTCTGGAAAAACTGCAATGCCTAGGAATAAGAGGGGTACCCCTGGAACTTTTCAGGAATTATTTACAAGGTCGATCCCAATTTCTGACCATAGATGGTGTTACAAGTAGAGCTAATTTGTCAGACTATGGACTCCCACAAGGTACAGTATTATCACCAATATTGTTTCTCATCTATATTAATGACATGCTAAACCTAGAAATAGAAAATTGCAATATTTTATCTTATGCGGATGATACTACTTTACTATTCACCACCAACTCCTGGAATGACATGAAGAGGGTTAGTGAAAATGGGCTCAGTAAAATTAAAGCATTCTTGGATTACCACACATTGACATTAAATACCACAAAAAGTACCTATTTAACTTTCTCTCCAAATCAAACTGGTCAACCTAATCAATTGAACAATATTAAAATTCATTCACATACCTGTTACAGTGGCAATTCTGTGGATTGTGACTGCCCAATAATAGATAGTGCTACAAAAACTAAATTCCTTGGCATAATCCTGGACCGCCATCTTAAATGGGATAATCAAATCAATAGCCTTTGTCGAAGATTGAGGTATCTAATTTTCAAATTTCATAATATTGGTATGCTAAAGAATAAAGATATCTCTCGCCTAGTTTACTTTGCATATGCCCAATCAGTGCTCCAATATGGTATAATAGCCTGGGGAGGAGCCAGGAACATCCATTTCAATAAATTATTTACCATCCAAAAGTTTTTAATAAAATCAATTACTTCCAAACCAAGACGTTACCCTAGCAGTGATCTTTTCAATGAGTTCGGAGTATTAACAGCCAGACAATTATACACAAAGAGTCTTCTCTTATACATAATAAAAAACAAAAATAATTTTCACCTTCGAGAGTCTATGTATGACTTGAGACCTTCTAGCATTACTTTTCAGAATGACCGTACAGTTTTGGACGTGTGTTGTAGACAGTTTATCTTTGTAACTAGAAAACTTTTGAATCATGTACCTTTTGATTTTATTAATTTCAAATCAAACAGTAGAACTAGGCATGAACTGGATAAATGTATTGTAGCTCTCAAGCTAAATGAAAAACTATTTTGATGTAGGCCTATGCAAATTTCAATTACTTGATTCTATACTTTCTGTATTGATAACGGTTTTCTCCTGCCACTGTTATCCATCCATCCTCACTAGTTGAAATTTAACAAACATTTTCTGCATCTGTTGAAAAATGTAACTTATTATTTTGAGGTGAAAACTTCTCCTTTTTATTTTCAGTGTATTTTGAAATAATTCGTACATTGAACTGCACATTTTTCATTTCTTCTTATCAATAAAAATGTTAATAGGCTTATCATACCCACCTTATTACTGAAACTGAAGAGAATGAATTATCGTAGTGGATACTTGTTTCACAAATTATAGCCTATGTTATGTTCATAATTATTATCAAATTGTAACCTAAGGTTTTGCTACTACTGTATTTAATATCTCAAATTTCAACATCAACTTGTAATGTATATATTCTCTATTATTTGTCTGAAATATTGCGATATCTTCGCTTGTCTGTTTAATTATTCGACATTTTCCCATATTTATAGAGTGCTCATATCATCCGGTTTCGTTCTGTATTGTTATTGAATTCATAGCGACTCATTCCTGCGCTCAGGTTTAACCTCTGCAGGGAATTTTTCTTCTTATAGTAGTTTCTGAAAATATGTAATTTAATGATTATGTTAAACAAATTTTTTACAGTGTTGTATAATTTATTGTCAATTTGTTTTGAAGAATAAATGATTTTTGATTTTGATTTTTGATTTTTTGATCTTCAAAAATCTCTCAATACAGGTATTAGTGATGCAAACATGAGGAATACTGAGGGGATTCAGAACGAATTAAAATTCCACCCAGTAGCCTATGCCAAGACGAGTTGTCAAATATCATTGATAGTTTAAATAATAAAAAAACTGTAGGAATGGATGGGGTATCCAGTAAAATTCTGAAAGAATGTAAAGATCAATTGTTAGACCCTTTGATTCATCTGATCAATCATTCATTAGAACAATAAGGTGTTTTTCCAGATAACTTAAAAGAGGGGAAGATCTTGCCAATCTTCAAAAGTGGAGATAGAGAAAAGGTAGAAAACTATAGGCCCATTAGTATTTTAAATGTAATAAGTAAAATTTTTGAAAGAGTAGTTCTAAATAGGTTACTTCTGCACCTTCAAGAAGCAAACTTTATCTGTGATGAACAGCATGGCTTCCAGAAAGGGAGATCAACAAAAACAGCCATAGTTTCCCTAGTTGAAAAACTAATAGATATAATAGATTCAGGTGATAAAGCTACTGCAATCTTCTTAGATTTGTCAAAGGCATTTGATTGTGTTAATCATAGAACTTTATTGGAAATACTGCAAAATGTAGGTGTAAATGGGGTTGAACTGAAATGGTTTGAATCATATCTTATTGGGAGAAAACAATGTGTAGAACTAACTACAGTAGTTGGTAATAGGATAGTAAAGAATAAATCTAATAAATTAGAGGTGCAAGCTGGAGTGCCACAGGGGTCAATACTAGGTCCATTGCTTTTTTTGTTATATGTCAACCGTTTACCTAAAGAATTAATTAGTGGTAGAGCCCTCTTATTTGCTGATGATACATCACTCATTTTCAGCAATTCCATTCTATATAATTTAGAAATAAGTGCCCATATAGGTGTGCAGTCCATTGTCCAATTTTTAAATCAGTTGAAATTAACTATAAATAGTAAAAAATGCCAATACCTTCAATTCAAAAACAAACATAATTTAAATGAAGATAGGGCTATAAACGTGTTTGTAAACGATAATCAATTAGACCAGGAAGAAAAAATTGCATTTCTAGGAGTTATGTTGGATAGACGATTGACCTGGGCTCCATACATTGAGAAAATATGTTGTAAAATTTCATCTGGGGTATTTGTCCTGCGACAGCTCGCTAGATTGAATGACAAAAAGTTACTTTTTACAGCTTACCATGGGCTCTCACTGTCACATATTTGGTATGCTATCTTAGTATGGGGTAATTCATCAAACCAAATCTTGATAGGGTGTTTAAGATCCAAAAGAGAGCGGTTAGGTGTATAGAAAGAGTAAATAGATTAGATTCATGTAGGCCGTTGTTCAAGAGACTTGGTCTCCTAACTGTACCCTGCTTATATGTGTATGAAGCTACTTTATATGTAAAAACTAATGATATTAACCAAAATCTTGATGTACATGATTATAAATACAAGAAGCCGAGGAGATTATCACTTGGTGAGTCACAATAGTAGCTTATTCAAACAAAAACCTAGTTATATTGGTAGGAAATTCTACAACAAGCTACCACAGTTTTTGAAGAGTCTTGAAAATATAGAAATATTTAAAAACCAATTGAAGAAATATTTAGTTGATAAAGCTTTTTATAGTGTACAAGAGTTCCTTTCACATCAAAATTAAGCCTCACCTCAACTAATTGAAGTAATTATGGTATCTAGTGTATAATATTGTTGATCTGACTTGTCTTATACTCCTTAACTGGAGTCTCCAAGACGTAATCTCCAAAAAAAAAAAAAAAAAAAAAAAAGACTTTTGGTTTGGGTGGCTTACCCATTCTACCTGGTAAAATTTTACGGTGAGGAGGGCAGTAAATTGTGATTTTGCAGACATCTTTTTACCAATTAAGTTCTTTTATGGTGTTATACTTGTCTTTTTGAAGGATATTAGCTATTAGGAAACAAAATGTGTCCATAATATGTGTCTTTTTTTATACAGAGGTTTTCAAGAGTTCAAGATGATTTTGCCAGAACGCATGAGCATCTTCTCATGGAAATAAAAATAACTTACCCAACTTTATAGGTCTGGAAACGCTTTGTCACAGAAATAAAGAGGGCGGAGGATTACAGTTATTTCCATCATTCATTCAGAAATCTCTAAGGTCTTCAAGTAGGTGTGGGCTCAGTTGAATCAATGTAGAACTACCTAAAACGTGCTACAAGATCTACTACCATCAATTTTTATGATGCCCACATCATTCTAAGACTTTTGTACCGGTACCGGTACTGTAGATAATGAAATGGACGAAAATGCAAGTATGAACACAAATTGATAAGATTAGGCCTACCTTACCTTTGAATAAATGGGATATTTTACAAACATTCACAAAATTATTATGAAAACATGATGTTGAAGATCCATCTTGTTTCCACTAATATGTATTATAAACTTAAAAACACTTTTGAATGGAAATTGACTCACGTTATGGCGTGACGGCCGTTTCGCTCTGTTGTCTAGAGTATCATCAGACTACTGTGGGTCGTCTGATGATACTCTAGACAACAGAGCGAAACGGCCGTCACGCCATAACGTGAGTCAATTTCCATTCAAAAGTGTTTTTAAGTTTATAATATGAAAACATGTTTTTTCATTGTAGGCCTAGGCCTACCAGTAGTGTATTAACTGAATTCATTGCCAATTTTAATGAACGAAACATTTTGTGGCGACAAAGATTGTCAGATCGATTTTAGTAAAATTAATTATTTCTATTTTCTGAACCCAGCCGCTTAGACGATTACAATTCTACCAGGCTACAACATCATTTCCACCTACGGTAGTCATGATATAAATGTCTTAATATTGTCATGATATTTTTATAAATGCTACCCTTTTTAAACAAGTAAATTCGTATGGCTTTTCGTGGTGGGGAGACCCTTACGGGTAGTTCCACCTCGCCGCTTTTTTAATGACTGCTTTTTTTTATATGCAACCGGGACCGACGGCTTAACGTGTCCTCCGAAACACGGGAGTGGCTCGAGAAAAATATCTTGTACTCAACTGGGATCGAACCCAGGACCTTTGGCTTATCAGACCAGCGATAAGCCAACTCGGCTACGCCGACTCCAAGTTTAATCAAGTATGAAATGTACAGCCTGTATTTCATATGACATAGTCAATTCCCTTGAAAATGAACTAAATTATAATAAGGATTTCAGGACTTGAGGGGAAGGCTAGAGCCCCAAATCTCCCCAGCCCCCCCCCCCCCCCCCCCAACCATGTTAAGTCACTGGTTATGAATAACATTATTCCACTTGAAAAAGTGTGAAAACATGAAATATACCAACACTAATCAGCCTGGAGCACATACTCCCTACAGTCAATTCCTTGAATTATAAACAACTTTATACATTGTTCGATTCCTATCCTATAGCCCACAATCAACTCATATGATCCACTTTGATCCACCTATAGCGCGCCACTATTTAACGGGACCTATAAAGGGTAGCCTACTTACTCAAAAGTACCCCAAGTATTTTCATTTACTGATGGAAATCAGAAATGCTATTTGGATATAGTGGGGCTGCATTCCAAATAATTGGATCTGGAAGTTGACATACAAAATCAATAATTTGAAATCTAGTCTCAAATAATTCCTTCTATAAAATAACTGCATAACTTCAATGAAATTTCAATTTATTTATGGAACAGGAATTAATTTTAAAACAATTTATCTTACTTTTATCTTGTTTAAGAAACGTTTCCTCCTCTAATCCTCAACAGTTTCTTTAATCTCCGCACTTTCATACTCCTTTTCACATACAAACTCTGAAACTCAACAAGAAAACACAGAAAACTGATCACTAATCCACCTATTAGTATATAAAAGATCACTCTAAAATCGTCAATTTTCAGAGATTGTTTCTGATATTGATCCTCTTCTCGGTGGATGGGATCTAATCGTGCAATATGTTTAGCCATTTGAAACCATTTTTCATAGAGCCCAAACTCTTTCAAACTGTTAATAAACTGTCGCATGGGGTGGAAAATTATTGACTTTTTTCGCATAATATAACCGGTGAAAAAACTGCCAATACATTCTGGGATTGTATAAAACACAAAGCCTTCTTTGTGTAATATGAATTTGTGGAATTGTCTTGTATGAGAGGCAGTAGCAATGACTCTGTCCCTGAATCTCAAAGCATTAGCATACTGTTTGTCTAAGTTTTCAGCATGTGGAATTGATTTTTCAACCACTTTTTGCAGTATTGGTGAGTTGTTGGTCCAAACTGAGTCCGAATAAGATTCATAGAGTATAATTTTTTTCCCCGATCTAAGAATATCGTTCAGTGTCATGAGTTTTTCCCCATATATTGGTATGGTCATCAGGGTGACAATAAAGCTTGAAAAGGAGCAGGCTATGATGAATGAGAATAGCATCCAGCTCAACCAGAAAAGGCGTTGATGCAGCATTGTAACATCCACTTTGCTTGGTGACAACAATGATTGTATGATGTGTAATGTTCTTAGAGGTCCTTTGATTTTCAGACTTATCAACCTGCGGATGAAAGTTAATATCAATATTAAGGTCATATACTATATTAAGGTCGCACAATGCATGGGTGTAATGTTTAGATTTTTTCTTTTAATTTTCGTAGCAACTACAGATGTTTTAATTGAAGTATTATTTATTAGGCTACTGCAAAAAGAAAATTATCAATATCAATATGTAATAATAATCAATCACGTTGACACTCAAAGTTGAAATTCATTGTTTTTAAGGGCAAGTGTAAAAATAATTAAACATTTTTAAGTATTTTTAATTGATTACAAATAAACTTTACTATAATAAATTTCAAATAATTTAAATTTAAGATATGTTATTCTTTCTCTTGATGAAGGCTTCAGTTGGTCATTTTTGCAAATGGACACATTCTGCAAATACAACCAGTATGAAGATTTTATACTTCTATTTTGATCATTTTCTATCATAGATGCTGGGAGGAGTGCAGTTGCACCCCCTGGCACAAAAGTTGATGTTTTCAATAAAGATTACGTATTGACAGAAAAATTACAAATTGGCAATGACTTTTAAACAATAGATGAGATGCAATCTACCCAATGCATCTTTAAAATGAATTGATACATTGCAAAAATCGCTTAAATCTTTGTTTTAAATAGATTATTCATTAAAAGTTCCCCGAGAGAGTACCCTCAAATCTATGTTATAGTATCTGACATTAAAGCTGACACTTTATCTTGCTAGTTTTTCATTTTCAACTCACTAAATTTTAAAG
This sequence comes from Conomelus anceps, assembly GCA_948455865.1. Taxonomy (NCBI): domain Eukaryota; kingdom Metazoa; phylum Arthropoda; class Insecta; order Hemiptera; family Delphacidae; genus Conomelus; species Conomelus anceps. The sequence goes on along the minus strand of OX418225.1, from coordinate 30,008,552 downwards.
GAATAGCCAACATTAAAGGAATTTTCCACTTCTGAACAGTAAGGAGAATCTATGAAATACTGTGAAATAACTGATATGAAATACTGTGAAATAACTGATATGAAATACTGTGAAATAACTGCTATGAAATACTGTGAAATAATACAGTGTCAGTTTTCACGTTAGATTGTTTAATAATCATAAATTTCACCTAAAATAATGTTTAAAAATACTATGGACTACTATAGGCATCACTTATTTGAAATGGCATCGGTTTATAATTAATCATTCGGGGATGCTTCAATCATCAAATAAAATAGATGGAGACATATTATTTCAATTATTGTTTTACTGTAGCCTACTAAAAGTGTGAATAATCTGGACTAGTTTATCTAAATTACTAATAAACATATATATATTCAAATAGTAGCATGTAGTCTAAAAATATTACTATTGTTATATAATCAGTACTCTTGTATATTAATTAATGTTTTTGCTTTTTGAACGTTTCTTTTCAATTAGTAACATGTAATTTTGTAAAACTAACATAATAATTTTTTGCATGTTCCAATAAGTTACCTTTATGAAGAAAAAGACAAAATAGAGACATCCTGACACATATTTATGGAGTGGGAGCCATAAAATTCAGCATTGCAATGCTTTATATTTGATTTAAGACTTTATATATTTTCTGCAATGTTAATTCTTTTTATTGTGCATAAACTCCTTTGGTAGTGCTGTACTCACAACAAGAGAAATTATTGTTATTATTATTATTTTTTTTTTTTTTTTTTTTTGTGAGATAGGAAAAACCTTCATAAGGCACCAGGCAGGTGTGGAATCTGCCCAGTAGTATGGGATTGTTATTAGAACGACCGCACTAAAAAACCCATCTCTAACCTGCAATACACCCAATGTGGAACCGCTATTGCATTACTTCACACTGGGGTGCTCTTCTCAGCTCTCAAAGCTCTCTCCATCTCATCCACTATTCTCTCTCAATTGTCAAGGCAGCCTTCTGTTTTCTTCTGCCACAAGACATATGCAACATAAGTGGAAACTCTTTCCCAGTTTCTGGCAGATAACAGCATCTTCTCTATCACAGTCTCTGGTGTAAAATCCCCAAGCATGGTGATGAGACACACCTGCTGACCCTGGAAGTGTGAGCAGAGGAATAATGTGTGATTCACATCATCCCACCCAGCACCACAAAGTTTACACTTGGGTGATGATTCCACATACTATACAGGTATGAGCAGAAGTATCCATGTCCAGTAAGGAATTGTGTTAGATAGAAATTCACTTCCCCATTCTCACAATCCATCCATGCTTTCAGGTCTTTTATCAGCTGTGCTGTCCACCAACAATTAGTTTCTTCATCCCAGCACTGCTTCCATGCTATCATGGTCTGAACATATGCTTCAGCAGCGGCCTCAGCTCTACCAACCTCCCCACTTTGGACATAGATTGATCTCCACTTAAGAGCCAGCAGGTCAATGGGATTACTCTAGCTACAACTAACACTGCACTTTCTGACACTGTGCGGTATGCACTGGCTATTCTAAGAACCCCTCTATGCTGCACAGATGCCATTTGAGTCCTATACTTCTTTACCTTCAATGCTTCTTCCCAGATTTCTGCACCATACAGCAATGTGGCTTGTACTGTTGACATCAGGAGTCATCTTTTTACTTGACATTGGGCCCCGGACATTTGCCATTAGCTGGCTCAATGATGCAGTACCTTTTGCAGCCTTTTTACACACATTTTGGATGTGTGGCCAGAAGGTGAGCTTGCAATCAAAAGTTACCCCCATGTACTTTGCTGTGGGGCTCGTCTGTACTTAATCTGACCCAACTGTCATAGGGACCAATGTATATGTATCCTTCTTATTGTTGTTAATTATTATTATTATTATTATTATTATATTATTATATTATTATATTATTATTATTATTATTATTATTATTATTATTATTATTATTATTATTATTATTATTATTATTATTATTGTTATTATTGTTATTATTATTGTTATTATTATTATTATTATTATTATAATTATTATTATTATTATTATTATTATTATTATTATTATTATTATTATTATTATTATTTGGAGGTGGTTTTAGCCAATAGTTCATGCTCATGTACATGTCAAATGGCAAAACGCCTTAATAAAAGAAAAAAAAAATTATTATTATTATTATTATTATTATTATTATTATTGTTATTGTTATTATTTTCCTTTTTATTGACATGGGCTAGGCCCAGAAATCTGTCAAGCTGGCCAAGTTGGCAAGGTCATGTCAGAAATATGTATTGGGTGTTTATTTTATTCATTGAATGAGAAGTTGAAACTGCATATTTTTTTATCTATTTATTTTTTTAATTTATTATTATCATTATTATTATTATTATTTGTTTGATGTCAAGTACCTTCGGACTATTCTACTAGTATCTAGTATCACAGCCTTTTGCATGTGAAGGTACTCTGTGCTTGGAATCTCCAGCACACTGAGAGACCACACCATAGAGAATCGAGGTAGCAGTGGTACTGTGCATACGTTGTCAGAACAGGCTCTGCGAATTTTGAAGCATAGAGTATTAATTCGAACGGATAAGTAGTATTTTTGTTTATTATTATTAGTATTTATAATATCTTAATAATTTACATCATTAACTTGTCTAATATAAGTTAAAGTATTTAAATAAAAAGTCAAATTCTATTTTCGAGGTTAGGTGTACCGATATTGATAAATTTTCTTGTAATTAAATAGTTTCAAGTTGACAATTGTAATAAATTAAGTAATATTTCATTAAACATTTAACTAAAATCAATTGAAAACAATTTTTAGCTAGGAAAATGAGTCCAAACAAGGCATCTAAATCTAATTGTTTAACTAAAACTCAGGTAGCTACGCGATCTCAGCAATTATTAACAAAAAAATCTCCAACAGCTCTTAAAGCTACTGTAGATGTAGAAGAAAAGGTTGCTAAACTATTGAGTGATCACACCGAATTGAAAACAAAATTAGAAATATCACTAAAAAATTCTGAGGAAGAACGAATAGGGTTGGTGGATCACATAAAATCTCTGGAAGTTATTATAAAATTGCAGCAGGAAGACCATAGAACTGAAATACTAAATCTCACGACTCACGAGTCAATGTAGGTCTATGTCAGAGGAAATCGAAATATTAAAATCAAAAATAAACTTGGCTAATGTAAGATCTGAACCTCTGATCAATACAAAAAAGTAGAACCTAAATCAAATGGGGAAAAAATTAATAGAAATGGTCAAACAAAAACGTATAGTCAGGTTTTGCAAACAGCAACCAAAACTAAAGTAATAAGGGCAAATAACGATAGGAAAGGTAGAGTACTGCTCTTGACATCCAGTCATGGACGAGATTGTAGTGACCTACTAAATAAAAGATTAAAAAATAAGTATGAAGTTCAGAGCTTTTTCAAACCAAGTGAACCAGATAAACGCTATCGTAGAGTCAGCACAGGAACAAACTAAAGATTTTGGAAAAAACGATTTTCTAATAGTACTGGGTGGCTCAAACAATATAAATGAACCTAATCTAAAACATCTTCCTGAAATAAATGAAAAAATTAAAGAGATTGTGCCACTCAGCCAAAAAACTAATGTAATAATAAGTACAATTCCGTATAGGTTTGATAGGCCAGAGCTAAATGAAGCCATTAAGTCAACAAATAAATCAATTCATAATACAATCAACAGCCTAAAAAATAAGAATTCTAAGCAGTTGGGGATTTGTTTTCTAAATGAAAGGCTGAAAAAACAAAACTTCACTAATCATGGTCTACATCTAAATCAATCTGGCAAAGTAATATTTTGTAATAGGCTGGCAGAGCTGATTGAAAGTCGTTTGCAATCTACTGTCAATAATTCTCCTAAACAATCATCTAACGAACCTTTTTTAGTAAAGTGGCTCAAAACCGGGAAGGGAAACTAGTTTCAGATGATAAATTCATATCTTCAATTGTATTAAAAGACGTTAATCGATCAAAAAATCAGGATAGCATTAGTGGAAGGAACTCTTGTAGCAATCTGATAGGCTCTCAAGATTCTAAGAGATTAAGTAAATCTACTTCAATATGCAAAAGCAACGATAAAGTAATAAGGGATGATAGGGAAGTACCGGTACTCACTGTGTTCCATCAGAATATTCAATACATTCGTAACAAAATAGATAGAATCGAAGTATTTTTTAAAGAAGAGGCTCCTGATATAGCTATTTTCACAGAGCATGGTTTCAAAGAAGATGAATTGTCACAACAAAATATTCCAAACTATTCATTGAAAACGTCGTATTGCAGGACATCTCATTGAAGTGGGGGAGTAGCTATCTTCACTAAAAATGCTAAGAATATGCAAACATTTAATTTAGAATATGTAGAGAAATTTGCTGTGGAAATTGATTTAGAAGTTACTGGTTTGAGAGTAAAAATCGACAATAATTTCGAAGTAGCGGTGTTAGGTATTTACAGGTCACCAAATGGGGATGAATGGAACAATTTTTGTGAACTATTCAATAGGCTTTTAGAGATTACTACTACTCGTTTTACAAACGTTATTGTAGCGGGAGATTTCAATACAGACTTTGCAACACAGAATAAAATGACAGAAGATTTAAAGGATATTATATGCATGAATAACTTGGAAATAAAAGTTCATGAATATACCAGAGTCACAAGAACATCACAAACAATAATTGATAACATCCTTACTAATATAGATTACTCTAAAACAAGATTAGGCGGCTCAGAACTATCTGATCATGACTATCAAATCTTAGAGGTGGGGTTGCAAGGTCATAAATCAATTAAAAAGAGTAGAGTAATGAAAGAAATTCAACAATGTGAACAGGGGAATATCGATTGTTTGAAGCAGAATCTGCTACAAGAAAACTGGAGTAGGGTTTACAATAGCAATAGTTTAAATGACAAATATGATAGTTTCATTAATATTTTAAGGTTTCATATTACTATGAGTTGTCCAGTTAAAAAGTCCCTGTAAAGAACAAATTAGACAAGATTGAAGAGTGGATAACTGATGATATCCTTGCAGAAAGAAATAGGGTTAAAGATGCATATGATGAATTCAAACTATCTAGAAATATGTTAAGTGAAGATAATTACAAAGCTCTAAAGAAAAATTATACAAGAGAAGTGAAAAGAGCGAAATGTAAGAAAACAGCTGAAATTTTGAATAATAGTGTGTACTTTAACACAGCAGTGTGGGATGTAATAAACAAAAATAGGCAAGTAGCTCATGTAGATGCTTATACTAGTGTCCCCAGAATAATTAACGAAAATAACAAATATATTGATGATAGTGTAGACATTTGTAATTTCTTTAACAGATATTATCAACTGGTTGCTAAGGATCTTCAAAAATCTCTCAATACAGGTATTAGTGATGCAAACATGAGGAATACTGAGGGGATTCAGAACGAATTAAAATTCCACCCAGTAGCCTATGCCAAGACGAGTTGTCAAATATCATTGATAGTTTAAATAATAAAAAAACTGTAGGAATGGATGGGGTATCCAGTAAAATTCTGAAAGAATGTAAAGATCAATTGTTAGACCCTTTGATTCATCTGATCAATCATTCATTAGAACAATAAGGTGTTTTTCCAGATAACTTAAAAGAGGGGAAGATCTTGCCAATCTTCAAAAGTGGAGATAGAGAAAAGGTAGAAAACTATAGGCCCATTAGTATTTTAAATGTAATAAGTAAAATTTTTGAAAGAGTAGTTCTAAATAGGTTACTTCTGCACCTTCAAGAAGCTAACTTTATCTGTGATGAACAACATGGCTTCCAGAAAGGGAGATCAACAAAAACAGCCATAGTTTCTCTAGTTGAAAAACTAATAGATATAATAGATTCAGGTGATAAAGCTACTGCAATCTTCTTAGATCTGTCAAAGGCATTTGACTGTGTTAATCATAGAACTTTATTGGAAATACTGCAAAATGTAGGTGTAAATGGGGTTGAACTGAAATGGTTTGAATCATATCTTATTGGGAGAAAACAATGTGTAGAACTAACTACAGTAGTTGGTAATAGGATAGTAAAGAATAAATCTAATAAATTAGAGGTGCAAGCTGGAGTGCCACAGGGGTCAATACTAGGTCCATTGCTTTTTTTGTTATATGTCAACCGTTTACCTAAAGAATTAATTAGTGGTAGAGCCCTCTTATTTGCTGATGATACATCACTCATTTTCAGCAATTCCATTCTATATAATTTAGAAATAAGTGCCCATATAGGTGTGCAGTCCATTGTCCAATTTTTAAATCAGTTGAAATTAACTATAAATAGTAAAAAATGCCAATACCTTCAATTCAAAAACAAACATAATTTAAATGAAGATAGGGCTATAAACGTGTTTGTAAACGATAATCAATTAGACCAGGAAGAAAGAATTGCATTTCTAGGAGTTACGTTGGATAGACGATTGACCTGGACTCCATACATTGAGAAAATATGTAGTAAAATTTCATCTGGGGTATTTGTCCTGCGACAGCTCGCTAGATTGAATGACAAAAAGTTACTTTTTACAGCTTACCATGGGCTCTTACTGTCACATATTAGGTATGCTATCTTAGTATGGGGTAATTCATCAAAACAAAATCTTGATAGGGTGTTTAAGATCCAAAAGAAAGCGGTTAGGTGTATAGAAAGAGTAAATAGATTAGATTCATGTAGGCCGTTGTTCAAGAGACTTGGTCTCCTAACTGTACCCTGCTTATATGTGTATGAAGCTACTCTATATGTAAAAACGAATGATATTAACCAAAATCTTGATGTACATGATTATAATACAAGACGCCGAGGAGATTATCACTTGGTGAGTCACAATAGTAGCTTATTCAAACAAAAACCCAGTTATATTGGTAGGAAATTCTACAACAAGCTACCGCAGTTTTTGAAGAGTCTTGAAAATATAGAAATATTTAAAAAACAATTGAAGAAATATTTAGTTGATAAAGCTTTTTATAGTGTACAAGAGTTCCTTTCACATCAAAATTAAGCCTCACCTCAACTAATTGAAGTAATTATGTAATATAGTGTATAATATTGTTGATTTGACTTGTCTTATACTCCTTAACTGGAGTCTCCAAGACGTAATCTACAAAAAAAAAAAAAAAATAGACTTGGGGATCTCACCCATTGCTCCAACTACAACTGTTACCACCATGACCTCTTTCTGTCCCCAGATCTCCTTCATTTGGTCCGACAATGCCACATATTTTGAAATTTTATTAGTATACTTATTTACCATGTTGGAGGCCAGTGGAATTGTAATATCTATGAGAAGAGTTGTATCATTCCTTTTCTCTACTACCACAATGTCTGGTCTGTTGTGATCCACTGGCCTGTCTGTCAGGATAGTTCGATCATAATACAATCTGCATGCATTATTCTCCATGAGAGATTCTTGAACATACTGATAATAAGGCACTGCTGTTTCTAAAAGACCTCGTGTGAGTGCTATCTGCTGGTGTAGGATCTTACACACATTATTGTGGCGAGCTGTATAATCCTTTGGAGCCAGAGTTGAGCAACCACTTATAACATGCTCAATCGTCTCACTTTTTGATCCACATAATCTGCAGAGGTCAGACACAAGCAATGGGTCCTTCAGTATATGCTTTCTGTAACTGCAGGTTGCAATAACTTTATCTTGAATTGCAAATACCATTCCCTCAGTCTCAGAGAAAAGGTTGGCAGATCGAAGCCAAGCCCAGGAAGCAATACTATCTATACCCTCATCTGCAAAAACCGTCCATGAAGTTCCTTCTCTTTCCATTTGCATACTTTATCCTCTGCAGAGGGAATGTCATAGAGAGGTTATAAACTTCATCACTCAAGGAGAGAGGTGTGAAACCATGATCTTCTGCCATAATGACCTTATGAAGTTCACTAGAAGGACATTTACTTTTAAAATAGTCCCTGAGGTTCATTATTTGTTTCGCATGAACCTCTAGGAAGTCCACAACTCCTCTTTCTCCTTTTCGCCTTGGGAGGTGAAATCTTTCAATAAAGCTCTTTGGGTGGTGTGAGCGAAACTTAGTAAAACACACCCTTGTTGAGCGGTTGAGTCCCTCTAATTCAGTCTTTGTCCACCTGATTATTCCAAAGCTGTATGTGGCGACTGGTGCAGCAAAGATGTTAACAGCTTGCACCTTGTTATACCCATTCAACTGTGACTTCATGATGGCTCTTACCCTATCAAGATACATGGATGTCAATGCATGTTTTGTTTGTGAGTGCTGGATCTGAGTATCCAGCAAGAACCCAAGATATCTGTATGACTCTCCCTGCTGCATTGCTGCAATGAGTGCTGGATCATCCATGGTCGGTACAATACATCCATCAATCTAAGCCCAGCATCCCTTTTTCATGGCATTCATCACTCTACATTTGTCAAGACCAAATCTCATGCATACATGCATCCTTACTGAAATTCTCAACGTTTTCAACCAGACTACTTTTATACCTTTTTCAGCTATTATTATTTATTATTATTATTATTATTATTATTATTATTATTATTATTATTATTATTATTGTCTTCTTCTTAACCCCCCCCTTCCATCTTATAATAAAAGGGAGTAACCACCAGCTAGGTCTAGGTCTAGTGTGTTTTTGCATCTCTCTGTATCAAATCCTACCAGTAAATATGGTTTCTATTAGACTCCGCCTTTGTTCTTTCCCATAGATTCAGCAATTTCAAAAAAAATCTTCTCTCTACTAGTCAAGTGATTATTATCATCTAATTATTTTTCATAATCATTTTTAAGTTGAATGTCAGTAAATCATGATAACATTTCCATTATTTTAGTTAATATTATAGCATATTGAAATTAATTACATTTTTTCCAGGATTACATAACTGATTTTTCTTTCCCTGAAATTATTGATTACCGTAATTGTATATTCATTATATTTGTGTTGTGATGGAATAATTGATAAATCCTATTCATGTTGACAAAGCAAATCAAGAAGTTTCCCATTGGGTATGCTTCCAAATGGTTTTATCTAGAATAAAAATAATTAAAACTGAATTTAGTCTTGAAAAATAATTAATAGTTGAAATGTACTCATGAGTAGGGGTCAGGAATTCCCCATAAAACAGGAGAATTTGAACTTCAGGCGCCCATATTTTTCAAAATTATTGAGAAAGTATTCAAGTTGACAAGCTATTCAACTATTTTCGAACCAAACTGCACAACCCCAGCTAGGAATTACAATATATTTGCCTCTACTTTGTTACAAAAATCCAATTAATAAATTATGAAGTAGCAATACTACTGAATGATTGAAAATATTTACCTATTAAGCAGGATAACTGAAGATGTAGTAATAAATATCATGAACCAAACAGAAGGTCTGAAAACTTTTCTAAGATTATCCCCTTGAAACACTCTTGGTTCTTGGCCAGCCACAAAACACAACTCATCAAAGTCTAGTGGACTAACAATGGCAACTTCTCCATAGTTTCCTGTCATGTAATATCTGTTCAGCAATATGTCGATCATTTTTTTCTTCAACTTCCCCGTTCCTCGATAAAAAGCATTAAAAGGAACATCTCTAAACTCAAAATTGATTGTACAGTTCAGAGTTATTTTCAAAGTATCCAGAAACATCTGCTCAATGCCTCTCCATCGGAGGTGTACAGACAACACATCATGGTAGGACCTGACATTCAATTTTAAACCATGGAAATTCTTCATGAACTGGTCATAATGGTGGATGAGTCGGTTTGATTGTTCTCTTGCTGATGTTTCATTGTGAATTTGGTATGAATGAACAATTCCACGAGAGCCATTGTTGGTTGGAAAAGGATTAAAGATGTTCAGGTCGAATGGGGTTGAGTCTGATAGCATCTGGAACTGGAATACAATGCAGAGGTATTTCTACTGTCATCTAACTGCAGAACCACTACTACATACTACAGTACATACACTATATACCTGTCACACAGCAGTGGGTTGTTCATTAACAAAATGTGGCTACCTATAATATAATGGCTCAACTCAATATGAAAAGTGTTCCTCAAGATTTTGATGTCAATTATGTGAAAGAAAAAGATGTTGCCTATGGTTTAGGATCAACTTTGCCTTTTTTATATTGATTAGTTTATGTTTTAGGACTGTTGATAATGAGAAATCGTCATTTCCTAAGTACAGCATATATTAGTTGAATGAGTAATTATAAACCAAATGTGGCAAGTTATATATGAATTTGAATCACTTCTGTGGCTATGGGGAGTGTTACAAATCCAAAATCTTCTTGTCACTATAAGGGGTGCCCTCGATCCCTCACCATACTTATCTTGAAAACTTTACAGTTCTATGAGATGGTGAGTTTGAAATAAAGATGCATTGCCTTAAAATACATATAAATACCAATTAAAAAACAACTTTACAAATTTAATTGATATTGTTGTACAATAGCTGATGCTATGGCAAGTGTGACTGAGGGGGGACTGCTTCACAGTATTATATCTGCTGTTATAATGCCTCGCTTCTAATGCCCCCTCCCACAAAATCATTCTAATTCTCAAGTATACAACCTTACAAATAATGGGATTCTGAAAGAATGCTAAAGTTTTTACCTGTTAATTTTTTAGATGTATTATTATCAATAATTTGGAAAAAATTGAGATATATTCCTTATTATATCCAACAGATCTGTGTGCTATAAAATTTTCCTGAAAATAATTATCAATGTAGGATCGAAGCTTAGCAAGTTGAGCTTCGTCACTTTGTCGTACACCATTCCTTAGCATGTGTTTTATTTCGCAGCAATAGGCTGCTCTAGGCTAGATGAAAGTTCTACTGTGGTAGCATGCACAATAACAATAGAAGATTTTTTAGACTTTCTTTGGACAGTCAATAGAACGTTATGGCACAGATTTCTAGATCCTAACTATTTAAATAGTTGTTGATGACTAGTTCAGAAGATAACAGCAGAGTCTGATGATGATGCCCAACATACAACAGAATTAAATTGTCAAACATATAGAAATGTGAGTGTCTCTTCCTATATCAGTATTTTTCCTAGTTAAATTATGTATGATTCATCTGTGGGTTTTAGGTACTAGTCAAATAGTATATACCTAAAAAGAAGATATTTTTTTAAATCCTACAAAATTGAGAGTTTCAACATGACTGAGATTTACCTCTTGTATTTCAACAAAAGCCGAGAAAAATATATCCAAATTTATGCACTCAGTAAAGAAGTTCCACAAATCAATCGAATTATTACTGTTCTGTTGATTGAAATAAATAGTGAACAGTCTTGGCCGTTCTGTGATATTTGAGATCTCAAATAATGACTGATAGAGAGTGGGCTCATTATCCACTAACAGTAGAACCGCTTTTGTATCTTTGGTGAGTTTCAATTGGAAGGTGGTACCAACTGACAACAAATGCATGCTTGAAATAACACCGTGGAAGTTATGCAGTTTATTGAGCACTGAAATTATTGAAAACTCATAGAAGAATGAGAATATGCACATTGATAAGGTGTTAGCATAACTATTGTATCCTTCAAAGTCGATGCTGTTCATGATATTTTCATAACCAAGTAGTTGGAGACTCATTTCATCTGGCAGATTACTTATGGCTGTTCTAAATAAATGATATGATTTTTGTTTCTAATTTAGAATCTGCCTTGAATTATTCAAGTAAAATATAGGATGATTGTCACATTGAGTAATTTAATTTGTATTGGTTTCTATTTTTATTTTTACACAATTCAAATGAAAATCGCAATGATAACCAAATATGCAATGGGCATGGATGTAATATCACTATTATAGAATTGAAATATTTGACATTAGATTTTCTCAGTTTCTTAGTTTGCTCAAACAAGAAATTTTTCATCATCAATATTAATTTATGAATGTAAAATATGCATGCTTGACAAAATTACTGTAGGTATATATAACATGTATATAACATGTTCCTCTCTTTTTGTAATTACTTTGGACAGTGTATAAAACGTTATGGCACAGATTACTGAATACATATTGTATATACTTCATATTTGGTTATGGGTTACTGGCAAATAAGCTCTATTGTTTTTCAATTTCAAGTACTGTACCTCACTAAATATCAATTGCAATGTAGGAGAAACTCAATCAGGAAAATGAAGCTCCCAACATCTGATCAATTGATCAAAATGATATGTTGGTATTTGATCAATCAATCAGTCTGTAAATGATGATCTGCATAAATGAGAACACATAGAAGAAAAGAATAAAACGTAGTAGGCTAACCTTCGAAAAATATATTAATACAGTAGCATTACTCTCACTTGATCAACATTACCAATCAAGAAAATGGATTCAGTGTAATTTGGGCTGTGAAATAATCTATTGTATGTGTTCCAGTAGACTAATGAGTTTCTTATACAATGTTATACGTAATTCTTATGAATGATAACTAAATTTACATAACAATTTCCATGAATAATTAACAAGAGAGCCCAACAATATATTTTGGTCTTGTGCAATACAGGCCGGAACTTTCATCCCGCTCTAGACAGCACCCATTCTAACTTCTGTGAAGCACACAAAAATAATAAACTGCAAATAAAAGTGTATATAGGGTTTGCAATACCGTTTGTTAATTTATTTAATGAATTAATTTATTCCACTTGAGCTGTAGGCCTATTTGTGGATTTTCATTTATCTCTGTGTGTCACTAAATGAACGCAGTGGCTGCTTAGTAAAAGCTTCTGCCTGTTTGCAACTAGCCATATTGATTATTGTACCATACTGTAATAATACCAACTAAAATCCAGATGAAACTGCGTCAATATTACTCATTAATGATTCCACCTCTTTACTTCAATCTCTCTTTACATGAATTTTATTCGGTTTGTTTAAGAGATGTAGTTACTTTACTCACATTTTTTTATTCTCGCCTTTTCCAGTTTATTGTTATAATGCCATGATTCTTAGCCAATATGGCGGCTCTGTTCCACTTAGATTGTTTGTAATGAAAATAATTCCCGAATATTGGAGTCTGTTATGAGGATCTTGAGGAACTAATAGCCTACTAATAATGACGATTTTGAGGATCATGATTGAAATATTGAGGATATCAAAATGACTGTGATGTGAATATTTGTGGATATTTTTTATCATGATGATGTCATGAAAACTCCAGGAAATTATATTGATGATTATAATGAGGATTTGGAGGGTCATGATGAATTACCTATATTGTGTATTACATTTGCATATATATAGTATATAGTCTGTTGGGAATAATGATGAGTATATTGAGGACCATAATAAGAATCATATTGAGAGTTATTTTGAGGATTATGATGTGGATCTTGAGGACTGATTAGGATTACTTGTCATTTGAGTACTATGATGAATAGCCTCTGTTGAGAATCATGTATGGAGATCTTTTGAAGTTGTGTGCAAATTTATATATATACCTACCTGGACAGAGGCACACCCAGACTTTTGGTTTGGGGGGGCATACTCATTCTACCTGGTAAAATTCAATGGTGAGGGGGGTGGTAAATTGGGATTTTGCAGACCTCTTTTTACCAATAAAGTTCAAAAATAGCAAAGTGAAAATAGTTCAAGTATAGGTGGATCGCCGCAAGGGGCGAAATGTCATTGCCCCCCACAAGAATACATGTTAGCTGACGCCATTCTAGGGTGATCACCCTACAGGCCTGTTTCAAGTTTGAATTCATGTCTAGAATCGCTTAAAATGTGGCTTTAGATAGACTATTTTTAAAGGCTAGATAAAAATTATTTTGAAACAAAAGTGACTTAAATTAATTCATGTCTAGAATCGCTCAAAATGTGGTCTTAATAATAAATGTGGTGTGCCGAAAGCACTGATGGAAGGAGGGGAGCCTCAGTGGAGGGGGTCAGGAGAGGTGCACCAAAAATAACCTTTTAGGCTACACATCAGTTTTATGTGCAATACCCTTCTAGGGTTAATCTTGTCACAATATTTTTATAAATGCTATCCTTTTTAAACATGTATGAAATGTACAGCCTGCATTTCATATGACATAGTCAATTCCCTTGAAAATTATCAAAATTATGATAAGGATTTCAGGACTTGAGGGGAAGGCTTGAGCCCCAAATCTCTCCCCCCCCCCCCCCCCCCAACCATGTTAAGTCACTGGTTATGAATAACATTATCCACTTGAAAAAATATGAAAACATTGAATGTTCTAATGTACTAATCAGCCTGGAGCACATCTCCCTACAGTAAATTTCCTTGAATTATATACAACTTTTTAAATTGTTCGATTCCTATCCTATAGCCCACAATCAACTCATATGATCCACTTTGATCCTCCTGCAGCCCCCACTAATCAACCACCTATAATGGATATCCTACTTACTCAAAAGCACCACGTTTCTTTTCATTTACTAATGGAAATGCTATTCGAGATACAGTGGGCCTGCATTCATTTATTTATTTATGTATTCTTTACAAATTACAGGAAAGCAACAGATAGATGGCTATCCATATTGCTTCCATAACACAACGATTGTACAAATTAATATTATAAAAATATCAAGTAATAGTATGCCTAAGCTAAGAAACTAATTAATTATACAAAAATGAATTCAATCATCATTTTCTTTCAAAAATACTTAATTACTTATTCTAATAAATATGATATACCAGGAAGAAACCATGAGAAAAAGAGTGAATTAAATTACGTGAAGACACAAATAAGTTTTTAAAATAAGAAAAAAATAAAGATATTACAATATCATTTGTTAAATCTCAAACTACACTTGCCACATTTATTACGATATTTTCAATCTATCCTATTTTCTCGAGTCAATTTTTGTGTTTTTGAATTTGCCGCTCTCCAATTCATGGCATTGAACGTTTCACTGCCTTCTGTTATTGGCTCCGTCTATGCAACTGGTTTCAATTTGAATTGATTCATCATTCAATTCATTCTCCTTATTAGCTATGTTTTATTCAATCTTTAATTACGTTTATTTTCTGTTCCATTCTTTCACTCTCGTGAAGTTATTAGTCAATTTGCCTTTACTGTGCCACGCCTTGATAGGTTGGTATGACTCAGCCAACTTTTGTAGAACACATCCCTCCTCTTGGCCACTCCTTCAGTTTTGATCCAAAAATGTAGTTGACACATTTTTGCTATCTTCAAATTTTCTTCATCATTGGCCTTCATCTTCATCATTATTCTGTTCTATCATCTTTAAACTAAACGTCGGTAATTATGAACATTTTCAGTGCTTCAAACCTTTCGATTTCTATCAATTTCACGAAATTTAATGAAACTTAGTAACCAACTTCTACAAACACGCTGTTTCAATTTCTCAAGTATTTAAATTTTCTATGATTCAATCTTCAATTCTTCTTCAACTTATTCAAGTGCTTCAAACATTCAGTGAATATTATCTGACGACAGTTACCGATTTCTTCAAGACATTTTTTGAACACTTTTCAACCAGCACCTGCCATTATGGGTTATGTTTGAACACATTGACTTCAAATTTCAACTATCAGCTTTCATTCGTCAATGAACTTTATACTATTGAAACTTCAAGCTTTCAATGCAATTTTTAATACAAAACTTCAACCTGGTGAAGTTCCTTCCTACCACAAGATCACATGGGTGATTCTTCTTCCATCATTGTAGCTTGGGCCATTCCATTTCTACATCGTTCACAATCCATTCCATTTCTATATCATTCAAATCCATTTGAGGGCCTTCTTTCATCCTACTTCACCTTGTCGCTGCTCAAGCTCTGCTGGGACCATTTCAAACAAGACACTCACCAATTCTGCTTCACCAAAGTTGAGTATTACTATCATTCTTACAACTTTACTATTTGCCTATGGGGCCTGGTATTATTGAACATCTGTGAATCATAACATAACATCAGTCAATTTGACTTCAACTTGAATTAATTCTGAATTCATTTCAATTTCAATTATTACATTTCTGGCAAGTTCTATTTTGGCGATCAAGCCTCTCAGCGTTAAGCTGACATTATTACATTTTTGTAATCACTATTTTGGCAATCGAGCCTATCACGATTTTGTCATTCACTATTTTGGCGATTGAGCCTTTTCAGCATCAAGCTGACATTATTACATTTTTGTAATTTCTATCTTGGCGATCAAGCCTCTCAGCGTTAAGCTGACATTATTACATTTTTGGCTTTCGAGCCTCTCAGCATCAAGCTGACTATCACGATTTTGACTTGTTTTGGCGATCGAGCCTCTCAGTGTAAAGCTGACATTATTACATTTTTGTAATGACTATTTTGGCAATCGAGCCTATCACAATTTTGTCATTCACTATTTTGGTGATTGAGCCTTTTAGCATTAAGCTGACATTATTACATTCTCGTAATTACTATTTTGGCAATCAAGCCTATCATGATTTTGTCATTCACTATTTTGGCGATTGAGCCTTTTCAGCATCAAGCTGACTACCACGATTTTGACTTGTTTTGGCGATCGAGCCTCTCAGTGTAAAGCTGACATTATTACATTTTTGTAATCACTATTTTGGCAATCAAGCCTATCACGATTTTGTCATTCACTATTTTGGCTTTTGAGCCTCTCAGCGTTAAGCTGACTATTACAACTTTGTCCTACTATTTGGCAATCACGACTTTGTCCTATTATTTCAACATACGGCTGACATTATTATCTTGTCATTACTTGGCATACAAGCCATCTATCATCAAACAAATTATCAATCATTTCAGTGTCTCAATTCTTATTATTTATAATTTTAACAAGTGTTCAATTTTCAATTTTTCAATTGTTTATTTTTGTAATACAATTATTCAGCAAATTATTACATGCATTATGGTTAATCTTGATTAAAAACTAAAAGCAAAGTACCCACTATTTTCATTCATTTAATAGTTGCAATTCACTATGTTGCATTTGTATTTTTATTAGTTGACATTTTCATTTTAATTTTGTTATTGTACTCTGGCAAACAGGCCAAATTCCAACTTACATTACTACCATATGTCAATGAATATTTATGAATAATTAATACATGTTTAATTATTCATCCTTTGCTATTTCAACTCTGATTTACATTTTCAATGCATTTTCAATATTATCATAATTTGATTATCACAACTATTTCATCAACACTCACTTACTGTGGCCTGTGCGCCTATTATTGTACTGCAATCTATATTTAATTCAATTAATTAAACCTAAAATTAATTGTCGCATGGTCTATGCTTTATTTCAAGCTCCTGATTCTTTATCTAGCTACATATACATTTCAATCTTATTTTTGGACTAATTCTTGTTTTAGATTGAGGCCTGGTCCTCCAAGTTTTTATTTTATTTTTATTCAACTTATGGTGTGTATAATGTTGTGATTGGAAACCTTGGAAATTTCCATTTACCACCTCCAAACACCACAGTCCACTGCTCATTCCTTTCACAGCATTTATACACAAATTATTATAATTTCTACAATCTATATTACTTTAATTTGCTACCCTCTTAGGGAAGCACAAGAGAAAGGATGGAGATAATGCAACTTTCCTTGATGGAGCTGAACTACTTTCCATTATTCATCAAACTTCTCTAACAGAGCTACCCTACATTTCGTTTCAAACATTTCTTTTGATAGGTGAAACAGATCCACCTAATTAGCTATTCCATTGAACATATTATGAGGCAGTCGGTTTAAAGGAGAAAAATAGTGGTTGAGGGTCTGACAATGGGACACACAGAAAGAGAAACCAGACCAACAAGACACTGGAGAAATGTATATATTGAACTGTGATAATAAATAAGAGTCATCAATTTCATTATTAAATATTTTATACATCAAAAGAAGATCATGTATGGTTCGCCTTGAACTGATGAGAGGCTCAATTCCAAAAATCCTAATCAGCTCCCTGGTTGGGAACTCTAAGGGACATGCAGCACTGAATCTCTTGTAATCATATACATTAAGAACCGTTTCTGTACTCTTTCCAATGTAACAATCAAATAATTAGAGTATGGATTCCAGATTTGTGAACCATACTCCAAAACACTACAAACTAGGGTCTTGTACAAATACAGCAGCACTGACACATCATGGAAGTCCCAACAAATTCTCATGAGGAATCCAAGACTCTGATAAGCCTTATTTGCAGTGGATTCAATGTGAAAATTGAACTTTAATCCTGAGTCAAATAGAATTCCCAGATCCCTTACACAATCCTTTTGAGGCAATTGACTATTATCAATTTTATGGTATGAAATTCAATTTCTCCCTCTTCCTTGAGAAAGACACAATGCTGCATTTACTGACATTGAGACACAGTTCATTTCTCATGCATCATGTGTGCAGCCATGATGTCATTTGATTGATGTCATTTTGCAACATAATGTAGTCATTGATACCTTTGACCTCCCTAAAAACCTTCACATCATCAGCAAACATAAGACAATTGGAGTTTACAATAATGTTGGGCAAATCATTCACAAACAACAGCAGGAAAAACAATGGACCAAACGATTTGAGCCTTGAGGTACTCCAGAATTTCTCCCAAAATAATGGGAGCACATACCATTCACCTTCACATACTTCTTTCTACAAATAACTAGATAACTATGAAAAAATAATAACATTCTCTTACTATATAAATCCAAAGTTAACAAGCTTCTCTAGCAGAATTCTGTGGTTCACCTTATCAAAGGCCTTTGACATGTCACTGTAAACTACATCTACACATCCTGCCTGATCCAGTTTTGAGGACTCCATGTCAGTGAACTGCATTAGGTTTGTAACTGTTGATCCACCTGGCATAATTAAAAATAATTGGATCTGGAAGTTGACATACAAAATCAATCATTTGGAATTTGGTCTCAAATAACTGCATAGCTTCAATGAAATTTCAATTTATTTTATAATAAATAAATTAATTTTAAAACAATTTATCTTACTTTTTTATCTAGTTTGAGAAAGGTCTCTTCCTCTAGTCCTCAACAGTTTCTTTAATCTCCGCACTTTCATACTCCTTTTCACACACAAACTCTGAAACTCAACAAGAAAACACAGAAAACTGATCACTAATCCACCTATTAGTATATAAAAGATCACTCTAAAATCGTCAATTTTCAGAGGTTGTTTCTGATATTGATCCTCTTCTCGGTGGATGGGATCCAATCGTGCAATATGTTTAGCCATTTGAAACCATTTTTCATAGAGCCCAAACTCTTTCAAACTGTTAATAAACTGTCGCATGGGGTAGAAAATTATTGACTTTTTTCGCATAATATAACCGGTGAAGAAACTGCCAATGCATTCTGGGATCGTATAAAACACAAGGCCTTCTTTGTGTAATGTGAATTTGTAGAATTGTCTTGTATGAGAGGCAGTAGCAATAACACTGTCCCTGAATCTCAAAGCATTAGCATACTGCACAGCTAAATTTTGACCATGTGGAATAGATTTTTCAACCACTTTTTGCAGTACTGGTGAGTTGTTGGTCCAAACTGAGTCTGAATAAGATTCGTACAGTATAATTTTTTTTCCTGATCTAAGAATATCGTTCAGTGTCATGAGTTTTTTTCCATATATTGGTATGGTCATCAGGGTGACAATAAAGCTTGAAAAAGAGCAGGCTATGATAAATGAGAATAGCATCCAACTCAACCAGAAAATGCGTTGATGCAGCATTGTAACATCTACTTTGCTTGTTGACACCAATGATTGTATGATGTTTAATGTTCTTAGAGGTCCTCTAATTTTCAGATTTATCAACCTGTGGATAATAAAGCTGTTAAATATTGATATTAAAGTTTTATATTGTTCATAAATATGTATAGAATTTTTCTTCTGATTTTCTTTGCTTGGCAACTATGAATGTTTAAAAGTATTATTTATTATAGCATGAAAAAATTATCAATATCAATATGAGTAATAATCAATCAAATTGACACTCAAAGTTGAAATTTCTTGTTTTTAAGGGCAAGCTTCAAAATAATTATTAAACATTTTGAGTCATTGAACATTCTGAAGTATTTTTTTATTGATTACAAATAAACATAACTATAATAAATTTCAAATAATTTAAATTTAAAATATGTAATTCTATCTCTTAATGAAGGCTTCAGTTGGTCATTTTCGCAAATGGACACATTCTTCAAATACAACCAGTATAATATTATTTTATACTTCTATTTTGATCATTTTCTATCATAGATGCTGGGAGGAATGCAATTGCACCCCCTGGCACAAAAGTTGATGTTCTCAATAAAGATAACATATTGACAGAAAAATACAAATTGGCAATTGACTCTCAAATGATAGATGAGTTACAATCTACCCAATATGTCTTCAAAATGAATTGATTCATGCCCAAAATCGCTTAAATCTTTGTCTAGATAGATTATTCTTCAAAATTTCCCTGAAAGAATACCCTCAAATCTATGTTACAGTGAAAGGTATCTGACATTAAAGCTGACACTTTATCTTGCTAGTTTTTCGTTTTCAACTCACTAAATTTTAAAGGAATAGCCTACATTTTCTACTTCTGAACAGTAGGGAGAAGCTATGAAATACTGTGAAATAGCTGCTATGATATATACTGTGAAATAACTGCTATGAAATACTGTCAAATAGCTGCTATGAAATACTGTGAAATAACTGCTATAAAATACTGTGGAATAATTGATATGAAATACTGTGAAATAATACAGTGTCAGTTTTCATGTTAGATTGTTTAATAATCATAGATTTCACCTAAGATGTTTAAAAGTACTGTGGACTACTATAGACTTCACTTATTAAAAATGGTGTCAGTTCATAATCAATCAATTGAGGATGCTTCAAGCATCAGATGGAATAGATGTAGACATATTTTGAATATTGTTTTTCTGTAGCCTAAAAAAGTCTGAATAATCTGGACTAGTTTATTTAAATTACAAAAAACTATAATATATTTTCAACTAGTAGCATGTAGTCTAGAAATATGATTATTGTTATATAATCAGTAGTCTTGTATATTAAAGAATGTTTTTGCTTTTCAAACGTTTCTTCTCAATTTAATATTCAATTGATAACATGTAATTTTGTCAAACTAACATAATAATTTTTCGCAAGTTCTAATACCTTCATAAATAAATAGACAAAATAGTGGCATCCTGATACATATTTATACAGTAGGAGCCACAAAATTCAGTATTGCAATACTTTTTATTAGATTTAAGACTTTACACATGTACAGTAATTTCTGCAATATAATTTTTTTTATTGTGAATAAACTTCTCTGGTAGTGTTGTAGAGGAGACCTGGACAGGTTGACAAAATTTTTGCTTTTCATTTTTTTTCCAAAAAAAAGGATGAAGTTATCTATTACTTCACTACTGCATCTTGTAGCCTATATATTTAGCTATATTTTCATTATAATTTCAGCCCATAGTAATAAGATGAAAAAGAAGAAAAAATGTTAACCAAGTACAGTACCAAATATTTTTATGTGACAATCTGGGTTGGTTGTTACATGTAATTTGAATGGGAGAATGAAACAATTTTACTTTTTAGAAAGTTTTTCCAATCATTTTTATTTTATTATTTAAAGCTTCGAATGTTAAACAACTATATTATTTAATGTCATGAGAATAGTACTGGTCAACTTTAGTAGGCCTACCTAGTATCATACTTGATAATGCATGAAAAAATGTTCAATAAGCTGATCAAAATGTTTATTTTCAGTCACTTTCAATGGCACTTTCGCAGTTTTGACAAGTTAAGAAGATGTCAGGTTAAGGTGCATACAGCTCATGAGCCCAGTTCTTACATTATATGCATTGAGACAACCATCCTTGTGTTTCTGAGGAAACCTATTGAGGCAACCAAGGGGCCATATTGAACAAAACATGTGCTGAAAAAAATATGGACTAATCAAACTTCAGTATTTACTCTCAACAATGCCTTGTAAATATTACACTTTGAGATGAAATAGGTAGATTATTTCTGAATTTTGTTTGAGACTGAAATAAACAGTGTTATTTCTAAATTTGAGAGAATACTCCCAGCTTATGGAAAACAAAATCTTCAATAGAATTGGAACCAATCCACAAGAAACTTTCAACTATACTTTCAACACTAAGTGGTGTGAGTTCGGACCATTAGGTAGCAGCAGTGACTGAGAACAAACACTTGTGACAACCAATCCATGTGAGAATCTGCCCCGGTTTCCCCTACTCACAAAAAAAAATTATCTTGAAATGCGGTTTCAGATGAGTTATTAATAAGAAAAATTGAAAAAAATGAATAGATTAAAGTTTTTATAGGCTAAAAAAATTAATAATAGTCAAAATAATGGCCTAGCACAGCTAATTTTCATCCATGATCCTAATAATCTAAGCTATGAACTTTTCTTACAAGTGTAGTTTCAATGGTAATGATTTATAAATAATATTGTATAAATTGATAATTAATACGGTCATAGACTCCGATTAGAGATTACCTTTTGAGATCAAATAAATAGAAGACTTCTTATAATTTGTTGATGGTTTTAAACTATTTATAGGTTTGAGTTTCAACTCTTCTTCTTAACCCCCCCTCCCACTTGTGATAGAAGGGAGTCACCTCCAGCAAGGTCTGGAGAACCAATCTAGTGTTTTTGCATCTCCCTGTATCGAATCCTTCCAGTGGATATGGTTTCTATTAGATTCCGCCTTTGTTCTTGCCCATAGATTCAGCAATTTCAAAAAAAATCTTCTCTCTACTAGTTAAGTAAATTATTATCATCTAGTTATTTTTCATAATCATTTTTAAGTTGTATGTCAGTAAATCATGATAGCATTTCCATTCTTTTAGTTAATATTCTAGCATATTTAAATTAATTGCATTTTTTCCAGATTAACACAACTGATTTTTCTTTCTCTGTAATTATTGTTTAATTGTATATTCATTATTTTTGTATTGCAATGGAATAATTGATAAATCCTATTTATTTCAATGAAGCAAATCAAGAAGTCTCCTATTAAGTATGCTTCCAAATGGTTTTATCTAGGATAAAAATGATTAAAAATGAATTTAGTCTTGAAAAATAATTAAGTTGAAATGTACTCATGAGTAGGGGTCAAAAATTCCCCATAAAACAGAAGAATTTGAATTTTGAGCGCCCATATTTTTCAAAATTATTGAGAAAGTATCCAAGTTGACAAGCTATTCAACTATTTTCGAACCAAACTGCACAATCCCAGCTAGGAATTATAATGAATGTGCCTCTACTTTGTTACAAAAATCCAATTGATAAATTATGAAGTAGCAATACTACTATGAATGATTGAAAATATTTACCTATTAAGCAGGATAACTGAAGATGTAGTAATAAATATCATGAACCAAACAGAAGGTCTGAAAACTTTTCTAAGATTATCCCCTTGAAACACTCTTGGTTCTTGGCCTGCCACAAAACACAACTCATCAAAGTCTAGTGGACTAACAATGGCAACTTCTCCATAGTTTCCTGTCATGTAATATCTGTTCAGCAATAAGTCAATCATTTTTTTCTTCACCTTTCCCGTTCCTTGATAAAAAGCATCAAATGGAACATCTCTGAACTCGAAATCGATTGTACAGTTAAGAGTAATTTTCAAAGTATCCAGAAACATCTGCTCAATGCCTCTCCATCGGAGGTGTACAGACAACACATCATGGTAGGACCTGACATTCAGTTTTAAACCATGGAAATTCTTCATGAACTGGTCGTAATGGTGGATGAGTCGGTTTGATTGTTCTCTTGCTGATGTTTCATTGCGAATTTGGTATGAATGAACAATTCCACGAGAGCCATTGTTGGTTGGAAAAGGATTGAAGATGTTTATGTCAAATGGAGTTGAGTCTGATAGCATCTGAAACTGAAATGCAATGCAGAGGTATTTCTACTGTCATCTAACTACCAAGCCACTATTACATACTACAGTACATACACTATATACCTGTCACTGTCACCCAGCAGTGGGTTGTTCATTAACAAAATGTGGCTACCTTTAATATATGGCTCAGCTCAATACGGAAAGTTTTCCTCAAGATTTTGATGTCAATGATGTGGAAGAGGATATTGCCTACGGTTTAGGACCAACTTTGCGTTTTTATATTTATTTATTCTGACAAATTTACAACAAATGTGAAGGTGTTACAGACTCAATTCCAAAACTGTTCCCTTCAAAACTTTTGAATAATTAATTTATATTGTCCAAAAAACATTGAGGTTAACTCAGTCTAAAAATTTAACATTTGCTAAAACCCTTCACTCTAAATATTGATTAGTTTATGTATTAGGACTATTTATAACGAAAAATCGTTATTTCTCAAGTACAGCATAGGGAAAGCCTATATAAGTAGAGTTACAAATTATAAGCCAAATTTGACAAGTTATATATCAATTTGAATCACTTCAATGAGCTGAGAAAAATGAGCTATGTGACAAACTCCAACTCTTTTTGTCTGAAGGGGCTTCTTCTTTTGTGTGACAAACCGCCAGCTCTTCTTTCACTATTAGGGATGCCCTCAAACCCCCCCCCCCCCCTACCATACTTATTTTGAAAACCTAACAGTTCTATGAGATGGTAAGTTTGAAATTAAGTTTCAGTGCTTCAATTTCGCTGCTATGAAAAGCTCTAGGCTAAATGAAAGTTCTACTGTGGTAGTATGCACAATAACAAATAGAAGTCTTTTTTGAGAGTTTCTTTGGACAGTCAATAGAACTTTATACACAGATTTATAGATCCCAACTATTTAAATGTTTGTTAATGGCTATAGTTCAGGAGGTAACAGCAGAGTCATCTGAAGATGTCTAACATACAACCAAATAGCCTAAAATAATTGTCACATATAGAAATGTGAGTGCTTCTTTCTACATCAGTGTTTTCTTAGTTAAACTATGTATAATTCATCTGTGTGTTTTAGGTACTAGTCAAATAGTATATATACCTAAAAAGATGATATTTTTTAAAATCCTACAAAATTGAGAGTTTCAGCATGACTGAGATTTACCTCTTGTATTTCAACGAAAGCCGAGAAAAATATATCCAAATTTATGCATTCAGTGAAGAAGTTCCACAAATCAATTGCATTATTATTGTTCTGTTGGTTGAAATAAATAGTGAACAGTCTTGGCCGTTCTGTGATATTTGAGATCTCAAATAATGTCTGATAGAGAGTGGTCTCGTTATCCACTAACAGTAGAACTGCTTTTGTATCTTTGGTGAGTTTCAATTGGAAGGTGGTACCAACTGACAACAAATGCATGCTTGAAATAACACCATGGAAGTTATGCAGTTCATTGATCACTGAAATTATTGAAAACTCGTAGAAGAATGAGAATATGCACATTGATAAAGTGTTAGCATAACTATTGTATCCTTCAAAATCTATGCTATTCTTGATATTTTCATAACCAAGTAATTGGAGACTCATTTTATCTGCCAGATTACTTGGCTGTTCTAAATAAATAATATGATTTTTGTTTCTAATTTAGAATACATAATCTGCCTTAATCTGAATTATTCAAGTAAAATATAGTACGATTGTCACATTGAATAATTTAATTTGTATTGGTTCATATTTATATTTCTACACAAGTCAATAAAAATCTAAATTATACTGTAAAAATTCATATAATATATTATAAAATTGAAATCTTTGGCTATAATTATTCTCACAGTCTCATAGTTTAGTCGAACCAGAATTTTCTCATCAAAATTAATCTATAAAAGTAAAATGTGCATGCTTGACAAAGTTACCAAAAGTGTAATACATATTCCTTTCTTTTTGGACTTTTTTTTGTACAGTGAATAAAACGTTATGGTGCAGATTTCTGGATACTTATTGTATATACTTTATATTTTGGTTATGGGTCACTCTGGTCTGTAAGCTTATTGTTCCTCAATTTCAAGTACACTACCTCACAGAATATCAATTGCAATGTTTTATAAAACCAATCAGGAAAATAAAACTTCCAACATTTGATTAAAATCATATATTGACATTTGATCAATCTATCAGACTATAATAATGATGATCTGTACAAAAACGAACATGAATAAAAAATCAATAAAACGCAGAAGACTACAGTAAAATATATTAATATGGTAGCATCACTCCCGCTTGATCAACATTGCCAATCAAGAAAATGGATTCAGTGTTACTTGGGCTGTGAAATAATCTAATATATGTGTTCTAGTAGACTAATGAGTTTCTTTTGATTAATTTTAGTTTCAACTACCATAGGTACTTGAAGTGCAACTACAACATTATACAACATAATACATAATATAGCAATATTCACAACCACTGAACAACCAATTTTCATCATTTGTCATTATTATTTTACTAGGCCTACACATAATTAATCATTGCCTGGAATGAAATCAAATAACGACTTAATTTAATTTTCTTTCCAACAAAACTTCCAAGATGGTAGTTGCTTAAAAACATTTATCACAATAATCATTTAATTGCCAAATAATTCGAAGTAGAAACTACTTTCTATGTCATTCGACAATTTTTCTCATGGGAAAAAGTTCATTTAATGTGCATGATTTGAATGTTATTTATTTATACCTCATTCCTATAGGCCTACTATAACTATAGAATATACTTCAACTATAGAATTTTGCTTATAAGCTTAAACATTATAAACTACATTACATCATACTGTCAATTTTCAACTGTGAAAATTGAATTTGATTATTTTGGGAGGTATGAAAGGTCGATGCAGTTAATTACCTTACATCTCAAATTTCGGTTCGATTTCTGTTAGTTATGCACGAATAATTTCATGTCTATCATTCTTAATGCAGCAGTCTACTGATATTGATAACAACGCTTTGATTTCAATTAAATTAAGAGTGGGAATTAAGTGTTTTAAACCATTTTCTTACTATAACAAAACTTTTTACTGAAATATAGGATATTGTTTAAAGAATATATTTTCTCTTTTCTGTATATTCTAAAAGTATAACCAAGAATGAATTCATTCAAATCATTGGAGAGATAATTCCTCTAAAAAAGACGGAAGGGAGGAAATGGGTGGACCCACCTATTCCATGCGTTTGTATTACACACTCATAAAATAATATTGTTGGTGAAACGTTTCTTATAGCCTATTCAGTTGGTCAATCTAATTAATCTTGTTGTGAAAGCTAGGATTGAGGCTAATCTATTTAGCTATTATATTTCTAGATATAATAATCAACCTTGAGTTATTTGGAAGATGTTACAATTTTTTAGATTTCCAAGTGTTACATAATAATTAATTGAGAAGTTAAAAGCATTAAAAAGAATTTCGGAATTAATGATCATAATTAGTTTATTATAAACTCTTTTTAACTGTTTTTAGTGTTCCACTTGAGTGAACTTTTGAATTAATAGCCCTTTAGTGAGAACAAACCATTATTTTTTAAGAGAATTTTTCAGTAAATATAAATTTTTAGTGTAAATTTGTCTCAATTTTTTTGACAATATAGCATAGTCGAAATTTGTGAAGAGAGTGGCTTTGAACTTTGTTGTATCTTCATTTCATTGTTATTCTGTCTACAAATAAATGAAGCCCAATCACATATTCTGCAAATTTTTCATGATCAAGTTTGTACGTAACAATAATGTTTTAGGTTTCAATCATTCATTTAATAAATAATTTTATGGCCACAGTATAGCTGCAAAGTTTGATTCCCATTTCATTTTCTATAAATTTGAATGTACTGTAAAATCTTCAATCTTTAGATAATCTATTAGAATAGAATACATTAACTTTTAAGTAATCCTTTAGGTATGCAATATACAATCAAACACGGTCAGGTTACTATCAAGAAACGCTTAAATTATTCAAGACAACACTAATCATTTAAATCTAGAACTATTTTAAATTCACATTCAAAATAAAGAAATATGAATATTTTTAATAAGATATTAAATGAATGAATATTCAACAAAGTTGTAATTGTCACATGAAATTAATAATTAAATTACCTAAATTTACGAAAGTGGATAATCAAAAATGATGTTTAATTATTTCTTCATTTAGATGAAAACATTCAGAGAGAGTGTACAAAGGATTGTCTCACAAAAATGATTTAATTTTGTCTTGAACTGAGTTAAAAGCATGGTCCTAACTGGAAAAAAAGGTTTATTATAAGATAAAACCTTTGAATTATAATTGGTCTACACTCTCCTCAGTCTAATATAAGGGACATCAATACAGTGTCTATTCCTAGTATTGTAGTGGTGAATGTCTTCTCTACATAAAAACTTGCCAATATTTCTTCTCACATTTTTAACAATAGCAAAAACACAAACATGCTATAGACAGTCATTATTTCCTGACCAATGAACAACGGCTTACAAGAAGTCAGCATCAGATATGATTCTTAATACCCTGTTGGTAGCAATATTTTATGTGTGTCTGGGGCCTGGGGAACATCCCCATATGGATAAGCCATATGTAAATGTACGGTACTTTGAAAGAACACAAAGTAGGACATTTTAAAATAATGTCTAGGAACACAATACTTCAGCCTAAGTATACGGTATATAACCCTGCTAAGCCTAGAACAGACATAGTCTACATGTGGGCTCCAAGTTAGTCTCTAATCCACAGTTATACCAATATCTTATTCAAGTTATAGTATCTTGACACTCTTCATATCTCTCTCATCTATACCTGCCTTAAACCTAGAATCATCTCATGTGTTGCATATAAAAAAAGCAGTCGTTAAAAAAGCGGCGAGGTGGAACTACCCGTAAGGGTCTCCCCACCACGAAAAGCCATACAAATTTACTTTATCTCATGTGTTTTATTTATGTAAAGAAGAAAGCCTTTAACTATATAGGTACCTACTTCTTTCCGACAAATGGTCATCTTTTCCCTCAGATCATTTATATATTTATCCATATAGAGAGTAAGAATATGTCATCAGCATAGCAAGCAATTATTTTAGACCCAATTTAATGCATACATTTTAAAGTGGAATTGAATAACAATAATTTATTCTGATAACTTTACAAATATTTTTCAGTATTTGTTTAATTGGAGTAGACAAAAATGTCATTGAAGCTGACATGAATTTATGGCAATTTCAAGATTTGAAAAATAACTTATGCCTTGATCAACTGGTATGCCAGTGAAAGACTACTAATAAAACCATATTCCACTACAGTTTTGCTTTTGTAAAAGCATCAAATTTTCAATTTATTATTTTTATTATTTTTTTTTCAATACAGTTCGGTACCATAATATAAACTAGCCTATATATGTTGAACTAGAATTAAATTTTCATTTCACTTTGTTTCACTTCTTGGTAGTGGAGTGGAATTTTGGAAAAGTGAAATACCATTGAAGTGGGATATTGTTGAAGCGCATATTATGCCTTAACTTTACCCACAGCAATTTTTTACTTTATGAGCACCATCAGGCTTTGTATTCAACCCGGGTACATACTGCCCTATCACCCAAACCTGCTCTCAAAATAGAGAAGTGTGTATCTGACTTGAAAACGAATGACAAAACTTAGCGTCTATAGATCAACCTTTAATATTCAAGAATAATTTAATTAAACCATTCCTATTTTAATTTATAAGAGCACAGTATTTATATAGATCTAAACTAGACTTTCGATTTGTTAAACGAAGGTAATTCTGTGGAGCATTACTATTGGAACTCATCGTATACACATACTAGTTACTGAAGCTACTTGAAGTACTGTGGGAGTACATGGGAGTCAAAGTTATTAAGTTATTAGTATTGACTCATTTCATGTTCACTTACATGAGAAGAAGATAAAATACAATAACATTTTTATAACAGGTAGATGGAAGAAAATAGGATCATGCGATTTCATTAGAGATTATGCTATTAATCAGACATTATAATATTTGTATTTTGTAACAACTTACAGAGGATAATATTATTATGTTTGATTGCTGATTTTGTCTTTTCAAAAATGAGAGCTGAAAAGTGTTGCCAACATGCTGAAAGAATGAAAATGGAGAAAGTATATTTGATAAGCAATCAAGAAGGCACTGATATCTCAATACGATAAGCAGCCATGTTGTGTCAGTAGTCAGTAGTTGTAGTTGTAGACTACGTGCAAGTGCAAATAATGTATTATTATTGCATTACTGACCTTCTACTATGATAACCAAGCAGGATAGATACAGTTACAAATTTTGTTCCTTTGTAGTTCATAGCTCTTCTAATTAGTTCACGTTTTCTTGAATTTTGAAGCGATTGTGATAAATCATTTTGAAGGTAAGCTGAAATTGAACTATTTAGAAGCAGTGTTATACATTGCGATCAATTTAATGTTTGTTCTAGTTTTTAAAACTTAGCAAATTTATAGTTACATTCACTTACAACATTTTTATTATGATAGCTTTAGCTAATGTCTCTTGCATGTATTGTAATGTGCTAAATTTTTCGTAATTGTCTAGTAGCTACTAATATTCAGCACATAAAATGCTTTATTTATATGGGCCATCGCGTGAAAGTTAGAAAGCTATTTACTTCAAATTTTCACATTTTCTTTGTATGAACCACTACCATATTGAACAACCTGGCCAATGCTTGCTTTTTCAGGGAAGAACTCAATACCTGTTAGTGGACTTCTTTAATATTATCTTAATCGGCATTTTTTACCTCTTCCTGAGAGCTTTGATTTCCCTAGGCTTAAAATTTCGGAGATCATAAATGAAGTGGAAACGTCGTTCGCTGGTCTAGAATAGATAATAAGCTAATAACTGTATTCGTCCTGCACTTGGTTTGCAGGTTGTTTATCATGATCATGATTGAAGAAAGTACCTGCACTAGTGTTTTACGTTTTCTGTAGTGGTCAATGTTCCATCATGAACCCAAGTTTAGGGTCCATCTGTGGCTAGTGGCATAGGTAACTGTAACTTTATGTAACTTGACGCGGTCTATCAAGTAAGGCCTGGGTAACGATCAAGATTTGGATATTTGCATTTGCTATCTCATTCCATAATAAAATAAGAGCAGATATTTGATATGTTCAAAGCTATGCCTGGAGTCCACCACCCATGGCGTACCTTTGAACATCAATAATATAGAGTAGTTTTAAAAAGTAGATGAATACCATAGAAACAAATTGTCATATATAAAGAAAATATAATTCCAAGTCTCTGTACAGTGAAATACAGTTTGAAATTATTCTAGTAAAAGTTATTTCTTTAAAATGAAAATAATTCAAGGATATTACAATTTTTGGATCAATGTAGATGGTAATGGATTACGAATTCTCAATTTAAGTATATATCAAATGCACTGGAAACTTTCGGTTTACGAATATTGATCCAACAATTGTTAATAATTGTAATATCCTTGAATTATTTTTCACCATTAATTATATTAGCCAGTTGGCTTTAATATCAAATGAGTGCTATGATTCAGAGATTCAGAGGATCCGCTGTAGCCTAGTTGTTTTAAGCATTCTCCGCGAAAGATAAGGGCCTTTGCACACTGGGCCACCATGGCCGTGCCACCACGTGGTAGCATTGTCTCTTACAGAGCACTGCACACTTAACGCTGGTGGCGCGGCCGGCCGCGTTTCCAGAAATGTGGTAGCTCGAGCCGCCGATTTTGTTCGCCACCGGACTGTGGCGCGACCACGTCATACCGTTGTCTCTTATCTGACACTGCACACTAGAGGTTCTTGATGGCGCTGCCACTGGCCACCTGCCAAACTTCAGTTCAGTTCTTTTCAGTTGTTTGTTGAAGTAAGACGTCATGATGAGTGGTGGACAGTTTGATACCGAAAGGTTTATTACTGAAGTTAAGAGCAGACCTGCCTTATGGGACATGTCTTCCAAGTTGTATGCAGACCGGGATGCAAATAAAAATGCTTAGAAAGAGTTGGTAGATATTTTTATTGAAAAGGAAAACCCAGTACAACATATATGCTGTACCGCAGCATGGTGGAATGATACATGGGTGTGCTCGTGCGCATGGGGGCGGGGCCACAGCCGAGGCAGTGACGTTAGTCTGGATGCATATCGCCAGTCGCTCAGATTCCTTTCTTGGTTTATCGTGATTATGATGAGATGTTCCAACATAAACTATTTTAGGAATTTTAAAAACTAACAGCTCTATCATTTGATGAAATGGGTCTGAGTAAACAAATGACTCGCTTTGCTCCTGTCCTAACTTACATCTCACTCGTGGCTTTTAAAAGGAGACATAATACAATCATTGCATGAACTACAATTTCCAATTTACTGTCAACATTTGCAAATAAAGTATTAACTCATCTCAATTACAAAATCTGTACACGAATTTTCAAGTCATTAGTCAATAAAATAATAAAATATCGTCGTCGTCTTCATTCACGGATTAGGCAATAATACCTGTTCCGACTTCAATCATTTTCCCATCTTTTTCTTGGCCTGCCGATACTTCTTTTACCTTCTGGCCTTTAAGAGATGACTGCTCTGGGAATTCTATCAATCTCCATTCTCTCAAGATGTTCTCTCCAGTGTTGACGATTCTCCTCAACTCTCCTCAAGTATGGAGAATATATTGAGCTCTCTTCGTATTTCTTCATTATACAGTCTGTCCTCCCTGGAGCATCCCTTCACTGATCTTAAGAGTCTCATCTCTGCTGCTTGTAACCGGCTCCATTCCTTCTTCTTTGGTATCCAGGTTTCTGAACCATACAAGAGTATAGGGATGGCCATAACTTTATAAAATTTAAGCTTCGTTTCTTAAAGTTCTATTGATGGTTCCACATATGGCCTGGAATTTATTAATCTTCATATTCATGATAAATTATATTGCGGTTTATTTAACTGGCTATTAATAATAATAATAATAAAAACAATAATAATAATAATAAAAAAACAATAATAATAATAGACGAATAATATAATAGACTAATAATAATAAATAGACAAATAATAATAATATAATAGATTAATAATAATAGTAATAATAGACTAATAATAATAAATAGACGAATAATAATAATATAATAGACTAATATTATTAATAATAATAATAGACTAATAAGCGAATGATAATAATGCCTGATGATGACCCCATTGTCATTATTACTCATTGACAGGTTGAAACCAGTTGCAATTACTAAATTTTTGGATACCATATGATGGTAATTACGCCTTTATTCATTTAATAATTATTACATTTATCGATTTCGTAAATATCAATCAGTATAAAAAACATCAATTATAAATAAAATCTGTTTAATAAGCATTTCCCCATACTGGGATGTTGTGACTGGCGCGCGGTGCATCCTGAGTGACGTCATGCGCAAGCGCAGCCAGTCTACGTTCTCTGCATGAGCACACCCATGTATCATTCCACCATGGTACCGCAGTATAACATACGCCAACAGTCCTGCTTCTTCCACATCTATTATTTAACTGGTGATTCTGGTGTCTGGATTGTGCCAACACTCCTGATGGTGGCGCGGCCATGGTGGCCCAGTGTGCAAAGGGCCTAAGGGCCCGGGCTCGATCCCCGGCAGAATTTGCGCATTTCTATTTGTTTCGGTTGTCAATATTCCAAAAGTCATCAGTGCATTTGATAAGAGTGACAGTGCATTTGTCAATGGAGAAGTCGAGTATGCAAAAATTCCTCTTCCACAGACACCAAACCTTTACTTCTCCCATAATGCTACAAGTTTGTCCTGAAAAGAGTAATCAATGTACAGTAACTTGGCCTATATTAGTCAGTGAATTTGTCATTACCAGTGAATCGTTAATCTCGAAATGAAATCGAGAGGTAAAAGTAGTTTTTCATTCACCTCTTCCTCGCTTGCTGTTTTGCTTTTTATAAGTTTCTCCAATGCATTGCAATACATCAATATATTATAATAAGTTTTTAGTGATTATTGAACCTTTTGATTCATCTTACACTTAATTGGAAATATAGAAATAATGACGATTTATGTAAGTTTTCGCACAGGTTACTACCAAACTTATTGACCCTGTAAAAATGATTAACTTGAAACGTTCTCATGATTAATAATCACACAGACTTTAGGAATAAATAGTGATAGTAAGAATTTTCTAATAAATGAGTGGAGATTTTTTAATGATTGTAGGCTCTTAATCAATTTTGAACATTTTGAAATTTTATTTCATTTTACTCATGATCTTAAAAGAAGATGTTACTTGCAGACAAAGATATTTTCTTCCAGCTAGCAGTTTCAATAACTGTTAGCATTGCTGCACGTGGAAATAAACATAGCAAAATATTGCTCTATATATTTAAGACATTATAACCTGTCATTTGTTTACTCTGAAGATTATGGTTATGGATAGCCTTTACAATCATGGAAGAATTGACTTCGGTAGGGATCCGGTAGTCCTACCCTGGAAGAATGATGTAAAATTGTTTATTTAAAACAGATCATGGTTTCCAAGTTGATTCCACCTAGTGCTCACTGGAAATTCGCTGTATGTAATCCTTTCCCCTGATACGGAAAACGAAAACGTCAACATTTGCGATGTTTGTGAATTTACTAAGATCATTGTAATAAAAACTTGAAAAACAAATTTATATGGAAATTGTGACTCACGTTATGGCGTGACGGCCCTTTCAATCTGATGTTAAGAGCATCGTCAGATGACCCACAGTACACACTCGTGTACACTTTTATGTGGAAATTGTGATTCACGTTATGGCGTGACGGCCGTTTCACTCTGATGTTGAGAGCATCGTCAGACGACCCATAGTACCCACTCGTGTACTGTGGATCGTCTGACGATGCTCTTAACATCAGAGTGAAACGGCTGTCATGCCATAACGTGAGTCACAATTTCCACATAAACGTGTTTTTCAAGTTTTTAGTATATATTAGTGGAAACAAGATCATACTGATCATTGTACTACTAGCTGACTTATAGAATGCATTCAATTTCAATTTCTCTACTTTGCCACAATATTCAATGGCTACTCAATGAAGCACAAGGTGCTTAAAATAAACTGTTTAGACCAGTCCATTTTTTTACTATTAGATGAACGAAAAAAAATGTACTAAACTAAATGAGAGTCAGAATATTAGTTTGTTGGCATGTTGACAGCATTCAATTTCAGATAAGTTCGTGAGTTTTATCCATCACATTAGCATTCACCTGCTGCCAATTTAATTTACTACAAAGTAAAGTAGGAAAAACGAAATGAGTTCCAATTCCATGTCCATTAGTTCCCGATACAGTAATAAAGAAAGTGGTCAAGCAAAACAAATTTGCTTTCACGCATCAAATTATTCATGAACCAAGAAATACCGTGATGTTTTTATGTTATTCAATCAATAATAATAATAATAATAATAATCATTGACCTTGTGGTTCAAACCCACCTAAAATAAACATTTTTATTATTATTATTATTATTATTAGTAGTAGTAGTAGTAGTAGTAGTAGTAGTAGTGGTTAAGGTACTATGTGGCTACCCTAGTGCTAGGCTTTTTAAATTGAAGCATTATTGGTTAAAAATAAGTTGTTCATCGAGTTGCTATTTTATTTTTATTTTTTTAGATAAACAGCAGTTGATGAAAAATAATAATATAAAAGCTATTTCCAGTAGGATTCTTTGAAATTATTAAGCTAAATAATAAGACTGATGCTGTCACAACCACTTTCATTATATCCCAAACTAATGAGAAATTAGCATCTTGTGTGTTTATAGTAAAAGTGGCTGTGACAGCTACGGTCTTATTCATGAAGGATATATACCACAATGTCACTATCACTAATAGCAAGAAAATTATCATAGCAATGCTTGCCAAAG
Organism: Conomelus anceps; assembly: GCA_948455865.1. Lineage (NCBI taxonomy): Eukaryota > Metazoa > Arthropoda > Insecta > Hemiptera > Delphacidae > Conomelus > Conomelus anceps. The sequence goes on along the minus strand of OX418225.1, from coordinate 29,972,727 downwards.
ACAGGTAGCTTGTTTAATGGAAGCCAATAAAAACGAGTGTCATTAAATACCACGAATGAAATATTAAAAGCCTGGTAAACTTCATGTAACTGTTTAAAACAGAAAAGGATAGAGCGAGTTTTTTTTTTCAAGCTAGTTATGTAAGTTGCAATGTGTCCTTCATTATCAACTTGTAAATTACCACTTTCAACTAGTAGGTATCCAATTTTGTTCGATTTTAGAGCTAGAAAAAAACAACAAAAAACATCTTTCGTGTTTTAGTTAGTCTGAGATAAATTTAGTACACCGTGAAAAGTTTCGATGAACTTAGCATGTGTGATAACTTGTATGCGCTATGACATGAGCTTATTATCTCGTATTATTTTCAATCTCAAATTAGAATTTACAACTTATGTAATTTCTGTTTTGTAATTACTTTGTGTTGGGACAAAGCAGCAACCTGATTTAATATGTTATATAATATTAAAGCATTGAAAAACCACCGAAATAATTCATGTAATGACTATGTAAAAACTATGCCGTTTAAGAATCTATGCTCTGTGTGAAGATTCAAATCTGTTTTGTTTCATAATAATCTTTAGTGTTAATTTATATAAATTGATATGACTGATCATATCTCGAGGAATATCTAACTCAACCGAAAAAAATATATTTGACTTAATTCCTGTTGCCACTTATGGAACGTTGGCCATCCTAGAATGATCTACATCCAGTTCGATTGCCTTCTAACCAGGTTCTCCTACTTTCCTAATATCTATTTAAAAAACTGACAGGCCTGAACGCTTAATAATTTAAATAATCTTCTGTAATTCTGTAATTTCCTCTCTAGAATTGCTTAGCAGATTATCCAAAGTTCTTTCTTTTCATTCTTTCTAGGTTCTCTCTTGTTTGAAATATGTCACATTTCGTGTATTTTGCCATTCACTTATGTTGGCTAGTTTGGGTCCAATTTGAAATTTTAACCCTTAAATTATCCCTCAATAAGAAGTTGCCTGTTGTCATTCTTGAAAAACTGTTATTTCTGTAATCATAGTTATTATGCGGACAAAAGTATAATAATGGTATAGAAGAAATTTTAAACTCTCGTCTTACTTAGCATAACATAGGGCGATGAAGAAAATTGACAACCCTAGGAGAAATTAAAAAAGGTATTAAAGCAGGATAATTCGAGCTCAGAAACGATTTGGTTTTGTTATTAACGCATATGTATGGCTTGTAAATAATGTATATTTATTTATTTATTCATTCATTCAAGGAGACGACATATTACCCCTTTTAAAAAACGTATACAAAATACATGTAAAAAGTACCACTTCTATAAGAAAAACGTAAAGTTTATGTACCCAGTAATGAAAATACAGGGTAAAAGACAGTGATTGGAAAATAATCTAATCAGGTGAAACTTGAAGATCTGCATTTAGCTACATTAATTTTAAGTCCGTTTTCAACACACCAACTACATAAATTAATTGTCAACATCCCTTGAAGATCAAGGCAATCCCCCTAGACTCAAAATCTCCTTGAATAATTTATCACCGTCTGAATACATAAGGCAGAAAGAATTCTCAATAACAGAAGGAAGATTAATAATAAACAAGAGAAAGAGAAGTGGTCCAAGGTTACAACCCTGAGGTACTCTAGATGTACAATTAAATAATTTGCACTTGACACCATGAACCACAACATTTTGCTTCAAGTTTTGCAACCAACAGTCTATCACTAATAGTGCCAAATGCCTTTCAAAGATGATCCGACTCAATTTGTATATGTAATATTAATGATGACAATGTTATTATACATTTAAACAAATTGAAAAAAATATCTAATTATATACCTTTTACTCGCCACATTTAGTGTATGTACATTAGTTATGTTTTCACTACTCGTAAATTATTAAGTTGTGTGTTTTTCTATCTGTACTGACTTAGAAATCTAGGAAAATTTAAGTATGTAAGTTCTATTGATTAGACTGGATGTATCTACATATCTACTCATAAAAATATGTAATTTTAGAATCAGTGGACCTCTAGTCTTTTGCACGTTGTGTGTATATCATTAGGACCTCCTTTGAAGTTGGGTAGTTTCTTCATTCAGAAATGAAGTTATGACTCGAGCCATTTTAGTGTTAGTCGTAATTTTTCAAATACTGTTTCAATTCAGGAATATAAAGAGATAATCTCTTCAAGTGGATCTGGTTAATTCAAGTACTATAATAATGTTACGGGTTCTAATGTCTAAAATAAGGCTGGCAACACTAAAGTTCACACTTGCACTTTATTTACACAAATTAGTATATTTACACACCAATATTTGTAAGTTCGATTAATAAAATAAAAACAGATCATCAAATGACAAGCTAATACTTATTTTCAGGAATTATTTACAAGAATTAATAAGTAATTACAGGCTGATCAATAATAAAAGAAACAATAGTCCAATAAACTGTACAATAATGTAGAAAGAAATGACAAAAAGAGCCACTAATCACTTACAAAACACAGTCCAATTCGTTATTTGACAGTCCCAAATAATATCACTTAACACAACGACTTTAAACTATTAGTAAGCTACATAAACAGTAAACACTTGTCTCTGCTTTATACACTGGAAACGAGCATTGTTTACTCCACTGACACTGGATATGTAACACAATCTGTCACGCAGGTTTGTAAACGTAACTGTCACGCAAGCTTTTGTAGAACTCAATGTCTGGTTCATGTGGACTCCTTTATATAGCTGTTGTAGTTGTATAATTTCAAGAATTGGAGCTCACCAGACACTTCGAGAATCTTCAAGAAACATGATCTCGATCGTTCCAGAAATCTGAAGAAATCACGAGAAATCAATTGACTGAGAGAGTTGCAGAATAAGAGTGACAAAGACATGTGAAAAGAGAAGGCAAGAGAGCAAGAGAACGCATTTTGCGTTTCAAGTCACGTACGATCATGAATGGAATTATCTATGTAGAATAACGTAGTTCTATGTGCGTAAATAACTGCTCTGCTTGCTTTTGTAACAATAATAACAACGCGGAATTGAATCATGATCAAAACATCAAAACCAACATTGAAGTGGTTTTAAACTCATTGCTTCGTCACTGTACATACTAGAGAATTTGCCATTTTTAAAGTAAGTCTTGTAAATGTACACAGAATGGCTATACATTCCTTCCAAAATTACTACTTTTATACAGAGTCCGGCAGGGAGGTATGTATGATATGAAACTTCACGCTCTTTAATGGTTATACTCATTTTTAAATGTTTAATAGGCAATTAGCGCAAAACTACGTTAACGTTATGCTAACCTGAACAATTCATCCTTAACTCAACTCAGCTGTGCATATACCTGCTGTAAAAGCAAGATGCTATAGATCAGACAGATGCATAGTGTGTTCAGGTTAGCATTAGCGTTATCGGTGGCGTAGTTTTACCCAAATTCTCTATTGAGTATTTAAAAATGAGTGTAACCATTAAAGAGCGTGTGACAGTAGTTTCATATCATTAATACCTCTCTACTGGACTCTGTATACAGCATTAAGCAGTATCTTGAGCATTCTCAGTTTTTTTTTTATGAATTTTAACTGGCTTCTGATATATTGTTGAATTTATCTATTATGTGATAAATGTGTATTGAAGACCATTTATGTAGTAAATTTTGAAATTAAAATGATTAGGCTAGTTTAGAAATAGGTTGATTGGGATATGATATCTGGAATGTGTTCCCCCCACTATTACTCCATAAATTAGCTGTACAAAGTCTTAGTTTCGGCTCAAACACCAGCTGAAGATGATGCCACGAAACTTTAGTTTAGTTTGTAAAAATAAGTGCAATAGAATTTGACTTCTAGTTTCATTTATTTGCAGTATGTCATTGATTGAGGGGATTGGAGATGAAGTTCTCCATTTCTGCGTCCTGGTGCTGGTAATCGGCATGGCAGCCATTGCCTGGTGGTCAACGAATATCGCAGAAAGTCCGCTGCTAACAACTGTTCTCATTTTGGAACGGCGAACCAGAACGCGCCATGTAAACCAGAGAAACGAAACAGTAACTAGTAGACAGGTAACGACGACTGCGGTAGCAGTTACTGATAATGGTGTGACAGGAACCGGTAACAGTATCGATACGGGGCAAAGTGGAACCGGTGAACGAGAGCCGGAGGAAACGCAGCGCGAAACGCAGGAAATAGTGACTGCGGAGGAGGATGATGATGACAATAAGGATGAAGGCAACGAACAGAGAACGCTCGTCGTAGAAACGGATGTAGAGCCGGAGCCCGGCGATATTTTCGAAATTGTTGAAGAAGGAAATGCCGATAGTGAACCAGCTGCTCAGGTGAGATTAGCAATTTTTGCCCTAATATTTATTGTATTCTTGGTGAAGATCGAGGCCCGTTTCATGAAACGTGTAATAAGGCAATTTTAAGTCCTGTAATAAAGGAAAAGTTAGTATTGTACAGGTAAAGATTATTAGAAGGATAGATAAAGTGATTTTATCAAGGTCAGTTAAGACAGGTCCTCTCTTCACTCAACCCATAAAATTGTGTATTCATAACAAGTTATCCCTGAAAAATATTGTAGAAGTGCTCGTCTGTATCAGGAATAGATGCTGAATTTCATAAACGTTGTGTTTTATAAGTAGCATCTCCTGTAATACAAGGCCTGTGAATCACCTGTTTCGTAAAACTTCCAGGCCCTTTAATAAGGGAGTAGTTCCTTTTATACAGGTCAACATTAAAGTGTGAATTCATAATTAGTTCTTTGGAAAACGTTTTTGAAGTGATTTTCCTGTATTAGGAGTAATTAATGCAGGATTTTATCAACCTTCTTGTCCATAAAGAGCACCTCCTGTAATACAAGGCCTGCAAATCGTTGACTACCAGATGGGCAGCTTGGACTGTATGGCATGTGAACTGCTTGACTTCACACACATCATTTTGAGTTGTTTTTTTTTTTACTCAATTTCGTATAGCCCAGCCAAATTAAACAAAAAAAAAAAAAGCTGTGGTGGGCAAAAATTGGTACAAAGCAGGAACTTTTTTAATCCACTCTAGGCAGCCTAAGGAAGAGTACCCTCAGTTTGCGAAAGTTTTCTGGGCTTTGCTTGACTTTTTGAGGGGAAAAACACCACCCTCAATTTGGCACTTTTCAGTTTTTTGCCTAAAACTCGAAAACTAACGCATTGGAAACAGTATTCTGATCGAAATTGAAGAATATGAAATTCTACGTCGATTGATGTATAGCATTACCAGATCGGTTCATTTGTTCATTTACAATCAATCATCAAAAATCAGGTATTTGAACCCCCTTTTTAAAAAATGATTTATCTTCTTGCTTTGATGCATTTATCTTGTAATCTTCAACCCATAAAAGTTTTAGGAAAGAAGTTATAGATCATTAAATTTTCTTCCAGAAAAGCTCTCTATTGAATGAATGAATGATTTTTATTAGTCAAAAGCACAAAACATCACTTGCTTACATAACAAAAATTCTCCATTTGAAAAGTTTGCCAATTTTTTCCAAGATTGCAAAAAATCCTGAACCCCTGTATAGCGCTATTAGGCCAGTAACCAAGTTTCATAAGTAAGTGATACTAGTAAAGCATTTATTGTAGTAGTTTTCCTCGACGGATTCTCATTACATAAATAATGAATGCATTGCATTATCAGGCGCTGAATCCGAATCTGAACTTTGGAACTTCAAAATATGTTCAAGGGATGAAGGGGAGCCCCCCTTCGTTTCCAACGGCGGACCTCCCCCCCCCCCCCTTTGAATGGTCAATCGCACCCTACTGAGTGATAGCTCATTCTTCTCAGCTCATTGAGGCTGTCCAAATTCATATGTAACATGTCAATTTCTGACCATAATTGAGAATTTCACTTGAAAGGGTAGTTTGCATAGAAAAATACTTGAAAAATACTACTAATGCTTGATAGTTTATACTGGGATTGAAAAATACTACTAATGCTTGATAGTTTATACTGGGAAAATGACGATTTTCAATATTGAAATAATTCTCAGGGAATAACTACTGGGAATAAAATTGCGAGGTTGGTCTCAAATTGAAGTTAATAGTTTCTTCTTTGACATTAGTACTATTAGAACCTTTAATCCCTTTGAGCTCTAACATGAGACTATCATTTGTTTACAAGTTAGTAACTTCGAAGGTTTTAAACCATAGAGGTCCCATTTTTGGGCCCCCCTGAAAAAATTGATTACATTTGGGACGGCGAAGTAGCCTTTGAAACTGTATTCATATATATATATTTTTATTTTTTTTTTTTTTTTGAAAGCCAAATAATTTCAAATGAAACTTCATGTTATAGTTTTACAACATAACCTCAAAATAGTATAATATGATAATCTCTGAAAACATAAATACAAGAGCGCACTGTGATGAGTAATCATGAGTCATCCATAATAAATAATGTACATGTTGTCACAAACACTTACATTCTTAAATTTATTCAATTTCAGAGGTTATGACATCATTTCTGCTAATCATATCTATGAAATACTATTCAGCAAATAAAAATTAAACTTTCAAAGTGTCTTTGAATACGAACCGGTCTCAATTCTTTACACTTGACTATGACTTATTATTTGTGCTACAAATTCATAGTTTTTAATTGAATGTTGTGGAACTTTTTCCTGAGAGATTGAAGAAAGGCGTCCTAAATAAATTAAGAAATTATAAATAAGCGGTAAGCTTGACTGAAAACCATGGTTCTGCATTTACAGAACTTGAATAGACTTCCGCACAACCTTATGCTTTCCTTTTGCTTTAAAATGTGAGCTTTGAAACCTTCAGAATGTGGAACAAATTTGAAAAGTGAATAATTTATTCATCTGAAAACTGTTTTTGCAATGTGCTCATCTACTGCTTTAATGATGAATTACTATTGCCCAATGTTTGTCATCCCAAAATTCGCAATGTAATCAAAATTCTAATTGACGAAATCCTCTACGTGAAAAATGATTATGGTGTCCTTTGATATTACAATCTTGGCAAGACGACTTATCATTATCGAATACCAATCCATAGTTCGTACAAACCTTATTACATTGCTGTACAGAGTCTTATGGGAATGCTATTTTCATATGGGAAAGTGAGCGCGCTTTTGCCATTTTTTTGTTTACATTTTGTCACTCATGCTGTTGTTTGAAAAAGTGACCACTTGACTAGGCTTGTTCGGCTACTGTGCAACTTGGCAACACTGTACTCTAAAAGCGCCATACGTCATACTGCAAACTGTATTACAAACGTTTTGCCTGGTTAATCGATTTTGTTTACAGAAGCTATCTGTTTATAACAGATAATTCAATACAAATTATTTATTCATAAACATATTCATGAGTTTATTCATTCATTCAGTGGAATGTGAAGACACAGCACTCTTCAAGCCCTAAACTGCTTTCATCACAAAATTTTATTACATAATCCAATTTTTTCTAGGTTAGATCACAAGGAAAAGTCAGCCTCATTGTAAAATTTCACTGGAAAAAATGATTTCTCTAGATCAGGGTCTCCAAACTACGGCCCGCGGGCCAAATCCAGCCCGCCATTGTCATGAATCCAGCCCGCGACAGTGAGCAATCCGACCCGTGACAGCTCATAGGGTTTTGCCACTTTATATTATTTTCTACTAATAGTTCCACTCAATTAATTGATTGCACCAATTATCAATACATAATTTTACTGTACTACGTATCAATACATCATTTTACTATCAGATTTAGCTGAAGGCGCATACTTGACGTCTTTAGAAGTTCTAGATAAGTGACACACTTCGTTCTTCTTAAACGTCTGACTTTTAACCAAGTTAATTCACTAAAAACTTGAAAGCCCCTGCTTTTATAGCCATTTGTGTTTATATTATGACATATCTCAATAATTACGGCAATAATAGATTTGTAACATGTTTATCCTATTTTTCAGCTATTTCTACATAAATCCTATTCGATTTACCACTTAAAAGAAGGCCCTGCAGAGTAAATTGATAGGGCTAGCTACCAATTTCAGTCGTCTTTAATCTTGTAATCCTTTCCATCTTTGATGAAAGAAATATTTTTTTAATTTAATATATTTATTTTCAAAAAAAGATGTACAGTACAAATTTCTCTAAAAATTACTCTTCTAATAAGGAACAAGTCCGTGCTTATAGGTGGAGGAGGTTGTGGATAATGAAGAGTTAGTGGTGGAGGTATGGGAGGGGTAGTAGGAGGAGAGAAGGAAGAGGAGGAGGGGAGGATTCCTCCTAAAACACTATAGATAGTAGAAAATGAAAACGGTTCTGGCCCTCGGAACGTTCTCGGGTAATTATTTTGGCCCGAGGGCTGAACAGTTTGGAGACCCCTGCTCTAGATGAAGGCTATTAATTTGAAAGTTCACTCAAAACGAAACAGCTTATAACATTGAATTTTGTTTGAAACTTTTGTGCAAAAAGTGAGTGAATAAAACAAAAACAGTACAATACGTTCAAAACTATTTGTACGTTTAAATACTTTGAAGAATTAATTTTAAAATGATTTTTATGTTTTTTATTGAAGAACTCTTCCCTGCTGAGAAGACGAAGGCTAGCATTCTTTATGAATCGCGGGCCTACGCTTATCGAACCAGTCACACCGTCAGAGCCAGAATCCACGTCTGATTCACCTTCTTCTGAATCAGCGGCGGGCGCAGCAGAAGCAGCGGTTGGAGAACAGACCTCCAATCCGGAAAGAACGGCTGAAATGGAGCCGGACAGTGATCAGGCGAGAGCTGATAGCATTCGGATACGGTTAAAGTACCTTAATGACAATCAAACCGTCGTCGAAGGTCGGCTACAGGAGCAGCTGGGTGATTTTAAAAGGTAACTTCTGCTAATATTGTTTGATTGAGTCACAATAGCTAGAAAATATATACAGTCAACCCTCTATATAACGAACCTCCAAATGACGAAATCCTTAACATAACGCAATTTTAACAATGTTTCATGTCACTTTAGAATTTTTACTGCTTACTTACCTCTATGTAACGAATCTCGGACCTCAATAATGAAGTTTTCTCTTTACTTCAACCTACGAAATGTGTTGTGTATAGGAAGCCCACAAAGTCATTTGCAAGGAATTGCTTATTTTCTGCAGGAAGGTCAATAAAACCAAAAATAATGAGACATTCAGGTAGGAAGAAGATTAGTAGAGGTTGAAACACATGTCGGAAATTGAATGCAGGCTACTAAAAATAAAAATAGAATTTTAAGAACTCGTCATTATGTAGGTTCCTATAAAAGGTCCTAAACGAAGTTATTTACAGAATTATGTTGTGCTTAATCTGATAGTTTCGTGTGTAAAAGGATTGAAATAAATTTAGAAAAGGCAGTAGAAAGATTTTGCTACTGAGTATACTTCGATTAAATTCCTCTACGTTCAAGTCATGCTTCCTTGAAATGAATTGGTGAGAGTAGTACAGTCTATACATATTCAAAAAACATGTTTTTCATTATTTTCATCTGCATGAATTTTCAAATTTCTATATTAACGTGGCCTATTATAGGCTACACTATATACTTGGGATCTTATACTGTATTGTGTATTCATTTAATTACCACCCGCAATATATTATAATATCTGTAAGATGGAGTGGCAGTATTCTTGACACAACAATCTCTCAATAACGAATACCTCTCTACAGCGAATTTTTTCTCAGGATTATCGACTTCGTTATACAGATGTTCAACTGTATTAGGGAAAGTGATTATCACGAGGCGTGCCAGGTATCTCTTCAATTAGATGAGATAAGACATGAGTCTTGTAAGGGTGACCGCTTTGGTATTGCCTGCAAAAAAGATTATTCTTTGCTGTTTAATCACTTCCTGTGGTTCGGAACTCACCTAAAACTGTAGGTCCAACTCATCAATCATCATCCAACTCGTTACCCACACACAGGTCTTCACATCTGTGTGGGAATCCTGCGGAAAAATTCACTATCTGGGGCTGTTACATTACAATTTTACAAATTACAATTACATTCTACAAATAATAACTCACATAAGAATCTGCAGTAACTGTGAACACAAGTACTAATAAAATTTAAAAGGTTTTTCCTTTTGCTGGTGATGCCATAATAATTATAAAAACTAAATAATAGTAATTGAGCACATTACTGTACTAGGGCTACAGACGATATACAGATAATTAATTAATTACATATAATTTATATTCAAATATTTTACATATAATTTTTTTATGTGGCAATATTATATCTTTGCTGGATTTGTTTAAAAATTGTTATGCAAGAGGCCCTTGATTGTAAACTCACCCATTGTATTCACTTGCTGTATTCACTTGCTAACTAGCAGACTAACTATCTCTTATCGTCTAGAAAAGTTGAAAATCCGGCTACTTTACTGGCTACTCGTTTACTCGCTCGCTTGTTAGATAGTAAACTAGCCGTGTCATCATGGTAGCTAGTATACTAGCTGCCAGTATATTGTTGTCATATTTATTATATTAACCACATGTTGCTACTCGTTGGCTACTGAGCAAGTGGGAAGTTTCAAGTGTTATCATCAATATCGCTCCATCTGACTCGCCAGATAGAAGATTAATTCAATGTATTCGTTGCTTTAGTTAGTTATTATTCACTGGTTCACCGTTACCAGCTACAATAGCCCTGAAAGGACTTACACTCTGCAGCCTCCAATAATACTAGAGGATAATCACCATCGCAAAATCAAACACAATGCTGTTGAATGTATGACAGATTGGAGCAGTACGAATACCAACCACAATTCCATTCCATAGCATAGTGTTTGATTTTGCGACAGTAATAATCTTTGAAAATTGGAACTACTGTGCAAGCACTCGTCTAGGGTGCTAGGGAAAACAATATAAGTCAAAAAACCATATTTTTCAGGAAGTGGAAAAAACTAATTTATTAAATGAAAAATTAGAATTGACAAAGTTTCAAATGCTTAAACACCTGTTTTTCTCACAAGAAAACAATGTATTGGTTGTTGGTAAAGTAATTCGACTTCATTGATAAATTACATGATTTATGTTATAAGAACCATTCAAATATCATGACTTATACTATTAGGAGCAGTCCAACCTAGATATTATGTTCAGAATCAGTTATGTTGGAATATTGGATAGAAACAATCCAAATTGATATGAAAATGATACTACCAAACCCAAAAACAATATTCTATTCTACAATCACATAAATTTTCATTATACGTAATAGAATATAATAATTATAAGTAATAAAAAGTTACATTTCAAGGGTAAAAGTAAAGATGTTTTTAAAAGTTTCTATCATTATTATAAGTTATATGGTAAATTTACAAGTTATAAGAAAAAGGTTTCATTCAATAACAAAATTCTAAAATATGAACTGTAAAAATTCTCATTATGTATGCCACATGTTTAACATCAGTTTTGTTGAAATATCACATGAATAAAACTAGTGCAAATACTCAAAATAACGAAGATATTATTAAAAAATCAAAAAACTTGTTATTAAAATTATTTAAAAATCAGAATTAACTATTAATATAATGAGTAAGTATGAGTAATGTATGAGTAATCAGATGAAGCTTCAGAGAGACTGCCATAATCAGATTCTCCTGTGAACAAAATAATAAATAAATAATGAAACTATTATTAATAATTTTGCACAGAAGTGTGAGAGCAGTAGGTGATTATGATCTAAGGACTATACCAGACCTAGGCCTTCAGCCTAGTTAAAATGAGTCCATACAACATGATTTCTGGACTACTGCAAGCTATATACAGTTTTTATACTGATGCATTCAATTTAATCAAATAACAGGAACTTAATAACTGTAAACTTGTGATAAAACTTTTAAAATCCTCTGGTCTCAGTAAAAATTATCTCACTAACAAAGGATATTATTAAATTATCATTAAAATTATATGAAGCTCACCATCATTTTCATTATTGTTATTCCAAACTTCCTCCATTCTTCTTGTGGTTTGACTTCCCTTGATAAGATTGGAGAGTATCATAATCATTGCCATTTCCAGAAGTCCCTGAGAACAAGAATGAATAATTTTGCAATGGGCCATGTTCATGAAAAGTAGAAAAATATGTTGGCTCATTGATCTTACCCACAGAAAATTGCTGTTAATAAAGAAGATGAATCAAAATAACTCCCAATATGACGACGGTTGAGAACTTAAATTTGATGAGAATTTGATAGGATACGAATAGTGTGAAATGGATTGAATAATAATTAGGGCAGTTCCACCTCGCCATATGTCATTTTATGTGAAACATGACGGGCTTACTGTTCAGGTGGGTTCCAAATCGCTAGGTAAGTGACAATAGAGCAGATAACAGAACATTTGTTTCTGCCTGTCTTCCATCAAACAGCAAGTCTTGAGGATAATGTAGCTTACCTAGTTTTTGTGCCATTTTCAATATCAGCTCAGATGTGGACGCCATCTCCATTTCAGCATTAGCTCACCTCACTTGGTTTTGATTGAACAATGAATTAAAAATTCCATAAAAGAAATTACTAATGAGTACAAAATACAAATGTTTTGTTGCACGTTGTTTTTCAATCACTAAGCAACGCCACAGACAGGAAACAGCTGTTTGAATAACATTGTAGATGAAAAGTAGTAGAATAATGAAAGAATGCTCAATTTGGCATTACATCTTCATATACAAATTGAGCATTCTTTCATTATTATTATTATTATTATTATATACAAATTTATATATTTTTATTAATGTAATAATAATATTTTATTGAATATGAAGATTGAAAAAACATTGCATATTTTCGACTTGTCTGCTTTTTCCCTATTCTTTTTCCCCAGCAGGCGACCCGAATACACATGGTTTACAGAAGTATAACTTGACTTATCTGCTTTTTCCCTAACTCTCAGCTGATAATGACAAAGTAAACATAGTACAAGATTGACTTGTCTGCTTTTTCCCTGTCACATATCAGAGCTTTCTACTTATACTGATTTGAGAAAACCTTTGGCTCCTTTGGTAAGCAAGATTGACTTGTATTACTATGACCAAATGATAGATCTTGATTTTGTCAGTCTGGGTATGGACTTAACATGTTTAGACCATTTTGTGACTTATATGCTTTTTCCCTGGCACCCTAGTTGTATTCTCATCAGTACATCAGTGTGGGCATAGCTCATACATAATAGTGTGGAAACACATTAATTTTCTGATTGATCAAAACTTAATTGCTAAAATTATGAACTGATTGTTTATTTTTATATTGATACCCGCATGATTATGAGACTTGTGCTGGGTAATGAGGTGGATGATGACACAGAATATGCCAGGGTGAACGACGGAATCGAACACATGACCGTAGGAGCAGCTCTCAGTCAAAGTCTTATCAGAGACTCCAGTGTAACCGATTACACTACCGCGGCTGTCATTAGTAAGCAGTGTTATTCAATGTCCAGCTGCCTTTGAATAACAGTGTCTATTGTATTTGTATGTTTAGGCGACACTTCAGTTTGGAGCTAGCCGCCGAGAAAATGGTCAGACTGATCTTCAACGGACAAGTGCTGCAGAGTGATAGCCAGACGCTGCAGGGATATGGCTTATTCGATAACTGTGTGGTGCACTGTCTGGTACACAATCAGCGATCAGCACCTTCTTCAAGGTCAGCGACAGCCAATGGCAGTTCCAGTCAGCAGACAAATAACAGTAACATTCGAAATGGAACTGCTCCGCCCGAGTGGAATCTTGGAACAGTTCTTTACGCGTCACTCAGCATTCTCCTAGGCTTTGCACTCTATTGTCGATACCAGTACTCGCATCTTTTCACCGTTACTACGTCGGCGGCACTGTTTGGTCTATCCGCTATTTTCGCTGTCACTCTTGTTGGCCAGTTTCTACCTGATTCGGAGACCATCCAATAGTTGGGGGTACTAGGAAATATCCTAGCTGAAAACTGATACAATCTGAAAAATTCACTGTAATTATACAAAATTTTAGGTGAGAAAATATTTATTTTATGTTGTTACCACCTGTAAAATCATAAACAATGAGTGGCCACCTGCTATTCAATTTGGATATTTTTAGATTCCTTTATCAAATTGGACGTTTAATAGTCGATAGTGGTTGAAAAAATAAAAGTTTGGCAGTCTACAAATGGAGCGTTTGCCAAGCGTAGAGTCTACTCCATGCTTCAAATACCGTAGACCTTTATTCATCCAAATCGATATTTGGTGAACGGTAACCATATTTAAACTGTATCCACAGTATTTTTTCAAGAGTACTATTACGGTATGAATTTCTCACATCAATTAATTTTTTATGTAGTTCATAGTTTATGACTAACAACTACGATCATGAAATTAAGATTCTTCAGTGAATGAGTCTTTTTTCTTTTTCCTGAGTTTATCCAATTATCTGGATTTTTGATTATCCGAATCAGAGCGATTTCTAATTGATTCGGATAACTGGAGCTATGTTGTAAAAGACTGTCATTGACAGCCTTTCACAGTCAATAACTCAGTCATTAGCACCATTATATTTATATGAAGCGTGAAGTCGACTCCTCGCTTGGCAAACGCTCTGTGTGCGGACTGACATACAGAATGAAAATTGCTGATGATTTTTTATATTTTGTTTTATCTCAATCCGTCCGTTGAATCGGAAATAATGTTAGGAATATTCCTAATTATGAACCATAAATGAACCATTTATCTGTTTTTTTATTATCAGAATGTGCTTGGTTGGCCAGTTTGTCCCCTATTCGGAAATCGTATGTGGTACAGTAGCTGATACTAGCTGCAAAATTGATAAATAAGTTGAGAATTTTTTATTTCTGATTGTTTAATTATTGGTCATAATCAAGTTGAATCATTGGTTAGAATCATTGTATTTGCTTGATTGACTAGTTGCTACCCGACTTGTAAGCGTTTTTTTTTTTATTGTTTTTTTTTAATTATTTTTATATGTTTTTTTAAGAGGTCGAACTATCGAACAAGGCATTTTACTATCTTTTACAATTAATTTGAAAGTGAGAACTTTTTTAATTGTCAAATTTCTAGACAGTTTTCATCCAAGCTCCGAGCTGTCCAAATACTAATGAGAAAAATAATGGGCAATGATTTCATCTACAGTATTATGTACTATTCTATGAGCAAAATCTATAAAATAAATATCAATGCATATATTACATAGGTTACAATAAATAGTAAATTCCATAAGTATATGAGATCTGTGAAGCATTCTATGTATAATAATGATTTACAACTATTACTAACAAATAATGTACAAATACAGAGAAAAAATAACTTGTTGATTTATAATGTATCAACTCCAAGTCGTTATTATTAAATAAAAGAAATTCATTCCTTGTTTTTAATCCTTAAACATAAATTGACATGAGAAAATAAAAGTTCAAGGTTATGGTTGAATCAATAACTCATATTATTGCATGGCGCTTATCAATTCAAACTCTACAATTTGAATGATTAAAAATTTGTTCTAAAAAGTAATAAATTCAAACATCAATTAGGTGTAAATCTCCAAACGTATTTGGTCTAAACTAATAAAAACCACATAATTTGTCTTAAGAAGTGAATAATTTATCTGTTTTTATATTATCCGAATAGAAACAATTCCTAATTATCTCGGATAATTAGAACTCTGTTGTAAAAGATTGTCATTGACTGAACTCTTACAGTCAATAACTCAGTCAGTGACACCATTATTTATATGAAATAGGAATTCAGTAGGCCTACGAATAGTGTGGTTCTTATATTTCAGAAAAATCAATGCATTATATTTAAAGAACGTTCTTGTTTACAGAACCATAATTCAATTCTTTATAATTTATTTTTCCAAAAACAAGAATTTGAGCAATTTTTACCGTTGTTTACGGCTTTCCAGGAGAACTCAACCATTTTAATATCATATTATTATTAATAGTCGTATTACTGAGTTCCAATACCATAGAACAAACTTCGCCTTTCTTGAGTATTTGATACTCAGCTAGGATTGAAGTTGATTGTTACTACCCATCAGAAGTGTATACTGCATAGATAATCATTAACGTCTATTATTTGAAAATGATGGATTGTGATAAAATACGTATAATTAGATTCTTCTTATTTCCCCTGTTTTTTAGTCTAGCTTTAATTTACTAAAAATAGCGACGCTAGCATTGATTTATTTTTATAGTACTGTAATGCTGTTGTAACGTTGATAGATACTTTTCATGTTTCCCTGTAATAAATTTTCAGAATTTACAGTAGTCTTCAATTTTTATCATTTAAATATAAAGTTACACAAAGAAGCATTATTATTATTTTATTATAATGACCAAACTCAATAATGTATTTTTGTGCTTTTCAACTCATTAATGAGGTTTTATAAATAATTTTCATTGAAACCTTATTTCTGCTATGTAAAACATGTAAAGTATCAGTTACTCTTTTTTCAGTTATCTGATTACCTTCAAGTTGAAATCTGATCCTCTTTAGTTCAGTTGCTTTTCGGAAATTCCTCAAATTGATTAGATTATTTTAATCAACTCATTGTTCGTTAATTATCAGAGAATTATCAAACAAGTCGCTTTGTTTTGAAGTGTACAAAAATGTACAGTAGTAATTATCATTATTATCATCAACTGTTTGATGAATGAATTATTATAAAGAGTGTTTGTGTAAATAGTGTACCTTATTTGAAATAAAAAATGTTATAAAATTATGGAATTTCATTTTAACAGCTTCAAATTATTTTTTAATATCTTGATTTTTTAGCTGTTTAGGTATCTTCAGTTTGTTGCAATAGTGCTCCCGTAAAGAAATATAGACTGTTACTAAACTCATCTGAATGAGTGTAGCAACATTATTTTACTCTATGAATGCTCTATCGAGATGAATGACTTGAGTTTGATCAGGCCTGTACAATTTTGTAATCAATAGTGGACCTCAATATAATATTTTCTAAACGCTGATCGTTTTGTCAGTTCTTAAGAATAGTCTAACTTTTTCTTTTTCTTATCCTTTTTTCTACGTAAGTACACTCACCAAGCTCAATAAGTCTTTTGAGAAGTTCTCAAACTAGTGGAAACCTGGTACCTCTGCGGAAAATGCAAGACGATAATTCATGAACAAGGCTAATGTTTCCGTATCCAAAGTTAGATAAGAACGTAGCCAGGATTTTTTGGCGAATGAAGGGGTATTGTAGTGTTATGGCAGGGGGCACTTAATATTTTGATTTGTTCATAACAAAAAATAACATTAGAATCGACACTGTATCTTATGCCCGCTTTCTGAGTTGTTCATTAACTTAATGGACCATTATCTCAATGCTGGAGCAATGGGTTAATGATCCATTAAACTTAATGAACAATTCAGAAACCGGGCATTAGTACTTTTTTTTATTCTTTACCAACTTAAATTGGATAAATTATTTATTCACTGCTGAAAAGTGACGAGAAGCTTTATCATCGGGGCTGCTAAGATTCCGTGTCAACTTCCATGTAAAGCTTTCCAATAAGGGTACCTTGCTGCAGTTTTACTGGAGTTATTATAAAAAATCTTAAGCGGAACAAGGATTCCCTCCTTATGAAAATAATTCATGTCACAAATACTCGCCTTCGTACCTTGTGGTACACTGCAGAGTTTGCTTATCACAACCAGGCCGGTGCATATTTTTAAAGGGATCTATTGCTCAAGACAAGCACCAGAGCGCCCAACCCGCCGCCTCTATGTGACTGATCCGTTTTTGAATTTCCAGAGATGGGTCTAGAACCACTTCAAATATGATCTTAGGGGGATTGTTTGATTGGTTTTTCAAAAATTTGCTGGGAGAAAGCCCCCACCACCCTTTTATGGTATTGTATTCCTCTATTCCATATTCGGCTAGCGAATATACGCCTAGGCTATGCACTTGGCCATTCACTATAAGGTTCATTGTTTCACCACCAAGCCTCTCTACTTCTCCTAGTACCCTTATTATCCAAAAACTTACTATTTTTATCTTTGTTTTAGCAAATTAACTCTGTTTAACTTTAATTTTGTTATTTTTACCAAACAGCCTAGGAATTACCCCAGCTTTGCTTCCTCATCGCAACAATTAAAAGAAGCTAAACTCAAAAAATAAATTTAAAAAAATAAAAAAACATTGTTTATTTATTTTAAAAAATGTTCAAGCTCTAAGAAATTCATTAGTCCATGTATGTCTGAATAATTTTTTTATTTTGAGCTTTTTGTTTTCCATCTTAATTTTCATCGTTTGTAATAAATTAGTTCAAACCTAGCTAGACATATATTAGTCTACTGTAGAAATCGGTTTTAAAGGTGAATAATGACTATGACTCAAGCAAACATTGATTTATTCTAATCAATAAATATTATTCTAATATAAATATTCTAGATAAAGTTTATAACAATCATTGATAAATTATTTCCAATATCAATTTCATGCTTGCTAATCGTTTTCATTGTTATAAAAGTTGAGAAGTTTATGGCTTTTTTCTAGTCCTACAGCTTTAAAGCATGAAAAAGTAGTCTTTGCAACATTCCCTTATTTTTTGCTAAAAAGTTACACAAATATTTCTTACAACAGATCAAATTGAAGATTTTATCCTAAACATGCTTGAATGAATCTTCACAGTATTTTAATATTATCTCTGGAATACTCTTAATCCTTTTCCAGTATACAAAGCACAGAAAAACTATACAAGTTGCATATTACAGGTTCTCTGATCCATTCATGTCCACAGCAATGCTATCGATTGAACTTGTGTACAAAGAAATCGATTATCCAGGAAAAAATCGTTCTAGAGAGGTACCGGTAGTCATTAATGAGAAGTCATCTTGCCAAGAGATACCATAAAAATTCTTTACATAGTTATTTGAAAGATGTTTGAATGGAAGTTGACTATTTCTGGACCTTTTTGTTGGGATGGATTCTATCTCGTAGGTTCTGGTATTATTTTCACTAAATCTTAATTCATTAATATTTTAATATTAATATTTCACTATAATCTTATTCATTTCATCACACGTACAAACATCACTTTATATAGAATACATCCACAAAATCTCTAGGATATTGTGAAAAATGACGGTATTTTCTGTTTCATAGCCTCA
This sequence comes from Conomelus anceps, assembly GCA_948455865.1. Classification (NCBI taxonomy): domain Eukaryota; kingdom Metazoa; phylum Arthropoda; class Insecta; order Hemiptera; family Delphacidae; genus Conomelus; species Conomelus anceps. The sequence goes on along the minus strand of OX418225.1, from coordinate 29,953,629 downwards.
AATTATTATAGAGTTTGGGTAAAACTGCGTCAAGGATAACGGAAATGCTAACCTGAACACTCTATAAATCTGCCTGCTCTAAATGCAAGATGCTATAGAGCAAGGTGATATGGAGTGACCAGGTTTAGCTTTAGCATTAAGGTTAACGTAGTTTTGCCCAAACACTGATATCACATTTGTATCAAAAACTATTTATGCTCAATAGTTTTATGAACTGTTCATAGAAGTTTTGTCAGTTATTTTCGAAAATCAATGGTTGGTAGGATGATCCACTGTTGTAAGGTGGTCTGGGCTTGGGTTTTGGCTTGTGGGAGTTGTGGTGTGAGCCTGGCGGCACCTCACATGTGGTTCCTCGTACCAGATCATCAACTCGTCCCACGGATATTCGAAAATTGGTCTCATTTGGGTTCATTATGTTGGTGAAGTAGTTTTGAAATCGGCTAGTCGTAACCCACACTTTGTCTTTATGCACTTTCAGTCCCGAAGCAAATTGGAGTCTTTCGTCATCCTGAAAAAACGAAAATAATGTTGCTTTTTTTAATATTCCCCACAATAGAGAGAAAATAAATATTCAGGGCTATCTACTACCAGGGTTTTGGTGTTTTTTCAAGTTTTTTGGCTTTTTTTATGGTACAGTAAAACCTTGCTATAGTGGTGTCCAAGAAGTTGATACTGTTATTGTGTTCAAGTTATAATGTGAATTTTAAATTGGGATGGATTTTATTGAGATTGGTGTGGAATATTTCAGTCTTTTATTGCCTTTGTACAGAATTAGAATGTCAACAACATATCGGTGCCAGCTTTATTATCACTCACCCGGTGGTTCGGAACCCACCTAAAATAGTAGGTTCACCATGTTCCCCGCAACTTGGCACAAACGGCGAGGTGGAAGTACCCTTTAGGGTCTCCCCACCATTAATAGCCATACGCTTATTATTATTATCGTTGCCAGCTGATGATTTTGTTTGTATTATGTAGGATATAACATTCAGGAAAATTTATTCAAATCATTTAAAATTTACAGGAAGCCCACAACAACTGATGCAGTAATACATAACACATCAAATCACCCAACCTAACATAAGCACGCCGCTTTCATTCACGTGCTCCACCGGCTAACAAACATCCCTATGTCACAAGACGATTACAACAAAGAATTGAATACAATAAAATGCATAGCACAACAGAATGGTTACAAACACACACTAATAGACAAACTACTGCACAGAATAACAACAAAACCAATCACTTACACCAGCAACAAGCAGGATGACAACTCCCATATATTCATCACACTTATATACATACCTCAACAACAGAACTCACAAAGTAGCAGAATCATTCAGGAAACTCAAATATAAAATAGCTTCAGAACAACTAACTCACTCAAAAAACATCTGCATTTTCAGACAACACCTCAAAAAAATACAACAGATCTGAAATTTACAAATTGAAATGCAATGACTGCAACAAGTTCTATATAGGACAAACTGGCTGGTCATTCGATACTAGATTCAAAGAGCATACAAGAGCCATCTCACATCCAAACACACATTCCACTTTTGGTGAACACATCATTTCAACAGGACATAGTCATACAGATGTTGACACCAATTTAGACACTCTACACTTCACTCACAAAAGCCAGAAACTCAATGTTTTAGAAAAATATGAGATTTACAAACACACAAAGCAGCAACCTGACAACATTTTAAATGATCAACTTAACTTCTTCTTGCATACCCTCTTTGAAAAAATAATCCAACCTGTTTAGATTCAACCTGATTTACTAAAGAATGATGAAAATATAATAAAATGTATTGCAATTAATTGACCAACCTGCTCAACTATCTCAATGTTGCTGCTATCGTATGGCAGTCTTGAATTCCAGCAGGCTAATGCATTCTCCGATATCAGTGGAAAGAAAAGTATTCCATCATCAGTCATGTCTTCAGCCGCTGATTGAGAAGATCTGGTGCCCTGTGATATTTTAAACGATCTGGGAGATAAGTTTACTTCGTTTTCGAAGAGTGATTCATTGCGTACCACGCATGTGTGCACCCAAGACTCATGCACACTGGCAAGGGCGTGAAAATACAGCATTCGGTTTTTGTTTATCAAAGGACCTGCAAAAGAGATCAGATTGCTTTATAAGTGTTTTTTTCCTGAAAAACTAAAATACTAATAATATTATATATAGAAATAATAAAAAATTGCAACCACAGAGATGTAATCAGTTAGGGGGCTTACCTCTAGCTGTTACTCTTGCGATCAAGGACTGAATCATCATGATGGCATATTTTGTGACACCACATTACCCACGCCCAAGTCTCAGACTCATTTGGACTTCATTAGCAACAAAAACATACAAACTCAAACTAATGTTCAACAGAACAATATTATGGACTATAAACGTGGTTAACAAAGGAAGATATCAGAAAAAAATATTGGCTAAAGTATTAGAGATAGATAGAGTGCACTTCTTTTTTCAACAAGCTGAACTATATGGCTAGCAACAGTTTATTCATATAAATTGATAAAACTTAGACACCAGTCCTCTTTCTTACACATAGCCTTTTGGTATAATTTGGAGAAATATTGAATTTTTTATAAATCATACTAGAATTTGATAAGAATAAGAGTATTTGCACAGTAAAGTATCAATACTCGATGATAATCAACTTTGAAAAATCAAGCACATGCTGTTGAATGGTGGTATTCATGCTGCTACAATATGTCTTACATCTTCCCCCAGCATGTGTTTGAATCCGCTATGGTGATTATCATCGATTTCATTGACTGTGCAATAACCCATAATATGGCAACTTATTATAGCAATTTTTTAAGGAATAGTATGAATAAACTCACCTAGAGTTACTCCGAAAATGCCATCCATAAGGTCGAATTGTACTCCGTTAATGTTGAATACTCCATGCAGCGGATCTGGATAGAAATAGTTGCTTTCGATTTTCCATGATTTCTGCTCATTGGCATTGAAAACAACCAGCTTGAAATCGGTAACATCTGCTATGTAGGCGAAAGTATCTGCACACTTTTTACCTCTTGTATCAATTTTGGTTGTTATAAATAGTGACTTTCTTTCGTACATGTTCTTTGGAAAGACGTAGCGGCCTAAAATTGAAATAGATCCAAGTTACATTTTTAAATAGTGATCATATTTCATAAATGTTATGCGTAAATTTACGAATGAATTAAATTGTATGTAACATAATTGAATGTAATGCAGATTTTAGATTGTTTTTATACGCTTTCGCCAATAATTTTTATTTTGAACTTCATTCTACCAATAAACCGATAGACTAATTAAATCTTGATTTTTTTTGTTTTTCAATAGACATAGAATTCTTGGATTTCTTGTTCCATGACGATCTGCGTTGATAATATTAACTTTCTGTTGTAAATTTAACGACTTGCAGTCAGTTTTATATAAAACTGATTGCAAGTCGTTAAATTTACAACAAAAATTTAACGTAGAATTCCTTCACAAAATAATACTAAAATGCATACAAATACAATCCCTTTATCATTGAAAATGATAGAAAAATCAGGTTCAAATACTGACAGATGTTTCTGACTTAGAGATCACCATTATTCATTTATTTATCATATCTCATGTTGTTGATTATTCATATTTCTCTCATCTTTTTTTTTAATTTAATTTTTTTGACCAAGTTTTCAAGTTTACCATAATTTTTTCCTATAGTGATAGGACTTCTTGGGATCTAGTTTAATTTTACTGTAGATTTATTCTTAGTTTCTCGTTTTTCTCTCATCCTAAAATTCTGAGAATAGAGTGATAATTCTTTACATAATTCGATTCAATATCATGCAAAATAGTCATCATAAGAGCAAGATATCTAATAATGTAGTAGTTTGAGACTTCAATTTTTCAAGACGAAAAATAAATTTATTTTAATTCTATAGTCAGAAAAAACCAATGTATGGCATTAATTAAAGAGATTTAACAACCAAGAGTCATTATTATTTTAATGTAACATCACCTAAAAGTTTATCGGTATGAAGGTCGAATACCATCAATTGAGGTGGACATATTCTTTTATTTTCGGCGTGACTGTAGCCAGTATCTGTCACCCATAATCTGTCACATTCGTCAACCTGAAAAGTTATGCAATTTTAGAATTTATAGCAGTCATTAATTCTCAAAATTCATATGAAATGAGAAGTAAATTGATTTTTACAGCCCTATGGTAGAGTTGTACTGTATAGCTATTCAAAATTTAGTGGGCTTTGTTCAATACAGCTATAGGAAAATGTTGTTCAAAATCTCAATATGAGTCTTAATGTATACAGCCGTAAACCCACGGGACAGTGGGTTACGATACAGCTGTGTACTTTTAAAATTAGTTTGTATGATTCTAATGTGTGCATGAATGACTGTGAATCAGGATTACAAATATGGAAGATAGGGTACCAACTTCTAAAGATATTTCTTTATTTAAAGCTGTAGACAAGACTAAACGTATGTAAATTTTTTGGAAGGTAGTTTACAATTTTTTTAAATTAAATGTTATAAAAAATAATTTCAATTCAAAAAGTAAAGTCATACCTTGAAGTATTGGAGTTACCTACAGGTAACTAGTTAACCTAAAAAGAAAAATGTAGCTCTCTATTGATAGGAAATTCTATAGCAAGTTACTGCAGCTTTTAAATAGTATTGGAAATATTGAAGTATTAAAAAACCAATTAAGAAAATATTCAGTTGATAAAGCTTCCTACAGACCCCAAGGGTTCCTTGAATCTCTTTCAGATCAAAATTGGAGCCTCATCTCAACTAATTCAAATTGTTATAAATTGCGGTAACTAGTGAAAGAATGTTAATATTGTATATGAGAAAATGTCAGGCTCTTGAGTTAAGATAGAAATGACTGCTAATAATAATCTTTCTACTAATTTAAAATCTTCCTATAAACGCATTTTTAGGTGTAATTACTAGAATATCATCATCCTTGAACACTTTTGCTTGATTGCGCATTGTCATTTATTACTGGGTCAGGTATTTATTTATTACTGGTATTTATATTTATATTAATCTGATGAATTTAGAAACGATAGTAATGTTGTTTCTTATAAACAGAATCCGGGGCAGATTATGAGCAAAACATTATAGGAAATAAAATTATTCAAACTCAATTTGCCATTAAAAATAAAAATTATTCTAATTAATCTTCTAACCAAAAAAACTGGCGTCGATGAACAAGGAGGACGCCTCTGAAAATGGATCAAAGAATTCTCAAAGATTCGAAAACGTTCAGCCTACAGAGTAAGTAAATTCTACTGAAAAATTAAAATTTTAAATGAAAATTTGACTGCAAGTCGTTGAATTCACTTAAAAAGTTAAAAATTATTCCTTAGAATTGATACCCAGGGCCACCACACGTGATAGCATAGCACTCAACCAATGAGGCTATGGCTGCATTATTAAATCTGATGCAATAATATAATTATTATAGAAGCATTTCATTAATTTCAAGAGAAAGTAGTAAGTTACAAAACGTTTTTCTAGTTTATGGAGCTTATTTAACCAAAACATTATTCGATAAATCCTTCAAATATTCCATTATTATTAACTTAATTCAATGATCGTTTCAATGTTTTCGGCCACATGCTTAAATCATTTCGTGGTTCTTTGCATTATATGTTATATATAATATCTATGACTAGATCTCTATATCTATGACATTGATAATATTTCAATGGATTATTACATATTATAGAATATTGTAAGAAGGTTGGAAGTAAACGTATTAATTTGTGTTTCAAATCTAGCGCCAAACGCCGACCAGATTATTTTTCAATGCCACTTGTATCACAAACTGCTACAGGTGGTAGGCGAGGCAGAGGCGAGTCACGTCACGCTGGCATTTGAGGTTAGGCAATGCCTGTTTAGTTGTGTTGTTTTCTTTATTTTAACTTGTGTGTTAATAATAAATAATGTGTGATGAACGTTTTGTTCAGTCAATTCCAATGATATCGTTGATAGAAATGCATCGGTAAGAAATATTCCTTCTTCAAATTACATTGAAAGTAGTTTTGATAGAACGTATACGTATTGTAGATAGTTTGATCTTGTCGGTGTCCTTACTTAGTTTGAAATTAATATTCTTTATTTGTGCATTTTACCTATTTGTTGTTTATTCTTCGCGAATTTTATCTTGGCTTGGCCAATCGATTATTTTCGATGAAGTTATGATGAGTATTATAGACTAAATTCTTGTTCCATAACGATCTGCGTTGTTAATATTAACTTTTTATTGTAAATTCAACAACACATCTACAGAATGAAATAATAGACATCCTAAAAATCAACACTCATCAAAATTACTTCACATTCAAATACAAATTTTACTCACAACCTGATGAATTGCCAATGGGCTCACCAATTTCCAGCATATTTGCCGAGATCTATCTCCAACACTGCGAAAACACTCACATCCTCTTTAATAACAAATTTTTACAGAACATAATAATACTGGCACATATATGTAGATGACGTTCAATACAGAGGAAACAAAAGATAATGTAAACAAAAGACAATGTAAACAGCTCCGATTATACATAAAATACACAAAAACATTCAATACACAGCAGAATATGTACACAACAAATCAATCAATTCCCTAGACCTCTCAATTACGAAGAACACAAACCAACAACATAGCTTCAATATTTACAGAAAATCAACAATGACAAATAGTTAGATGCCCTAATACACAGCACCTCCAATCATCCAACACAACACAAACACTCAGCATTCAGATCAATGCTACAACTGAACAACACACCACTATCCACCGAAGATTACAACACTGAACTAAACACAATAAAATACCTAGCACAAGAAAACGGCTACATCACGACCTAATTGACAAACTCAATCACAAATAGCAACCAAAACACCAACACCACTGGCAAAAAATACATCACAATAACATACATTAATCCACAATCTAACAGACTAGTAAAATCTTCAAAAAAGCCGGCTATACTATCGCATTCAGAACCAAAAACAAAATGAAAAATGCACCCAAAACCACACTGAACACAAAGTATTCCATTCCATTATTTCTTTATTCATTTCATACACAATTTTGTACATTGAATAGTGTCAAAGTATAAAATATATTTTAGTAAATATATAAATAAATAAAGAGTTCAACAACTACAACTAATATTATAACTATCAGAGTTACAGTTACTACATCTAATGAGTTGATACAATATTTTAATGTCAATTACCAACATGGGAATAAAATTCTTCTATATTATAGAGGGCTCTCTTCGTCAAATATTCTTTCAATTTACTTCCAAATTTATTAAAATTTGATTTTTCTTGGATGTGAAGGGGCAAATAATTAGGCTATAGAATTTGGCTCCAACGTAAGAGGGCTTCTTAAGATAAAATTCAAGATTATGCCTATTTAAGTAAAGCTTGTCTCTATTCCTTGTATTATAATCATGATTGTGTCCCTGCTTTAAAATACTTTCAAGTTTTTCCTTCACACACAGAACGGTTTCAAACACATAGATGCTATACACTGTCATAATATTCAATGAGGCAAAATGCTCTTCAACTGTTTCTCCGTAACCCAAGTGTAAAATTAATCTTATTGCCTTTTTTTGCATTATTAATATTGAGTCCATATTCCTGTTTGAGGTCGCTCCATAAAGGCTTATTCCAAAAGAGATTATTGTATGTATGTGAGCAAAATATATAGTTTTTAGAGTTTCAGAATTGCAGATAAAAGACATTTTTCTAAGAGCATAAAGACCACATGAAATTCTTGATAATACAGTTGTAACATGGTCTATCCAATTCAGATGTTGATCAATTTGTAAACCTAGAAACTTGGAAGAGCTAGACTGTGATATTGTTTTGTTAAATAATTTTATTATAGGATTGAATGAGCTTCTCTGCTGTGTAGTGAATGTTAAGAAAGTTGTTTTATCTATGTTTATATTCAGGTTATTGTCCTTTAAATTCTTTGTCAAAGTGGATAGGTTTGATTGTGATACCGGTTCAATTTCTTCTTGGGATTTCGTTGATATTTTCAAATTTGCATCGTCAGCATATAAAACCAGTTCACTGTTACAGTCAAGCTGTGGCATACCTTTTAAATAACAAATAGAGAGAATAGGACCTAAGATTGATCCTTGGGGTACACCACATTTACTAGTACTCATTTCGGAGTTATATTTCTGAATCTTTTTTCATTCACATGGCTTATTTGAACAAAAAAATTTCTGTTCAGAATGCAAGATTCAAACCACTTGTAAGCCACACCTCTCACTCCCAAACCTTGCAGACGCCCAAGTAAGATCTCGTGAGATATACTATCAAATGCCTGTGTAAGGTCCAAAAAATCCCAACAGCCCTTTCTGACTTATCAATGGGTCGATAATGGATTCAATGAATTGCATAGCTGCTGTTTTGACTGATTTACCTTTACGAAAGCCGTGCTGGAAAGAATCAAGTAATCCATTTGTTTCTAAGTACTGCAATAATTGACATGGCACGTTCATAAATCTTGGAAATTGCTGGTAATAAGGCAATTGGGCGATAATTACTTACATCATTTTTATATTTAGATGTATAAACTGGGATAATTTTAGAAATTTTCAACTGCACAGGAAATATTCCGGTGATTAGAGAAGAGTTAATTAAGTGTAGTAGTGGCTTCAATAATAAAGTGGCTTCAATAAAGTAAGATCTCCCAGGGATCCACAAACTGAACTTCTCTGATTGTAACAAATATTACATAGGACAAACAGGCTGCGCATTCAAACAACGTTACAAAGAACGTTTACAAGCCTTAAATACAAAACCCAAATCGACTTTTGCAGACCATATCATTCAAACTGGACACACTTCTACTGACATCACTACCAGCCTACACATTCTCCATATAAAATCTAAAGGACACGAACTCAACACCTTGGAACAATTTGAAATTCATTAACACACCACACACAATAAAAAAACCATCCTCAAGGAATAACTACATTTTAAATCACACTAACTTTTTGATCCCATTATACAAAAACCACTTTCTTCTAGCCAAGAAAACCGTCATCACCAATTTAGGACGCTATGAAGTCTCCATGACTCGAAAAAGTTTGGCCAAAAGTGAGTAGAAATATTATTTGTTCACAATTAAAATTGACTGCAAGTCGTTGAATTTTCAATAATATTAACAACACAGATCGTTATGGAACAAGAAATCCAAGAATTACTGTTTCTATTCAAATGAAGAATATTAATTTGGGAACTCACTTCAAACAAAACACGAAAATGTCAAGAATCGAATAAATTGGTCCAAAGAGCTCTCAACTATTGATGCAATTATAATTGTTAGACCTATTTGTCTCGTTATCTTTCGCCTTCTGTATTTGTAGGCTACATTTATATTCAGTCTTGTTACTAGTTAATTGAGTTGTCTTCGCCGACAGTCAGATGACTGGGGAATCGTCATATTTCTATCCTTCGATGGGGTTGCGCGTCGATGAGCTTGTCAGCCTTCCCTTGTTTTATATACCCATATGTATGTTCCTCCACGTATTCAGCCACCGCATGATACGGTCTGCTAGTGAGATACTGCTTCAGGCCGCTTATAAACATTTTTCGCTCTTTAGGTTTGAGTTTCTTGGGCAGCAGGTTGAAGAAATATGCCCTGGGTAGATTGAAGAGTTTTTAAATTTTTCAAGTGTATGTTGCGGGAGGACAATGTCTCTGTTGTTTCTTGTATAGTAGGTATGCTGGTCACATCTCAATGTTTGATTTTTGCCAATATGATTGATTCAAGGATATACAGTGAAATTACTGATAGGATTATTTTGAATGAATTATTTTGAAGGGGTTTGCAGTGCTCGAGAATGTTATGTCTTAATATAGTTCGTATTGGTCTTTTCTGAATTCTTAGAATCCTTTCCGTATTTTTCTGCGCTGTCGACCCCAGGCTACAATGCCGTACCTCATTTGTGAGGCAAACAGAAAGTGGTAGGAGATGAGCGCTGTCTTTTGTCTGTTATATTTCGAATCCTCCGAATGACATACACTGCTGATGATGACAGTTTTTTACACAGTTAGTTTGTATGCTGCTGCCAGCTCAGGTGACTATGATGTCACCAAAGACAATATAATGTTACATTGTCTTTGATGACATTGGTGGTCCACTGATGGTTCGCTGCCCTCGGTCAAGCTTTCCTCGTGTTTGAGATTTGTTTGTGTGAATTTTGTATGGACAGTTTTCTTCTAGTCTATATAAAGTTTATATTCAAATTTTATGTTATATTTCGTCTATGTAAAAAAAAAGTTATTAATACTATCAACAGCATTCATACCATATTTTTCTATCAAAAAGAGGGGCCTTAAACCTAACCCCGCTAGATTATTACAGTGCGGGACATTCATAGATAACCAACCCATGGATGAGCAGTTACTACATTCTGCCTCCATGAATTGACCACATTGTATTGCTAATCTATGGTTACTTTGTGGTCCGAGTAACTAATTATAAAACTGAGGCTCGCAATTTCTCTGTTCCTGTGACTTTTCTCTATCTCGGAATTTATCTTCCTAGAGAATTGCGGATCGGTTCCTATATTTGCTATAAAAATTTGTAATCAATGGTCAATACACAACTCCATCCTTTGTACAAATTCGTATATTTTGTATCCTTTATTTCATGAAAAACCCCGTCATCTGCATTGTTTTTGTTTTTAGTTTAAATTTTCTTCTACAGTCATTTAATCTAATTGTAATGAATCTCAGTGCAAACTTACTGCTGTACGGAATACAGATATCATGCCATTGCAGTCTCCTGGTCTATGCCAGCTCCAGTCTGGATAAGGCGCTAATAGTGGAGCATTGTTTCTCGTTTTTGATGTTACTACTGATAATGTAGCTGGTGTACCATTCCGCAAACGAGGAGTTGTGACGAAAATCTTTTCAGGATGTGGCCCTGAAACAGAAAGATTTTTTAAAAACGAAATAGTTTATACGCCAAATTATACGCTATTAGGAATAAGCAAGTGATGAAGTTGGTGAAATAAGAATTGCTAGACATAGGAGTAACTGGTAGGCGAGCAGCAATGCCAAGAGGAGACAAAAGGTTCCAAAATTCACTATGTGTAACACTCATGTTAAATGTATGACTTTCTTTGTAGTGGCGAAGGTGATATTGTGGAAGGGTATCCATAATGAATAATAAGACGAGACTGTCACAACTCGTTTGTTTGAGGTTGATAATGGTATAACAACCGAAACTATTTTCTCGATATTTTGTAATAAATGTGGTCGTGACAATTTCGTCTTATTATTCATTAAATGTATGACCCATTATCTCAAAGACTAAGTTATTGCAGCTATGACTTCGAAATTTCTACAGTGTATCCTTTTTATCTTCAACATTTCGCTGATCTAGAATCATCAAAGACACTTATTAAGTATCATTTTTTCTAGATTGAGTACTTTTACATAGGGTACGGTAAGCATAATTTTGTAAAACAATTTTTGTCTTTATTTGAGTAGGTAGAATGTTGATTCTAGATCGGTAGATGCTGGTATGTGCACTCTGTATTGTCAAGGCTCTAGCTCTGCTAGTTCTTGAGATAATGGATTATTTATTTGAAAAATATGCATTTTCGACTAATTACAGTAATTAACCTGCTACTAGTGATAGTTGTCACAGCTGAGTAGGTTATGCTCTTTCTAAAAATTCATGAGAATTATTCTGATTGCATGGGTTCTTGAATACTATAGCACCGACCACATAAATAATTATCTTCTAATCAATATGCTACTTCATATAGATCAGAAAAAATTTTTTTTTGTTCAATATAATGATTTTTGTTGTAGGGTCACAATTTTACTCGCGTGAAACTTGAAAAATTAGGATATTCCACAAGATCGTAGAAAAATAAATCATCATAGTATCATTATGAATAATTCATCAAAATGTACTGTAACTATCATCCAACTTATTTGAATAATTTGTTTACTCTTAGGTAGATGATATATTGTAGTTGGATTGTAGATCCAACACTCAACTCTATTTTTCAACTCTCTGTATTATGTTTAGAACATTAAGATATGCCATTGAACATTGTTTTGAACTGTTGTTAATGAGAACTCGGTTTACATCTCAATTGAAAAAAAAAACATGTAACTGGAACTTAGTATAGGTCTACATCACTATTTAAAGTTATGTGCGATTTGTTGAAATTGTATTCATATTTCGATTTCTTTTCTATTAGAGTGAGGTATCATGAAAGCCAATTATGATATCATTGACAGACATTCAGCTAACATTCGAATGAGGAGAAATAGAACAATTAGAAAGAAAAGAAAATGGAGACGGTAAAGAAAAATGTGGGAGGAGAAGAAGAAAGGGGAGGAAAAGAAAAAAGAACAAAGAGGAGGAAAAGAACAAAGAGGAGGAAAAGAACAAAGAGAAGGAAGAGAAAAAATAAGGAGTAGAAACAAGGAAAGAAGAAGTAGAAGAAAAGAAAAAAGAGAAGAACGTCACCGGAAGGTTAAGTTACAGTCTAGATGCAATCTATTAGTTTTGAAACAAAACTGCGCTTAGCGCAATTGGTTGGGGTGTCGCAACTTCAGCTTGCTGTCGTTTAAGAGTTCGGGGGTTCGAATCCCGCTCCTCCGTCTGGCATCTATGTGTAATCATTCACCTCATTACCCACACACAAGTCTCGGACTTTATGTGGGCATCATCAGCAATAAAAAAAATGTTATTCCAACTGGCGTGGACATAGCTTCCACATGTATCAGATAGGTAAGAAGATTCATTTGAAAAAGAAGATTTGATATAGTATAGTTTTTCCATAGTATTTATCACGAGGGTGGGATCCAATTCCTTGAATAAATGAACAAAAATGAATTGAACAACACCCCCACTTCCAAGTGCGGGGTATCATTTATTTGTTTCCCAAAAAGTAATGTGAGTGAGCTAATCAACTGTGATTAATGAAGTCTGTAGTTAGTAGATAGTAGTTACTCACCTTCCCAAACACTGGCATCCAAAATAATGATATCAGGAGGAGAGTACTGTCCGCTAGCCAAATAAGATTCTCTGGGATTATTTTTTGGGAAATCGTAGTCAGCCGTTTTCCAAGCATACTGAGTTTTCATGTTCCTCAATGATCCACATGACGAAACGATTAGCACCAACGTTAGAGCTAAAGATGCCAGTTTCAATTCTGTCACCATCCTGCAACTAGAGAAATCAGATACTGTTCAAAATATGCGCAAACAACTGGAAATATAGGATAACTTTAGGTGAATTTAACAATCTCTTAACTAATTTTCTGTAACTTCATTATAACAGATAAATAATAAGTCTTGGAGTAAGTAAGAAGTAAAGTAATAAGTCTTGGCATGATTAAAAAGTCTAGGAATCTCACAACATAATTTTCCCAACTGCTCTTTATTACTGATGAATAGAGATACGTCTTGGAATCTTGGTCTTTAAAATATTCCTCAATGATTTATGTTTTCTGACAATTGAGAGATTATCTAAACAAAGACGAAATTCGGACAGCCACCAAATTTTATGGTAGCAGATGTCGTATTTAATTCTTTAATGTTCAAAATTCGCAAATGCCTGGAATTTTCAGTTCATATAATATAGTGTAGTCCAATATATCCCAATTTCAATGGTCTAGCAGAGCGTGGGATGCAGACTGCTGAAATTATTCTAAAAAAAATGCAAAGAAGGTGGCACAGATTTTCAGTTAGCACTCTTTGAATTTCGAAATCTCCCAGACTATAATTTGAATGCCTCACGAATCTTGTTTTCAATAAGGTTTCGAACTAAACTTCCAATTGCTGTTATATAGACTAACATTAAAAGTAAACTGAATGATGTTCAAATAAACCTCAAGAAATATTATGATGAAAATTCACGGGAGAGATAGCCATTCAATGTGAATGATAGAGTAACTATAATAATTGAAAATAAATTAATGGGAACCTGCAACAATTGTTGACAAACATTGGGTACCAAGGTAATATATTATTAGGAATAAAAATGGAATTATTGTTAGAAGGAATTCTTTTGATATGAGATTAGAGAAGGGGTCATCAGGAATACTTACCGTTCTTCTACTAGACACTATTATGACTTACATTCCGAAGGGGGGTAGACAAGACAATGAAGGTATGGAAAACAATGAAACTGGACAGAATATTGTTAATAATGCTACACAAACAATATCTAGGTATGGTCGGGCAATAAGAAATAGGGAGAGATTGAATTTGTAACATTATTTTTAAGGATGCTTTCATTTTTGAATATGAAACTTTCTGCTATGATTATATTGCAACTTAAACTGATTACTTGTACTGTTTTTACTACTTATTCACTTAAGGAGGGAGATGTAATATTTAGAGACCAGAGGTTGGTCACATTGCTTTGTATGTGTGCATCAGACAGAACAAGATTTCGAGAAATAAAGTTTAAAGTCAAATATTTATGATTATTGCTGTGTGCTTATTTCCAGTTATTTAATAATTCAGTTACTGTAGATAGAACAACTTACTTTTAGTATTTTGAAAAAAAATATTTATCTTAATTTTTGTTGTTTGTAAATTACAATAATAGAAAAAATAACAGAAAAAATAGAAAAGCTTGCTTTAAACAAATTTTATTTTAAGCCACCTCTTAGCAATACATCAGTAACATCAGATAGCTCAGAGACTGCCAAACACAAAAAAAAGGTTGCAAACATCATTTTGATGGTGCCATGAGAGACGCACACGGTGCAAATCATGCAAACCTGGAATGTTGTGAAAATTGCGCACAAGTTTTATTGAAGGGTCAAGAAAGGGTCTTGTTTACCAGAAGAAAATTCAGAATACTTATCATGATAATACTTATAATACTATCTTGTTGACTTCATTCACTAAGAACAAAGTTGCACCTACAAATAATTGCGCTATCACTGATATTTACGGTGTTACTACTACTCTTCTGTTATTGATATTGTTGTATGTTAATTGGCAGTAATCAGTAAATGAAGTTTACCAGGTTAGGTTAGATTAGATAGGTAACCTAATCTTCCCTGATAACAGCAAGCGAGAATTTCTATTTGGATCAGATGTGTGAACTCCGGAGATAGAAATAATAATATGTATATTTGTAGAAAGAATGTAGATATTTCTGTATTCAGATAATACCAAATTATCTTAATTTATACAGTGGAGCACACATGATTGAAATCGGGTTTCCCAATTAAAAGCCCATTTGTGGACTGTTTTTATTTCATTTAAGAATGTTAAATTGAAAAATGATCTGGAAAAGTGTTTTCTAATTTAAAGAAATTGGTTATACAGTAATACCATATTGTTGTAATATTGAAAGCAATTTTCGCCTATCATGGATTTACTTCCGGTCGGTCTACTACCTGAGCGGCAGTTCCAGGTATTCAAAACCCTTTGATTAAACCTGTGCGCGTTTTATATTGTGTGCGTTTCTAACTGTGCGCGTTACTCATGGAATCCATTTTGATATCCGCTCACCCATAAAATTCGTTTCTACCCAGCTCTAGTCAAACTGCAATACAGGTTGAAGTAACTCCTAAACAATTATCTTCGATCATAAACCTCAAATATTACATAACATCTTCGGGGAAAAATAATTGCATAGTTGATTCTACAAATAGGTCACTGTCTCTGAACAAAACTACAGTAATTTAGCAGTTCATTCTTCAGACAAATACAAAGAGTTATTAACCCTATAATTAGTCTGTCATCTAAGAATTTAGACAGTAAGCTATAAATTTTAGACAATCAGAGATTGAGTTGGCATCAAACACTGAAGTGTTGAACAGTTATTATAAAAGTTCTGGACTAATTGTTTCAAAATGTACTACAGATTCAGTAGACTTATAACAGAAACATCTACTGTTTACAAGATCTTTTTATAATAAGAATTCATTCATGATCTAACTCTTGAGTGGGCTAAGTATAACGGGCTCTGTTTTAGGGGTGCGCTCGAACTGCGCACAGTCGTTCTCAGAATTCATATGGTGTTACTCCAGAGGCTAGGTTAGGTTAGGAATAATCCGCTTAGTAATTTCTTACCACATGCGCGATTCAACCCTATACCCATGTTTTAGTACTTATGAGGATCTTTGGAACTCTGTGGGCCTAAAGTTTGTATTAATTTATGAACCGACTTTGAGGCTTCCTTATCTCAAGGGAGACTTGAAAAATTATTTTTTTAAAACCTCAGGTCTCCCTAAAGTGGAGGAAGCTTCAATTTAAGTTCATAAATCCTCAAAATCAGACTAGAGCTATCACTGAATTTTTTTCACTTTCAACAAATTATTCCAATTTTGGCTCACTTCTCTATTATTTGTCCTTAGTTATGAGTGCTACAATAATTGAGACTAGTAGTGTTGAAGTATGCTGAATAGCCAGGATCTCACAGAAGTCTAGTTGAAGTTTTTCCTGAGAAGTATACAAAGTTGTAAATTTCATGTAAAAAAAAACTACATAACTGTTAAAATGACTGAAAGAGTACATGGATGGTCATAGATAGTCAAAATATTATTTTCCTACAACTGCTCGTAAAGTAGTTCTTTACGTACTGAAAACTAATTAAAATACCTCTTTACTGCTCCGCAAGCGGTAAAGTACTTTACGCTCGCCAGCTGTTTTCTTTACGCTTCTGTTTTGATTTTGATGTCTTCTCATTGGTGGATCATGGAATCCGTGAAATTCACATAACCTCAACAATGGCGAACGCTAACCTTATCTGCGCATGGTCTGTGATGTTACAAACTACAAGCTTTTATTGTGTTGGAATCCAGAACTGCAGTTGTAGGAAAAATATTGTATGCAATTCGCGCGTGAAGCTTCTTTATCGCTCTCGCAAAATTACTGCGCTCCGCTATGCGTCGCGCAGTAAATGTCTTGGCTCGAGCGATAAAGTCGCGCTTCACGCTCTTAATACATAAATAACTATTTTATAACTCCCTTGTACCTTCATTAGCTTTTAATTTTAGACATGGACTGTAGAACTTATTCATGCACATTGAATTGACAAGTCACAGAGCGATATGAAACTATTCGGTCTATTTTGTGTTCTGGCAGGTAAATCTGTGCTTCTGTACATCAGTAGTTTTCAGTTCGTTTATTCTACATTAATTTTCAGGTCTTGCATTCTTCATTTACAGTTTCACCAGATAAACTGAGCACCATTCACTAATTAACTCACAATGTACAATATAAAATACTGCGCACTTCCATACAATTTTTGTTATTAGAACTACTGTGCTTAAACCACTTTTTAGAATTCAAAATAGAAAATAAGTTACATGTGCTTGAAGGCGTTAATATAGGCGGGGTTTGATGCATAATTGAATGGACATTAGAAATAGCACTACAAAAACAATTCAAAATCAATGAAATATGTATGGATTAAGTTTATTGCTAATAAGTTGCAGATAAAATCGTACAAAATAATAGGAAGACTATTTATAGCATTGGGAACATACCTACTTCCAATAAGAAATAGCAATTTTTTGTTATCTACTATTATCATCATTTTCTTGTTCATTGTAGGCGTGTTGTAAATTAGAAGTAGGGGCGTGATTTGATGATAGATATATGTAATGTATATATCTTGTATTGTGCAAGTAATTTCAATGGCAAGTTCAAGGTTATGTATCTCTACTCTGGTTAGAAATAATGCTGGACATTAGGATGGAACTAGCTTGGTAATAACAAGGTTGGTTATGATTATATTGTTTTTCGTGAGTACTTGAAGTTTATAACTCATATCACGCGCATTTGTAGTTTGTGATGAGTTCAGAAGATAATGATTGAGTTGAAATGACCAGAGTAAGCTTAAAAAATATTAAGACTGGTAATCTGGTTTTTACTGCGTGGGGTGATTTTTCATCATTGTTGCAAGATCTTTGGAGGAAATTAGAGTTTATTTTTGAAGCCGAAGAGATGGATTTGGATGAATCTGGACAAAAAAATATCCATTGTCAGGTTGAGTGGAGTCATTGAAGGGTTTTGATGGAGATTCGTTAATATTGGACTTTTTTCGGAAGATGAGACCTGCACGTGGATAATGATGAGCTGATAATGATGGGTTGGATGATGGTGATTGATGAGCTGGACCTACAGTTTTAGTTGGGTTCCGAACCCAATTTTTTAGACTATGGAGAATAGAACATGCGATTTGGAGCCAAACTTTTAGCATAAAATTAATCAATGAAACCTATTATATTGACGAAAAATTTCTGTCTGTATTTCTGTAAATTAATGAATAAATTGATGTTAAAAGCTCATAATCATTATGTAAATATGTGGCATGAAATTAAGAAGCCATGATCTGTTATAGCAGTTTTTATAAGTTGATGAATCCGGTTTCATTTTGTGAAAAATATTATTCAACTTTATTAGTTTTAAATGTGGTATTCTGCTGTGTTTGTACTCAAAATGTTCGAAATGCTACTTGATATTATCCTATAAATTATGCATAATCTACAAAGTCAAGTCTTCACTCACTCACTAAAAACGTATACAGTATGATTCTTTTTATGAGTAACTTGTTGTCTATGTGTTTACCATTTAGCCAGTGTAATTTTCTAAGGGAATTATTACCTTGGCAATAGTTTTCTTGCACTGGGAACAATCACGAAGGAAAAATTTGTTTTATTGTTGCATGTGTAAAGATTACTCTGAATGCGAGGATTTCATAATTTTATTGAAAATTTATAACTAATTTTCACAAACTGATTGTTGTGAATGTACATTTATTTGCATTTAAAAATTTTAATATCATTCAAAATTGATTCTATCAATATTCAATTCAATACGTCAATTGGAAGAAAAATATTTGATTTAATTAAGATTTGTTGCTACTTCATCCACATTGCTTAGAGCACATCCTTTAGCCACCACTCTTTAGTAATATAGCAGCATACAAGTTGAAAGCAAAATAGCACTGAATATGCATAATAGAATTTAAAATCTGTCTTCCAATAATATTGTAATAAAATATAAGCATAATTATGAAACGCTGTATAAGTAGGCTATTAGGAAGGGGAGTGTTTGATAAATTACAATTAATTTTCATGCTCGTGTTTAAATTCATGTAGAACGCATGGTAATATAGCATACACTATGCAAAAGTTATAGTAATTTCACTCAACTATTTGAAGTTTTTATTCAATTGAAATTATTAGGCAGGCAGTATCTGTAGTCTGTTGTCACAACTAGTGCATAACAATCATTGGTACTCTTCCTTTTATTTTAGAAGTGCATTCAATCATGTCTTGTCCAGACATTCAGCTGTTTATTTAGCTAGTTGCCGGGATTTGCGTCAACAAAATTGGAAGCAATCATTTTAAACCTGTCTCAACATGAGCATCAATAGTATTCCTAATTGTGATGACCTTGTTCTTGTTAATAAGTGGATGCGATGCACAGAAATTGGGGCCTTCTTGTTAGATAGATGGATTTTCAAGCTTTTTGTAAATTATTATTGGGATAAATAACAAGAATAATATATTTAAACAGAATTTATTAAATTCGAATTTCTTTAATTGCTATTAGTTTATACTGAAGACTTCCGCAATGGCGGATATTGACAACAGTATTCAATAGCTGATGGAAATCGATGAATGCTACTGTACAAAAATATCAGTCACCACCGGGAATCGAACCACGGAAGTCTTCAGTATAAACTAATAGCAATTAAAGAAATTCGAAATTAATAAATTCTGTTTATGTATATTTGTCAGTCTATTTAATTGTCAGTTACTTCAAACTAACTAATAATATATTTTTATTGACGAGGAAACCCTTATTCCGCATCAGAGTGCTCGCTCTGTGGGGCATCCACTATTCGTTTATGACTTCCACTATTAGGGAAGTGATAGCCGAGTGCAGTAGCAGGTATCTATTCAATCAGAGGTAAGCTACGAAACTCCTGGGCGCTCTTTATAAGGGTGGCCGATTGGTTTGGCCAGCAAAAAAGACTGTTCTCTGCTGTAAAATCACTTCCCGGTGGTTCGGAACCCACCAAAAACTGTAGGTCCAACTCATCAATCATTGTCATCTCATCTAATTCATTACCCACGCACAGATCTCAGACCTATGTGGGTTTCATCCTACGAAAAAAAACTATTCGTTGATTGCAGTATAATGAAGCACATGCTGCGGAATGGTGTATGACAAATTGGAGCAGCATGAATACCTTCATTCCACAGTATGTGTTTGCTTTTTGCGATGGTGATTATTCTTGAGTACTGAATGCTTCAGTATGCAAGCACCCATCCGTAATAAGGATTGTTTTATTTGTCAGTTTCCAACGCCACTGTTTAATAGATTTATGCAAATCATGAATGAAAATTCGTTCTGAAGACTGAAAAAATTTAACTTAAATATTTAAAATAATAACTTTTTATAGTAAGTTCAACGACTGCAGTCAATTTCAATTGTGAATAAATAATATTTCTACTCACTTTTTGGCAGAACGTTTGGTCAAAAAGTGAGTAGAAATATTATTTATTCACAATTGAAATTGACTGCAAGTCGTTGAATTTACGATAAAAAGTTAATATTAACAACGCAGAAATTAAATAGTCTTGAACTTGCAAATATTTTCATTCTTGGATTTCTTGTTCCATAATGATCTGCGTTGTTAATATTATTTTTTCATCGTAAATTCAACGACTTGCAGTCAATTTTAAATGTGAATAAATAATATTTCTACTCACTTTTTGACTCAAAATATTCTCTGCTGTAAAATCACTTCCCGGTGGTTCGGAACCCACCTAAAACTGTAGGTCCCGTTCATCAATCACCATCATCCAACTCATTACCCTCGCACAGGTCTCAGACCTATGTGGGCTTCATTCTCCAAAAAAAATCAGTTTTCAGAGCGAAACAACCTTTATGATTGCATTGATTGAATGGAATGAGAAATATATCTAATGCTAAATTAATTGAGGTTTTTTGGAATGAAATTGATTAATTTTTATATTTATAGACTTTCATGTTACAGATAATCTCCATTGCTCTATATCTGTCCCAACTTTTGTCTACGTTTAACCTGATAATATTAGAGCGAAACTTACTTTTTTAACAACCTTTTGGATTCAGAATTTATATCCGGCTACATCTCTTATCTAAACCTAAATAAAATTTAATTTACTATAAAATTAACCTATTTTAAAAGTGATAAACCTAAAAACCTAGTCAACCTAAATTCATGTAAAACTGATCCTCAATATTAGCCTAATTTTTTTCATAACTTATCCAAGTAAGTTAGAATCAGCGAAATCCTCACAAAACAAAATCATTCCTGGATTTCTTGTTCCATGACGAACTGCATTGTTAATATTAACTTTTTAATTGAATTCAACGAATTGCAGTCAAATTTTTATTAAGAATAAGTGGTTAACTCGAAAACTTTTGGCCTACAGAGCAAGTAAAATACTACTTATTCTTAATAAAGATTTGACTGCAAGTCATTGAATTCACTTAAAAAGCTAATAAAACAAAATCAGTGTTGGGGTATTACAATATAAAAATAGTAGTTTATGCAACGATTTTATTTTGACCCTTATTAAAGCACGAGTTAGATGTAAGTTATAACACGAGCGAATGCGAGTGTTATAAATATCTCACGAGTGCTTTAATGGCCAAATAAAATCGTTGCATACACTATTTTATCTACGACCACTAGTATACATTAATTAAAACAATTTCATTTTACCTGTGACTGTCAGAGATACCTATAACCTCTTATCTCAAATACGAAAAGTTATAGTAGATTGTTAGGTTAGCAGCTTAGTTAGCAATTTGATCAAATCAGCTGATTGTTTCACAATATTGAATTACGATATTGATTCCATCAAAAATGCTTCTGATTGGTCCAGAACCCGTGTTATAATGTAGAACCTGTACTATAATGAGCTTTTTATACAACGGGTTCCAAAAAGCATTTCGAAAAGACAGCTGTTTTGGCATAAATTGTGAAACTGTAATGTATACATTATGACATGGTCGTAGATAAATATTTTTATTAGTAATATCGATGAAAAATGTTATTTCTTGTCTAAAAAATAGAGTCTTCAAAATTCTCTCAAAATAGAGTCGGTAATTTGAAAACTTGGTAAGAAATTTATTTATTCATCTGTCTAACTTGCAAAATGTTTTGTATAATTAAACAAGTTTGGCTTAAATTTCTCCTTAACATTGACCTAAAATTAGAAGCGTTTAAAGCTGCTGATAAATTAGTAGCAATTAAATATGATTTACTTTTTTCCTAAATGGAGAAAGGTGTAAGGCTGAAATTACTACATTCGCACGTTATTTACAAAGGAACACATCCAAACCAGTTCTGTGTAGCCTCGCAAAAATAGAGGCTCCACTATTAATAAATTTAATGAATTTCCGATTTCCTTTGCGGTTTATAATTAGAAAATGGAAGGATCCAGTCTTGGTTGTTTGTAAATGTTCTTTATACGTCACACTACAGACTCGGCTAATGATGATGAGATTCCATTCATTCAATAAGTTGAACTGCTTTTATTTCTGGTACCTTAATATCGTGGGGCCACTATCCTCAATTTCTTTGAGTAGTGATTTAGGTGCTTGCAAACTTTCCTCTCCTACATCTTGAGTTAATTAATTTGCATACTTGAAGTAGCTTGAAACAAGCTCGTTTCACTGACGTCTATCGCTTTTCCATATTTGAAAAGTTATTAATTTGTTTCTGGCCTAAACATTTTTGTTCGGCATAGAAGTTATTTGTATTTTGCTTGGTGAGATTAAGTTCGTTATGTCATTTAACATACTACAACTCAATACATCTTATGAGCATTTTTATATGTACTTTTGTAAGACTACTAAGAATTTTAATTTAGTCAGTGTACTTGACAATGAGTTGGCTAAATTTCTTTTCTTGGTAATCTTTATTTGTGAATATTATCTTCAAGCAGTGACTTCATCGCTAACTGATAGTTGTAAATCATGCAAGTAGATTGATAGGTGCTGACATCAATAATTGTATTCTTGGATTTCTTGTTTCATAACGATCTGCGTTGTTAATATTAACTTTTGTTGTAAATTTAACGACTTGCAGTCAGTTTTGTATTGTGAATATATAATAAATGTTTTCACATTCGGCCAAACGTTTTCGAGGTATTGAGGATGAAGGCCTTGAAGATGAAATCTGACTTGTCTTATACTCCTTGACTGTAGTCTCCAAGACGTAATCTACAAAAAATTCGATGCCTCGAAAACGTTGAGTCGAATGTGAATACATTTATTATATATTCACAATATAAGACTGACTGTAAGTCGTTAAATTTACAACAACAGTTAATCAACAATTGTATTTTTAAGAAACCAGAAGGTTTAATCAGAGTTTTATGGACAAAGTCATTGATGAAATATCCGATGCTTTTGACAAATTTCAAATACCGGTACATCCTTGGAGATTTTTTCGATTACATCTTTCAAGGATACATACATTTATTTTCGAGATATTAAGGAAGATGTTTATTAAATTTTGATTATTTATTAATTTGCAAAACATAAATGTTAACAATATATATTCTTAGGAAAAGCTATTTTCCAGGTATAGATACATCTTCCAGTGATGTGTTTTGTAAAACACTAACTAGGATAAAAATTTCAAGCTAAATTTCAGATATGAAATTTTTCTTAGTTGATGAGATTGTCGTAATGCCTGAAAATTTCAGTGGTTGCTGATTCAAACAATTTTATTCACTTTGTAATGCAGGACGTAGCCTACTTCTAGAACAGTGCTTTGGCTGACTAAGTCTATGCCAAGAACCATAGTTCTATATCATAATAAAGAACGAAATTCAATGTCATTGTATTTAAATTTAAAATTGATCAATTTGTACCATTAATCATTAGAAACTTCATAAATAACACCCATGTGTAGAATTTTGAAGAAATATGATTTTAGAAATTAATGTTGAACTTTTTTGTTTACAATAAATTGGAATTTTCTGTTAAAGGCTGATATTAAGAACAGTCTGAAACTAAAAAAGCATGAAAATCATTTGTTTAATATTAGGGATGGTTTTGGGGATGATAAAAATATTGAACTTCTGAAATGTTTTTTTTCAAATTCGATTGATGAGAATCGATTAAAAGCAGTAAAAATTGAGTCGAAAGTGCTGTTGAACTTTTCTTGAAGAAATCATCCCCTTTTGAGTAAAGGGTGTCTAAAATTTACCATTTTGAAAAAAAATTGTTTTGAAAGTTATGGACTTTTTCGTTTGATTGACAATGGAACTTTCATGCTTGATGACAGATTTATGCTAAAAAATGCATGATCACCCATTGTTTTCCAAGGTAGTTTTAGAAGAGGTAATTACTTGTTCTGCATGATTAAAATCTAGTCTGTTTATAATTGGGAAGGGGAAAATTCAAGTAATTTCAAATATTCTTTAGATTTTCTCAAGCAAATAAGCCGAATCGAATAATTAATTGGAAATTTTTAGAACCCTACATGCAAAAGTCATACAAATAGCGTACCGTACCTACATAAAGTTAATATTTTCACGTACCTATCAATTATATTTCCTAAACTCCATCTATATAATTGTTTTCGCTCTTAATTTTATTTTCTCTTTTTTGTATTCTTCAATCATTTTATTCTACTAATTCACATTATTTTTTGTTATTTTATTTCAATTTTTCCGTTATTATATTATTTTTATTTTCTATTTCCAGTTTTAAATGCTGTCCTGTTTTCCTGAAGTCAAAATTTGAAATTCCTACAGGTTGATACTAATTGTAAGTAACTCAAATTTTTTGTAGTGGTTAGAGTACTAGATAATGATTTTCTCAATTCTCAGAGATAGGAGATAGTAGAGGACCTAGAAAGCAATATTATGAAAAATTTAGACTATTAAAGTCTTCATATTAGATGTGTTCAAGCAGAATCAGCCAAATCAATTCAGTAGATTAACAGAGTTAATGTGGACCGAGGATAGCTCGGATATAATAAAAAATTCTCTGTAAGGCAACCTGAAACTTGTTTTTATTTTAATTATTTTGATAATTAGAAAAACACTGTAATTAGTGATCTGATGTTTACAATATTTTGTGATTCTGTTGTTCACAATTTCGCCGCGTTGTATTGCACTGCGGTCGCGCGCCAGTAGCTCAGTTTAGTCCGGAACTCTGTTAATCTGGGCTCGGATAACCGGGGCTATTACAAGCTATTACAAGCTATTTAATCATTGTTTGAGCAAAAGAAAACAAATATTAATAAAGTTCATTAGTTGGTTTAATATTCCTCGGAAAAAGAATTTTCAGTATTCTATATTAGCATGTCAATTTCTTGTATCTGTGGAATTCAAGGACAAAGCTATTGACCGTTATTTGGCTTGTTGCATGAGAGTTCAATTCAGAGTAGCACATCTATATTAGGCAGGTTTTGGGATTCCCTTGAATTTTAATTTCTCTAACTATGGGAAACGCATCTGCTATGAAGCATCTTTGAGTCAATATTTGATGTAAGACTAAGCTCGCTGTTTGTTTTGTTGTGAATAATTGAGATAAACGTCAAATTTCTCTTCTAATTTTGCATTTTCTGGGTGTAATTTAAAAAACGTCTCCAAGAGAGTCTAAGAACTTTAAAGTAGAAAATTCAATTATAGTTCCCTATTTTTTTATCCACTTATGGGTTGAATAAAATTTATATGTTTTGATTCCAGAAGCATTCATCTTATTGTTTTTTATATAATAAATTTTAATTATATATTTTTCCTTATATACTACCGTACTGAGGAGTCCGGTCTTACAATATATCAAATTATCTTGGGATAAATTGCATATCTTCAATTAATGGACTAACGATCAGTTTGTCTGAATTGAAAATTGAAGTTATTTTACTAAGAGAATCTCACTAGTTTCTTCTTGTTCAAATTTGATTTATAGGCTACACAACACTTGTCTAATACTCAACTGTCACTCAGTACTACAGTACTGGAAGTTCACACCTGGTCTCATGTCTTCTCTATAAATTATCTATTTATAAATAAATATCTAAAGATGTACGCTAAAGATGGAACTCAGGCCCTGAAAAACGTTTTGAAATAATTATTCAATTCCAATATTATTATGTAAACTTGTATTTACAACAAAAAATACATTTTTGAGTATTTCAAAACGTTTTTCAGGGCCTGAGTTCCATCTTTAGCGTACAGGAAATACCCAAGCAGACTACAACCTATATGCTAAAGATAGGACTCATATCCTGAAACGAATCTACAAATACTAGAAACGCAAGTCCTGTTAGAATGCTAGCGTATGTACAAATGTACTTACTAGCAGGTAGCCCGATTCAATGGAATCAGAATATCTTCTCCCCCCATTTCCTTCTTCTTCTTTTTCTTCGTCATTTTTCTCCATTCCCTTTCCTCTCCTTTTTCAATCCTATATTCTGCAGCGCTATAATTTTGTCGACAGAAGGCAGCATCTAGACGTTTATGTAGTAGATATTTCATATAAATTGAAACTTCACACAAAAGGATGGGAACTAGGTGGGTTCCGAACTTCCGGGAAGTGATTCTACAGCAGAGAACAGTGTCTTTTGCTGGCCAATCTAATCGGTCACCGTTACAAACAGGACCTACGAGAACGCAGCTTATCTCTCTGATTGAACAGATGCCTGCTACGGCTCGCAGCTATCACTTATCTCATAGATTATTAGAGAATAATTCTAACCCCTTTCTTCTGAATAAGAATATAGATACCGAACTTTCGATTTCTACATTCCTCTAAAGAAATAGCAAAACACTGCGCTGGGTATTAGACCAGTAAGGAATTTTGAGCCAGATTTTTAATTTAGACAGATTTTTCCTATAGCCTTGAACCGAAGCAACAATAATCTCTATTATAGGATGACTGAAATAGAACAGTATTTGTAATAGTGGGTACCTAACTAACGCCAGTAAACATTCTGTCAAAAAATCCAATTAAACACGCTTAATTTGCATAGCGAAACTGGAAAGAAATCCCGAAGTTAGTTGTTTCCGCTTGTATCTTTCATTTGTTGGCCAGCAATGTAAAGAAAATGCAACAGTGTAACCCAGCCTTGAAATTTACACGATTATCAAACTGTAAGTTAGTCCTAGTTTCGAAAAGAAGATGAAAGTAGATCTCCAAAATAGTTTGGATTACTCATCACTGGAATAGTTCATCCTTTCATTTAAATATTTTCTGGAATACATCATAATAAAATCTTAATTCTCCTCCAAACAAGAGCAAAATAATAATACAAAAT
The DNA here is from genome assembly GCA_948455865.1 of Conomelus anceps. NCBI lineage: Eukaryota > Metazoa > Arthropoda > Insecta > Hemiptera > Delphacidae > Conomelus > Conomelus anceps. The sequence continues at coordinate 29,926,273 of OX418225.1, read as the reverse complement.
ATATTGTCAAAATGATAAAATTATTATAAAAAGATCAAGTTACAAGTTCAATCAGATAGATAAGCTGCGTTCTCGTAGGTCCTGTTTGTAACGGTGACCGATCAGATTGGCCAGCAAAAAAGACACTGTTCTCTGCTGAAAATCACTTCCCGGTGGTTCGGAACCCACCTAAAACTGTAGGTCCAACTCATAAATCACCATCATCCAACTCATTACCCACGCACAGGTCTCAGACCTATGTGGGTTTCATCCTCAAAAAAAAAAAAATCAGGCCTACTCAATAATCGCTAGAATAAAGCGGAAGATCAGGTACCACCAAAGGTTTTCCACCTGTTTCCGGATAACCATCATTCTAGAGATTGTGTACTAGTAATTTAATGCATTACATTAACTTTTGATCAAATATATTAATTTATTATTACATATCAATAAATTATCAATATTAGATATTTCATATGAATATTTTTATTTTGTTAAATTTCTCTCGCTCTCACTCTCTCTCTCTCTCTCTCTCTCTCTCTCTTTGTAACTTTGCCCTCCCAGGTATCAAATAAAGGCAGCCATTCTATTATATATATTATATATAAGCCAACCATTCACTGCTGACTCACCCATTCATCACTGTTTCGGGAAAACCGCTCGCTCAAAAAAGTTGGTACACATGTTCAGTAGACGCGTTTAAAAAACTTCCTAAAATATAAACCCAAAATTGACGTGTGCCAAGCCTTTTTTTAGCTTTGTTAAAGTCTTTTGCGTTGCCGAAAATATGAAAATTTGTCCTTTCCGCTCGCCTAATGATTTTGTGTGAATCCGTCCCTCCTGGCTAGACGGATAAGGCGAGCGAAGATAGCCTGCCGGCTAGTATTGTGTAATTTTTATGCTTACATCCTTCATTGTTTTCTGTTTCCATTGTTCTTTTTTTACTTTCATCATTTACTTTTGTGCGTCATGTTTTTATAAGTTAGATTGGAATTGTTCGGGTAAATAGGCTTTACATGAAATTCTAAAACAGAATTTATTAATTTCGAATTCTGTTTCTCTATTGGCCCACTTGTCTGTTTGTTTAATTGTCAGTTACTTGAAACTAACTTGAAATTCTACTTGATTCTAGTTTCATTTCTACGTTTAAATATCATTGAATTGAAATTCAATTATTTGTTATTATAAATGAAATTTCGCTTATCGTTCAGTTTTCATGGTTTCTTCGACCTTTAACATAATTTAGATTTTTCAAGTGCAATTCGGCAATTGCACCTATAAAATTGTACGATCGAATCTTGATCATTTTACTGATTTTAAGACTAATTTTATTTTCACGATTTTTACTCGGTTGCTTAATAAATAGTAGTGATGCACGATGGAATCATGATCATCTTAATTATTGCATATATATCATGTTTATATTGATGTAGCATTTCATCTATTCTTATTTTGTAGTTGATTCTTGCCTTCAATAATGCATCCTGCATTGTGCATCGAGAAGAGTAAGACAACTACTGTCTAATGTTTAAACTTCATGAACAATGAGCATGCTCTGGAAATCCTAGAATTATTTCAAATTCTGCATAAGTTTCAATCGACAATATGCTTTATAGTAATGTATCACCTGACTTCTTGTTCTGTACTGGTAAGATTATTTTCCTAGGAAAATAAAATACTTGTAACTGTCACATAATCGAACAGCATTTCCAGAGACCGGATATTGTGAAACAGAATCTAATGGGACCTTAACGAAAAATAGCCCGTGACCCAGAAATAATACGCGGTCAGTGGGCCTTATTTTGACACCAGTGACATTGCCTAAAAGAAAATTCTGGCCATACCTTCTTACTATGAGTACAGTCAGTCACTAAATGTCCAGTACGAGTAAGTGGCAAAGTTAGTAGGCTAGTTGGTTTTTTGTCAACTGATCTGTTATTATCAATTATTGCTTTTGTCAACTGATCTGGAAAATATGTCTAGTATTTACTTTTTTGAGAACACCAATAACATGAGTAAAGAATTACTTCTTTGTAATGATTTTTTAATTGAATGGTGCGTTATTCATATTTCCAGTGAAATATTATTTATAATTTGTTTAATTTTTACGTTACTTCTGATAATTATATCGCCCATTCAAATAAATATTTTTATAGAGAAAAACATTGTCATTGCTAAATTTTTATTTGTTTTGTCTATTCAATCAACTATTTTTGTTGAATGTTCAATTAAATATTCTTTATAGAAAACATTGTTATTGCAATAACGGTTTTGTCTATTCAATCAACTTTTTGTTATCGAACAAAATAGATCTACATATCTGTTTCTTCAACATGATTGTATATTTTTATGAATAAAGAAACTAAGCTAATAAATTCACTTTTCCAATAAATTCAACAATCTATGATCAAATAGAGATATTATATGAATAATGTGAACAGAGCAAATTGTTCCTATACAGAAATGGGAATAAAATCAGTGAAAAGAAAGTGAAGTGAATTGAACTTATTAGTGAAAAAGCTTGTGTTGGTGATATTCAAGAGGATATTTGACTATTAAAACAACTAGAAAATATATATTTAGTATTTTTTTTAGAACAGCAATAACACGAGTAAAGAATTACTTCTTTGTAATGCTTTTTCAATTAAATAGAGAGCGTTATTCATATTAATTTCCAGTCGAACGCCTTTCAATAACAAAATTAGAATGTTTTACTCATAAAAATCATAGAATAACTTTCTTATAAAATTCAGAGTTGAAGGCTTATTAGTAAAGCATGAGAATAATAGAAAAATTGATAAAATATTTAACAATAATTCGAAAGGTAAATGTCATTAATTTTTTTAAACCTATGTTGTAAGGAAACTAGTTTAGTTGATATTTCACCTTTAATGGTATATACTGCAAATCAAAATAACCATATTGAACAATCAATAAACAATCATATTTTGTTAATGTTATGTTAATATAAGCATTCTGAATATAAATACTTAGTCTTCTTTTAGTAGAACTCAGTAAAATTCATGATATCAAAATATTTGTAATTTATTAACTTTTTATGTGAAATTTAACGACTTGCAGTCAAATATTTGACTGCAAGTCGTTAAATTTCACATAAAAAGTTAATATTAACAACGCAGTTCGTCATGGAACAAGAAATCCAGGAATTTGTAATTTAGTTTAATTTTTACAATATTAAAAAAACATATTAATTGATATAAAATGGTATTCCCAATCTAGGCTTGGTATTTTTGTCATCTATCACCTTATCACCTACGCACAAGTTTGGGGCTCATGTGAAAATCATCAACATAGAAGAAAATACTACAAATAATAATATTCAGGTAACTATCTCAATCTAATTTTAGAGTCATTATATCATTTAGTTTAAAAAATATTATTAATAAAAACATTCAGTTTAAGATGTCTAATTCTAGATTTAAAAATGGATTTATTACAATCCCAATAGTTTTCTTCAAACTTCAATAAAACTTCAACTTTAGTTACTTCAATTTTTAGATTCAATATACTTCAATTAATAATAAAATTTAGTTTAAGATGTCTTAACTAATTCTAGGTTTAAAAGGGATTTAGTAAAATCCCACTAATTTTCTTCAAACTTCAATAAAACTTCAACTTTAGTTACTTTAATTTTTAGATTCAATATACTTCATCTATATTTGTTACCAATCACTAATCATCGGTCAGATTTAAAGTTCCAAAGAACTACGCTTTTAAACTGGATGCAGACCAAACAAAACTAATAATCTCAATACTATAATTCTAATATAATTTCAATTACCTTGGTTAGTAGTTGTTTGGATAGGAAGTTTAATTCATGAGCCTTGACGAACCGATAGTCCTTGCGGTGAACGATGATTGGAGATGTCCTGTAAGCAAGAAGTGTCAGCAAACTTTATAACAACAATAGTATTTTTCCGTTTGAAACTATTTGAATTACTAACGACCGTTATCACTGTATTCAGCCTGCTACTCGCGAAGCGGTCATTGGGAGATCCTTTCCTTCCGAGCTTAGTAATGAATGAGCAGTGGACTGAAGGCGAAAGACTGCCTGTTGTCTGAGCTGTGGATTTCCCGGTAGACTAGGAAAAGGGGGGATGTGAGGGGGGAAGGGGACAGAGTAAACAGCGCGCATCAATTATATAAACCTACTTTTTGAACGGGGAACCGACGATAAGCCTTTTTTATACTGCTATCAAGACTTGGATGAACAAAATTGGATGATCGTAAAATTTTCTGCAATAATTAGCCCGATTATATCCGTGTAATAGGCAGTGAAAGTAATTTGGTGTACTGTTGAAATGCCTTTCAAGTTAAGACCTACAACCGGTGGTTCGGAACCCACCTAAAACTGTAGGTCCAACTCATCAATCACCATCATCCAACTCATTACCCACGCACTGGTCTATGTGGGCTTCATCCTTCAAAAAACATGTAGAATGTGTAGAGATTTGTTTAATAATGTCTAGATTGATTTGATTTTTCCCGATGAAGTCCACATGAGTCCGAGTGCGTGGTGAGGAGGTGTGTTGATAATGAAGTGATGATGAACCTATAGTTTTTTTGGGGAGCTCCAAAGCACCGGGTGAGTGCCTTAAGTTCCAAGCGCTGGGATCTCATTTACAATCATTGTACAGTCTCACAACATATAAATGATTATTTATCCAGTTTTTGGTGAGTGTGTTGGGAAATCTCAAGAATCTCAAACAATATTATACATAGATGTAGAAGTAGAAGGTATGGATGAAGGTTATTGTGTAAGCGGGAAGCTTACATTAATGAAAATCACTAAGACACCGGTATATGGCATGGATAATATATATCTTTTATAGTATTGACAAATTCCATTAGGGAAATTTGTAATTGATTAAAATTCTACTCATTTTATTCATCCAAAAGGTTTGACAACATTTAAAAAAATAAAACACTTGAAATTAATAAGACATTATATTCCACTGTATTCAAGGATGACGAATTAATTGACCGGAAAATCGTATGCCTTACTTAATATTTTGTTTTATTTAAATCTATTTCTCGTAATTTTCAGTGGAGCTTGGTCATCGAGCGTCGTACCAATGTCTAGAACTATATTAAAGTACTCTCATCGTGCTTAGTGCATGTAATAATAAAATGGGGGAAACTTAAATATTTCACAAATGGATGGAAGGAGTAGTTGTCATCCAATTAAAGAATATATATATATATATATATATATATATATATATATATATATATGGTAAGCTCTATAGTTGTTAACTATTCATAACATTCAAAACTGCTTCATAATAACATAATCTACTACAGGGCTTATTTTCAGCCGGAGCACACCGGAGCGGAGCTCCGGCTATCTAAATCTATAATAAAGTCATTTATTTTAAACAAGATCTGAATTAGCTTGTTAATTTGAATATTGTGTAATATTATAATTATGTGCATTACTAACCATGCTCTAATGCGTTTAAAATTCACCAATTCAAGTGATATTTTCAAACATTTTCCGGGGGAGGACCCCCCCCACCGCCGTTTTGCTGGGGGGTATTCCATACCCCCCTGGCCCCCCGGTAAGTCATCGCTTCGGTACTTCTTAGTTTAGAAATTATGCCCTGATCTTAATTCAATAAATTAAACAACATGTAAATAACTTGGCCTGTATTAACAAAGTTAGTAAATAAATTGGTGACTTTCAATCAGACATTACTTTGTGTGTTATTTTATGTAGACATTACTTTGTGTGTTATTTTATGTAGACGTATAATTTAAATGAATGTGACCCGTCAAAAAATGAAAAAAAGCAATAGAATGAAATATAAAGCGAGTTGTAACACTAGAAAAATAGTTATCTATCATTTTATGTATATATTATTATTTTATGTATATATTTTATGTAGACGTATAATTTAAATGAATGTGACCCGTCAAAAAATGAAAAAAAGCAATAGAATGAAATATAAAGCGAGTTGTAACACTAGAAAAATAGTTATCTATCATAGAACTTTATTACTTCTATATTCTAGACCTAGCAAAAAGTATTTGTTTCATTTGCAATGATGAAGTGATGGACACCCCGTAATCTTGAAAAAAATATGCTGTAAAATACCACTAATTTTCTTCAAATTTAATAAAACTTCAACTTTAGTTCCTTCAATTTTTAGATTCAATATACTTCAATTAATAAAAAAAATTAGTTTAAGATGCCTAACTAATTCTAGATTTAAATGGGATTTTGTAAAATCCCACAAATTTTCTTCAAACTTCAACTCTAGTTACTAAAATTTTTAGATTCAATATGCTTCATCCATAATTGTTAGACTAATCACTAATCATCGGTCGGATTTGAATTTTCAACGAACTACGCTTTTAAACTGGATGCAGACTAATCAAAACTAATATAATCTCAATACAATAATTTGAAAAAAGTATGCTGTCATTTACCGTGGTCAATAGTGAGTGTTCTTGACTACTGACTTGTTTAATTCAAAATAACATATTAATTTTTAATATTCAACATTATATTAATTTAAATATGATATATTATTACTATATCAATCATTTTTCAAATTTTAGTGTTATTACGGTCTATTTGGTTTGAAATTTTAGGAAGTAAATTCCTATATTCTGTATAGAAATGAGTCCTATATGGACTATATTGGAAACGACAGAGAAAGAAATTCTGATCTGGGTGAAGCACAGATTCAGAATCTTCTTCCGGACAGATTGAGGTATAGCAATAAGATAATATTTTTCGGCTCAAAAGTTTTTATAAAAATTAAATATTATAAACTATTTTTAACAGGATTTAGTGTTTTTTTCCAAGTGAAATTTTAAATTAATAGTGGCTAAGTGAAAAGGTTCATTTTGTTATTTTTTTAGTGAAGGTTTTTAGCAAATCTTAAATTTTTAATCTGTGTCAACCTGAATGTTTTGGACATTGTAACATATTCAAAATTTGTAAAGGGAGCAGTTTTGGACTTGAGTCTGTTGCGCCTTCACATTCGTTGAAAATTTGTCACAATAAATAAATAATATGTCATCTAATTTAATCATTATGGGATTAACGTATGATTAAAGTGTCACTTGAACACAAGCTTCAAGAGCATGTATAATTCATCCGTAATTTAAAAATTCTCTTGCAAGCCACGGTAGTTACGAACTACTCGCCCTGCTTTTGATTGGGTTTTCAGGTAGGGAATTTAGCAGCAGAAAGGGAAATTTTCCGCGGGCTGCCGAAGGGGTAGCAATGAAGGACGCTAGCGCGCTTCGGCTAAGCTTTTCATGTCTCAGTAGTAGCTCCGTGTTTTCCCCCAAACAAGGGGCACTTTTCAACTTCGAAAGTAGGACCGCGCTGTTTATTCGGTCACACTAATTGGGTTGAGGCTACTGCTATTATCTTAGCACCTCGTGTTTCTTCTTCTGCTTCTTCTTGAAATACGGTGGGTGTCTTATCTCTAATCAATTACTATGAACTGAATCTTTAGTGTTACTCTTGATTTAGAAGAGCTTTTTTGTATTTTTTCATATCAAGGGCAATATATTGCCAAACAAACTAAATACAATAAACAGATGAAAATTCTATGTAAAAGTCTTCCTTGAGAAACAAGAACACATAATATTTAGAATACTATTGTAGTTGTATTATTTTAATGTTGGTGATGCCAGTAGAACAACATTTTTGAGTGCCGAAAAGTAATCTGTAAATTATAAAAACATAAATAATATAAAGTGGTGATTCAAAGTAGGGAAGTGATAGCCGTGAGCCGCAGCAGGTATCTGTTCAATCAGATTAGATAATCAAAGCTCTCCTGGGCCCTCTCTGTAAGGGTGACGATCGGATTGGCGAGCAAAAATGACTCATCAGGTCTCTTCTGTAAATTCCTGGTGGTTTGGAGCCCACCTAAAACTCTAGGTCCAACTCATCAATCATCATTATTAAACTTCAATCATCAATATCAATCATCATTACCCACGCACAGGTCTCAGACCTATGTGGGTTCCATCGTTCAAAAAAATACCTTTTTAACCACATAAAACTAGTCATTTTGGAACTAGGTATAGGAGAAAAAAGGCAAATAGGCTACCCTCAGAAATGAAATTTTACAACTTAGACCAAATTTGACATGTGATATATGAATTTGGACCGCCTCAATGAACTGAGAAGAATGAGCTATCATTCAATGAGATTGAATCAACCGTTCACAAGTCAAGTGCCTCAGAAAGTTTAAAAAATTCGCACAAACGTCCGTTCATTATCTGTTCCACTTTTATAGGGTCCAATATTCATCACATCATCTTCTATATTTATATAAAAATGAATGTTATGTTATGAATGTTTGTATATGTGTGTGTCCTTAACCGCCCATCCGATTACGATGAAACTTTGGGGGATGGGGATGTTTGATGGCATGTCGGGGAGGATTTCTGAGTAAAAAAGTCACCCAAAAAAGGGGTGCTCAAAGGTGGGTGCTCAAATTATCGATTTTTGGCATTTTTGATCGAAATAAATAAACCCTTCATATTGTGATGAAACTTTGGGGGATGTTTGATGGCATGCCTGCGAGGGATTCCATGTTAGTAGCATCCACCACAAAAAAAGGGGATTCAGGGGGGCCAATATCGATTCTGGCATTTTCATCTGTTCTTTTATTGTAATGGAACTCTGGGAGATGGTTGCTAGCATGCCTGGGAGGAGGGTCTCTATGTCAGTAAAATCTACCCCCAAAAAAGGGGGGCAGATATTGATTTTGGACATTTCCAGCCAATGCCACAATAAATGTGGTTGTGAAAAGTTCAAGTCTCATTCATTGTAGATTTTGTCATCTATAACCGACCAATTTGTATCTACTTCATCCACTATTTAGTAAAGATCTTTACTAAAAATAGTACTTTTTTCTACACTGTAGGAAGTATTAGAACAAAAGTAAGTGCTCCATTAGAAACTGTACTTTTTTATACATCTTAGGAACTATTAGAGCAAATGCAAGTGCAGAACTCCAATAATAACAGCACCTTGATAACAGATTATAATATAGCTTTTATGTGAACACTTCTCAAGATAAAAGCCAATATAGAGGGTTGAATGACCTGTGGCGAGCGAGAGAAAAAATACTATCGATTTGCTAGCACCAATTGGTGGACAGCATTGAACATCTGAATTATTTACAATCCGGTCATCTTTCAGGCCCCGGAAGTGGGACAATACACTGTCCACACCATTGGGGTCAGGTACTTCTTCTATTGAATACTGTAAAATGCAATAATAATGCCAGATATAGATATTCTGATGGCTCAGCTGATAAATATAACTCAAAAGGAATATTCATAGAGCAATAGTGCAAGTGTTTGGGGGATGATTGATGAAATCATTAACTGTCAACACGAACTGTCCACAAGAAAGAACTGATTTATTTATGTTTCAACACAGAAGTCGGTCAGTAAGTGCATTCTGATTGATTCCTTCTGTGACACAAAAAAGTATAGATTCCTATTTGCTCGCAGTCTGCTGAATGGCATTTTATGCACAAAGATTTTGCATTCTACTCATGTCAGGTTTTTTTTATTGCTGATGATGCCCACATGAGTCCGAGACTTGTCCTTGGGTAATGAAATGAATGATGGTACATAGATGCCAGACGGAGTAGCGGGATTCGAACCCACGACCGCTGAAACGACAGCAAGCTGAAGTTGCGACGCCCCAACCAACTGCGCTAAGCTGCCCGCCAAGTTATTTTGGTATAGTCTCTATTATGATGCACAATCGGAATAAAAAAATTCAATTCTATTTACCGAAAATACCAAAATCTACCTAATAAGTAATAATAATATTATGTAACCTGACTGGCTCTGTTCTGATGTCAGAGTTCTCAGGTCGCACCTGAATAAGTGTGAGGCCTCTGACGTGACTTGAAAACTACATACCGTACTAGTAATCTACAGTATTATTGGACTATTAGGGAAGTGGTAGCCGAGTGCCATAGCAGGTATCTGTTCAATCAGAGATAAGCTAAGAAACTCCTGGGCGCTCTTTGTAAGGGTGACCGATTGGATTGGCCAGCAAAAAAGTCTGTTCTCTGATGTAAAATCACTTCCCGCTGGTTCGAAACCCACCTAAAACTGTGGGTCCAACTCATCAATCACCATCATCCAATTCATCACCCAAGCACAGGTCTCAGACCTATGTGGGCTTCATCCTTAAAAAAAAATCGAAGTAATTTCAGCCTTTGAGTACTATCCCAGACCATCATAAAAAGTGATTTTTAATATCAATACTTTCATTAATTTCTTTCTAACTCACCACTGTTTACAAGTTGAGCATGTAAGATTAACATGTAATGCAATGATCAAAGCCATTTTCTTGATAACTTTTTCAAAAATCACGAAAAGTTGAGCAATTATTAACTGAAAAAAGCTGCTTATTATTACTGATTGCCTCATAACCTTGGCATACGCTACTACTAGAGTCAATATTAGTAATATGCATGTAGGATACATTGTGCATTACTGGTACTATATATGAGTTACTACCAACTACTTTAACTTCAAACTCAATCTTTTGAATGCTTCACGAATAAGACACGTTTTTTCAATAAAAATAAAATTTGTATGTAGATTCCATTTACAGTATTTCTATTTCATTTCAGGTGTCAATATGTCGTTTCCTCGGATGGAAGGTGGCATAGAAGGAGCAGAAGAATCAGATGGCAGTAAAACTATGGAAGAGAAACTTGTGGTAAGTAGCTAAGAAATTATAACATGATCAATAAATTATCATTGCACATATTAATTAATTTATCGGTGAATTTTTTATTGATTTTTTGGAACTACATGATAGATATAAAAACTGTTAATATTTGTCGATCCCACGTATTTAATTAAGCAACCACTTGATCTGTTTCGTAGCTTTCCTAGTCACATTACCAACAGTGCTGAATAATAATAATAATCTTGGCAAGGGTAGAAAATCACATTTTCAAAGGTATATTTTACATTATTCAGTCCGATAGATGCAGTCCGATTCAGTAGCCTACAGATGACCTTCACTTGTGCGTTTTTATTTTATATTCTATTTTTGATTCTGTGTTTTGAGTTTTAATTTTAATTACGACATTTTATAAATATTATAAATTGCAAACTCTGTTTATAGTCCAGTTACAATAAGTCGATTATCAATTATCGATATTTTCATTTGTATTGCCAAGATGCCAAATGATTATTATTATTATTATTATTCATTACTGTTGAAAATTTGAGTAGTGAGGCCACGAAAACGACCTAGTTAGTGCTCGATCAAACTCTTGGAATTGATAAGTCACAATAAAAACTTGAAAAACACTTTTAAGTCGAAATTAACTCACGTTATGGCGTGACGGCCGTTTCACTCTGTTGTCAAGCCATAACGTGAGTTAATTTCCAATTAAAAGTGTTTTTTAACGTTTTTATTACATATTAGTGGAAACAAGATGGATCTTCAACATCATGATAATTCATATTGACCGTTTTCAATTTTTAATTTTATATTAATTAATTTTGAAACATAATTCATGCAGCGTATTTTGAATGATTTCAGATTACTCATAGATTAGGTATTTTTTCTATGTAGGAAAGTAAACTTAAATGGGGAAACCATGTTTCATCAGATGCCGTTCTATTCGATCAACTGATACAACAAATAAATAAATAAATAAACAAATTAAAAGTTGTTTTTTTTTTAAGAAATAACTGACAATTTATCTATTCGACAAATATATAGAACATAATTTTTGTATGAAAAATTTATGTGGCAAATAAGCAATGCACGAGTATGGATTTGCTCTTCGCGAGTAATAGAACAGGGTGCAAGCAATTGTTTATTTTAAGTGACAAGTAGTAGTTTTGATGTGAAAAGTTCACATTTACTCATTTTTCTATTATGAAAATTCGAATTTATTTTGAAAAGAGGGAGCTCTTTAAAAGTGATATAAGCATGAAACACATTTATTTTACAATCTCTCTAGCCATTAAATCAAGAGAAATCAAGTATCTCTAGCATACATTTGTTTAAAAAAGAATGAATATTATTCGAAAACGTTTTTATATGTTGAAGTTTTTTTGTAAATTAATTGTTGATACGTCAAAAATAGAATGATACTAAAAAGAAAATTGGAAAAGCAAGTGATGAGTAGTGCAGTTTGAATGGGAAAAGTTCACATATACTCATTCACATTTTCAAGCAGAGAACTTGATTTTTTTTTTTTAATTTGCTGATAAGGAGAGAGTGAATTGTGATAGACTGAAGTTTTAGAAGTCAATTATCGACTTAATTGATATTAGATAGATTTCTATTATAACTACTCAAGTAAATCAAATGACATTTTTCTATACAAAATTTTCTTTGAAAGATAAATCATTGTCACAAGAAATTACCACATTCGCCACAAGTATTGAGAATCTTCTATGTAATTGATGAACTTCAGAAAATTCATAGAATCTTTTTATTTTTATGTCACTTGTCCTCGTTTATGAATGTTTAATTTGATTGAATCTCTACTAATTCCTACTCTTTTGTGGAATATTCAGTTGAAATGATGTTCCATGTAGCTAGGAATTGAAAGGAATAAGATTCTAGAAATCTGAAGAGGAATTATTTTTTTCAATTGTTCAAGGATGTGATGTGCACACGAGTTCTAATCAAAAAATTTGGAAATCAGTTTCCAATTGCTCTGGAAAATTTGTATTATCTGGCTTACTTGGAATGTTCTCAGTTTATAATGTTATTATGTGTTTACTATGATTTAAACTTCGTCACATTTTCAGGTTGCCGTACGAGTCAGACCTCTTAAGCCAGATGAAGCCGAAAGATGTCTTCATTGTGTGGATGACAAGGTAATTCTATTTCTATTGAATCAATATTACTAAGCTTGACAAAACTTGGAAGTTCTGGGGAATTTGACTGCTTTACACCATGAGATGTTGTTCAATAACTATCTAAATAATAAAATAGTTTACCTTAAGTAGTTAGAAGCTCTTCGATACATTTTGCAGACTACTACAAGTTTGAAAATATGTCCATTATAGAGCACCAGCTCACAGCTATTTGTATGTCGTTTCTATCAAACCAGCTCATCAACTCGTTATTTAAGGCACTTGGTATGAAAGAGACAGTTATTGAAAGAGATATTTATAATTTTCTTTGTTCTTCTGTTATAAGGGTCATGTTGTGGTGTAGATAGGATATTTGGCAATAAAATTCACTGCTACTGACGTTTTGACAGCTCTCGCCATTCTTTTGTGGGAATATTCAGCTATAATTCATACATTATTGATTGAAATTGCTGCTCAGTATCAAAGTAAGCACCAAATGAAGGGACTAAAACAACACTCGACAATCGTGAACTTTTTTGTGTTATTTGTGATGGATTATCAATACGCTTACTTCAAATATATCATAGTATCGTCCTTTAGAACTTTATTGGAACGATCTTGAGAAAATATAATAATAGCGAACATAGTCTCATTTCATTGCAGAATGAAAGAATTGAAAGGGAATAATAAAGTAATGTAGGATAATATATTTCATTTTCAAATAAAGTAAAACTTACACAATGAAAAATAAATAATAGTTTATTTCAAAGAAGAAATTATTTATTAATGAATTTTGTTTTTAGACTGCAGAAATTCTTTATAAGAAAATAATGAAAATTATTCTTTCACTTTAAATCTAAATCTTTCGGCTGTAAAGTAAGTGAATAAATTTCGTTAATTTCTTATAGAAAATTAATGCAGTGTCTTCATTTATTCCAAGTTTAATTAATATAAAACTCAGTGCAGTTTGTAATTGAAGAAGAAATTCAAGAATAATAAATAAAGGCTAACTATCCATCAGCGATTGATTTGATTAGTTAGATTGTATTTGTCACTCGTGTAGCAAATTATTCCAAATAATTAAATAGTTTTGTGAGAAAAACATTCATGATAGTTTCTTTAAGGTTCCATTAGTAGAGTCTGTAGATTAGTAGTAGAATCTTGAGGTGTATATTTCAAAATCATTTTTCATCCACTTCCTAAATTCTCTATCACTATATTGTCCTAATTTATGTTAATCAAATCTCAAGTGAGAAGTGATAAAATCCTTTATCCATCCAAATGGAGTGAGAAGTGAGAAGTGACTCTTCAGTCATCCATTTAATTTTCCATTTGTTCTAAATTATTTTCTTATTCATTTTTAACACAATGTTTTTTTACAGAATCTTACAGTATATTCGATTCTTATATTTTCTATTTGTATAATAATTTCTAGGAAAATGGTATACAATAAGTTGGTAACAAATAATGCAGTTGTGACCCATATTCAACTCATCATCCTGGAATTAATTTACTACTTCATCCATCTAAAGATATCGACAAACTGTTTTCAAACTGTAAACATCCAGCTCCAATCCATTCATTGAATTCATGAATGAAAGAAAAAATTAATGCAATTGCTTTCAAGAATTTCTTGTAGCTTGAAATTGACCATGGTTCCCTGTCTCAAGGCTTATATTGTTTATAGGGACGTATTATTTTGCAGGGAGTAGAACAAAGGGAGAAAAGTGAAGTTTTAACGTCAAAGGGGTTAATTGAGGGCCCCGTTGTCCTTGGAAGGGGTGAAACCGAGGGCGTAACTGCTAATTCATGCAGGTAGCCTTTGATTTACGATCTCTGCAAAATAACTTTTTGATTTTACCGTCTCTGCTATATGAAAATGAATCAATAATGAACATTTAGCATTGAGTTAAATGGACATGGTTTTGAAGTGTATTTAAAGCTCGTGAAAACGTGAACTTATGCAGTACGTATTGATTTTATGCTCGATTTTTGCACCTACTGATGTTAGTCACTGTAGGAATAATGTTGATGAGCGGTTAATGGATCTACTAGCAGGAACTATCCTGAAAGTCTGCCCACCAATAAAATCCGTCTTTTTATACATTCATTTCTTTGATGAACAATTGAAAAAAATCTTTTCGACTACAACTAACATGAAATTTATTAACTCCCGTTAATAATTGAGAAATAACGTTTAGAAATCCATGGAAGTGGAAGAGTCCAGTTGTACTTTGCTCACTCTTTGCTACTAAGTTGAATCTCCATTTTTATTCATTTGTAAAGTTCGTACAGTTCAGATGGTATTGAATCTCATTCAGTTCACTATATTCTGAATGGCCATAAAATAACTCACTGTTATATACAGAATGTTTCAAAAATAATGATTCAATATTAAAATTCTATATTTTCATGTAAAATCATTACAGATTGAACTGCAAATTGACAATTGAACTACAGATTGAATTACACATTATTGATTGAACTGCAAAATACCTAAAAAATCCTTAAGTTGTATGTATGTTACTCTAAATGCTGTATATGTTACCACTAGCAATATCAGCATGAAAATGAATCTAGAAACTTGATAATAAATGAACTTAAAAAATTTTAATAATGCATGTGAGTTTACAGAAGAGACAGCTGTAGTTTACTTGATTTCAGTTGTTCTGTGTGTGAAAATTTGCCATACATCACATGACAAGAAAATCCAAAGAGAAAAAAGCAGTTAGATCTTCTGAAAACACTGATACATTGGGGAAAGTTTATGATGAATGCAGAAAAATTATCTAGATGGTAATCAATATTCATGCTTCTTCTAGTAATGGTGAGAAGTAGTAATATAGAGGATTTGTAGCATACTTGAATCATATGATTTCATTAATATTTTGCATTTTGTTTGTATTAAATTTGCATTCAAATAATTATGGGGAAGTTTAAGATTGTGACATTCTTTTTCAACATTACATTGTTAACATAGAATACTGATTGGAAAAGGTGATTGTAGATTAACTTTTCAGTTATTATTTTAAATAATTTTTATATTTTGACTAGAAGTCACATTTTTGTGATGGAGAAAGTAATTGGTGATGCGGAAAGATGAGGAGGAAAATTGAAAGGAGTGATGAAGACGAAATAGCAAGAGAAGATTAAAAATCGAGATCATGATAAAAAACTTGAGAATATCGTAATATAGTGTAAAACAGATTAGCTGAAATAGCAGATTAATAATAGGGAATGATAATATTGCTTCAAATTAAGGAATTGTGTATTTTTATCGGAAACACTTACATAGATTGGTAGTCCTAGGGAAGAATTTAATGGAAGTAATAGCCGAGTGCTGTAGCAGGTATCTGTTCAATCAGATATAAGTTACGATACTCCTGGGTGCTCTTTGTAAGGGTAACCGATTGGATTGGCCAGCAAAAAAGACTGTTCTTTGCTATAAAATCATTTTCCGGTGGTTCGGAACCCACCTAAAACTGCAGGTCCAACTCATAAATCACCATCATCCAATTCATTACCCACGCACAGGTCTCAGACCTATGTGGGCTTCATCCTACGTAATTAATTTATTTATTGGTTGTGGGAAGCTGAGTGCCGTAGCAGGTATCTGTTCAATCAGAGATAAGTTACGAAACTCCTGTGCGCTCTTTATAAGGATGACCGATTGGATTGGCCAGCAAAAAAGACTGTTCTCTGCTATCAAATCACTTTCCGGTGGTTCGGAACCCACCTAAAACTGTAGGTCAAACTCATCAATCACCATCATCCAATTCATTACCCACGCACAGGTCTCAGACCTATGTGGGCTTCATCCTCCGTAAAAAATTTGAAATAGAAAGAGCATTAAAGAATTTCAAACATTGGACTTAGTGATTTATTTGAGTCTTTTTCGGTCAAACATGAAGAAGGAAAGGATTATGGAGGAAAAAGTAAAATAAGAAAATTAGAGAAAAAGGTAGAAGCAGCAGCAGTAGAGAAGTTATAGTTTCACCGCAGTGTTACTTTTAAAGTGTAGCAGCTGACCAGTTTTATTACATTATACTGTATTATTTGAGCACTTACCTAGTGAAAAAGTGCTCATTTTGATGAAATACTGTCTGAAAGAGAATGTAAAAAGCTTAAAAAAGCGGGTGGGAGAAGAGAGTGAGCTATCAATCTAGAAAGAGGATGATGATAAGGAAGAAATTATAGATTCAAGATCGCACTTGAAGCTATATTACCACATGTTAGATGGCAAGTCACAATATGGATTCGAGTTGGCCCTACGGTTATCTTAGTTCTTCATCAGCCCTTAGGGTTGGGTGTGAGTGCTTGGGCAAGGTCTCGCCCTAACAACCTTAGCACGAAACCTTATGCTAATTTATACCTCTCGGCGAAAAGTGCCAAAGCATTGAGTTTCGTTTATACACGCGAAATAAGAGTAAGATTCCTATACGAAAACAGCATTAATCGAACAAAGGCATTTCTCTCAATGAACCACAAAAAATGAATGAAAGCCGGCTTGTTGGAAAAGTATTATTTATTGGAAAAAATCAGGAAAGGTCATAGAAAACTACGGGTCGTGTGGGTGGCTGTTTCATTCAGAACTCTGAATAAAATGCTAATCGTAATGCTCAATACCTGAATGAACCGGCACTAAAATCGATTGTGAATTCCTAAAAAGTTTCATGAATATTTTAACAAGTGGTTCAGTAGTGTGTTGGCCTAGACTCGATTGTTGAATGGGGATTAATATTTGGAAAAAATACACAAGAGCTAAAACAATATGATCCATAGAAATCGATAAATTACTTAGTCTATTTCGTCTGTAAGTTCCACGTTTTTGGAATTGATGCTTGGCAAAAATAGAGATTTTTAGAATAGGGAGTGCATAAGAAATTTAGATGAATATTTTATCTTAGTTTGGATGTATTTATGAGCTAGTGGTCGAGTTTTGCAGTAGTGTGTTGGCCTAGAATTGACTATCGAATTGAACACAAAACAAAAAAGTAGAGAATAAAGTTTTCAGTTTATTCCGAGTCGATTCCTCATTATAACATTGATTCTTGGAAATAATGAAGACAGTGAATTATTGAAGTTAATTATTTTAATGCTAAGTACGTTAAATGCTAATGATATTTTAACGTTGCTGATAGTACTGGAGAATATTTCAGAAATGTGAAGTAATCATGCTTTTGAACCATGTTATTTTATGGTTTAAAATAATGTTTGAACAAAGCTAATAGGAACAAAGGTATGGGGACAACTTCCTTAAAACACTCGACTATATATACTAAGCTTTAAACTTAACTAGTTAAATTTGTTTTACTAGTGCGCAAAGTAGCACTTTGCTGCATGAGAGAAATGCGGAATAGTTTCTTGAGTGCAGCAAAGATACTTCGAGCTTCATTTACTCATTAATTTTTTTTCTACAGTTGTCACACCTGGAGTGTGACAAAGTCAGCTGGAGTGCAGCTGAGTAAAAGTGTGCAGGAATCAGCTGTTATGCTTGTTAAAATTAGTGCATAAATAGCCTCTTTGTTCAGTAACTTTGGAAATAGTTATTTTCCCACAGTTGCCTAACAAAGTGGCTATTTATGCACTCATTATAGTGGCAAAACAGCTGATTCCTGCACTATTTTACTTTGTCGCACTCCAGGTGCGCCAACTAGGAAAAATTCAATGTGTAACTCGTGATGAAAGTATCTTTGCTGCACTTGAGAAACTATTCCACACTCACATTCAGCTCAAGCGTAATGCATTTCTCTCATGCAGCAAAGAGGTACTTTGCGCACTAGTTACACAAATAACTATTCTCATGAAATGACTTGGGTAAATCGAAGTTTTATGATGAATATTCTAAAAAAATCGATAAAAATGAGTCATGATGAGTGTTCTTGTGAGTTGAGAGAAACAAGATAGATTGAGCTATGATGTCCTTTCAAATACTTTTTTGGCCTAATTCGTCACAGATAGCCTATTTAAGATAAAATCAGAAATTATCACAAATTTCAATGGCTAAATAATAAAACATAATCAACTTAGCAAACCATGAATATCACGTAATATTCTTCAATATTTATTTAATCAAAATTTCATTCTAAATAGTGGAAGAATAAAAAATTCAACTCAATTTATTCCATCAAACACAAAACTAAAATAGTCCATTTAGTAAATAATAAAAGACAAAATGTAAGAGTAAATTAATTTATAATGTGATGTAAAAGTAAGAAGATGATTACAGGAAATAAATAAATGAAAATAATTAGTCTTAAAAACTAATCGAAATTCTGAGACTTGAACAAGGTTTGGACTTATTAAAACAATAAATTTGTCAATATTATGAACAATTGAGAAAATATAAACCATTTGAAGTGTCCAATGTACTGAAACACAAGAATTCAAAGGATTAAAACTCATCAAACTTACAAAATCACTCATTTCCATATACAACAACTTCTTATCACTTACAACAACTTGTACGATTTTTTCATATTCGGTCATAAAATGTCTTTATACCACTTATAACGTCTACTCAGATATTATCATATTACAATTTTTTTGTATTACGTCTTGGAGACTCCAGTTAAGGAGTATAAGGCAAGTCAGATTAACAATTATACAACCTTATACGCTAGTTACCAGACTTACTACAGTATATCAATTAGTTGAGGTGAGGCTCAATTTTGATGTGAAAGAAACTCTTGTACACTAAAAAGTTCTATCGACAAAATATTTTTTTCAATTGTTTTTCAAATAGTTCTATATTTTCAAGAAAAACTGCGGTAGCTTGTTGTAGAGTTTCCTACCAATATGACTAGGTTTTTATTTAAATAAGCTACGGTGCTATTGTCACTCTAAAGTAATAATCTCCTCGGCTTCTTGAATTATAATAATTGTATAATAATACTTCCTGTACACTTCACCAACTTTATAGAAATATGTCCAAAGGTCAAGGAGAGCTTGAGGTTGTTATTATTAGCATATTATATGGATAACATAAAAGCTTTCTTTCAATAAATAATTATCAATTCCTTTCAAATAAGTTCAAAGTTGAAAAGGAAGGTTTTTATCATAATGATTATCAAGTGGGGCATTCTGCAAGCAGTAGCCACAATGTCACTTGTTACTTTAACGGCCAAACTCTTCAGCTAAACATTAAAACAACCTCACGTGTGTGTGTGAGCTTTGCGTGATGTTGATCAAATTTTCTGCCTTTTCATGTAGGCAAAAAAGTAAGCAATTATACGATCGATGAGGGTTCACAGGCGACGAAAAATTCAAACAAACAAGAGTAGAGTCCAAGTGCCTTGAAGTGATTCAAGTAGGCTATTAAATACGACTACCTATGCTGTCACAACCACATTTATGTATACTTTGATACTATAGTTTCGTCTAGCACTCCAATATTACTTTTAATATCTAAGCTAAAATAGACTCAGAGAGTGAATTAGATTGGATTTTGCCATAACCCCTTTCATTATAAAAACGAGGTAATGTAGGTACTAAATTTTAATTTTGGTAGTTAGCTTCACCATTCTAAATATTTCAATCAAACACCAATTTTGTATGATGATTTGATAGAGTTTGATATCAGTTTAATAGGCAGGAGTGAAACGAGGAGGGGGAGAAAAGAATGTACACTCCAAAATTTCAAACTACAAAAAAAAACATCTTTGTATTTTAATGTCGTGAGGACCCGACCTTTTTCGGTGGTATCCCTACCTGAAATATTTTCCTAGTCGACATCCATACCCGAAAAAAATGTCCTGGTTCGCCCCAGACAATGAGTGAACTTGTTTGTATAATAAATTATTGTGGTCGTGAAAATATTGAGCCTTATTCATTATGAATATTCATTCTATCCAAAGAAGATTACACACTCTTGCTTTAATTTGTATCTTTCTTTGTAGTGGCGATGGTGATATTGTGGAAGGAATCCATAATGAATAATAAGACGAAATTGTCACAACCACATTTATTAAATATATTGAGATACCAGTTTCGGTTGTTATACCATTATCAATCTCAAACAAACTCTAGTTGTGAGTTTGTTTGAGATTGATAATGGTATAACAACCGAAAATAGTAGCTCAATATTTTTAATAAATGTGGTTGTGACAATTTTTTCTTATTATTCATTTTAATTTGTATCGCTGATTCATTTGTTGGTGTTTCAGCTCATAGCAATCGTACAACCGATTTTTGTTGAATGTCACAAAAACTGCACCATTATTTGTACCGAAGGTTTTTGTTGAATACACAACCAAGGGTGTAACCGAGAGTTTTATTAGGTTGAAATAACACAGCCTGTCGTCTCACAAGAAAAATACAAAGAAGATTGTTAGCCAATAACTGACAATATAAAACACCAACATTAATAACAGTTTAATTTCAAAAACTTTTATAATGCTTAATTCTTAGTTCTAGTTTTTTTTTTTTTTGTTGGAGGGTGAAGCCTGAGTCAGACCTGTACGTGGGTAATGAATTGGATGATGGTGATTGATGAGTTGGACCTATAGTTTTAGGTGGGTTCCGAACCACCGGGAAGTGATTTCACAGCAGAGAACAGAGTCTTTTTTACTGGCCAATCCAATCGGTCACCCTTAAAAAGAGCGCCCAGGAGTTTCGTAGATTGATTGATAACAGCGTAATAGCCGAATCAGTAGTATTTTTATAAATAAATTTGATTATAAAAATGTTGAGTCATATTCACCGCACACATAATTATATACTCATGACACCGCACCAATGACACCATCTTCACCAATACAAAAAGATTACATAATAAAAACTTAAAAACACTTTTAAGTGGAAATTATGACTCACGTTATGGCGTGACGGCCGTTTCGCTCTGTTGTCTAGAGCATCATTACACTCAGTACTGTACTGTGTATTGTGGGAGTGTAGTGTGTGTACTAGGAGTGTACTGTGGGTCGTCTGACGATGCTCTTTACAAAAGAGTGAAACGGCCGTCACGCCATAACGTGAGTCATAATTTCCACTTAGAAGTGTTTTTTAAGTTTTTACTATATTAGTGGAAACAAGATGGATCTTCAACATCATACAGATTAGATAAGTTTTTTATTTCTTTGTTCCACACATAAGCTTGATTTTTGTGCGTGAGTGATGACGATGATAAGGTGATTTGATGACGGAAAAGCTTCAGCTTTAGCTTGTAATCGAACCCGGGAACAACGGAATCGCAGTTCAGCTACAGTAACAAACTATTAATGCAGGGTAACCGAAGTTTAAATAATAACAGACAAAAGTGTTTCTTACTTGACGGATTATTATTGATGTGCTTTAATGATTCATTGTAGCCAATCGGCAGTTCCACTTTGCATGTCTGATCGATGCTCACAAATCATTGTTATGGACTATGACGGAGTTGTCAAATGGTGACTTCTTAATTGTAGCGTATTTTTAGATCTTCACTTGAAGAAATTTCGCTTTCAATGCAGCGAATCAACGCTGTGACCTGTGATGCAAATCATCCATATTATTTAAAGACCAACGTTGTTCAGATAAATGGTCACTCAATGCTGGTTAGTCATATCCATTCAGAAGGGTTGAACTAGAATCAAACTATTCTTGAAAGTAGTGGTCGCTGGCTGAAATTTTTATACGTCTAATAAATGTTTCTAATACCATTCGATAGACTTATCATTCTTATGTCATGTTGAATTTTCATGATCATTTACTTAGAGAACCAACCATTCTTATCAGTATCTTAGTACGTCTTCTTTCACTTGAAGTAGACTGCACAAGATTGAAAATTGTTGAATTAACATTCGTCAAGAACTCAAGAACTGTTATTTCACATAACCCTTTATTTTCCATCCTGTCTCATATTTTAATCAATCGGAAAGCCTAGCTACGGCCCTATAACTGCATATGTGATGGACAGCCGTCGTTTATCAATTAAAAAAAAATCATTTCAATTTATTCTTCTCAAACTGCTTAAACATTATTCTGTTTAATGCTGAAAACGAAATAAACCCAAATCATAATTTAATTTCTGTTAGGTCTTGAGGAATATGTAGTAGAAGTTTATTGATTCTCCTAAAATTTTCTATATTGGCATTATAAATAAATAAATACAATGTAATTTTGCATTGTTATATATAAAATACTCAAACTCTTATATTCCCTTAGTATTGTATTGGAATCGTGCTCAATTTTCTGTTAGTTGTAGAGAATATGGATCTTGTGAATCATCAATAAGCTTGTATCGATTTAATGCCAGTCATAAAAGAGGCACCAATTATTGCAATGAGTTTGGCTTTCGTGGAAGACGGGATCGATTAGAGAAAGTATCAACTTGAAAGGCTGAAAGGCGAAAATGGGCCTAGAAGTGTTCATGTAAGAATGTGCCAGTGGCTGTCTGAAAGCATAATCAAATTGATGGACTTGAAAACTTGATAAAACTGTTGATGTGACCTATTGGTGGTTCGCACATAAAATTAATAAATTAATAAATATTGAACACAATACCTTTCCATATAGCTGTATTAATTAAATTAGAGCCAAAATCATACAATTTAAATTTTATTAGTAATTTTTTGCATTCTTGAATAAAGGACTTTCAAATGAAAACAAACATTTTGAGGAATTCGAAATTAATAAATTCTGTTTCTGTATATTTGTCAGTTTGTTAAATTGTCAGTTACTTCAAAAATAACTAGTGAAACCCCTTTTAGTGAATCTAGATGTCTGAATAATATGTTACAAGCAAAATCATGTGCTTTTATTTCAAGCTCGTATTTAATTTGAGTACAGTAGCCTATGATTGAAATTGATATTCAAATTGAAAACCAATAGCTTTGACCTTCAATGACAATAAGCAAGTTGTCAGTGACGTGCCAATGAATATAAAATAATATTTTCAAATCATATCCTACAAAGTATTCATAGGTTTTTAATTTCATATTCTATAAGGTATGCATCGGTTTTAAATCTCTTTAAATAGCTTAAATAGCTATTTCGTGACTGTGAAGTGAAGGTGACATAAAAATTTATGTAACACGAACGTATACACGAACTTGTAACTAACATGTTACTGTAGATAGGAAGTGATAGCCGCGAGACGTAGCAGGTATCTGTTCAATCAGATAGATAAGCTGCGTTCTCTTAGTTCCTGTTTGAAACGGTGACCGATTAGATTGGCCAGCAAAAAAGACACTGTTCTCTGCTGAAAATCACTTCCCGGTGGTTCGGAACCCACCTAAAACTGTAGGTCCAACTCATAAATCACCATCATCCAACTCATTACCCACGCACAGGTCTTGAACTTATGTGGGCTTCATCCTCCAAAAAAAGATGATGTTTGTTGGTGACGAAAAAATGCCAGATCCAGCAAGTTACCAAACTTACCACCAACAGGTTGATACACAAAAGCTAGCTATAAAATATTTTGTAAAACTTGTCTGCAGAACAAAGTAGGATAATTTTGTGTAGATTACCGTACGTCTTGGAGACTCCAGTTAAGGTTTTATAAGACAAGTCAGATTAATAATTATTGCCCACTATCTTAATACACTAGTACCATAATTACTATATCAATTAGTTGAGGTGAGGCTTAATTTTGATATGAAAGGAACACTATAGAAAGCTTTATCAACTAAATATTTTTTCAATTGTTTTTTAAATATTTCTATATTTTCAAGACTTTAAAAACTGTTGTAGAGTTTCCTACCAATATAACTGAAAAAAATATAAATATAAAATATAAATATGAAATATAAAAAAATATAAATATGAAATATAAAAAAAAACTAAATATTTTTACAATTGTTTTTTAAATATTTCTATATTTTCAAGACTCTTTAAAAACTGTAGAGTTTCCTACTTAGCTACTATTGTGTCTCACCAAGTGATAATCTCCTCGGCTTCTTGTAATATAATCGTGTACGTCAAGATTTTGGTTAATATCACTCTTTTTTACATATAAAGTAGCTTCATACACATATAAGCTGGGTACAGTTAGGAGACCAAGTAACTTTCGGGATAAAGTGAGATGGAAGATGGAATGAAATAGAGCTCATGTATGTATTGAATAGAGAGAAAATGAATGATGAATTTAGGAGAAAGAAAGAGAGTGACTGAGCGGTCTCGTGTTTGGTTGCTCTTAATCGTTAACGTCATCTGAAATGGACATGGCAAACAGAAATAAACCGAATGATGGACTTGCCAGGTCGTTTTTTGTTGCTGATGTTTCGTGCGTGGAGAGAGAAGTGCCACTGTTTAAATAATAAATTCATAACTTGTCTAGGAGAGCTTCTTTTTCACCGTCTGCAACCACTCTGCTGCTTTCATTACAGTCGCTGAAAACAGGCAAGTGTATACTTTACATGTATACTGAAGTACGATAGATATGCATTGGTGAACCGAAGTATACAGAACATTCATTTTGTTTGACCGTACCGTAGCGGCACCTCATTACTAGTCCGAAATCTCATTATGAATTCTGTTATTTGTTTATTCCGTTTGAAGTTGTAGAGATATTTGTACCGTGGTTGCATTTATTCCAGACTATGTTCATTAATGGGGAATAAAATGATAAATACTAATGTGAAAATTTATTTAGTCTGCCCTTATAATGCTGTAACTAAATAATATTGTTGACAGATTCTGCATCAAAAATACTTCTTCATATTATTTAATTATTATAATCACTAGACCTTGTAGAGATCTACTACTTTGGAAAATAAAGTAGAATTCAAAATGGAAGAATGTAGTCTACTATTTAAATCAATCAATCAATTTTTTATTCCATAAAATACATCACGGGTCCCACTAAACCGGTAGGTTTTTCAGTAGGTGTTCATACAAAATAATTATTGGTACAACAAAAACCAAAAATTTTCAATAATTACATAAAAAAAGAATTAACTAATAAAAATAAGAATAATTGTACAGTATAGAGAGTAATAAAGTATTACAGTTAAAAACAGAGTTATAAGCAAGAAAAAACAGAGTTATAAGCAAGAAAAAAAATAGAATAAAAGTCAAAGATAAATAATAGCAAAATTTAAAAAAAAAACAAGAAAATAAAGAAAAAGGGTTCTCACACAATTTAGAATTATAATGGTCGCTCTGGCTGGCGGCAGTGATACATCCGAAAATTGTTTTTAATTTTACCAGAAAAAATGAAAACCGATACTTAACAAATATTTTTTACCATTAATTAATTTTTACATATTTTTTACATTTTACCAGAATGTGAGGACTTGAAGGGGAAGGAGAGGAAGAACAATAAAGAGAAAAATGAAGAAGAAAATAGGAGAAGAAGGGAAGACAAGGGAATAATAATAATAAGAAACATATGAAAAATCGGAAGACGAAGAAGATGACGATGATTGATGATGAGGAAGAAGAATGCGGAGGAACAACCTTTGGATTTTATGTTACTTCACATTCCAATTCAATTGAATCGGGCAACTCGCTCATCTTTTTCTAGTGTTTACATTAGTTCTATGTCATTCATGGTTGGAAAAATATAATATTTAAATCACGCAATCATGCAGAAACTAATAATTTGACTTACTATAAAATCAAATACAAGTAGGACAGAGATTAAATGATTGTGACGAAGAAGAATGTAAAAGGAAATGGAGATTTATTGAAGGTAAGTGGCAAAAAAGTAGGAAATTTTGTCGTTATAAAGATTTGAAGAAGTACTGTATTAAGCTACCAGTTCTTGAAACGAAATCAAGATAATAAAAAACTGAGCCATAATTTTTATTAAAGGGTTAAAAGTTGAACGTACCCGTAAGGGTCTCCCCACCACGAAAAGCCATACGAATTTACTTTACTTTAGTTGAACGTAAAAGAATTTATTAATTTCGAATTGCTTCAAGTGCTATTTATTTATAGTCTAGTGGTTAAGGCACCCGATCGGCAATTGGGAGGTCCGTGGTTCGATTCCCGGTGGTGACTGATATTTTTGTATCGTAGCATTCATCGATTTCCATCAGCTATTTAATACTGTTGTTAATATCCGCCATTGCGGAAGTCTTCAGTATAAATTAATAGCACTTGAATAAAGGGCTTTCAAATTAAAACAAACATTTTGAGGAATTCGAAATTAATAAATTCTTTTTCTGTATATTTGTCAGTTTGTTAAATTGTCAGGCACTTCAAACTAACTGAAAGAATTGCATTACAAAGAGATAGAATATATATTACGATAATGTTAATTAAAATAATTTCGAATGCGACTAATAGACAAATTACTGCCGTCTTGAATAATACTAAAGTTTGCTGCAAATCTTCTCTTCATTTATCATCTCTGCTACACAACAGTATATGTTAATACGGAGTGGCCGTAGCCGAGTGGGTTAAGTGCTGGTTTGCTAGCCCAAAGGTCCCGGGTTCGATCCCAGTTCTGACCGAAAGATTTTACCTCGGGCCACTCCCGTGTTTCGGAGGACACGTTAAGCTGTCGGTCCCGGCTGCCTAAAAACAGTCGTTAAGTCACGTCAGAGGCCCTGAACTTATTCAGGTGCGACCTGATAACTCTGACACCAGACCTGAGCCAGCCAGGTCACACGATATTATTATTATTATAACAGTATATGAATAAAAAATAGATAAATGAGGGATTTATTCCAGCACCCAGTTGGTAATAAAGTACTGTATTTAGAAATTCACTAGAAAGAATCAAGTTCCAAAGAACTTCACTTTCTTGTTAAGAGCATCGATAAATCCATATGGATGAACCATAAATTAACTAAATCTTTGAGAATCTTTGCCCTACTGACACAGTTGCTGGCCTAGAACGCAAGGAGAAGACTGGTCTATCTTCTTCAAGCACGCATGCTCTGTAACTGATGTGAGTGTATTCACTCGTACCAATTTAATTTGTGCGTGCTGGTGTGCATCATGTGAATGTTTGTATGAATAAGAAATAGCAAAAATAGTGAAAATTTGAGAGAAAATGTAGCGTGAGCCCAAGTCATTGGTTGGTGTTATAAGTTGTTGGTATTCCTCTTATTTAGGATGGATTCAGAACTTCCGATCTTATTCTACACTCAAGTATTCCATGAAAGGTTTAGAACAGAGTAATTCTTCATTCATATTCATTATTATTGAGTATGTATAGTAGAATTCATATAACTTTGCAGCGTGTAGAAGATGGGAGGACGTGTTACATCTGAACTCAACTGCTGCCAAGTTACATGAAAATTACAGTATATTATTGTAGTTATGTGGGATTTTATTGAAGCAAGAATTAATTTTTTTCTCAATTCTTTAATCATTGAAAATTGAAAATCGTATAAAGAAAGGAAGATTTGCGCTTATTCATTATTTTATTATCTACTGGCAGGCACGCTTCGCTCGCCTCAACCGTGTAGAAAGACGGTATTTATACAAAAGTATTTATACATTTATGCAAGCGAGCTTTTTCGGTTACTTAGTACATGACAACGCAAAAAAACTAGAATAACGTCAAATTTAGGCGTATTATGGGAAAAATAAAAAATATATATTCTTAGAACGTGTCCAGGTCGAAAAATTAACATGTATACCAAATTTCATTTTTTCGGCATCATAGTTCTTGCTATGCTGGAAAAACGTTTTAAACTCTAAACACTCATTGAATCATGCAAGTTTCACGAGGCCTAAAGAAAAATATTAGTGCATTTATTTCACATTTTATCATTCCTCAATCTTTACTTCAAATGACTAAACGTTATTCCACCCATTGTTTGTTATATTTGCTTTCAATCATTCTACTCTACACTTATTCGTGCAAAATTTCAATTTCCGATCACATTTTCTTTTATGAGAAGAAATTTGACACAATTATTTTTAGCTACACATTTTTTAGAAAAACTCATCTATAACATTCAGAATTTTCTAAATCATCTCCATTTTCGATACAGTTTATTCATTCACTCACAAAAAATATTGTTTTGCAATCAATCGTCACCAATCTATAAACACTTAATATTAAACGTTTATCTATTGAACACATATAATTATGTCAAATCTGAAATCTCAAGCACAGGCTTTCATTATGAAAAAAACTGTTGTTGGTGACTCTTTCAACATACAGTATGACAATGTCTTCATTCTTAGTTACTATTATTTATGACAAGAAAAAATTAACTGTGAAATCAAATTCTAGATTTTTTAAATTTATAGACAAGCTTTCATTATGAAAAAGCTATTGAGACAAATTTCCAACAAATTGTAATTTCTCTATTCTTATCTTTTGCAAAAAAATCAAACAATAGGAACATAACTTATTTATGAAAAAATCAACAATTAATTCATGAAAAAGTAAGTAATCTTACAAAATAAGTATTCTAACAGATACATCTCTCAATAATCATTATTTTGCAATTTCTACAACAGGGCTGGGAAATTTACATTATCTTTATTGCAAAATGCTAATAATGCTTATTGCTAATGTACATGACAGTATTTTCTTGTATTGTTTTTTTTTTCAATTATTGTAACTGATCGCTTGGTGAAGTGATAAAATTGATGTCAGTTCTTTCCACAACACAGTCTAGTTGCAGCTCACATTTCCATGACGAGTTTACTTCTGAAATATTAACATCTGATAGTGAGTTTGCGTGATACATTTCGAAGCATTCAGTAATTTCCACTGAGTTCTGCGTTGCACTGTTTTCCACGTTGAATTATGAAAATTCTTATTAATAGACCGGTCAACGTAGAGAATACTTGAAAAGAAAATTGCTCAAAGGAAATTGAAAACGAAAATAATGGCCAGTCTTTGTCTGTGATAATTTATTAGATATTGGATTGTGAAGATTGACGGTTCATTGTGCAGGCTTATCAGCATGTGGGAGCTCTCAAGGTCAGATCTACCACCAATTAGATTTTTCTTTGGAGAAAAAACATTTCTGTATTTTGTTCAATAATTGAACTGAGACTCATTCAGAAAGCAATTTGAAATTTGTGTTGTAACTTTCTGTGTAAAAATAATGTTTTCCAGTTCATCTGGTGTGTTTATCTCAAAAGTTTATGCAATATTTTATCTTCTTATATTGGATTGGGACATATTTACCTTTTATTTATGTTATTGTTATTGATAATTATTGCTCATTATGAATATTGATAGTTAAATCAATTTGAATAGATCCAATGACTACTATTTAAAACTGTAAATGACATTTTATATTTTCCTTGTATTATTCGAAAAATACAATCTTTCTTATTATCATAATATATCAATGGCGAATGGACTGTTTTAGTGCTTTGTTTTTAAAGTGGAGGTCTAAATTTATATTCTTGTATTGGAAAGAATCAGTAATTGTACTTCAAAGTGAAATTTCTATTTAAACTTGGATATAACCTGAAATTTGGATTTTTCAGTTTAAAATGTGTGAAGAAAGTCCTTGTGGGAAACAGCCTGTTGCATCTCTGCTTAATTGTGTTTTTAATGTGTATGAATATAGTATATTACATTACAAGTGCAGAAAATGGGATAGCCTTCAACTCACAACAGATGGGCAGCTAACCAAACCTAACCTAACCTAACCTGGTTAACCATTTACTTAACTCATCTAGCCAGGTTAGGTTAGGTTTGGTTAGCTGCCCATCTGTTGTGAACTGAAGGCTATCCCAGGAAATGGTGTTTGCCATATGAGTAAGATAAGTTAACACATGAAACAAAGTCAAGTGTGGTATTATCATACAAGTATGGTAAACATCTTCCCGGATGAGTTACATACAATATTTTTCATCATACTAGTCTAAAATATATAAAAAGATAAACTTTGAGCAAGTACAACAAGCATCATCAAACATAACCTCAAAATCCATTACAGCAGTATAATACTAAAAATTCTTTTGAGATCAGCTGTTTTTCCAAATTCTGAACCAGCTGCGATGCGGTAATATCCATTACCGCACTGAAAAAGGATATTTTTATGACCGTACCTATTCATTGTATTCAAAAACATTATCACATTCAAAATTATTTATTGCAGAGGCTTTTAATTAATCAACAGCATTACAAAACGATATCCATATAAGTAACCTATAAGATTCTTAAGAGAGTATTCTGTGATAATAAGAGAGTGTATGCTGCTCAAGTATAGTAATTGTCTTGAAATACATTTCAACTTGATGATATTTTTAGAGTTGAAGATTCAAATTGATATTCAAGATTCAAATTAAAGTAGAAAGTTTATTTGCAATCAGCTATACTTGTCTTCAAAATTAACACACTCCATATTCATACATTAGAATGAAATTTCTGTGTAATGTACATATAAGCATAACAGAATGAATGATAAAGTTTGATGTCAATCATAATTCTGCCCATTCAAATTTAATTTCATCTATTTTTGTTCTTGTTTGGTTTTTTACAGACTGTGATTCTAGATGAAAACGAGCTGGGCAGAAAAGATGTGCTGAGGCAGAACAGAGCTGGACAAAGGCAGTTTATCTATGACGTAGTATTTGATGAAGAGTCCACTCAGGTAATGTTATATTTATATAAACACAACCAGAAGATTGATTGATTGATTACTTTATTCATACAAATAATAATTCAACGGTTACAAGTATAATAGTAGTTTATGCAACGATTTTATTTTGACCCTTATTAAAGCACGAGTTAGATGTAAGTTATAACACGAGCGAATGCGAGTGTTATAAATATCTCACGAGTGCTTTAATGGTCAAATAAAATCGTTGCATACACTATTTTATCTACGACCACTAGTATACATTTAATTAAAACAATTTCATTTTACCTGTGACTGTCAGAGATACCTAACCTCTCATCTCAAATACAAGAAGTTATAGTAGATTGTAAGGTTAGCAGCTTAGGTTAGCAGTTTGATCAAATCAGCTGATAATTTCACAATATTGAATTACGATATTGATTCCATCAAAAATGCTTCTGATTGGTCCAGAACCCGTGTTATAATGTAGAACCTGTACTATAATGAGCTCTTTATACAACGGGTTTCAAAAAGCATTTCGAAAAGACAGCTGTTTTGGCATCAATTGTGAAACTGTAATGTACACATTATGACATGGTCGTAGATAAAATGCAATATATAGACATCGCCAAGTATTATTACATAGAATATTATTAGTCACTTATTATAAAAACATGAAATTACGACTGAAAATGAGATTATAAATACTTGGTGATGCATTTGTATGACAAGGCGAAGTTAGGGAAGATGTCCCTCTCTTACACTTGACCTATAAATTCTACCTGACAGTATGTTTCACACATTATGAAATTTAATGATTTTTTTACCAACCTAGTTACCTCCAAAGCTTCTGAATTGTTCAACTGTGTGCCTTTACCAATCAAATGCAGAAATTCAACATTTTCTTCAGCCTTGAACTTGTGTCCATTATTATATATGTTTATTTATTCTGTATATTCTATATATTAGGAATTAGTTACAGCAGAATTTTTACTTCTAGATTATAATAGTGTTTTGTAAATTGTTATGCAACAGACCCAGGTTTTATCAAAAGTATTAATCAGTAGTTATTTATTACTAGAATATTTTTCCATCAGTAGGCTGTCAATAGTCTTCATCAGCTAAGGAAAGAGAATAAAATTTAATTTTTCATTCTTTAACAGGAAACTGTGTATGATGCGACTACAAGAGGCTTGGTGAGAGATGTGCTTCTTGGCTACAATGCAACAGTGTTCGCGTATGGTGCCACTGGGTCTGGCAAAACACACACCATGGTGGGTGATCCGTCGCAGCCTGGCATAATGGTACGAGCTCTCAATGATCTCTTTCTAACCATAAACAATCATGGGCATAAATTTACGGTAAGTTGTATGAACAATTAGTATTATTGTAATTATCATATTAATGTGATTA
This sequence comes from Conomelus anceps, assembly GCA_948455865.1. NCBI lineage: Eukaryota > Metazoa > Arthropoda > Insecta > Hemiptera > Delphacidae > Conomelus > Conomelus anceps. The sequence continues at coordinate 29,893,610 of OX418225.1, read as the reverse complement.
TTATAGTAGTCATGGATAAAAATTTCTATTCCTCCAAATTATAATCTCATAATAAATAAATAAAATTACAATCAATTTTTCAAGTGAAAGTGAATGAGCTGGCAAATCAGCCAGACAAGCCAATCCTGACCTAACAAGACGCTATTAATGTGACTTTATGTGACTTATGTTACTAATGCGACTTATTGCGATGTGATGAATACATAAAATATTTTAGGATCGTAGAACATTCAACAAGGACAGAGTAGAATATTTGGATTGGATTGAACTAAGATTTAGGATAAATTTCCAGGTTTGCTATTTTATTGAGAAGGTTATTTAGAAACTAAAAGTGTTTTTATTTCATATTTCTGCTATTAAATTCTCAATAATAAAATGTACTGTATACATTCACTCATAGCACTTTTGTCAATAATTACTAATTTTGTCAATAATTTAAAATAATTATAACAATTAAGCGCTATGAAAGGTATTATGGAATTCATGATGTAGATAAATATTTTAAGAAAAACTCTGTTCTCAAGTTTTGAGGATGAGTGATTTAATAGCGAAGTGATAGCCGAATGCCGTAGTAGGTATAATTCAATCAGAGATAAGCTACGAAACTCCTGGGCGCTCTTTGTAAAGATGACCGATTGTTTTGACCAGCAAATATGACTTTGTAATCTACTGTAAAATCACTTCCCGGTGGTTCGGAACCCACCTAAAACTGTAGGTCCAACTCATCCAATCACTCATCATTCATTACCCACGCACAGGTCTCAGACCTGGGCTTTATCCTCCGAAAAAAGTATATAACGCTCCAGTTGCGTCCAAAATGTTAATTATGAAATTCTAATTCCAAGAGAGAGAGAACAAATTGAGTTGGAAAGATGAGTTGAGGTAGAAAGAATGTAAAAATAATTGACAATATTCACCACTAGAAATAAATAGCTCCACCATTGAACAGATAAGGCTCATTATCAACGTATGAACTGTAAGCTACAAGGTGAAATATATGAGGACTATAATTTCAAATATACTCGTATTTATAATGTTTTCTCATGTGAAATACTCTTATTAAACTTTTTTTTTCATAAAAATTCACACTGAATCTCTCATACTTCATACTGCTGTTATAATAATTTTTTCATTTGAAATACTCTTATTGAACCTTTTCCAATAAAAAGCTAACACTGAATTTCCCATCTTCAGACTGCTGTAATAATTCTAATGGTATATTATTCTATACTCTCTCAATTGATACAGTATCATTTCTCGTGGATATTTAAATGTATTTATTTATTTATTTAGTACAAATCATATATGGAATCTTACAGGCCTACGCCCAAAAAAGCTTCCTTAACACAGTTTACATAAAATCATTCAACAGCATAATCATTAAAGTTAAAGATTCATTTATAAATTTTTTAAGACAGAAAATGGAAAATTACTGTAAAATTCATGTAAAGAATGTAGAATGAGATATATTAATGAAGCATTAATGAATATCTAATATTCTTAAATTAAATGCCTTATCAGCAACCAATGTCTCTTATCGATTACTTTTGGAGGAAGAAATTTATGTTGCTGATTTTCTGTTTTAGGTAACAATGTCGTATCTGGAAATTTATAATGAGAACATAAGGGATCTTCTAAACCCCAGCTCGGGCTTTCTGGATCTTAGAGAGGACACTGGTCGCAGTCGGAATATAACAGTGGCCGGACTAACAGAAGTCACAGCCAAATCCACTCAAGAGGTTAGTGATCCTATTTGCTACTGATGTTGTTTTCTTTGTAATGAGCAATTTTGATTCGAAGTAATACTTTTAACAACTCTGTTTTGATGTTTGTTACAAAATATTTGTTTCGAACCCAAACCATCTGATAAGCGCAATAGCAATCAATTCCCAATAACAAGGATGATAGTTTGGCGGCAGTAAAATTGCGACAAGTATAAAACGGCTTACTTCAAAGTCAATGCAATACACATATTGAACATTCTAACATCGGTACAACCTGAGTCTTGCAGTTGCAGTATGAATTTTTAAAAAAATTATCACCAAAAATTAACGACATTTGGGTCAACATCACCTCAAGTCTCAGACTCATGTTGGCATCATCGACAGCAGAAGAAGAATTCTTTTATTACTTGCAAAGTATAGTATAAAGCCTGAAAGCAGTAATTCTTTGCTTTGAAAATTTTATTTAATAAAATACGCAAATTTAAGAACGTCTACTGCTTTTCAGCAATGAATATTTTTGATATGTACAACTTTTGATAGCTTCAAAATGTGATGGCCGGTTGCACAAACGCTTATCAAAGAAATAGCTGACCCCCATCACTAGACCCGAAATCAATTAGATTCAAGATCTGCGTTGCTGAAAGTCATATCAGTTTTTGACCGAGGATTTTGACAGATTTTCAATTCAGCAACATTTTGTAAAAAAATTGTTTTTGTATTATAATTATGGTTGTAAGTTGCATAATTAATTTATAAGTTGACATTATTACAGGAAATGTAATAATGGATTAATTCTGAGCTTTAGAGGTCAACATAACCTAATCTTGGAAATTTTCATTTGAAAAATATAATTTGTTAGAACTTTTCACCATTTTTCCCATAGCATGGCTAAACGGCAAGGTAGAACTACCCGTAACGTTAACCAACAAAAACCAAACTCTTAAACATAATTATTATAGAAAATTATAATATATTGTTTTATTCCAAACGTAAAATCACGTTTGTGACCAATTTTTTAAAGCCATCACAAATTGATCAAAGATCCGTTAATTACATTGATCTAAGATCAGTTTGGCCAGTGATCGGGGATCAAATGTTGATGGCGTTTGTGTAACGTCGGTTAGTGGTGCACTGTTAATTTGATTCAGTTCAATTTTCTTCATTGACAAAACTTACATAATCATAATTTAATTTGAACTTTTCTATTTGGCATTATCAGCCAAGCATAGCTTGTTCATTAATAACAAGTTCTATGTAAATAAAAGGTACGGCACTTAAATTAACAAAAAAGACTAGTTAAATAGCTCAATGCTACAATCGAATGTAAACCACATCAAAATTGAATTTAGATCCTCAATCAATCTCACAAACAGTGGAAAACAATCAAGAAAAAGTGTGCATTCATAATTTGATTTTATGATAACTCAAAATATGTAGTTTGTATCCTTTGCCTCTCAACGTGTTCTGGAAATTTGTTGATTAATACTGTGCAGGAATTGGCAAATTGACGCTTACCGACTTTCAATCTAGTAAAATTATATTTTTTCTTATTTTTTTTCGGAGGATGAAGCCCACATAGGTCTGAGACCTGTGCGTGGGTAATGAATTGAATAATGGTGATTGATGGGTTGGACCTACATTTTTAGGTGGGTTCCGAACCAGCGGAAGTGATTTTACAGCAGAGAACACAGTCTTTTTTGTTGGCCAATCTAATCGGTCATCCTTACAAAGAGCGCCCAGGAGTTTCGTAGCTTATCCCTGATTGAACAGATACCTGCTACGGCACTCGGCTATCACTTCCCAATATTGTATCTGGCCTTGTATTGCAGTGAGTATTCGTGTCTCCAAATAAATGTTTGTTTTTTATTATAAACAGTATAGTATTTATTACATAAGTTGATGACTTTTGATGTGTTTCAGGTGATGCAGCTGCTGCAGCGTGGGAACCGTGAGCGCAGTGTTGAGCCGACTGCAGCCAATAAGACATCGTCACGCAGTCACGCGCTGCTCAGCGTGACCGTTCGCAGGACTGCGCCCCCCGCAGCCAATGCCAGCCAATATCAGACGCGCACCTGTCAGGGCAAACTGTACATGCTTGACTTGGCTGGGTCGGAGCGTGCATCCCAGACAAAGGTTATTTGCTACAGTTTTCACTCCTTCGTTCAACGTAGTTTTTTTGAGGATGAAGCCCACATAGGTCTGAGACCTGTGCGTGGGTAATGAGTTGGATCTACAGTTTTAGGAGGGTTCCGAACCACCGGGAAGTGATTTTACAGCAAAGAACAGTATCTTTTTTGCTGGCCAATCTAATCGGTCACTGTTACAAACAGGACCTACGAGAACGCAGTTGATTTGATCAAGTACTGACAAGCGTATTTATATTAAAATTATTTTTTACTATACCATGCATATTTATAATACTGACTGAACCAGCTAAGCACAAAATCATCAACATTTTCAGTATTCAGTTCTTGTTATTCTTTGATCTTCTTTCTCATGCAAGCCTGTATTAAAAGAGCATCAACTTCTTACAGTTCCGACTCTGTATTTTCCATTAGTTGTTAGTTTTTTAATCAGGAATAGAGATATTTTTAATGTCGTCTGTATTAGTCATTCTTATGGAACAAGGGATAGAACATTAAATTTATTCCAGTACTTGATACGCAGAGTAGGGAAGTGATAGGGAGGAGACGGAAGGAGGGAAGTGATAGCCGCGAGCCGTAGCAGGTATCTGTTTAATCAGAGAGATAAGCTGCGTTCTCGTAGGTCCTGTTTGTAACGGTGACCGATTAGATTGGCCAGCAAAAAAGACACTGTTCTCTGCTGTAAAATCACTTCCCGGTGGTTCGGAACCCACCTAAAACTGTAGGTCCAACCCATCAATCACCATCATCCAACTCATTACCCACGCACAGGTCTCAGACCTATGTGGGCTTCATCCTCAAAAAAAAAAAAAAAAAAGAGTGATTCTTCTTAAGAAGGGGCCATATTTATTTATTTATTTATTGTGACAAATTTACAACGAATGTGAAGGCGCAACAGACTCAAGTCCACTGCTCCCTTCACAAATTTTGAATTATTATTATATTATTAAGGACTCTAATTGTCTTTCTGAAAATACCAAGCCAATTGTCTTCATAAGTGAATTTTATTTTTGTTGGTTAAAGCTTTAGTGGTTATGTGTCCCTACCCAATAGAGAAGCTTTCAATGCTTTTAATTGCACCAATTGAACCTTTCATACCACCTGAGCTATATGCAACTAATAATATCAATTATAATTATTGTTGTATCTGTATTTTCAGAACAGGGGAAAGCGTCTTCTAGAAGGTGCACACATCAATCGATCACTCCTCGCATTGGGCAACTGTATCAACGCTCTCAGCGGTGGGGGAAGCAGGTATTATTTCGTTTCATAATGTTATAAGCGATCTTTTATCATAAAAATATCTATAAAACTGGGCATTCACGTTCCATTTGTAGTACGACTTAGTAGGACTGCTAGTTGGACAGTCGGCTCCACTCACGCTCCGACTTGCTATCCTACTAGCGATCCAACTTCAGTCCTAGTCTGTTTTCACAACTTTGAACATCGCTCTTGAGCCGAAAATGTAACCGAAGTTTCCCGAAGGTCAAACACTGACGACTTTGATCCGACTCCCCCACTCATGCTCCAACTCCATCGACAGTCCCCGGGCCTTCCTGTTGTCCCTCTAGATGTTCCGACTCGTCCATCTACACTTCCAACTATCCAACAAGCCCATTTATCCAACTTTGGAGGTTGGACCACCAAATCGGAACGTGAATGCCCAGCTTATACTTTAGTCTTTCATCATCATTATTATTGCAATGACAACCGATTCTTTAATTCCATTCCTACTGACTTCAGAGCAAATGATAATGTCAAAATTTCTTTAGATACAATCAAGACAAAAAAAAATATGTTACTGGCAATAAAGAATTACCTTTTAAAGGAAATAAGTTCCCTGTTCACACCAAGAAGAGGAAATACAGTGCGCACAGGCACAATTCTGTTTAATGTTACAGTTTCTTTCATTGGAATAATAATATTATATCACTAGCGATCAATTAATCGCTTTCCCAAAAAATCTGATAGAGAAGAAAGAAAAAAAGAAAAATCTCACGTTGAAATTCTACAGAACCACAATAATTCTTCCAACCAAAAACTGACACTGACGATGAAGGATACTGTTGAGAATAAATCAATACGATTCGAAAACGTTTTAGCCTATGTGAGTAAATATTTTATTTATTCTCAAAAAGGTCAACACTTTAACTAATTTTGAATGTTTTCGCCTTGATTCACTAAATAAATGAATTTTACTTTTGCAGATATGTGAACTACAGAGACTCAAAGTTGACTCGGCTGCTGAGAGAGGCGCTGAGCGGGAACTGTCGCACTGTGATGATAGCGCACGTGTCGCCGGCTACTGGTCATCGCGAGGAATCGCGCAACACGCTCATCTATGCTGCCAGAGCCAGCGGAATATCACACAAGGTTAGTGCCATTCTTATTTGGGCCAAATGACCACCTTTAATGCAATGATTTTCTTAAAAGGTATCCGCATAACAGTCATAACACATAATTAAGCCTCACCTCAACTAATTAATATAGCAATTAGGGTAACTAGTGTATAAGACAGCATGGTTATTAATCTGACTTGTCTTATACGCCTTAACTGGAGTCTCGAACACGTAATCTACAAAAAAAAAAAATAGCTCGTGGTTTACTTATAACTGATTTGCTTTGTTAAAAGAGTTGTTCTTCATAATAATTTTCAACATGATTTTTTCACAATAATTATTACTATGATGTTTGGCGAAGTATCTCAACTTTGTCTCTGTATGTTAGGCGAAAAACAAAAATACAAATACAGTATTTTTTATTGCCCTGAACAAATACATGTATTGACAAAGTCATGTCGACGAAACACAGTCCTTAGTCTAAAGTATTTCAATTAAAATTGATATATATAACAAGTACATATAAATATAATAATACAGTCCAGTGGTACAGGCCTAATTAATAGACTGCTAAAAGTTTTTGTCAGGATTTTTAAAGAATTCCTCAATACAGTATTATAAAAAGGGTTTCAACCAGTCAAGTGTATAATTGTTTTAAGAAAGGACTTATGATTGTACTTAACAATGGAGCTGAATAACTTAACATTTTTACAAATTACTGAATGACTATTGAGTGATTTGCTTAGTCTACTAAATTGACCTTGTCCAACCTATTTTTCCTTTATTAAGTGTATAGTGTGAGTGTATATCTTCATTAAGAATCTCTTCTTCTGCGTAATTTCTTTAAGCAGTGTACAGCAAGTTCGAAAATGTACAAATTTATTATAGTTTTTATTTCTAATTTAACAAACTGTAGTGTAGTGGTTAAGGCGTCCGACTCCCAATTGGGAGGTCCGCGGCTCGATTCCCGAAGGTAAATGGTATTTTTGTACAGTAGCATTCATCGATTTCCATCAGCTATTCAATGCTGTTGTTAATATTTGTCATTGAAATTAATTCAATATCTGCCATTGCGGAAGTCTTTAGTATGAATTGAAGTGCACTTAATAGCACTTTGAGGAATTCGAAATTGATAAATTCTGTTACAGAAAAGATATTTGAAATAATGAAAAAAATGAATTATGTTCAGGTTAGAAAAGATATCTCTACCTCTTTTCGCTCATGGAGAAATAACACTGCGTTACTTCAAAAAAAGTCTCCCTGTAATTTTTAGCAGCAATTAAAGTTACAACAAAATTGAAGTGGAGGGAAAATGTTGAATGGATAAAATGAATTCATTGCCAACTCCATGTACTATTTTCTTCATAAGATAGTTCTTAACCACTCAAAATTGATTCAATAATACCCTATTTTTTGACCCACAAACAAGATTTGTTGTTACCATCTATCATTATTAACCAGTAATGATAACCACTAATTCAACTGCTATCATTAGTCATCACACTATAATCCAGCCTACAATCATTCACATTGATTGAATCGGTTGGGAGCCATGCAACACCTATCAGACCAACTGAGCAGTGTACCGTGAAGCGTAATTTTGAACCAGTTTCTCTCAAAATTATTTCTCGAACTTCAAATGCTCATAAATTGGTGGAAAAAGATGAAATTGTTTAATTAAATTGTTCATAGTTTAGTGGTGAACAATGAAATGTCCATAAGTTAAAACCATGAATTGTCCCTTTTCCTCCTCATATATTGACTTTTTTTAATAGTTTTAGGGTGCCTGTGTGTATTTAAAAATATAATTTCGTTTTTCTCTTGGGAACTGCTAATATTGTGACCAGATTAAAAATATTTTGTTTATCCAAAGAGCTGTGTATCATTCTTTTTTACTCGCCAAAATGAAATTGTAATAACTTTTTTGATTTTCTGTTTAGGTTGAAAGGAATGTTTTGGACGTTTCGTTTCATGTGTCCCAGTACAGAAGTATAATTCAGGATTTGAGAGCAGAAATATCGCGTCTGCGAGCGAAAATGACAGAGGACCGACCTGCTTCCGCCAACGAAAATGAAGAACAAGAAGAACCCAAATACGCCACCATCAATGATGACAACAATAACAATGACGAACAGAGTAATAACAATAATGAAATTACGTCTAACAAACAGGTAAATTCAGGTTTTTATCTCAAAATAGTTCCATAATTTCTGACAATTTAGTTCTGGAGTGTGAAGTAGGTCTAATTCAAATTCAAATATTTATGAGTTCTCTCAGCTGGTAACAAATTATTGTTTAATAATGTGTAGTAAACAATAATTATTATTTTCTGCCTAAACTGTGAAATTGACGTCTAAAAAGACTTGAAACGAGGTCTTTTTTAAATTGTCAATGTATTCGAAAAAATTCTCAAAGTACCATCTGAATTCTTTAAATGAAAGTATATATATTTTGTCAAACTGTTAACCATAACTTCACTGTCTAAGAATTCTATGCAGGTGAAGGAATAAATTTTTGTAGTTTCTAGTAACTATCATCAGTTCCCTTGCAAACGATTGAGACGATTTTCTATTCAAAGGTTTCAATGAGGTTCTAGACTCTGTGCACTGTCGTTCGATTTCAAGCCGGGTACACACTACTGTACGCCTCCTCTTAAGAAATGCATTCTCATAAAGCTCGATAACGATTTGTGTTCAAGTAGTGACAATATTCAAGGCTTCTTTTCTTTATTCTATTTAGATGATATTTATCACTTACATGTCATTGGCGTGCTTTGACAGTGTAGTATTGACAAATTTCGTACAAAGATATAAAATACAACTAGATAATAAATTATATATATACATATTCGTTTCCCGTTCCAGTAGATTGACTGGGTGTGGGTGTTGATAAGCCTTCGCCACGTTGTCAGGTCCTTTCAAAGTTGCTCCTCTTCCCTTGTTAAAAATCTTTCGTTTTGTCGGACAAAGATACAGGATACAAACAACATTAATGTACTATTTTTTTGTTACCCACATGCAATGGGCTACATTACTTAGTATTGACAAATGCTAATTCATTCCTGAATTTCTTGTTCCAAAACGATCTTCGTTGTTAATATTAACTTTTTGTTGCAAATTTAACGACTTGCAGTCAGTGACAGCAAGTCGTTAAATTTGCAACAAAAAGCCAGTTCATTATTACATAGATATCAATTCAAAATGTACATAAAAATGTAAAACACGTTATATTTATGTTTGTAGATAAGTAGTGGTCATACAGTGAAGCAGTTGCGTGAGTTGATAGTGTCGACATTCAGGGAGCAGATGAAGCTGAGACGTCGCCTGATGGACATTGACGGACATCTGTTGTCTCTGGGCGTGGAGGCCGAGCGTCAGCATCAGATCATCAGTCAGTGGGAATCACAGCACAATCGGCTTTATCACCGGCACTCAAGTAAGGATAAAAAATAATGAGAGTATGAGGCAAGAAGATTTAGTTGTAGGAAAGAAGAAAACGTTGAATAAAAAAAAGACAAGTAGGTTGAGAAATGCTCGTTTTCATATTACTGCTTCAGCAATAATTTAATTCAATATTTCTGATTGCACAGTCTTACAGGAAATTACAAGATAATCATGTAAAGTATCAGTGGCGTTTCCTCCGCTGTTTGCCTTGATAAAATTACATTTTTGAGAAAGGAAATATATTTTTAAGAGATTAACAGAATTTATTAATTTCGAATTCCTTTAACTTCTATTTATTTATTCTAAAGACTTCCGCTATGGCGGATATTGACAACAGTATTCAATAGCTGATGAAAATCGATGAATGCTACTGTAAAAAAATATCAGTCATCACCGGGATTCGAACCACGGACCTCCCAATTGCCGGTCGGGCGGCTTAACTACTAGACTATGGAAACCTTTCTGCACAGCAGCATTCATTTAAAACTTGGCCATATCGGCTCGTACCTCATAAGTTAGTTTGAAGTGCCGATATGGCCACGTTTAAAATGAATGCTGCTGTGCAGAAAGGTCTCCATAGTCTAGTGGTTAAGGCGCCCGACCGGCAATTAGGAGGTCCGTGGTTCGATTCCCGGTGGTGACTGATATTTTTGTACAGTAGCATTCATTAATTTCGATCAGCTATTCAATACTGTTGTCAATATCCGCCATTGCAAAAGTCTTTAGTATAAATTAATGGCACTTGAAGGAATTCGAGATCAATAAATTTTGTTTCTGTATATTTGTCAGTTTTTTTAATTGTCAGTCACTTCAAACTAACTTGTGAGATTATTAACGGTGTATAAATAGTAGTGAATGAATATATTGTAAAGAAAAATGTGTGGAAAATAAAAAATAGTTTGAATCAGCCCGCCTTTTAGATATTCGAGACTGTGGTGCCTCACTATATTTTAGGTACATTTTCTTATAGTATCTCCCAGTTGTACTTATGCTACTAAAATATGTAAAAGCAGAGCTCCGGCTGACGGCCTTGGCTAAGCCTAAAGAACTTTTCAGTTGAAAAAATAAAATGGGTAGATGTAAAGGTTATTTGTTTTCTGTAGTGATCTATGAGTCAATTTCTTAAAATCAGAGTTTTTTCATAATAGAACATGTTTCTTTTTTTAATGTTGAAGGTGGCAGTGACTGGGTTGACAGTGGTGACCTAAACATTCACCAGGCCTGGTCTGAGCTCAGCTACATTGAGCGTGAACAAGAACGTTATGTCGCCCTACGTTCAGCGACAGTGCGCGACCTAGACAACTGCCGACAGAGGGCGGCATTACTTGAAAACGTAAGTTTTTTCTTATATTAATTGTTTAAAATGAAATAAGTTTCATAAAAATAAATTGTGAGATATTTGTTTGGTAGAAGTGAAATGTCACATAATGAATAAAAGAAAATAATTTGATGTTGTTGAACCACTTAATTTATTATTCAGTTACAGTACTACATTAAACTCTTATTCATTCGAATTGTAGCCCTCTAGTGCCTCATGATCATGGTCATAACACATGAGAAAGCGTTTATATTCACTCATGAAATTGTTATATGTCAATTTTAGTTTAATATTTAAACAGTAACTTGTAAATAAATCATGAAACAGTGCGCCATTTATTAGAATAAAGTGTTTCTGTTTGAGTTCCTACTGCAATTGAAAGAATACTAGTGGAGCCGCGATTACCCATTTCGCAAAACATTTCATTTTGCAAAAACATAATTAAAACAATTCTGGGCAGACCCAGAATCTACCCAACTAAGGATTTATTCAAAGAGTCCAAGGCTTCGACATCTTTTCATAAAACCGGATATTCTACATTAAAATATAGAAACCTTTTTCAACTTCGTGTATCTTCTTTCAACTTACGTCCCTCGCTAAATCTAATTTGAACATGTCAGAATGGACGTGGAGGTGTGTAGGAGACATTTTATTTTATTTTATTACCCATAAGTTAATAAACTCCATTCCACTAATATTTATTGAAAATACAAGCAGATACATATAAATAAGAAACAAAGAAATGAAATGAAAAATGTATAGTTTTAAATAAAATTGAGGTAAAACTGTACTAAACAATCAATGCGCTGTTTCTAAAAAAAATATCTCAATATAAATGTGTACTCAAGTCTCTTTACTGTCTCTTTACTATTATCTCTTTTTTCTCTCATTGCATCTTCCCTCTTTTTCATCTTTTTTCCTTCCTCACGCTCTGTCTCTCTGCTTTCTTATCCATCATCTTTGTAAATTGAATTTTTTGTAACTTTTTATAATTTTTAATTTTTTTGCAACTCACACCTGCGCACAGTACTGCAGGCAAAATGGGTTCTAACTTTGTTTTAGTTTTTAATTCGAATAATTTTTAGTTTTCAATGCCATAGTTGGGTAGGCAAATTTCCACTAAAGACATGTAATATAATACTTGTATTTGTATTTGAAGAATCTGAATAAATTTTATTTGATTTGAATAATATCAGTCAAGTTTTATTATGGGTCCCTTAAAATCAATAATTGGACATACATGCATATTTCTCAATCCGAAATCAAAACTTCGAAGCGAATTACTTGTTAAAGAAATAAATGAGTTAGTTTAGATTAAATTAGAGCATAAATTGTAATTATTTATGTCAGAGCTATAGCTTATTGTTATCAGTTTAAATATTAAACCAAGACTTTCCATTGCAACTCATAAAAAAGTACATGAAAAGAAATTTCATCTAAGTCATCCCTAAATAAAATAAATTAAAAAAAATCATCCATTTTATGCATTCAATTTCTGGCCAATAAATATTTTTCTTTGAAATGTAAATTTCGAAATTGATAACTTGCATCACTTTGAAATAACATATCATGAATTATTCGACTTGATATTTGATGTTCATTCATGCAATCATAATAGAAAGAGAACATTTCAACCCCCTTCTTCAATTATTAGTATTTCTCATGCAAGTTTTTTCTAACCTTTTCATTTGCAATTGAACGATGATTTTTGAATTGTTTGATTATCGATTTACTTATTTATCGGTTTATATCTCTTATGATGAAGTTATGTTGTGTCTAACCTTTATCATTTTTAATAGAACTATGATTTCAATTGTTCTGTCATGTCCAGGAGCTTCCATCAAAACTGGACTCCGATACAGAACGTGAAATGTTGAGTTTGCTGTGTAGAGTTCATGAACTGGAAGCTGACAAGATGGCTTTGCAAGGTGTGTAATAGATTATCGTTCATTATAAAAATTTAATTTTTACATGAGTATATTGTTCTTGGCGAGTATCAATACTAATATCGTTGTTAGTGATATACTAGTTTTTATTTCGAATTGATTATCCCATGTAAATTAGATTTGACTGCACTCATAGAGAATACCATGGATAAATTAATAGTTTGCCTGTCAATATGTAACCAATTGCATCATACAGTATTACCATAACATGGCTTAGACGGGGCTTCCTCACAAAAAACATCGTATCATTTCATCCAGATGTCTCAAATTTCGGCTGTTTGCATTTCTTATCAATCTTGAATCTTGGTGAATTTCACTATCAAAAACTCAATACTAATGTATAGATCTCATTTGAAGTTGTCTAAATTGCAATCAACTGAATACAAAATTAGTTGTATAATTATTTTATTGAAGTGTGTATTTGCGTACCTTTTGAAAATGTTTATTGTTTAATACAATTTCGCAATTTTAGAAAAAAAAAGTTAAAATAGTTCGTTTTAGAATTACGCATTTGCATCTCTTTCCAACTCAATGCTATTTTAATTCCTTTTCCATACTCAAGGTGAACGATTGGTTGAAAATCACGAGCTACGGCGAAGAGGGGAACTACTGCAGAGGTTCCATAGACAGCAAAAAATCTGCGAGGATATTATTTCACGGCAAAGACAGCTCATGGAAGGTAAGAAAATGATGGAGGTTTCATGAAAAACTTGAAATATTATTATTAAAATATTCTTCAATTGTTGTTCATCTTAGAGAATGTTACAAAACAAGAAAATCCAACTATTGAACCGTACTCACTTGGCTTATTTATACTCATTCAGCTTATTTACTTACGTCTTTGTATGTTTCTTGCAATAATTCCTTTTACTTCCCTCCAGGACTTTTCCTCACTTCCAATATTTCTCTCCAAGAGATTCTTGATTTTTGGCCTTCCTGTTCTTGTTTTATATAGTGAGTTCCAAATTACCTTGTAAGTCAAATTAGCAGTAAATAGCCATTAATGTGATTAGGCTACAAATTAGAATGGCTTAGAATGTGCTAGACTACAAATTAATCGGTTTTTTTGTCTATGTTGACATCAAAATCTCAATATTAAATTAAATGTCCAATAAAGAACATCTTTTCCACATAGTCCAGAAATGAATTAAATTGAGATTATTTCTTGATTACTTAGATTATTTCTTGCAATAATTCCTTTTACTTCCCTCCATGACTCTTCCTCACTTCCAATATTTCTCTCCAAGAGATTCTTGATTTTTGGCCTTCCTGTTCTTGTTTTATATAGCGAGTTCCAAATAACCTTGTAAGTCAAATTAGCTGTAAATAGCCATCTAAAGTTTTAAATTGATTCACTCCAGAATAAAATAATGCACATTTTGTGTGACGGCCGTTTTACACTGGTATGGTGTTAACTACAGACACAGCTGAATATTAAATATATTTTTTCAGAGAGTAGAATCTCGTTGCCAGGAGATCTGCAAGACCTGTACAGTCAATATCAAAAGGAGATACATGCAACATCGCTCAGTTTGGATACAGCTGGTGTGCCTTACACTGCCTACGATGTCTTACCTCCTGTTCCTAAAGAGTAAGTTGTTCAAAGTTACGCATTTGATTCGGATAACACATAAAATTGTAGATTCATCATAATTTATCAGGTTGAAACCCCTTAAATGTACCTTAATCATAAATGATTGCCCTGCCATACAGTAGTCCTGCACTAAGATGAATTAATCAGCTGTCACTAAAAAACCTTCAACAGGATTCTTGTGAACCTTCAACAGTATACATATTTCTCAATGTGAAATATAAGGCAACTGAATGCGTTCTGCTCATATACACAGATATTTTATCAATAATAGTTGGTATAGCTCCTAATATTTGGAAGTGAATGATCTGCATCACAAACATAATAATAATAATATTGAGTGACCTGGCTGGTCCAGGTCTGGTGTCAGAGTTATCAGGTCACCTCTGACATGACTTAAAGTCTGTTTCTTAGACAGCCGGGACCGACGGGCTTAACATGTCTTCCAAAACATGGAAGTCAAAGTCTTTTCTTTTGCTGGTGGTGCCTGAACATAGATTTTAGTTTTTTTTTCTGGTTAGTTAGGTTTCTTTTATTTCCTTTATGTTAATATGTTAATTTGTAACCATTAAATTATTTTGTTGTAAAGTTGTGGCAATAAACAATTGAATTGAAAAAAAAATTGAAAAAACATGGGAGTGGCCTCAGTAAAAATCTCTCAGTCAGACAGGAATCGAACACGAGACCCAAAAAAATTAAGATATTTTGATATTTATTCTAATGATTACTATTTACTAGGTTACTCCAATTTAATTCAAACACAGCATCATATTAACTCGAAGGAAAAATCATTGCTTACAATACTTAAATATCATTACCAATTAATAATTCATCTAATTAACATATTATTAGAATCAGATATTAGTTTTATTTATCTAATTAAAATATTATTATAATCAGATATTAGTATATATCCTATAGCATCAGTGGTAAATGCCTTTATAAAATTATCATGAGATATGAAGATAAAGAAAATTAATAGAAAAAATATGTTATTCCCAGTGTGCAAATCGAGACAAGCATGACCACTCATAAAACAGTCTTTCCACAAATGAAGCGAAGGAAACAGAGAATTTATTGCAAAAATCATTCAAGAAAACCTGAAACCTGAAAGACTGATATAGAATTTAAGAGGAGAGGTTAATTCCTCAGGTTTCAGGTTCAGGTAATTCCTGATGCGAACCCTCATTTCTGTCCAGTTGAGATTAATTAATTATGATGTTGAGTTTTGGGAATAGAAGTGGCCTCTTTCACAAAGCTACAAGTCATGTAAACTACAATTGTAACTACAAGTTGTGAAAACTAGTGTTTCACAAATAATATGAGAAACTTGTTGGCTACACTTGTTGAACTAATGTCAGAAACACTTGTGAGCTACAAGTCTACAAGTTTTTGTTGTTGTTATGTAAAACATAACCTCTATAGCCATTACGATGATTTTTAGGTTAATGAATCATAATTTTTAATAGATTAGTATTAAAAAAAATCACAATAAAATTTAATAGAATGATATAATAAATCCTTCTCCTAATTTTGTAATGTAATATAATTCGTTATTATATTTTTTATACAATTGGGGGGGGGGGGGGGGGGGCAAACTACCCTAAGTAACCGAATTGTATAAGTGTCTCACTAAGAAAAAGATGATAAAATATAAATTGATATTGTACTCATAAATTAATAAGATCATGTATATATGAAAAATGCATAAAAATTGATATTTATAAATATTGTCATAAAATTAGAAAAAAGGCTACATACCCCTTTACATCCCTCTCACTTCCACACTATTGTTATCATGGTTATCATTTGTATTCCTCAAAGCTGTGGGTAGAAGTTTGTCAGGTTCTCATGTCTTTTACTCTGGTGGTTTTATTTGTGTGGCAGTGCAAAATAAACTTCTTATTTTAAAAGACATTCGAGATAACAAAGATCTATTATTTGGGACTTTCTGTGAGAAAGTTTCAGAACAAAACAAGATGGATTGTTGTGAAACAATCCACCAAAAAAGTTCAAGTTTTTGTCTTATCGCCCCTGGTGAAACTGACAAAACTGAGCATACATCAGAGACGTTTTCTGGAAAATATTAAGAAAACCAACGATCTGACGATGAAGTGAACATCTTTTTGAACCCTTGTAAAGAAACTCACCTACCAATTCAATTGCAAAGAAATTCATAGGTTTCTAACAAGTGTACATTACAAGTCTTCTCTGTTACAAGTGCTAGTTGCCTACAAATAATTGTAGCGGACAAGCGAATTAATAACCTTTTCAATTGCAAAGAAAATCAAGGGTTACTAAAAAGTGTATGCTACAAGTCTTGTCTGCTACAAGTGTTAGTTGCCTACAAATACTTGTAGCAGACAAGCGAATTAAGAACCTTTTCATTTGCGAAGAAAATCATGGGTTACTAAAAAGTGTATGTTATAAGTCTTGTCTGCTACAAGTGTTAGTTACCTACAAATACTTGTAGCGGACAAGCGAATTACTTGTAACTTGTAAGGGAAGTGATAGCCGCGAGCCGTAGCAGGTATCTGTTCAATCAGATAGATAAGCTGCGTTCTCGTAGGTCCCGTTCGTAACGGTGACCGATTAGATTGGCCAGCAAAAAAGACACTGTTCTCTGCTGTAAAATCACTTCCCGGTGGTTCGGAACCCACCTAAAACTGTAGGTCCAACTCATCAATCACCATCATCCAACTCATTACCCACGCACAGGTCTCAGACCTATGTGGGCTTCATCCTCAAGAAAAAAAAAAAAAGAAAAAAAAAAGAATTCACTTGTAACTACAAGTATATAGCTTTGTGAAACGCTTGTAATCAGCTGTTTCGGCACACTTGTGAGAATTTACTTGATATTAACAAGACTTGTAAGTTTGTGAAACGGGTCCCAGCAGTCTTAACACCATTAATTTATCAAGTCACCAACTGTATTTATTTTTGTTTTTTGAAATCCTAGCCCGGATCCTTTGTTTGAAACACGGTTGAACTCCACCACCACTCAAACACAAACTGGTAGCAGTCAGGAACGAGAAAGGGAGAGGCATAAAAGATCTGGAATTGATGCTGATCTCTCACTCAGGACGCCAACTGGGTAAGCTGAAAATGAAAAATTTGTTAAACATTGTTTAATCACTTTTCTTTGTTCCAAATGCTTTTTTTAAATTTACTATTGCAATCTAGTCTAAGAAGGATAATGAGCAATTTTTTCCTGATAATATACCGTTTAAATAATAAGTTTAGTAGTTCTCAGCAGGACTACTACTTCTAAATACTAATAAATAAATTAAACCTAAAATAAATTGTGTGTGCACTGTATAACACATTCACACTATTAGCACTGCTCTACTTTATCACAACACCCCAACACTGCACAATTCGAAGGGTTTGGTCCGCTTCAATCTGCGCAGCGTATCAGTGTTGTCAAGAAGATGCATAACTTCTTCATTCTCATACCGCTGGATCTTATCTGCATGCTTGCGTGCATAGCGCCCAATTTCACTTTTGACAAACTCCACCTCCAGGTCCCTGTGAATATTGGCATTCCGTATGAATCTTGGAGCATTAATGATTTTCCTCAACTTTGTTCTGGAAGCGTTGAATTATATCCACATTGCTCTTACTGGCACAACCCCAAAGCTGGATTCCATACATCCATATGGGTTTCAGAATTTGTTAGATAAGAACAAATAAATAAGAATCTTGTTGTAGATAGATAGGGTTGAATTCCTACCTATCAGTCAGTAGATTTTTCTATATAGGATTCCTAATTCTTCTCTCTTTTTCTTGACACGTGCCTTCTAGCGCAGCCTTGCATCTAGTGTCATGCCCAGTTATTTGGCCTCATTAGCATATGAAACAGGTTTCCCATTGATGATTAATGGAATTTGCCCACATTTTCTGTTTGTGAAGTTGACTTGAACAGATTTGGTTTCATTTAGTTCCAAATGCTTGATACTTTATTCAGTTACAGAACTCATCGCAAAATGCATGAATAAGAATTTTCTGAATCGAATAGGTACAACATACCTATTCTTAGTTAGACAATTTATTTGTGTTATCAACACAACATCTAGGTTCCATTCTCACAGTAGCACCAATACCTTCAATAGTATCGATGCATTGAATGCTATGAAATTACTCAATAAGTATATTAAATTATAATTAATTGATAATGCCATTAAGTGCTGCATTAATAAAACCTAGCTGTCTGTTGGCTGCTTTGTAATCCAGCTATCATTGCTCAAATAATAGAACATTTTTATTGAAAAAATTGAAATTTTTAAAAATTTAGGGTTTCATATGACAAGTAAAGCCATACAACCAGTGCTCCAATAAAAACGTTGCATTGACAAACTCTCTCATCATGTTTTATTTTCCATGGAGCTCCACAACATCCATAAAAATCTACAGATTAATTTATTGTAGAATTAACAATGATTTCAGGACCTTTGTGGAAAATAATTTTATTCCCAGTTGTACAAACGTCTTATCATCATGATGGTTCATTATCAGTTCCACTTTTATACCAAGCTGCTATCTACCATGCTACTTTTATACCATCACATGATTCAGAATAAAAGTGTTCTATTATTCGATTGCTAGATTGCAATGTAGCCAACAGAGTTAACTAAAAATTTCAAATTCCAACATCAGCTGAGCTTGATCAATCATTTGTTATAAATTAAATAATGTGAATAAATCATATTATTATATGGTTTGGAGAGAAATTAGCTTTCAGATTATAAAATACATGTATTAGTTACTAGTATTGGCCATTTATATAAGGCTTGTTTTAGTTTACATAAAGTTGACTTATAACAAGATGGTGCATGTGTGTGAATAACAGAACTACCTTTATATATTTTATACTAGGTATCTGTTCCACCATTCAATATATCTGTATACATATAAATCATACTAATACTAGCATTTAAATCTGAGGAATTCTAGATTTCTATAAACATCCTTCATTTTAAAATATATATTAGTATATTTCAAAGCATTCTCCATTTTAAAGTGAAGAATAACCAAATTTATTGGAACAAAAGAGGGAAATATCTGATAATTCACTTTTTTATCTATTTTTAATAATATTAGTGCTTTCCTGCTGCTGTTATCAGTTTGGGATGGAAAATCCTTCAATTTGGTTAGCAATTACAAAAGAGACAATTTTTTGGGTACAGTAACTTAATTCAGCATATTATTGGTTTTCTTTGTAGTGGCGATGGTGATATTGTGGAAGGTATGCATAATTAATAATTAGACAAAATTGCCACAACTACATTTTTTTTAAATATTGAGAAACTAGTTTCGGTTGTTATACCATTATCAATCTCAAACCAAACTAAAGTACAAAGTAGCTTAATATATACTAAACATGGAATGATAGTATTGGCTGAGCGAGAAAGAGGCTGACCTTCATTGAAGGTTGTGATTGGCTGAAGGCCATAACAAGTCACGCCCCCTGGTGGGAGGAGTAAAAAGCAAAAATAAAAGTCAAATCAAGATCCAAAAACCGTGAACATCTAGAAAGCAACAAAGAAAAACACAACAAGGAAAGAATTGAATCAAATTAAAATTTAAAAAAAATTAAAAGCTCACTAAAATACAATTAAGGTCAACCGAGAAAATCAGGAACGAAGTGTATTTTAAATGTAGGCTGTAATTATTATGAAACCAAATCAGTTTTATTGAATTGGTTAAAATAAATTTGGTCATGTTTAGTATATATTAAGCTACTCTTACTTTGGTTTTAGTTTGTTTTGAGATTGATAATGGTATAACAACCAAAACTAGTTTCTTGATATTTTTAATAATGTGGTTGTGACAATTTCGTCTTATTATTCAATATTAATGGTTCACATTGTTATCTTGTGCAATGATAGTTTTCAATTGCATCGTTCATTAATCATTATTATATGAATATTATTTTACTAATGTGTATTTTTTATTTAATTGCAGGAGTTCGACAGCATCGTACGAATGGGAAAGCGGGTTTCCACCACTGCATACGTCAGCCAATCACAAGCCAGCTCCACTTGAACAAAACATGCGTATCCCCCCACCTGTCCTTTTTCCGCCAATCACAAGCAGTTATCACAACTGATAATCAGACCACCCTACAGCTTCGACTATAACCTGTAGGGCGGGCAAGTTCCATTCATTATCAAGGACATTGTATTACAATAGTGTTAAGAGCGGGTTGTACATACCCTGAACTGTTTGGTAACCTGAAAGTGAACTATGATAGATAAATAGTTGCATCCCAAAGAGATCTGAACAGAAACCAGACTGAGAATGAGTCAACGATCTCAAAATAAAGTTGATTTACTTTTCAAGTTTCATGGATTTGTGCATGCGCGCTATTTATATATTTAAGAGGTTAATACATCATTGTGCCTATGCTAGGGAAACGCATCTCAGTGGAAATAATTTGTATACCGGTACAGAAGAATGCGTATATACGTGAGGGAGAGAGAATATTCTCAGTTGATTGTGTAAATTTACAATGTATTTGATAAATCTTTTATGAAAAAAGCGGATTACTACTCCAAGAATGACTGTATAGCTTGTCAACTCATTCTTGGCAGTCGATCGTGGATTCGCATGTTTTAAACGCCATGTTGGCACTATGAGAGATGTTTTCACAACTCATATACTTCTTCATATGAAGAATTACTAGTTCCCAGTATAACCGCTTGGAACTCTGTGGTGCATGTGAATGGATAGTGGAACAAACATAATTGTAAGTTTCTGCGCACTGTCAAAAGTACGTTGGCAGGTTCTACCGATAAAAGAGAATACGTGCATAAGTGAGAAAGAAAAATTGCTTGTTTCAGTTGATTGTGTGAATTAAAAATGAGAGATTATAACAGAATTATGATAGAAGCATCACACAGAATGACCATGCAATCATTTTTGAAAGATGAAAATTTTGTAAGAATTCCTGTATTGTAATAGATTGATGAAACTCATTTATTTTACAATAATTGTAAGAATGACTGTACTGTATCTTGAAATTTAGTGATGCCCGGATTTTCAGTCGTTTAATAACAGTTTTCGGTTCAATAACATAGAAAGCTATAGACCTAACTTCCTCTGTAAACTATATAGAAAAAAAGCAGTTTCTAGTATTAACCCTAGAACACTATAATGCTTCTAAAAATTAAATACTAAATTACTAACGCTTAGTCTGTGATACTACTTTAGGGGAAAAATTAATAGAAACAAAATGAAAGTTTTATGAAGGCTATGTTTACACATAGAATGATACTGAGAGTATTAAGAGATAAATCGCTATTAATATTTTGCCTAGTCTGAGAACATTTTGCACATTGCACACATTAGTTTCCTTGATGCTCTCTACACATTTGTTATAAGCATTGTCTACAATAGTACTTCGTTATTGTGTTCTTAGCTGGATAAAAGCCTCAAACTTCTCTTCCATGTGGTTGTGCTGATTCGGGTGCATCACCTATCACCTCTAAAGCCAGAAATTTCCTGTATACAATGGTATCCCGCACAATTTTCCAGCCTTGAATTTACATGCAAGTTCAGCTGCAGAGCTTTGTCATGAGAGAGGGCTACCTCCAGCTGATACTTTATTATTAACATAAATAACGTAGGCATTCACAATCAATATATTTATAGTAAAGCCCCCACGTCTTCTTGTGTAAGGTTTCATCTCATATACAGATGCAATGTTGATTTCAAAATGACTCAATTATTAAAGCTTCTTCTGAGAGACGATGGTCTTTTTTCATCTATTAATTATGAATCTGAATCAAAAGCTGACATTATTGGCTGTAACTCCAAGTCAGGTCCAACATACGAAGCGTTGGTGTTCTAGAGTTATTTATTTATCTATAATAATGCATACAAAAAATTACAAATAATAGAGGCTTACAGCAAATGCCAAATTAAACCTCATTGAATGCATTAGATTGACTCAAAACAAACAAGGAAATCACAAAACAAAAATTGAAACGCTAAGCTAACAAATAAATAAAGGCAAAGTAATTACAATAAGAGAACGGCATGAAATAAAAGCATAAAGAAAAATAATCCTAAATATTAATTAAATTTAAACAATGGTTAATGGAATGTACAAATTTATTGAATCTATTTTAATTAATAATTTATTGATTGATTTATCGAATGACTGAGAAACCGAACATGAAAGTAATATGAAAGAGAATGATAAACATAATAGATGGATATTTTCTACCTATAGGATAAAATTAGAACTCGCAGGCCATCTTTTAGCGGTACTGTTGATCCTTCAAAATAGTGTGATAGATTGAGTGAATGAATACTCTATGCTCTATAATTATTCTCTACTTCCACTAATTAATATGTGATAAGTTTGTATAATTTAGAAATAGATACTCGTAAAGTATGTAGAAATTGTACCTGTAAATCAAAATATTAAATCATTAAAAGCTATTTTGTTAGAGCACAATATTAAAAAAAGCATGTAAATTGTATTGTAGATAATTTTTTCATCTATTAATTATGAATCTAAATCAAAAGCTGACACTAAACATGGATTCGACAATGGTACACAAGTTGACAATGTGTTTATGATATTTATTCTACATTCTACTTAATTAGAAGCATTTTCATCAAGTCTAACGGGAATCTCCATCAGATTTAATTACTATTAAGTAAAGAGTTGGGAAAAGACTATAACTGTAAATGGATTGAATAACATTGATTATAGTTTTTGGAGAATTGGTCGATGATATTTTGTAGTTGAAAACAACCAAAATGAAATAAACAGATACATTTTTATAACAATAGTAATTCACCATGTATCTTTATAAGAACTGAGATTCGCATTGAAAACCTACTAATTTATAATTACCTTGTCCAGTTAAAAAGTTATAAATACAGTAGTTCATGAAAGTAATGAGCAAAAATCAATTATAAAGATAAATGATCATGAACCGTGATAATAAAATAATAATCTTGTATTGGGTATGACTGAATAAACGTGAATACCAATCATTGATTGCTCGAGTGATGAAATTTCAGAGATTAGATTTTTCTTCCTCTATAAGAAAGAAATTTTTTTACTTTCAAGCCATTCTACCAGCAACTTATAGCCTTTATGAGTATAAGTTGTACTCATAAAATAATTTATGAGTTGTACGGCAGCAAATATTTGTACGACTATTTGTCAAGGTTTAATAGTAGATTCTCTCATTCAAGATATATTGCTTGTTGAATTATGAGCTTTTTACTATTAGTTTCAAAATTCTGCTTCAACTTTTTATTGTGAGTGCCAACGAATTTTGAGCCAGAATCAATGTTTAGTTCTCATTTCAGCCAGTTATGACGACTGTTGGATGCTCAGTATATAAATAAAATTATCGTATTGTTTTCTCACCAGAATATTGCTTAAAACGTTTATTATCTTGAATTATTACTCAACTTTACATCATTATAAAATTGATGGCATCATTGTAATATTTAATAAATGATATATTTTCGAGTTTGTTATTTAATCATTGTCATTAAGTGTATATAGTATTCAGTCTGTCAAATTATTATTTTCCTAGTACAATGACATTTTATTTACCAAGAAAGTTCTCAAATTTAGGGTGCCTACATAGTGGAGCGTCCAATAATTGAGGATAATCACCATCGGAAAATCAAGCACATGCTGTGGATACCACAATTCCACATGGGTAGGTGGCAGATACCGTTAATTTAATTGATCCTTCACGACTTAAAACATACTATGTCTATATCCTGCCAAAAAGCAATGACTTGGTTTCACACTGGAACTAGAGACTGTGCATCTAATATCTATAGACCCTATCATTGACTTTTAAAATTCAACTACTGTATTTATATTTTAATTATAAGCAAATTTTTGAGTAATTTTTACAAACTGAAGCATTCTTTGTCGATCTCAACCTCGGGACAACCAATTATTACTCTTCATTCTCTGGACAAATACACTTTCCTATCTTGGGAAAAGTATTCCCTCAATTTTTGACAATTACCCCTCAATTTCGGTGCAGTAGAAAAGGGTACGGTACTGAAAATGTTGTTTCAACTCAGTTGTTACGGTCAGTTGGGCCGTACATTCATTTATTTACAATCTAATATCAAAACTGACACTGTATTTCAATTTAATATATTGTCTTTACTCACTTATATTGGAGATACTGGAGGGATGAATTTCACTTCTCGTGAGGCTGACGAAGCTTCTTTTCAAAAGTGAAATGCATCCCTCCAGTATCCCCAATATTTATAAGTAAAGACAATATATTTAATTGAAATACAGTGTCAGTTTTGATATTAGATTGTTCATCAAGTATTTCGTCATGGAAAACATCACAGAATAATTTATTTATTCTGAAGAATGAGTGAATTCGTAGCAATAACTGCAACCTTTCTTTTTTGTAAATCTGTCTGCACCGATATGTTTTGAAGTAGTTGTAGAAGTATAATAATAGAAGCGAGTAGTATTATTATAACAACATGGTATAACTGAGTAGTGTTGTCAATTTGTGCATTGACGTTGATAATTCTGTACTATCGGCTGCTGGCATGATCCCATATGACGGGATACTGACAACACCGCAAATTTTCAGAGCTACCTAATTTGGTGGCGTGAACTATAGATTCCCTTATCAATTTAAAAAATTATTGGCAAAGTGATAAGAAAATCACTCCTGCAAGCAGGAGATACTAGGTGTATACTAGGAGAGTTTTTGTGAACAAATATTTATGATAGGATAGGCTAGGTGACAAAATAATAAGTCTGAATAATAAATTGATCCTGAACATTTAATAAACCGAAGTTCCGCAGTTAGAGGGTTTTGTCCCGAGCGTGAGAGTGTGAAACTTGCCTCAAGAGGAGTGTGAAGAGAGAGAGACTGCACTCGACCTTTTATTTATGAGAGTATACAGTCAAGAAGACGTAGAACCGTCAGATTATGACGCTGAGCGGACCCGAAGGAGTTTGGCACTTTCTAAATCGTCTGGAATTGTAGCCGGCAGAAATTGTAGGGGTCTGATGAATTCAGTGTCAGGCCTTGGCGCGTTCCCTTCCACAGAATTTGCAATTTTTGCATAGTGATTATCCTCGAGAATTGAATGCTCCACTGCGCTAGCACCTTTTTTTAAAATCAATTGTCGTTGTCTTCATCAGTGTTCTGTTATTGCGACCAGTCATGACTGCTCTGCAACTCGAATAATAAAATATAAAAAAGACAATGGAGACGTCCTTCAATAATTTTGTCAGCATCTTGGGATGTGCTTTTCCTATTCTTTCATCCACTGCCTACAGGACCTCCAATGTCACACATTAACTTTCCTCTTTGGCACTTGATATTATAGTGTTCTCTCCCAAAGTGTCCTTCCTCATTTTTCATTTTTGTTTGAATCTTGACAAGATTGGCTATTGAGTATTCTTGGCGACACCTACAAAGGTGTCATCAAATTGGAAAAAAATAACCAGGTACGGTACCTATTTTTTTGGTGATGCCAAAGAAACAACACATGAGTCTGAGACTTTTGTGCGTGGGTAATGAGATGAATAATAACACATATAGATGCCAGACGGAGGAGCGGGATTCGAACCCACGATGGCTGAAATGACAGCAGGTTGAAGTTGTGACGCCCCAACCAACTGCGCTAAGCGGCCCGCCTAATCATAAAAAACTTGTCTGGTTAAAATTGCTTTTGTCTATTCAGCATGGATGAGAACAATTTTCTTGAATTTCTTGTTCCATACCGATCTGCGTTGTTCATATTAAAGTTTTATGATAAATTTGACGACTTTTAGTCAATTTTAATAAAGAATAAATAAATTAATTACTTACGTAGGCTGAAACGTTTTTGAATTTTGACGATTGCAAACGTTTCAGCCTATGTGAGTAAATATTTATTCATTATCTATTAAAATTGAGTGAAAGTCGTTAAATTAACCATAAAAAGAGATAAATGCAATTCCGACATGAAAAATAATATCTTGGAAAGGCTACTTACGCCAAAATTTAGCAGGGCTTTTCTCGTGGCTTATAAAGGCCAATCAGACGCCACATGTAAATTCAGATAATGTTTACGGAAAATACAGTAGTACTGTACTGCAATTTCAATTAATGATACACAGTCAGGCTTCAGGAGCGCTCAGCATGCGCTTCAGTCACTATACTCAGTACATACTTCAAAATATTATTATTGGAACTTGAGTTAGCTTGTGAAGATTGGTTAAGTTCATGGGAGCCTTCTTATTCACCGGTAAATGTTACTAGTGGAGTCTGATTTGTTTATTCAAATTTTTTAACGTACGGTAAATAAATTTATTTACCGTACGTTAAAAAATTTGAATAGGACGCCACCGGTGAAGCTCCCAGGAAGTTGTCTATTGATTCTGAACAGTGATTGGTTGAATAGTATAGAAGTCTCCCTGAAACAGCTGTTTATTCAGCCAGCACGCAGCAGAACAGACTTAACCTCATTTATTTATTTACGTTTTAAGAAATCGGAGTCTGACATTCAGTCATCTTTGTAATGTTTTCGTAATATTTAGGAATAATCTGGTTAAAATGGACAGTGATAAAGTATTCGACCAGAAATCTTCGGGTGAAATAGTAGGATTCAACTGGGACTTGAAGGTATGTGTAATCTTGAGCTTTAAACAATATTTTTTAAGATTTCAGTAATGCTCATTGAAAATCTAATTGAATTAATACTTTTATATTAGTAAGCTTTATTTCATTATTTTTGAGGAATCTGGGTATTTGACTTCATGTGTTTAAAGTTAAGCATTATAAAATATATGGAAATGAATTTGAAATTGATATTTCTTGAGATGTCCGGAGTTTGATAACCGGCTGATAATATGCAATATGCAATTATTATCTTCAATTCGTTTACTTTTTACGTGAATTATTATCATAATAATTTGTCAACACATTATTAACGATTCATTCCAGCAATAATACTGCGCTTTGCTTAAACATTATCAATTGGTAATGATACTATTTCTAGTTTTAAGATCTGAGCTCTGACACCTCTCATGATAAAATTTGAAATCTTCAAGTTGAATTATTTTCCTGGATTTCTTGTTCCATGACGAACTGCGTTGTTAATACTAACTTTTTAAGTGAATTCAACGACTTGCAGTCAAATTTTCATTAAGTATAAGTAGAGTTTACTTACTCTGTAGGCCGAACGTTTTCGAGGTGTTGAATCTCATCATTAAGGCCTTGAGTTATTTCCTAATCCTGTTACACTTGTTACAGTAGAATAAACCTAGGACGATATTTGCTTGCTTTGTTGTTTATATAAAATCATACTAGATTAAATGTAACCTCTTGACTTAAAAGAATGAATTTTCAACTTGGATGTTTGAAAATAGCCAAGTAATTTACATTTTTCCGTTTTATTCTCAATCCAAATTGAGTTAAATTACTTTCTTCTAACAAAAACAACAACTGCTATGAAGAAGAGAGATGAATCATTGATCCTCATATCTCACGAATGTCTTTAAAACGATCTTATTACCACTGCATCCCCATTGACCAGATGAGCCTGGATAGGCTGTGTCAAGCTCCTGAGCATTCAATTGCCTTCAATGATTGAAGGGATGCCAATGAATGGCCTTATATCCAAGGGTCCTTCATCTATCGACTACAGTGACCTAGAGAGAAGCCTACTCCTGACTATTCTTTTGAAAGTGGCATCTTCCAATGACTTCACCTCCTCTGGCAACAGGTTCAAAACCTTCACCGCCCTGAGAGGAAAGCAGCTTTGAGCTTTTGCCAGTCTGCATCTTTGAATGTTCAAGTCATTGGCTCTTCTGGTGTGGTGCAGATGAGTAGCACTCCTGCGCTAATGTTCTTTTTCACATAAACAAGCGAGTCCATAATAAATACACTGACTATAAATAGTTGGCTCTTTCAGTGCTGAGAACAAAGGCTTGCAATGATCCATTCTTCCTGCCAAAGACAATAACCTGATGGCCTTCTTCTGGAGAAGCATTATTCTTTTCACATCAGGTGCATGAAGTCCATAGCAGAAGTCCATAATTGATGTGGCTATGGAACAATGAGTGATAGGCTGTGATGAGGGAATTAGCTGGAACAGCAGTCTTTAACTTTTGCAACAGATATAAAACTCTAGAAAGTTTTTGACATGCCTGAGACACATGTTCACTCCAGATAAGCTTGGGATCAATCCAAAAACCAAACAGTTTCACAGAATTTGGGCCACAGGTTCCTCTTTTCAAAGTGCAAATCAGGTTTTGTATCTTTTCTTCATTTAATTGAAGCCTATTCCTCAAGAACCAGCCCTAGCCCCATTGAGAAGCCTGCTGCAATTGATCTCCTCTTGTTCAATGCTTCTACTCCTTGACAACAGAGTTGCATCATCAGCATACAACAGGGAATGCCACCCTAAATCCAGGTCATTTACAAGGATCAAAAACAACAAAGGGCCAAGCACAGACCCTAGAAGTACTCCATGCAGCAGATCATGTTTGGCTGACTGAGCCCCCTCCAAATCCATAATTTGCTTTCTTTTTTGTAGGTAGGACTTTAAAGTGTTGAGTGCTATAACAGTGACACCATAGTGTTCTAATTTCAGCAGCAGCAGTTCATGCAAGACACAATCGAATGCTTTGCTCAGATCACAGAGCACCAATCCTCAAAAGCGTATAAAACTCTGTCAACAAGTGACAAGAGATCAGTACAAAACAAGTGATCAGTATTATAGTTGGGCCTGGCATAAATAAAAACACAGCCTTGATTATCTGTTGCAGGATGACTATATGAAACATGGGTCATGGAAACATGCCTGCACAAATAGAATCAAGTGTGAGGTCTGATTCACTTATTTGCTTGACAAAACCCTGCATCAAATGTAAAAACCTATGTGTTGGGTCTTGTGGCTATCAGGAATGCGTTTTCGACTTCTATACCCAAAGTGATTTGGTACTGTAAATCTATTGCTGATTAGCTTTTTATGTGATAAAATGAATTACTATGTTGATACAGTGTAAAACATAATTCTAGTATTCAGATCTAGATCAAACCAAACGAAACGCACATACATTTTAATCTTGATTTGTTTCACAACTGTTACAGGTTGTTCTGGGAAGTAGCACTTCATCTGTTTTGCAACAGAAATTGGTCGGCGTTGACTTTTATGTGCAGAAAAATGAACAAAACAACCTACAGCCGAATTCAAAAATGGGAAGATTCAGTTTAGAAATGAATGAAACCGAACTCAATAACCTTATTAGTGTGTTAGAGAAAGCAGTCAACGCATAGGTATTAAATCACATTTTTTTGTATCTGTTTGAATTCAGGTAATAAAACGACCGAATTGGTTCTATAATTTGATTTCGCCACAATCATGAACATTTGGAAATGAATGTGACCGAACTCACCTTCTGACAACCTTATTAGTGTACTAAGAGTACAATAAGTGTATTAGTTGCACAATTGAGCATCCAATACTCCAGGATAATCACAACCGCAAAATCAAACACATGCCGTGAAGCAATAGTATTCAAGTCAATTCAATGTTTCATACACTATTCCACATCATGGGTTTTATTTTGCGATGATGGTTATTCAATATTAAATGCTCCACTCTCATGGAATGTACAGTAGTCAGTTCATAGTTTTTGTAACGCACTTCTTAAGTATGTTTGAATAAAAATATAACAGTTAATAAAATTACTGTCAAATTCAGTAGTTGGTTCCATTGTTATGTTGATCATGAAAGCCCTACCTTTATCACGTTCAGTGATTGTTTACATCAACCAAGAAAAGTAAGGATGGTTACACTGTGAAGCAGCCAATACTCGATGAGAATCAGCTTTGCAAAATCAAGCACACATGCTGTGGAATAGTGTATGACAGAATAGAGCAGCGTGAATACCTCCATTCCACAGCATGAGTTTTATTTTACAATGGTGATTATCATCGAGTATTGGATGCTCCACTCTGCAAGCACCCTAAATGAGTTATTGGAAACCTTTTTATAAGCCTAGTTTCACTCGTTACCGTTTGCTATTGATGGAAGTGCAATGTTAAATTTCTTGAAATTAGGTGGAACAGGTATTGCATTTCTGTTTGGTTCGGAATCTATCTATAACTGTTAACTTTGCTATGTTTCCAATAAGACCGATCACTTCGGAGAGACAATTATTGTTTTACTTTCTCATCCAGTAAGTATTGAGAGTTATAATACAAGTAGCAATTCAACCCAAGTTCATGTGTTCTGGATGCCTGTTAACAAACTAAAATTAGTATTGCAAAAGTAATTGCACGACTATACAGTCAAATATTTGAATATAAAAATAAAATATTTTATTCACTGAGCAGATGGCCATTTCGGACCGCGTGGGCTGACTAGATCGTTGGTTGTTGGCTATTGGTTCTTGTAGGGGCAGACTAGCTTATTTTTAAAAAGAAATCAAATACCGTAGGTTGTGAGATCTGAAGTTTGTTTATTCATTTAATATGTTCTGTTTATTGTCTTTTGTGTGTTTGTAAATTTCATATTGTTCTATAGTATTTAATTAATGATTTTTATTTTCAGAATTTCTAGATTTGAATGGATGTTGGTGAATGAGTGATTTCCGTTTATGAGGTGATTGGCAAATGATGATTCAGTACTGCTTTTTATGGCCTGTATGTGTTCTTTATACCGTATTTTGAATGTCTGTCTGATGTAGGCTAGCATTTGTCACATTCTGAGCAGTTAAGATTGTATATGCCTCATGAATTATATTTGTCAGTGAAATGAGGTGAGGTGAGATTGAATAATAATGAGTGTTTTGCTTTGTTCTTGGTTTTTAATGAAACATTATGTCGTTTTGCAGAGGTTGTTTGCAATTCTATTTGAGTGAGAGTGATGAATTTGTCAGTTTTGTTGGACAGACATTCAAAATACGGTACAAAGAACACATAAAAAAACAATACTGAATTATCACCTCATAAACGGAATTCACCAACAAATGACTCATTCACCAATCATCCATTCAAATCTAACAATTCTGAAAATAAAAAATGAAAGCCACGAATCAAATATCATAGAGCAATATGAAATTTATAAACACATGAAAAACAAAAACACAGCATATTAAATGAGCAAACAAACTTCAGATCTTGCAACCTATTTGGCTTCTTTTTTAAAATGGCAAGCCACTACAAGAACCAGCAACCA
Organism: Conomelus anceps; assembly: GCA_948455865.1. Classification (NCBI taxonomy): domain Eukaryota; kingdom Metazoa; phylum Arthropoda; class Insecta; order Hemiptera; family Delphacidae; genus Conomelus; species Conomelus anceps. Next base: position 29,861,903 of record OX418225.1, on the reverse strand, counting down.
ACGATCTACTGAGCACCGATGTTGGCCCACGCGGTCCGAAATGGTCATCTACTCAGGGAGTAATAGTGATTTATGTATTAAGAGCGTGAAGCGCAACTTCATCGCTCGAGCCAAAACAGTTACTGCATGATGCATAGTGAAGCGCAGTTTTTGCGAGAGCGATAAAGAAACTATGTGCAAATTACATACAACATTTTCCCTACAACTGCAGTTCTGGGTTCCTACACAATAAAAGCGTGTAGCTAATTACTTTTAAGTTAGTACTGAAACGGGGCAGTTCATCATGGAAACAACATTTCAAAACTACAACTAATAATATTGGTACTTAAAGAGTTTGTGAAGGAACTGAGGAATTCGAAATTAATATACAGTATTAGAACTTGTACAAAAGATCTGAGTAGAAGTACTGAGCTGTATGTGTTTGTAGTTTATAATATTGTTATAAAACAGGCCCTGCCTTGCTTATTGTATTTCAGGTTTGATACTTTGAAGATTTCCAAGTTCAAGAATACTTGGCAGAAAATAACTTCTTCTTTTTTTTTTACCTGGTTAGTAAACTAAATATCTTACTCGCAGAGTATTGGTAAAGTAATCGGAACCAATAAGCTGGGAGCTACTTTAAAGATGTTTGCAATCTATTAAATTGTTAAAAGTTTGCAACATAATCAATTTTCAGTTTACTTTTAGTGCTATAAATTATGCGTAAATTGCAAATTAGACTTGGCCACTACAAATTGGGATCCCCTAAAATTGGAGCCTCTTTTAAAAATGTTGAAGTTTTCCCCCCACAAAAAATTAATCTCAAAAGCAACCAAAATATTTTTTTTCACAAATTGATCAGCATCTAACTGCTTCCTTGAGAAGTGGAGCAAGTTAATTTTATTGGAAATTGAACCACTAGGCCTACTTATTTTCAAAAAAGCCAAAAGGTATCTGTGTAATTGTGTTAAGTTATTTTATGTAGTTTGAGGAATAAAGGTCAAAACGTGGAATTTTTGGAAGTTATGTTCCATGCCCATCCCAAACAGACTAGAAATAGAATAAAGTCTTGCTATGTCATTTAGAGCCTGGTCCAAAGTTTGAGCACTATTCTTCCGGGTGCTTGTACGGAGGAGTGAGGAGTTATCCAATTCTCTATCATCATCGCAAAATTAAATTTAATCAAAATAAATACATGTTGTGGAATAGTGTATGACAGAATTGAGCAGCGTAATAGCAGAAATCTACATAATATATTAGACTGATTTTACATCGAGAATTGATGCTCCACAGTGGACCACCATGCTGAAATTCAAATAAATTGCGCGAAAGCTTTAAAATGGCTTCACCAATCAGAGCGTTTCCCGGTGTTTTGTTCTGACATGTGGAATCTTGGACGACGAAGCTCCGAGATTGAGGTTATGGGTCTATAATATTATGTGCTCTCAACTGTTCGTTATTAGTTCGGTTTTCGGTTCTTTAATCGAGTTATCTATCATTGTTTCATAAAATCATGACAATTCACTCTTCTTCCTTTTGTTTTCAATCTTTCTTGTATCAAACTTCTTCATTTGCTCTACATTCGTCAAGTTCTTCGTAGATATAGCTGTGAATTCATTTTTCGATTTCCATGTAATTTAACTATAAAGTTGTGTTGAATGATAGAATAAGTTTTTCAGGTGCGTATTAGAAATTTGTTGTTTCTAAATTCATCCCATGGAACCAATTGTCTAGGATAAATTAATTAACTTTCGTATAAGTAGATGGTTTCGAACTGATTTTTCTCTATCGTCTTGATAGCACTGTAGCACTGTACGCTTGAAAGATCTCTTCAAAATTGAGATACAAACTACATATATAATTTATTACAGTATTTTTTAGTTACTGAAAATGTTTTTTGATACATTTTTTACTATCTATGCTTGGCTCTCAAGTTCCAGTAGTTCAGGATACAAATTTTAACCTTTTCAACCAATGCTTCAATTGAAGTATGCATAGACGCATAATGATTCAAACATTTTAAATTATCATGTGACAATAATGAACATATTTCTTTGTACATAGCTCGACATTCCTTAAGTGTAGTTGGATAGTACGGTATGATTCTGTGTAGTGCAAGATCTAATTATATTGTAGCCAATTTTCACTGATTCATTGTAAGAACTCTGATCAATCAGAATAGAAAGGTCTAGTTCTCAGCATGGCAATTTCACAAACCTATTATAGCATTAACAGTATGGGAACTTAGTAACTTATAACGTGTGTGAAACAACTTGTGTTGTTTCAAAATGATTGTTCAATATTCATTGTTCCTTCAAACATAAGAGGCAGTGATTATATTGAATTTCTGGATTTCTTGTTCCATAACGATCTGCGTTGTTAAGTTTCAGTCAATTGACTGTATTATATTGATGTATCAATGCTGATATAAATATTGCTATAAAAATAATTATTATAAACACCGTTTTATAGGTAGTAGCCTAAGTAAATAGCTTCAATTGAGCAACTCAAAATATTTGAATTGAAATGTAAAGAAGTAGATGGCAACTTAGGTCTTCTTACTTATACTTACTCCAGGTCTTCAGCTCTTCTGGTATCTCTTTAGAATCTAGGTTTTTGTGATGGGTGTACTTGAGCTTTGAAAATATTTTAAAATGCAGAAAGCCTGTACTTGAACAGAACATATCAAAATTATATGTAAACTTTACAGATTAATAAACTTCAAGATGATATCAGGTCAACTGTCAGCTGAGATTTCAGCCACTTGCAGCTCCTTGGGACACAATGATGGCATCACATATAATATTGATCCCTATTGTAAAGGTTAGTTTTGAAGTAGTAATTTTATTCTTTGTTCGTTATTCATTCTCTATTGAGGTTTGAGTAGAAGAGATGGCCGGCTGCGCCCTAACTTCTATTTCGAAGGAAAAAATCGGAGAAAGTGCACTATATGGGCTTCTAACCAAACCTAACCTAACCTGGCGAGATGTGAATGAACCACCTCATACCTTTATTTTGATGCATAAGTGCCATTTGATGAAAAGTGCCTAGTTCCTAATTCACATTTTGTGATAAAGAATTCCTTTTAGTTTATTGTTTTGTGTGTTATTAAATTTTGTAGAAATTTAACGTTTTATTATTAAAACTTTTTTTATTCAATTAATGAATATCATAGTATTAATGAATAATACTAACAGCGTTCACATAATCAAAAAAGTTCAAGTTATTCAATTTAGACACTTTATTGACAGAAGCCCATATACTGCACTCCATGAGTGCAGTATATGGGCTTCTCTTAAAAATGACGCGATTAAGTGTTATGTCTTTATCCGACTAGATATCAATCTGATAATGAGTAGGCCCTGTAATCATAGTATGTAACCTCTCCCGTGTTCACATAATCGTAAATGTCCAAGTTATTCAATTGACAACAAGTTATTAACAGAAGCCCATATAGTGCACCACAGCCAAAAAATCTTTTCTCAGAATAATAGATTCATTTATTTCTATTCCACTAATTCTAACTCATCTTCAATAATTATAATAATAGCCTAATACTTTGAAAGATATCACATTATGAATCCTTTTTGAAGGCGTTGATGCTTAAATTCTGTCTTAAGTTTCAATCTCAGTTATTTAATTTATCTTGTTCAATAAAAACAAGTTGAATAAGTCTATGAATCAAATTTATTAGCGTTTAAATTCGTATTAGGATTTCAAGTACAGTAATTCTATTAGAATCTCTCTCCTTTTGTTACTGATATATCATTTTCTTTATAAATATACTAGCTGGCCCGGCGAACGTTGTACCGCACTTAAAGGTATGTGTGTAAAATTGTCTAGAATAATCTATAAAATGAAGCAGAGTCAAATACAGCTCAGACGATTCCATTTTCTTTGCGAGTCCAAGTACAGTGGGACTTTTATATGCAAAGTGATTGGGAAGTTCAGTATAGCTGATCCGCTTCACTTCCATAACAGCTCTGTTATATTTTATGCTTCTACTGAAGAACGCAAATGTACAGTTTGTCTATTTCATATTATTATCTATCTACCTATGCACGGTATTTTTATTTTTCGTTACTGTACTATAGCAAATGACTTAGTGCATGCAACAACCGTGCCTCTTAACCTAATAATTTATTCTGAATCTGAAATTTTCTACATAACTATTTTCATCAACTTTTCGACATTTTAATAGTTATTATGTTACCTGAGGCAGCAAAGAATCCAACAAATCAAAAATTGTTAAATCGGGATAGCCTTTTTTGATTTATAAGTGGTCTAATTTACATAATCCTATTTAATATATTAATATAGAATATAGATGTCTGATAGATACTTCTCAGCTAATACATTCTCAAATATATTTTCATTCTTTCATCAATATTTTCCCTCTCAATGTCACTTAATTTAACGTTTTAATACCAATTTTACAATTTCAATGTTACAGGGCTTACAACTAAGAAAATGTGCATTGTTACTTATTAGTCTCCTGACTAAAGCAACCTTTTTAAGTCTGCCTTACAAGAATTTGAGATGGGAAATGCCACTTGCAATACAGCTTAACAAGGCACTTGAAGGATATTCATGTAAACATTAAAATCTCACTGTTAATTTTTTTCATTGAACTGCGATTGCAGTTATTGTTAGAGCGCCTAACTGGTACTCTCACGGTCTCGGATTCGATTCCAATCATGTCTTATCCTTCTTGTGTCATCATTCACCGTATTACCCACGTACAAATCTCAAAACTCAAGTTTGGTTTCCATTATAAGCGTCTGTCTAGTCGAATAGTTTGATTGTCTTACAGTTCATCAATTTAAAAAACAAAATACTATTGGAATATCAACTTCAGTATTTTATTTCTTCATCATCTTAACAAATATAGATATTTTCCTAAATTATAAACTTCTGTTTGTATCTAGTATAAAGAGTGCAACATTTCATTTTCAGAAAGTATCAAAGATCTTATCAGATATTTGAGAAGAGACAGTGAAGATCATGCAGTTCGTCGATTTCTAGGTAGCACCAAGGTACTTAAAACGGACTTGGTACCTATACTTATTCACCACTCAGATAATGATGAGCTTTTCGATGTGGTTCTCAGGTAAGTTCTGCCAAGCATGAGTCATCGATGCATTTTAAAATATTGTTCTTTAAAATTGAGTCATTAAAATGCTATTTTAACCTACATCTTATAATTTTATTTATCTACCCTATTTTATAGATGCTCTTTTCAAGCATATTTTAATATAGGGTGTTTTATGAAGGACGGAACCCTTTTCTCTACCTTCTTACATTCCCTTTTGCACCCTTCATGAAAAGTACTTTATTTACCTTTTCCTGTCAAATCAATGTCGTTTACCTATGTTGGTTGTATTGTTACTATAAGCTATTAGATGATGGTTTGAAGGTATGAATCTCTGGATGTAGATTATACATACCAATCATTTGACAATTTTTCTTTTAGCCTAGATATTTTGTTGACCTTAGAGATTCTGAGTTTAATAGCTCCACATAACTGCAATAGAATGTAAATCTTATTATTCTAGATTTTAACCCAACTAAATTTAAGCTAAATGCTAGATAAAATACATATTCTTTTGCTTATTAACAGCCATTTCAATAACAATAATTTTTGCTCTTGAAAAATTGTAATAACTCTTATGAAAGTTTAATAATGCTCTTAATTAATAAATAACGCTCTTATTAATTGTTTTTTCGCTCGTATTAATTAAATAACGCTCTTGAAAATATTCAATAAGTTACTGCACTAGCTGTAAGTTTAATACGCTCGATATTTGGCTTCTATGTGTGACAGCTTTACTGTTGAAATTTATTAATTTGCTGATTCCATTTTCGCCGAAAAATTATACAAGTAATGTCTGTATCGCCAACAATCAACCAACTCTTACTTGTTTTTGGATCACTCCCTTTTGTTTTAGAGTTTTTCTTGTTTTCTTAATATCTGAATTAGCCTACTATTCTAAAATAAAATAATTATTGTTTTCTGTTGAAATTTATTAATTTTCTGATACATTACTTCCACTGAGAAATTAGAAAAATTATTGCCTATATTACCTACAATTTTCCTTCCTTCTTTTACAATAACCTTCTTTTTATTGTATTCTTTCTTTTTATTTTCGTTCTTCTTGTTTCCTTATACTCTGCATTATTGTTTTCAAAAGAAATATAATAAATTACATTTATTTCTCTTTTTATAGACTTGTCATGAACCTGACGACTCCAGCTCTTATTGTCTATCAAGAGCAGATTCCCAGCGATAAGACAGAACGAAACCTATACTTGCAGCTAATATCTCAATTACAAGATGGAAAACAGGCATTCACTGATCCTGACGTTTGGAACGTACTGGCCAAGAATATCGGAAAACTTCTTGAAACTGTAAGTTGAACATTTTTATGCCTGAACAAAATGTCGGCTTACCGACAGTATAATAAATTATTTTCAGGAATCCATTCGTAATTAATCATGATCTCCATTCGAACGGAGACACTTATTGCGATAGAGCGCTCTCGTGGAGCAATCTATGATCATACTGTACAGAATGAGATTTGTTCTAGTCAGGAACTATGCAAGACCAGAGTATAGATTGCTCTTGAAACGATCTCTAGCATAATAAATGTTTTCGTTTGGATGGGGTTCTATTGTAAAGTTTATTGCATGTTTGTGGAACAGTAGTCACTAATTCTGTTAGCTGTGAGACACTCCTTAGAGGCTCATCACTATAACTTCATATGTTCTTGAAATTCTTGGAGTGAATATGAATTAGGTTCAATTTATAATATGAAATTTAGTCAATCTAAAAATATTAATTATTCGACTCAATTTTTTTAAATGAAATGAACTGATACAACGGATTATCCAAGTACCAACGAATTTACATAAAGTAATAATTATTATTTCCAGTTGTCTTGATAGGCATATGCGCTAATTAACTACTGTATTTTGATTTCTGTAAGCATTTTATGCTTCCCGATTCATGATAAATGCACATAGTTCTTGAAAAAGAGTTTCGTTTCTTCTTCTTGTTCAATAGATCTCATGACTCAATATTTTTTGTTTTTTCTATTCTACGATTTAAAATAATATAAAAAAGATTTTAACACAGTCAAAAATGAAAAAGTCAACGCTTGCACTGTAAAAATGAAGTGGATCATTGGGCTATGCATCAACTTTGTAATATTCTTCAAGTTTTTTGTATTCTAAATGAACCAGCTGTCCAATGTTATGATTTTCGCCAGCCAAAACTAACGTAGAGCCTATAATGGGAATCTGTTTTACATCATAATTCTTTTTATTTTCGACCCCCTAACTCCAAAATCAAAAGCGATCCCACTTGGACGATGAAGAAGCTGTATACCAAGTTTCAAGAGTCTAGAATCTTCATTTCAGGCTCTAGAGCACAGATGGATGGACGTTCGGACGGACAATGGCACGATTTCAATAAGGTCCTGTCGGGTTCTTAATAATTCATTTTTTTGCACAATTGGGCTTATTATTCATGTTAGTCTTGGAAAATGCTTACAATTTTCTCAGTTTTTATTTATTGGTCTTATTAGGACTTTTGTTTTTGTACATTGTACACTCACATGGGAGTTGTTCATTTGCAATAAATATGCAACAGCACTATTTTGATGTAGTTCATCTTGTATTTCATATCATATTGTCATGCACTACAATATATTTAATATTAACTTTTCATGTGAAATTTAACGACTTGCAGTCAAATATTTGTTAAGAATAAGTAAAGCTCACATGAAAAGTTAATATTAACAACGCAGTTCGTCATGGAACAAGAAATCCAGGAATATATTTAATGTTAATACAAAATCCGAACCACCGGGAATTTTTTTTTTTACATTAGAGAACAGAGTCTTTTTTGCTGGCCATTCCAATCGGTCATTCTTACTAAGAGCGCCCAGAGATAAGCTACGAAACTCCTGGGCGCTCTTTGTAAGGGCGACCGATTGGATTGGACAGCAAAGACTCTTCTTTGCTGTAAAATCACTTCCCGGTGGTTCGGAACCCACCTAAAACTGTAGGTCCAACTCATCAATCACTATCATCCAATTCATTACCCACGCACAGGACTCACACCTATGTGGGCTTCATCCTCCGAAAAAAAATGAGTGAAAATTCCAGTTTTTGTCTATTTAAAACAAATTTTCCGTGTGTTTTTCAGGAGTCTTATGAGCGCGATGAAGATACCAGCCGAACAATGGAGAGAATTTTGATATTGGCCAGAAATGTTTTAGCCGTACCTTCTGATGCCGATTATGAGAGAAGACCTGATAATGATGTTACAGTCCATGATAAGGTAGGAATATTTCCACTAAGATGCAATGAAGGCAATCCTTAAATTAATTTTATTTATTGAGGCAATTTATTTGATGTATTGATATATTTTATTTATTTATTGATATTGGCTCTTAGTCCAATACTGCCTATATTACTAAATTTCAACAAGGTCAAATGTTAATGGGCGTTTTCACCATGTTTACATTATGAAAGATTTTTCACATTTTCCTTTGACATTTATGTGATTCAAATCCTCTTTTATTTCAAGGAGATCAAAATAAAGTTAATTTTAACGAAGCTCTGATTAATTTGATTTCTTTTTTCAAAAATATTATTGAAAACATGAAATTTTAATACTGAAATTCTGACTGCATAACCGCGAAAATTGATTCAAAATAAGTTGATTTGAAGTTACTTATAGACTGAGGAATGAACATTTCCTTGAAACTCTCGTCTACATCTTGGACAGCATCTCTGTTGGACTAATTCATAGCTAACGGAGGTTGGCATTTGAAAGACACCATCTTCCAAAAAAGGAATTCCCAGCCTAGCATCAATTTCAACAAATTCACTAAGCAATTTGGTTGAGAAATACTATCGTTTATATTCGCCATGCAATTTGTTCAAGAAATACTATCATGTATAACATATTTTAGTATTTACATTGATCAAACTTAAAATCAAAATGAAGGAGTTAAGGAGTCTATTCAATTTGACTGGTCCTGAAAGGGATTTTGCTGATTATGCCCACATTAGTCTGTAATTTGTGAGTAGCTAATGAGTTAAATTATGACACACAATATGCCAAGTTAAAAGGGAATCGAACCCGTGACCGTAAGAGTAGCTGTTAGCCAGAGATAAGCGCACTAATAGATTACATCACTGTGGCTTAATTTTGAAAAGCTGTTTATTTTAAAAATAGACTGCAACTCAGATACCATGCAATCTGTTTAATTGTTTAATAGATACTACAGTATTTTGCATAACATAATTTTCACATAAGCCCAGCTTGAAATCAAAATGAGTGCATCAGGTGAACTTGAATGTTTCTGACATTGAGATGTATACATCTTTAGATATTTGAAAATACTTGCATTCAGAACTTGTTAGAATCTTGTATAATTATACAACCTTATCATAATAATCTGCATCTTTACCGCGTAAACTAAGAAATTTCGCCGATCATTTTGTCGATTTTGTGAAAATCAATTAATTTATTGTCATTATTATAATCTAGTTGAAAGTTGATTAGGCTATTGTTAGTCAAATTAATTCTCATCTCGTACATATTCATAGGTTCTATGGGCTATGCACAAAGCACGCATGGATGAAATATTTCTTTATATAGCAAGTTCAGATAAAGAACAACAGGTCTATATGCATATCTTAGAGGTGAGTACTAATAATTCAATTTCATCTTGTTTTTCATTGTTAATGAAGTTCCTTTTTAGCAACGATAGTGAATACCTGATGCGAATGAATAAAGTCAATTTAAAAGAATATGGATTGAAAAGAATTTATTAAACTGCAGAAAATGCATAAGTGTCATTGCAGTTAAGTATCATTAGTGTTTGAGTAGATAAACAATATCATACTTGCAAAAAGCTGAAATACATAATAAAATGGAGATAATTTAAAAAATGACAAAAAGTTCACTTAGCATCAATAGAAACAGCAGAATGCTCCCTTCAGAGGTCAAGTACCAATACTTCTGTGAATATTACAAAAGAAGAAATAAATATAAAAATAATACAAATTCTGCGAAGACCAAAATTACAGTTAATAAAAATAATATGTATGGTAAATAAGGAATTTCAAAATAATGTAGATAAATCAAGTTTGTAACTCATATATAGCACATTTTCACCGTACTCAAGTTTCCATAAAGTTCAAGGATGTTCATTAAACATGTTAATAGTACGAATTTAGACATTCCCCCCAAATATTATATAGCCTATCATACCGGCCAAAGTAAATTTCTCTCAAATAGTTACAGTCTCAGTTTTACAAATAGTTCTTGTGTAGTATAGGAGGTGATTTCCATTTCCTACGATTCTTTCTTACAAGATACGTTTGATTAAGATACAAAAATGTTATTGAATATTATAGGCTCTAGTTTACTTATAATTATTGAGTAGTATTAATAGTTTCTAAAATTATTTTACTTACGATGTTAGTGTTTTCTACTTAGAATTATTTCTAAATCAACTGATCGTAATTCTACAATTCCAATTTTATCAATCTTAATATGTACACACTGACATTACTGCGTAATCAATTTACATCTTTAGTTGTAAGCTATTGTAGATCTACATGATATTTGTAGAATATTTTATATTAGATTGCTATATTCCTACAATTGGAACCAATATTTTTGTTTATAAATTATGTACAAATTGAATTGAGAAGAATATCCATTGTCTTGAAGGGACATGAAACAATATATTTGATTTCAGAACTTTGATTGAAAGAAAAATGTTCTAGATAAATTACACCATTTAATTTCTGAACTAAACTTCTCATTACGTTGTATGGATATTGTGTTAAATTCTGTAGAATCAATTTTGATCATTGTATTGGGAATACTTTCTGTATTGGGAATGAAACAAGTCATTGTCGAATTCCGCAATTATTTACTGTGAACTATAACAATTTCTCAGAGGATTTAAAGTGGGTAGATGATTGAAATAATTCCTCAGTTTGTTTTGAATAATTCGCTTATTAGATAAGAAAAACATGACATTTTATCGAATCTATAAATTTATTGAATCGATAATTATCGAACTGAGAAACCGGGCAGTAATTCACCTAATTATCACCTAAGTAATGCTTATAATATTTATCATAGGCTGTACATTATTGTATCATTACATAATGCTTGCATGGCTTATACAGATAATCGATTTCTCAACTCTTGCAGATTGTTTCCTTGATGCTTCGTGAACAAAATCCGTCGACTTTGGCCAAATCAGAAGTTCAGAGAAGTTTCAGCGAAAAGGAGAAAGATGAAGAAGAATTGCTAGCATTCAGACAGGCAGAAATTAAGAGCAAACAGATGAAGCTCAAGAAGTATGCTGGAACTAGGTAAGCAAGGTTTACAATATATTTTTTCTTTGTTTTTTTTTAATAATAAATAATGAATAATTTTTGTCAGGCACGTTTATTACTAGAGGACACCTTCCTTGAGGCATATTATTCTCGTTTACTGAATATTACTATTCATGAATTGAATTGAATTGATTTATTGCCATAAAGAAGATACAATGAAAAAATATTGCAATGTAAACAATGATAAATAATGAATAATAAGACGAAATTGTCACAACAACATTTATTAAAACTTCGAGAAACTAGTTTCGGTTGTTACACCATTATCAATCTCAATCAAACTGGAGTTTGATTGAGATTGATAATGGTGTAACAACCGAAACTAGTTTCTCGAAGTTTTAATAAATGTGGTTGTGACAATTTCGTCTTATTATTCATTACGGATACCTTCCACAATATCACCTTCGCCATTACTAAGAAAGTTAAAATGATAAATAAACTTGCTCACAATGATCACTAATTCATTGCAATAGAAAAAATATGGATTGAATTGGCACCAACCAGCAGAAGGATAAAAACCTTGTTCGCTGGTGGAAGTACTTCAGTTCAGTCAAGATTAATTATTTTGTTTCAAAACTGTCTTTGCAGATTCAACCATTCAGCACTATTAATAATTACTCTAGATTACTGATATCAAAAAAGTAATGTCTCTTCAACCATGATTTTTGTTCCACATTCAGACAATACTTTCCATTATTAAAAACACAGAAATTTGGAAGGCATCAGATTTATCAAATTGCTACTTTTATATCTTATTTGTTTTCGTACAATCACCAAATCAGAATATTCAATTTTGCACTGTTGTATAGAGTTATTTCATAGACCATACACATTATTTGCCATTATTAAATTCATTTATTTATTGAGTGTTTTTTCAGACATTTCGGAGGTACTTATGTGATGATGGGAGTCAAGGCAGCAGGAGATAAGGATCTCATTTTCCATAAGCCATTGGATAAAGCTGTGAATATGGAGTTCAATTTTGGAAAGGTTAGCAAATGTTATTTCTTTCCCTAATTATAAAAAATGACTTATATCTGTGAAAAACTGTAAAACACTCATAAAAAATGTGCAGTAATATGCTGTTACAAAGGTAGACATGAGTAGATTTATTTATGCGAATTTCAACAGATAACACAATTCAAACTAAAGCAAAAAAATTGATACAGCTGAAACAGTTCATTAAAATTATTCATAAATATGCATAAATATTAAAATGTAGGTACTCAATGATAGCCTGTGGTGAAACTAGACTGTCAAGCTTATAATACTGATATAGTTCTGTCAGCTCAGTGAAAGAAGTAATCTATTTACCACACTCATCTCTTTGCATTGCTCTGAGAAGATTGAGTTACAAAGAGTTTTATGTGTATCTTATATGTGTCTCATGTGTATCTTATATATTTTTATTCAATTTATATGTATTTCTGTGATGACTATTCCACTAATTGTACCCTTTGAATCAGACATTCAAGAAGTAGACACTTCTACTCATTGTTGGCAGTGTGCAGAAATATACAATTCTGTTTGCTCCACTATGCATCCCTGGTTACACTGAGTTCCAAGCGAACTGGAAATAAGTCATTCGATATATGACGAAGGATATGAGAACATTTTCTTTTTTTGAAGATAGCGTCTTGGAGACTTCAGTTGAGGAGTATAAGACAAGTCAGATTAACAAAAATATACAATTTTATACACTAGTTACCATAATTACTATATAAATTAGTTGAGGTGAGGCTTAATTTTTATGTGAAAGGAACTCTTGTAAACTATAAAAAGCTTTATCAACTAAATATTTTTTCAATACTTCTATATTTTCAAGACTCTAAGAACTGCGGTAGCTTGTTGTAGAGTTTCCTACCAATATAACTAGGTTTTTGTTTGAATAATCTACTATTGTGAATCGCCTCGACTTCTTGTATTATAATCGTGTACCAAGATTTTGGTTAATAGGACTCTTTTACATATAAAGTACTGTATCTTCATACACATATAAGCAGGATGCAGTTAGGAGACCTAGTCTCTTGAACAACGGCCTACATGAATCTAATATATTTACTCTTTCCATACACCTTACAGCTTTCTTTTGGATCTTAAACACCCTATCAAGGTTTTGTTTTGATGAATTACCCCATACTAAGATAGCATACCTAATATGTGACAGTAAGAGCCCATGTTAAGCTGTAAAAAGTAACTTTTTGTCATTTAATCTAGCAAGATGTCAGGACATCTTGCTAGATTAAATGACAAAAAGTTACCCCTGATGAAATTTTCCAACATAATTTCTCAATGCATGGAGCCCAGATCAATCATTTAAGGTTGATTCACATATAGAACTGTGCGCCGACTGTGTTACGACCGTGCATCGACCGTGCTGTGTCGCTATCATTCTCACATATAGGACTGTGCGCCGACTGTACTGCGACCGTTTTGTTCTGCAATGACGCAATTTCAGTGGAATTTTACTCCAGTCACAGAGATGGATTCAGTATTAATTGTTTTGCAAGAGGAAGAAAGGCAGATACAAAAATTAAAAAACAAGAAATATTTAAAAAAATGAATGAAACATACTTCAAAAAATTATATGATATGCATTCAAAGTGCGTGCACATTGCTTGGCCTCTACACTTGAGGTTGTAATCTATAACATGTCTGAGTAGGTAATGCAAGACATACATAGAATGAGAGTTTGTAAGTTTTTTTTATAGGCAGATAACCCATGGTCTGTTCTTAAAAACCCACATTGTATGCCCACAGTTCTATATGTGTGAATCAACCTTTATCCAACAAAACTCCTAGAAAAGCAATGTTTTCTTCCTGTCTAGTTGATTATCGTTTACAACCCGTTTATATAGCCCTATCTTCATTTTAATTATGTTTGTTTTTGAATTGAAGGTATTGGCATTTTTTACTATTTATTGTTAATTTCAACTGATTTAAGAATCGGACAATGGACTGCACACCTATATGGGCAATTATTTCTAAATTATCTAGAACAGAATTTCTGAAAATGAGTGATGTCTCAAGCCAACGAAGACTAGTAGATGTAGTAATAGAGAGCCGACATGCGCGAGGCAAATTCATACAACTGCCAAGAATGAGTTGACAAGCTTACTTTTCTTATAATTATTTTTCTGTACTTATTTTTCTACACTGACAGAAAATAGCCATGTGTGTTAAATGAAAGTTTATCACCTATGAATTGAAAAAATGCTGGAACTTCAATTGTTTTAGTCTCAAGTCTTCTAGTAAGTTAGTTGTGAAATTGTAGTTAGTTGGGTTGACTTCTCCATTTTCTCAACTTTTCACAGTGGATACTTTGCTGTTATTCTTTTAACATATTTTTTCTTCTCTCATGATTCATTGTCAACGTATGGTAGCCTACCTACAGTACCTGCTGTAATTGGTGTAACCTTAATATCCATGCAATGAAGTGACTTTGCAGTGAACATTGGAGAGACTTTCTCATGTATTTTCAACTCGCCGATTATGCATGATTCAAAAAAATACTATTTAGAATAGTAATTTAATAAAAACTTGATTAATTTTTTCATTTTTTCAAGTATTAATCATGAACTGATATAAATCTTTTACATTTTACAGAAAAAAATTAAGTGGCCCAAAAATCTTCAACCTCTGAAGCAAGTATCTGAGGAGCGTAAATCAACTTTTGGTGTCAGATTATTTTTGAAAGAATTCTGTGTGGATCTACTGAATGGAGCTTATAACCCATTGATGAGAAGAGTTAAGGTTGGTTTTATTTTGTTGATTAATCTTTCTTGTTTAATAGTATCATTTTAAATTTTAGAACAAGTTACATGACGCAATTTCAACTAGGCCGTACATATTTTCCCATTCTCAAATTTAGTGGAAGATGTATATTATTGTACTATGCACAGTATATTATACAACGTTTATACTTATACTCATTTATATATTCTATATTTCCAAGCATTCTGAATATCTGAATGAGTATATTTTTATTAATATACTTTACAATAATTATGTCAAGTCTATATATATTAATCAAATTTATTAATATAAATTTTAGGATATCATTGAAAGAGGAAAGAGCAACGGAGATGAATCCTATTATTTCTGGGCGATGAAGTTTTTCATGGAGTTCAACAGAAACTACAACTTTCAAGTTAAACTTGTTAGGTAAGTTACATTCTCGTTTCTATTGCTTTTTATATTTTTGGTCACAAAAATTAAGTTGATGATCGATGGCATCTATTGTAACATTTAAATGAGTTTTTATTTAGTATAATAATAACAATTCAAAGAGGATCTTTGTTTCTGTCTAGTTCTTATTTAGTGTTCTTTTGCTCACATCTAGTTCTTTTTTGGTATTATTTGGCTTCCTTCATTAACTTTGCAACTGTATATAATTTAGTTATATAATCATTATGCTCCCCTAGGTTGATACTTGCGGATAGTTGAGGAGATCTCATTGGCTATTCCATACTTCATTTTTTTACAAAAATATTTTTCATAATTGCTAATTCAATTTGCTGCCTATATTCTACCATCTACATTCTTATTGGTTCGAACTTGTACATACATTTTGTTGTACATCCACATTCAACCACAACCCTTCACATTGGAATAGATTCACCGCGCTTTAATAAATTCACATTTGCATTGCAAATTACTTTGAAATTCATATAGAAGGTAGTAATGAGTTGGAAAAAGGTGATTCATATGTATAATATTGAAGACTCACGTTAGATAAATATTTCGATTTCTTCTTCTATCAGAGAGAAATTGACTGAATGTTTTCGTGAGTGCATTATTTGTGATATCGTGCGGTTTAGTAATAATAATTAACCTCATAACTCGAACAAGAGGAATTGAATGAAGACCATCACAATCTTCACATCCAACCCTCTTCAAACCCTAATTCAACATAAAATTTTTTCAAAACAACTCACCAAACACACTTATATACATTTTACACACAATTCATGATGTATTTCCGCATATTTCATGGATTTACAACAAAACAGGAAAATGAAAGGCATACTGGAAACAAACTAAACCTTTTATTTGGGAAGAGAAATTCCAAATTCCCCTTCACTTGTACGGTGTTGTTACCTATTTGTTTAACTTTAAGCTTGAGCAATGAGTGATAATGAATAATCGAAAGTCAGTCTAATTGAAAATTGATGATTAATTGTCTAATAATTGTACCTTGTAACTTTACAATGTGTCTTCTCAACCAAAACGTGCTCCATTCCACCATTTCCATTATGAATGTGAAAGTTCAAATGTTATGTTTCATTGCTTACGTTTTATTGGCCTAAGGACAATAATTTATAAATAATCTTATTTCGGCTAATATAAAATTTATGAAACTTTCCATTAAATATTCTCAACCTGGAACAATAAACATTTTCCGCGATGCTTCTTGCTGCGATAAGACTCTTCTGGATTCTCCATGTTTGTAACAGTGAAAAAGTAATCAAGCTTTTCCTATGAGTACTTTCCTTACTCATGTCAGAGTAGATTTCCATTTTTCCGTCTGAAAAAGCGACTGAGAAACTGAAGGAAAAGTTCTAATGAAAATTCGCCGTGTAGATGGAATGGGAAATTCATTCGTTCAGCTGTATTGAAATTATTGCCCGTTTAATGAAGTTTTGTCTGGCTTGTGGAAACTTCAAAACATTGATAGGTCTTGACTGGCCGGAAAGTTTCACTGAGCGATTTAAATGATTGTGTTTGGTGTGCTTTAGCTGTAGTCGGTCGGATTGTATTGGAACGCATTCTAATTAATGAAATTGACTTCCGGTTTTGGTGTTGGCTTCCGTCAGTACTTGACGTTAAGGTTGAGTTGTGTAGGTGTTTATTGAATATTGGAAATTCATAAGCTGTAATTTATAGTGTGAACCTTGCGTAATTAAACGCTAAATGTGCTGGAAAATATGGCGGTCAGCAAGCCAATGGACCACACAATACACATGCGAATGTGAAGCCATACGAAATTAAATATAATGTAATAATTAATTTCAAAATTCCTTATGATGCTATAAATTATGCCAAAAACCTTCGCTACTGCGGATATTGACGACTGCATTACATAGCAGTTGCGTCATTCATCGATTTCCATTAGCTATTTATAAAAATTGCAGTTGTCTATGTCCGCAGTAGCGGAAGTCTTTGACATAATCAATAGTATTAAAAGAAGTTAAAAAATTAATTATCTTTCAATATTTAGCAATAACGTTGGAATATATCCTAAAATAACTCGAGGTTAAAATTTATTTTCAATAAATTGACAATAAATTTGATGAATTACAACTGCGTAAGATTGCATTTATGTATATTGGGCATTCCAATAGATTGAAATAGAATATTTTAAGCCGAATATTTTCTTGGTACGGTAAAATAATTAGTTCAGTCAACAATATTGAGAATGAACAAACACTAGACATAATTCACTATCAAATTATATTGTAATATTTGTGGGCTTTATTTTGAATAATTATTCAAAAAATCCAAAGAATAGTTTATTAGTACTACAATAGCGTAGATAGTGTACATAACCAATTTTGAATTACTAAGTCATTAGCTTCAAGCTTAATATGGGTAATTTATGAGGCTTAAAAATCTGTCAGTCCTATAAATAATATTGATCTTAAATGTTTATTTTTCTTTGAAAAAATCTTTAATAATCGAATCTATGGAGTTGTGTAAAACCTAACTGATCTAGAATAAATTCCGGGACATTGAGAAATTTATACGTCACCAGACGATTTTACTCACCGCTTACAACTTGACCATAACAAATGAAACAAATAAAAATGAATTGCGATTACATAAAATGATAAAATGAAATCAGCAATATACACAGTAAAATCAGTAATATAAAGGATTGATGCTAAAGTTTTGATGGCTAGATTGAACAAACACAAAACATAATTCACTACTAAATTATTGGTGAACAAACACAAAACATAATTCACTACTAAATTATTGGTGAACAAACACAAAACATAATTCACTACTAAATTATTGGTGAACAAACACAAAACATAATTCACTACTAAATTATTGGTGATGATTTTGGGACTTGAGACTTTATAATTGATGACTTGATAGTCGTGATAAAGGTTTTGATGAACTTGAGGTCTTATGACTTAGTTATATTATTTATTTATTAACACGTCCAAAATATAACTTATTGTAAAGAAACAACATGCTTTTAGCCCAAAACTGTCTCTATTGCTAATTTTTTTTCAAGAGAGAAAATATTTGTAGGCAAAGGTTATGTTTACGTTTCGATTAAAACATAATTTGAATCTTATGGAAAACACAATTTAGATGATGGTGAACTTTGATTTGTTCTATTTAAGACTCTCCAAGATATTTCTGATTTTTTTTTTTTTAATTGAATCACTGAAATTTAGACTACAAGGTTGTTTTTGGGAACTAGAAAAATTGTGATATGTCTAGATTTGTTTGTACAGAGGAGTTTTTTCTAAATCGAAATAATAATAATATCTCATTGTTATAATAAAATATAGTTTCAAAAATTGTCTTGATCCCTCAGTTAATCTATGTTAATCTACTGTTAATCTATGCTGTAACTTGTTTGAATGAACAAATTGATTGGAGTCTTAATTCACTCACACAAGATAAATTAATCTTACATATTATTTATGATTGAATCATTCTTTATTGTTAATTTTATTCTTCAACTCTATTAAATAATAAATAAGATATATTCTTATAGGAACACAATAGAGCTATTAGGATACATGCAAAGTTTCAAATATCTTCTCTTATAATATCACAGTTTCGATGATAATAATATAAAATAAATTCAATTTCTATCGCTATTGTTCTAAAATATTCTGTTTCATTGTAATTTTACTGGTGTAAATACTAATTTTTACAATCGTCGATTTCGTAATTGTTTCACAATATCCGTTTCTATTGTAATTTTACAATTGGCACTATCATTAAACAAATATGAATATCAGTAACAATATATGAGCTTGTTATTGTAGGTTACCTAAAAACGAATCAATTTGTTATTCATTATTACAATTTATTATTATCATTAATTGTTGTATTCAATAACCCGCCTATCAAAGTAATGAGCTGCTTAATACTGTTTTAGTAACAGTTTTTCAATGAATACATGTTTCAGTGAGACACTATCGATTGAGACATTTCACTTCATTCAAACACAACTGGAGAACTGGAACGATCTAATGATGACTGATCAAAAGAAAATTCCACTCTGGTCACGAAGAATGCATTTAGCTTTGAAGGCTTATCAGGTTGGTGTACCAATCAATCATCTCATTTAGAGAAGAAGAGATTTTTTTTGCAGATAATTTTTTGATGCAACCATATGCAGTTTTCTTGCAGAAACACCCCTCAGGACTATACATGAAAACAAACGGCTATAATAATTTTATATGCTCTAAATTTGGTAACACCAATTGGAAATTTAAAAATAACTACTCATTTGATAAAAAATGTTATTTCTTGAAGTTTGTATACTATGTTTTTCTTGAAAAGTTGATAGTTAACGAGATATCAAGCCTAAGTGCAAAAAACTGAAAAATTCTTGAACTTTGATGAATTTTATATTTTTTCGGTTTTAGTGGGTAAAGTAACCGCTCTGCGAGTTTGAGGACGTGAAGTTCGAATTTAGCGTCTTGAAATACATAACTTACAGAATAATTGTTGACACAAGAGCTTTATCAAATTGCTTTCAGAAAAACTAGATTATTACGACATTAATGAGTGAATTTGTGATCAAGCGGCAGCCATCTTTTAATACGCTCTAGCTTCGGTGCCGCTCATCGGAAATTTAAAAGTGACCACTTATTTTGTAGGAAATGCTTCGTTTTTGAAATTTTTATAGTATGCTTTGTTTTGAAAAAATCTGTAGGCTACTAGATAACTGCAAGAAACTGGAAAACGCCTGAATTTTCATAATAAAATTAGAGATTTTTCGATTTTTGAGGTGAACCAACCCTTCTACGGGATGGAAGATGTAAAGTTCGGATTCAACATCTTAAAATACATACAGAATCGTTGAGACGAGAGTATTCAGAAAATTTGTTTTGATAACCTAGATTTTTACTAAATCAATGAGTAAATTTGTGATTGAGTGAGCCATCTTATAGTACGCTCTAACTTCGTCCCCGCTCATCGGAAATTCAAACATTACCCCTTATTTTGAAGGAATTGTTTTGCTCTTGAACTTCTTGAAGAAGTTGTGTCTAAAAATTCATAGACTTTGAGATAGTTGCAAAAAACTGAAAAAACACTATTTTTCATGATGAAATTTTGGGCTTTTCTGGATTTTTGAGGGTTGGGGAATTGGGGATGTGATATACGGGTTCAGCGTTTCAAAATACGTGCATAATCGTTGAGAAGATATTGTTGTACGATTAATGTAGAAGTATATATGAGTTTTTCTCGATTGAGCGGCCGCCATCTTTGATTTCGTTATTGCGGGAAAGCGTACCAGGTACGGAATGAACACCCGAGTGAAAATTACTTCCTAAGATCCCTACAGTACTAACCATTCCAGCAAAAATTCACCATACGCAAATTCCTACAGAAACCCGATCAGATCCAGGACTATGCAGTGTATTCGAAATTGAATCTACTTGATTGGATTTCAGCGAGTTGGTTGAAATAGATTGCGTATAGTCCGAATATATTACTGTCTAATAGAATGCACGCGTGGTTTATGCAATTATCTATTATTAAATAGTATTGCTCTTCAATTAAACAGTATTCAAATATAGGCGGTTCACTTGTGTACAGCTATAGCTTTAGAAATGATAACATAACTTCATCCGATTTATTATCACTTACCCGTTGATTCGGAACCCATCTAAAACTTTAGCTCCATCCATATCATTATCATCCACTCATTGCTCACGCACAAGTCGTAGTGAGACTCAGGACGAAAAAATAAGAGAAATGATTAGTTTATGATTAACCTCTAATTCGACTATTAACATATTGTTCTAAATTTAAATACTATTCCTATTTATAATAGAGTTAGCAAATGGTACGCTATTTATTACTTCCTTCATATTAATTAATTTGTCATTAATTTTAATCAATCGATTAATTAATTTATTTACAAGTAACTCAAGCTTTTCAGCCCAATCCTTGTGAGTTAATTGAAGTATGTCAGCAAGCTTTCTAACTCGCCCTTAATTATTTCCCTGCATTTGTGTCTAGACCGCGAAACCTATTTTCAATTAAAGGCTGACGTTTTAAGACATAATGCACCTGCATTGCAATGTCCGCAGTAGTAATCAATATTCTGATAATTGTATATCACCAAAGTCATCAATAATTTAGGCTGAAAATCCCGAGGCAAGTAGAGATTGAATTGGCTTGTGGCTGTTAATTTATTATTATGTGTTGACATAGGGTGCAGTGTGCACTGTGCGGTGTTCCCCCTTTCATTTTCAGCGAAGATCTTAATCTGTGCAGAAATAATGGTCTTTGCGGCAAAAGAGGAGGGTAACGTCGAAAGGGACCTTACTTTTATCATCCCCTAACTAGTTGGAGGGGTTGAAGTAATCAAATTTTAGATTACTTCTGATTTTATTACAAAACCCCCGAAAGATTATTTCCGGTTGATGTTTGTAGGTTTTAAGCTGGAATGCGTCTGTTGGAATTGATTATGACTGACCATAATTTTATGAAAAGTTGAATGAAATTTATTATCTCAAAGGCTTTAAGAGCTTTTGTTCGTACACTTTCATTAAAAATTCTAAGCTACACTTTCTTTCAAGAATATAAATTGACAAAGTGCTCCTTTATTTAATTTGTTTTGTTTCATTCATTCAACTGTTTCAATGCGCTGTCTTAGATCAATTGCTATTTATCTCTTTATCCTTGCTTCTCTTATTTGAAAATTCTACTTTATTCACCTACTTTATTCAGTTATATTAATATTTCTAGTGGTTTTTATCGTTACATGAATTGCTGGTAATATAGATGCTAAAACTATTATAAGCTTGTATTTACACAAAACTATGGAGGTAGTTGCAAAGTTGCTTAAAAGTTAGTTTACTTATTAGAAGGCACTAAAAATTTACATTATCAGTGCAAAAAACAGTTTATTTGTGCAGACAAACTGATGAAATATTTATTATTTCACTCACCCTTCCCGTAATTTTGTGACCACTACCATTAGTTATTTACTAGAAAAGAAAAACTCTAAACTGTATTCCCGAGCAAGACCGGGTGAAATTCCAGTTAATTTTAATTTATATTCTTTGATAATAATTTTGGTCCAAGGCTAGTCTTCTGGTAATCTCTAAAACTGTTGTTTATTTTTTGAAAACTATAGTTTTGTTATATCTTGGATGCAATGAATCATTGTATTATTAGTTTGATACCAATAAATTTTATATGTTGGCTGATTTTTCTTCGTTTTAATTTTATTTTATTATTGTTTTTATTTAATTACTTTATATTATTTTTATAGGAACTTTTACTGACGCTATCTGAGATGGATAGATCACCTGACGCCAATTGCAGAAGTTCATCTCAGATCCTAAAAAGTCGCGTCTTCTATGTTACCGAATACAGGGATCTTCTTGCTATTCTTATTCACGTTTTCAAGAAAAACAGATTTTCACAGTAAGTTCTCAGTGGGGTTTTAGCTGTTATTTTCGATACTTTCTTTGAAAATTTATGGAGTAACACTTCGTTGCTTGTCGGTTTTAGTGATCCTCTATAAGATTTGTGGAAATCTAGAATGACTTATGAACTCTTACCTATAAATTACGAAGCTTATTACTTACCTACCAGAGGCTGACGAAGCTTCTCTTCAGAAGTGAATGCATCCCTCCAGCATCTCCAGCATAACTGAGTGAAAATAATATTTCAATAGAAATACAGTGTCAGTTTTGATATTAGATTGTTATGACTGTATTGCGGTTGAATTTAGCTTCTTTTATCATGGTTTATTATATGTGTTGTTTAATAATGACATAATTGATAGTGAGTGAAGTGTTCTTAGTAGTGTTATGGTTATTCTCTAGCTTCGTCCAGTTAGCTTTCCAAAAAAATACGACCGAGTTTTTGTCAATTGAATTTACCAACAATTATGAGATAATATATAATTATAAGTATTGTATAATTATTGCTTAAGATGATGAGATTGAACTGCTGTGCAAGTGATTTTTTATCAGTATATATGCAAGTAAAATATTTATTTCTGTCTTACTGAATCCGAATTAGAAAAATATGTTTTCCCACTAATTTTCTTGCATTTTTTGTAGGGCTACTATAAGATTTCTCAATATCGATCCAATACAAAGACAATGTTGAAAATGATGCAGTACTAATGCATTAGTTTACTAAAATAATTTATAGATAAATAAAAGATACTAAATAATATATTGCGTTTCTCCTAGATGATTAATAATATTCTATTTTGCTTTTCAGGATGTATATGAAGGATTTGATTGAGACCTTGCACATCTTCATGAAGATGCTACAGAAATTTTCCGAGAGGCATAGAGGTGGACTAGTTGTGCAGCAGAAGAAGAGAGTTGTGAAGAGAACTGCCAAAAAGAACTCCAGTAAGATAAAATTCAATTTATTAAATTCAGGGTCTGTAAAGTTGTGATTGATTGCATAGATTACACGTTAAAATAAAGTTTCTAAAGTTTCGTGTTTTCAAGTTACAAGGAATTTTTTAGATGTCTCATAGAAAGAACATAAGATTTTTCAATTTCTATCATTACCTAACATTTAAAGTCACTAAAAGTTTGCTTCATAATTTCTAATATTTAAGTATCTCTTAATAATTATAGCTCTGACAAGTCACTTTTTTTCGGGGGATGAAGCCCACATATGTTTGAGACCTGTGCGTAGGTAATGAATTGGACGATGGTGATTGATGAGAATGAAAAATTCACTTAATACGAATAAAATGTCAATTAATGTTGAAAAAGAACATAATGTATGAATTCTTGTTTTTAATTTGTCATAGCCGAGTGCCGTAGCAGGTATCTGTTCAATCAGAGATAAGCTACGATCTCCTGTGCCATCTTTGTAAGGGTGACCGATTGGATTGGCCCAGAAAAAAGACTGTTCTCAGCTTTAAAAACACTTCCCGGTGGTTCGGAACCCACCTAAAACTGTCGGTCCAACTCATCAATCACCATCATCCAATTCATTACCTACGCATAGGTCTCAGTCCTAAGTGGGCTTCATCCTCCGAAAAAAATAACTTTTTGTTGTAAATTTAACGACTTGCTGTCAGTTTTACATTGTGTATATGTAAAAAGTGTTTCAGTTTTAGATCGTGAATATGTAAAAAAGGAACTCACACTTCGCCGAGTACATATTTTTACACAATCTAAAACTGGCACACTTTTTACATATTCACAATCTAAAACTGACTGCAAATCGTTAAATTTACAACAAAAAGATAATATTAACAACACAGATCGTTATGCAACAAGAAATCCAAGAAAAAATTTTTTGTAGACATTTTCATTTCTTTGTCCGATGGAGACTACTCTGAGTCACTTTGATAGTAAAAATAATATTTTAAAAGCATTTTCATAGTTGAATAATTTTTTATTTTGCTTTTTCAGAATCTAAATCTGGATCGCAACAAGCTGCTAATATGGAGGCGATTTGGGATCAAGTCGGCCCACAGTTATCTGCAGTCCTTCAAACCGATGCACAAATTCCCACAGTAATTCCTTTCGATGCCACTTCTGATGTAGGAATAGATGAACAAAAGTGAGTTTTATTCTCTTAATTTTCTTTCTTGATTATAATTAACTATTCGATCTGTGTTTCTTGATTAGTATTTGGTTTTACAATGATGAAAATTCTATTTGTTGTGGTTATAGCTTCTTTGTTGATATCTTATAAGTTATCTAAAAAATCTCGTTTTCCGTAAAATTGATCTATTTTCAGTTTTCTATATGTTGAGGGTTTCAAGGGTTAAAAGCATCTATTAGATAAGAAAATGATAGAAAAGGATTTTTAAATGTTGACAATTTTATGCTCTCTGGTGACTTATTTCTTATTTCTCTACAATGTTGCTAACAATTTGATGGACTCACAGAGTTGCTCTAAAGTGTCATTGAATACTAAGTACCTTGTTATTAACTGTAAGTGATGAAACAAATAATATAAAACCTTTGTTCTGAAACTTAGTTTTCCATTGGAATTTTAGCTTAATCTCCAAACTAGTCTGGTTCCTTTCTATTTATATTCCCTTCTAATGCTTTAATTTTATCAAATCACCCTAGCTACTTCAAAATCGCTACTCTTTCAAACGGTTATCATGTCAAACTACTACATTCTAGTTCAATTTTCAAACTAGCTGAATTCAGCTTTATATTTGTTAATCTCTTTCTCTGATGATACAGTATTATTTTATCAATTCAATTTCCAAACTAGCTGAATTCCTCTTTATATTTGTTAATCTCTTTCTCTGATGTCACAGTATTATTTTATCAATTTTTTTTACATGCCCCGAAACACTCACTTGTCAAAACCATTCTCGCAACGAAACTAATCACACTCTGGCATAAAGAATAGAGAGGTTCCAGCCTAGGTGGCAGCAGAGTTATTTATAAACACTTTCAACTGGATGACAGTGATTGATTTAATAAGTCGGTCTGCACGCTATTTAGCTGACAAACATTGCTGACTGCAGTATGACTGAAACATCGGTGTAGGCTCATTGTTTCCAGTACAAGAATAGACAATGCAAGAATTATGGCACAACAGGTCATTGAGGGGGGTAAGGGGCCCCCTCAGTAACCCCCCAAACTGTCACTCGGTCCAGACCTGTGTGGTAGGTGACATGTGCTATGGGAGTACACAGCACAGTCAACTGGTATCATACGTCACAATCACATAATAATCCTGTCCATTTGCTTGCATGTAGACGTACATGCCCCTAGATTCTACGCTATTGCATGTGGATCATCTCCTAGTCATAGAACAACAGGCGTGGAGCATAACACATCGCTTCAATACCCTTCTACCTTCACTCTTCCTTCTCCTCCTCCTCCTCCTCCTCCTCTTCCTCCTCCTCTTCCTCCTCTTCCTCCTCCTCCTCCTCCTCCTCCTCCCAATCATTCTAGTCCTCCTCCTCCCAATCATTCTAGTCCTCCTCTTCCCTTAATCCATATCCATATTAATCCTCCCCGCCCCTCAGTATATCATTCATAATGTCCAAACCCACCAGACAGTTGTAGTTGTAGTACCATTGAAAATGATCTGTGTTTGAAGCCTAGCTTTTGTATTTCAAAGCTGTAATTGATTGCTGGCTTTGCTCTCTTGGTTCTCACCATTTGGGGATTAAAGGATTAGTTCTGTAAGTCGTTGAACTAGAGGGATAGAAAAGGTCGCATTAAGACGTATAGTTCAGTTCTGTTGAGACATGTTCGAATGGAGACACTTATTGTCATAAGTCTTGAAGACTAACTTTTAATCAAAACTGTACACGACCCCGATACTCTAAGAAGTGGTATTCAATTTGTTTCTGTTATAAATCGCACCATTATTTTCACAAAAATATGTCTTTCTTCACACTGAATTTTCTTCTTTATCTGCTCACTATTTGCTTCTGTACTGAATCCTATTCGTAGAAAGGGTGGTCGTCGATAATGCTGTAGAACTTTTGTACATGTTCTGCCGAAGTATTCTTTCATTAGAGTTTGAGAAAACCGCCCCAAGTTTTCCTCTACCGCTGTTAACGCTGGAGTTAACATCTTTACTTTACCCGCGAAATTTGCAATCGATCATGGGCAGATGACAAGATGAATTGCTTGGAAAGCATCAACTACGGACAGTTATTAAATTGTAAAATTGTTTTATGACAGCCTACAGTTAATAAATAATAATACCATAAATAATAATATTTTGTGCACTTACTTCTGAAATTCAAACTCTATTGACAACAAAAATTGGCGAAAATGTGTTATCAATGCTATGGTTTTGTGCACAGCCGTGAATGAATTTACTCTTTGTATGAATTTACATGAATACATTTTATATTCTATTTATCTTTCTATTTATATAAATTTACTCTTTGAGAAGTTAGTCGTATTTTTCGGGGGATTAGATCTTGACGACTCAGAGATTGAGTATAGCATCAATTAGTATATTCTGAGTATTAGTAACACTGCAGTTTTTCGCACCCGCCTGATATTTTGGATGCTACTTTATTAGTATACAGTAATTAGTCAATTCTATATAAAAAACACAACTTCTATTAAAAAAACACAACTTCTATTAAAAAAACAATTGATATAGGAGTTAAACTTAACGAATCAAATATAAAGATTAAAGAAAAACTGCAAGTATTCAATTAAAAAAAAGTATATTGTAATAAAACCATAAAACTATTGTAGTAATAAACATGTAAGTAATAATAATCGTAATAATAGTAACATTTTTCTTATCAAAGTCAATAAATTTTGGCATTACGTGTTTGTGCTCCTTCAACAAGGCTGGAGGAAACAGAATAAACTCTCTAATGAGGCTGACCTTCAGCCTCCAAATTTTAGCTCATGCGAGCTGCCACTCTTTCCAAGTTTGGATTTGGGTGTAAAAAAGAAGTGTAAATTTGACAGTAACTGACAAACGTGTGTTGGAACGGAGTAGAGCGCCCTTACACTATGAATCGCAGGGGAAGATGGAAAATAATTTATGCATGGCCAAGATAGGAGTCCGATTCAAATATGCATTAGCAGGGTGTTGCGGCCTACCCCCCACTATCTGCATACCCCCCACTATTCGCATACCCCCGGACCGTAATTCAGAGCGTATACGGAGCGAAGCCAGCAATCTACATCGACAGGGATGAGCGACGAATGAAACTATCGACCTCCTCTTCCTCTTCCATATTCTGTATTTCTGTCCCTTTCCTCTTTCATCGTCTGTCCTAAATTTTCTCGTGTTCTCTGTGTTTCTGTCCTCTTGAATCTCTTCCTATCCTCCACTCTTTCTTATTTGCTCCTATATGTCCCTCATGTGCTCATTTTGATCTACTTTCAAATTTCCTTCCCTTTTCTCTTCATCCTTTCATTCTCATCTTTGTTGGCCCTTCACTTTTCATCTTGCTTGTTTTACTCTTTTGCTTCTCAATCTAGATTTTTTTTGAGGATGAAGCCCACATAATTCTGAGACTTGTGCATGGGTAATGAGTTGGATGATGGTGATTGATGAGTTGGACCTACAGTATTAGGTGGGTTCCGAACCACCGGGAAGTGATTTTACAGCTGAGAACAGTGTCTTTTTTGCTGGCCAATCTAATCGATCACCGTTCAAAGTGGACCCAGGAGAACGCAGCTCATCTCTATCTGATTGAACAGATACCTGCTACGGCTCACGGCTATCACTTCTCTCACCTTTTGTCACATTTTTTCTCTTGTCTTTTCACTCTCCTTTCTTTCTCTTTTTCTTCCATTTTTTATACTAGTCAACCAGTAATTTTTCCACTTCTTTTTCACTCAATGTCATTTCACTTTTCTCACCTTTCCTATCATTATCTTTGTCTTCCTGTTCTCGTTTTCTTTCTCTTGCTCCTGTCTTTCTCCTTTTTCTCCTTTCCTCCTCGTATTTCTCATTCTATCCTGTTTAGCACTCATCTTCATATTCCACCTTTTTCTACTTTATGCTTTATCTTATCCTTGTGCTTCTTCTCTCCCACCTTCTTCTCTCATCTTTGTTGGCCCTTCACTTTTCATCTTGCTTGTTTTTCTTTTTTTGCTTCTCCATGTAGATTCTATCACTTTTTTGCTCTTGTCTTTTCACTCCTCTTTTTTTCTTTTTCTCTTTCATTTTTTATCCTAGGCAACCAGTAATTTTTCCACATCTTTTCACTTAATTTTATTTCACTTTTCTCACCTTTCCTATCATTATCTTTCTCTTCCTGTTCTCTTTTTCTTTCCCTTGCTCCTGTCTTTTTCCTTCTTCTCCTTTCCTCCGCGTATTTCTCATTGTTTCCTGTTTATCACTCATCTTCATGTTCCTTCTCTTTCTACTTTATGCCTTATCTTATTCTTGTGCTTCTTCTCTTCCACCTTTTGTCTCTTTCTTCTACGCATCCTTGTACTTTTTATCTTCATGTCCTTTAAATTCTCACATTTTTTCGTTTTTTATGTATCTCTTGAACCTCATCTTTCTTTTTTCGTGTTGATCATGCACACATGAGTAATGAATGGATGATAATGATTATGAACCTATGGATTTGGTAGGTTCAGAACCACGAGGCAAGTGATAATAAACAGAAACGTTGCTTCACACCCGACTATCGTCCATAATAATTCCTAGTACTTATTCTTTTTCACCTCCTCCACCAAGTGGTTTCTCAACATCGCGTAACTATCACTCTGTTTTTCTTTTTGAACCTCCTCCTCCTCCTCCTCCTCCTCCTCTTTTTAGTTTCCTTCATTTCATCTAAACCTCTTCCTGCCCTCCTCTTATCAAACCTCTCTCCACCTTCTAAACTCCTTCTCACCTGTATATTCTATTATACTTTTTGCTTTCTCCTCCTATCTTGAACATTCTCCATCTCCTGTTGGCCTCCTCCATTCCATCAAAACCTCTTCTCCTCTTCTGCTTCTTTTTCTATACGTTCTACTTCTTCTGTCCAACACCTCTTCCATCTTCTCATAGCCTCCTTCACTTATCTAAACCTCTTCCTGCCCTCCTCTTTTCAAACCTTTTTCCCAACTTCCAAATCATTCTTCTCTTCCACCTCCTCCATCTTCTCATAGCCTCCTCCATTTACCTAAACCTCCTCCTCTTTTGAAACCTTTTTCCCAACTTCCAAACCATTCTCTTTCTAAATCCCTCCTCCACTTCCTTCACCACTCCGCCTCTTCTTGAACCCCTTCTGTCAGCCCCTTTTTCTGTCCTTCATCTCCTCCATCTTCTCATAGCCTCCTTCATTTATCTAAACCTCCTCCTCTTTTCAAACCTCTTCCCCAACTTCCAAACCATTTTCCTCTTCCAAAATCCCTCCTCCACTTCCTTCATCACTCCTCCTCTTCCTGAACTCTTTCCTTTCCTTCCTAAACCACCTCCTCACCCACTCCCTACCCAGTAGCACACCCACACCCTCCCACGCCGGTTCTCGTTACACGAGCGTAGAGGAGGTTCGTTGCACTGGCAAATGAGGTTCGTAGCTCGCATTTGAAATGAGAAGGCTCTACTGTGTCTGTGAGCCGCACGCCCACTCTACTCGCTCAGTCTACAATCCTACTCGTTACATTTTCAGCTTACCAACCGCGAACTGCTTCTCGTTATAGCACACAGCAGACACGCCAAATGCTCGCAATTATAGCTAAAATCTCCTGCTGTTCCAACTCAAAATGATTGTCTCTCTCAATTTCTCTCTCTCTTGATTTAGGGTTGAGAGAGGGGGGGAAGAACTTGAGTCCTATGTCCTCCCTTAATAAAGGCAGTTAATCAATCAATTAAAATCAATCTCTCAATTTCTCTCACTCTCGTTCTATACTCTTTTTATCATTCTATATTGTTTTCTCTCACATACACATACACACACCCTCCCTCTTTCCGACCTCCCTCCCACCCTATCTAACTCCCTCCCTCCCTAACTCCCTCCTACCCTGTCTAACTCACTCCCACCTTAACTCCCTCCTACCCTCTCTAACTCCCTCCCTCCCTCTCTAACTCCCTCCCTTCCACCCTCTCCAACAACCTCTCTCCCTCAGATACGCACACACATTCTCTCGTTCCACTCTCATATTCTCTGAAATCCCTCTCCCCCCAAATAGTCTGCAGTATAGTAAAACCAAGGCACCGGAAAAAGTCGATTCAAAAGCTCGCCTGCAAAACGTGGTTGAGCTTGGCACTAAATTTGCTCTCACGCACAAACACTCGCACCATCACCAATTGGAAGAATTACCCTTTCATTCAGAAGCGCCTCCTTCCCCCCCCCCCCACACTTTTCCTCTAAGAAGCAATTCCATGAAAAATTCAACTACACTTTTAAACTGTCATCAATATTCAGAGCTGGATGAGTTTCAAATTTCACCAGGCGAATTGGAAATGGAGTAGTTTAGTTGTTATAGAGAAGGACCGACTTTGAAGGGATTTGATGAGAATTGGTTGGGGTAAAGAAGGGAATAGGTAAAGACAAAGAAGAAGAAGAAAGAACGCTGGAGTAAATGAGAATGTATAGGATAAAGATGTAGATCAGTTAAATGTAGAAAGAAATTGAAGATAGAAGACGTGGAGCGTTTGGCAAGCGTGGAGACTGTCATTTGCTGAGCCGTCACTGAGCCTTCCATTTTTGTTTCATAATTCACTTTATTATCCACGCACAAGCCCTTGCGCTCATGTGATAATAATTGGACTCATTGATGATAATGAAAAATTTGATAAACACTAACTATGATTCTAGTTTGGATTTTTTGATTCTAATTTCACTAGGCGAAATTGTTTTTTTTATTTTGTAGATTACGTCTTGGAGATTCCAGTTGAGGAGTATAAGACAAGTCAGATCGACAATTATACTCTTATACACTAGTTACCATAATTACTATATCAATTTGTTGGGGTGAGGCTTAATTTTGATGTGAAAGGAACTCGTGTACACTACAAAAAGCGTTATCAACTAAATATTTTTTCTATTGTTTTTTAAATATTTCGCTATTTTCATGACTTCAAAAACTGTGGTAGCTTGTTGTAGAGTTTTTTACCAATATAACTAGGTTTTTGTTTGAATAAGCTACTATTGTGACCAAGTGATAATCTCCTCGGCTTCTTGTATTATAATCATGTACGTCAAGATTTTGGTTAATATCATTCGTTTTTACATAATTATGAAGTAAGCAGTTGATTTGATTAGAAAAGGAATGACAATAGAGAAAGGGATTAGGGATTGTTTGGGGGAAAATAAGGCCTGATAAAGAAGGAAATGTACATTAAATAGGATACAAATGTAGATCAGTGGAATGTGGTTTTTGTAGCGTTTGCCAAGCGTGGAGTCGACTCCACGTTTTGAAAAAATGGCTGTCATTGACTGAGCCGTCACAGTCGAAAATCAATGATAGCCATTTATTTGAAATGAGTTGACTAAACTCTTCGCAAACGCAAACGCTCTGTGTGCAGTCTGCTTTACGATTCAAGTTTGTATTTATTGTTTTTTTCATAGCGAATTATCATTACATGAGCCCGGTGCTTGTGCGTGAGCAATGAGGTGAATGATGATGCAAATATGGTAGGCCTGGTTGAATTCAAAATTGCAGTGCGCAGAAAAGGATAAATTATTTTGAAACCTCCTACTTTTCTGTAGTAGTAGTAGTAGTAGGCTGATGCTTTAGCTGCTCTACCACGACAGTCGCTTGAAAAGATCAATGCGAATGAGTGAGAATGAAGAGCAGGAATGAAAGAGAATGAAGAAAGGGAGGATAAAAATTCAAATATCAGTGGAATTGAGTGAGAAAATGGTATGAGAAGGAAGAAGATAGATGTGGCGAGCAAAGAATTTTGAAATTAATAGCATCTCACAAAATGAATCAGCTGAAGTGCCTTAAAATGGGTAAATGTGTATTAGTGTGAATAAAAGAGGAAAATATATGTAGTAAAGAGAGGATTCTGAAATTAATTGGGTATTTGGAACGAATCTGTGAAATGGAGTATTTTCTGCCTTGAGTAGAATCCTTATAAAATGGACGTTGAAATTAGTTTTTTGTGATTCCTTTTTACATTCGACTTAAGAATTAAATGAATAATAAGACGAAATTGTCACAACCAGATTTATTAAAACCTTTTTTTTTTTTTTTGAGGATGTAGCCCACATAGGTCTGAGACCTGTGCGTGGGTAATGAGTTGGATGATAGTGATTTATGAGTTGGACTTACAGTTTTAGGTGGGTTCCGAACCACCGGGAAACTTTGAGAAACTAGTTTCGGTTGTTACATCATTATCAATCTCAATCGAACTAAAAACTAAAGTACAGAGAAGCTTAATATATACTGAACATGGAATGATACTATTGGCTAAGCGGGAAAGAGGCTGACCTTCATCAGACGTTGTGATTGGCTGTCAAGTCACGCCCTCTGGTGGGAGGAGTAACAAGCAAAAACACGATTCAAATGAATAACTAAACACTGAACATCAAGAAAGCAACAACGAAGAAAAATACGTAATAAGGCTAGAATTTAATCAAATTAAAATTAAAAAATTTAGTAGCTCACTGAAATGCAATCAAGGTTAACTGAGAAATACACGTAAGAACTGTTTTTTAAATGTAGGCTGAAATTAAATTTCCGTGATATTGGAAGGCATCAGTTATGCCGATTTTCATCAGTTAAATCATCTATTATGTTCGGAAAACCTAAAACTAATAAAAACTTGAAAAACATTGGAGTGGAATTATGACTCACGTTAAGGCGTGACGGCCGTTTCACTCTGTTGTCAAGAGCATCTTCAGACGACCCACAGTACACACAGTACACTGAGTGCACTCCTCAGGCTTAATCCTCCGAAAAAAAGCTTAACGTTGACTCATTTATTTTTTATTCATTTAATTTATTTATATAAAATTATACTTTTATAAAATACATAATACATGTATTGTATGAAAATAAATATCTTCTTAAAACATCATAAAAAAACACTGTAACTGAGATTCGACTCTAAGATTGTGAGTAGAAAGCCCCCAAAGTTCTTTGTGTAGACAGGTGAAGAGGGTGATTTTGAACAAGATAAATAAGATTATGAGCTGGTGTGTGATTAGGGAGGGAGTGTTCGATGAAAGAAGCCACAGAGTAGAAAGTATTTGCAGAGTGGGGAATGGGAAAATATGTCTGATTTTCAGAGTGACGTAATGATGGGAGAAACCCAGATAAACGGAATAGTTGACATAATTGAGTTAGTGAGGAAGTGATAGCCGTGAGCCGTAGCAGGTATCTGTTCAATCAGATAGAGATAAGCTGCGTTCTCCTGGGCACTCTTTGTAAGGGTGGCCCATTAGATTAGCCAGCAAAAAAGACACTGTTCTCTGCTGTAAAATCACTTCCCGGTGGTTCGGAACCCACCTAAAACTTGAGGTCCAGCTCATCAATCACCATCATCTAACTCATCACCCACGGATAGGTCTCAGACCTATGTGGGCTTCATTCTCCAAAAAACAAACAAAGCCGCGTTGACTCATTGAAAAATGAAATTTATTAAACCGGTAAGACACTATTCATGATGCCAATGATTCTATCTGAAGGAGCTCAATGCTTAACTATTGAACACTAATAAAATAATCGCACCTAGTACCTCAAAATTATTAATTTTCTTTGAAACTGCCTACTTATAAATCAGTTTGTTATTTGTTGATTGTTGGTAATACATGTTGTCAAATCTAGACACTTCTGAATGATCCCTTTCAGCTTGCTATTTCTTTGAGGTTTTAGATTTGATGCGTTGCTCTTTTAACAAGATTCTGAGCCCTGATGTATGAAGTTTGAGAGTGTTGTTTGTTTTAAGGGCTAGTCCACATATTTCCCCCATAATCAATTTATCTACATATTTTGTTTTTATAAAGTATTGTTTACCTGCTTACGATATGATATTAAAGTTCACCGATTTATTGAACAGTAAGTTAATTGAAACATGTTTCTTTGGCCGTTCTGGGTAGTTTGTCACTACAGACGTATAACTGGGTTATTCGATTCACCTTATTCGACATTGAAGCTAATTTAACAGAGGTATCACAAATCTGTAAATGCGTAAATTTCTAAAGTAAATTTATAAGGTTTGCTTTATTTAGTGGAATTTTCCAACATCTTAATTTCTCTAACAAAACATCTCGGTCAAAGCATTTTCTAACTTATAGTGGAAAAAGCTGTTTCATTCCAATAAAAGGTACAAACATGAAGTGACAAGAATTCAATCAATTCAGTAGAATCTATTGAAAATATGCAAAATCATCTAATTCAAAGGCGTCTACTTAATGACAGGAAAAATATGTCAATCCCATCGGTATACAAGATGGCGGCTTTAACCAAACCTAACCTAACCTAGTAATGATGATGTTGAAGGTCCATCTTGTTTCCACTTATATATTATAAAATCTTAAAAAACACTTTTAAATGGAAATAATAACTCCGTTATGATGCTCTTGACAACATGAGTTATAATTTCCACTTAAAAGTGATTTTAAGTTTTTTCTAACCTAGTAAATTAGAACTAGAATACGTATGTTAGCAACGACCGCCATTTTTTGTACACCAATGGCATTGACATATTTTTCCTGTATTAAGGTAAACTCAATTCAAAGTTTTCTTCTACTTAGATTTTCACTCATTTAAAAAACACGTAGTAAAATAGAAAATACATTTCGTAGAAGAGAAGAACGATTAATTTCATCCAAGACCGGCTTTTCTATCACTCTTTCATCATCCAGGCAAACTTCCGTCCCCGATTCCCGGTTCTCTGAGACTTGGGCCTTGAAGCTCAAGCATTTAGTACGACAAAGTAAACAACATTGTGCGGGAATATTGAGAGGGTGACCAACAATGGCTAATTTCAGCAAAATTTCATATCTATACATATTAATAAACCTCACCATCTATAGACGAGGGCCAACCAGAGGGAACCAGAGTTAATTTTGACTTCCCTCCCTTGTATCAAACCCCATTAACCAATCTCTCACAACATTACTCATTCTATCTTGCTCTTGAACTTTATGGAGCTGTCCCTCACTATCCATTCCTTTATCCCCTTCCATCATGCTCTATCTTCGTCATCCGATTACTCACTTGCACATTTCCTCCACGTTTAAGTTTACTGTCTCCTTCTATCCCCGATCCTTTGTTCTTCTTGATCCCTTTTCCAACTTTTTGCAACCTGATTTATCCTCCTTCCACTCAACTTCCCCCCCCCCCTCTTCTTCATCCGTCTCCAAAGATAAACCTACGATTTCTTCGTCTAGTGAGTTTTACTTTTTTCTTCTTATGCCTGCCATCCTGCTATAGCTCGCATCTTTATTGTGCGTCGGCTTCTACCCTAATAGCATTCTATCTCCATCCTCTCCAATAACAAGCCTTCTGGCTTCTACCGTCTGACTTTTTCTTCTTTCATTTCTCCTCTCCACCTTCTTCTTTCTACTAATTTTTTTGATCTTCTTTTTTTCTTCGTATTTCTCTTTTCCACCTTCTTTTTTCTTCTTCCCTCCTTTTTCGTTATCATATTCTTAATTTTTTCTTCCCTTCTCTTTCTTCTTCCTCTCTATTTTCTTTTACATCTTCTTACTCTTTTTCTTTTATATCTGTTTATGTTTTTTCATTTTTCTTCTTCCTTCTTCTCCTCATATTTTTTTTGTTCATGCTATGCTTCTCTTGTTCCTCCTCTTCTCCCCTTCTTCTTCTTCTCATCGTCCTTCTCCTCCTCCTCCTTCTCCTCCTTCTCCTGCTTCTCCTCCTCCTTCTACTTCTCCTCCTTTTCCTCCTTCTACTCCTTCTCCTTCTTCTCCTCCTTCTTCTCCTCCTCCTTCTCCTCCGTCTCCTCCTCCTTCTCCTTCTCCTCCTTCTTCTCCTTCTCCTTCTCCCTCTCCTACTCCTTCTTCACCTTTTTCTCCTTCTCCTTCTCCTTCTTCTCCTTCTTCTCCTTTTCCTCCTCCTTCTTCTCCTTCTCCTCCTCTTCCTCCTCCTTTTTATTTTCCTTCTTCTCCTTCTTCTTCTCCTCATCCTTCTCCTCCTCCTCCTCCTCCTTCTCCTTCTCCTCTGCCTCCTGCTCCTCGTCCTCGTCCTCCTTCCCCTTCTCCTTCTTCTTCTCCTCCTCCTCCTCCTCCTCCTCTTCCTCCTCCTTTTTCATTTCCTTTTTCATCCGCCTCCTTCTATTCTTCTTTTCTTGTTGTTCAGCTTTTTTTTCTTCACTCGTTTGTTCTTCCCCTCCTTCTTCTTCTTCTTTCCTTCTCCAATCACCATCTCCGTTTTAATCTGTAACTGAAGTACTTAATTCGCTTGCTTTTACAGTTGAGATTTTTTCCAAGATAAATTGCTTTCGGATCAACAGTAAAAAGACTTTAGTACAAATCATAGTGGATACTTGTAAATTGAGTGGGATCACCCTAGACTGACACTTTGATCTTCCTTTCCCAATTTGGTAGCCCTCTTTCCCTATTTTCTTCCTTCTTCCATCCAAAATTGAAATCTCTTCATTTAAAAAGATAGGAAACGTCTAGAAAGAAGCTACAACTTTTCTAATCACTGATCTGAGAAGAAAGTTGATCATCACTTGAATGACGACAGTCTCCAAGATCATTCCACAGATATCTTATCTGTAAAGCTCTCTTAGTTAATTTACTGAATTCTTTGACTAATTCACTGACATTTTCAAAACTTTCTTATTTCTTTTCATTGTTCAATAACTGGAGGCACTTTTTTATGCAGTTCAAGATAACTCTTGATACTTTCAGTCGCTGATTTTTCAAGTATATGAAGGCATGAAACTCCTAGCTCAGTTTCTATTGTGTGAAA
This sequence comes from Conomelus anceps, assembly GCA_948455865.1. NCBI lineage: Eukaryota > Metazoa > Arthropoda > Insecta > Hemiptera > Delphacidae > Conomelus > Conomelus anceps. Next base: position 29,824,002 of record OX418225.1, on the reverse strand, counting down.
TTAACGTTTATAATTTATATTATTTGTGATCTCCGACCACCAATAAATCACGTTTAATTTAACTCACCAATGCATCATCTTACTTGCCCAATAGTATAACCCACATGCGTGATTGTCCTCGACAGTTCTGAGTTCCGATCTGAAATCCAGTTTGATTTTAAATGTTTAAATAAAAATGTTGAAAAAACATTCATTTTGGTACGGTTTTGAAGAAATCCTGAGCTCTGATACTTTTTAGTTCTCTTTTACTAAAAAACGTGACAGTAGTTCTAAAATAGCTTCATTATACAACTAGTTTGGAAATGCATGGACTAAAGTAAGCTGTATTGACATCGCTTACTCACCTCTTATGTCTTCTTTATGACGTAGATAGAACATTAATTGACATTATTAAGGCAATACCAAACTCAATTTATTAATTTAATGTACTTAGTTTGAAGCACTAGGCATAATTTACATCCATTAGATTACTCTGTTGAATGATGGCTTGGACGTAGACAGTAGCTCAGAGGTGTGCTAGATAGTATACACACTCACCTGTGCAGCCAGACCCTGTGTAAAGGTGGGAGTGGACTATCAAGTATAGAGCTTCAGAATTTGTTTCCGTGGACTTGGCATACTGATACAATTTTGTTAGCTCAGTGAGGAAAGCAGTCACAAACTACCTCACTCCTCGTTTGTTTAGTACGCTCTTCAGACTAAAACATAACGTTAAGGCTGTGGAAAGGGTTTTTGGTCATAATAATTTTTTTCGAAGTTCATTGAATTGGATATTAGGTATTGGATATTGGATTAAGGTATTGAAATGCTAACTATTTCCATGAGAAATTCTTTTTTTCATCAAATATTTTATGGAATATGGGAGTTCAAAGTTGAAATTTTTTGGTTTTTGGGGGCAATTGAACTCACCTACAAGCTATTTTAAACATTTGATAAATTTTTAAAACTGAAAAACACCTTGGGGAAAAGAATGACACATTTTTTATTTCAATTCAACAATTGGTTTTTTCAAAATAATTTTTGAAAAACTGAAATTTTTCGCATGTTTTGAAAAATTTATTTTGAGAAAACTAATTGTTTTGATCGGAATGAAAAATATGTCACTTTATTCCTCAATGTGTCTCATTTAAAAAAAAATTATCAAAAGGGTCTGAAGAGTCACCTACAGTCGTATCGCCTATGGTACTATATATATACATACATAAATTACGGTACTCAAACACTTTCCTTTGATCAAACTCTCTGATGACAACATCAAGCTCAATTCATTAATTTTAAGCGCTCAGTGGCATTGTGCAATTAGGGAAACAGGATAGTAAATAAAAAGGGCGAGCTGGTTTGCAAGATGAACTAAATAAAATGGAAATGCAAAAGCTAACTAAGCCCAGTGTTTGGGCAAATGAAAGCCTACAGGAGTCCTCCAATTCGCTGCTAGTAAATCCTCCACTTTTCTAAGCCTGCAGTGTGCCTCTTTTTGTGTTTCCCCCTGGCGAAAAGCGGACACAAGATAAATTACAGTGAAGAAGGGGTGAACTGCAGTACAGGCGCCAAGTTGGGGTCCGATCTGGCAGGAAAGAGTGGAACTACAGTCCGCAAACTGAACTGAGCCAACGATAATAGTTCCATTATAGGTTTCCTGTAATATGTGTGCCTGCATGCATGCTCACGCCGCTTGTGTGTGGTCATCTCAATAACTTACAAGATTTATTAACGAGGGGAACTCGAAACAACCAATAACAATAACATTAGAGCTAAATATTGCCGATTAATCATGCGCTTGTTTCGTTTTATTCAGTTTATCGAGTTTAATGCTGTTTTGATTGGACTCCTCGATTGAAAAATGCTGAATCAATATTGCATGAGATCATAAACGTATTCACATTTGTTAGGAATATAATACTATAAATCTCACTTGACCTAAATTACATTGATACATAATAATATTCTACTCCCTTGGTATGAGTAACTCAAAATAAGATTGGCTTACAGTAAAATAAATACTTAAATTCTGGTGTTGATGTTTAACAATGCTTTACTAATGAATTCAATTACTGTAGTTTAATAAATGCATGACGTTAATACATTATCATCTTAATGAAAGTAAAACAGAAAAATATGTAATATGACTGTACAGATAATACAGACTGTAATATGTAGTGCTAGAATATGTAAAATGTGTAAAAATAAAAAAATGTTATGACCAATTAAAACTTGATTCAACTTGCAACTAGAGAATGTGCAAAAACAATTACATTTTTAATTAATAACATATCCAATTACAAACTTTAACTTTCAGCAGTTTTGTAAAATTACATATAGATGGTGACAGAACCCTAAAACATTGGGGGGTCTGAGGGTTCTCCACCGGAGAAAATTGCTTTTTAGGCCTTGAAAGTGCAACTCTAAGCTTTTATTTGTGGTTATCATCCTCTTCCATCATATTATTTGTTGGTTGATTCATGGCGTGACAAATTTTACGATCACAATAAACTCTATGGGGTGATGGAGAAACTTGATTATTAATAAATTAATATCAGATCTCAAACAGCGATAGAAATGTGTATCTGAAGCCCATCCCCAAATACTCGTATATAAGGAGACCTATTCTCCTCTCAAACCAACTGTCAACTTCATTCAAGTTGCCTGGGGGTCCGAAACCCATTTTTGGGGGCTCCGAAAATAATGGGACCCACTAGCATTATGAACCCCTAGAGTTCTTAAACTAGGACAATAATGGGTCCTTGAAGGCCCCAAGCCGAGGCAATTAGCTGCCCCTGGAGTATAAACGTTGACATTTGAAATATTCTAGATGCAGCCTACTTCAATCTTTACGTCACATTATTTCAGTGGCAATAAAAACGCCTCTAGGGTCTGTTAGGCTTCTAAGGGGCCTCAAGAGGTCTAAACTGGAGCAATAAGGGGCCCTGGAGGCCCCCAGCTGGGGCAATTTGGGGCCCCTTATTTTATTTTTGTTTTGTCCCTTGCTTACATTTTTCAAATGATTTGGCCCACAAAACTTGCCGTTTTTGCTCAATCCCCTCTGTAACTTCAACTACAGTATATATTCTTTTTTCTAGCTGTAACATTATTTACTCTTCTATGACAACTTTTTAACTTCCAGTAACCGATATTATTGTTTTTATTTTTTATTGATGCCTTTCTACTTGCTTTTGGGGCCTCTGACAGGCTTCCTCGTCGCTACGCCATTCCCGAATTGAAAAAATTTGTACATGTATTTTTCCTAAGCAATCCACCCTAAAATCATAATTTTAAAGATTTAATATTCTTAACAATGAACACTCGCGCCTACTAGAATGCAATATCTCGCTTGTATGACTCTGAAAGGCATTCTTTCTTAGTCATCGAAAGCATTTCGCATTTCTTCGCCCCGCTAAATATCCATTTGTGCCTGGCGCATATAAGCGTTATGTTTATGCGTCTTCATTCATTGCGCTCAGGCGAGCTGACATCTTTTGAGCTTTCTCCCCTCTTCTACTCCCTCCTTCTTTGTTATCGGCTCTTTAATACCCTCTTTGCTTCAAAATCGCTGCTGTTTCTTTATGTTTTCCCCTTCGGAGTTGTCAACGCTAAACTTCTCGAGGAAAAAAAAGTTGCTTCTGTTTGTCGTTGTGTAGCGAATGCGGTATGCAATGCATGACGGTAAATCGTGTGTGTAATAGCGTTACGTTAACCTGAAATCCTCCACATTCATGGCTTCTTTATCCCAATCTTTTATGTTTGTTGTTTCGTGGCTTGACTTTGCTTGACGTTGCTTTTATTCCATTCTAGTTCAACTCTCAGGAGATGGACCTCCTGTAATGATCTGTGTACATACGGTCTTGTTGCGGATGAGTTATTCCATTCTAAACTGTGTGTTTTTGACAAAATCACTGGAATGTCACATTTGCAACTTGATTTAAAAAAGGAATGGTAGTGAACTACTCAAAAAACTGACATCTACTTAATAAAATGGACTAAACTGTTATCATGCCACTGGAACTCTTTTTTAATGACCAAATGAATTACAAAGGATTCATTCACTTTACAAGATCATTTATTTTGTTTACAGGGTAGAAGCGATGAAGAGGATTCAGAGTCTCTTGAAAAATGGCTGTTTTGAAGAAGCAATTGGACTTCTAAGAGCTGCAAGGTATGTTGACATATGAAAGTAGTTATGTATAAATTATTTAACCCATCATTGTGAAATCAAACTTTAATATGTCCAACTTTCTAATATTGTTCTGGAAGCTTGCCATCAATTCATCAAAACGTGTACAGGGAATTGAAATGTTGGGGACTTGAAAGTCGTGCAAATATTCAAGTAGTGCGGTATCAAATGTTGAAACGTGTTTTAGTAGTGTTTAACAGCAGTCAAAGATTTTGTTAGACGGGCCAAGATGGAACTTACGTGTTCAACGAGAGACTGGAATGTCTGGAATAAGTGAGTTCACTTGAAACTGCTCAATAATTTTAGGACAGTGACAAAGTGAGGCAGGACTCTGGATGGATTTGATGTCTCATCAGATTGGACGAGAAAAAGCTTAACCTGGTTAAGAATGTCCTGGAAAGACAAAACATTTAGTGTATTATTAGGCATACAGAGCTTGAAATATGGGGAAATGAGTGAGTCTACTCCTATTTAACAAGTTGTTTACTATTGTGTTTTGAAAACTAATATTAATAGTGGAAGTTTCTCTACGAAACACAGAAATTGTATTACATATATCTGTAGTTATTCGTTGTAGATTTATTGATACTTTCAATAATTGATTGTTCAATATAGTCGAAGTTCATCCTTTCAAAATTGCAATTAATAATTACTAAATACAGATTTATTTGTTTTAAACTGATACTATTCATTGCTCAATCATTGGTATGGAATTAATGTAACTATTTTTCTTTGTCAAGTATGCACATACTAATCTTGCAGCATAAAAAAAAAAAAAAAAAAAAAAAAAAATAGAACAACATGTACATTCATGTGTTTCTAACCTTTACCTAACCTACCCTTATCATCTACATATTATTCATAATTTAAAAATGAATATCTCCTGCTTTTGGAACCCTTCGAAGAAACTATAAAATGTCATCAGCTTGGAGGAGAAACATTTCTCGTCAACAGTTTTATTGAGAGTCAAGTTTATGATTCAATTAGAAGTTGATATTCATAGATAAATTCGATTATTTTCAATTATATATCTATTTTTATTATTTTTATTTTTAATTATACATTAAATTATATATTAGATACATTATATCTATTATTATTTTTAATTATATATCCATGTTATTAGTTTGAAGCCTATCAATGTAAAACTCATAATTCCAGAAAATACAGGCTAATAGTTTATCAAATTTAATAATCTTCAAAAATCTCAATTACTTGGAAATTTATTTTAAAAACATAATTATTGATTCTGAAATTTCGTAATGATTAAAAGTACTTGAAAAACTCTTCCATCTAGCTTAAATTATAAATTCTGAGTAGTCAGTTGAAAGTGTTCATTCAAAAAGTTAATTCAAAGATTACAAGAGCTGATGGCTAAGAAAAAGCCCTTTTCCTGCAATAAAAAGCACCAATAAACATAAACATGCAAATTGTAAGGCTCGCCAAATCTTGCTGATCTCAACCAAATAGAAACATAAAAATCCTATAAAATGCTGTCGTCTTCTGAGCCCATCCGATTTTTATAGTCAACGTTAAAGTTTTATTACTTCAATTGAATAAATAATCAGTTTCTGTACTTTCTTGTGTCGAATGAAGAATGAAACCATTACCACTACAACGGATTGAACACTACAACGGACCGAGCTATGGAACAAATGATTTTCAATTATTTGTCTCGTAGTATGTTGGTTCAATTATATATTGAATTTAAGAGTACATTTTTAGGCAATGGTGAATCCTAGAGACCCATAGAAAGATTTGATTGTTACTGTTTAATTCAGGCTTTAAAAAAGTTCATTACAGTCCATTATGAAAGTGTTGTGTTTGATGAAATTCCTTAATACAAACACATCATTCCACCGAATATTTTAAAAATTATGAAGAAGGCAGGATTTTAAATTTCAAATGTAAAACTCTCTTCAACCCTGTAAAATATAAATATGGATTCTGTGAATAAAATTATAAGTGATGCAAGGTTGATAATTTCTATTATAATAAACACATTGAAGATTATAATTTTTTTATAATTCCTAAATAGAGTGTAAGTACATTTTTATAGAGAATGTTTTCTGTTTGTACCTTACAAGATAACTATAATATTAATGAATAATAAGACGAAATTGTCACAACCACATTTATTAAAAATATAGAGATACTAGTTTCGGATGTAATTCCATTATCCAAGGTCTGAGATTGATAATGGAGTAACATCTGAAACTAGTATCTCCAAATTTTTAATAAACGTGGTTGTGAGATTTTCGTCTTATTATTCATTATTTATGGATATCTTCCACAATATCACATTCACCACTACAAAGACTATAATATTATCCTATTTCAGCAGATTTTATTTTTTTGGGATAAACGCAATTCTTGGTCAATATAACGTTAAGGACGTAGAGTAATCATCCCAAGTGTTGGTTTGCAACATTGGAACGATCGAAATTCTGTGCTGGCTTCGAAATGGATATCCATGGTTGCAGATATCCATTTTCATGATCTGCAGTATAAAAATTGTCTTGTAAAACCTGCTATGCAAAACTGACACCCCAGGTAAGTTCTGCGTAGCAGGTTTCATAACCTAGCAATAATCTGTAATTTCAACTCAATTAGGACTTATTTTCGAGGAAAGATAGGTGAGCTTTAATACTTACAAAAATCTGTTGATATAGGAAATCCTTCATTATCCGTGTAATTATTGTTTCCAATCGATCGGCTTAATACGTTAAATATAATTAATTAAAGTTCAATATCTAATCAGGTCTATTTTCATTGAAGATTTTTTAAACCCTTATTGAACTTGATCGATCTGGTTTCAGAGAAGTCTGGCCTGAAAATAATTGTTTTGGAGCTCCCGATTTACAACCGGAAGACGAGTTCATGGCTGTCAGAGACATCTTCATGGCAGATCTTGGACAACCAGGCGGTAAGCATCCTCCTTGTATTGAATGAATGAATGAATAGTGACTATTCTCCATGAACATCAAGTTTCATGATATGTTATTCCCTGCTATGAATAATGTACAAGTTGGATAATTCAGTAAAAAAAAAAACAATATCAGACTTGGAGCCGCAGTAGTGTAATCGTTTATCTCTCACTGACTCCTGAGATAAAGGGTTCGATTCCTATTCATACTCGCATATTATGTGTCATCACAAAATGACGCATCACAAATAACCTGACGCCCAAGTTTCAGACTCATGTAGACATCATCTGCCAAAAAAGAAACTAACTCTATACTTTTACAATATAGAGTATTTCTTATAGTTGTTAATACTTTTTGGGATTATTTTATTGAATTTACAAAGATAACGATATAGTTCATAGAGATTGGTTTGCAAACAGAGAATTCACTTTGCTCACAGAGAGTTCAGTTGGCGAAACATTGCAGCTAGCCCTAAACATTTATAGCCCTAAATTGTAGTACCTTCATTCAGGTTATAAACAAGTCAGCTTGCACATAAAATGAGGTGAAAAATCGAATAAACCGTTTTATAAGTCTGTAACTACTGTACATTGATAAATTATTCAAATATTCCAATAAAATTTGCAAAAAATTCCTTAGAATCAAGTTGAAAGTGAATTAAATAAATCAATTGTCTAATCAAACTTGTACACAATTCAATCCTAAAGATGTGAAATATGAAATACAGTAGCTAAAAACTCCAAACTCCAGAAATCGTGCATTCATTGAGTCAAACCTCATGAGAATAGCAAATTGAATGCGACAGGCTAATTCAATAAAACTCCAATTTATGAAGTTTGGGTGTAATTGAGTTAATCCTCATTCTATTTTCAAAACTGAACTCTACAGAATTTGTTCGCCTTATTTGGCAAATAACTAAAAAACTTGTTGAATCTCTTCGAACTTTAAATTCATACAGTAAATGCTTTTCAAGCTTTTTAAAATTTCAATAATTACTATAGTTACAGACTAACAAAATATGATTAGTCCCAATTCATCAACAACCATCATCCAATTCATTACCCACGCACAGGTCTCAGACAATTAACGAGAAGCAACCCACGGAACTAAGCATGTTCAACTCGATTCTCTGCTCATTTTTTTTAAGAAGGAAGCCCACATAAGTCTTATACCTGTGCGTGGGTAATGTTGTGATTGGCTGCGTGGGTGCGTGTGTAGTTGGATGATGGTGATTGATGAGTTGAACCTACAGTTTTAGATAAAAATGAAATATAGATTTTTATAACCTGAGCAAAGGCTCTACTATCTCTGAATGACTTCCTTGAGACTTGTAAGGGGAAAAAAATAAAAATTCTCACTTTAATTCCGTTCCGAGCTAGTTCACAGTGAAACAGAAATTGCACGACGAGTCTGTGATCGAAGCACAGTTAAGCCTGTTCAGAAGGAGAGGACAAATTAGATACTGCTGCCGGATTTCGGCTTGTTAAGGGAACCAATTGTTCTTGTGGCACCATCAATAATAGTAGAGTAATACATAGTGACAGAAGAGGTCTCAGGAGACTTGCAGCATTGTGCCTTATTCCTCTTCCCTCTGGATCTTATCATAACAGTCCTCTACGCTCTACAAGTTCCATATCTGTGCTGCAATTGTATTCGTGAATCCATATATTATTGATGGAGGGCTCTGCTTTCAAATCTAATTGGGCTAGACGTTCTGGGACTCAGTCGTATTTTGGTCCTTAGTAGTAGTCTTAAGAATTTATATTCATTTAAATAGTCACAAAAAGAAAATGTGGGCAAATTCCCCTAATCATCAATGGAAAACCTGTTCCATATGCTAATGAGGCCAAATACCTGGGCATGGCGCTAGATGCAAGGCTGCGCTGGAAGGCACATGTCAAGAAAAAGAGAGAAGAATTAGGAACCAGATATAGAAAAATCTACTGGCTGATAGGTAGGAATTCAACCCTATCTATCTACAACAAGATTGTTATCTACAAACAAATTCTGAAACCCATATGGATGTATGGAATCCAGCTTTGGGGTTTTGCCAGCAAGAGCAATGTGGATATAATTCAACGCTTCCAGAACAAAGTCTTGAGGAACATCATTAATGCTCCAAGATTCATCCGGAACGCCGATATCCACAGAGACCTGGAGGTGGAGTTTGTCAAAAGTGAAATTGGGCGCTATGCACACAAGCATGCAGATAAGATCCAGCGGCATGAGAATGAAGAAGTTATGCATCTGCTTGACAACTCTGATATGCTGTGAAGATTGAAGCGGACCAAACCCTTCGAATTGTGTAGTGTTGGGGTGTTGTGATAAAGCAGAGCAGTGATAATAGTGTGAATGTGTTATACAGTGCACACATAATTTATTTTATTATGTTTATGTATTTATTTATTAGTATTTAGTAGTAGTAGTCCTGTTGAGAACTACTAAACTTATTATTTGAAAGGTATTATATCAGGAAAAAATTTCTCATTAGCCTTCTTAGACTAAATTGCAATGGTAGGAAAAAAAAATATATATATATAAATTAAATAGTTGTTCCATTTAACCAGTCATTATCTGACTATTGAAAATTGTTTTCTCCCATTGGACAACCAGGAGATAAGCATTCTCCCAATATTGAAAAAATTAATTTTTTGTAAGACTTAACTGTTTTCATTGATTGTTATTACTGTGGATTCCTAAACATTCATGATGTTGATGAATTACGTTCATGGATGAATGTAACCGATGAAATCGATCAATTCCTAGGAATCAATAGCTGTTTTGAATGATTGTATTTGCTGGTAATAAAATATATATCCATATTTAATATTATTGTTACGGATTCTAATGTGTAACATAAGGCTGGCAACACTAAAGTTCACACGTGCACTTCATTTATACAAATTAGTCTATTTAGACACACTAATTGCAAGTTCAATTAATAAAGAAAAACAGATTAACAAATGACAACCTAATACTTATTTTCAGTAATTATTTACAAGAATTGATGAATAATTAATTACAGGCCGATCAGTAATAAATGAAACAAGAGTCCAATAAACTGTACAATAACGAGGAAAGAAATGATAAAACATATTTTAAAACAAAAAAAGAAACCGACTTCAGTGAAATGATAAAATTCTCACGTACTAAAAAGTTTAAAATAAAGTATTTACTTTAAACTAAGAAAATTTTAAATTTCATACAAGTAATCTTTTGAAGTCGGCGCCAAATATTTTCTGAAGATGATAAGAAATTCTATCGAATATCAAAACTATCACTGTATTTTTTTGGAGGATGAAGCCCACATAGGTCTGAGACCTGTGCGTGAGCAATGAATTGGATGATTGTGATTGATGAGTTGGACCTACTGTTTTAGGTGGGTTCCGAACCACCAGGAAGTGATTGATAAGAAATTCTATCTAATATCAAACTAATACTGTATTTCAATTAAATATGTGATTTACACTAACTTTTACTGAAATACAGTGATTCATAAGAAATTCTATCTAATATCAAACTAACACTGTATTTCAATTAAATATGTGATTTACACTCACTTTTACTGGAATACAGTGTCATTTTTGATATTAGATTGCTCAATTATTTCGTCATGGAAGACATCACAGAGTAATTCTGTTATATTTTAAAAGTTTATGGGAAATTTGGCGCCGACTTCAAAAGATTACTTGTATGAAATTAAAAATTTTCTCATTTAAAGTAAATAACTTACTTTATTTTAAACTTTTTAGTACGTGAGTATTTTATCATTTCACTGAAGTCGGTTTCTTTTTTTGTTTTAAAATATGTTTTATTTTAAGCTTTTTAGTTGAATTTTCAGACTTTGAAAACATGAGAAATTTCTTAAAGCCTACATTATGAAATATTTATCAAATTAGCAAGCCAATAATCAATTTATAATATCCAAACTTAAGTAACTAAAAATCCACTTATAAGAAAAGATAAACTAAGGAAAATTCTACAACGTTTTATTTAATGTGGAATATTGTATTTAGGAAAATTATAATAGCGAAAGGCTTCTTAAAAAAGAAATGGCTTTTGATTCATTTTGATGTGGTCCCTTCCAGAATATTCCTACACTGAAATAGTAGGCCTATATTACGTTACAAGTGTGGAAAATTGTGTTTACTGAAAATATGATAAGTTAACGCAGGAGATGAAGTTGAGTGCGGTATTATCATACAAGTATGGTAAACATCTTCCCGGACGAGTTATGTACGATATTTTACGTGATATTAGTCATATATATTTTTTTAATATAAAAAATATAAACTTTGAGCTAGTACAAAAGGATCATCAAACACAATCTCAAAATAGCCTATTGTACAGACATGTATTTAATGGCGAATAAATATTCTTAATCCATAACAGCAGCGAAACTAAAAATACTTCTGAGATCTGCTGTTTTTCCAAATTCTCCAACTTATGATTGAAACTAAATAACCTTATTCCTATGACTCAATAACATCAACTGAATTATTTACAATTTTCATATGAACATATGGACAGAAATATTATATTCTTCTTATTCTCGATTCAAATTAAGTTCACGTGATTGGTCAAAACGGGACATTACAGGCTTGTTTCACACTGAACCAGCTTTGGGTAACCGATGTCGTTTACCCGGCATAATTGCATTGCATCATATGATTTCGAAAACCGTCTAGATGTGAAGCGCTCCATATGATACAATGATCAGCCTGGTAAACGACACCGGTTATCCGATTGGCGGTTATGTGTGGAACTCTCCTATTCAAACTTGATTGAAATGAAGACATCGAAGAATGCTCCTTTTTGTTTAATATTGGGCTAAGTATTGGGCCGATCCTTGCGAAACTTGGATGGGACCACCGCTGAGCGATGCTCTTTCATTTAAAAAAAATTCATCGAAATCGGTTCAATATTGTTCGAATGATTGATGTACAAACATAAAAAAAAACAGGTCGAATATACCTGTTATTTTTGGAAGTCGGTTAATAAAAGAACAACTAAACACTTAAAGAACACAGTCCCATACGTTATTTGACAGTCCCAAATAATAACACTTGACACAACGTCTTTAAACTGTTAGTAAGCTGCACAAATAGTAAACACTTGTCTCTGCACTTTACACTGGATTCGAGGCACTGTTTATACTCCAACGGCACAAGATCGTCTCTCACACGAATCTGTCACGCGAGTTTGTGAGACTAACTCACTGGTTCACGTGAGCGTCTTTATATAGTTGTCACAATTCCAAGTACTGGAGGCTTCTAGATGCTTTGAGAAGGTCATGGAATATAGTAGAACAATCCAACAACATGACCTGGAAGTTTGTAGAACTATCGAGAAGCTCAATTGAGTATGAGAGTGCAATAGATGCAGATTTGAAGAATAAGAGTGACGAAGACATGTGAAAAGCAAGAGAATGAAGATTCAGATTACAAGTCACGTTCGTCTATGAATGGAAACGAGTGCGTACACGACTGCTTGTTTTGCATTTGTTACATTATGTGAAATCTTTCCATAATTGGAATGGAGTCCATTTCACTAGTAGGTTAACTGACAGGTGTTTTCTGTATAAAACTTCAGCCGAAGGTGCTAATAAATAATATAACTCATAGTGATTCGTGATCTAATGCTTAACTATTTTCATACGTACTTCCAAAAGTATTTGTCAATATCATATTTTTTGAACCTAACATAATTTTTCAGAGTAATGTATCGCGGCATTTCATGACTGAATCTCTTTATCTGAGGGGTTCTAGTTTTGCATTTTAATACTTATTTCAATTTATCACCATATAGTCGTCCAATTCTCAATAACACATTAAGATGTTGCGTAAGACTTTGATTCTCGTACTTTGCCAAACAGAATTATTTATTTTGATGTATAATGACTTCCGTATCGTAGTGAGCGTTTCTGGCAGCATTCAATTCCCGTTTCATTGCCAACGGAGAAGCTATTAGATCGTTCGCTCAGGACTTGGCAATAATAATATGCAGGGAGAGAAAAAACAGCCTTTAATGATCCAGATAAATACATTTATTATATGCGGATCTCAGACAATGGATAGTGCTATGCATTCTATCACCACATGTCTTATCAGCAATGTAGCCTAATATGTTTTCAAGCATCTTTTCTTTCTCTTATTGCGGATTATGCCCACATGAGTATGGAAACTTTTGCGTGGGTAATGAGGTGAATGGGTGAATGATGAGAAACATCCATGTCTTAATGAGATTCGAATCCTTGGCTGCAGGAAACGAAGCCAGCCAGAGCCTTATCTTATCAAAGACAAGCGCTTCAACCAACTGCGCTACCAGAGCCGCCAAGTATAAAATGCAAAAATATGACTAAACAAAACTTTTCTTTTTCTATGACTACATTATAAAGTAGTAATTAAATGTTAGAAAGTATCTTATTAACAGCTGACTTTATTCATGGCTGATCAAAAATCAGCCACAGGCTCTATACCAAAGTTTTGTATTTTAGTTGAATATTGAACTGTATACTAAATAAATAATTCTAAATAAGCTTGAATATTGAAAGCTGTAATTCAAAACTTCTTATAATTCCTGTGACAATGAGTTCGTTTATAATACAAAATGGTTATAGAGATTGTTTGTAAAAGCTTAACCATTCCTTCCTATTATTCCTGACTCATGATAAACTTTACATTGATCCATTTCACAGAGATGTATTTCAATTTCAGCTGTAATTCTAAAACTCACAAATCGTAAAATTACTTCTGTAATGAGTAAACTTGTTAAACAAAATAATATCAATTTTTTTTTTCAATTCAATTGTTTATTGCCACAACTTTACAACAAAATAATTTAATGGTTACAAATTAACATATTAACATAAAGGAAATAAAAGAAACCTAACTAACCAGAAAAAAACTAAAATCTATGTTCAGGCACCACCAGCAAAAGAAAAGACTTTGACCGCTGGTGGGAGTCGCAAAAAGTCCAATTCAAATGACATTCAAGACAACTTACAATTTCAACTTACAGAATTAAATAACAAATTTGAACCAATCCCATTCTATTCCACTGCACAGAATAGTACAAGTAACAAAAGAGAAAAAAATATTTTGAGAGAAAAACAAAAATACTTTTTGAAAGGAAATACACAAATAAAATAGACATACTAATATTAGCGTGCTCAAAAAACAAGAGGAAGTAGAGAAGGCATAAACAGTCAAAAATAAGTTACCACCATTCAGCTCCCAGAGATATGAACCGAATAATACCATACCATTTTTGCTGAATTGATCATATTCTTATACCATAAAATTACTGCTGATTTATGAGTAAATTAATGATACCCAATGGTAGAAAAATTGTTTTTGAAAGTATTTTTTGTTTTACTGAACACAATTATAGGGGTTTTCTAATAAAATACTGTATACCGGTTCTATAAGTAGATCGGCATCTTTCATTCTCACCCTATGACATGAGGGTGACAGTCTCGTATAACACCTGTATGGTACCCAGGGAGTTACACCCTTCAAAATTATTTCATTTATCCCCTTATCCGACTACTACTGAGCACCCTATCAAAGTTAAATCTGCCCCGAATTCGTTTAGAATGATAGGATACATGGGTGAAAGCATTCACCTATACACACAGGAGTTGGCAGGAAACACCTTTCTTCATTGGGGGTGGAAGGGGGGGGGGTGAAAGATAGGGAAATCAAAGTTATGAATTTTCATAGGGGAGTTGCGTTTGTGTGTGTGTACACTGTGTAGCTATCCTAGCAGACAGCAGACTACAGCACAGCTTGCGATAATGCGTTTGCTCATATGCGTCTGTTTATTCGGGGGCCGATCTAAACTCCCCTCCCTCGAAGGGTTTCCAACCCCACTCTTGATCCTTTCAAAAACGTCGCCCTTGCAAAACGCGCCCACACGCACGCACATTCACACTCGCTTTTCGGAGATTGAAAAGGGTTCTCCGGAAAGTTCTTAGTTTGGATTTTCACATAACCTCCCCCCCCCCCCCCCCCTCTCCAAACCACATCAACCACAAGGGTCCACCGTGTTCACGTCTAGAGGGGATGAACGATTATTTGCTATTTTGCATGTTTTTGATTTAGACTCATCTGTATTCATGTGTTTTTGGAGGTTATGCATGCATATTAGCAGAGAAAAATTGTTATCGAAAAATGATGGTTCTTACTCATTAGTGCCTGCACAAATCGCACGCATATCGGGTAGATGCTTTCGGACATGCTGTAATGGATAATATGAAAAGCATTGATTGATTTCTTTATGGGCTAGCGAAACAGGATTTGAGTTTTGTTGTGTCATTGTGAATACTTCTTCAACTAATAAAACGCTAATCTCATTTTTCGGTGCTTTCATTTTATTGCTCTCCATTAGTATCTCATTAATCTCTACTCAACTTTTCACAAAATCCAACTTGGAAACAGTTATGTTGAAACATATTTTACTTATTTTAAATATGAATTTAAATTTACATTTTACTTATTTAAAATATGAATTACATTTACACTTAGTCCAGCCCCTGATCAGTTAGGATTTGGTTCGGAGCCCACCTAAAACTGTAGGTTCATCTGATCAATCACCATCATTACCCACGCACAGGTCTCAGACCCATGTGGGCTTCATCCTCCGTAAAAAAGCTCAATACTCACGCGCAGGTGTTACGTCTACCTAATGTACTTTCCAGTGTTTGCACTTGAGCTGTTTATTTTGCAAGAAATTGTATTTATTTATTGTAAATAAGTAATGTACTGAGAAATAGATTTGAATTTGGTACATCTAATCTAAATGGGTAGTGACTGTTCAGTCATGCCCAGTATCTGATCTCCAACCAGAAACAATGTCTTTGATCTACTGGGTTATTGTCTAGTAATTTACAAGTAACAGTTTACAAAGGAAAACTAAAACAAATGAAAGTACTTTTGAAGTATGTTAATTGTTATGCAAGACACCTGATTTCGAAATATGTTTTAGACTATTTCAATTTTTCCGTCACGCATCGAAAAATAAAAAATAATATTTTGCTCACGACCTTTTTCTATCACATCTACAAAAAAGTTCTTCCATTCTACATCTGGATTTAAACAAGTATCTTTTTCTGAACGTAAAACTGCCTCGCCCTTCAAATTCGATTCTGGATTTATTGAAACAAACATTGTTTATCTAGTGGGCGGTGTTTTATTTACTTACATTCTGTATCTATTCTCAGTTCTGCTTTGCTGTTATTAATGCTGTTTCTATCAAACCACGCTCCAAACACCTCTTGACTTTGTGAAGTATAAATCAAATAATCGAAATAAGTGATAACATACAGAAAATTTGAGAAGCATTCATTCCCAATTAAATGTTGAATGGGTGAACAAAGGTTAACAGCTTTGTATCAAGAAATCCAAACCCAATAACTGGAACAAAGATAAGCCAAACGTAGGTTTAAGTGTAGGATTCCAAACAAATAATGAATTGATAGATTTACCTTACTGGCTACAAAACCTACGAACCTACAATACCTGGAGCAAGTAGCAGAGAAAATTAACAAAAAGAAAAAGTCTTCTGACGTAGGTTTATGTGTAGAATTCTAATTGAATATTGCGTTACCAAAACGCTGGTATTTAAACCTTTATTTATAATTAAATATTGAATTTATGAATTTACATTACCAGCTTCATATTTTTTAAATATATCAAACCAAATTCATGAACTTCTAGAAGCATAGAAGATTTACATGTACGAGAATCCACTGGCGAGATATAGATGTTCATTTGTAGGATTCAATCACAAACAAATACCAAATATCTGCGTACCTAAGCCAAATTAAAGTTATTTTATGAATTTTTTCTCATATCTAGCACCTAAGTTCTAAAACTTACTGCCCTTAGAAATACGCCAATGTATAGAGCGAACAAAATTCCTAGTGTGTTAAGATCTTTTTAATGGAATTTGAGAACGTTGATATATTTTTTTAAATCACGTAAATGAAAGGGAGTTTCAGAATAATATTTTGACTCAGATGTAGAACATAGCCTATATCAAAGCCAAATTGCTAAATTTTCAAGCCTTCAGCACAATACTAATGTGTTTTAACAAATTGGTCGGCCTCAACCCCTATTTTCCACTGAGTGGTAACTTTAATAATTTTGTATTGCCATCTCTCGCAGGTTTTTTACCTCGAGATGCATGTTTCCTAACAAAAATCTAATGTTATCAATTATTGATGAATTTACCCCAGTGGCTCTCTTATCTGAAATACTGCATAAGTAATGTTCTAAGCAGCTTTATATTTGAAATATGAAGGCAGCATCTATGAAACGATTCTGGACTACTTTATCTGCTTTAGAAGCAAGGAATATCAATTGCAATATTTCGAATGGAGATGATTCCACCAGTAGCGGCTTCATATTTGAAATATTTGAAACAGTATTGGAAGTTAGAAAGATGTATGCAATGTGATGTACACCTTACTTTATTCAAACAAGTAAAGCAAATACTCGATGATTAAATTCCTTAATACCTTCGTGTAATATAATGAAGCAATATTGACCGTACAGGAGTATTTTAGAAGTAGAAATGTTGCTGAATTCAGCTGGACTGGTGGATATTTTGCCAATGTTTGTGTATGTGAAAAGATTTTCCCCTTTTCCCCGGATGTAAATGCTCTCAGCTATGTTCTGGCTTACTAGCTGTTCGCTCCCAAACAAAACTAACCTAAACAGCTCTAACCCCACACCCTACTCGGTATGTTAGCTGCTCGCCGATGTTATGAATAAATTCCTCTCCTTTCAGACGTTCCGATTAAGGCAAATCCTCTCGACGTCGACAAGGCTCCTCTTGAAAGCTGTGAATATTTAAGAGATTTGCTGCAACCCGTGTATTCAATCTTCTCCATCGTTGCCTAATGCCTCTTCGAATGTCAATACTATTGAATAAACACTCGCTATATTATAATGCAATAGAAGGGACGTTTCCCGTGCTTAAACCGTATGCTGAATAACAATTTTTGGTAGTGTTGGCTTGGAGAAGAAATAAAGTGAGGGAAAAGCAATGAGAAAATATTGATTTCTTGGTCGATCTTGAAAATTCTTATTGTCTGATGTTAAGACTGTATCAGTGGTTCCCAGCAGGTAGTCCGCGGGAATCATTAGAATGAAAATATATTCATAATTGGTAATGTAGAAGATTTTCAGTTTTGGAAGCTTTTGTAAAACATTAGAGGAATAAAAACTCATTATTCGGCTTTTTCAGGTACTTAGTACTGCGATATGGCAAGGTACCAACCATGTATTTGCATTACATTAGCTTAGCTCATTAGCATCTTGGGTGGGGGAGGGGGTAGGTAACGAGAACAGTTTTAATTTTAGGAACTGTTTGAGATCCTTTTCAGTAAAGCGACTGGATGAGGGGCTTTGGAAAAATTTTGTTGGGAATCTGTGCCCTATGTAATGGCATAAATGATAATACAGTAGTTATTATAACTACAATTTTTTTCTAAAAATTTTCAATTTTTTTACTAAAATTTTCGGTGGATTTATGTTTTCTTTGCCTTTCTTGGGAAAGTTTAAATTCTTTCGTCAGAATTTGTGAAGAAAGCAATTTACGGCTGATGCCTGTTCCTTCTTGCACTGTAATCCAGACTAAATAGATAAATACAGTATCTGCCATTTTTTTAATAGATTTGAAAATATCCAATAAAATGATGAATAGCTTGAAGTTAGGCTCATAAATACATGCCTACCCAACTCAATCCGTCCCTTAATTAATCATCAATAAGTTATTTAATGTTGATCCTTTTTTATTTTCCTTTTTCCACTTATCCCTACCTTAAATGAAGCTATCAAGCATACTTGAATGCTTCATATACCTACCTACCTTGAATGCTCCTAACTACTAAAAACAATAGATTTTTCTCTTATCCTTCTATCTTCGTTTGTACAAGCAGTACAAATATCTTCTCCATGTTTCATTCTTCAAATCACTTGGTATATCTCCTTCACGCCAATCATTTTCCCCCATTTTCCTTTTGCCCTTCATCAACTATTCTGCCTGTCTCACTATTTCCTGTCGCTTTTCCCCATCGATGATGAGGCAGTGTTTGTGTGTCAGGAGCAGGCGAGGTCAAGCCAGGCCAGACCACTATTAATTTAGCAGCTGTTGGAATCAGACGCCGCGCGGTGCTTCCTTTTGCTTTCACTGTTATGTTCACAGCAGTCAAAGTAAGCCGAAAATCAATAATGTGTGTGCTCTGCTGATGGTCTGCTGCTCTTCTGAATTCCATGGTGGCAGGCTGATGCAGATGATAGTGATAGATGATGATGATGACAATGATAATTGTTATTACGAACATGATGATGTTTATAATTACGAGGATGATGTTGTTTCTAAGCTACTGTTCTCTTTTTGAAGGAAACAAAAAAAAGTAGTTATTTGAAAGTAGGAAGAAAAATAAAACGGATGATTAAGATTGAGTAATTGATTAATGATTAATTTAAGGAAAGGATTATTAGGACGACTAGGATTATTACTAAGGTCTGCACTCATGAACCTAACGTTATGCTTCCTCATCCTTGAAGCCTCTTCTTAAACTGTGAATGTTTTTCTTTCTTTGTAGTGGTGAAGGTGATATTGTGGAATATATCCATAATGAATAATAAGACGAAATTCTCACAACCACATTTATTAAAAATATAGAGATACTAGTTTCGGATGTTACTCCATTATCAATCTCAGACAAACTCTCAGTCCAAACTAGTATCTCTATATTTGTAATAAATTTAATTTCGTCTTATTATTCATTCTGTATGAATGTTAGCTATCGGAATGACTAATTACAATATTATGTCCAGTGTTGATCTGAATTGAATAGGTTAATGTAGCTCAATCCACTCCACTGTCTGATTTCACCAAGGCATGAGTTGCTACTACGTAACCAGGACCATAGACGCTAATACTGTAGTTTCCATATAACTTGGCAGCAGTTTGGTTCAGATGTAACTAGTCCATCTTCCACACGCTGCCAAGTTATATGAATACTACAGTACCATAGTGGAGAATTGGATGTTATATATATTACAAGGAATCTTTTCATTCCCACTCTTCTTGTTGTTAACATCTGTTTTATTGTGTGGAACTATTGAGGTTTATTGACGTTTGTTAGAGTTAACCTTTTGAAATTCCGATTTCATTAAGAATGGAAATGTATTAATCCCTTTGAGGCACAGCAATGCCGCCATGGAAATATCTAAATTATATACAACACGCAGCCGGAGAGTGGATTCATTGGTGTGATCGTTTATCTCGACTGATTGCTACTCCTGTTGTCACAAGTTCGATTCCCGTTGAGCCTGGGATATTTTGTTTCATCATTCACTCCATTGCTCACGCACAAGTATCATACTCATGTGGGCATCATCAGCAAAAATAATTGAAGAAATAAATTAATAAAAATACTACAGTTGATTATTCAATGGTCATGGGCAGAATATAACCTTTAATAATGTTTAATGGCTATTGAGCGTCTATCGCCCGGTAACGGTTCGGCTCCACCAGTATTTGATTCTGATGATGCTGATGATTCCACGTCCACGTTCAGAATTTACTTTGTACCGTAACATTCTCCCCCTTCCTCACCGCCACTCATCTGTCTGTCCCTCTGTGAAAACCTACGTCACTCCCCAATTTTGGGGTTGTGAGGTCTAGAGAGGTGAAAGGTGACTGTCACTGTTTCCTGCCAAACCCCTAGCTTATCATTCGTCGTTGGTCAGTAGTGTAGGAATAGGAGTAGTCCATTTGCATCTCCCTCTGTTGAGTCACAAGCGTGAAATGGATAGTCAGGTGTCTGTGACAACACCATCCATCAATCACACACCTATACTCTAACTCTCTCTCTCTCACACACATACACACGCACACACACACACGCGCGCGCTCCTCACCCTCTTTCTGTTTCTCTCTGTTTCAGTTTTCCCCTACTTACCCACTTAACTCTCTCACTCGCTCCCTAACTTTGTATAACTAGCCAAATAATCGGACCCAAAATGAGAATTGTGTCATAACCTCGCAGGGTTTTAGATATCCTTTGATCTGCAAATCCTGTTAATTTAAATACGTCGTATTGCAGTTTTCTATGATGGAACTTTTCCACTTCATTTTAGCTTTAATGAGTTGGGAATTAGATTTGCTACTTTCCTAAAAAAATTCTTTTTAGAATATAGTTTATTTGAATATGCCAACTTATTATTTGGCAACTCATAATGCTCTACAATTTCTAAATCGTTATTGAGTTCTAGTCTTCAACGACCTTACTCTTTACAAAGATTAAATTGAATTTACTTATATTTAAAATTTTACAGAGTAGTTGAGCTGAGATGAAAGACAAGTTGGACCCAAATTCAAAACTGTAAAATGTGCCTATTAAGGTCCCTATTTGTGAGAATTTTCATTTTAAACGCTACTTTGGAACATTCCTGATTATTCTTGTTCAAGTAGAAAAAGAAGATAAATTTTGGAAGAAAATAAAGATGAAGGAATAGGAAAACGTTGCAATCAAACAGGTAGAAGCTAGAATGCATATGTGATGTCAATGACCCTGATCGAAAATCAATTGTTTGTTGAGCGGATTCAAGCGCATATTGTGTAGCAAGGAGGGTTCTGCGCATGCGTGTAGCAGTGAGTCTGGCTGGAGAAATTTTTCCAGATGGGAAATTCCGTGAGGGGCGCGAAATGCGGGTCATTGCCATGCGACACAAAGGCAAAAAGATGCCTGTGGGGCTTAACGTGTGAAGGGGTGTGCAAGGGGGGGCTGATGACAAGGGATGTTAGCATGCTGTTCACGTAGTGTCGAGACGTTATGACGTCACAGGCACCCTCGATCGAAAACGGGTATTTTGGAAAGATCTTGAACTGGAGGATGTGCTCCTCTGGATGAACTTTTTAAGATTGCAAAGGAATACAGGAATCTCTCTGGGTATGATGCAAATTTTAGTTAGTGGAATAAAAATTTTAAGTTCAATCAAATTCTATAATTTTATCCTAAAAATTAGAATCTTTACAGAGCTGCAAAACTAGTGAAAATATTGTACTGCATTTTGTTATTTATTGACTAATAAATTAAAAATATAGTATTTGCTGATCTGCGAGTTAAATATTTGAAATTCTCACTTTTAATATATTTCTTATTAAATAAGAAATATATTAATTTGTATTATTTATTAACATATTTATAGTTCTGAATGTCATCGAAAATACCAAGTAATGAGGTTTATCATTTTTTTGAGACTAAGCTTTGAAAACTTTTAAAATGGACAGTAGATATAGGTCACGAACATTGAAGTTGAAAAAATATTTATTCTCCTAGACAAAACAAAAGTCTGTAATAATGAAAAAAGCACATCATTGCATCCAAGCTCCTCACTTGGCAGATCTCTGTTGATGAGGAAAGAAATTAACGTAACTCAATATTAACAGTTACCATAAAACAATTGCAACTGTTCAAATGTTGACTTTCTATGAAAAGAACTTCCAAAAAACGTATTAACTTAATACGTTTTTGTTTAATTTCAAATACAGTCAAATCTCTATATTATAACGAATTTTCAAATAACGAAGTACAAAATATTTTGTTATAATTTTGTAAATGTAAATAAGTTTTATAATAATTATGTAAATAATTTTTATGGTGTCCCTTTACATTGTAATCTTTGCAAGACGACCTCTCATCGACGAATCCCTCTCTTGGATGAAATTTTTGCCTGGATAATCGATTTCGTACAGTAGTGCATATGTATTTTAATTTGAGTTAGGAAACTCAAGGAAGAAAAAACGTCCTTTTACGCTGCTGCTTTATGTCAGCTGTATTTCCAGTTACATTGATAACTTGCACTTTTGGTTTTTCTATCTTCGTCTTGGTTCTCTCTTCATCTCTTTTACTCTCATATGTCAAATGGGTTTCTGGGATATTTGAGCATTTCCAAGTTAACGCTGATCTGTGTAAATAGAAATAACGGAACTCTCTGGAATAGAGATTTCTAGAACAAACAAACCTATAAAATAATGTCAGTGTATGTCAGTAGGAAGTCAGTTTTAATTCAGCAGGGCTCGTGATGAGTTTATGTGGTAATTCTTTGACAGTGGACATTCTTCTTTCGTGGCAGTATACACAGTGCTATGATTGTGTTTGATAAAAGCTGTGACAGACCTTGTACTTTGTAAGTGTTTAGTTTGTTATTGAGTGTATTAACTGTTTATTAGGCATTTCTTTTCAAGTCATTGAATAGATTATTGGACGCTTATTATTTAATTATTGATCGGCTGTAGACAGTTGACTAATTAGTTTTGTACAGTGATAATTTTGTTATAGTAATATTCATTATTATTAGTTATTGAACTTTTTTTTATTGATTTTCATGTGTGATAATAACTGTTTAGTGGGTGTTTTAAGTTAATTCTGTAAATAGAATTCGATTGTTACGTTCCAGTGTTGCCAGCTTTATTTTATTGATAGAACCCGTAACAATATTATCATAACACTTTAGCAGCTGGGGTAGCTTATTATTTGTATTATTTCTTATATATTTAAGAACTATCAATAATTATGGTAATAAAATTATAGTATATGTGACCAATGCTTTGTTCGTAAAACCTGCTATTTACTAGTTAATTATACTCTATTACACCTATTAAATTAAATTCCAATGTTGATGAGGTTTCTAGGACAAGTGTACTATAAGTTATTACTCGCTTTTTGTCTATTCAATTCCAGTATTAAGGTTAAACCAAAATAAAAACTGGTCAACCTAGTGGAACCTCAACAATTTCATCCTAGTATTGCTTCAGTGTACCTAAATAAGAAATGAATTTGCTGCTTTTGACAATCAACAATTCTCAACGATTCAATTTGGGTTCCTAATAGACACTGCATAAAACATTCATAGAGAGAGCATCAACGGTGTCATCTATCCCGGCTTCTGTTGTGCATAGTGAGTTTTCACAAAGTGGTAGCATAGCTGCGATTTCCAACGAAGCATCAGATGCGTCAGAAGTGGAGCAGGAGAACGATTAGGTTGCCTGTGTTTAGGAGGAGATGCTGAGAAGTGTAGTGGGTGCCCCGGCCTAGGCTTCTCGTCCCAATCGATAGGACCCGGTCTCTGTGCCAGCAGCCAACCTCATCTACCCACCTCACCCTCACTCACAACCTCATCTTGCCATCTCCTCCAACCCTCAATAACCCCGCCCCCACCCAATCCACCTCCAAATTCGAATTTTGAGGCGCACGCTCAATCTGGTTAGAACTCTCTGCTCGACCGTGTAACTGCTTGCTTTTTGGTACTCTTATGTGGAGCAAGTGCTTAAAAAATTCGCAAATTGTAGAAATATTTATTTATTTATTCATTTAACTAAAATACAGTCAATTTAATATCTTGAAATGTGCTTTCAAAATGGAGCATGTGTTCGAATAATTTGCAATTTTTTGAAATATGTAGATGAGTAGCTGAGATCAGAGTTTTTGCAGAGTGAAGCTACGTTTGAAATTCTCAAACATTTCTCATTAATAATGATATCAATTTTTGATTTGATGTTGAACATCAAACTTTGTGATGAATCAAGAAATTGAAGATGGTGGTTATGGTGGATTGTGGATGTACTTTTAAGGGTCTCTAATAAAAACCATAAGCTTTTAGTAGTTATTTATTGTGACAAACATAATGGCTTCTGTTATAACAGACTCTTACTGGTTTCCCTACCAATAAAAACTAGAAGATTTTAGTAGTTATACACTGTAATAAATATTATGGCTTTTATTGGCTCACTTTTGCATTTCTAGACAATGCCCCACATTTTTCAATTCAAAACTCAAATTTATGTTCTTGACATGAAACAGGGAAAAATTTCATAGCTCAATAAACACATTGTATTTCACAAGCATTTGCATAGCCTAATACATTTCTTTCTGCTGATGATTTCACTAATTGGTCCAGTACATTATTTATTAGGTAAATAATTGAAAAGTGAACACAATAGCCAAACGATTGGTACTTGGCTGTTTGAAGTATAGTTGCAATTGATAAAAATAAGTTAACCTTGGAAATGAATACTTAAGGTAAGAACTTTTGGTAAGAGGATTAAGTTTAAAAACTCAAATTTTGTTTTTTCATAGCTTTTATTTATTATTTACTATTTTACTATTTCACTATCCTCTATAACTACACTGTTGCTCGTCGTTATGTTTTGGAATTTAATCCAAATGTACATTTTTTTAAAGTGGATATTCAAAGGTCTTAAACAATTCCGACTGTATAATGAATTCAAAATGAAATAATTGATTTTGTAGGAAAATATTGTTACGGATTCTAACACTAAAATAATGCTGGCAAAACTGGAAAGTAACACTCGAACTTTATTTACAAAATTAACTCAGAACAGACACTAATAAGTAATTGAATAAAGAAAATGAATAAAAGAAGTTAGTTCAATAACTTTCATCTAACAATGAATATTTCTATAAAAATAATTAATTACTGTCTAAAACTAGTTAACTAGAAATAAGCTGATCAATTATTCAATAATTAGTGTCCAATAACTCAATAATAAACTAAGCACTCACTAAGCACAATCCGTGTTTCGGAGGACACGTTAAGCCGTCGGTCCCGGTTGCATATAAAAAAAGCAGTCGTTAAAAAAACGGCGAGGTGGAACTACCTAACGGTCTCCCCACCACGAAAAGCCATACGAATTTACTTTTACTAAGCACAATTGTTATCACGTTTATTATCACACTTCAAACGCTTAATCACAATTGCACTGCCAATTTGTGCATTGTGCTGTACTGCCACAAAAAGAATAATGTTGACTGCCACAAAACGTACTTGCTATCAGGAAATCCAAATAAAGACTGACTGATTGCTGACAAGCACAGCCCTTTTTATAAGATTGTATTTATTTATTTGATACAAATTATATGGAAGCATACAGGCATACAACCAAAGCTGCTTCCTTGACACAATTTTAATACAATCATCTAGCGGTAATAAATTAAAGAACTAATAGATTAAAGCTAAAAAATAGAGAGAAAAATACTTGAAAATGAATATAAAAATATCTCAATAAAGATATTGGTCCCCAGAGAGCAATATTCCAGATATTTCTATTGACACGATATTGGCAAAAAAGATGAGCTGTCATCTAGGATACCCTTGAGAATTCTAGAAGCACATTTGACAAATAAGAGCAAAAGAGAGCGTAAGGCAGAAAGAGAAACATTGAACTTTGATTTGTTTATTTTACAAACATTAGACCCTTGTGCAAATAAAGCGCTGCTATGCTTGTCCAAACAAAGTTATCAAACAAGCTATTCATCTATTTATTGTCGGAATATTATAAAAAACTAAAAGAAAAACGTTTCAGTTTATTCATGCATTCGAAAACCTGCACTGTAGATGAATTTAGTAGTAAGTAAAGATGCTGTATAATAGCTCATATCACCACTCATGACTTTCCTAATGACTTTCCAGGGTCTTTCCATATGCCAGTTAATACAGACGTGCTTTAAAAACAACTGCAGCTCTTTAAATGTTTCCTACTAATATCATAATTTTCTTTAGCCTAAAATTCATTCCCATTCAGTTGAAATTCCGCCCTTTGGAAGTCCTTTTTACAGCTTCCCCACTCTAGTACCATTCCTACCCTGGGTGAGACTTTATTAGAACCCAAATTTGTTCAACAATCTTCTTAAATTGAATCCTTCACCCTTCCAATCGCGCTTGAGTAGTCGCTTTGCTTATCAGCTTCCCTCTATATACCATATAAAAATATATATATTTGTGTGTGTGCCCGGCTGGTTCCTAACGACCAGCCCCTCCTTGGTTTACGTGGTTGTTTGGGGGGGGGGGGGTATAGGTAGGTTAGGGGAGCTCAAGTGAAATTGTTAACTTTTTTCGCCATTCAAAGCGATGAAATTGAGTCGCTCGTCTTGTTTTTGGCAGACAATCCATCTTCCACCGAACCTGGTAGCCTGGTGGGAGTGTTGTGTTGGCCAACCTCCTCCTAAACCCGCGGAGCTGAGCTCTCCAAGAAGGGATTCTCCCCTTTTAGCATTATTAATGGGCAACTGTTTACGCAGCCTGAATTCTGCATGTACTCGTTTCTATTATTATTATGCACATTTTCTGTCTCTCTCGCTTACTTCAACTCTTGTTCGCTTTTTTCCGTCATTCTATGTCTTTCGCAATTCCTCCATTTTCTCCTACTCCTTTATTCCTTCTCATAGTTATGGGCTTTCTTCTTCTCTTCGTTACTTTTTCTGTTGTTTGTTTTGCTCTACGTTCTTAAGAACTATCCATCTCTGAAGCTCTATTCATCACTGTTATGACTGTATTTAACCCTGATTTAAACAGACAAACTTCGATGCTAGTTGATTTTCAAAGTAATCAAAATAATACCAGAAATTTCAGAGTGTTTTGAAAAAATACTAGGCATCCACACTATCCCTAGCAAGGCCTTTCTAGAAGCCTTGCTCAATGTGGATGGGAGCCTGTGTGCCTAAATCCGTGCATTTGTGATTTGTCTTGAGCCTCATTTTTGTTTTTGTTTTTGTTTTTTGTAGATTACGTCTTGGAGACTCCAGTTAAGGAGTATAAGACAAGTCAGATTAACATTAGTCATATACACTAGATACCATAATTAATTACTATATCAATTAGTTGAGATGAGGCTTAATTTTGATGTGAAAGGAACTCTTGTACACTATAAAAAGCTTTATCAACTAAATATTTTTTCAATTGTTTTTTAAATATTTCCATATTTTCAAGACTCTTTAAAAACTGCGGTAGCTTATTGTAGAATTTCCTACCAATATAACTAGGTTTTTGTTTGAATAAGCTACTATTGTGACTCACCAAGTGATAATCTCCTCGGCTTCTTGTATTATAATCATGTACGTCAAGATTTTGGTTAATATCATTCGTTTTTACATATAAAGTAGCTTCATACACATATAAGCAGGGTACAGCTAGGAGACCAAGTCTCTTGAACAACGGCCTACATGAATCCAATCTATTTACTCTTTCTATACACCTAACTGCTTTCTTTTGGATCTTAAACACCCTATCAAGATTTTGTTTTGATGAATTACCCCATACTAAGATAGCATACCTAATATGTGACAGTAAGAGCCCATGGTAAGCTGTAAAAAGTAACTTTTTGTCATTCAATCTAGCGAGCTGTCGCAGGACAAATACCCCAGTAGAAATTTTACAACATATTTTCTCAATGTATGGTGCCCAGGTCAATCTTCTATCCAACAAAACTCCTAGAAATGCAATGTTTTCTTCCTGGTCTAGTTGATTATCATTTACAAACACTGATTATCATTTGAGCTGTGTGGACGCAGCTTAAGCCTAAAGCATAGTGTGGAGCGCCTTAGGATTTCCCATTCATTTATTCATGTATTTATTTACAAGACTTGATAAAAATTCAATTCAATTTGTAGATACAACAGGCTATTAGCCCAAACTGCTTTCTTTCCAATTTTCCCCCCTGATGAAGCCCACATGAGTCTTGTGCGTGGGTAATGAGGCGAATAACAATGCAAAGTTTGACTTACAGTTTTATGTGGCGACTCTGGTAGCTCACTTGGTTGGAGCGCTTGTCTGTGATTAGTTGACTATCTGGCTGGGTTCGTTTCGATTAGGCCTACATTGACTAGTAGGTTAACATTCAAAAATATTCAACTTTTATTTTGAATTATGTTTTATTTCATATTCTCTGAAGAATATTTCATAAAACCACATAAGCTCTTCTGATACTCATACTGCTTTTTCCTTTTTGATTGTCTATTTCTTCTCAACACTGTCTTATTTTCCTTTTTGTCCTCATATTCTCCATTGAAATCCATATAGTAATGAAAATTGAACATTCTGATATCTTAGCTATTAACATTGATTGATGTTTTATAAAAGCGACGAATAGATTGAAATGCCACTAGCGACGTGTCAATCCGTAATATTTTTTTTTTTTTTGTTTTTTTGTTTTTCAGTAACTGGTTGTAGCTTTTTAATTTGATCGACAAGGGTATAAATCTTTTTAACTCATTACGTTGTACGTTACAAGAGCACACAGTTCCATGTGTAAATTTTCCTGTAACTTGAGTGCTTTGAGTTCAGCATGCAGACAAGCTGTCCAGTATTCGAATTTATTCAATTATCGCAGCTTTGAAACGGTTACTTGTTATGTAGCAATCCATCCAGTTTTTCGTTTCCATCTATGGCTTCTATTTTGGAACTCTAGTCTGTCAATTAACGGTGACTATTGGAAAACCCAGCCGGAAAATTATTTTTTAGGTTGTGCTCTTTGCTATGATGTTGCTAAAGTGTCAATTTGCACTCTTGAACTTTAACAGTTGGAAATGGAATGAATAAAGAATAGCATTCAATAAAATGAGAGGCATTTGAACTTGTCATAATTTCAGAATGAATAAAAAATGTTCATGTCCGACAGCAATCAGGCTGCATTATTGATTGGAAAGCCTGAACGTGTATAATTTGACAAAAGCAAATGAAAATGACAAAGCCTGCTGAAAAAAGCAAAAAAGCGTATAGCATATGCGTTGCTCGTCTAGGAAGATGTAGATTGGTATAGCTTGTCAACTCATTTTTGGCAGCTGTATAAATTTTCCTCGCAAATTGTGTTTCTGCCTACTTCCAATAATGAGTTGGCGTACTCTATATCTGTTTACGCCTGAGATCTGTGGTAATGTGTCATCTCATCCTTGACAGTGTCCTCGTTCAAATGTTTAGTGCCCCTTCAGACGCCTTCTGAAACCTTTGACTATATCGTACACGGCGTTTTGTGGCGCTGCGACTTCCTGCTTGTGGCTACTACAAAAGATTGAGCAGCACTGCAGAAAGTCGCACTAGCCCTCCACACTAGGCTGAATGGACCGTGAATCATGATCTTTCTTTCCTACTACAAAAGTGAAAAACCATGAAATTTGAAATATTTCAATTTTTTTTTAAATGCTATCATATTCTCTCGCTTTCCTGATTCTGTAACAATTTAAATTTTTCTTGTATCATAAAATTTAAGTTTTCTTTTATACTATCTAATTTTAAACCTGAATAAATTGACAAAATTAAAAGATTTGATTATGTTCTCAAGTTCTATGCTAGAAGAAAAGTTCAAGTTGCTAAGTAGGTACTCAGGAAAAATGTATGCATATGATTTGTTGGTCATTACATTGGCCATTAGCAATATCTTGTTACATTTCTAATTCAGGATAGTCTTTCATTCCTTCACTACTACTTCGGCTGGCCTTTGGGTCAATTCGACCGGGAGACATAATGTTTTCGCGGTCAGCAGAGGTATGCTTCTAATAGACATTATTTATTCAGATGAAATAGTAAAATATATGATAGCATTGTAAAATGTAAAGAAGTGAAATGATAACATTGTGAAAAAATCAATCATTCCAAATAAATATGATGATAAATTTGAGAAAAACTTCATGTTTTTAACCGACTTCTTTTAAATGGCAGTTAGGTCCTTTCTGAAAATACAGTATTATATAATTGAAAATATTTTAAACTTTTGAAGTCAAGATAAAGGTAATAAGTTTAAGTCCTCCTAACATATCTATATAATTCGTCCAAAGTTTTTTCTGTCTTCAATTAATATTCTATAAGTGAACATATGTATTGTTAAGGAAGCTAGAAGGAAGAAAGAAGTGATTATCTGCCTGTGTCATTAAGTCTTCCGGTCAAAGCTATAATTGGCATGATTGTGTACTTCTGTTCTCCCCTCACCTTTAAGTTTATCTGTGACACCTTTAGAATATCTACTTAATGGAAAATTGGAGAATCCTTATCTGTTTACTTTAGAATTTGATAGAACATTATAGAACCCTCTCCAACTTTCTCGAACATTTGAAAATTAATAAAAGGCAGAGGCTCTTGTAAAAGTCAGTCAGGTTAGACAGACTTATACTGCGTAAGTTTAATTGTTCTTTTTAGACGTTTCTTCCTGAACATTGAACAGTTATTATTTGATCAGCCTTTTAACAGTTAGTGATGTTTTTTTTTACAGTAATATAGAAAATCTTTATTAGCTGAACGTTATCGATTTATCTGTTTATGATTGATTTATTTTGTGTGACATTACTGATTAGTGCGGGTTGTCAGTAATTTGTGTTAATATAGTGCAAGTGTTAATTTGAAGTGTTGCCAGCATTATTTTAGAGATAGAATCCGTAACAGATTCCTCATTTTCCTATAGAATGTTCACGAAAAAATTATATGAGAATAGGATTATGGTTAATGTTGTACTGTCGTGATCTAGAACACCTGTAGATATCAAGCGTGACCAAATGATCATCTACTCACAAACGCACATCCTCTTGAATAATCTTCCCCAGGATCAGTCACAATCCTATGACGACCCCTCTACTTCAAGCAAAAGTCAACAGCACTCTTCACAACGAGTAGCCTCCAGTTGTTTGGAGCTGCTTCTTTCGCTGCTCACAGTAGCATTTATTTAAATTCAACTTTTTTTTGTGGATTTATTAAAAGGTGCGAGTCTTATTAAAACTTTTAACAAGCGACACTTAATGATTATTATCTAAATCACATATGCTGCATTATATTACTATCGATCTGTATTATACGGGATTATTTCTATATCACAGTGATACAGTAAGGGAAGTGATAGCCATGAGCCAGCCGTAACAGGTATCTGTTCAATCAGATAGAGATAAGCTGCGTTCTCCTAGTTCTCCTGCGCACTATTTGTAAGGGTGGCCGATTAGATTGGCCAGCAAAAAAGAAACTGTTCTCTGTTGTAAAATCACTTCCCGGTGGTTCGGAACCCACCTAAAACTATAGGTTCAACTCATCAATCACCATCATCCAACTCATTACCCACGCACAGGTCTCAAACCTATGTGGGCTTCATCCTCCAAAAGAAAACATTATGTAAATAAATACATTAAACTTTAAAAATTTAACCAGAGCTTTAAAATTGCATTTAAAAAGGTTTCCATGTCATTTTAATATAATTAAATCTCATAGTTCTGGTATTGATATTGTAATTTGAATCAGATGGAACTTTTGCGTAGGAGTGGACATTGACTGTTTCTCGAAATAAAGCTTTAGTTGAAAATTTTTATTTTTTTCATGAAGTTTTAATACGAAATACTTGCTTATTTAACATTAAAAATTAATTTAGTAGTCTCAACGCCATTATTTATCTTCTTTCAGAATTTGATTAAATTATATGAGAATAGAAGAGGTTTTAAACCATGAGCAGTCTTGTTTATTTTGTTTTAACTGTGTAAGCAAGGTTTTCAATCGAACGGATTCCTTCTATCACTAAACGTTTTTCAAGCCTATGGAACTTCTAAGAATATACTGGAACTTCTTTCTAAAGACTGTTAATAAGAGTTAATACTAACTTTGAGTATCTGACGTTGTTCATACTCGTATTTCAGGAGCCTGTTTTATATTTGTACTTCTAGTAAGGTCCAAGCTAAAGTACTTGAAGTTACTACAAAGAATAATTGAAATGTAATTGTACTTACACTTGTACTTGTAGATTGTCATAAAATAGGCCCTTCAAATGGTTTATTCTCTTGTAGATATTTGATTATTTACTTATTCTGTCCTATTCCTTTGAATTTTCTGCATTGCATTATCATCTTGATTTGTTTTTTTTTCTTTCTTGAAAATGCATATACTGTATATATCTTAGAAGAATCTAAATAAAAGATGTTTGATTTGATCTATATTTTATATGCTTGATTATCCATTCTATCAATCAAGTACAAAATTTATCCATGAAATGTTACTTTTGATTTAAATTGCTTGAAAATGATTCTTCAGAGATTGAGTTACTTGGAGGAAGCCATTAGAATTAGGGGAGGGAATGCGTTGCGGTTTGACTGCTGTCCATATTTATTAATAAATTACTATCTCAGGGGTAGCCCCCCCTGAATGAATTTGGACCCCACTGTGGTCACCCCTGACTATCTCTCTCCGGAATATACACGAGTATCAACCAAAGAAAGAAGCACATAGCATAGAATAAAGTTATCTTAAGTGAGAAATTCAGTTATCTCATTTTCTTTGTAGGTAACAGTGTCCAACTCTTCTGGCAACTGCTTATTATGTAGTAGCTTAGTATTCTAAAATTAAAACTGACAATCCATTTCTCATTATTGTTCTTCTGATTTAAACTGGATTTCGTACCTTAGTAGAAGCTTGATAAGGTAAGGCTTGATAAGGTTGGTAAGCCTTGATAAGCCTTAGTAAGGCTTGATAAGGTTGGCTGATGAAGCTTCTTTTCAGGTGCGAAATGCGTACCTCCATTTTAAGCAGTACAAAAAAGAAAAACTGATAAGAAATACAGTGTCAGTTTAATGTTAAATTATTAATTGTCATGAAAAACATCACTGCTCTCATATTCCAATTCAAATGCTTGTTTCTATAGTAATCGATCAGGACGTTCCCAGCTCGATGAATAGTAAACTGAAAGTAATATTAATTTATATGAAATTATTAATAATATAATAGTATGAATGAACGTAACAGATTTTATCCAAATAACATTTTAATTTCATCGCTCTATATCACACTGTTCAAAGATCATCAGAAAACTAGATTATTTTCACAATAATTATTTACAGTAGCTTATTCATAAAGAAACAGTTACAGTCTCTTCAGATATTCTATTGAAACATTCATAATACTGTACTTTCTATTGGCTTTGACTTTTCAAGAAACGTAAGCTAATAGATTTGATTTTAAAGTAACATGAAACAGCATTTGATTTCGCCCCCCATCAATGAACAATTAATAATAATTATCAATTTCACCCCATTTAAAATCATTCAAATGCTCCAAAATCATAACTTATTTGAATCAGAATCAGACTACTGCTACTTTAAAAAAAAAACTTTCTATTATTATCAATGATAGTCAGACAGATCTGATCATTGATGTCTTCTTGAAGGTCTTGTTTTTTTGTGGTTTAAATTGGAAAAATTTCAATATATTGCAGTATACTAATATGGGAATGGATTTTCCGATAATTTGGTAGTCTGTTCTGCTTGAGTAATGAAAATAATCATCCAACTATTTAGAAATTTGCAAAAATCGTTGTGACAAATGACAAAAATTGTGAAAACAAGCAAATTTGCAATAAGAATAGATTTCCTCTATATTAAAGGTTATTTCTAACTACTTTCTGTTACAAAACTTGTATTCAAGACAAATTCTATTACGCACTTCAATACAGTAGATTGTGATCTGTCGTTAGCCTTATGTTCTACAAAATTATCGCATTTTCTCCAATTCTACTTAGAAATATTACAAGAAATTCACAGTTTCAAATCGATACGAAAATTACAAATTTCAAATCATTCGCTCTAATTATTATCTCTTTCCATTTTTAAATTCCTTATGTACAGTAGCTATTCGATTTATAACGTATCTACATATTTGAAGTTTAAAAATAATAATCGACTTCTAGTGTGATCACTATTGACAGTTCAGTTAATTAATTCTTATGGGCAACTTATTTTCATTACACGAATCCCATGTTCGTTAAATTATGACATAAAAATTCAGGAGTTTTCAGCTTGAAATTTATGTTTGGTTGTCCACAACTTTCAAAAAGTGATTGTTTATTAGTAGAAATAGTTTATTAGTTTAAAGCAGATAAAGTTGCTTTCATCTATCCACAAATTTGTATGATATCAATGTTCATACATGCTCATTATATTATTAATCTATTGAACTCATGCAATATGTAGCCGAGATTTTTGAATTTCATGTCTTTTTTCAGTGACATATCTGTAGCAATACATTAAATTTTTATATTTCACATTTAATGTAAACAAATAATATTGATTTCTCAGACCCACTGTTTTCAAATTGCATATGAAGCCCAAGTATTTTGATTAAGGGTTGAATTCATGAAAATAATTTTCAAATTATTTAACAATAATTATTACAAATTATTTTTATAAATACTGCTGGAAAAATGTAACGCATTCACAAATAAAATTCACCTATTCACAATAATTTCTGCGATTTAAGTTTTTTATGACTGTTATGACTGTTCCACTTCACAACCTCACATTATTTATTACATTGGTTCAACGTAATAAACTTCACTATTTAGTATCACAATGTCACAGTACTTGTAGATTTTTTCATGAGAATAACTTTTATCTGATTAACACTGACAAAATGAGTTCAATTGACACTTATTCATCTTTTTAAGCCACTCATACTGGACAGAATAAAGAGTCCAGCTCACTGTCACCAAGTTGCTGTGGGGTCTGTCATCACCAAACTTCTTGTCGATCATGGTCGGGGTCTAGACTTCGCACCTCTATATCCTCATGCTGTGCATAACCTCTCCTAGCTTGGCGTCTTTGTGATGCTCTCATTGCCAGAGCTGCAGCTCCTAAAAGTCCAGCTGCTGCAGCCAGTACCAGCAACCCTGGATGATGAGTGTACCGTGCTTCTACTGGATCCTCATCTTCTTTGTCATCTTGTGGATCCTCATCGCTCTCCTCAGGTATAGAAATCCTTTGTGGAGCATCTGGTTCTTCTGGTTGATCTTCACTTCCTGGACGTTCCCAAGTGAATGAATGTAAAGGATCTTGTTGTTGCAATTCTTCCACAATCTTCTCATCTATTTTTGTTGCATTTTTCTTATTGTTACTACTAGTTATCACCTCGCCATTATTTTGACTTTCTTTAGCTGTTGTTAATCCTTTTTCAAATGGTCTATGAGTAGATGGTTTTTGTCCTTTTGTCATTGTCACAACACCACCATGGGTATCAGAGCTGGATGATTTTTTCTTGCCAAATGAGAATGGTTGTTGAGTGGTTGCATCTAATACATGCTCATCTGCACTACCTTTACTCAGTTTTTCTCTTTGAGAAACATGTAGAACCTTTGTTGCTTTCTTTTTAAATTTCTTTTGTTTCCAATCATCTTTGCCTCTAGTAATTTGTGTTGTTGGAAATAATGGTTGTATTGTTGACCATTTAGCTCCTTCATCATCAGATTCACTTGGAGCAAATTGAGGAAAGTCATTCTGGTATGAATCATGGTCAGCAAAAGCAAGTTCTGGTTGTTGATGCTCATACCGGGAAAGACGATGGATTGTTGGAATTGTTGGTAGTGTAACAGTGGTAAAGGTTACTGTTTGAAGTATAGATATCCCTGAAAGATTGTTAGGATATCTGCAAACTGGCATATGCTCTACTGTTTGTGCATAAGCCTCTTGCCAGTATTGATCAACATTTTCAGCAATAGAAAATTCATCTTCTTCTTCACCATCATTATTGTTTTCATTTAGATTTTCTTCCAAGTGAATAGTTATAGTTTGTTCAGTGTCAAGTCTCTGCCATTTATCAGAACTGTCAGTTCCATGTGATTTCAATTTCAAAAGCCAGCTAGCTAGCCAAGTGATGTCAGTGCAGTTCAGATGTGCCCCTCTTAAATCAAGAACCTTCAATCTTGGTAGGAAGTTCACTAAATCTGATCTGATGTCTGTCAGATTTGTGTAAGCCATATTCAGTACATCAAGTTGGCGGAACATTGATAGGGCAGCTGTATCATCCAGCAACTGTTTAGCCAGAACTGGACTGTGGTTGAGATTTAAAATCCTCAGCCGGTCTGACTCAGGAACTGGGAAGGCTAATGACCTGTTGGTGGGTTGTAGTGATGTCAGTGATGCTAAACTGAGATTCAATAACCAACGTGGTCCAGAAAATGTGCTGCTTGATAGTAGCTTCAATGGATTTCCAGATAAATCAAGGTTTTTCAAAGCTGATAAATGACTGAATGCTTCATCACTGACTACAAATATTCTATTCCAAGCCAGTCGTAGTGTTCTCAACTTGGAAAGTCCTGAAAAGTCCTCAGTAGTGATGTTAGAGATGAAGTTGTGGTCAAGGTCAAGCACTAGAAGATAAGGTGGCAAACTGTGTGGAACAGATTCCAGTTGATTCTCAGCTAGTAGCAAATGACATAGCAGCTCTGAACGACCTAGTGCATCCTCTTCCACCAGTGAGATCTTATTTGAACTAAGATCCACAGTTCGTAATAAGGGGAAACTGTCAAGATCACCACATCGCACAGCTGATATCTGATTACAACACAAATACAGATCACGCACGGATTGTGTGAGGGTGTCTGGCACCCTGACAAGATTTGTATGTGATGCATCAACTGTCTGCAGTCGTCGCCCAGCGCCTAACAACACTGAGGAGTCTTGCTCGGTTTGAAATTCACCAAGTCCATCATTTCTTGCAAGACTCAACCACAGTAGGTTGTCCAATGATCTGAATGTACCCAGCATCACAACACGTAGCTGGTTTTGGGATAGGTCTAGTGTTTGTAGTTTGTGCAAACCTGCAAATGTCTTTTCATGTAGGTTTGTAAGGAAATTGGCACTCAAATCCAGTCGGACAAGATTGATCATGGTGGCAAATTGTGATTTTCCCAGGTTGTAGATGTGGTTCATTGATAGGTCCAAACGCTCTAATGTCACCAAATTCGATAAAAATTTGATGTCAGATATGTTGTTTTGACTTAGATTCAATGTTTTCAGTGATTCTGAGAGTATTTGTTTGACTTGAGTCAGCTCGTTGAAGGATAAATCAAGGCTGATGAGATTGGAGGAAAGTGTGACGTTTTCTAGCACTGTGATACGGTTGGAGTGGAGGTCAAGGTGGGTCAGTGTGCCAAATTTGGCTGATTCAGGTACAGTTGAAAGACCTTTTGCACTGAGATCGATACATTGAAGCTGGGCTGCCGATGATGTGATAGGCCCCATGTCGATACCTTTAGCATGACAAAGGCCACGTACGTTTTTGCTCACACGCTCGTCTGACGTGAGGCAAGCTGGGAAGGCGAACACCAACGCCAGGCAGCTCAGCACTCTGCAACACATTTTGATAATCGGTCTCACTTGTTTGTCGTTCTGTCTCTTTCCTGTTCATAGTCGCATTGTCCTAATCGAGCATGTTTGCATCGAACCAATCGTCGCTTCCTACATCGAGTCATGGTTTTGATGGTGACACTCCTGCAACAGAGAGATAACCATGTTTCATAAGTGAAGTTAATATTAGTCAACTTAGTCATTGTTCACACTCAAAGTGGGAGAGTGAAAAATTATTATTTATTCAAACGAGTGTTGTGTATTTTCTGTGTAAAAAATCGTCAATTCATAGTTTATCATATAAACAATGTCTGAAAGTCGTTAATTTTGATATAAATATTCCTAGAAAATATATAAAAATTTAACGGTTTTCAAATGCTAAAATCATTTTAAGAACAATCATTATTTGAAAAATTGCA
Organism: Conomelus anceps; assembly: GCA_948455865.1. NCBI lineage: Eukaryota > Metazoa > Arthropoda > Insecta > Hemiptera > Delphacidae > Conomelus > Conomelus anceps. Next base: position 29,785,536 of record OX418225.1, on the reverse strand, counting down.
AAAACTATTGAGTACTGAAGTCTCGTCTATAAATGTGTTAACATAATGTAATTCCCATTCTTCTCGAATGCAGTGAGAGAGATTATCTTGCTATAAGTTGGCATTGCTTAGGCCGACGGTACACAGTGGAATCATATACTTGATGATAATTACCATTCCACAGCCAGCGTTTAATTTGCGATGGAGATTATCATCTAGTATCGGATGCTCAACTGTGCAAGCACTCTTAAATTTCAATTCTCCCCAAATGAAAGATTGGTCAGCATGTCCTCACTCTCCTTTTGTAAATCATAACTTCATCCCTATATATAATAAACGCTCGAATGACATTCCAACTAAGAAATCTAATTGATGGTTGGGTACGATCCAATAGCAATTCAGCAATATGTCAATAGATTCAATTTTTTAATCTCATAAATTCAAGTCATTTTCCCCTTACCTACTTCATTCCTCTTTCTTTCCATTTTTCCTTTTCATCTCCTTATCCTTAACAGCTTTTTCAAAACTAGTTTTATGGCTAGCTTTTTCAAAACTTACTTTAGGCAAGGAAGCTGGAAGTCTTGTTCTATTTAATTTTATTTTAACTCTATCCCACGCTCAGACTCAAGTCTTGTGAGATATTCCACTATTTTATTTTTTGTATCTAATTAAACATTTGTATTTGTTTTTTCTGTTGAAATAAAGTTTTATTTCATTTATTTTTTCCCCTTTCATTATTGTCAAATTTTTCATATTCTCTATTTGGTAATAAACCATCCTGCATCAAAGTTAAAGGATGAATCGCGAAGTCAAATGTGGTTTTTCAAAGATGTAAACAAATGGTTTTTACTAGTCTTTGAGAAAATGAACGCTTGAAAATATTGATAAAGTAACTGTAAGGTTGAAAACATATTAATCGTCTATTAGCTATTATTAAGTACACCGTACAAATATAATGCAAAATACTCCATTCCGTCTGCAAAAAGTATGATTGATTTACGTAACGTTATCATTTCAAAACAAACAAATTGATCCAGTCTTCTATATTTTGTCGATCTTTTTTATTGTAGGAATTCATGATGTAGGCCTATCAGATTTGATAATTGATCCAAACTCTGCGATTCAACCTTGTGAGGATTACCACTATGTGATCCATCAGATGGTGTGGATTATTACAAACCATTAATTATAGATGGTGTGCGGCCTGTGCACAAAGACATGATTTAAGGGTGTGGGGAGGGGAGGGGTGAACAACCTTTGAACGTCAGTAGCCGACCATCGCGGATCACATGTCATGGATGGAAACTCATGCAGTTGACATAGTGATAAGTTGTTAGGGAGTGGAGAGATGCCTTTGTTTTGTGCCCCTTGGTTAGTTGCAGGCCTCGGGGAAGTTGTGGGTTATGGACAGGGTGTGAGAGAGAGTTAGAGAGAGTAATTGGGAGTGAGAGAGAGGGAATGAGAGACTTATAACGTGAGGGTGGTAGTCTGTGAGTAGAGGTGAGGTGATTCAGGGACTGCGGGACTCTCTTTTTGTGAAAAGCATCAAGGCCCCAGCATACCGAGTATTGTATTCAAGAGCTCGGGGCAGTCCTCGAAATTACTTTTACGAATAGCTTTTCCGGTTTTCAAAGCTGATGAAAATCGGCACGTGGCTTTCCCGGACTGTTTTCATCTCAGTAGGTAAGAAGTAGCTGCTCGAATGTCACCTCTTCTGATTATTTTCAAGGACTTGTGGTGGGTAATGGGTTTGATGTGTATTAGTAAAAAACGTTGAGAATCTAATTGAAACTTTTCACTGGTTTGAGAGAATTTGTTCAATTAGATGTGTTAGAAGATTATTCCTGCAATCTGAGCAATGATAATGGGAATACTCAAATAAAATAGCGAGCTCCCAATTATTTAAGTCACATCAATTAGATTCTCCGTGGAATCCGACATGCGAAAATATAAGAAATTGAGTCAGATCAATATAAATATAATGAATACAATGATCCGATGATTCTTTTATAAAATTTCCACTGAAATGATTCAAAATAAGTAAGTCATGTAAGTTATGAGTTTTATAAGTAAGTATAATTATTTTGCAGTACATGTCCACGTGCTTCATTAGCAGTTTTTCAAAAACAAATACACTAGTGGGTAGAATGCCTGTTGATACAATTTTTTAAAGTAAGACATGGATAAAAAAATACCTAGATACTTTTGAAGTAGATGTGAACAGTTACTGTTTGTGTGATAGTCATTTCGCATTAATGAAATGCTTCGTCATCAATCGGACACGGTGATACGGATATTTTTTCTTACACTTCTTGGAAAAATTTGGCAAGATTTTTTTCAATGATGTTTTTGTATGATAGTGCTGCTATTTTGAACGTTTGTACTATTTAGTTTGATTCTGTATGATTGTGCTGCTATTTTGAACTTTTAACGATTTATGGTTAAGAACTATTTTCTATGTTTTTGAACGTTTAAAGCTTGTATTTTCTGCATTTTAAAATATGTATATAATATATTTAAAAAAATTGAAGTGGGCCAGAACTATTAGACCCTCTGCGGAGGACGCTTCTGGGGTTAGAAATTAAGTATTGAAAGAACAATAAGCTTTAATATTTTAATAGTTAAAATTCCTGTTATTTTTATGTAAGTTATGAGTTTTATGAATAAGTTATTTACCTAATTATCTACGACTATGCTATAAAGTTGACAAATGAGGTTAGAAAGTACACAGCTCACTTCATTCAAGCCTTATCAAACCAGTTGCATAACAAAGGTATTATGAAATCGGAGATAGGAGTGAAAAAAACAAGGGGGGTTCTAGACCAATGAGAATTCAAGAATTCTCTAATTTATTGTCGAAATGATTAATATGAAATATTCACATCAGCTGATCGGAATATTACAAAATAAATTTAGTTTCAATTCTATTTCAATCCCACAACCATAGTTAACAAACATTCTAGGTTATATTAGTTTGGGTAAGCTAACCGATTGAGTTAGATTAAACCTGATTTATTGGCAGTAGAGATGCTTAGAATACTGTCTCCGCTCGTATCCTAATTTAAATCTTACTTGTGGCTTAAAGGCAGACCTAATGCAATCGTTGCATAAATATTTTATATTAAAATATTTGTAAATATTTAAATATTAAAAACTACTACAAGTACCGAACATAACATGTTAAGTAGATATTTTATTTATTTATTTATTTAGAATTACATTGTTGAGTGCAACATGCATAGCCCAAATAGCACAATATGTACCTATAACTTCAATACAGTATAACTTAGTAGAATGCTCTTATTATGTAGTGAGTATATCTAGTTGAAAACTTGGTTCTGTTTGTATAATCTTAGTTTCCATCACCCAATTAACTCAAGATTTCTAGTCTTTACTTTGAAGGACTGTAATAAATACAATCTGAGAATACAGAAGAATATTTCTATTTAAACTAGAATAACTGCTTTAATTGATAGCTTTAAAATATATTCAGTTTGTGTAATCACAATTATATCAAAGAATAAATAAGAATCGAAATTTGATCTTCATTAATATTTGAATATTAATAGCCGGCAGTGATAGCCGTGAGCCGTAGCAGGTATCTGTTCAATCAAATAGAGATAAGCTACGTTCTCCTGGGTCCTCTTTTTCCGATTAGATTGGCCAGCAAAAATACACTGTTCTCTGCTGTAAAATCACTCCCCGGTGGTTCGGAACCCACCTAAAACTGTAGGTTTAATTTATCAATCACCATCGTCCAACTCATTACCCACGCACAGGTCTCAGACCTATGTGGGCTTCATTCTCAAGAAAAAAAATCGATCCTTTGAAGTGAATCTCCTTTGTTAACCTGCAATCGTCAAATTGTCAATAAATTGTGATCAATCAATAATGATAATAATGAAAACAGTTTAGAAGTTATTCTCAGAAAAACATACTACTGTTCTATCTGAAATGTTCATCCAGAATATAAACTTTTGTCGGTTTGAAATTCGACCAGAGTAGCTAACGAAATAATTATTTCATACGTTTTTGCAATAAAGGTTTTTATCTGGAAAATGCCTAAATAGAAACCATTTTGCGAATAGAAAATTGTTTTTGGATGAATGATGTTTTTCATCGAAATGACAAAACAATTTTGTGATCGGATATGTCAGTGTGCAGAGGTCATTTTGCAATGCCATTTTACGGTATTCTACATCATTCGGCGTGCATTCCAGTACTATCTGCTGGCTCTTAATCTGCGTGCACTGTACAGAAATAACACTAACTTTTCATGTGAAATTTAACGACTTGCAGTCAAATATTTGTTAAGAATAAGTATAACTCACTTAATCTGGCCGAGCGCTTTCGAATCTATGAGATCCATCTTCAGAGGCGTCGGTTCCTAGATCATCACATAGATTCGAAAGCGCTCGGCCAGATTAAGTGAGTTATACTTATTCTTAACAAATATTTGACTGGAAGTCGTTAAATTTCACATGAGAAGTTAATATTAACAACGCAGTTCGTCATGGAACAAGAAATCCAGGAAGAAATAACACTTTTTAATTATCATTGATAAAAGTATCAGAAAACGCAAAGTACCAATTTTCGAAATCTCAGAATCGGCCCCTTTATGTGCTCAAGTTTTATTCAAACGGTCATAAATATGAGTTAGGAAATCGAAAGTGATTTCCCAAAATGTTTTTTCAATTATTGTCGCGATAAGAGCAACGTACCGTGTTATCGGCAAAAACCATTTTTTAAATATTTGAAATGGGGTGGAAAATTCCACATCACCACCACCGTCATCACCCATGTGTGGTTGTGGTTCATTGGTTTGAATGATGTGGCATGCTTTACGAAAAAGATGGTATCTTCTAGAACCGGAAAATCGAGAACCCCATTTTGCAGTTGCTCGTTTACACTTGACGCCCCCACCCCCAATTCAATGTATATTTGCTTTTTAGGCGTTTTTAAAACGCTCAAAATTCAACTGTTGGTCACCGTCCACTCACCAGCACCCCATCGCCCATGATCTGGTTTGGTTAGCATGTCATTGACACTTGCTGCGTCATGACTGCGATAATGCTGATTTTCTCTGGTTGTTGTCGTTCACAATGATGATGACTACAGTGATGATGATGAAAAATGATTGTGCTTGACACCAAAGAGTAAGGGGACCAATGCTAGGGGGAATGAACAGTCTGATCCCATTTCAAGCGTTGTCACATCCGTGAGTTCAACTGAGGGAATGAGTGAGTGAAAGAACGAGAAAGAGAACAACACACACACACACACACAGAGTGTGTGAGAGGGGGTGGGGGTGAGAGTGAGTGTATGTGTGTGTGAAAGTGAGAAGTAGAAGAGTGCGAGTGAGAAGTGAGAGAATGGGAGAACTGCGCTAATCTGTTATAATGGTGGTTTGTCACTGCAATTTTATTTCTTTTTGAGTGTGTAGAACGCATTATTAAAAATTTTGTACTCGGAAATTTTGGTTGTACTGTTTATTAAAATTTCGCACGAACGGGTTGCTGTTGATTTAATATGCATGGTGTTATTTGTGTTGGCAATGTAACTTTGATTCTGTAAATTGTAACACCAAACATGTTTTTGAATAAAATTGTGGAAATTAAAGATGAGAGGATTGCATTTTATACAGAAGTGTCGCGGCTCTGGTAGTGCAGTTGGTTGGAGCGCTTGTCTGAGATAAGATAAGGCTCTAGCTGGCTTCGTTTCCTGCAGCCTTGGGTTCGAATCTCATTCTGCCATGGATGTTTCTCATCATCCACCCATTCACCTCATTACCCACGCACGAGTCTTCAGACTCATGTGGGCATCATCAGCAATAAAAAAAGTTGTGTCGAAATCGTATTTAGCCAACTTACATATTGCGAAATTTCATTAGGAAGTACATTGGTCATACCAGAATTCATTTGTTGCAATATTATGTTTAAATCAACTGATTCGGTCAGTAATTTGATGGTATTTTTGTAGTACCTTTTTACTAGTAAGTTTCTTTATATTTGTATAATGTTAATCTCACTACTCGATGTCAATAAATTCTGCATTGAGTAGAAAACTTTAAGCTAAACACAAGAGAAACAACCAAATATCTGTCTAAAACAAATACAGTTTCTTTCGAGGGAATCTGAGACTCGTATCTCGACTGAGACGTCCTTGTAAATAAATGGTACAGAAAACAATTTAAAATGCAATGACATATGGGGTTATGACTGCGATACGTACCAAATCACAATTCAAAATTAGACTACAGTTGATCTGGCATTAAGCAACCTTGAACCAATTTATTGGCCTCTCTCTTGACTTTTTTAACCACCATAAATCGGTCAGGAATTGGTTAAAAATTGAAATGGCATTTGTATCAAATAATAACAGTAGTTCTGTGAACAGTAGACCAGTAGGCCAGTGGCGGCTTGCACTCCAAAATTATGGTGGACAAACCAAATAAATTAGGGCGCAAGCACTTGTGACTTATCTTATCTGATTAAACAGATACCTAGCACGGCTCATGGCTATCACAAAGCTGATCGTTCGCTTAAGACTGATATAGGATGGCAAATATCTGTAATCTTTGGGGGGAAATGTCAAAATATTATTTATAGAGGATTTTGATATCCTTTTCAAAACAGCCCCATGTAAAAGTACAATCTCAATATTGACATTTCTGTCATTCTATGACAAGAATACCATGCCCGAATAGTTTAATTGAAAAAGTCAGGATGGATTGTTTGTCATTCACATTTTATTATAATTATTGAGGACTCTACACATCAAAATCTATATTCAATTGAGACTGCTAATAATAAAGCTATATACATGAGGCTATTCGAATAATTGGCGTATTATTATCAGAATTATAAGGCTTCTTGGGGTCTAGATCAAATAAATATATATAATTTTTTATATGTTGAAGTCCACATGGGTCTGAGACCTGTGCGACGGTAATAAGTTTATGAAATTCTGTCACATCTAACATCATAGAAACTGGTGATGCTTTCCATGACAAAATACTTGATGAACAAACTAATATCAAAACTGACACTGTATTTCTACTAAAATATTATTTTCACTCACTTATACTGTAGATGCTATACTCGAGGCTGGCAAAGCTTCTCTTCAGAAGAGAAATACATCTCTCCAGCATCTCCAGTATAAGTGGGTAAAAATAATTTTTTAATAGAATTACAGTGTCAGTTTTGATATTAGATCATAGAAATATAAAAATCTTTCAACTAATTTACCTTTTGTTGTCACATTCCTAACAATTATTAAGCACTATGTGTTTTGAGTGATATCAATCATATCAGAAAAAAATTAACTGTCTCAGATCTCAGTTTCAACAATCTATCTGATATAATTTGAAATAGATTCAATAACTTCGTTTTGTGTAGTTTTAGATTCGCTTGAGAAAATAGGTTTGACTTTTCTTCCATAATGTGTCTTTTTTCTTCTTAGCTTATTTCTATGAAGGAATTGAAAAGTTCTTTGAAATTGCCACAATTCAAGGAACAAATTGCTTTATTCCGTCCATGAAAGCCAGCTTGTGCTTGCTGAGGAAAAAGCCACCTTAACTACAAGTTTCATAACTATTTGGTTCAAACAAACATTTTCAATGAAGTTAGCTACATACAAGGAAGCCTTGTACAACAAGCCGGATTTTCCAACAAGGAACAAATTAAGTCATTGAGGATAACCATTCAAAATAATCTAAATAATAACTAACAGTGAAAATTTTATCACATGACTAAAAGTACCCAACCCAAAACAAACCCAACTCAACCTGCATGGACAAACTCACAAAACTTGAACTAATTAATAATTAAATGTTTCAAATTTCTATCATAAATTATAATTCAAATGATTTGTTATTCATGCCTTGATGAACCATTCCAAACTCGATATGTACCAATCCCAAAGCTAACCCTAACTTATCAACTATAGATTATTTTACTGGACTACAAACAGAACTACAGCCGAAAAGGTTTATTAGTATCAAAATGTAGCATAATACCTTATTATTTTAAAGACGCACTGAATGTTTTCCAATAGCTTATTTAAAACTCCAATATTAGAATTGAACTTAAACAATTAATAATAATATATGAAATTATTAGTAACAGTTCAGGTTAAATTATTACTGCATCCTACTGCTTCACTATGCAACTGCCATACGGCCGGACTGCCTCTGACCACAGAACCACAGCGCTACTAGCGAGTGTTTGTGATAAGTTCAGGTGCAGTATATTTTGAATTCCTTCACTACATAGGGAGAGCAAGGACATTGCACCAACACATGACTGAAGGGCGAGCAAGGCCTCATTATGCATCCCATCCGCTGATTGGATATGAGATTAATATGCAAATTAAAAGTAGACGTGGACAAAAACAAAACACCTAGGTCTTGATGCTGAAGCTGATAATGAAACTTGGATATTCTTGGCAATATTCATCTTCAGTCCATTAGCTTCACACCCATGGAATAAATTGTCAACATCCTTTAGTAGACCAAGGTAATCATCAGATCTTTGAATCTCCTTATACAACTCCACATCATTTTCTGCATTCCTGAGGCAGGAAGAATTATTCAAAACAGAAGGAACATCATTAGTGGTCCACAGTGGGGGCACCCCGATGCACATTAAAATGACTTGGACTCACAATTTTGGATCTTTACATACTGCATCCATGACTGGAGCTCTCCATAAGATCCATCAAATTACTACAAAAGCCCATCTTTCCAAGTTTTCTGACCAATAGCCAAAGACTGATTTTATCAAAAGCCTTTAACAGATCTGTATACTGTATGTAACATCTATACACACCGCTTCATCCAACACCTGAGAAACCTCATTGCTGATGGTCATGAGATTGGTCACTGTTGAATGACCAGGCAAAAATCCATGTTGCTCCAATGCAATAATTCTCTTAACTTGTTTAAATATAATAGATTGTATAAATTTTTCAAAAATATTTGAGAAGCAGTTAAGAATGGGAACTGGCCTGTAATTTATTATTTCAGTCCTTTTCTGAGATTTAAAACTGGAGTAACTCTTGCAAATGTCCTTTTCTGAGGAAATTTATCAGTTTTGACAGCTACATTGAAAATAAGTTGCAATGGACTCGGTAATACTTCTGAAAATACTTTGACAATGAAAGTTGGTATTGAATTAGGACCATCAGAGCAGCCAGATCTCAGACCATTTCATCCATAGAAATTGAACTAATGCCACCACCAAAAATTGAGCTCCTAGAAGTCTCTGACACAAAATCATGCACATCAGGCATATCTGGTGTATCAGCCACATATACAGATTTAAAATATTGAGCAAAATCTTCAACAACATTCAACTCTTGTATGACTCTCCATTCAGTGTAATAGTTGACTCCATGAATGACGCCTTTCACTTGGAATTTACATAATTCCAAAAAAGCTTTACATCATTCTGCAAGCCAGTTTGGATTCTTTTAAACCATACGGCCTAATTATTGAGAATTACAGTACAAAAAATCTATTGAAAAGATTACTTCTAGATGGTATCCAGAGAAGACATTGCTCGTTGTAGACAATGCATTCCAATAATTAATGGGAATTTTTGTATAAATAGACAACATTATTCATAGATTTAGTATTTCCCCCTGCACTAAATAACGCATATTTTATAATATCACTGAATTACTATAACGCAACTACAAAATGACTTGAAGTTTAATAAATCATAACTATTAGTTAAACTTCGTCATTTTAGTTGCGTTATTGTAATTCAGTGATACAGCATAGAATACTCAGATTTTTTCGAAGGGATATAAGCTATATTTCCGGGCGAGGAAAGATATCACTTGAGAGAGATCCTCACCCTCATAAAATACACAAAAAAGCTTCTTTTTTTTGAGTATTGCTGTAGTTATATATCAGGCCCAATAAAACTTCACAATAACTTTCCTTTCATCCTTTGATGCTTTGTAATAATAAAGTTATTGTTTCAATTAGTGTACACGTATATTAAAAAATTCTTGATAAATTTCTTCAAAAATTATATAAGAAAAGAAGTAGTTCACTGTAAGGAAAGGCCAAAGTTCATCTGACACTGTTTTCAGTATTCAATATTGAAAGATCTCAAATAGAAATTAATAATGGAGAAGGAATTCATTCTGCATCACTAAATTCTCTTTCCCGCTCTGCTTCCTCTGTTCCCTTTATCTTCCCTTTTCCTCCGATTCTCTCTGCGAATCGCACCCATTATCTTTTCCCCTTTGTCAGTAAATTTCTTTTCAACTGTCTTCTCTTCCCTCTTTTTCCAGTCATTATCTGCTTCTCTTTGTAACTGTCTCTCTTGTCCCTCTGCACATATTTCTCTTCATCACTTCTCTTTCTGTTTCCGTTGTTCCTTTTTGTGATTTCCCTCTTTGATATCGATTCCGGGAAATCATTAGCAGAATGAACTGATAGGAGGATTCAATATTTGCTTCTCAGTTTATAAATGGCTCGGTCAATAGCAGCATGGTCAGGTCAAATCAGTCAACCTAAAGAAAATCGATAGGAGAGTGAAAGTTTGAGAGATACTCAATTACCATCAAAGCTCTTTTATAAATAAATCTTCTTCAAGTTTTATATATACAGTATTTTTACATTACGAGCGATGTGTGCTATCCCTTGAATATGATGACCCGTTGGTTCTGGGGTCAATAAACTTTAAGGGGTCATTCAAATTAAAATTGGTGATTTTGAAGCATGTGCTGTATGATTTCAAACTGAAAAGTGACACTAAAATATATGGGACTGAATTTGGCAAAAGTAGGTAGCAGTGTAATCTCTCAAACTACTACTCCTGCGTTCATGGGGTCGATTCTAGTTCAGCTTGGCATCATTCACCTCATTACCCACACACAAATCTCAAACTCATGTGGACATCAACAGCAAACAAATTGTTACAACCATATTAATTTTTTTCACAGACATACTCATTTTCTGTTATGCAAAAATATCGTTTCAATATGGTTTAGAATTCGGATGTATAATCTGAATAATAAAGTTTATTCATTGAGATTAAATTAAAATAAAAAGTGGAGACAACAGGATTCAAGTCAAAACTGCTCTTTTTACAAATTTTGACTACAAAATCAAAATCATTGTAAGAAAATTAGCCTTGAAAATATAATATTTTTTTGGTTGAAAGCAGTTAATTTGAAAGTTCACTCTAACGAAACACTAAAAAACTGTTTAAAGCGAAGTGTGCTTTAGGTCATAATAATGATTATATCTTTCAAAATTCACTCATGAATTTCATAATTAACTTATATAACACTAAAATTTTAATTCATTTTAATTAGTTTATATCCCTAAAAATAAATGTGTGTGAATAACAAATGTTTCCCATACTAGGAAATTCAACAATCATTCAAGAAATTATACAAATACAACATAACACTCATGATTTTTGAAAGCAGTGAATTCAGCAGATTTAATAATGGAGCAGGACCTTTTTAATTTATTTTAATAAATAAATAATTCAAATTACACTAAAATGCACCATGAGCTATTGAAAAATAAAGAAAATCTATCTTAGGTTGTAATAATAATTAATAATAAACTTGAGTTTTTCCCCCCACTTGTTTTCCAATGATAATTTCTCTAATGAATAATGCTTCTGGAAAGTTTTAAATAGTTACTTCTTAAAATGAATAAAAAAATGAACTAAAAATGATTTTTTTTTTAAATTCTCCATGCATTTACTACAACTGATAGCCTTAATAAAATTTGGTATATATTTTAAATATAAATTTATTTTATATAAATATATATTTTTTAAATATACTTCGAGCCTCCCATACGTTCACACCTTACTGCCACTATAATATTTATTCTTCATACTCTATGATGGACAAATTTTTTTATTAGTTAATTCCAGTGAGGTATAAATGTAGAATGGAAAATTGTAACTATAGACTGGAATGAATTGGCCGCTTAGCGCAATTGGTTGGGGCGTCACAACTCCAGCTTGCTGTCGTTTCAGCGGTCGTGGGTTCGAATCCCGCTCCTCCGTCTGGCATCTTTGTGTTATCATTCACCTCATTACCCACGAACAAGTCTCGGACTCATGTGGCAATCATCAGCAATAAAAAAGAATTAGTGTCATCACCACATTTATTTTTATTGAAGGTTTTTGTTCTTCATAATACTTTACACGAACAAAATTATACCATCATCAATCCAATTAGTCATTAATAGCATTAATGTAGGAATTTCATGTAATCTATATAGAAGTTTTATATAATATTTATCACATTTATACCTTGAAACTTGAGTCTATCAGTCTTAAAGGTGTCATGCAACTCCTAAATAATTTAGCCCTACTTGATTAAGATTTATCATTAAATCGTTACTTGACCCCAACATGAAATGATGAATAGGTTATACAAATTCATTTCCCCCGAAATTATTTTGCAAAAACTGAAATAATGAAAGAAACTGTTTATATTGGATTTTCCAACAAACTATGAGCATCTTAGCTTGGTGTGTATTATTTCATTTAAATTTGAGATAAACTATTGTTTAAGAATTGAAATTGCAGCCTATTTGTACAAATAACAAATATCACAATTTTTATGCTGTTTACATAGACTACTACTGATCACAGGTGAAATTGGGCAAGAAGTTTGAAAGAAATTAGTAAGACTAGAAGTCACAACCATATTTATTATGAAAACACAAGATTCGGCAGTCATGTAACTCTCCATCTCAACAAACATTCATAATCAATAGTATTTGACCTCTAAATAACCACAACTACTGTAAAGACTCGAGATACTGTAGTTTCGTCATTACGCCACTAAATCTCAATCAAATAGATTGTCGCAACTGCAATAATCAATAGTGTATAAGAGTATAATAAATTGTTGATCTGACTTGTCTTATACTCCTTAACTGGAGTCTCCAAGACGTAATCTAAAAAAAAAAAAAAAAAATAGTTTGGCTGATATGAAGAATGACGAGCCTCCTCAATCTGTAGTATCTCGTATTTTTATAATAGATGGTTGTTATAACATCAAGTCTTATTCATTATCAATATTCACCGCAATAAACATCATCACCAATACACAGAAGATTGAAGAAGTTGGGTAAATTTTACAGTTGTCAAAACTTCAAAAATAGGCTAAATAATAAATGTAATAGATCATATTCTACTTTATAACTGCCATTTACAGTGAGATAAAATAAGGACAATGGTGAAACTTTAATAAGTAATTTTTAATAAGTCATAAAATAATTGTGTATATTAATATGATGAAAATGAATGTGGATGTATAAGTCATGTTCATTTATTAGTAAGTTTATATAGGACATCTGCCAAAACATAACCATCACATTCCCAAGAAAAGAATGAATTCGAGACTTACTAACGTGGTATGCAAACTAAGGCTATTTACCTTGAAACACTTAGCTGTCAGTTGTTATCCTAATGATTTAGGCTGGGCGTGGTGGTATAATAATCCTGCCTCCGTCTGTGCTCTTATAACCCGAGCTGTTACTCCTTGGTGTCAATCATTTTTATAACTCACACACTTAAATTAAACTTCACACGCACCCGCAGTTATCCGTACGCGCACGAAATATCTGTCCAGCAGCGTATAAAATAGACGACCCTGCACAGGGTTAAGGAGCTGGTACAGTTCTTGGCGATATCCGAATTTGAACTGAAGCTGTGGAGACTGAGTTGAGTCTGCAGCGAAACTCCCCCCTCTACCCTTCTTCCAACCCTCCTTATCATTCTCTCCACCCCCTTCCCACCCTAACATCGCTCAGCAGAGATGCCCAGGTTCGCCAACCACTATTCGTGCCCTGGTATCTGCCCTGCACTTTTCCGAATTTCCCTCGCCACCTGATTTGGTTTTCCCACCCCTGAACTATATTTCTACATAGCGGTACGTTGTCAACGTTGAACATATTTTCTTGTTTGGTTGTATCATTTAAAGTAAACTAAAAAGGTGGTTTGCTCATGGTAACTCCCAAGAAATAGTCTCAATAAATAAATAAATAATGTGGACAGAGTGAGCCTTGGATAATCAAAAACTCGGATAACAGGGACTCTGCTGTGGTAAAATGAAGAAATTAATAGAACGTGGCAAAAGGTGGGAAAACATATTAAATATGCTTTATTCGCATTATTTCAATCTATTTGCATTGTCGCTGTATATTTCTATTTGTGTCACTCTGTTTTACTTCATATTTTCACTATCAGAACTGTGATTTAATTTTAAAACGTAGCACACAATTTTACCCTGAACTGTACCTCGATTGCACGCAACTTTCCGGTTAATCGGGGTTCGGGTAGCCGTGGCTGTATTGTAATACAAGTAGTGCCAATACATTTTAAACATGAATCGTTGTAGCTCCTTGGAAGTCTATTGAAACGAATAGGAACTAGTATCAATGAAACAACAATCGTCACATCATATGTGGTATAACAATATTATAAAAAGTTAATAGAAAAACTAAAATATTATTAAGTCAAATTAATAAAAGTGATGAAAAACAAATAGAAAAATAAATAAATGGTTAACATAATGAGACTTTCCAACAAATTGCATATTCAAACTTCATTGATGATTGCTATTTATATTTACTTTTTTGATTTTGCTATTTATTTTTAGTTAATTCGGTGCTGGAATAACTTATTTCGTGAAGGATAATCATCAAACTATATATACTACTAATTTCATGAATCAATTATGATTTGTGTAGTTTTTTCTGAGATTTTTGTGGCGATCAAAACGAAATAGCAGTTTTATCATGGAAATAAAACAATAATCTATAAATCTACTTTTTTATCCTTTTTTGGAGGATGCTCGGTGGGTTTAAGGCTGTGCACAGGGTTTTTGGTCATAATTTTTTTCGAAGTTTATTGTATTGGTTATTATTAAGGTATTCAAATGTTGACTATTGCCGTGATAAATTATTTTTTTCATCAAATATTTTATGAAATATGGGAGTTCAAAGTTGAATTTTTCGCTTTTGGGGGGGCAATTGATCTCCCCTACAAGTTATTTTAAACTTTTAATACATTTTTTTGGATGAAAGGCACATTGAGGAATAAAATGACGTATTTTTCATTCCGATCAAACAGTTAGTTTTCTCAAAATATATTTTTTAAATCATGCAAAAAATTTCAGTTTTTCAAAAATTATTTTGAAAAAAAACCAATTGTTGAATTGAAATAAAAAATGTGTCATTCTTTTCCCTAAAAAATTTATCAAATGTTTAAAATAACTTGTAGGTGAGTTCAATTGCCCCCAAAAAACAAAAAATTTCAACTTTGAACTCTCATATTCCAAAAAATATTTGATGAAAAAAAAATCTCATGGCAATAGTTAGCTTTTCAATACCTTAATAATATCCAATTCAATGAACTTCGAAAAACTTATGACCAAAAACCCTGCGCACAGCCTTAATTCCATGTAACCCGTTTATGTACCGGAATATTTTTCGCTATAAATAATTACGAATTATCTGTCAATAATAATTATTTAAACTAATAATTATATGAAAACTCTTCTTTTTATAATTTGATTCTTTTAGTGTAAACAAGAGCAATCGCCAATTTTTTTACCATGGTTTCAACATATAATGTTATCAGATATGTTAATGTCACAGACATGTGTGTAACACAACCTTCAAAGACGTATTTTTTTTTTACTAAATGTCTGTAGTTACCTTCCAATTCTCATGAAGATTAATGCATGAATGATCATATACTTCATTCTAATGTCATTAATGAACATTAATGTTGAAGAAACAAGTTACTATTGTTCCCATTGCTTGTCAATCAAAACTTAACCAAAGTCAAACTTTTCAAAATTCGATATATACTGAACTAAATTATTCATACTAGACAGGGATGAAATTTTGTTGCATTAAATATTTACACAAACTTGATTCTGTGTCGCAGGGTGAAAATATTCAAGCGTAAATCTTGAAATTCCGATTTGGCACACAAGACTGTGTACATGTTACCAAAACTTCTTTTGTATCTCGAACTTATTTTCTTTTATTCTCGTACCCAGCTCCGTTTATTCGAGCCTAAATTTCCCCCGTTCCCCTCCACGATCAAGTGGTGGAATCTGGGTATTGTGCCACTTTGCTGCCAGGTTAGGTCAGTTTGGGGGAAATTTGCTTTGAAAATTCTGCCTCGGGTATACGATTTATCAAAACAAACTCTCCTATTCCTTTTTGAGAATAAAAGCATTCAAACTGCTTTATTTTTTTGTACGGTAGTAATTCAAGCGAAATTGATTTTCAAAAGCCAGCAACCGTTTCTGAGTTTTTAATTGATATTGAATTATTACCTTGTTGCCTTTCTTTTTTTTTTTTGTTTGATTTTTCGATTGGTACTTGATATATTGAATGGATTGATGTTTGTTGGCAATAAAATGCAGCCTATGGGATTCTACTATTTATTTCCAATGCATTCATTAGGAGAGCATATAGGGACCTCTAGGGTTTCAACAAGCGGAAGTAGTAATATTTTTTATAAAGGTAGGCACAGTGAGAACATATTTGGCGAACCGGAAAACTGTTTGATGAATTAATCTGCTACTGCCGTAACAGAATTTTCTTTTTAATACAAGCTTCCAGTGAATAAGATAAAAATTGCATACAAACTTATTAGAGCATGGCAAAGAATTAATGATTGGTTTTCGTCAGTTTGAAGCCTCCAAATGCTCGAAACGTTTTTCATCTTTTTAAACCAACGAATAGATTTTTGAAAATAAACCTGAAAAATGAACTTGAAATTTTATAGAAATAGGATGAGTACTGAAACACTTTCAAAATTGAGAAGTTTTTCATAATGTAATTTGGATATCTTTTACAATTGTTAATCTAACTAACTTCATGATGGATTAATTTTAAAATAGGGTAACATTCTTGAATGTGTATGCAGTACTCGCTTTTATTACTGGATTGACCCTTATGTAGGTATTATGTTGTAGGCAATTCCACCTCACTCCTCATTTGCGTAATACGTTCTTTGGACCAAACATGCTGTTGAGGCCTGAAGAGTCACTTACTGTGGAAATCGGTTAAAGGTACTTCACATATTGTTACGGGTTCTAAAGATAAAATAAAGCTGGCAACACTAAAGTTCACACTTGCACTTTATTTACACAAATTATTCTATTTACACACACTAATTGCAAGTTCAATTAATAAAGAAAAACAGATCAAAAAATGACAAGCTAATACTTATTTTCAGTAATTATTTACCAGAATTAATGAATAATTAATTTCAGGCCGATCAGTGATAAAAGAAACAAGAGTCCAATAAACTGTACAACAATGAAGAAAGAAATGGTAAAAGAACAACTAAACACTTACAAAACACAATCCAAAACGTTATTTGATAGTCCCAAATAATATCACTTGACACAACGTCTTTGAACTGTTAATAGGCTGCACAAATAGTAAAAATTTTTCTTTGCATGTTACACTGGAATCTAGCGCTGTGTACTCCATTGGCACGGATTGTCTCATACAAGACTTGCTACACAGTCCGTCATGCGGGTTTGTAAAACTAACTCACTGGTTCACGTGGGCTTTTTTATATACTTGACGTTGTTCAATGTCATCAAAGTACTGGAAACCACTAGAAGCTTTAAGAAGGCCATGGAGGTTCATTGAATATAGTAGAACAATCAGGAAGTCTGTAGAACCGAGAAGAAGCTTTGAAGGCCCTCAATTGAGTGTGAGAGATGCAGATTTGAAGAATAAGAGTGAGGAAGACTTGTGAAAATGTCTATGAATGGAATCGATGTACGTAGAATGAGTGCGTAAACAACTGCTTGTTTTGCATTTGTAACGATTTTTACAACTCTGTGGAATAGGGATCAGAAGCAAGGTGGACCGACAGTTTTATGTGCATTCCTAAGTTTGTTGGGTGCAGAGAAGAATCGGAATTGTAACTTTTAGACCGTCAAGGAAGGATGATAACTCTGTTTAGCAGTTTCTCCTGGTAATGAGGATAGGGCTCGTTCTTCAAGTCGCGGCCCAAGTTGGAAATCTTGACGTCATGGCAACTGAGCTCATAAGTAAGCGGATCCTTTATCGATTGTTGCAATGGCATTTCCTGCCTCTTTCCTGGTTGCGGATTCTAGAAGAGTAGGTAGAATAACAAATAAATAATTGTGTTGAAAAAATAGAATAACTGGGAAAGTACTATCTAATTTTATTTTGTTGATTGTTAATTCTTGTTTTGAAATAATTTCATGAACACAAATAACAATGTAAAATCCTTTTCAAATTCAAAATATCATTTGTATTCACCCTCATTTTTTAATTCATTTCAAAACAGATAGCAGCTTACTTGAACAGGAATATGCTGCAGTAATCATTGAGAGATTATGATTGTATCTTCATGAAATCCAGTAATAACAAAGTTTATTGTTCTCACTGAATCTATGCCATTCACTTTTCATGATTCATGATGAATCAAAATTTATAGTTACTGGACCTAAAAGCATTGTTTTGATGTAATTTCGCGTAACCTATATATTGCATTCAAATACAATCGAAATAAACATTGAAACAAATTTCATTTTATCAAATTTTAGGATAGAATGTTGGATTTTGGAGAACGAAATAATTAGTAGAGTAGACCATGGAAGGTTGCAGAATATCAAAATGTTGATTGGAAATTTACTTAATAAAATTGTTATTGAAGTTGTTCAATTTTCCAACCTTAGGAATTGGGGTGACACTCGCCTCTTTCCACCTACTTGGAAACTTAATTTTACGAATGGATAGGTTGAATATTAGTGCACTTTATGTAAGAAAATATACACTGTTTTTTTTATCAAACGAGATTAAAAACAGTATTATTACCGTCGCATAGATAGTTATAGATCTAAACTGCACAACAAATTATATTAATGAAGTACAGAAAGTCTAGTCACTTATCTAAGCTAAATCTTAATTCTAAGCGGTTGGTGGTGGTTGGGGGTTTAATGATTAGTAATTGGGATTGGCATCCCTGATAAAAGTAAATATTAGCAATTGAATTAATTTAAAATGTTGATAGTTTTACACAGATTTTAGTTGTGCATTTCTTCCTCGCTCAATACAAATTCAAGAACTCAACAAAAATAGACTAGAATATATTGATTTTCAAGTCTTCCTCTGGTATCATTCAGTACTTTTTTCTCTAGCTTCTTCACATTTTTTCTCGTTGAATATATCATTTTTTCAATGCAATAGAATTTTATTATTCTGAACCTTTGTTCTTCCATTGGGAATAATTTCATTTTTAGTCCGCACTAATAAATAATTTTTACTTTTCTAGTATGTTTAGCTTGAGAACTCAACAAATATAAATGCATGTTATTTAGTGCCACTGAATGAAATTTAGTATTTTTTGGGGGATGGGGGTGGGTTAAGGAGGGCCCTGGCCAAACAAGTCTCTAGTATCGAGTCAATGACTCTGGTCGGCCCCATCCCCCCCTCCCTCCGTACTAAATCTCTGTACGCCCCTGTCCGTATTCTAACTATTCTATCAAACAAAAACTGCAACTCAAACTCAGTTACAAACAATAATAGCCTCCATTCAACAGAATTGTATGAACCATGTTACAAACAATTTAAGACGTTTTGTAATAGCGAATCAGTGGGATAATAACAAATCGTCGCCATGATTGACTCGGCAACGGCGAAGTTTACCCATTAAACTGTGCTTAAAATGGAGGAACTAGCTGTATCAACAAGAGATTAACGGCGTTGACGATAAAGAAAGTTCATTGTACCCGTTACGATATCAGTTGCAGTTGAGATACCTTCAAACAACACTGCTTGAATCCATGCACAAGAAATGGAAAGTTATGCGTGGAGAGTCCAGAACAGAATAGATATGGTATGGAAGGGGTGGGTACGCTAGAACAACAGCAAATCAGATCTAAAAGCAGTTTCTGCAAGAGAGATTGAGCTTGGCTTGGAGCTAGAAACATTACCGTCCCCCCTAACCCCCTTTGTCTTTTTTAGGTATTATATATAGTGTGAGGGGACAACTGTAACCCCATTCCCATCGGATCGAAGACTAAAACCACACACATGTATATACAGATATATAAGTTCTCACAAACAAAATTCATCCATACGCGAAAGACCCAACATCAATTTCGTCATCCAACTCTCCCCTTGGAACCACGTCTCCCAAGAGTGCACTACGTTTTCAAAAAAAAAACTTTTTTATTTATTTTTATTGACGTCTCTGCAAAGTCATATCTCTAGGGTTTCCCTTCTTGTTTGCTGCAACCCTTCCCCCACCCCTGGAAGTCCCTTCAAACGCACTGGGTGTCCTAAGAAGTCAAGCCCCGTCTCTCCATCACATAGAAATCAGGAAAAACTGTGACATATCTATTTCAGACTTCTTCGCGCTAGACCCCTCACATATGTTACAATTCAAGAGGAGTGGATTTCCCAAAGTAATAAAAAGGCGTGAATTGTATGAGAAGTAGTCTCTTATGGAGGATGCTTCGGCTACTATTCGTCGCGTTTTTATGGATTAAGTTAAATGGTGGAAATCTCCCTGGTCAGTTTAGAATGTATTTATGGTTGGAAAGATTGTTGTAGGAGCAGTATGATAGGGAATGTATTCCCTGGGCAATATTATTATTCTTATTCGATTTTGACTTTGGACTTACCAGTTTGACGTTTTGAAGTAATAAAAAGAAAAAGTTGAAGATTTTCCAGTGAGACTGATTTGGCACATAGTTCTCTACTCTTATGTAGAAAAACGATCTTGTTCATAATATCTTATTCTCAGCTCATATAAATGAAATTTCATGTGTTCAAAATTTGCAAAGTGTGCAAAAACGCGAAATTTTATCGAAACATTCCTTTTAGAATAAGTAGCAACTATATTTTTTTAAATTTCTTTGATTACATGAGGATTTCATTATTCATCATCAGTTATGGTTACATGTTCCTCTTTGAAAAGCTGCATTCTGTCCTTAAAATAAATTAAACAAAAACAATATTTCGATATTTTATTTTTAACAAATGAATGTTTCATAAAAAATTCAAGCGTCTCCCTAGAATCGGTGATAATAATAATTTCTCTGGATGATGGAAAACACATCCTGAGTAATTTATTGATATAAGCTCAAGCATTACAATATACTGTATTATTAAATAGAAAACAGTCATTTGTTTGCTAAATTTAAAAGAATATGATTCTCCACTATAAAACTATGTGTCAGGGTTTCATAGATATATCATAAATATAAACCTTAGATCAAGCTAATACTATTCCTAACTAGTCATTATAACTAAAACAATAATAAAAAATTGATGATGATATTGCGCTAAATATCCACTATGAGAATGAATAAAACTGATGTCGTCCACCCTTTTAATTATTAATACTGTTTTGACTGCAGTCATTTGACGTAAAAATAACGTGATAGTCGAAACTATAATATCTCGTGTGTTAATAATATATTTTCCTACAACTGCTAAAGTATTTCTTTACGTTCTGAAAACTGATTGTAAAATACCTCTTTACTGCTCAGCGAACGGTAAAGTCATCTGACGAACGAAAAAAGTACTTTACCGCTCGCCAGCTGTGTTTGATGGCTTCTCATTGGTGGATCACGAAATCCGTAAAATTCTCATAATCTCAACAATGGCGCACGCTAACCAAATCCGTGCACGGTCTGTGATGTTACAAACTAAAAGTTTTTATTGTGTTGGAATCCAGAACTGCAGTTGTAGAAAAAATATTGTATGTAATTCGCGCGTGAAGCTTCTTTATCGCTCTCGCAAAATTACTGCCCTCCGCTATGCGTCGCGCAGTAACTGTTTTGGCTCGAGCGATAAAGTCGCGCTTCACGCTCTTAATACATAAATAACTATTAAGTAGTTGGGGCACCATCAGTATCATTTATTATAAAATCCCATTATCTAGAAAATATTATTCAAACCCACTTATTAATTACCTTCTTCCACTCAATTCAATTGCAAGTTTACAATTATTTTATCGTCCTCTAATGATGAACGAGAATGACAAGATCATTTGACTTGTAGAAGACTTCCACTCCCCCACTCTAACCAACTTACCCATCCATTACTATACCGCACTTCTACCGGATTGTTGGTTTAACTTCCTTTGATGAATGACAATAGAGGCGTTTCTACACAACACACCATAGTGAACCATTTGCAAGCAGTGTTCAAGTAACGGCAAGAAGCAAAGGTCTGTGTGTGTTTAGTCAAAGCGAACGAATTTTGAGTGCACAGCACAGCTCATCTCTGATTGGCTGATTGCTGATTTCATTTGCTGCTGTTGTTTATGGAGCTTTTGGGCATCACCCAGGAAAACAGGTGGAAATCCGATCGTCAATACTGGGGTGCGTACGATGACGGGGTTCAGGGGATTTAGGGAACCGAAAAGGGGAAACAGGGAACCAAAAGGGGGAACAGGAAACAGAAAGGGGGAACAGGGGATATTTATTTGTGAACGCTGACTGATCTTCATACGCCAATCGAGTAAAGGCCACTCTCGAATTCCTGCTCTAGGCCTATTCGTTTAATCCGATTACGTGTCTTCCGTTGAAAATCATCGAATTATTGCTCTTTCTGTCTTCTACTGTGATTTTCCTTTCCTCTGGTTCGTTCAATTCATAAAATTCGGCTGAGCTGGATACGGTGTTCAGTCTATATGAGTTTGTGATTTTTATGTTTCGATTGATGTGTTCTGCAGAACCTCATAGGAGTTGATTCGTTGGTTCGATGTGATGTTCTCATGAGTCCAGAAGATTTTTGGTGAGTTTGTAATTATGAGGGTGAGTTGCGCTACATCTATCAGAGTTTGATCGCCGATCATGCGAATTATGAGTGATCAAATTTTGATTCATGATTGTGCAACTGGCCATGAAAGTTTAATTTGTTGATTATATAAATTTGTCCTATATTTTCGAGTGACTCATTCTTCGTCTTTTTATTGTTTATGCAAATCATCTTGGTTTTGCAGTCTCTTGATCACAATTTTTTATGTAGTTATGTCGTTATGAAAATGGAGTCGAAATTTATTGTTGCTCAATGCAAAATTGTTATTGATTCTACAAAATATTCTTTTAAATCCACATATCAGATACAATGCCGTGTTTGTGATTCGGTTAGGTGATTTTCTAGAAGTGCATTGCAGTTGAGATTCATTGATCCTGTTAATTTGACATCTTCATGAATCCAAGAATTCAATTATTGATTGACTTATGTTCATTAGGGGTTGTTAGGCGAGTCAAGTTTTTGACTAGTGTAACATTGCTAATGGAAGCAATAGACTGCAATATATTACCAGATTCATAATAGCAGAATCCTGATTTTATAATGTAAGTTAAAGTTGAGAAAAATTATTGAAAATAATCCACGAAATTTAGTAATTTGTTAATCGGAGTATTGAAAAAATGTGGGTTCAAGATTCAATATTTTTTTTCGTTTTAAACTTTCCTGAGGTTCTTGGATTTCTTGTAACATAATGATCTGCGTTGTTATTATTAACTTTTTTTTGTAAATTTAACGACTTGCAGTCAGTTTTATATTGTGAATATATAATAAATGTACTCACATTCGGCCGAACGTTTTCGAGATATTGAATCTCATCTTCAAGGCATCCTAGATCGGCGATGTTGGTTTGTTGGTTAGAAGAATTGTGGGTTTTGTATAATATGGTCAAAAAGATTGTATGATTTAAAATTTAATTGTTCATTGAGAATGTTTTGTTTATTGTGTGTGATGTGTTTATAGATTTCAAGGTGTTGAGTTCGTGTCCTTTAGATTTTATATGTAGGTTGGTAGTGATGTCAGTAAAAGTGTGTCCAGTTTGAATGATATGGTCTGCAAAAGTATATTCGGTTTCTGTATGTAAATGTTCTTTGTAACATTGTTTGAATGCGCGGTCTGTTTGTCCACTATCTTTCCTAAGGTGCTGTACAACATTGGCTCATTAATACCATCGGTAGAAACTCATTTTAAAGTGTATTTATTTTGATGAAGAAATCTGTGCTTTTGCATGTATAATGCAAGTAAAAGTTGAGTAATGTTACATTATTTACAAAAGTCAAGAAAAGTTATATTGCATTCATCAACTTTGAAGCTCGATTCATTAAACTGTGTAGGATCCCGTGTTTGTAGACAAGGTTTCTAAGAATTTTTAGTTCGAAAACAGCGAATCCACCATGCCTTTTTGATGAAAGGGTGAATGTTTGATGAATTAATTCTTAAAATAACCAATCCCTTGTGTTGGTTTTTGTTCTTTTGATGAAATCGTGTTTCCCCCAATACGAATTAGAAAGGTTCATCAACCGAACTGAACAGGAAGCAAAACCTTTGTTCTTGGCTTTTGTATCCATCTCATTCTGTTGCCTTGCTGCTGTTGCCTGGGAAAACGTGATAAGGAAGCAAGTCCATTCACTGACTAGATAGACACATTACTGTGGGTCTGGGTGGTGCACTCATCCTAATGCACATTGAAATGTTATCGATGAGTTGCAGCTGAAGTTTCCCCATTGACTGCTTGCATTCTCTATCACGCAATTACTCACAATTCACAATAGATTACAGCATTCCAGACAATTAACGGAGATTGCTGCTCATCTATACCCCAATTCTCTGATTTTCCTGTTCAAATTTTAGAAGAGCCCAACTTAAGGATGTGCGCAGGTTTTTTGGTCATAATTTTTTTTCGAAGTTCATTGAATTGGATATTATTAATGTATTGAAATGTTAACTATTGCCATGAGAAATTATTTTTTTCATCAAATATTTTATGGAAGATGGGAGTTCAAAGTTGAATTTTTTGGTTTTGGGGGGTTGAACTCACCTACTCATCTGCAAGAGAGTAGAAACCAATCTGTCAAAACAAAAACAGTTCAAAACAAACAATTCAGTTATTTTAAACATTTGATAATTTTTTTATAACTGAAATAAAGCTTTGGGAAAATAATGTCACATTTTTTATTTAAATTTGACAATAATTGTTTTTTCAAAATAATTTTTTGAAAAACTGAAATTTTTTGCATGTTTACAAAAATTTATTTTGAGAAAACTAATTGTTTGATCAGATTGAAAAATACATTTTATTCCTCAATGTGTCTTTGATTTAAAAAAATCAATAATTTAAAATAACTTGCATGGGAGATCAACCCCCATGAACCGAAAAATTTCAAATTTGAACAAAATATTCATATAATATAATTATAAATATAATAAAATAAATAAATATAATTTATAACAAATCTTCCACAAAATATAACATGAAAAAATAATTTCTCATGGCAATAGTCAACATTTCAATACCTTAATATCCAATACAATAAACTTCAAAATAAATCATGACCAAAAACCCTGTGCACAGCCTTGATTCATAGAGTTAAGAATGAATGGGAATTCAACTCTTGCTGTTATTGTAGTTGGTTGTCTAGAAATCCTTAATTCATCAATCAATTTTCTTTTATTAATTTGATTTTTGTCATTAACTTTCTAACTTTTTACCATTTGTCCTCTATGTTTACTATCTTTTGATTATCATTGGTTGGCTTCTCCTATTGTCATTGGCTAGCTCCTCCCATTGTCATTGGCTAGCTCCTCCCATTGTCATTGGCCAGTTCCTCCTATTGTCATTGGCTAGCTCCTTCCATTGTCATTGGCCAGCTCCTCTCATTGTCATTGGCTAGCTCTTCCCATTGTCATTGGCTAGCTCCTCCCATTGTCATTGGCTAGCTCCTCCCATTGTCATTGGCTAGCTCCTCCCATTGTCATTGGCCAGTTCCTCCTATTGTCATTGGCTAGCTCCTTCCATTGTCATTGGCCAGCTCCTCTCATTGTCATTGGCTAGCTCCTCCCATTGTCATTGGCCAGTTCCTCCCATTGTCATTGGCTAGCTCCTCCCATTGCCATTGGCTAGCACCTCCCATTGTCATTAGTGGCTGTGACAGCAACCAACAACCATTCACACGTGCAATTAGTTCAGCCATTATGATTACAAGCATCCATTTTTTTAGTTAATAGTATCACGCTTTTTTGGCTGTAAATGTAGCTACTGAAAATGTTTTGCTTGATTAAGGTTAACAATGATGTTACTACTGAGACCCATATCACGCTTTCTTTAACAAATTTGCTTTCAACAATCTCATTCATGCCTGTTTTGAGAAAGGAATTGAGGAAAGCCCTAATGTTATTTCACTTTTATAATCAAATTTGATTGTGACAACCACTCATTCTTTGTTTCTGTTTTTGGAAAGAAGATATATCCAAGTAAGTTATATTTTTACCCAAAGATGGTTGAAATAATTAAGTGTAGAAATAACTAAGTGTAGAACAATAAATACAAATTTCATTTCATTAAAATTCAATTTTTTATCACTCAAAAAAATATTAATGTGTTTAATTAATATGAATGAGTTTAACGTTCAATATAAATAAAAATAAAATAAAGTGATGAGTCAATCATAAGTTGAAAATTGCGTAAAACTTACAACTAAGTAAACTATTAAAAAAAAAATTTCAGAATTCAGTTAGCAGCTACAGTTTTACAATCAGAATTTAAAATTATCTACCACTCCAAATAGATAAGACCCTAGTCCACATGCCCAATTTCTGGGCCAATAACATTTTATTATTTGATCAAGCTATAAGTTGGGAATTGTGACAAGTTTGTTCTCAGTTCATAGTAGTTATAGTTATGGTATACATATAGCTACGTTTTGCCTCAACCCTTATGCCTAACGAAAATCGAAAAATACATTTATCTGCTGTACAGAGCAATTCAAAAACATTGAGTTTATGCGGTCTCAATTTACGATGAGCAGTTGGATAAACATGTTCTATCAACATAACAGTGTTTTCAGTCGTGGCGCGCTTATTTAGTTTGCAGTGGCACGCGTTCTCACCTCTCATTGGTTGATTCCATTGGTTGGTTGAGGGGGGGGGGGGCACGCGTTGAAACAAGGGTCTCTCATTGCATTACAAACCTAGGGTGTCCGTCAGAGGAACGTAACATCTGCAGAGCTTCACGTAACAGAGGAAAGCATTGTAATGAGAATGAGGCTCTTAAAGGTAGGCTATTAGAGGTTATAGATATTAGTTTGAAATTCTTCGTTTATTTTTGTGGGTAAATTCTCGATATTTTTTATTATTGAAGCGTTTTATTATCGATGCAGTGCATGTGATTTCCAACCACAATTTTCTCACATCTTTCTGTTTTACCAACTATTGGGAGTGGCCGTAGCCGAGTGAGTTTAGTCTTGGTTTGCTAACCCAAAGGTTTTACCCCAACTGGGTTTGATCCCAGCTCTGACCAAAAAATTTTATCTCGGGTCACTCCCGTTTTTCGAATAACACGTTAAGCCTGTCGGTCCCGGCTGCCTGAAAACAGTCGTTAGGTAACTTCAGAGGCCCTGAATTTGTTCAGATGCAACCTGATAACTCTGACACCACACCTGAGCCAGCCAAGTCACACGATATTTTTGTACCAACTATTGAGCTATTGGAATTTCATCTATTGATGTGTGAACAGTTTTTTCACCAATTCGTTTACAGTCCCTTCAAGTTGCAATTTTTTGTCTCTCAAGTGTAGCTCCTCACTTTACGAGTTGCGAACTTTTCTCTCAGTAATAGATGACATTCCAATAGCTTGATGTAGTTGCCAACCTGAAAAGTCTTCATGAAACTTTACAGTCTCAAAATATTCATGAAAAAAAGCTAGCACATATTTAGCTATGGGAC